>JAWNOO010000032.1:2500000-3750000 GCA_035045905.1 Drosophila anomelani | reverse complement strand
ACAAATATATATTTTTCCAGCTCTTTACTATATATTCCCTTCGATTTGTTTAGTTGTTGTAACCAGACAAATGCAGAAATTCCCCAAACATCATTCATCATTTAAAGTCCTTCGTTAAAATCCAGAAAAACAAAATGGCAAACCGAAATGCTCAGCTAAATATTGTAACAAATGAGCTTCGAGGAGAAAGTGTGGCTGCGATGATACGAAAACATTTAAATTAAATGAAAACAATGTTTTTTCCGCCTCGGACGATGGCAAATCCATGGGTAAAAGGCTCCAAAGATAAGCAAACGGCAACCGCAAGCCATTCGCCTAGGCAAACTCCACCACTAAGACAATTCAAACAGGCAAACAAACAAATGGGGGCAAAATGGGAGAAGAAACAACCGCAGAAACAATTTATTATTTTGTGATTTCCCCCACTACCACCCCCTGCCACCCAATATGCAGGTTTGGCTCGGCAAACTTGAATAAATAATGAAATCGGTAAGCAAGCAGCGGGCCCAAGTCCGGTCCAAGATGCTAAAAGTTAAGAACTGTGGCTACGGCTTAGTCTGGGCCAAATGGCCACAATATTGACTGGATCCGGGCCAGCAAACAAATCTGAATAGACTAGCTGTCAGAATGCCAAGATGTTTGACCAGCACACACAGCCCAATGGGTGAATATGTGAAGGGAACTGGTAGCTCCTTGGGGTTGGAGGAGGTCAAAGGTTTGGCCCCAAAAATTTAAGCTGCGAAATCTGCCACTTCTTGTGCAATTTCTCAATCACATTTAAGCGCTGGCCAGCGGCCAAAAGTTGCCAGTTGCACCCAAAAAGCCAAAGCTATAGCCAATCCAGTGTTCCATTAGTATAGCGAGAACAACCGACCGACCTTTTTCTTCCCCTGATAAAATATGAAAAACCTCACCGAAGACGAAGACGTTGGGGGAAATCAAACAGCAACACCAGGGCTCTAGCCACTTGGCCTTTGGGAGTTTATGGAAGAGCTTAGCAAACAAAATTATATTCAATTTCCTTTAATGGCCACCATAAAATAGCAGTCAGCAAAAGTAAAGCCGGCCAAAAGCCGCCACAAGAAGAGCGAAGAGCAAAAAAAAAAAGTAGGCGTTGCGCCGCGAACTTCGCAGGGCAGAAATCAGGACGCGAGCAGTTATCCTGCCTCCTTCGGGCTTTTTGTTAGGTAAGCAACTTGTTTGAAGTACTTTCAGTACTTCACAATGGATTATGTTTAGATGTATGTTTATCACAAGATATGAATATTCCATTTGCTGGAGCCAACAGCTGCAGTGGGTCGTGTGAAAAACGATAAGCATACGCCCCGGTGTCCGCTCCATTTGCCACGACTGTATTGTTGCCTGTCAACCAAATTCATTTTCGGTGGCTTAAGTGCTGCCGTGAAATTGTTGTAATAAATAATAATATTTTCAGGAGGGGGAAAATCTAAAAATAAACACATTACAGTATTTTCTTTACAATTAAATATATAAATATTTAAAGGACAAAGAAACTTGTTGAAATTATTTAAAATTGTAGATACTTTTGTTTATATATTTTATCTATAATGTTTAAGATAAAAATCGTATTCCAAATAATTTAAAAACGTATTCTTAAAAGGCTTTAAATATAGCCAAAATATTTAAATAATATAAATGGACGTTTTCTTTAAAACCTATACTAGAAATTAAAGTTTCTAAATAGAAATTTAATAATTTCTTCAACAAAACCAATCATTCACAGAGCTACTAGATCACAATTTAATAATTAAACTTCTTAAAGAAAGAAACTACTTACATTTTAAACCAAAAACACCTAAATTTTCCTAATAAATATACTGCACAAACCAGCTTTTCAATCAACAAAGGATAATCCAATTTCCACAGTCCGAAACTATTTTATTTGCAAAAACTTCTGGATTTCAAATAAAGTGCAAAGCCTTTTTTAGCTTCGGAAATAAGCTTAACAAAGATCTGAGTGTTTAGTATACCTGTAGTCTACCTTGAAATTTAATTTAATAGAAAATCAGCTTAAAAGCAGCTTTGTTTAAAGTACCAGCATTTGTAGCATTGCATTTTGTTTTTTGTAGCCCACAAAGGTGTGAGTCTTAAAGTTTATCCAGCAGCTTTAACTATGCCATCCGCCCAGAGCTGTTAAGCTTTGTGTAGCAGACAACATAATCCAGCAGATAGAGTCAACAAAGGGGAAGAGTTTACTATTAGGTTTATCGCATAGCTGAGCCACACGCAGAACGGGCGAATTTAATGCCATCCGTCCGCATTTTTATGGTCGATTTCCAGCTGCAAGCCAAGCCTGAAGTCCGGAACCGTTAATACATCAAACTCAAGCATCGTGACAGCCCAGTTAGTTCCCCTTATCTTCCTTTGTGGCTCCAAGATAGCGACACTTGTCGGTGGATGTAGAGAGCAGGAGCAGGAGAAGGAGCAGGAGCTGAAGCCACAGCCTTAGACAATTCGATTGACATGAAATGAATTGTGAAATTAAACAGACTGCACAGTGACAGCCGCAGAAAGGAAAAGCCCGACTGAAAAGGATTCCCGAATGGGGCCACAAATTGCTAAGTGATTTCGCCGAAAGAGCCCCCAAAAAAAGCGAGGCTTGCCATTGCCAGTTGCCAGTTGCCTGGCAATAAAGATGGTCCTTAAAAAGTCAACAGCAAGGAGCATTAAATTGTATGAAAACGGTTCTCGACTTTCCTTGCTGTTATTCTTTCCCGGCCTCTTGTTCGATCAACGCCTGGTTTTGTTGACACCACAATAAATGCTGTGCAAACATATATATATTTTATGCCTGGAACTTACCCAAGGGCCAGGACAAAGGCAACTGCATTGGGCAATTAGCGAACTTGGGCGGCTAAAAGGAGATTTTCCGATTGCATAGAAAACTATTCAGGCGCGAGCTTTAATCAAAAAGCATTTGAACATCGCACACTCTGGAACAACACACACTGGCACACACAACTGACTGACTGGCTGGCTCACTCTCGATTTTTAGCACTGCAACCGACTGCAAATATCAATCAACAATTGCGACGCCCGAAAGCATGCAACAATTTCTATTTCTATTTGTATTTCGCCTGCTCTTGGCTCCTTTGTGCCCACGCGGCGTATGAGCAATCAATTGGCATCGAGTCCAACACGCGTTGCGTTCAATTATTCAAAAGACCGTTACGCCAGTTCTGAAACGTATTTCGAATACGATTTATATGTTCTCTCAATCGAAGCCGACGACCCAAGCGTCTGGTTTGCCAGCCGACGTCGCACTGAGTCTTCCTTGGACCAAGCACCTCGCTTTTGGAGGCGGCATACCAGTGGCACCAAATGCGTTCCACTCGAATCGGCGCCTGCGCCTCGGTGGCGTGGATGTCATTTGGAAAACATTGTCGCCTTCGTTTTTCAATTGCCAATTGTCCAAGGAAACGGAAAGCAGCTCTGCCTTGTCCGTTGCTGCAATCGGAGATTTCAATTATGCATGTGCATCCCTCACAGCTGATCCAACGCCGACTCCAGACTCCGGCGGGAGGTCCCTGTTGCCGAAGAAGTCCTTGTTCCTGGGAAATTGCAAGCATCTTAAGCCGATGCCTGCTGTGCACTCTATAGTCTGCCAAAAAGGTGTCCACGGCAATCATTTCGTGGACGGAGAGCAAAAAACTAAACACGTTTGCAGGTCCTAAGACGCTTAACAGAAATGCAGAAATGGAGTTGTGGCCGAAAATATGTGCGAGCCATGAACACATTTTGGCCAGTTTAAAACTCCCAGGGCTAGGACTTTGAGTTACATTATTAGAAACCAGGTTTCGAGGGCTATACCTTGAGGTTGGACTTTATTAATGGAATTTAATAAAAAGAAAGTTCAAAAAAGAAAGGATATTTGGATATCGGAAAGAACTTAATGTTTTAAAGCGTATTTTAATTTTTCAGTTAAAGGAAAGCTAAGAACTCCTAAAGTATCTCAAAGGTATAATAAACACAAGCTTATTCTTTACGAAATCCTCTCAATTATTCCATATCATTTGGCTGGCCATCTCTGGCACAGTCCCAACATTAATCTAATGCTGATATTTGTGCATACCTTGGCCACCCTCCCGAGTGCTTCGTCCTTTTCCCTCTGGCCTCGTCCAATAAAATGCATAAAATGCGTGCACAGTTGGCGACACAGTTTGCCTAAATGCAATTTCCACCGGCTGCTCTGCTCCCCAGCTTCTCTACCTCCTCTGCTTGGACCGACTTTATGTGTATATCATTACAAGCGGAAGGAGGAAATAGCCTGCGGAAATAATTGAATTCGGAGGAGACGAGTTAAGAGGCGATTGCCGGCCATTGAAACGCTCGATTTACTTGGCAACATTGTCGACGAAGTGCAGGATTTAAATGGGTTTCAATGCGACTGTTTTCTTGATGCTCCTCCTCCTCCTCCTCTTCATGGTTGGGGCCATAAATCGAAGGGTGGACTGGTCAATCGTCACGCTTCGAAAGTTGACTGAAAACAAGGAGGAATGATGCCATACAGGTGCTGCTAATTATGAACCTCGTTAGTTGGACAGGTGAGTGATGGCGATGGCGACCCCGGAGGCATCTCTGGTTTTTGTCAGTAAGCCGATGGCAGAGGAACCATAACCCGGTGACTACATCGACTTTGGGCAAAAGGCCATAATTAATGAGCTTGGGCATAAATCACCGGCAGGCCAATCAAAGTTGTCTCAATGCCCATACGTCAGGGATTTGCCAGGAATTTATCAGGTTGCTAATGAGTCCACATCTCTGCAGTTGCAATTAATAATCCCAAACCGAAAACAAACAAATCAATGGCCGAATTACCCATAGAGGAGGTCCTTCAAGAACCACTTGTCGTTGCACCTTTTATGGCTTTCGTTTCACATCTGCTGCTGTCGCATTTTTTTGCATTCCGCATTCCCTTCCCCAGAGAACGGACCTGTCCTGAAGTGCGACTTTATTTGCGTCTTCTACGACACGCGTCAGTGGCTCAAATCGAGCACCGAGCCAATTGTTCTGGGTTGTTCTTTCCGTTTAGCTTCCTCCTGGTCCTGCTCCTGTCCCGGTTCCTCGCATGTCCATTCAACTGACAATTACAACGCATTCGGGCTATAACTGTCGCTCGGCATTGCCTGCTGGTTGTTTCGCTCCGAGTACCCTGTAGTGGAGTATGCTTGATATTTTATATTTTATAAAAAAGAAATCTTTAACTATTTACATTTTAATGTCATCAGAATGTTTTTCTAAACTATTACCAATATTTTTACAAAAATAGAGAGAGTTAAGTAAACAAACATGGAGCAGGCGAAGGAAGAGATAGAATCATATTCTGTTTTAAAAAATATTATGAAATATTAAATCCAAAGATTACCGAGTACTTCATAGTCTAGTTCTTAGTCTTCAACATTTTAACCAGCTTTAGTAGTTGTTTTTTGAGAAGGTTTATTTAGCATGCAGCTGGCAAGACGCGCGTCAACGTCCATTGAGTCTCAGTCCTCCATGGATCTAATGGCTCCGTCCGTGATAAAATGCTCGTAACATGTGGGCGTGAGCTGGAAAAGGGACTTCCCCCTGGAGCAACAATCAGTGGCTGTCGCTTAAAACTTCTCGTCTCGCGCGCATTTTAGTTACTCCGCCGATAATATCCACAGCCTAATTGCCCACACACGCGCGAGCATTTAAGTAAGTTTCAGGAGATAAAATTAATGCCGTGGGCCGGGGTTTTTCGGGGCTAAAGCCTCTTAAACAATTGGATTGTGGTGCATGTGTTTCCAGAAATAATACATGTTTATGAGTGGGTTATGGGTTTGAGCTCAAACCCAAGATATTTATCAGGACAGGAAGTCGTGAAATGTTTAAAGGCCAATCACCGAATCATTACCTAACTAAGGCAATGTTTTGAAAAGCAGAAAGATCCTTACATTTCAGGAGGGTAAATGAGGAATATAAATATATATTTTAAAAGATTAAAATCCCCCTCCTTCTTAAATTTGTAAAACAAACTAAGCTCCGTAAATCAAAACTCCAGGCAGTTCTAAAAATATTTTAAAAATGCAAATAGAACACCTTAGTAGGAGGAAAGAGGGCAGCACACCTCGCTTTCTGGACGATGGTCGCCCCTAACATGACCGGAACACCGCTGCACGCCATTTTGTTTTGCGGCAACACGACGGCTTTGGGAGCATGTTAAACTATGATTAATACGTGTTGATAAATAGTTATTGTAATTAATCGCGCTACCACTATCGCTTAAAATTTAAATCAAGGCAGAAACCAAATTGGCGCGACTTTTCTGTGGCCTTTTGCCGTGCATAAATTTGAATTTGGCACCCTCCCACGCTCCGACCTTAGCAATGGAAATGCATTTATCATTCTGCGTTCGCTCCTCGCCATTGCAAAGTTAACAGTCGGGGTTTATCTGAAATTAAAAATCGCCTGAAACCTGAAAATTTATGTCAGCACTTTGCTGCCAATACTTTGCACACATTCCTTTGGTCCTTGCCCCTGGTCCTTTGAAGTTGTGTGTCCAATTGACGTTGCAATGCGCCGGGATGTGCCACTTGTTAGCCGCAACAACAAACTTTTGCCATAATTAAAAGCTAACAAAACTTTTGGCTTTCGCTTGGCAAAGAGTACATACAATATCTGGGGAACATACAAAAAAAAGAGACATAGCTCTTCTATTAGCCAATTCCTGCATGTTTCGGTCAATTTGTATGGACCAGCCATCATCGGACGACATGGAATTCATGCACCTTTGTGCGAAAGTTTCACCTGTACAACGTCGTGGCATGCATCGAGCAGTTTTTGTGTGACAGGAAGAAGTTAGAGAGGGTTAAAGGTAAGACTTAGATATTTAAATTAATTCGTTAATTATGTTTAAAGGGTCTGAGGAGATATTTAACAGATAACGTACTCCCAATTGGAATTAAATTTAAATTAAAACAGAAATTAATGTAAAAAATAATATTTTTAAACTTGAAATATTACTAAATTGCATATTAGATCCGGTTTGGAGTTAGAATATAAGTTCAAGTGTCACTATAATTGAAAAGTTAATTACTTTATTTAAAACGTGTTCACTTTAATATTTCACCTTAATTTAAATAGCTAAGAAACGCCTTAAGAATATTTTTAAAACTTAAAAATAAAAAATAATGCGTTTAGCCATCAAATTTTCTAACCTTTGACACACAGGTTTCTGTCCACGATGTCATACTATTTCACATATAGATGGCGCTGTTTGCAGAATGTTAGCAGCGGGATTTCTGTTAAAACTATACGAAATTCCCCTAAAATTGATTTTTTGTACCCTGTAAATCATCTTAAAATAAGATTTAAATCTTTTAGCTCTTCCCTATATCACCCACTTCAATTAAAAACCATTAATACACTCTCCTTCGAGTCGAATTTATATTAAAAACACATTTGCAATGTATTGTGCAAGAGTTAAAAGTACTTAATCATACATTTCTACATAAACAGAATATACGTATATATTAAAAGCATACTCATATCGTCGCTGTATACAAAATATATATCAAATGCTTCAAGGTAACAAAGAATACAGAATAAACCAAAGAAAGGGGCTAACATTACACTTTGTACGGATCGAGATGTGTGCTGAAATGCGACGCTCACATCAAAAGCAGCGGCTGCATTATACAAAATCATCATCTCGCAAGAGATTCCAAAAATATATGTGTGTGTCTATATATAGAAGTTATTCAATTGAGGGTTTAGCAATCACATTACTGGCACTCGTTACATTGAAGCAAATTCCCTTCATTTTACATTTACGTTTGTTTCTAAAGCATTTTCACATCAAAATATTTAAGGTGGTGGCCCCGCCAACCGAATTACTTCTGGCCAAGATGCAGCTTGCCGAGCAGAGCGCTCGCCTGCTGTCCGGCGGACTCCTGGGCCTGTCCGGCCGCCTCCTGCACACTCTTCTCCACAGACTGACGCTTCTCGTCCACGTACTGGTTAGCCTCGTGCAGCTTCTGGTCAACCGCCTGGCTGGTCTGCTTGAGAGCTCCATCGATGGCGCCCTCAGCCTGCTTCAGCTTCTGGTCCGCCACAGTCTCAGCGGCCTTGACGCTCTTATTGATAGCATCGTTGGCCGCCTTCTTGGTCTGGTCCACGGCATTGGCAGCGGCCCGCTGGGAGGCCTCGGCCACATTGGCGGCCACCTGCTTGGAGTTCTGGGCCACGGCCTGCGCCTGCGCCACTGTGTTGTCCACAGCCTGTTTGCCCTGGTTGACGGCTCCGGCAGCACGGTTCACACCGGCATCAATGGCCTGACCGGCCTTCTGGGCCTCAGCGGTGGCCAGAGCAGCGGCTTCCTTAGCTGGAAAGGAATAAGGAACATTATTAGTTTGTGTGGTTTTAAACAAAAGATGTCAGGGAAAGTCTCTGAATAAAATGGTTAAGAATTTTCTTGAGCAAATTAAGAAAAGGAATAGTTCTGTGTTAAAATCTAGAATTTATACTTTCGAAATCACAATAAATAAAGAAAAACATGCATTGCAAATTATTTATGGCCTTAGTGCGTCAGTAAAAATATTCATATATTATAATGCCTTTGAATTTAGAAAGCAATTCGTTTTGTTTATGACTTTTTGACAATTATTTTTCTAAAATATGAAGCAGACAAGATATATATTTTTTCAATATTTTGTTATACGTTAAAATGTCTTCTTTAAAATATCTCTAAGGGTTTGAATTAGTTTTGTAATTGGAAAATTTCTACTGAAATCCTAAAGATTTTTGGATTTCATTCAGAGACTTATTTTTCCCAGACTCTTACTGGATTTCAAACTCACCTGTGCTGGCGGCCAGCTGCTCAGCCTCGCCCTTGGTCTGCTGCACCGACTGGCCCACCTTCTTGGCCTGCTCCTCGGCTAGCTTCTGGGCCTCGACGGCCTTGTCGTTGGCCAGCTTCTCGGCCTCATCCTTCTTCTTGCTGAACAGATTGGCCGTCTTGTCGCCAAAGTTCTTCAGAGAGGCTGCGGGGAGGAAGACAAAAAGTTATATTATTTATATAGAAAGGAGTAAAAATTTGATTGCAAAACTACTTTGATTTTGGCGACTGGGAAACATGCTGACTTTGTGGATTTCTGGATGCAAACTAAACTTAGCGCCGGCGACAATTATAATTTATAGCTGATTTTAATCAGCGGGGATTAACTAATTGCTGTCGCTGATCAAATTCCAGACTATTAATTGCCGAAACATAAACAAAGCAGCTGGAGCATGAACTATTTACATGACTAAAATCAGATTTGATTAGGTTGCTATTTCTATTTCTATTTTCCATTTTCTATTTAAAAAAACAAAAAACTGCGCAGCTGGGTGAGAGCCTGAGCTGGTCGTGATTGTGAGCGCCAGTTATGGCGTCAGCCTCAAAATTTAAAACACATTAGCCACTGCGAATAATATTCGCAATTTAATAGAAATTAACGAGCACGGCAGCGACAGCGGCACTTGTGAATATGCATTCACATCGAGTGACGTGTGCCTTCACTCAAATAGAAACATTGTTGAATCGGAAGAACTATGCTGCTGCTGCTGCTGCCTGCTTCCCCACAAACACAATTCCCGAACAAAGCGCAAATATTTGAATTATTCAGAGTATGTGATGTCATAATGGGGGGCACCATCGCCATCGCTAAATGAAATCGCCTTCTTTTCAACCCATTTCGCATGCCTTTCTTCACGCTTTCTGATTGTGATTGGGAATGTGTGTGTTTATTCTTGGTAGCAGCAGCCGCCACTTTATCATAGATATTTTAATGGTTTTCCTCTAGCCCGTTTCCACATAATTTCCACGTCGATTTGGCCAATTTCATTCCGCATTTAATGATCCACTCGCCTGGCTGAAAATTGTGCGAAAATAATAGTTTCTGCAGTTTCCAGTTTGAGGAATGTGTGGGCACACGGTTGAGGTGTTAAAATAACATATATATAGTATAGTAATTCCGCCGAAATAGGGTGTTTGCAAACAAATATTATATATACTTTTAGATGCTAATTGCTCTCAGTGTTGCGGTGTGTGTGTGGCATTGAACTTGCAGGAAGTTGAAGGAATAATCCAGGAATTTTTGTGGGGGAAAACGTGCTTTTCAGTTTGTAACTATTTTTGGTTCACTTCGTCATGCTTAACTAAGAATATTTTTATGTTTTTGTGCTGTTTTCTAAATAAAATAAAAAATCTATAAACTTATATAGCCAGCCTAAAACTGTTTATAAAAGGCTCTAACTACAACCTTTAAAAGCCAAGTCTATAAGCTGTTGTTCCCATATCTTGGCTGGGCAATATTTCTCGACAAAAAATTAGTATTCCTCGCCTATATCTGTAAACATTCGTGGAATGCCTAAGGCAATCACAAGCTCTTTGAAGCATTTGCGTAATACGACAACGCATTTTGTTCTTAACTTTGTTCTTTATTTTTTTTTTGTTTTTGTGCTTTATCTGAGTCTGTGGCAGTTTGTGGTCAATATAAAATAAAACCGGCTAGAAGCATGGCCAGAAGGTAACACAATAAGCCCAGAGGGAATGAATCTCACAGCCTCAGCTTTGACTTTGCCTTTGCTTTTGCTTTTGCTTTTATATTATTTTGCTGTTGTTGCTTTTGTCGATGTCGTAGCGCAGATAATGCGCAGAAGTCTCGGAATAGCAGCAGTGGAAAACCTGTAGCTGGGTACAAGCCAACCCAGTTCGGAGCTCACACACACACACACATATCCGCTGAGAATCGGTTGAATATATCTTCTATGAGTAACTGCGATTTGAGGTCTGCCGCAACTCACGTTCCACACCAGTTCTGGGAGCCCCAACAGTCCATGAATCGATGGAGCTTCTGTTGTTGTTTTGGTTGTTGCTGCTGCTGCTGATGATGTCATGTGAGATAGAGATACAAATTCAAGCGCTTTCGGATACAGATACTACAGATACAGATACAAATACAGATACAGCAGCGCGTGGCAAGTGGCAGCACGGAATTCGCACGCCGAATCAATTGTTTTCATTCGGAGCGTCATCAGTCTGTCCTGGGTCGAAGGTCAGCTGACTCAGCTGGCAACAGGCCAAAGCTAGCTTAGGGATTCGTGTCCTAGCTGCCGGCTGAAGGATGGCTGATGTCATGGCCTCGCGCCAGGTAAATCAATAATCGGAAAGAGTGAGGGCAGGTCAGACATCCCGGCCTTCGGTCGGGTTATGCTAATGGCTTATGAAGTCACTTTTACCGCTGATCGAATCGGCAGGGCTTAAGCTACACTGATTTACCGGAGCTGAAGGGGTTGGGTGTTGAAGCAATTATATTCGGAATTCATGTGGGTTACAGTACTATATAATTTTGGGATATAATCCTATAAGTGTCTGATTTAATCTTATTTTTACGGTATAAAGGGTTAGCTTATAGTTTTAAAATTTGATATTTTAGGTGGGTTTATTCTCTGAATTAATTATATTTTAATTTGTAAAAGAGTTGATAGAAAAAATTATATTATTTAAAGAACTTTTTAATATGTATGGAAATGTTTAGGCTTTAGACTAGTTAGTCAGGGTTTAAGAATGAAAAGCTTAGAAAGCTGATTAAGTACCTAAAAAAGTTGGTAAATAATATGTTGTAAGAAAGATTCTTATAGAGAGTAAACAAATTTAATATCATAAAGGATATGTTAAGACCGAAGACACATTAAATCAGAAACTCAAAGACAAAAGCTATATGTATAACAACTCAGGATCATATTTAGAAATAATAAATAAGTAGTTAGCTGTCTCCAAATGCTATGAATGATTCAAGCAATATCAAGACAATTATTGTATACAAAGAGGGAAGCCCTTCCTCAGCTTGTAATTCCACCCCGTTGCTATAATTCCACCATTTATTTCTTCAAGTGCACCTAATGAATTTTCCAATTAAATTGAATGACCCTAAACCTGACCCACAGACACACAGAGAGTGAACAAATTAGCCCACGACATTGTCGGCATTCCGCGGCATTTCGGCATGAACTTGTAATTGAATTAGCCAGACGACAACGCTGACCATGGGAGTCATGGTGCCTGGACCACCTCCAATAGGGCCAGAATCGATTGGACGCACTGCTGGCCAGCGGAGGATATAAGTACAGGCGACGCCCTCTGATTCTGGCCACTGCGCATTGAAGGATCGCGAGCAATATGAAGCATCTATTGGCAGCACTGGTGACCCTGCTAACGATTCTGCCCCGTGAGCAGGATCTGGTCCTGGCCTCGGGAACTGCCTGTCCGCGTCGCTATTTGAGGAGGATCAATGGGAAATGCTACTACTTCTCAGTGACCAAGGTGAGTTCAGGATCGGGAGGATCTTCTCTTACTTTGGGATACTAAAGATAATGTTTATGCCTCCAAAATCTCGTTAAATATTCTCCATAAAATATATTTCCTTCCCCCTACAGATGAACTGGTTTGGGGCCTTGAACAACTGCCTTCGCAAGGGATTGACCCTTGCGGACCTGAGTAATCCCCAGGACTTTGATGGAGCCGTTGGCTTCCTGACCTCCCTGGGCAACACGGAGGACTTCTGGTTCGGAGGCAACGATCTGTACCACGAGGGACGCTTCCAGTACATCAGCAATGGTCGGCTGGTGCGCTACTACAGCAACTATAGCAATGTGCTGCCAGCTGAGCACTCCGAGTGCGACGATTGCCTAGAGGTACGCATCCGCGCCCATGTCAGCATGGTGGCAGCAGACAACTGCCAGGATCGGCAGTACTTCATATGCTCGGAGCGTTACTGTCAGGAAGGTGCCAATGAGGCCAAGAAGCCGAAACACCATAGCCACGAGCATCTGCATCACTTCCACCACGACATCGGCGACAGTGACGAGGAGGGGGAGGAGGAGGAGTCCGAAAATACGAACAACAATATGCTGCCCATTGCCAGCGGATCAAATCAGAATGACGACAATTCTGAGTTGGCTGTCGAAGCAGCAAGTATTCCGGAAGCGGATCATCTAAATGGTGACACGGCAGCTGGCAACTCGACAACGCCCGCAGACGGAGAAACCACCGCTACAACAACAGCAGCAGGAGCAGCGGGTGCAGCAGGAGAAGAAGTAACAACGGGAGCATCAGGAGACACGACACCTGCCGGAGAGTCGACAGCGGCCACTGAGACTACTCCCCCTACAGAGACCACAACAGTTGCTACATGAGCTATAGATTATAGCCCAATTGAAACCTGCAATTCTTTTCGATTTCAAGTAAACAAATAAAATGGACAACTATTAAAAGTAACTCTTTTTGAACCTGCAAACTTTGTTTAACGAATCATGTGGGGGCTTAGGGAATACTTTTTGGAATATATTCCCAGGTAATAATTTTAAAATTTAGCGTTTCTTGAGGGAATCAGGACAGCTGTATGCTTAGTCTTTGCTGTATTACTTTATAAAGATTGTTCTCCATTTTAGGGAATATAAAAACTACAAAAATGTATAAAAAATAAAAGGAAAATAAATCAACTTAAAGAGAAATGCCGATCGAGGGAGAATATACTTATGGAGACTGCAAAGATATATCACTTTCCAAGTTTAATTCAAAGCTATGACCTTAAATATATTATTTTGGGTTAAATAAACAATAGATTCGGGTTCCTATAAAAGAAACTATTGCACTATTCTTTTGTTGCTAAACAATTAGGCAAAGATTCCATAATATTCCCAATAAATGTTATAATAATACAAATATTACATTAATTAAAAAAAAAACATTCTCAGGCTCCAACGCCAGCATGTTTCTCCCCACTAAACTAGACTCAGCCAGCACTTGACCCCCTGAGCACAACCAAAGGCAGTTAATCAATTCGTTGGACCTTATCGGGCAATGAAAATGCAATGAAAATTGGCCATCGGTCACTGTTCACTGTGGTGATCCAAATGTCACGCCCTCAAGAGGGTATATATAGAACAGAAGGCGGCACGCAGGTGTACAGTCTGGCTGTAAAGGCGGCTCAGTTCTGCTGGCAGCCATGAGGATACTTTCCATACTGATACTGACCTGGGTCATAGCACATCCCGACCAGGTGTCGGGAAAGAAGGCAATCCGGAAGAGAAGCAACAAGGGAGGTCCTTGCGGCAAGCCCTTCCTGAAGGAAGTGAATGGAAAATGCTATTACATGAGCTCAAAAAAGGTGAGATTACTGGAAATAAGCAAGAGAGATCAGGGATCTGCAATTAGTAATAATGATCCATGTGATTCCCTCGTTGCAGATCAACTGGTTTGGGGCACAGAACAACTGCCTGCGCAAGGAGCTCAACCTGGCAGATGTGGGCACGCCAAGTGACTTTCGAGCCGTCAGCGACTACCTGCAGTCGAATTTTGGCAATGAGGACTACTGGATTGGCGGCAACGACCTACAAAGGGAGGGTCAATTCACCTACATCAGCAGCGGCAAGCTCATGTACTACATGGGCGAGAATAGCATGGTGGAGAATACGCTACGCTCCAATATGGATGACTGTCTGGAGCTGAGGATCCGATCTAACACTACCGTCATGCTGGACGTAAACTGCAAAGATAAGAAGTACTTCATCTGTGAGAAATCCCAGCAGAAGTGCGCCCAGCCCACCGCCGATGACACTGAGGCGGGCGAGCGCCATAGCCACGAGCATCTGCATCACTTCCACCACGATGCGGGCAAGAAGGAGAAGGAAGCGGCTGGGAAAGAGGAAACGGAAGTGGAGAGCGACTCACGGCCACTTGACAATTCTAATTCAACGGAAATCGGCACATCGGAGGAAGCGGAGATTGGTGATCCGGGTGAGGAAAATACAGGCACGGACGCCACCTTTAACACAGATACAGCAGCAAAAAATGACACAGAAGAGGCATCAGGAACAACAGCAGGAGATGCAACAGAAACAACGTTGGCAGGAGTTGACGAGGCAGCTACCACGACGGCAGGAGTTGCAGCAGAAACTACACCAGCTGTAACGACTGGAACTGCTGAAGAAACAACTACAACGGCAGCTCCTCCTACCTAAACGGGGAAGCAGCCCATTAACCAGGCGGACCTATATATAAATAAACCTTAACTATATATAAAATAAAACTAAAATTAACTTGGTATAAGCAAATCCTAATGGGGGATGAAGTAGTACTGAAGAGCTCATTGAGCCTGGATTTATGTGAACCATATTCGACTTTGAGTTACCTAAAGGGTCATAAAAACCACTAGATAAACTTAATATTGAAAATATAAATATTATATGATTCTTTAGGTGCAAGGAGAAATGTAAAAGTTATAGAATAAGAGATTTCCAATTTAAATCTAAATCTTTTCAAGTAAAAAGAATGCTTTTTGTCTAGCTTAAATCACTGATAAACCCAAGGCATGCTCTGGAAGATCAAAAAAGTGTAAGATGCTGCTACTAAAGATGAAACTACGTAAGTCGGGTGAGGAATGTCTAGAATATATGTCGGAACAGCATTATCAACTAAGCTAATTTCGTGGAAAGTTCGCGATTCGGATTACTTACATTTCGATGCATCTGTTTGGCATTGAGTGAGAACACAGATAATATTATTAAGTACATATAGCATATATATATATATTAGAAAATAGAATATGAGATGCCTATCTCGAGTGCCAATGCCTGACTAACACGCTTTCGAGTGGAATCTTTTGCAGAAGAATTTAACAAAGCTAATATATTCGATTGGTCTTTGGTTTTTTGCACCCACTTCAAAGAACAAACATAAGTGTTCCATTTCGTTTCAAGGAATCTAACATTATAAAGCATAAGGCGAACACAGAGCACCGCCAAAGAGTAAATCTATATGTTTCTAGACTCTTGGCATGCTGTGTGTCCGTGTGTGTGTGTGTATCTAGGCAGCTATAATTATATACGTATCATCGCTATTGGGTGTGGGTTGTGCCAGCGTAGTCCATTTGGAGCTACATATAAACTGCGCCATAATTGGCTTACGTATCATCCACATCGTCGTCATCGTCATCACCAGAGGCAGAGCCAAGCCAGAGCTAGAGCCCAGCCGGAGCCACGGTAGCAGACAATTAAATATTTTGTTATTGCGACCCGTATCGGATTGAACACGCCCAACCCAACCCGACCCGACCCGACCCCACCCCTTTCATTCCCCGGTGGCCAGCTGCTCCAACTCCTTCCTTGGCTCCTTGCTCTGCGCCGGTGATGATGATGTAATTTGCTTTGCTGCCGCACATCCTGGCTTGCAATGCGGTCATATGTTAGTTAACCATGATTAATTCACTCACTGCACACGTATATAGACGTGGTTATATTTCGAATGCATATATTCTCGTGTCTATCCAAGATTTCTAATTTCAAAACTTTCACGACTGCTGGTGGCTTTACCTGTAAGCGAGCTGAACATGTTGCAACTTTTATTTTTGGGTTTTCTTTTGGAGTTCGAGAGAGTTTTGCCTTTGATCGAATGGGTATTCGAATAGTTTGTTCAGATTTATTTGTGGCCTGCGGTTATTTTTTGGTATTTAAGGGCGAAGCGCGTTTATTTTTAAACGTCCGACTGCGTCGAGAGCACAGAAACGTATAACGTTTTGTATAAAGTCGAAGCGAAAGTAGCCGCCTCAGACCTGAACTCGCATCGCATCACACACAGAACACGAAGCGGCATTATTTTTGCTGTGTCTTTTTCTATTTTGTATGTTTTAGTTTGGAAATGTTGTTGTTCTGCTTTTTCGCTGTGTGTGGAACCTGTTCGCCTTGGCGCCCTCAATACTGCCAGATTAAGAGAAAATGGTTGGAAACCCAGATGGAAAATTGCCACAGTAACTAGGAATATGTTGCAACGTCTATAGAAAATTATAATACCCTTCTTTATACACTTTACTTTAAGTTTAAATATTTTATTACTATTCTTCAGCCTTTGGGGTAGGCCTCAGTTACACAACAACCATATTTGTTTAAATAAAAAGCAAATAAGCATAACTAAATACTTCCACCTAATTCTAACTCAAAGATTCTAAAACAAAAACCATAAGAAAAACTTAAGCGAATCTAAACTATCCTTACAAATGAATTTAAGATCTATCAATAAAGCTGGAAGTTAAGCTTTCCATTAGAATAATCCATTTTACAAAGGCTTCTACTATTTTCAAACCACAATGATGACTTTCCATATTGCTGTTTTACCTAAATATCCTTTAAGTTAATACAGATCAACTGTTTCTCTATTAGCAAGGAGATATTAAGTGAGATTAGCACGTTGTTGAAGCTTTAACTTTAACTATAACCCTAATACAAAATAATCTATATACAGGCTCTTGGCCGAATGCACTGAAGCACTGTAAATTTAAACTGAAGGACACTGACCTCGAAGACCCCAAAATAAATGCAATAAATAAGACCTCCTCCTTTAGTTACGTCTCCAACATCGAGTCAGTTGAGTATAGGCCGCTTTAACCCACGCTCATAAATACTGAAGGCTGCGGGACTTAATCTGGAAATGAAAAAGGAGACATAAAATATACGAAAAGCATTGCGCATTTGTGGGTGTCTTATTCTGCAATTGTCACTAATAATCTTATAGATACAACCTACCTAGTTTGCATTTCTTTCTCTCAGTGGTTTTTTCTTGGCTTCCGCTTTCAGTTGAGATGCATATGAACGACACTTGGTTTTGTAGGCCTGAACTAGTCGTCCGCCAGGTGAAATGGCTATTGTCACATGAATCTATAAGCAGAGAGCCAAGAGTTATAGTTATAGGTTTGCTACAAATTAATGATTGGAGCCTTACCTCCAGGTATAGCAACTCTCTTTCATATTGCAACGACTCCTCAAGTAGTCCCAAAATGACCTGAAACTTTTCCGTTCCCAGGATATATGTCATTTCGCCAATGTTCTGCTTATACCACTTGGCGTAGTTGTCCAGATTGCTTACAATACACATGGTAGTGGCGGTAGCAGCCCGCGCCGTCAGCAGCAAGTGCAGTATAGATTTTAAACAGCCCGAAGAGGCGGTGTGCAGGATGCGGTTTTTAAGATGTTCTAAATAATAATGGATTATATGCATGGTATATGGGGGAGCCTACTAAAGCTTACATACTTCTGATAAATGATGTAGTTTCTGAATTGGCAGCGCTAGCGATGGACTGCACTAAGATAAGGTAGAACTTCCATTCTTTGAAACCTTCCATGTTGGACTGCTTGAAGAGGAATTGAAGGACTTCCTGGTGATGGCTGGTAAAGAGCTGAAGAAATATCAAGTTTATAAATGTTTTACTGTTTGCTATATACAAATAAAGACCTTTTCGCAGAGGTGCTTTACAAAAGTAAGTTCATCGACACCCTCATTGATCCAGGCACTGAAGTTTGCGAATGCCTCGGTGATATCCTCCGATTGGTGCAGTTCCAGCAGGGTACTTAAGTGCATATTTCTGCACACGCTCAGGGCGTCGTCTAAGAATTATGTTTTTAATAAGTTAAATCATTGTTTAAGGACTTAACTCACCTGGAAGGGATCGTCGCAAGGGTTCTACATAGCCCAAATTACTGATTTTTGGATTGCTCACGAGGCCGGCATAGAGATTGCCCAGAGCAGCCGTCAGGATTGAGGTCAACTTCACCCCGCACTCAATATCTGTCATTATGTACATATAGTTAATAGTAGACATTATTTATATGTTAGAAAACCAACCATATGCCGCAGAAATAAAGACATTTGCGAGCAGCTCAAACTCGGATTCCAGAAATATGATCAAGTCCACTTGCAGCTGTTCCGAGTGCTCCTTGCTGTGAATATAAAGGATTGGTAAATAGGGATAATAAAGAAGATTATGGCCTACCTAAGTATATACTCCGAGGCCGTGAGTATGCCGAGCTGCTGGAGCTGGAGTAGGACACGGAAACTACCCACATTCGCGGGCAACTGGCAGAAGAACTTTGAGGCCAATAGCTGGGAAGTGGAGGTGTTTGTTAAGTCTGTTTTTTGTGAATTAACAAATACTCACCCTTTCCTTGGCATTTAGCAACTTAAGAAGCTCCACAAACTCGTATTTTTCGCATGATCCAAGTTGCTGGATTCCACATTGCTTTTCCAGGGTCTTCAGGACAAGAAGCAAAATAAATCTTTACAGGCGCCTGGCCAATCAGGATATGCAGCAGACTTACCCTGCAGACAAAGCCGAAGCTGTTGCTAATATTTGAGCGGTTATTTCGCTCCCGCAAGGCCAACATTTTGCAAAATAATAATATAAACAAATTCAAAACATTTTTATGGCTGTGCGCAAGCTGTTAGTGTGGCTGCAGCGAGAGCTCCCAAAGATCCCAAAGGCTGTTTTTCCCGCTAAAAATCTAATCGATTTTCGCTATCGATAATTTTCCTATTTTAAAAATTAAACGTTTAAAAAATGTTTATGTTAGAAATTGTTATTCTATTTATAGAAATAAATTGACCAATTTTAATACTTTTGTTTACACGTTTTTTAGCTCTTCTTAAGCTAATTATGTTTTATAAAATTGTTTTTAAAATCTTGAACATTTTAGTATGGAGATTCCTTAAGCATATTTAAAAACTATGTTTTTCATTATTAATTAATTATTAATTATATCATTATTATTATTTATTTTACGCAATAATCCTTGCGCTGCTGCCGTATAACCGCGTTTAGCTTGAGGCACTGCTGCCTCAGGGCATCGTTGTCGCCCTTCAGGATTTCAATAGTCTCCTCCTGTCGCTGGATGGTGTGATGGACACGCTTCTGGAGCTGATCCATCTCCTGCTTGTGGCGCTCGGTCAGCACGGCCAGCTCGCCTTGGATGTCCGCGTTGAGGTTGTCCCGCAGCCTGTCCCGCTCGCTGATGATGTCGCCGCACATCTTCTTGCTATGACCCAGCTCCAGCTGAAGCTGCTTCACCTCAGCCTGGCTGTTCCGCACCTGGGCATCCGCCTCCGCCAGTTTGCCACGCGTCTCCGCGTATTTCTCCCGCAGTGACTTCTCCACATTCTCGGCCAGAACCAGGTCCTTTTCGTACTTCTCCTTGAGGCGTCTGTATAAATAACAATTATTAAAATAGCTCCCTCTTAGCTTTTTTAAAAAAACTACTCACGCAATCTTCTGCTCATGCTCTTCGCCATGCTGCAGTGCATCGGCCTCCATGCGCACCACCAGCTCGTCCAGCTGGCGATCCCTTTCCGCCCGATAGTGCTGCCGAATGGCATTCTCCTTCTCCGCCTGGGCCAGCTTGGTTTTGTTCTCGTGCTCCGTTTTCCAGAGCTCAAAGTCCGCCTGATACTGCTGCTCGATGGTGTTGATGCGATTCTGGTACTTCTCCTCCTGCTTGTCCATGCGCTCCTGCATCTCAAACTTGGCCTGCTCCAGTTCCTGCTCCTGTTCCCGTAATGCCTCCTGGCGGCGCACCTGGTGATCGGACTCCCGCTGCCGGAGCTCTGCCTGCAGGCGCTCCCGCTCGGCGGCAAACTCCTCGGCCAGCTTCTGTCGCTGGTCGGCCTGAGCTCGCTGCTCCTCCTCCAGCTGACGCTCGAACCTCTCCCGTATGGCCGTTCGCTCCTTCTCGATAACAGCCTCACGATCCTGGGCGCAGCTCTCGCGGATTCCCGTCTCGATCTGCTCGTGCTTGGTTCGAGCCTCTTCTAAGGCGTCGAGCAACTGCATCTGGTGAGAGCGCTTCAGCTCGGTGACCTGTCGCTGGTGGTCACAGGTCATCTTGTTGATCTCCGCCTCCAGGCCCTTCACTGTGAGCTCCTGAGAGGGATATTGAAACAATAAAGGACGAAATAAACTAATTTTTAGGTAATTTACCTTAATTTTCTTGGTATTCTCGCGCACCCAACGCTCTCGTCGAATTTTCTCGCCCGCCATGGTGGTCTCCTTGGTTCTGGCCAGCTCCGTTTCCAGGCGGTGCTCCCATGCTTGATTCTGACTCTCCAGGCGACGGGTGAGGGCAGCCACCTTCTCACAGAGGGAGCCCTTATCCTTGAGCAGCTGCTCAATGAATCCCTGATGCCGGGTGACCACCTCTTCGTAGTGTTTCTTTTGGTCCCGCAGCTTGGCCGCACCATTGGTCTTCTCGGCACGCAGGCTCTTCTGCTTTTCGCCCCGCAGCTGCAGAACATGCTCCTTGGACATATGGATGGCATTGGCCAACTCATTGGCCCGCAGACTCAGAGCAATGACTCTACGGGCCAGCTGGTGATTGGGCAGCATGAGCAGCTCGGATAATCTGGAAGGATGGGGAGAATATGTAGTGAGATAATTCTCCGGAGACTTTTATATAAAGTACGCACTTGGGCACCTCATCGGTGACATCGGGCTCTACCACGAACTCCACCTCGGATCTAGTGCTCTCTGGGATGGAGCGACGTGTTTCCATCAACGTTTTATCGCAGCTGCTCTCCACATTGTTCAAATACGCCAAGATGTCTCTATGGAAGGGGATTTAAAGTGAGGAAAGTTGTATATACATGAAATCTGAATCTTTACTTGTATTTATCGCCGCTCTCAGGAACTGCTCCCTCGCTGAGAGTCACCGTTTCGGCAGTCTCACATCGCGAATCCAACTTCAAGTTAAGTTCGCTGGGAAGACGCTCGGAAAAGTTGTCTGCAAAGATATATATTTAGTGGGAAAAAAATGACTAAATCCAACCAGCTACTGACCCCTCTTTTTATCCTCCTCAATCTCCTTGATGACAGACACAATCTCATCGTAGGTCGAGTCCCTCGAGTCCTCATTTGACTTTAAGGAAATCTGGGAAGCACTGTCGTTGTCCTGGGCCTCATCCAAGTCCTCCAGTCCCTGCTTGTTCTTCGGGTCAAACTGCTTCTGCTCCTGCATGCTCATCCAGCTGTCCACCTTGTCCAGATTGTATTCTGAGAGTTTGCGCTCCTCCCGCAGGCTGCCCACACTGATGGCCTTCTTCAGCTTACCCTGAGGAGCTGTCATTGTATTACCAATCGTCTTGGTGGTCAGCTTGGCCTTGGTGTTTCTCGCTACAGGATCCGCACTGGCGGGCTTCACATTCTCCTTTTTCTTTCCCACAAAAGGAGACGTCGAGGCCACTTTGAGGTAGTTGTTGATAACCGAGTCTGAGCTGGTGGTACCGAAGGCTCGCCGATCCTCCTGCACGGCCGGCAGGAAATTATTTTCGGCTCCGAAGTTCCTTGAATTGGAAGTGGCTCGATAAGAGGAACCACTGTTGTTGGCAGCAGTACTGCTGGAGGTGGAGGAGACCAGATTCTTGGTCTCGGACAGGTTGTTCTGCTTCTCCTTCGTCGGGGAGCTATATTTTCCCATATAATCCGGCAACGGCTCAATGTTATTGAGAGGTTCGGGACCCAAATGATTCTTCACCACCTGGACACTGCCCACCGCCTGCTTGTACTCCCGAATCACATTCAGCTCTGGCGTGGGAGCCTTTTGCAGACTGGGAGTAGGAAGTGGAAGAGGAGATTCCAAATGCGAAGTGACCTCCGCGAAGCGACAGCTCGGAGCATCGCAGGCACACTTAAGCTCCGCCGCCGAGGCTTCATTAGTGCTTGTGGTGGAAGAGGATCGCGTGCTGCAAGTGCAGTTTTCCGAAGGACACTTGGGATACTCGTAGGTCTCCGCCAGGACCTCTCCCTCGGCGGCAGTGGAGCCAAAATGGACGGATTTCTTCTGGCCAGCCGGATCCGTTGGTTCTGTTTGTTTGCTCAAGAAACTGGGAAGAGTTAGAGGGCCCGGAGCCGAGATACTGGGACGCGCCTCCTGCTTGTCATTATCGCAGTCACTCGAGTCCAAATCGGTGTGCATATTTGGCTTGCTGAAGGACACTCTTCCAGGAAGATCAGGCTTGGCAGTGCGCTGCAACAAAGCCCCATTACTAAGGCCCTGCTGCTGGCCCGAGTAGGAACTATATGAGGATTTACCCTTGTCGCTGCCCGGCATGGTTACCAGGAAGCGCTCCAGCTGCTGCTCCCCCTCCTCGCTGCTGTCGGGGGTGCGTTTGTGCAGCGAGTAATCGGACTCGGAGGAGTTGCAGGTGCTGCGGCACAGCCAGCTCCGCTTGATGGGCTCCTCTAGCAGAGACTTGAGCAGATCGTTGGAAGAGACTTGTCGCTGGAAAGGATTCAAGGATTCATATTGGTCACTTAAGCTCAGTGGTAGCACTCACCTTGCCGCTGTGCCGGAGGTCCTTGTCGCCAAAGTAGCTGCTCTGCCGGCGACCAAACTTGGGATCCGCGGACTGAGGTCGTCCCAGAAAGGGCGAGGAACGACTGCGCTGCTGCAGGAAATTCGCCGAACGGGGCCGGAAGTGTGGACACGGATTGTGGAGAGTCGTCAGCGAGCGAGTGGTGTACTTGGGCTTCGTTTTCTGTCGTGTGGCGAGGTTTATCTAATGGGGGCCCCAGGAACAGGCTTTAGGGGTTATCTTTTTTAAGGGCGGTCATGGCGGTCACCTACCTGCGAGCCCTTAAGACATAAATCCATAATAGCTTACGATTAGGCACTCATCTAGATACTTTTCGAACCCGACTGCCCAGCCATAGCCTGCTGATTTTCTGAAGGCACTGCCGGCCGAGTCCTGGCCGAAGCTAACCTGCCGAGCGGTTTTGTTTTGGCCAAAACCACCACCTGACATATCGATTAAACGCATGTGCCGCCTGCCGCCTGTGTAAGGGTCAGGAGCAGGACGACGACGACAGATGTTGGTCAGTGGCGGGGCTGCAACCCTCAAAAAAACAGGCGGTCGCGTGTTGACATGGTTACTACTTGCCACCCTCACCCTGTCGAAGAACAGGTGTTGCGGCATGATTCACCCACCCACCCATTGAATTATTATTTTATTATTAATTGTGTCCAACATGTAGAGACTTCCACAATCAATCACTGACTATCGACAGCGGCAAACCAGCCGAATCGAAGCAATTAATCACGGAAGGTAACTGATTGCGACTAGAGCAGCATATCGAAGCGAAGGTCATCACTGGGGGCTTAATGGGTTCAATGCTAGACATTGTCGGCAAACACTTTCCGTTTTCATTCACATCGACGAAGGAAGTGTGTGTGTGCTCGGTGAGCTCGTGGTCTTAACATTCTTTGATAGGCAGGCTTGGTATCTTTTACTTAAAGAGCTCTATATTTCTGACTGTAAACATATTTTAAATAAGGAAAAAAGAATTAAAGAATCGAGAGCTCATAACCCACAATGAAATTAAAAAACAATACCTAAGCACCTTCGAGTTCTGAGACAATATGCTTCCCTCCAAGTACTTACCTTTCTGTAAACAAAAACAAACCTATCTTTGTGGAACAAGCTCAAGTGCCTCAAAAGAAAGTAAACAGATTCAGGCACCCTTATCTCTTTTACAATTCCAAACTCCACACAATTTTTCAATAATAATAATTTATTTAAATAAAGCAAATGGTGTCTATTGCAATAAACGTAGTTTGGTTTTTGCAAATCCCTTCAAACAACAGATTTCGGGGACTCGGCCTCAACAGCTGGCGACCTCTCTCTCCTTCCACCCTCTCCACACTCCGGTACTCGATACTGACTGATGCGCGAAGCATAAAATTAAATTTGGCAACATTTCTCGTAATCAACTTAGCAGCTAACACAAAATACAATACAATAGTTGATGGTTTTTCCTCATTGTTTTAACAAAACAAATTGCACTACTCCTGCCCATCGTTGATCAAATTTGATCCGCTTCCTATTCCGCACGCAGGGCTGGCGTCACCTGGACATCATCGTTCTGCTCGTCGCTCTTGATGTCGAACTTCAGCTTGGCCAGCTCCTTGAGCTCTCCATCGGCTGCCGAGGGGCTGCCTTCGGTCACCACCTTGACGGTGTCGGGATAGTTGTTCTCGCCGCCACCCAACTCCTGCGAGAAGCTGACCACCGTCTTGGGCTCATAGTTCACTCCCAGGGCGCCGCTAGGATCCGGCGAGGGTATGCTGGGGCCATCGCTGCTGTGGCCATTGGTCTGTCCATTGGTGTGCGAAATGGTGATGCCCTCTTCCTCCTCCTTGTGGCCATTTGTGGCTGGAACTGGCTCCTCCTTGTGGCCGTTTGTGGTCGGGGCAGCTGCTGGCTCTACCACCTCCACCTGAGCCTCCACGGGAGCGGGAGCTGATGTGGGTGTCACGGCCACAGGTGCCGCCTCTACGGGCTCTGGCTCTGCCTCTGCTTTCCTATCAGCCGCCACTGGAGCTGATTCTGGCACTGCCACAGGAGCTGATTCTGGCACTGCCACTGGAGCTGCTTCGGGAGCTGCTTCCACCTCTGCCTCCTCCTCGCCAGCCACCGCCTTGTTGACCTCCTCAATGGCCTTGGCCACCTCCTCGGGTGCCACATCAGAGCTCTCAGCCTGCGAATGTCCATTGGTAATGGTGGCTTCCTCGCTGTGACCGTTGCTGGTTACGGGTTCGACTTCGGGTTCGGTGATCAGAGCGGAGGTAACAACAGCGGCCACCTGGGGCTGCTGCTCCTGCTCCTTCTCCTCCTCCACCTTCTCGGCCACCGGGGCGGGGATCTCGAGGGCAGGAACTATGGCTGGGCTGGCCATGGTCTCCACAAAGGAGGTGCGGTTGGGCGAGTCCGGCGAGATCATGACGTGCGTGAAGTAGCCACTGCGCCGATTCTCAAAGTCCAGCACATTCTCCTTGGCCAATCGCTCTTGGATGCGTCGCTGGCGTCTGATGAACTCCGGCACATCGGCATCCTCCGAATCGGCAGGTGTGGGTGAGTCCGCCAGCTTGGGGCGTCGCAGCACAACCTTGGCGGCCTCATTCTCGCCCTCAGAGGTGCCGTTGCCATTGCCATTGGTGGCCCAGGAGGCGGTGCCATTCGAGGGCTTGAAGACACCATTAAACTTGGTGCCGACAATGAATTTGTTGGTATTATTATTGGCCACATTGCTGTTGGCACTCTTGTAGGCATTGTAGTTGTTGGTGGCTGTCGGCTGGGGCGACAGCGGATTGCCGTTCTCCTCGCCCTTGGGCGACTTGGGAATGGTGAAGTTGGGCTTGCCGTGGCTGATCAGCAGCTTGGTGGCCGGCGAGGGGTTCTTGTCCGGCAGCGGCGAGGGCAGACCGCTGCGGATCTGTATGCTCGGCTTGTTGTTGATGGTCTCGGCCATGTCTGTGCTGTGCTCGCTGTGGTGTGCTGGGGGATCTGATCTGATGGCTGGCGAAGCTTTTACTTTCCGTTTCCGTCACTCGTAACGGGTCTCTGTCGAAGAATGGAGGGAAACAAAGCAAATTAATAAAACATTTAAGAGATGGCAAAAAACGAAGAAAAATACAAAGTAAATTAAATCACTCGTTTTCAATCATGCAAATTTTTGGCCATAATAATTTCGGGGTGAAAAGAGAGCTGCCGGCTCTTGGCTTAAATAAATATGTAAACAGTATACTGAGGGAAAATTGCCAGCTAATTGCCACAATTTTGTTTGATTAGGTGAAACCTAAGGTTGATTAGTAGCGGAATAATATCTTATCTCAGAGCCCTTAACTACGATTTACTGGCCCCCTCAGGCTTAAAGCTGGCCAAGTTTTTAGTTTGTAACTACTTCAGGCAGTTTAGGAATTTTTTACGATTAGGTGTTATAGATATGGCATGAATCATCGTTATGGTTTACAAATTTCTCCGAAAACTAATATCAATACTCTTGACCAGCTGATGAATAATGAGTCATTCTAACAATTTATTCATTTCGGGGGTTTTCTAAGGATTTAATTAGGGATATTTAAAAATAAAATACTCTTTGAAGCTATGTTAGATTAAGTTTTGGGGGTTTTTCTTAGATTCAATCTATTATCAGATTAACTTGGGGGGGTTTTCTCCACACTCAATCAATAATATTTAAAACAAAAACAGTCGAATAATTTAGCATTATTTTTGTAATTTCCTGAGAGTCCAAATACTTAAATTAAGCTTCAACTTGTAACTTCCTCAGAACCCAATTAAAAATGATTAAAATAAAACTTTTATTAAAACAGACGTTGCTATCAATTTAATTTCCTTAAAATCGCTTTCCCAAGATCCATCTGAATCCCATTGCTTGCAGCTCTTAACAATTTCCGTTCTAATTTATTATGCAACTTCAAAAATGAATCATTGGATTTTTATTTCTGATACTTTAGCAATCACTTGCAAATTATCCATTCGCAATCGTTTCACATGGCGTATGCGTAATTACGCAACACACTACGTCCCCAGGCAATGACAGTGCCCAGGGTCAGCTACTTACTGTCCCCCCCACTGTCGTCTATTGTGAGGCCCCAAAAAACAAATAAACAGACAAACAAACGTACGTATTCGTTGATTGCTGATAGAGAGGTAAACTTGCTTAAATATCAATTAGATCGATGGCGAGGGTTTGCCCAAGTGAAATGGAACGTCTGGCGTTAGAATCGAATCGAAGCCACCGGACAAACAGCTAATTGAGTGCCGGATGGCAATCCGTTTTCCGATCAACAGGCCCCATGTGACACCGCAGATACCAAGGGGCTACAGCTGACCCAAGCCCATCAGTTGACCAACGCACGTATGGCGATCGAAACTGATACCGATTCGGGTTCGATACTGATACAGATATGCGATATGCGGTGCGAACGGTTTCGTTGTCGGGCCAATTCCATTAGCATTTACCCAAAAGCCCCCTTTGGGCCCCCCTTTGGAGGGGCAATTTAATTAAGAGCTGCAATTTATAGAGCTTTGTGCACTCGTAAATTCCAGACGCGTTCAATTGCCCCGCAAAAGGTCAGCCATTCTCGAGTCTCCAGTTTGCTTTTGATTTCTGATGATTGCTTTACGATGTGTGTGCTACGAATTACTTCAGAGCCAAGTCCAGTTTAAACAAAAGCGATTAGGGTAATGAAACTATCTAGAAAATTGTCTAAGGGTAGAATATTAATGGCTCCACTGAGACAAAATATTTGACAAAGGAAAATGATTTGTTTAGTTCAATAAATATTATTTAAGTGTTCCCAATTAGTCACCTAACCAGTTAAACTTTCAGTTTATCTCTTTAAAATTCTACCGAGTCACGGAAAGTATATAGCCTCTGCCTAGTTTTATAACTGACAAACTGACTTAATTATTCATCGTTCAGCTTAGCAATCCAGAGAGCGAACGTGCGTCAGTCAACGTGGAGTTGGTTTATAACGATTTTTTCCCTTAACCCATGACAGGCAATTAAAAAAATTAAAAACAGTGTCTGGGCCTGATAAAAGGCGAAACGAAAACGAATTTATAGCCCGAAACTCTGGTTATTTGCCGAATGTTTCAACTGTTTCAACTGTGCCGCCTGCGCCGAAAGGCTTACCGCCGCAAATGTTTGCTTTTTATGAGCTGGGCGGGAGTGTTAATTGAGCGCAACTGGGGATGAGATCTTGCCGGCACATTGTACATACGTATAATTCCAAATAACAATATTTTGTTTTCGCCTCTCTGTGTTATGGCTATTTGTACAATATATGTATATTTCCCACTCGGTTACCCGGCCATCGAACAATTTGGCCTTGAAATAGCTGCTGTGAAGTGCACAGCCTGGCTATTTTCGTTAACCAATTTGCATAAGGTGAACTAGAATTGAATACCATTGAGAATAAGCTACGGTTTGGCACTCACTTCGCTCAGATGAGAACCACATTGGGCGATAAACAAATCAATTTTCAGCATTAATGACACTTTATAAATTACATTTGTGGAATTATTTTTAGACTAAGGTTGAGATATGAATAATATTATAACTGCTGCACTAGTCTTCTCACTAGAAAAATCTCTGTGATTTAAAATCAAATTAAATTCTATTTCAAGAAAGTTTTTAAAGCGAATCAAATCCGTCTTTTGTTGCTCTGAAATCGAAAGCATATACCCATGGAGATTGGCAAACTTTCTTATAAACAAATACAAAAAACCATATACAATACACATTTCACCCAAATTCTTTGCATCTTCAAATTCAGGGTGTGAATTGAGGGGCCGAGAGATAAAACCTTCGGGCCATAAAAGAGCTTTGCTTTGCCATAGAAATTCGATTTGGTAGGAGTCCCCTTTCAACTGAGTTGCGTGAGATCGGTGCGTCTATCACAGCGCAGATCAAATTAGTTTCTTGGCCGCCTTTTCCTGAACCTTTTTCGGTTTGGAGCCAAGTCGTTGTGGTTGCTCGGCAAACTCGGTCAGCTCAGTGGGAACCGAGAAACTGCCAAGTACAACAATTGCAATCTGTTTGCAGTCTCTGGCTGGGAACCGCTAACTTGGCCAAGAGCTGACACTGACGCAGCCACTGCCGCAGCCACTGCTGCTGCTGCCATAAATATCAGTCAAAAAAAGGGTGCCATGGGTAAGGGTAATCTTATCGAAGACGAGAGTTTGCCATTGCCAAAATCGAGGCTCGGGACTGATAAGAGCCAAGCAGCAGCCAGCCAGCATAATCCGAGGGGGCGATAAGACCTGCACCGGGTGCCTATTACCCAATCATGTGATTAAAGCCAAAAGAAAGTGAAATCGGTGGCTGGCATAAAGAAAGGCATAAAGCGGAGCCCGAGTTCAAGGCACGGCGATGGGGATCCAGCGAGAGTGCTTTGCCGCCTGGCCGCATAATTAGTTGTAAATATTTTTCATACGTTGGCGCTGGGCAATTTATGGGATTTATGGTTATGTGCTCGCCGGATCGTCTTCGGAGCTGAGAAAGTTACACAGAACCAAAAATAGTATCGAAAGCCAATGGGGAAATGTTAAATATTTCCTTATTTGTGAAATTTTTGATTTAATTTCGAAATATATTTATTTTCTTGTGTGCAGTGTACTGAGGAATTTAGCCATGACCACCGGATCATTGAGTATATATAGAACGTGTTAAAGATTCGCTTCGATTCGATATAGAGGGGCTATTTTAACGGCCACAAAGTCACAAAGTCAAAGTCACGAACGTTAAGCGGCTTTTTTTCGCAGTGGCCAACGCGGCGTATGAGCAATCGTAAGGAGCTCAGGCAATATTTACACGTTTGCAGGTTTTTCAAAAATACCTAAACACTCGCACGCACACACACACATACATTTCTGATACTTTTTGGCACTATAAGTTGGCTATATGGAAACGCACCTATAATGACAGGCTAACTGTTTTCTGTCGTCCGCTGCGTTACCGTAAAACGCCGAAACGTAAATGAAAACTGAACGCTGGAAACGAACCTGACCAACTTCGGAGTTCAGACGCCTGGAGTCGACTCGGTTATCGCTCTGCTCGTGCGCATATAGCTATATGGCTATATGACTCGTATATTGTGGCAAAATAAATACAAACACAAATACGATGGCGAAAAAAAAGAAATACCTGAACGGCGAGCGAGAAAAGCTGTTCGCTGTCGGCGCTTAATAGCCGCTCTGAAATGCCCTGGATGCGCCCACCCCTCCGTCCGCGTGAAAGGTGCTCCCTCGAGAAAAATGCTGGCCCCCCCTTCCGAACCGATACGTTTGTGTACATTACTTAATTGCTGGCAAATTATGCATCATCTGGACGAGCGGTGGACAAAGTGGACACTTCCGACACGGCCGAAAAGCGAAATGAAAATTATTTCAGTAAATATTTGGCCAAATCTGGGTTTACACGTGCTCATAGTTCACGTGATCAGCATTTGGTGCTCCTATAGATCATGAATATGCATTGATTCATTGGGATTATCTGTTCATTTGCTCGGAAAATGGGGTGCAATACTGTGTATTTACTTTGCCTTACGTATACGTAATTTACTTCTGGCGGAGTGGTTATTCAATCGGTCTGAGATTATCCATGGCTTGGCTTTATGGCCCCTGCAATTATGGCGCATATTTATAGACCAGTTATTAACAAGAAAACCCGTTTGTGGGTTACTTTGGGGGGTATTTTAAATTAAACTAGCAATTAAAGAAGAGCGCCAGTCTGGTCTTATCTCATACAAACAATAAATGTCATAATAAATATTTTATCATTATTTCAACAAGGCCAAAAAAACGTGCAGTTCTTTTATAAGTTAAGTAAATAAGAGTTGTTTTGATTTTTATAGATATATGAGTTCTGAAATTAGAGTTGACAAGCCAATATTTATTAAGAGTGTTAAATGAGAGTAATAAATGCTTGAATTTCCTACCAATAAACTCACATTTTTGACGTAATATTTTTCTTATTCCCCTATCTAGTTTTCTAAAATCAAAGCTGATAAAGTTTTAGAGTTCCCTTAAACTTCTTTAAGATTTTTAGCCTTGAAGCTAACTATCTTATTTAAGAAATCTTCAATTAAGTTTAAGATAGAGTTCTGTTCTTTTGGGAAAACCTAATCCAAAATTCTCTTTATCAAAACTATCTAAATTCCTTGACTTTAAACAATTCCCTTGAACTCTATTTCACACTTTTGCTGTGGCTTCTGAACCACAAATAGTTGGCATAAACACTCGAGTTCCCAAAATGAAAACAACAAACAAAAAAAACTATTACACACGCGAAGGCATATCGGTTTGATAACATTTGCCAACATCGAATTTTTATGAGTTTGTGTTCGAATGTGTTGTGTTTTTTGCTGTCGCCGTTTGATTATTTCCCTGATAGCGAGAGCAAAGTGTATTTGCTATTTACACGATTCTGTGGGCGCCCTAATGCGAGGCTTCCGCGCAAAGCTCTCCCAGCTCCTAGCCGATTTCCCACTTGGGGGCTGCAGGGCGGCCATGAAAATCGCGAGGGAGTGACTGCGACGGAATGGAGCTGGGCTGGAGCAGGTCACAAAGTGGTCTGGAGAGGTGGATTGTGGAGTGGGCAAAGCCGTTTGACTTGTGCGCTGCGCCTGCGGGGAGTGGCTTTGGCCCCAAAAACGGAATGAATGCCCCATATACATACATGCTCCCGGCCGTCATAAGACCAGGAAAAACTGGTAAGCCAGCACTGAGGAAAAATCTGAGTCAAGTGGGTCAATCGTTTTTGACAGGTTTTTTAAGCAGCTTAAATATATTGGGAATACGAGAAGTTTATAAATACCAAAACTCATGTATTTTTTCTGAATAATTATGTTTTAATAAAAGATTAATATGAACATTATTGACGTCAAAATTGTTTGGAAAAACACAATTGCTGTTTAAGGCATTGATAAAGGTTTACAAATAATAAATAATTTGATTAAAAATTTACAAAGAATTCTATATGAATATAAATATATTTTTGCATAATCAATTTAAAGAAAATATTTACAATTAATGGCAAATTTATTATCAAAGAATTTCTTTGAAAAACAGCAATCAATATTAAAGTCCCTTCGGTTTTCTTTCTTATTTAAGCTGGATTTCCGACTGTTTCTTTCTGTGTGGCGACCTGTTTTCACCTAGCGGAGCGGAGGAAGCCAGTTTTGGCCACCCAATCGATGTGCTAATTACTGAGACTCTCCAGAATGTGCCACAAATGCCATAACGGCGAGAATGCTAGAATTTTTTGGAATTCTAAAAAACTATGCTTCCACGCGAGCTGGCGGCGATGTTTGCACATCATTACAATTACGCCGGCGAGTGCTTTATTTTAATGATCTATTTGCGAGCGCGGTTGAATAACACAACGCTAATTGACACACACACACACGCTCTGGAGCTCCGATTTTGATTCGGAATGGGATTCGCAATCGGAATCGGTATAGTAACCTTGACAGAGAAAATTTCCAATTAATGGCGCCTGCCAATTTGCGTACACTGCGATCAAAAGAGACACACACAAAATGTGGCACACTCCATTATTATTAATTATTTTCGTTTTGGCGATAGCAATTATGCCACATAATGGCGGCAGGCAGTTAACTAATTGGGTCGTTCACTCCGAAAGACGCACAGAGAGATGGGGAAAGAACCCAAATTCTGGACTGGACTACCGGCTGGCGTCTGCGTGATCGGTTGGTGTCTTATCGGGGGCATTATGGGGAATTGGTTTGGAAAAAACACACATTGATTGGCTTTATTATATGCACAATAAATATATATGTACAAGAGTCGATGACTTGTTCACTTCTGTCAGCTTTCCATTCGTTTATGGTAAATTGCTGGGCGCTGCTGCTGCTGCCAATTAAATTAGAAATTGTTGACCAGCCGAAAACTGAAAACCAAAAACTTTGGTCGTCTGTCGCTGGTTGTTTTGCATAAAAAATTAAAACTTGGACACACAAAACGAAACATACAAATTGTTATTGTTGCCGTTGGTGCACGCGGTGTTAAAACTTTCGAATCTGCTGGATCGGAGATAGGTTGGATCGTATCGGATAGCGCAAAAACGCTCTGCACAGGCGCGTAACGTGTTTTCAACTGAGCTCTCAGCAGCAGCAGCTCACGAAGGCGATCGCGGCTCAACGCGCCGCCGATCTGCTGCAACAACAATGCCAGCTTTAATGAATGAAAGCGTAATTTTTCCAGCCGCTTTTGTTGGGGCCAACAATGTGCAGTTTTTGTACAACGGTCACAATGCCCGTCCTTTGAGTTCGCACACAAAAGACGAGCAAAACAAAACCCCCAAGAGATCAGTCAAAACAAACAAATATCTAGCAGATTTGAAATTTAAAAAGCTTGGCAAGTTTTCAACTAGCTTTTCGCTTAAAAAATAGCTTTCTTAATTTTAAAAAAATTGTAAGTCTTGTTGTTTTTTTAAATAAAATAAATTGGTTTAAAACTTAGAAAAAGAGCTAAATGCTTATGGACTGCTTTGCCGACTGCAACAATTGTGCTGTTTGCTTCCTCTAGGCGGCGCTTGAAAATAATCAATACCTAATTTTATTTCTAATTATACCCTTGCAGGGTACTTATTATAGTTTCAGTCAGAAGTTTGCAACGCAGTGAAGGAGGCATCTCCGACCCTATAAAGTATATATATTCTTGATCAGGATCAACAGCCGAGTCGATCTAGCCATGTCCGTCTGTCCAAAACATGGCTAGATCGTTTCTCTTATTAATTCTGATCAAGAATGTAGGGGGTTTAATTGGTAAAAAAGACACCTTCCCGGGCTAAAACGGATTTAAAAGTCATAATTTAAAAAAGTTTTTGTTTGGCGGTCACTATTACTAGAGCTGATAAAGCCGCGATAGCCTCTTAGCCTGTCACTTGTTCTAAGCTTCGATTAATATCGCGGTTTTATCAGCTCTAATGATGGCCGCCACACTTCGGCCATCGCGCACACATACAAAGAGCATGAAATCGACTAACACATATGTATGCGTGTGTAAGCAATAATCAAAACAAAACAGAGAGCGCGATGTATTGCGTTCTCTGTCTCTCTATCCCCCCCTTCGCCCACAAGCCGTAGTTCCAAATTTGTCCGCTGGTGGCTTTATATCCTCTTTATACCCTTGCAGGGTAATAGTTTCAGTAAAAAGTTTGTAACGCAGTGAAGGAGGCATCTCCGACCCTATAAAGTATATATATTCTTGATCAGGATCAACAGCCGAGTCGATCTAGCCATGTCCGTTTGTCCGTCAAGGCGGTGATACTGATTAAGACTACATCTTTCTTTTCTTGGTAGATAGTTCATTTGGCCCTTTTAAATGCAATTTCTTATTGGTATATTTTTAAAATTTAAGATAAAATATCTGCTACATTTAGAGTTCTATTTAGATATTGAACAAAATATTCCCAACGACTTCTAAGATGATCGATGAGCTAATTTTCAATTCAGAGCCCCGTCGGCAGGATGCTCTAGTCGCGCCACTCTGACGACAGAGTGGAATTCCCTGAACCTGCCCCCTTGGCACTGATCCTGATCTACATCTATCTCTGTGCCAGGCACCCACACAGCTTCACACAGACGTGCCCCAAAAAGTAGACTCATTCCTGGCATTCCTGGCGCCAAAAGGCGTGTCGCTAATTGTCCCTAAACGACGGCATTAGGCGCCAACTTTCCAAACAGGAAGTGAGGAAAAGCCGTCGGTGGAGGAGGAGTAGAGAGATCCAATTCGATTGGCTGTGGCTCTGACTGCGACTGCGACACTTGGCCACTTAGTTGCCACATCATAGCTAATAATAAAAGCTAATTAAGCGATTCTGTGACAACACCTGTAGTCGGTTTCGGCCCCTCTTTCGCCCCTCTAATGACAATAAATCGCCGCTAAATGTCACCAATAAGCATCTGCAGCAGCTTCAAGAAATGGAACTGAAACTGGCACTGGGCCGCTTCTAATTAATATATGATTTTCCTCACCGCATTAATCTCCCTCGGATGGCGTCTCCAGAAAATGTCGCGAGCCCCAAACAAGAGAACAAGACAAAATGTCATGCAGATGTGGCCGCGGGGAATCCCCCTCCAGTTTTTGTGGCTTTTGTGGTATTAGGGGGGCTCATGTTCGGGTTAGACATTTGTCATAATTACCCAAAGGAAAATAGACAACAGAAAAACACACCTTAAATATGGGAATTACGGGGATCAGGAAATTGATCCATAGCATAGGAAGACTTTTTAATCAGATCAGCGATCCGCAAGGATATGAGAATAATTTCTTGGAAATTAATTACAACATATGCTCATCACTTCTCCCATAAATCCTCCCCCGGCACAATTATCAGTTTCAATTTGTGCGTGAAACTGTTTGATATCACAGACTACGACGACGACGACGACGACTCTGCCGATGTCAATTAGTAGAAGCCACTAGAGGAGCTGGGAGAAGCTGCTCCACTTTACCCCTTTCCAGGGGTTGGGGCAATTTGCCGCCACTCGAGGGGAGAGATGCCATCGCATTTGGCTCATTAAAATGCCGCCGCAATTGTTGAAGAGATCGAGGAGGAGAATCACTGCCATCGATGCGTTGAGGTGGCAACACAGCGCCCTCAGCACCCGAGACACGTACATACAGCCACGACTCCATCTCCAGATCTGTCACTCCGCCTGACGTAGCCCTGAGTAATTACACCAAATTAATTGCCCGTAGTTGTCAGGCTCGCATTGTCTGCTAATTTTTCCAATTGCACAGCTCTTTTTTTTAAATATATATTTTAAATGCCGGCATCAACAGGCCATGAATCCACATTGATTGTACATTTGATCCTGAAGGAAAAGAAAAATAAAACCCCATAAAAAATGTACAGGAACCACCCCTGCGGCTGATTGTGTCGTAAAAAGCGCATTTCAAGCACTTCTATATGATTTAAACTGCATGTTTTGTAAAAATCTAATTTGATAATTGGTTGTAATTTATGAGTCTTGTCTGCTCGCCTGAAGCATAAACACGGAACGGGACGGGAATGACGCCTTTTACGTGCTCCTCGCGTGCTCCTCCCCAAACATGTTTCTCGGAAAAGAGATCCGAGAAGTGGGAACTCCGAATTCGAAACGAGCGCACATTAAATTAATAATATGCAGTGCATTCTCTCTCATTTTTTTTCTTAATTATTATTTATATCTGTCAGTTTATAAGGCGTAGGCTGGTTTGATTTTGGATGAGTTTCCTCCTCTCCTGAGGAAGTTTTCATGAATGAAATTAACAGCAGACTTTGGCTGAAGAGGGAGGAGCAGTCGAGCAGTTGTGATTCATGGATATTACTCAAGGAAACATAATGACGGAAGGACAATCCAATGTGTTGAACATTTTTTAGTTTAAATTTAGTTGCGGAAGGAACAAAGCTAACTATAACCATACGAATTCAATTAATCAGAAGGAAGAAGGTACAGAAAATAAAGATGTTTTAAAGACTTTATAATACTTATTAAAAGCAGGCAGTGCAAACTGAAAAGAGAATAAAGAATATAGTAAGATATAGGAATGAAAGTATAAAGATACAACCTGTAGAGTTCCGAAACCCGAAACGAAAAACACTTTACTTACTCTCCATAAATCCCAGAATCCAATTTCCATAGCTTTGCTTGTTGCTCTATTAGTTTTTCACACAAATTAGCCCCGAGACAAACAAACAGACAGCCCAGAGAATTAATCAGGATACGATTTCCCAAAGAGTTCAATGCACGCCCCGCTAAGGAATCCCTCGGAATCGGAGGTACTTTGTCCAACTCCTCCACCTTTGACGTAATCGGAAACCCCAAGAATATGCAAGAGGCAAGAGGCGTGGGAGTGTCCCAGGCACAGGCACCGACACAGATGTTCCGTCCAAGCAGGCCAATGATCGATGTGCCAGCGATACCCAAGTTAGATGTAGTTGACACCCCGCAGGACTTGATGCATCATTAGCTGGATGCGATGACAAAAAGAGGGGATACAAAAAAAGTAAATACAAAAAGCGGAGACTCTCCAGCCAGAGGACGGACTGTTCCACGCGACTGCCAGTGCAACTCCGCCCGGGACTCGCTCGGGTCTCTTCGGCTGTGATTTATGCTGCGTGCGCCTGACAAACACTTGAGAAGTGATGATTTATAATGGAGATGCATGCTTGGTTATTAATTAAATTCTGACACGGCTGCGCTCCATTTAGTGTTAAATGCGATCATCAAACGGGACGATGTGGTTAGGTTAAGGGTTGGCATCTTATGCAATAACCGGCCAAAAGGGCCAATTGGATGGGTGAATTAAATGGAAATTCCAAGTCAAGACTCCTTGTGATTGATATAGAATTCCAGGGATTTCTACACATATTATAAGTATCCTATAACGTAACCCCAAAAAAAAGGGTCCATCAGACCGGGAAATAATTCGAAATGCCAAGAAGCCGAAACAAAGTCTGCACTTCGTCTGGCAGCGGAATTTGAAATATGGCAAGCAATAGTCGAATATTCATTAAGCGCAATTATGAAAATTAAGTTGTCATTTTGATTTGAGTGCCCGCGACACTCGGGCATGCGGTCCCATAAGCAGATCCCCTCGTCCCGCCACTATTCTCATTAAGTTAAATCAAACTGACAGCTCGGCCGGCTAAATGGATGCCATGCGATTCGTCCTCGCCGCCCTTTCGCTCTCGGTTCTTGGCGACTAATTAACGTGTTTTCACATATTTTGTTCGAATCGCGCCTAAATAATTAAGACGTTATCACACACGGCATCCAGGCATAGCCACATAGGCACGGTATTGCACAGCCGGGCACGGCACCCTGTAGCTGAGTAAATGACGTGGAGTTGGCTGCTGGCCAATTGGAATGGAAACTAGTGTCGCCCATGCAGCAGGCTAATTTCTCAAGACCCTCCTCTTCACTCGGATCTTGCTTTTCCATTTTCTTGGGATGTTTATTCGAGGGGATCGCATTGAACTGAATTATGTGTTCATAATTTCGAATTAATGAACGTTTCCAAAGGAGCCCGTGGTTGGTTAGGCAGGGAAATGGTTATCTTAGTGTTAATTTTATCCATTTTATAGGGGAAAAATATATTTTGAAGAGGTAAAAGGAGTGATTTTTCACATATCGCGTACAACAGTTGCTAATTAAAATCGTACATAAGGTTCAAATCCTTCTGGAGGTTTTATTTTCATTTTATATTTAAAATTTAATACTATTCATTCTGAAAACAACAATTTTGGTTAAGGATTTTAGGAATTTACTGAATATTAAATGATGTTTTATATTTATAATTGTTATAATTATTATTATAACAAAGTCATTCGATCTAAATGTTGCCTTTATTTCATAGTTGCATTATTAGCTTGATAAATAATATTTTTTATAATGAAAGGAATAGTAAGAAAAAAGTTTTAAGTGTTAATTATTCATTTCTTTATATAAATTCCTATTAAGAAATATTTTTACATACGAATCATAACTTCCTAAACATAATAAAGAAATGTTAACAAATTCTGCAAAATATGATTAGCAAAACGTAGTATTTTTTTAATTCTAATAATTCAAGTTTCATAAATTACAATTTTATAAAATATAATATGCTTTAAAGCGATCTACACATAACTTAATTATTGCAGTAAGAATAATTTTCCATTTAACCAATAAAAAATCAAAAACAGAAAAAACAAATCCCAAAAAATAATAATTAACAAAAGATATATCCTCCCAAAACTGGACACGTGCCCGCACACTAATGCAATTGAAACCAAATCTAGTCGCCAGTCATATTGACCGGCTGCTCGTTAATCAAGCGAATGAAATATGTTGGCAAATGTATTAAATATATTTAGCCAGCCATCGAAATATTAAATAGCGCTACTTGTAGACAATTAGCCAAAAATTATGACTTTTAATCACGGCGGGGCGACAAGAAACGAGACCGAACATTCATATAATAGACGGCGCTGTGAGCGCAGGCCACGCCCTCGTCCCCACAATTTCACACATGTTTTAAAAATAAATCCACATCTGTTCGCCTTCCGAGGGAATCGGAATCTCCTCCTGCTTCTTTCTGTCCCACAGCGGGACTGCCGAGAGTGAGCAGGAGGCAGCTAGCTGATGGGCATAGGCCACGCCCCGCCCGGCGATCATCTTGAACGAAATCGGCCAGTGAGCAGGATGCTCTGAATATTCAAATTAGTTCTCCGTAAGATCTCGACACGCGTTGTTCTCTGCTCGGTGCAGACTCCCGATACGGATACGGATACGGATCTTGATCCTGTCACTCTAGAAACTATATCGTAATCGCAAAACCAAGAAAATAATCCACGAAAATATGAATTCGCAATCGGCAGTGCGTCGGTATCCGCACAGTTTCTCCATTGAACAGATTCTGGCCAAACCGGAAATGCGTACCTCCAGTACGTTTCCGGATCCGGTGCAGGATGAGAGTGGGCGTGGCAGTATGTGTGATGTTTCGCGTGTTTCGAGTCCCGCCACCTCAAGTTGCTTGGAGGACACCTTGGATGATGGCAAAAGTGATAACGATATGGCCTCTGACGACGGCAACGGTGCGTATGATTGACATGCAATTGCAAAAAATGGCAAAAGTAGGGGATTGGGGCCAATATAGAAAAATGACTATTTTGATTTGTTTTAAGAAAATAATTTAGATAATTTAGAAAATAATAATTTTGTAAGAAAAATAATACTTACATTAAAGTTTTTAATGATATTACATATATTACATTTTGCTGCTATGTATTACAGTTTGTTTATATTATTTTCACTGAAGTCATTCCTAATAAAGTTAACTAATATTTAATCAGTTAAATATAAATTAACACCGAATTCTTTTATAGAAATATGTATATAAAAAAATCATTACGTGAAGAAATTTTTTAAACGAAACGAAATAGCCCATTTTAAATTATGAAATTCGGACACGATAGATTGTTAGATTTCAATTTATTAGCATATTTTTTTGTTAACTTTAGTTATATTTAATGTGCAAGATAAATTAATTTCAAATTATTAAATCAAATTAAAAGGTCCGTCTTTTTTATAAGACAGATTTTAGTTTCAACAACGTTTCTTAATTAGTAGAGTTGTTTCTACTATACAAAAAATTAAAATGATTTAAGATTTATTAAGCATAATTTAATAAGTATTGTCCGTCTCCTGAGCTATTAAAACTTTAAGCAATAAATAAAAAATTACCTATATGACTGAAAATTTATGAGACATTAAAGTGCTTTATAAAGATTTGTAGCACTTAAAACATAAAAAAAAGTAATTAATCAATTCGGTTAAACATAATATTAATAGTATCAGAAAAAAATATAAAAAGTAAATATTTTAAATAATGTTCTTTAAGTAAAGTCCTATTATTTCATAAAAATGTTTCGGCATTTTGGTTTGATTCTGTTTTTAAATAAATAACATTCACAGTTAATAAATTTTTTGTTGGAAAACTTTCTCCATAAGAAGCTCAGACTTAAGTATCCAAAATATATGCTCCCACCTGAACTCATGAACACCATGAATACTCATGGCTGAGTGATCTCATCTGTCATCTGTGCGATCAAGAAACAAATGGTCAAAAATTAGCTTTACGTTTGACAAAGAAGAAGCCGTGCCACCGTAATTTTTCGCACCCTCGCAGCAGCCCCCAACCGCCATCCGTTAATGATGCAAATGTCAAAAGCAAACAAAGAACGATGGCGATCTCAAAAAGTGCGCCTTCCACCCGTAAAGGAGGAATTTATATGACAATTTGTTCTCGGTCAACCAGGAGAATGTATTGTATGTATGACCAAATGGCCAATTAGACGCCTTGGCTAAGTGAAATACAACTTTCTGATTGAAACGTAAGAGCTTTGTCGGCGGATTCGGGTACTGCGGGGTGGGGGTAACCTTGCCAACGGATCGACAAATTACAATTAGGCGAAAATAGTTGGCACCGCTTCCGAGAATGGCCGCTGTCGGTAGCAATAAATGTCTAATTTAGATTCTGGCGATCTTATTTTATATTTTTTCTTCCCAATTTTTCATTTCGTTGCAGCCCTTGGCGATGATCGCAAGAAACGTCCGAGAACCGCCTTTTCGGCAGCCCAGATCAAAGCTCTGGAAACCGAATTCGAGAGGGGAAAATATTTGTCGGTGGCCAAGAGGACGGCGCTGGCCAAGCAACTGCAGCTGACAGAGACGCAGGTGAGAATGGAAATACATGGAAATCAATATTTCGATTTTATAAGTATTTTTCTGAATTCCATTCAGATCAAAATCTGGTTCCAAAACCGCCGCACCAAGTGGAAACGCAAGTACACCTCAGATGTGGAGACGCTGGCGTCCCACTATTACGCCCAGCTGGGCATTGGCGGCTTGGCCCGGCCAATGGTGGTCGGCGACAGGCTTTGGCTTTTCAGCCAAACGCCCACGGGTCCCACGCCCATACAATCCATCATGCTGAATGGCAGCGGTTCGTCGGCACCCATGGCTGCAGCTTCGGCCACTGCTTCTCCCATGCGACCGTATGCCACGCCTGGCGGAATGCCTCCACTTCCGGGGCCAAGTGTCATGGAGAGTGCGCGTAACGCCATTCTCGCTCGAGGGCAACCGCTGAACTTTGCCCTGCCCTTTGGAGTGGCCAAGCCACCGACGTCGGGTGGTGTGGCCTCCTCCGCTGGTTATATGCCCCGCCTCAAGTCGTATGGGGCAAGCTATGTGGATTATGTGCCGCCACATCCGCAAAACGAGGCCTATCTGCAGCTGAAGTACGCCACTCTGCCGCCGGAAACGGAAACAGGATCCTCCAATGGTTTGGCCGAGCTGGAACGGGTCTTCGGGGATGCCAATGCCAACTTCCTGCAAAATCGGAGCACTCCAGCCAGTAGCGGAGCCACATCCTACGGCCACGATGGATTAAACCAGGCCCAACGCAGCCGGAGACCCACGCAATCCGAATCCGAGTGCAGCGACATCGACTGCGAGCAGCTGGACGAGGATGAGGAGGCGCCCACAGCCGAGTAAAACTAGAAACTAGAGGCGTCTTGTTATCTTTAGAATTTATGTTCTCACACACAAAAATATGCTCATACAAAGGGTAGTCATAGGGGGTAATGTGTCTCGTCTGTGTAGATTCCATTACAACTAGCTGAGAGTGGCACACATTTTCAGACCTGGCCGACGCGACGACATGCTGCTGCTGCTCAGCACCGGTCTAGTTATAGTTATAGTTCTAGCGCTAGTTATTGCTATTCTATGTTACATTGTGGGTCGGGTATGGGTTACTCTCTCAACAATTAATAAATGTAAATTAAATAATTACAAATCACAAATATTACATGCCCGTTACGCAGCCTAGAACTTGAGAGTTGATCCAACTTAAATGCCAGGAGCTACACGTGGAATACTATAACTTAAACATTGCTACAACTATTTTGCAATTCAACAGGTTAGGCTGAGAGAAGAGAGCTCTAACAGAAGCGAACGACACTGACTTATGTACAATTCATTGCGTTGCAGTTAACTATACTATACATAGTGGAGACTCTTTTGATTTGATTCTGTTACGGCCACAAGTGGCCGTTAAAGGAGATTCCATAGTTACAACTTAGCTAATTGGTCAAACAAAAATAAAATAATTCATAGGACTATTATTTGGTATTGCGAGCACACTGGGCTAGCTGTGTGTGTTGGTTACTGTTTGGAGTTAAAGGTGGAGTTGCAGCTGGAGTTGGCGGATGTCTTTCTTTCTTATCTTAGCGTCGTTAGCTCCACGATAGCTCGTAGCCCTTCCAGTTGGCATTGGGTGCCAGGTGCACGCGGCGCTTATTGTAATAGAAGGAAACGATGCCGTGGTAGGCCGTTCGGGGAACGCCACTCTGAAAGGATTAGGAGGTTAAGATTTCTTCAATTAAGGCATAACACCCTTCGACTCACCTTGAAATCGTCCATTAGCCCAAGCATCTTGGTTGTCCGTTTGTACTGCTCTCGTGTGGTATACTGGATGCGCACTGGCCCTTCAATTCTTTACAAAATATAAAAAATAAATAAAATATCAGCAACAAACAAGAACAATTAAGTTTCCCAAAGAGCAAACGTGGCATAAGCTTCAGGAATGTAAAAAAAAATCCAGCTAAGCCACTCACCTTATCAGGTTGCGACGTAACTCATCGTACGTAACAATGGGATACGTGTAAACGCGCCGCAAAAACGTATTATCGTAATTTTCCTGTAATGGGCAAAGAGCAATAGAAATTACTGTGGACATGCAATGACTGTTTACTCGATTTACTCACCTTCAGCAAATAGCTCGTGTCAATTTTTGTAAACTGCACAAAGTCTTCGCTGAGTTTGATGTGCTTTAAATACTTATCAAAGAACAAGCCGCTGATAAACAAAAAACAAAACAATGTTTGATTAGGAAAAATATGTAGGCACTTAGTGTTGCTCGTTATCACTTACTTGGATACGCCTATTTTTCCAAATGTTCGTGTTCGCGATATTTCGGGCCTAATGCACACGCGATCTTTTCGCTGGGCCGGGTGACGTATCCAATCATCCCAGAAGCTACAACGTTTAAAGAATAATTAGCGAACGGTTGACAAACGATTTATATGTACATATGTATGGTATGTACTCACGATTTAGGCCATTTGACCGATAGCTCGGCCCACAGGTCTCTGGTGAGCATCCAGCCGAGACCGGGGAAGAAGTCGGTACGATAGAGCAGCTCCGGCTGCGAGGCATCTACCACGGCAGCCTTTCCATTGTCATTCCAAGCGGACACGCACCACAGGCTAGGGTCCTCCTTGAGCAACTTGTGAGTGCCCAGGAAGTACTCGAAGAAGTCCGGCGCCACATTCAGATCATCCTCCACAATGATAACGAACTCAAACCCCACGCCAAAGGTGGTATTCAAAGCCCAGCCGTAGTGCCGCGCTATCTTGTAGTAGCCCTTGAACTTCTTCTCCTTGGGCAGCACCTTAATGTCGCTCAAATCGGGCTGCTCGATGAGGGTTACCTTGTTGCCGTACGACAGGATCACCTCCTTGGTGGGCTCATCTCCACAATCCTGAGAGAAACACAGTTTAAATATATATTTTAATGGGATAATACAGCCATTCATACCTGAGACACTATAATTGGAAACTGTTCGATGCTGGGCCGGTACTGGACCAGATTGTCGATGCACTTCTTCACCGACACCCGATTGCAGGCGAAGACCAGAACAGGGAAGACAGGCTCGCCGTTATCCAGATATGTTTTCGTTGGAATGCGCGCCGGTGTCGGCTTGGCTGCAAGCTGCTCGGGCAGCTCGGCGGATATCTCGGCGGCCACAATGCTAATCTGCGGCGTTGTTGGGGGCTGGAGCGGTGCCTGAGATTCCAAGTACTTGAGCTTGACAAACTCGAAGACGCTCTTGGCCAGGTGGGTGCTCTTCTGGTTCGCCTCGCGGGCCTGAGAGTTGACGCGGTACGCCTGGTGTGCCTGGTTGCGGTAATTGTGGACGTTCGTGTTGCGAAGCAGCAGGTAGTATGTGGCGTAGGTCCACGTAACCAGAAAACCGATCACTAACAGCACCTTGCGTGAGCGCATCTTCGAGGGCTTGGAATTGGGCTTGAGGTCAGGGCTGGGACTGGGGTCGGGATATTGGTGGGATGGCGTCGACAGCAATGCGTCTCTACTAGTGCGGATACTGCTGCTGTGGCACTGGCATGAAGCCGGCTGATCGGTGGGATTGGAAGCCCTCTTGCGCTACTCTCTCTACTGTTGCGAACGCAGAGCACCCGAGTCGAGCGTCCGTGTCCAAAGAGCGTGTCCACCATCGGGCACGGGCCCAGCTGGAGTTGTCGGCATCCACGCAATATTGTCACAGCCGCGGGTCGAAAGTCGCACGTCACACACCAGCGCTCAGCTCAGCGCGAGCGCCAGCCTGGCAGAATATGGGCTCTGGGTTGCGGATTTTGTGCCAAATCGAAATGCGGATGAGCTTCACGTTGCCTGCTCCGCTGGAAGACTGTTTGATTTCTGCGTTCTTCCGCTGCTCCTGGTCTTTTGGGGGGTATGTTGCCGCTTGCTTGTTCACCTGGCTGCCAGTGGTCGGCTCGATTAACTGCTATTGGTTACGTGTTTGTTCGCAATTTGTTTGCATATTTTAAAAAATAAACCACATAAATTGCAGAGGGACCGCAGCGCCCCCTTTTATATATACCAAGAAAGAATATCGATTCTGCTATCGATTACAGTTCTTTTCTGGGATTTTTAACACTGACATTTTCATATAAAAAAACTTTGTATCGTATGGCGGGTTTTTTTATATGTTATTTTATTTAAAAAAGTCTTAAAGCTTCAGAATAATTTAAAATAATAATAGGTATCTCAAGTCTAACCGGGATTCAAACCAATGCACCTTAGGTTGGCAGTCCGATGCCTTCGGCACTGGGCTCGCAATTTTTTTTTTAAAGCTGGAAAGGATTGACCATCGTTTGCCCAGATTTTACTTTAATTTAAGGTTATTTAAACTCAAAACTACCTTATAATTTGGTTCAGAACAAATAAAAATAACAAACAGAAGGCTTAGGCAGACTGTTGGTGAGAAGAAAGGGAGGGAAAGAGCGCCTCTCGGACGCAAGCGGTAGTTCAAACTGTGGCCACTTGATGGCGCTCTCGCTCTTGCGACCCTTTCAAAATATGTTTTACCAGCTGTAGTCAAGTTCGTTGCCTAAGTCTTTTGTTTCCTCGATAAACTTGGAATTTGTTCTATAGATTATACAAATAAAACAGCAGATACAAAGTCCATTCAATCAGAGTTCTGTTTAATCAATTAATTCGTTTAGTTTAGTCGTTATTTAAATTAGCTTAACAGTTACACTTAGGAGACTAGTAGGTGCTTATGAGTTAGACCGAGTTCGTCAAGTTCTCCAGATATTTATATATATGTAAGATTTTGTGTATTTTTATAAGAATCACTGTTGTCTGTTGTCTGTTTGTGTCGCAATGCCGCAACGTCGCCTGCCATAAGTCGTAGAAAACTTAAGCTACGCATACGTTTAAAGTTAATTACGTTTTGTAAATGGCAGTTACATCAAGTATAGGTATATATTAGTAGTTAGGTAGTACATTAATATTCCCTCCTTTCTTCATTGCCACTGCACGCAATTCCGACCTGATTAGCATTCCTCGCACTCGCACGCCGTTCACACCTTGAGAGATTTACAACTTCTGCATCAGCCGCCAACTTAGGACAGCACCGAGCATCGTCCAGAGGGCCAACGAGAGCCCGTTCCATGCCGATCCCGATGCCGAGCTGAGGTGACCCAGCTCCCGCTCGTCCACCACAAAGGCGGGCATAGCACTGGCCGGCGTCTGCTCCTCCGCAAAGTTGCCGCGACTATTCCTGGCCAGACGTTGGTTAGCCAGCTTCAACTCTCGCAGTTTCTCCTCCAGCTGCAGGACCTCATCTGCAGGAGGGTTAAGAAGGGAAGGTAAGTGATTAATTGATTGATTTCTATATATAAAATATAGGAATTCTAAAGGGTCTCTTTTGCTATAGTTATATAGTTTATTATTTTCTTACTGTTAAATAATATAGAAAGGCTTTATCTAAGGCAATTAACTCTTGAATATAATAATTACAGCTTGAATAAAATATATATTCAAATTAAATTCGCAAAATTTTGGATAATTATTATTTCTTTCACATAAATATATTGAAATTTTATTTTCTGAAGCTATAAGCCCTCTCTGAATGTGTAATAAACATAAAAAAAAACATGGAATTAAAAACAATTAGTAGACTTTATACTATAATATAGCTTATGTAAATAATACTTATAGAATTTTTATCACCTCCATTCATAGGTGTGAGTTTACTTGAATGTAAAATAATAAAAATGTAATTTTTTACGATTATATGGCTTTAAAGCTGATACTAAGTGCAAAAGACCACAAAGTTGGCATCTGTCCACTAATATTTTAAGCTAAATTAATTTATTATTAATAATATCTTCTATTTAAGGTATATTAAACCTACTTTTGTTGACTCCTTCAATGTCCTCCACCTGCAGGAACATGGCCAGCGAGATTTCGTAGACCTTGTTCGCCGCGCTGATCTCCCGCTTACGCCTGCCGAAGCCCACCTGGTTGTTGGAGCACTGGGTGCCGAGGCACTTGTCCAAGCACACGTTGACCGTGGCCCGGAATTGAACGTACGACGAGTCGGGGAACTTGAAGGCCTTAAACTTGGCACTTAAAATATCCCCATCGATGGTGTTGAAGTTCTCAAACAGATACGGATCCACAGTGCAGCTGTTTAAAAAATTAAATAAATTTAATTTAAGTCTTATTTAAAATTAAATAAATTCCTACCCCTTGAAAATAAGCGTTTCCGAGGATGTATGCGTATCCGTCACATCCAGATAGTTCACACCCAGGCCATAAACTGGAGCAGAGTCCTCATCTAAATTGATTTCCATGGTCAGCGGGGTTCCCTAAATTAATTCAAAATATATTTGTATACAAATTGCAAATTAAGATGCTAAAATTTCAATAAACTCCATAGAAATGCAGTAACTGCCATGGTTATAACAACTTTGGCTTGCCTTTCTACATTTTAATAACTCTTAAAACTACAAATTACATAAAAATAGCAATAAGCATCCGCTTGCCTAATTATTAAGCTATTTCCAGGTAATTGCTTAAGGGAGGAACTCACCGACTTGACTGTCAAATCCCTGGTGAACTTCTGTCCGTCCTGGCTAACACCGATGGAAAGTCGCGGCTCTGGGGCCCGCTTGGTCAGCGACGTGGTGATCTCCAGATCCCTGCAAGAATATCAAATCAAGTGGTTCAGTACCGCCTAGCAAGGCAATTTCAGCTCTTAATGATCGGGGGGAAAGGATCCGGCCGAAGGTAGTAAATCAACGCCGGGCATTGAAAAACAAACATTATATTCGATCAGGGGCGGCAGGGGAGGAGCTGCTGGCGGAGACCAGACGGACCTCGACACGCCCCGCAATTAAATTGACTGTGGAGGTATTAACGCATATGAAGCCGCCGGCGTCGATTTGGCGGCTAATTACCTTCTGGTAATGGCAACTCTTGGAAGAGCCCACATGGAGAGGGAGAGAGAGATACGGAGCGACGGAAGTGCCCCAGAGAGCGGGGGAGTGGGAGGCAATGAGCTGGGATAGGTTTGATTTATGGCCCTCGGTTTGATCTCGGCCTGGCTGGGAGAGCAGGGCTGGACTCGGCATTTAATATGCCATAAACTTTTGCATAGATTGCCCATAAAAATGTGCATAGATGCAGTTTGCCTTTATGGGCAATTAAAAACGGGGAGACAGCACCAGATCCGGAGAGCGTGTGCCTGCTGGGGGAGACTTACTCGGGTTCCTGGAAACCAGCCGGCAGCACATCCCGCTTGACCAGACCGCGGCCGCCGCTGGACGTCGAGCTGGAGCTGGTGGTGGTCGCATTCATCATGACGTTATAGGCGGGACTGCTGCTGGTGATGCACTTGACGCTGACGATCTCCTTGCTGTTGGCGGACTCGATGATGATCTTGTGGTAGTACACCTTCTTGCCCTGGAAGCGCGCAAGGAGGAGAAATTACAGGACTCGTTTTCCACCTGGGTGATCTCTTCTGCTTACCGTTAGCTGGTTAACCATTCTCGTGACTCCGCACTCGTAGAAATCACTCAACGACAGCCGGAATACGGCTAGCGAACCGTCAATCTGGGGCTGGCAACGCACGTCCGGATATCCCTTCAGTCCCTCCAGATATATCTGCGGGGCACTCTGGTCCTTCGTATCCGCCGCATCCGGCAGACCAATGTCTACCCTCATCTGGTCCTCCGAGCAGTGCACTTTGTGGGAGCCTGAAAGCGAAGAGGCAAAAGAGGTGAGATACTGGCTAAATGGGGCTGCCGCTTCCACATTCTTCTTTGTGTATAGTAAAAAGTGGGCTAGCATGTCGTTCAGTGATCGCAGCTGGACTGGATTCTGAACTGGCTAGCCGGGCCACGCCCCCTATCATCATCATCATCGCCATCGTCATCGTCAGACGTTGACGAGATGGAGTTGAGCCGAGCAGCAAACACTAAACAATTGCCAAACATAATTGCCATGTGTTGAGCACCGAGTTTGTGGCCTAAGTCTTTTGTTTTGCTCCCATCATTACACTCGAACAAATGGCTAATCAGCCGAGAAAACTATACTAACGATAACAGAGATCATCACATTGAACTCAAGTCTGCAATTTAATATAATTACAGAATGCTCTTAAAATAATGAAGGCACTTTCACAACACACATCTCGTTAAATATTTGATGTTTGCCCACAGATAAGTATTCCCCAAATATTTTATATTATATTTGTCTGAGTGCATCGCTTGGCGTTGTCTTTTTTATTGAGGCGGCTTAATAAACCCGCAGGGCTACTTTCTGGGGCCCGATGGAAAGCAAAAACCTGGCATTAGCCCAAGGCACACTCAGACACTCAGCTTTGGTTTAGTTTTACTTGTGCGAAGCTGTCGTCCATGGGTCTCGGCTCGGCTTTGGCATAATTTTAGCTCGGGCCGGTGCAATCAAAATCTTATTACCGTCGAACATGTGTAGGATGCCACGAAATTATCGGCTTAAATGCTTTGCCGACGAGGCCATTAGTTGGCCAAGGATTTGGAGCAGCAGCAGGCTGGCTGGTTGGTCGGTTTGACCATTCCTGGTGGTGCCATTGCAGATGGCAAAACTAATTTAAATAATTGACTCTAACTACTTAATCTCGTACTAATGGCCATGGCAAATTTCGCAATTTCTGGGCGGAATTCGCGTCCCGCGTACTCCGGGAAGTGCTCTCATCGGTAATGCGAGTTGTGGACATGCAATAAGTTGCCTTAATTAGCCATTTGCGAGAGTGAAATCCAAGTCGAACAATGAGATCGGGCATTAAACGCGGAAAAGCTCTACCCGGCGAGGCAATTAAAAACTGCGATGGCGATGCAATTGTTGTTCTCCCACAAAATCCCAGCTCAGTCTATGGGACTGTGGACAAAAGCTGTGTAATCTGAGCAGCTAACAGCTGCAGCTTCAAGGTGGGCGTAATGCAAGTGGCGCCTGAGAAAATTAAATCAAAAGACGGTTCAGCCCACAAGCTGAGCCAAGACTTCCGTTGAGAATGCACACGAGAGCGGAAAGGAGTTCATAAAGCAAATACAAAGATAAGAGCATTAAGGCCCACATTAAGGATGCCGGAGATGAGGTGTTGAAACAGCCTGATGGACTCTCCAAATTAGGGACGGACATGGATCTTTTTATTGCCTCCAAGCGGATGGGATAAGATGGGTTTGAGAATGGGAAAGAAGTAATTATGTTATTAAGGGACATCGTCTAAAAAAAAGCAAGGAAACTAGAGATAATAATTAGTAACTAATTTATTTTTATTTATTTTATAGTTCCTCAAACCTCAAGACTTTTTGAAGCCTTTATCCTTTTTAATTTCCTTTTCTCCTACTGTCTGCTACAACTACAAGCGGAATACCCTAACATTCCTAAGTAGGAACGCCCACGGAAAGATGACCATGGAACTGAGAGCAAAGAGCGGAAAGCTGGACAGACTCAAACTCTAGACCCAGAGCCAAAGTCTTGTCCAATAAAGTTGTTGTGCCGAATGTTGGCCGGTGGGCGAGACTGCAGACGGCGCAGGCAACTTGAAATAATTGAATTTCCAAATGGTTTTTGGCCCTTGCCCGGCTTTTCTGCAACTTCTTTTATTGAATTTTTATTGCCGGCCGCTGATTACAATTTATTTGACACCATTTTTATGGGGCAAGCCAACTCGTGAGAACCCTAAACCGCTTCGAGACAAAGTGCTCAGACGCCGAGCGAGAGACGAGACTTAACCCACATTCGGGAGGAATCTAATGCTCCTTGGAACTCAGAGGAACTGTTCTTGGAATCGGATCGAGTGGCCGAGTGGGTGTCCGGATGGTGCAGGAGGAGGAGGAGGCATTAGCATTTAACCTGCGAACATGACAAATCAGCAAAACGTGCCACATGAGCATGCCCTGCCGCCTGGTCGCAATCATGTTTGCAGCTTGTTGCCGCAACCGCAGAGCGAAGCATAAATTTCCATTAACAATAAATTTAAAAGAAATAACATTACAGCCGAAAATGACCCGTAGCTAAGTTCCATGGAAACCCGGCATCGCGTCGTGGTAGATTCGGGGGGAAGTCATCAACAGGGGCAAACATGCTGCTGCTGCTGCTGCTGCGGCAGAGGGAGACACACTCGTAGACAGGCAAGCACCTCCACTCTGCCAAGAGGTTCTTCTGCTCTCTCCCATCTTCCTATCGCAATCAGCAGCCACGACAATGTTTCTGGTCCCGGCTCTCCTTCAAACAATTTGGCAACAAATGCGCGCGCACAATCAAATGAATGCACAAATCAATAAGACAACAACTGCAGCAACAACTGCAGCAGCAGCAGCAACAGCAATTGCAGCGTGCAAAATCGTTTACAAGCCACGCCAAGTTAAGTCAAGTCGCCTCTAACTCCCAGCTCCAGGACAACGCCAAGGAGGCGCAGCTTAGGCCGGAATAACCAAATCATTGCCATGCAAATGGCATCGTTTTGTGGCCGCAGTCATCGCCAGCTCTTTGCCAGTTCCCCACTGCCTCTATGCCTTTCCTCTGTATAGGAGTAGTCGTGAAAGGTGGGAAAGACATCTCCTCCTCCACCACTTGAGCAGAGTTCACTCTGTCCCCACTCCGCAGTCAGCTGGTCTGCACAAAAAGAAAAGTAGGTGATATAAAAAGCAGTAACAAAATTTACTAATAAACAGACAGAACACGAAATAATACGATCTAATAAAAATTTTATAAACCTCTCTTAAAACATTTACTGCAAAAAAATTACAATTTCTTCAAGTCTTAAATCTAGTTTAGGAGAAAAATGAATTTCCCAGGGGAAAATTGTAACCCAGATAGAATGATTGATGGATCCATAAACTCTGCATGATAGAAACTAATTTGTGCAATATATATTTGCTGGGTTTCGCCTAGTGTAGCCTTGGGCTACAGGCGATGTTGCAACAATTGTTTCATGGCCGTGCCCACCGCGGATCTTTGGGGTTGTGTCTGGGATTGCAAGTGCAACTGAAATTGCAATCGCAATCGCAATTGCCATGGCCATGGCCACGGCTAGATTATGCAATTGTCTGACTCAGTGTCTCCGCTGTCTGTCTTGCTCCCCTCACCCTCTCCCTGTGTCACTGTTCCCGGCTCTTAGTCCCAGTCACAGTCTCAGTCCCTGTGTGGGATTCCAGTCACGTTTCTGGCTGCTGGTGGCGGATCGGTACGGTGGATCTGGGCGATCGGCAAACTGTTTTCGGTACTCTTCGCGGAGAAGTGTTAAGCCTGGAGGCGTCTCTGGCCACTCAACGGTAAACACGCAGGCGGCGGGAGGATGCTCCCCCGCCCCATTCACGAGAAGGAATTAAACAGGCGATTTGTCAGGTGGGCTCTGCCGGGGGTTCGCAGGAGTAGGAGTAGGTGCCATTTGTGACTTTCACATTTATGACAAGCCTTCAGTTGTGATAGCTAAGCATTCTGGCCCCACCACAAACGTACGTACGTACGTACACCCGCCTGCTATCGCCAAGATTATGCCCGGCCTGGGCCACTAACTTGACACACACGACGCACGATTATCATCAATCTTCTGGCGAAGCCACAGGAAATACTGGTAATTTCCCCGGCTCTCCCCCCGTAACTGGCCTCATCATCCTTTTCAATGACCAATTACACTTAACGGCCATGCATACAAAATAAATTAGAAAACCTCGCGACTGCAGCTGGGCAATGAGTTTTGGGATCGGTGGAGCGGGACTGCAGGTCAGCGCCAGTTGCCTTCCAAGTGGGAGTTGTCCGCTCCTAATGGCTCCCCCCAATATGCTAAGCAGTGTCAATGTGTCAATGTTGCCGCGTAAATTCATCAAAAAAGCGACGGGGACTCAATAAAGAAACTTGTTTAGCCTCGTGGAGGAGGTGCCAGTGGAGGCCGACATGGGGCCACAAATGTGATAATTGCAAAACATTTAGTTGCAGATCCTCTAGAGGTCTAGGCGTCATTTCTCTCTTCTTGGGAAACCATCTTAGAACACTAGGAGAAAGAATGGTTAACATCAATATCAAGTTTCTATATTTGAAGTGAAGTTCTTTACCATTCCCTTTATCTCTTTTCATTGATCAAGATCAATATATATCACTCGATGCTTAATCTTTTTTAAATTCTTTCTAAAAATAGTTAAATCCTTTCCTGTGTAGTTCCCCCATGATCTCCCTTATACAGTGGCCTGTGTTCGTGTCGCTTCTGTGTGTACAGTGGCTGTCAGTTGTATGCGACGAGCGGCGCAAATGGCCATTCGTTCCATCTCTCAAACGCTCTGTCAGTGGTGTCGTCTGCTTCTGCGCCTCCATCATTATCGGCCAACAACTTTTTGTTGGTTAATTGTTTCCAATGACGCAATTGTTGCTTGCCATTTATAGAACTTGAACTGGGATTCCGTCAGCTGATTGCGTCAGTCCAGCATCCAACTTGTCTTGGCACCTACATATCTACCTCCATGGGGAAGAGAGTCGGTCATCAGTAGCCGGATACCGGCGGGTAAATCAATAGCCACACATTAAGGCCAAATATCAAGCCAATGAGTTGCGGTTCCCAGCTCTCAAATGACCGCTTAAATTAGCGGCCTAATCGATTAAGCGGGCGTTGCTAAAACACACAAAACTTGGCTGACAACTGGCCGCGCATTTGGCCATATTTAAGACATGAGATGCAGAAGCGATGCTGCTCCTGCGCCTGCTCAATCACTTGGGAACGGTAAATCCGCTCGGCACTTGGCGTGAACATTATGTGCAGCTGGCTAATTAAATTACACAACAGTTTAGACATGAGTGCCGAGGCGAGCGGATGAACAGTAAGCCAAAGAACGGATGCCGCCGGCCTGACCATGACTTTGAGTTCGTGGCCGCGGTGGATAAGCTTAATGCTCAGTCGTCGGCGTCAACAGATGTAAATGTAAACGTAAATGTTGCATGCAAAAAGAGGCTCCAACCTCATGTGGCATTGTGCATACACACGGAACACGGAACCCATGACGGCCCACCTGACTGACTCTGACTTTGACTGTGCCTGTGACTGTGACGCTCCCTCGTTGGTTTTTCGGCGGGCTCCTTGGCTATATTTATTAATTGCCAAGGTGAGAGGCAGTCAGCCAATCAACTCTCCTCCTGATGCATGGCGCATCTGCATCATCTTGTTACGCGACGTTGCCTGCCTGGCAGCCGACTTGGCTTGAATTAATTTGGCCTTGTTAGCCCGGCTTGATGACAAATGCGTGACGTAACTGTAAACCCGGTCGGTCTTTGGCTCTCCCTTTTTTTCTCTCTACGATCCCTTGACAATTTGTCGCTATTTCCACGTCACGTTCATTGTTAACCCATGCCGCCGGTTGCAGCCGGCAACGATGGAGATCCACAAATCTCAGGTTCTAGCTGTTGCAAGCTGGAAGAGTATGTGGCTTTAACAAGCTTATATGCCATTTTATCAAATTTAAAAAAGGCCTATTTAGCAGATGAGTTTACATAAGTAAAGCCTTAAGATAGAAGTTGTAAATACAAAAATTTAAGAGATTATGCTTCAACTTTTAATTATTTTCCTCTGTAAAAATTATATAATTTTCGGAAATGCCTACAGTATAATCAGGGGAGTATACCCTTAAAAAACCTTTCAGATTTATATTTATAGACAAAATATACTTTAAGTATTTAAATTATTAGATTTTGATTTTTAATTTAACACATAAAATCCCCAAGAACCTGATAAAATCCCACCATTTCTAGTCACATCCATCCATTCGACTTAAATTATATTCACTCATTCGACTCTCATTCACTCCTTCATTCGCTTATTTACACATTTTTCAGCTAGCGGCGCCTCGGCACTTGCTAAATTGTTGGTTTCCGCTTTTGCCAGCACGCCTGGCTCCCTCCGCTGTGTGTGTTGGCTTGTTGTTTAAGCCAAATTGCTCTAACCAAGAACAAGATCAAAATCGAGAAGAAATGGTTGAAGAACAAGTTGTATTTACCGCTAAGAAGTTTCCAACGAAAGCGAGTGGCATTGTTCTTAGCCTATTGAGTCATTTGCTTAGGGAGGCGGAATGCGTTTACAGAGATGATGGGACTCGGACTGGGATAGAGACTGGGGGCTGACTGGAAAAATTCTGGGATAACCACCGACTGGCTAATGGTGCTCTACGTGCCTCCGCTTCTGACTAACTGTATAGCGAAGACAAATTAATAAGAAAATAGTTGGAAAAGTCTTTAATCATATGAATTAATTCAATTGCCGGCACGAGAAAGTGTTGTTCTTGTTGCCGTTCTTTGGTATTAAACGCATGAGATGGCAAAGACGGCATATAATTGCCTTTTCTTTTTATATAATCGCCAAACGACAGCATCTCTGATCCTGCTGTTGCCAAGGCCCGATGCCTTTTTACGCTTAATTGGCCATAAAAGTGGCTGCCGCAGCCGTAAACGAGAGTTTCATTGCCGCCATCAACGCTGCTGCTGCAGATCTCATTTATCAAATGAATTCCATTCTATTCCCGATTCCAATCTGACACATTTCTGTGGGCGATGACACACAAAAATTTGTTGGTTTTCCTATAGCCGAAAGATCGACAGATCGGCTATTAATCAAACGATTATTAGGAACCCATTTACCCGACGAGGATCGAACACCTATTGAACCCCCCCGACCCCCAACCCAGTTGCTAATTGTGGCCACAACAGAGTAGAGTCTTGGCCTAGAAGAGAGCTCTCACAATTATCGATGGGGTCAGCACATAAATCTCCTCGGGGGTTAGGCTAATCAACCCAAGCGCCTTAAGCAACCCGCCAAAGGTGTCCATGCTGGCAACTTGGCACTTGGAAAAATTTTTAATTTTAAACATTTCCTGGGGAAAGGGCATTGAATTTAAAGCTATTTAAAGCTATAAAGATTTATACTTTAATATATATTTTATGCTGTTTTATTAGGACTCATCTGAATCTTTCTCTGCTGCCTCAATTTATGACTGAAAAATGTTCTCACAAATTAAATTCTAATTAAATTTATAGTCTCCCATATATCTCCCCTGATTCTCTTAATTTTTTACTGTGTTCGCTCTAGCTAACTAGCCAATATTCGCGCACACACACACTCATATATGGGACAACCAACTGACCAAGTGACCGCCAGCCAAAATAACAACAACCTGGAAATTTATTGCAGTCTCCGGACTCCACAGAGGAAGTTTGCAGACGCAGCTGCAGGAGGGGTTATTTGAAAGCGGTAATATTTTACTTTGCATGGCCAAGGAGCCTTAATGCCCAAAATAGTTACCCGTGGGCGTTGTCTCGGCCACATTTGGGCATTGGCCATTTAGCATTTGGTCCCAGAATGGCGGAATAAAAAGAGAAGATCAAGAAGGAGCTAGGCGAAGAGCCGGTGTCGTGTTCTGGCCCACACCTGCAATTGACATTATTATTTGGCCCGGGTGCACGGCGGCGATGATTGCGTGTGCCTGGAGCCCAGAAAGCCGAAAAGGGAAGAGCTCTCTCACTGGGATGCCACAAGAAAGCAACAAACAAACAAACCCAGAGCCAGACTCCGGAGCCAGCTTGATTTATAATTGTCCAACTGGGTTTTTGGGTAGACATTCCATTCTACGCATCTTGATAAGTGCGTAGTTTATGGCCAAACTGCGGGTTAACTTGCATCTGGCCACGGTCATCGCTTGTCCGCTCGTACAAACTTGTTGAAAGGCACTTGGCCAGGGTACTATGGACCGTGGACTTTGGAGGATGGTGTATGGTCCATGGAGTATGGAGTGTGGAGTACTCTCCTGGCGTAGATCGCATGCCTGGCCATCTGGCCACGTTAATAACCGTTTTTGACATGCCAAGCGGCATTATTAACAGCATTTTCTTCTCCTTTTATTTATATCTCTCCGTCTATTCGCCTCTTCTTGACTATTTTGTTTGCGTTTGTCTGCGGCTCTTTTAATTGCGGGAACGAAAGGGAGGAGAGCAGCGGTCTGGGCGACATTTTAATTGAAATTCTGCGGAAATACTCGTAGCATGAATGAATGCCACACTCGTCTACCGGCCTAGGGTTATGGGCTTGCGCCGGCTAGGGAAGAAAGACGGATCTTTCTTGGGTTTCCCATTCTCCCAACCGCAGAAGGCATTGTGTGTGTCGCGTCAGATGGATGCAACTCCAACTCTCCAACTGCAAACTCAACTTCAATCCAAATCCAATTTGCCCTTGAAGAAAAGCGAAACCATTTCGAGAATGGAATGCAGAATCGCCTGCTTCCTGGATGCTCCGGCATTTGGCAGTTGGGGTTGGGTTGGGTAAATTGCTTGATTTGACCGCCGGCTAACTGTCTTCGCCCGCTGCCGTTTCCTGATGGGTTTCTTCTAAGACGGGGTAATACAGAGATTGTGTGGATTTATAAGGCATTCAAATAAGATTTTTAAATGTAATTTTCTTTCTTCAAAATACAAATTTGCTTACAGAAATCTTTAAAGATGATTTAGTTTCAAACAATTTTAATAATTTAAATAAGATTGAATTCTGATTTTTGGTTATTCTTTTAGACATAAAAAATAACTTTTTAGTGACGGTTTTAAAGAGTCGTTACTCCTAACTGACCGTTAAGCAAAGGTCTCACTTAAACTGCTAATTAAGAAACACAAACAGAATTCTTTTAAATGTCTTTAAGAACTCTACTAAAAAGGTAAAGCTTTTAATTATATTTAAACTATAGTTAAGTCTTAATTGCACTCTCAGAAATTGTGCTAAAAATATATATTTAAATACCAAAAGAATTCTAAATAAAATAGTCTTAATACAAACTAATTTCAACGAGTATCTTCCAGTCGGTATTCCACTCTGGATATTGCCTCCTAACTTGTTCATTTTTGGGATATGCATCTTGGGCATTTCTTTTCAATTACCAACCCACCGGCCCAGCCGCCAACCGCCAACCGAAATCCCCGCCCCATCGCATTGTGGTTGCTGCGGTTAACTCCCCGTTTGCCATGTAATTTGGACTTCAAACGCATTCACGTGTTGCTGCTGATGCTGCTGTTGATCTTTCCTCGCTCTGTGAGCAGCTGCAGGCGGTGCGAGGCAGGCGCATATCAAAAGACTCAGGACACGAACTTGCTCCTCGTTAGCTCAGCGGCTAGCTGGGGGAAGCTTTTCCTCATCGCTGCCACTTTATGAGCCTGATCCAGTTCATTTGGCGCTGTCTGGAAATTTTACAGTTGCCCGCCGCACACATTCACATTCGTAAATTGTGTTGTGGCTCGAATTTGGACAGAAAGGAATTCAATAAATTAATTAACAACATTTTTTACTGATTTTATCGCACGCGAAGCTGAGATAGTGCGAGGCTGAGAGACACTGTTTTCCATGCACTGATGAGTTTTGCCATCAAAAGCAGCGATGCGGGTAATTAAATGGCAAACTTTTAATCAGGTTAACCGAAATGAATGGCAGAAAGCGCCCAGATAAGAAAATAGAAACCACATCGTGACATTAAAGAGTGTTCTCCCCGCAGGCATCTATCTTCTCCATCTGCTGGTCTTTTCGTTTTAATGCCTTTGTTATTGTTGTCATTAAAAGGCAACCATAACACTGCGTACGACTAGCAACTCTCTCGCTTTCTTGGATATTTTTTGTTTTTGCAATGTCATTGACTTTGGTGCGTGCGTGTGCAAATTGTGTTGGGAATTCAGCTGGAGCCACATGCGATGACAGTGGCGGAGATACAGTGAAGATTGCTGAGAAGGGACTTTGAGGGAAATATGCGGGATTTTTAGCTAAAGCTAAAGAGATGTTTGTAGTACATAAAATAGTAACAAACTGCTCTTTAAAAAAACAATTCATTTAAAATCTCCTAAAAATATTAACCTTAGAAAATATATTTAACAAGATTCTTATTTCCACAAATGAATAAATTACTTATAACCCATATTTACTGTCAAAATGTTTATACTTTTTCGCAGTTGGCATGCCGCCTTTTTGGACATGTAAATCTTTTTCGCATTTCAAAAGAAAAAAAAAGATAAACACAACCGAGTCGGTCAGTGACTCCTCCCTCACAAAGCACCAAAAAAAAAATAAATCTATTCATGGCAAATCCAATTCAGTTGAAATTCGCTGAGAACAAAGAACTATATATTCTATTGGTATATAGCTTACATAACACCATAGAGTGGCTTTTCATATGCGAATCCGAATTGATTGCGCCACAATACCCATTATAACCCTTGGCCTTCTGGGTGATCAATCTTGGATTTCCTCAAATGTGCAACAACCCACATCAGCCAGGAACAAAGCCGCTGCAGTGCAGAATCGGACAACAAATAAATATGATAAATTTGCCACATGCAGTTAGATATGCAATTTATCATAGAGCCCAACCGAGAGAGAGGGGGCCGAGGGAGCAAGAACTCTCGCTCCCCATCGTTGCGGGTCAGAGCGTCTAATAGATTAAATAAATTTCGCATAAATTATGCAATTGTGGCAAGCCATAATTCTTCTCGCTACCTGCCCGAGGGGAGTCGGCCGGCTTACGCACTCGGCGGCTTCGCACTCTCCTCTTTCTCTTACGCCTTATTAATTTCCATCTGCAGCTGATCCTGTTCTGGCGCCTCTACTGGGACTGCGACTGTGGATATGGATGTGGTGGACGTTGGTGCTCCGTTAGCTTGGCCTGTCGGCTGTGTTTGAAACGCTCTACGCAGCTTGCATTTCGCATTTGGTAATTAAAAACCCAACAAGCGAGCCGCTTGCTGAATCCAACTTGCCTCTAACGGTAAGCAGGTTGCTCTCCACGAGCGCCCACCAGGATTAGCTACAGGTTTCCAGCGCCTACTACTTCCTACTCCTCCTCCCCTGTGTGGCCCCCTCCTGGCCAGCGGGAAATTTACATAATATTTGCTCTAGATTCCATCTTGTCCCCTCGGGCGGCTTTCACACGCATAAACCAAGTTGGTTCGGGGCAAGTCAGGCCGGGATCTGCGGCATCTGTCTCCAGTCGGCGGCTTATCAGGTCTCATAAATATGCTTGCCATGCCTTTGGGCCACTTGGGGCGACGCTTGACAATTTCTTTAAAGAGCAGAGTCTGTTTTTATTTTTTTTAATTTTCCTGTGAGAAATGAGAGCGGAAGTTAATGACCAAAGTGAAAGAATCTGTGGTATGCCGCCACCAGCAGCACGAGAATTTGATTGGAGTTTGGAGCGGTTTTGCGAAAGTGGTTGTCAGCTTAAAGACAGTCATGGAGATACGAATTTATTGAAAGATCTGATGTTAAAGATGGTTTTTAATAGAGTTTTTTTCAGAACAAAAAATAAGGATATACTATAAACATACAAGATGTTTTAAAGTTTAGGGGATTAATACAAAATTTATTGTTGAAATATGAATATTTTAAGATGAAAAGCAGACAAAGGTCATAAATCAAAGGTAAAAGATGCTAAGAACCTGGGTCGGTCTTATTTTACAGTCCCTTTGTGACCAAATCTTTACACTTTTTAAACTAAATAACTCTTTTTATAACTCTTTGTGTAAAGAAGAATATACAAGTCACACGAGAAATATTTCAAAAAGTGTCTATTAATTCCTAATTTTCCCATAGAAAACCCAATTGATCTGATTTCGTGTTCACGTCTAAGACTGTTATTCCTTCAAATGTAGTTCTTGAATTAAATATTGGATACCGTTTGGTAGCATTAATTCCAGTATATGAATCACTTGCCACAGGCCTTTGTCTGGAGTTCCCATAAAATTATTCAGTTTCGCCTTCTTAGCAGTCATGTCCACATGCAAAACATGCAAATTTTGCAGCAGTTACTGGCCGCTGTGGTTTGCTGATGTGGCCTTAGCTGCAAGCTGTTAGCTGTTGTTGTTACTGCTCTTGCTGCTGCCGCTTCTGCATCTTGGCCTAATACAATTAGTCTTGTGTAATACGCATGCCTTATGCCTGGCTAGCGGCAAGCGGTTGCCGGAGGAGGAGTGCCAAACCCGTTAGTGGTCAGAGTACATATACAGTTATCCCCCGATACCCCATACCCCATACCCCTTTCTCCTTTTTATTTTTTACGCAATTCGCGCCGCCACACGCCGCAGCACATGTGTTTCGGACTTAGCCACCACCGATCGGAATTGCCTTGGGAGCGAAGCGCGAATTGATTGTGGCCCAAAACGGCAACAGCAACAGCGGCAGCAAAAGTTGAAAGCCTTTTAGGCTGCCTCCTCCCCCCCCCAAGCCGCTCGATTTTGTCAGATTTTGTGTTACTGCAACTGCATACAACAGGCAACTCCGATTTCGACTGCCACCTTGTTGCCAAAACGGTCAGTGCATAACGGTACATGCCAATCGCTGCCAAATACCTCATGCCCCAAGCCGCTCCCCCAAAGCCGCTGAACTAATTAAAGCCACAAATGCACAAGGCGCTTGGCCAATGCAAGTGAAGTTGTCTTTGTCCAATGGCAGGGCAATCGGATTATTATTCAATAAAATGCGCCGGCGCACAAGGAGATGGCCAGCACTCGATGACAAATGCCTGGGCGGCCACCAGTCGGCCAAAAGGGCGCACACTTTTTAGCCCGGAGCACTTGCTCCAACTCCAAGCTCCAATACTCCAACTTGCTGCTCCCAGTTCGATCTGCGATCTGCGAAGGTCTAAGGAGGAGCCCTTAAAGCAAGCCGCCTCTATTCGATTTGCTCGTTTTGTTATCGCAAGCTTTTAATCTGCCCATTGCCGCGAAGGTCTTGGCCAGGCCGACTGCTGCTCCTCCTTCACTCCTCCATTGCCTCATCTCTTGGCCACTTTGGCCGCAGAGTTTAGGCTTCGCTTTTCCAGCTAACTCACAGCGGGCATGTAATGTGAGAGAAGACGAGTGCAGGAGGCATTGTTAGAGTCCACAACCTTAACCCCTGGGTAACCCTGCCGGTATAAGAGGGAAATATTAGTTTATAAAACAGAAAGTGTTAAATTAAAGTGCAATTCAAGAGAGTCATGAAAAACTCTTTTAAATCAAGAACTCATACTTAAGTTTTCGTAAAAGATTGATCCCTTCAAGAGGCCCAAAACTTGTTCAATAAAAACATTTCTCTGGGTCAACAGCACTGGGTTAAATATGATGAAGGACAGCCGATAACCTTAACTCCTGGTAACCTTGCTGGCATACATGAAAACGATATAAATAAACCCAAAAAGTATCCTTGCTATGATTAAGAATTTAAAACTCATCCTCACACCTCTCAGTTTCCCACACAATCCGCATAGATTGATCACTGCAAGAGGCCCAAACTTGTTCACCAAAACATTTCTCTGGGTCAACAGCAACACTGAGTGCCATTAATGGGTTAAGTGTGCTGGTGGCAGAAGGACAGGTTCGAGGGGTTCGTTCAGGAGCATCAATGTAGCAGACACGAGTCTGCGCCGAGGCAGCGGCTCGATTTTATTAGCTTAGCAAAAGGCTTTGATTGTTCTTGTTCTTTCCAATGTTGCAGCTCTGGCCTGTTGCGCTTGTCTAGACGGGCAATTTTTCACACACACTGGCACACACACACACACATCCAGAGACATACACACACTCGGTTGGACAGCACAAGACACAGACATTGGGGAGCTGGACTTGCTCTAAAATTGGCATTTTTCGCACACATAAGGCAAAAATGTAAAGCGAAGTCAAGTCGATGGCCAAAGCCGCATCGTCCAAGTCCAAGTCCAAGTCCAAGTCCAAGCCGAAGCCGAAGACGAAGCCAAAGCCAAAGCGGTTTATTTGCCTTGTGTGGCATCAGCTTCATCATCATCATCATCGTGGTCATCCCAGAGTTAAAGCCTGACTTCGACTGCAGCAAGTCCAACTCTTAGCCAAAGTCCAGAGCCTGTGCCCGCTGGCATAATGTGGCGCAACTCGAACATGGACCTGAGTCTGAACCTAGAGTCCAAGGAGGACCGAAGACTTTGGCAATTTCTTTATTATTACGAGAGTTTCTCGCTGGCTGTCCTTTTGGGCCGCTGTGGCAAAGAACAGAACTCTCGGCCGGCTGTCACAGATCCGCTGCTGATCATTATTGTTCTGCCCTGACTGCTCCTCCATGTACTCCTCCTCCGCCGCCGCCGCCCGCTCACAATGCAATGTCAATGTTTTGTCTTAATGCGACAATGCTCGATCGCTGGCCTGTCTCGCATGTTATTTAAATGGAGACTCATCCGTTGGGGAGTGAGGATTTACAGACCCTGTGGCCGCCGGGGCCAACGACAATTTATTATATATTTATATGGCCAGCAGTTCGCTTCTTAAGTCATACGTTCGTTCTGGCCATAAATTAAACGATCTTGATGTTGATGTTGCTGCGCCTGTTGTGGACGCTGCACAAGGTCGCGTGTGGTGGTTGCTCGCCGCCGCCCAGTCGGTGCAATTAAACGAGTTAATCACAGTTCGATGATTTGTCAGTTCCACCGCAAAGGCGGCGGGTGGATATAATCGCCTGGGAGAAGGTCGTCCTCCCTCGGCCATCAGCGTGTGCACTGGACTGTGGAGCTTCTTTATACTCCAGCGATGACATCATTCGCTTACCGGATTCTCGGTAAGCTGCTGCTAAAGCCAAGAAAGCGCCAGTAATTATTGAGAATCAAAAGAGCTGACTGCAAGCTGTTTTTATGAGAATTTTGAAAACAAACACGTTAGTAAGTATATTGCACTTTAACTACAATACATTCTCATACAAATTAAAGGAGTGAAATATGCTCCTAAAACGACTGCATGTTTAGTAGTAATAAAAAAATAAGTAATCTTTTTAATTATTCCCAGGAATATATTACTATTTGTAGACATACATCATAAGTGATGAAATATTATGCCATTAAATGTAAGGGAACAAAGGTTTAAATTATTATTTAAATTATTTTAAGCAGAGTTTGTTTATACAGCATAAAAAATGCAAACAAATAAAGCAAAGGCCTCTTAAAATTCAAATCCTATTTTCTCCATCGTTTTAACCCAACTTAACTCAAAACAAAACCCAACATATTTATTTTTTAAACATTTCACAAGACTCAAAACATTGTATTTCTTTCGGCCGGTTTCAGACTTTTACTTTCCCCTAATGCTGTGCAGACAAACAAAAGTTTCGCTTTAGTTATCCCAGCAGCCACGCCCCCATCAGCGGCCCCCAAGTTGGCAAGTTATAATTTAGCTTTCAGCTTTGGCTGCCGCTTTGCTGACTAAGCGGAGAACACCGCCGAGGCTGGGAGAAGTCTCTAATCGGACGCGTACTCCGAATCCGACTTGGACTTGTACTCGGACTTGGACTCTCGGTCTCGCTTGGTTCGCCCGTAAATTATAGCCTCGTCTACAGCTTTCCTATATAAGTATATTTCTGTTTGTCTGCGGCTCTGTGTATCCACACCGACCGGGAGAGGGAGAGATGTATTCGTATCGGTGGCTTTGTGTATTTTTAGGCTGCATCTTAATTCCAGAGACCAACCAGTTCGCCTACACGAGCCGAATGTCGCCTGTGTTTGGGCTGTGTATATATTTCGCTTTTATTTCTTCATTTTTCTCGCGTAATTCTTTTGCACTTGGCATTTATCAAGCTGGCCGAAGGCTGCAGGAGGGTGGGGAAGTGCGAGCTGTTAATTCTCCTCTCTGATTGCCTTTTAATAAGCCAACCAGCGGATACTTGACCAGCCTGCCGATCGTGAATGTGGGGGCCTTATGAGTTTATATATTTTCATTTTTCTCGTCGATATTATCTGGTTGCCTTGTCTGTTGTTGTTTTTTATATAGTTTTTTTTTTTATTTTAGCGTGTCATGTTCCTTTCCCAGCAGTTGTGTTTGTGTAGGTGTCTTGTTTGGGTCTTTTGTTTTTTCGCCGCGCTCGCTGCTTGGTTTGTTTAGTTGTCTTGCCTGTGTAAGGCAGCTTGCAGGGGCAGCAGCCTTAAGTTAATGACTAATGTGTCAGGGCTTGAGAGGAATATAGGGGGGGATATGTAAGGCATGCATATAAGGCAGGAAGAACGACGGCGGCTGAGTGAATCATGACAGGGCCACACTTGAGACGAAGCTCCCAACTTCATTAGTCTGCGAGCGAGCGCAGGCAAGTTCGTTGCCTGAGTCTTTCGTCTTTTGGTCCGAAAAAAAAAAAAATGAGCACCAACGCCGCCCCCGCCACCGCCCAAAACGAAGATCGTTAGATTCGGCCATCACTCCAAATGGCCACAAATTGTGTGTGTACCCCACGACTGAAAACGAGGTCACTTTAGCGGGTTTAGCAAAACGAAAACGACAAACGAACAAAAAAAGATCCATTTTGTGTTTCATTGCTCATTGCGAATAACGAATGACGAATGACATCATGAAGCTTTAGCTTTTTGCCTGCACTCCGAGCTCAGCTTATACATTTTAAAATGAAAGTGTAGAATTAGGTAGGGACTTACCTTTGGCCTGGGATAATCCGCAGAAGAGGGCCGCCAGCCACAGAGAGCGCCACATTTGCATTGAAAGCAGCATTTCCCCAAAATTTCGGATCTAATTGGTCGGGGAAAACGGAAAGACAAACGGCATATTATTATTTTAAGCATTTCGACCGAACGAACGGCACATGCTCCACAAGCGGGCCAGCATTTCATTTGTATTCTTGGCCTTTTGTCGTTTTCACAGACACAAATATATTTCTTATATATATACATATAACGTTTGCTGCTCGTTCACCATCGCGCACACACACAGCAAATTATTATGAAACAAAGCCAGAAGAGAATGCCTGGAGCCGTGAGCGCCGTCAAGTGGCTTGAGGCGAACGCTCAACAAATCAAAAACCAAATGACAACAGCAAATAAAAAACGAAACAAGCCGCGAACCACACATCACATCACAGAACTCAACACACTCGGCACGGAGCGGGGCTTACTTGTCGACTGGCTGGGAGGAATTCAAACTCAAGGCGGGACCGACGAGCACGTCCAAGCAGTTCGCTAGTCGCCAGGCAACTGAGGCTCCGCTGGCACTTCTGCAGCTGCGATTGTGGCGAAGCGGGAGAGCCACTGCCAGCCAGTGGTGCTGCTGTCGTCATTTCCCAGTATAAAATTGCTAGGTGGGAAAAATCGAATGTTAAAAATGAGCGAGCAAAGGAAAAGGTTTCTTAAATCTTACTTGGAGCTTAAAGAAAGCCAGAAGATCCATTAAATTGGAAGCCGAAAAGATGTCATTGTGTTTTAATCCACCTTATTGCAGATTTCTGTTTCTCTTCTATCCAGTATTTGGTTGAAATAAATAAATACATAAAATAATCAATTTTATTGAATAATTTAATAAATTCTGCATTTGACAGGATGTTGGTTTGTTATTAAAAATGATTTTAATACTATTTGCATTATTAATTCAAAACTAGTTAGCAATATCTGCTAATTTAAGACAAGCCTCTCATATACTACAAAATGAAATACCTATCAGCTTATACATTACTTTTATTAATTATTGGTTAAAGATCTTACATTTTGAAAATATTTAAAGACATAGGTAAAGGGAAAATCAAAATGCCACTTCTAAATGCGATACTTTGATTAGATCAAGAAGCAAACTTATTTATATTATCTATATTATATATTTAGATAGAAATTCTATAACATTCCCTAAGACTCAGAGTGCAGCCATCCATTAATGAGTCAAAATATCAACACTGCCCGAACAGCAAGCAGAGAGCGTGAAACCTGCGAGCAGGGCGATAGATTTCCGCTCACTGTTCACAGTGCATAAATAAAACCTACAATTACGAAAGTGCTATTTCATATTTATGGGCATATTTGAATAGGTATTTAGATAAGCCGCACAAAAATAAACAAACATGCCACAAATGGCCCACTGTGCCTGCCTCTCGCACCCGGCCTTCACAGCTTGGAAAGCTCCGCGATCGGGAGTGCGGCTTGAAACTTGCAGCAAAAAGGATCGCTCTCTTGATCGCTCTGACACTCTCTCAACTGGAAGATAACAATCAGCCGGTTGTTTTGTCTCATGACTAAAATGAGAAATTGTGGGAGCGCAAAATCTTACAAGCAATTATGCAATCTTGTCTCTGCGGCTTTGTTTTTGCTGCCGCCTGCATTGTTGTCAAAACAAACATTTATGTAATTGTGTTTGCTATCAGCACGAACGGCAAGTTCTCACCGCCAGGAAGTATTAGTTAAAAATCAGGCAGGTAATGCTGCGGATAATCGATGCGGCACCTACGGTACTAAGTTCGCCACTTCCGCCAAAAACCGTTTCATTCCTGCGCTGCTGGTCATCTGGTGCAGTTAGGACCCAGAAAGATGCTCCAAGTACCGCCCAATTGTGCCCAATTTCACACCTCTTGACTACGCGCGTGCTTTAGCATTATTCATTAAGCTCGTAGTTGTTAGTTTTCCAAACCAATGGCCATCCCGTCATTAAACGGCAGCAAGAGCCCAAATAGACCAGCCGGCCACAGGCTCCTCCAGAACGGTAAATGACGTGCAAATAAATGCACCCAAGCGAGCGCACTAATTAAATTTGCTTATTTCGCCTCAACCGGTGGTTATTACTTAGTTGCATCATTTAAAAGGGAAGAATAAATTATGCACCTAGTTAAAATAAAATAAAGAGAGGAATGATTATACATTTATCACTCATAACGATATATTATATTACCGGTGGTTCCCTCTTAGCTTTTTTTGTATTCGGCGATCTGGCAACACAAAACCAAAGGCAGGGATAAAATGGATGACGAAAAATACGAAAGAGAAATAAGGGGGAATAAGCTCCGTTCCAACTGTTCCAGACGCCGTCTCGCTTACTCTTTCGAAGGCTAGAAGAAATGAACGGAATTAAAGAATTTTGAAGAAATATCTAACGGCATAATCATATATAATAATATATAATTTAATTAAATATTGTTTTGGACAAGTAGAAACATCTCGCATTTATAGGCCGGAAAGTGTGCAATACAAATATTAAATAAATTTGCATGTATTAACGCACAAGCCAGACTGCAAATGTTTGTGCATTCGTTCGACCGCTTTTACTTTCACTAAAAACTAAAACGAATAAAATCTGGCGATTAGCATAGATATTATCAGGCCGGTATATGTGCAATATGAATAAAACTGACGTATTGACACAGATTCCGTCCTGAATATAATCTAGTTAATATATTATATTATTATTGCAAATGCTCGTATTTTTTTTTTTACACTTTTAACTTTCACTTAAAACTGACGAATAGCCTAGACATTATCAGGCCGGTATATGTGCAATATGAATAAAAATAACATATTGACACAGATTCCGTCCTAAATATATTCCAGGAAATTGTTTATTATACTCTTTATATTCGTTGATTGTTGCCACAAATCCATTGGCCGGGGCAAGTGCAATAAGTGTGTTGCCAATTGCCCATTGCCTCCTGCACCGGCATACAGATTGGAGGAAAATTCAAAATACCACGCAGAGCTGTTTAAATTTTTGATGTTTCTGTTTTTGGGCCGCCTTGATCTGGCCGTTTTAAGTGCAATTCTGCCCATAAACAACGGATTTGCACCTAAAACCGCTCAGATCACTGCGGCGCTTTTATTTATGTTCTTCACTAGAGAAGTCGTAGTCAACATTGCAAGGCCATGGAATGTGCAATACTAAAAATGAAATCGTAGTATTTGCCCAACCCACAGCCTAGAAATGTTGACCACAGATACCAAAATTATTAACTTTTATCGACCACTCGCGACAAGTTTTAAAAACTAAATGCCGGGCAACGATCCCGACAACCGCAGTGACGACGCGAAGAACAACATTTTGACATTACTTCTTTGACACCAATATTCGTAGCAGGGACAAAAAGGAATGCGACAAATTAGAACGAGATGGCTACAGATAAGCAAAAAGTCTTTGTGTAGAGATTTTTTGGGCGAAAAAAGAGAAAGAAAGCTAAGAGAAGGTAAACATTTAAATGGAGAATTCTTCGAATTGCATTTTCTCAGTCGCACCCAATGATAATGTTAATACTATTAACATTAATAACAATTCATTTAAGAAGAACTTATTCTTCTACAAAATAAAACAACGAGTGAATCGTATAAATGGTGTAAAGGTTACTAATCAAAATGGCGCCTTGAAAGTTGGCAGCTTATCGCACAGATATGAATGTATGTACATATGTATGTAAATGAATAAAATTGGAAATGTAAAAGATAAATTATAGAATTTAGATACATACATATACATATGTACAACTTTATTTATGTTGCATATTTTTATGTTTTTTTGCACTTTTCTAACTTGTTTATACATTTTGAATTGCAGATGAATTGAAACACGTTCTTAAGCTAACGTAAAGGGGAACCCCAAACCTGTAATGCGCCTGGCACTTGCCAAGCGTTTGAATAGTTTTTCAAAATATGTAGACCCCGAACTATTTATTTTGAACAAATACACAAATTAAATAATTAGCGGTGCTACGCACTTGAAAAATGTATTATTGCAACCACACATACAATTAGAGACCTTCGGACAGTGGTGCAAAATGTGTTGACAACTACCAGTGCAAAGATGGTGCATGTGTGCGAATTAAACAACGACCGAAACATAACCTCAATTTCTTTAAAAACAAATATTTTTTTTCATTTCTGCCAATAAATTTAATCAAATAGAATACTTACGTACTTACATTTTAGGTGTAAACTTTTACTGCATATTTAATAAAATATCGGCATGCTGATACATTTTGTACATGAAAAATTGGAAAATGGGCTTCTTTATGCTAATACACAAATTGATTCCACAAAAAAAATTAAATTCGGGAAGGAAATTTAAAATTTTTTCAACTTTTTTATTTTGTTTTGGCTTTTACGCAATTGCAGAATTTAAATTTCACTTCAACATAGCTTTAATAGACTAAAATAGGTACAAAAAGCTAATGTGAAGAGAAATTCCAATGCTGCGACGGGGTGGACACTTGTTCTTGTCTTGTCGGTCGCTTAAATTGTTCTTCTTCTTATGTAGACCCCAAACTATTTATTTGGATCAAAAACACAAACTAAATAATTCGGGGTTCTACACAATTGAAATTGTTTTCTTGGAAGCACTTTTACGAACGACGGATAAAATCGAAAAGAACCAGAGGGACAATTTGATTTATGTCGAAACCTTTGGGGAAGTGTTGCAAAATGTTAAAGTGGGAATTAAAAAAAATAACCGAAGCTAACCTAAATTTCAATGTACAAATGTATGTAAACATTTCTATCGACTATTTTTTTTATTACTTCTCAATATCTTGAGATATAGTTGAGATATAATATTAATATATTGTTGACATTTTATTCTATTTATTATCGGTGCATCGCAAGGAGCGGTTTTGGCAGCAAAAACTGGAGAAGTAAAAGCATTGCCAGGAGAAGAGCAGCTCCAGCATCAGATAAATTATAGGTATTTCCTTTATATTATCAAATTACCTGTTTATATGTACATATTTGCGTATACATATGTACATACATATGTTTTATTGCAACTCCTTATGATTCAGTATTGGAAAAATCTTAAAACCATAAAATTTCCTTAAATAAAACAATAACTATTTCCAAAAACAATGGCAGGTAACTTTATAAATTAAACAAAATGTACATTTATGTATTAATGGGTTTTAGTTTTCAGGTGGCAAATAGGAGTTATTTAAGGAGTGCTGAAGCTCCAATAGTTGTGGCCTAATCTCCTTGTACTGGGCCGACTGCTGCTCCATTTTTGCCGTTAGTTTTACTCGTTCGTTCTGCATGGTTTGCAACCGTTCCCGATTGGCTTGGCTTTTGGCCATGGAAATCTGAAAGTTAAGATTTAAAAGTTAAATATCAATATTAATAAGTAATAACTAACGATGTGTACCTCGAGATGTTTCTGCTGTGCCTCCAGCTGTCTCTCCATGAAACGAATGCTGGAGTCCAAGAGGCGCATGCGTAACGGCCGTGTAAGCTCCTCCGGGCTCAGACTATTCCTGAGAGCGAAAATAAAGTCAAGTGGGTGTGTCAGAGACTCTTGAATATCAACAAACCAGTCTTTGCCCTCGTAGGGAGCAAACTTTTCCTTGAGCACCTCCAAGGTCACCAGCTTGTTCTCCACATCGTTATTGTCGAAGAAGGATTGATTCATTTTGCCCAGGACGATGGTCATCTGACTGCGCATTGTGTTCACCAGCTCCTCGGTGGACAGGACAGAGTTCTCTTGCTCCAAGAGAATAGCAGAAAAGGCCTGCAGGTCCGAAGGACTACAATAAACAATTCACTTTTATCTTTGTTTACAACTTGGACGCCTCATTGGCTTACCTCAGATCGGCAAACACTTTTCCAATGACCTCATCGTACGCCTTTTTCACCTGGGGCATTATGCTCTGGTGCCGTTTGAAGGCGGCCTCTACGTCCTCTTCCATTTTGGGGGGTTGTTCGGCGTTCTCCATTTCGTTTCAAGAAATTAAAAATTTATTTGAAATCAAAACAAAATTGGCTGCCAAGCGCAAGTGCAGCCATTTGCGGCTTTCTTAAAAATACCAAAACCCGATAGGCATTTCAAAGATTGGTTGGTGTACGAACTACGATTTTGCCACAACGAACCAGGGCTGCGATAAATGTTATTATAGATATCGATAAGAAGCTGGCAGCACATCGAGTTATCAATGTTTCACTGTATCGATAGCCGCCATTTTGCAACACATCGTTCATCGTTTTGTGCATTTTAACTCTCAAAGTGTGTTTGTGCTATAAATTTTAAATAATAATTTCGCAGCCAGCGCTGGATAGACAAATCGAGTTGAATAACAATTGGGTGTTTGTGCGTACCGGCAACAGATCGAGTTTAGTGGCAGCAACGCATTAGCAGCCGAAGGAAAACAAAGGCATCCAGATAGGTGAGTGTTTTTTTTTGTTTTTTGCCTGGGGACGCTCGTGAAAAGGCGAAAGAAAAGTGAATTAAACCAGGCAAAACTGTATGCAATTGCCTCTGTGTGTGTCTATGGGTTTGCGCGCCGTGTTGTGTTTTTCCCGAATACATTTTCTGCGAAAAGTTTTGCCAATACATACACTACATGCAAGCCGATTTTTCTTACGCTTTAGCAGGCCTCCCGCCCCCCACCCCCAGCCTCGTTCTTTTGGCTTCGGCGCTTCACTTTTACATTTTTTTTTTTTACAACCACCAGGGAGCACACAGAAATATTCCTAGCTCTCTCTCGCTCTGCCTCTGGCGCACCCTCCCGCCCGCTGGCCCACTCTCTCTCTCGCTCGCTCGCACGCGTACCGGCTTTTACTAGAGGTACAGAGTCGCTGTGGTTGTTGTTGTTGCCCCATCCGCTTTAGTGGCTTGTTTTGGTTTTTTTTTTTTTTTGCTTTTCTTTCTCGTATTTCCACGCGGTAAACCGGCGCATATAATTTCATTATAATTTACAGAGATAAAATCAAAACAAAATAGTTTCGTTACTCCAAAAGCAAAGCTCCCACGCTGCTGCCGAGCGGCGAGATAGCAAAAGTTGAGTTCAACGCTCGCGCCAGCCTACAAATAAGGAAAGAGCCTAACCTATATTTTATTCATACATAGTTGGGGCCCATTGTTGTTGTAGCATCAATCGATGGGGGCACCGCAGAAGAAGAAGAAGATGAAAAGGAAGAAGAGGAGGAGGTGGTGGAGGAGCAGCGCTAATGAGAGAGGCAAATAACCATTCAATAAGAGAGTTGCTGTTGGGTGCAGCTCGTTACCAACGAACCTCATTGTCTCCCCCCTATGTGCTCATCCCCCCCGCCCTTTCACCCTCTGGCATTTTGGCTCCCTCTTTTCCAATAGTTTCTTTATTTTTTTTGTTGCACAACTTTTGAGAGGCGTCGCAGATTCCAACTTTTGCTTTTTGTTCTTAGCTTGGTCTTTGTGTCGATTTCCAGTTTTGTGCAAAAAAATTCGCTTTTATTTGCCTTGTTTGGATGATTTATTTTCGTGTTTGTTGCTTGTTGTTGTTTTTGTTGTTCTAGCATTTATTTCGAGTGAAGCAATCCGAAAGATATTTCGCAGCTATTCGCGCGCGCGTTCATTGACATTGAACTGAATTCGCACACAAAATTGTTTTTAAAAATGCAGATCATATTAATTTTAGCAGAGATACAGCTTCAGAAATTATTATAATAATATTAGTTTCTTATTAGTAAATTAAAGAGGGGTTAAAAAGGTATAAAAACATTGCCAAACTCATTTATTGTTTTACTTTCATTTATTAACATTTCAGGCTCATGATTCATCTCTATAAATTTTAAGCAATAGCTAAATTTTTTTTTCTGTTGCTAAATTTTAGTTCTTTTTCAGCGTTAAATAGTTGTTTTTAGGTCATCTCTTGGATTCATTTATGTTGTACTTTTATTTGTTGCATATTTTATTTTTATCATATTTATTTTTATTTATATTTCAGAACCTATGATTCATCTTTACTAATTTTAAGTAATACACTTTAAGTTGATATTATTTACAAAATTTAAAAAGGAAACTTATTTTTGTTTAAAGTTTAAGGTGTGAATAAAAGGCTATCAATTATAATTCATCATCTTGTACAAATTTTACCCGCAGATTATTGTTAAATGATGTACAATATATATTCATAAATGTGTTTCATAATTATCGACCCATAAAATTATATAATTTTAGCTATGCCCCACGTGTTACAAATACATTTTCATTGTGATTTCAAAGCTGGTTCTTGGCATCATTGAATTCAGAATATGACAAGTATCGTACTGTTTGTTTGTTTGTTTGCTGTTTTAGCCAAAAATCAAGAATGGCCAAAAAGAGAAAATAAAATGTGAAATTTCTCACTCTTTCAGTAGGGCCCTTGCCTATATAGCACATTCTCATTTATTTGTTTCCCTGCCCGTTCTATACTGCCTCCGTATCATGAAAAATGTATGCTGTTTGCCATATTTTCAATGCAATCAGCTTACCATGGCCAAAATGAAATAAATAAAAAGTATATTTTTGTATTATTATTGTGAAGCTGCAATTGTGCCGCTGTTGTTGTGTTTTTTAGGTTGCTTTGATGTTGTTCATTTCCCACATGAATCTATTTTCTGGTTGAGAGAAATCTCGGCTAACTCGGCCCGCATTTAGGTGAATTTAATAAATTTATGTTATTTATACGGGTTAACTATGCCTGTCGCCCCCCAGTGAAATGTGGATTTCTACCGAGAGCTTTCAACGTCAAGAGTGCCGTTCGATGGTAATCCCTTCTTTGGGACTTCCCCTCCCCTGGCTATATAGACAATCACATTGGCAAAACATGTTCCACTCAATGATTTTCGACGATAGCTTTTGTCTCGAATGACAGACGAAAAAATGCTGAAAAAGAAGAAGCGGCAATATTTTTATGCAAATAAATAAAACGCTTGAAACACGTTTCGCGTAGCAGCCGCCAGTCTTATTGAATTCGAAAAACCTTGACTGGTATGTCCATTGCTGCGAAACGATTCTTATATTTCCAATTAATTAGCCAGCGATGGATTGTCGAGGGATGCAGTTGACAAACGAAGAACTAGATAAGGCCAAAGTAATAAAGGATGATGGTAGCGGGTGGCTCTGATGGCTCTGGTGGGGGTGAAAAGAAGGAAAGTACTTTTCAATCGAAGTCTTTTAATAATGCAACAACTTGGGGGTTGTCCGATTGGTGAGAGAACAGGTATACTTAATAAAAAAAAACTACACTGACGCATAAACTAGGAAGTAAGAATTAGTGGAAATTTTGTATAAACTGAGCGAGTTCTGAGTTAGGGCTGTGGGCAACAATAATTAAAAAATTGATCTATTTTCTATCATAAATAAAATTTCAAAAACCAATTCTAACTCTTGATAAATCTCTTCTTACTCTTCAACCACAAAAATTCAGTTAAATATATAAAAATTATTAAACTTTTTACATTATTTTCCCCATGTGTAGCACCCAAAAGACAAGTGGAAGTATAGCCAGTAGTCTGTGGAACTTAGAAGAGAACAAAACAGGACGACTGAACAGGGCAGAGTAGTCCCGGATAGAATGGAATAGAATAGTGTGCGATAGAGCAGCAACAACTACTACATGGCACACGCCATAAGCACATTAGTTATTAGCGCAAGGGACCAGCTGAACACCCACATCCACATCCACATCCCCACCCACACCCACACCTCCATCCAAGCCTTAGAGACACACGCGATGGCAGAAGTTGGTCGGTCGGCTCACCCGCCCCGGGCTCACTCGCTAAGCACGCTGACATGTCCATAAAAGCCTTGAAGTGGACAGGCCACAGAGCACAAAACAGGACACACAACCAATACACACACTCTTGTGTCCGAGGGGCGTCTATCTATTCTCCCGGCGCGGGGCGATGAGAATTGTCAATTGTATGCATTTCCGCTTATACCCCCAACTTTTGTGTTCATATCCACAACCTGGTTCCTTCCCCCTTTTTCTTTTTCCCTTTTTTTTTTTTTTTGGTTAGACATGACGTCCATTAGCTGTTTTTCCGCTAAATTATAGAGTTGGAACGCATATATACCCGCCGCCCAATTACGCTGGCAAAAAGCACGGCCAGAGGAAGGGAATGGGTCAGAGGGGGTGAGCTTACCCGTGGGGCATGTATATATAAACGTGACACGATTGCTTTAAAAATAGTTGAAGATTAAGCCTACTATCCTGCGAGGTCTATATGATCTTCATCCTTAACTGGGTTCGATCGAAGGAGATATATGTTTTATATGAGGCAAGGAAATTGATTAGTTTCTTAGTTTTCATTTATTAACTGATCCTTAAATTGAATACCTGACATTATCCCTCTTGTTCATGGATTATTTATACCTTTAAAATCATGAATATATAATGTTGTAAGCTTTAATTAGTTCTTGTGCTCATATAAATGTAAATCTGTGTTTTTTTTTAGAACAAAATAAGGATTATGTTTGCATATACGATAGCCATTGGGTTAACACTAGAAATTCGAATTAAAATACTTAAAAAAGTATTTTATCTATATAGAAAAACCCTCTAAAAATGCAGACTTACTTTGTAACTTTAATGATCACATGCAAAGGATCACGCTACCATCGCTGATACCCGGGAATATCTGAAAGGTGGCAACAGGAAAAGGGCAAGAAAGGAAAGGAAAAGGAGAGCTTACCAGTGTTCATGTATATATTTTCTTATGCCTTTTTTTTTTTTATGTTTTTGGTGGGTAACCACGAACCGCGTTTTCATGTGGCTTGCCACGTTTCGCTGGACATAAACTCTGCAACTGTGCGCTCCCCCTGTCCAGCTTTAATTTTCCCTTACCACCACCACCATCATTGTGGTTGTTGTTGTTGGTGCTGCTGCTGGTGGTGGTGGTGCTTGCGTTTTTGTGGTCAGCCTATACACCTGTGTATTAGTGTTATTGGCCTGAGGGGATACATGCACGGGGAAAAAGGTTTCAAGCGCTCAGCTCACCTGGCCGAGCAACTTAAATTATTGTCCCTGACGCTGCTGTTGTTGTTTTTGTTGCTGCTGCTGCTGCTGGTGGGTGGGATTTTCGGTTGGAGGAGGTTGGCTGCTAGCTGGAAGCGTGTGCGCTGTCAAAAGCTATTTGAACAGGATGTGGACAGCAATCAAATGATTTTCACATAATTGCTTACCTGTCATTTATGTCACTTTCAGGAATGCGAGTTTACTGCCTGCTCTCCGCCCCCTTTTCCTAGCTATTTGTTTATATTTTCGAGCTACTTTGGGAAGCTGTTCAAATGTTTACAATAAAAGCTTTTCTATCTCCACGAAACTGCACACGGATCTAGGTGTTGCTGATAAAAGAAGGAAAGGACAGTGATGATTGCCACCCTTTAGTGGCCACTTCCGCTTCTAAATTGCTCCTGCGGCCTAAAACTTCCCCATGGCACACTGAAATTGTGCTCTATAATTAGATCTCCAATCCATTTGGAACGGCTGTTGAATTTCTCAGAGTATCATTAGTTATTAGACAAGTACTGCTGGTGGCCCCATTAACTATGTGGAGCATGCACACATTCAAATGTCTTGAGGGAGTTTATACCACAATGCCTGTGAAGTTTTAAAATTATTGCAATTTGCCTGAATAATGGATATGCGTCAGATCCAACTGCTGGGACAGTTAAGGATAATGATGGCACTGCCATATGCCACGTCCCTTCTCCCCCTTAATGATATTTGATATTTGTCCAGGTCAGCGCAATTTGTTGCATTTCACAGGCATTTAGTCCAAGGAACTGTATGGCGAACGAATTGCTCTATCAATAGTTAAACGTTTTGCCATCCTAGACGAACCGAGGGGGGTCTTAAGGTGCTCCTCCGTTTAGCCAGCTCCCTGAAATATGCATAATGTGAAAACATCAGCTGAAGTTCCATTGAAAATTCATAAGACTGCAGGAAAGACTGCAGTTTCAGGCCCGTTGGGTTATTAGTCTAATGTCGAACTGTAAATTCATTACGCAGCCCACATATGTACGGGAATTACTGTACAATTTGTTGGGGATATATCGTATATATATTCCTTATATATGATATATAGTGAGGGAAAGGTTTTTCTATATAGTATAAAACCATATTTCACATATGTGTAGAGCTCCAATAAAAGTGCAATGTTCCTCCCTCTATAGCTATATATACGAAATTATATATATCTGTACCTGTACATAGGAACTTATCTATTCTATGGTTCGTATAGAGCTTCTGTTATGGTCAGTCTAGTACAATTATCCTGGTTGCCTAGCATCCGGTGTCCATAAGCGTTAATTTCCCCTATTTTTTCGGTATTGTCACTTGATTTGTACGATTTCTATTGGTCGACGACTTCCGCTAGTCATATAACGATCCTATAGCTTCCGATTGGTCAGCCCTTAGACATCATATCGATGGATTTCCCGTATAAATAGCGCCAGTTTGTCTAAATTGTATTCATTAGTTTTTGTTCAGGACCCATGGGCCGTGCTTCCTGCACACTGGCTCCTTTCGAGTTTGCTGGATCCTCAGAACTTGGTGTTATGTAACTAGAAGCTAAAAAAGTCTGTGAATGTGAAAGAAAAATCTATAAGATATTTGCCAAAAAATAAACAGGAAAATCATATAATACTAAGTGAACTCTTGTGATATTAATTTAAGCAAAAAAAGGTAAATGTTGTGATGATAGTGACTTCAAAAAAAAAAACCTAGAAAATGTAATAATGCTTTTTTGAGCATTCTTGAGGCCCATTATTAAGATCTCGTTGCCTGTGCTTTTCACCTCTACTTCATTTTCTTGGAAAAGTTGTCCCAAAATGTAATTAAACGAGCGAACTGCTCACGAAAAAGAGTTTCCGTTTTGATGGGCAATTTCCAGCAATTCCCAATTGCATCACCATCCATCCATCCATCCAACGAACTCGTCTTCTCCGAATCCAAAGTGGTGCTGGCTACCCTTTCTTTAAGCTCTTCCCACGCACACCACCTGTACTCCATCGCTCGACAATTTCAATTTCAAGCCAAGTCATTTTTTTAGAGCCTCCTCTTGGGCCCTCAACCAAAAATTCATTTAATCTTCCGTCGCCGTCGGTGCTGTTTGCTCATTGTTATATCGGACAGATTTTTGACAACTTAACAGCAGCAGCAGCAGCTTGGACAATTGATGTTTTGACATCTGAAACCACATAAAAAAATAAATAAAACAATAACCAGAACTCTGGCTTTGAACGACTTGGTATATGCTCTTTAAAATTTAAGAATTACATGATAATACTATAAATAATCAAAGCTAGCTTTAACTTCTTTCTTTTGAAATTAAATTATGGTTTAAAAATCTAAATCTAATAATAAATCTAGGATTCAAGAATAAATATCCTAACCTTTGCTTTGAGAGAGTATATTTGAAATCAGAAATGCCACTATAAAAAATGAACACTGCTTATTGAGAGGGATTTCATGTTTTTTCCTGTGGGCAGAGCACATTCCACACAAAGGCCCACAATTGTTGGCTCTTTTTTTTGTTTTCATAAATTTATAATATTTCGTTACATTTTGTGTTATTGCACATGCGGCTGCTGCTGGTTCGCTCAATTATGCCCGCAAATATATAAATCATTTCTGCACACCTCAAAGAGAATACCTTTTATATATGTATACTCCCATCTGGGTTTAGTTATTTGAGCGTTGGTTGTCTGGCATTTCCGCTTTCTGGGCCTTTCAGGGGGGCCCCGGAGCCGAATAGGTGGTGACTAGGTGGAGGTGGCACTGAGCGTTTGCCTGCTGATTGATGCTACCCCAGATTGGAAGCTCAATGCGCGGGGCGTTGTTGAGATGCTTGATCGCCGTCAAGTGCAGCTGCGGCACGAACCAGATCGGATCCAGCCGAGAGCTTGGCTCTGAAATGGAAACTGAATTGAATTGTTATTCAATTGCGGTGGGCAACAACAAAAATAACAAAACCTGCACACTCACCTCATGCCTTCTCTGGGCTTTGCTAATCAGTGTTGAACGTTTTTTAAAAGGAAAATTACTATTTAATGGTTTGCGGAACTAAAAACTACATTTAAAGCCCATAAAAAGGATCTTTCTTATATATTATCTATAAAATAATGAACCTCTAACCCCTTTCTTAATATGACTTGCATTTATTTTCTAGTTTTTATATAGCAAAATTAAATTTTAAAATTTCCAGTCATTTTAAATTAAATTTGGCTCTGAATATAAAATTTTATGAAACATTTCCAACAAGTAAATCCCAAGAAAATTAATTTTTTTGGTTTATCTATTTATAAACCAAATATTTCCAGCTGTTGGCACAAGTTTGCAATTGGAAAATATAAATTTTATTATACATAAACACATGTAGAATTTCATTTTTATTAAATTTTAATGGAATTTCAATATTTGAAGTAGCCTGTGGGTTTAAATTAAAATTTCAAGTAAAAGCAATAGCTAAGCTGTCAACTCTATTGTTCAGCCCACAATGACTTACAGCTGCCTAGAGTTTGTGCCTCGAGCAGCTCGATTTTATGTGTCAGTTGAGCCGAAACTGGCTAGAGATCAACATATATAGTTGGCTAAAACAATTGCGGATTTAATTGAATGCCGAATTCCGTTTTTTCGATTGCAGAGAGACTGAGAATGAAGCGCGAAATGAACGATGCAGGGGAGGGACCACAGGACCAGAAGCGCAATCGCCGGAATGAGGAGACCGTGCGTATACTGATACCAAGCAGTGTAAGTGTATAATCTTTAATAAAAAACCTATATAGCTTGACAATATTTTTTCCTTACTTTTCTTATACACAGATTGCTGGCGCGGTAATCGGCAAGGGAGGACAGCACATCCAGAAGATGAGAACTCAGGTAATGCAATTAAATTTAAGGTTCATAACCATTTCAAATCATGAAAGAATATAGAATCACAAACTGCATAATTCACAATTGAAGCGTCTGGTATTATTTACAATTATGTTTTTATTTGTTGCACCACAAATTAGAAACTCTCAAGCGAAAAGTAACCTAACCAAGTCGAATCGAATTGAATCGAATCCATGTCCCCAGTGAATCCCGAAAGCGTCTGCCTCCGTTTTTGTGTGTCTCTCTCTAGCGAACTCTGTCTCCCCTTTCTCACTCTGTCTTACTCTGTCCACCACTATCTCAAATTCTCTAGACTTTATCTCTGGCTGACTGCCAGTCATTTGGTCTTTGATCTCCGTCCTCCAATCTCTAGCTCGAACCAGAGTTCCTAAAAACCCTAAAAACCGAACCGAACTGAAAGAGAATTCTGTTTTGCGTGCCGGTCAGGTTCCCCCCTTTTCCCTACTCTTACTCTCTCTCACACTTTCTCTGAATCTCTTTTCCCTCTATCACTATTTCTCTGGGCGGAGGAGCCTAGAGAAGCCTAAAAAAATAAATTGAAAATCAAACACGCTTCTCACTAACTCGGGTCTCTGCACTCAGCTAATGCTCTTTCTTACACACACACACTATCTCTCTGTCTTTGGCTACCGTTTTTGAGTCTATTTTTACTCATTTATTTATCGTTTCGTTACTCAAAAAAAGGAAGCTTCCAAAATACAACAGCATTTCGATAGGAAATTAATCCACGAAGCTTGGGTGTTAAATGAAATATACTACAGGCGCTTTATTTAATCGGGATAAAAAAAAAGAAAAACAGTTTTTGAATAACTTAATAAGAACCACATGAAAATAAAACGATAAATTTACACGCTAATTAACCTTTTTAACTAAATGAACAATTTTCTCTCTCTCTCTTCTCTCTCTCTCTCTATTCTTGCGTACACCCCATATGTAACCAAATGAATCAATCGATTTTGAATCTCGATCTGAAACAATCAAATATATATATATATATATATATATCGTCGGTTCGCACGCCCAACATACAAAACCAAATCTTCAACCGCTCATCTGAACCGAACTCGAATCGAATTTCGAATTGAATCGTATCGAATCGAACCGAACCGATATATGAACCGAACCTCCGAACCAACCAAAAATATATCAATCGCCCGCCCGCCCGCACCATCACTCTGCACCGCTGGTCCATGGTCTCTGGTCTATATGTATGTCCCGCCCGGGTACTGGGTAACCTTGGATCTGTGTCTGTATCCGTATCTGAATCTGAAACCGAAACTCGAACTACTGGCCCGATGTCAAAATCCGAATCGAATCGAATCGCCTTGCACCCCCTGTTGCCGTGCACATAATGCTACAAAATCTGCCTATGAACGCCTATATATATATTCTAATATTCATATATATAAATATATATGTTTTTTGGGGACCTCCCCTCTCCCATGTGCCATATGTGTTGGTTCCCTATATCCCCCTTCCCTGTGCAATATCTCTATCCATGTAACGAAACCGAAATGAAAACGGCGAATCTGAATCAATCAACCCAACCGATAAAAAAAAACCGAACCGATATCGGCCGCCCTTCGACCGATTGACCATCCAACAAACGCCCGCCCGACCGCCCGCCTGTCTGCCCATCGACCGATACCGAAATCTGAACGCCCGCCCGCCCATCAAACGCCCGCCCGCCCAACAACCGCCTGCCTGCCCGTCTCCGAATGAAATATGTGTGTGGTGCGGCACAGTATAAAGCCACTGTGTCTGTCGACGATTCCCAAGGCCCCGAACGGTAAACCACAATAAAAATCTTTAACCTTTTACCAATTACTAGATTATAACCACCGCATCTCTCCGCCGGAGAGAACCGAAGCGAACTGAGCTGCTCAGCTCTTTCTCTTTCTCTGTCTCTCCTTCTCTCTTTGTATGTCCTGTATGCGCTAGTTAAACCCATTTATATAGATATATATAAATATATATATTATCATGAACATTGTGATGTGTGATGGATGTCTCTTTCCCCGAAGCAGGCACCCGGTGTCCCGAAGTATTCTAGTCGTAGCCAGTATATCTGTAGTAGTTTTGCGCCGCCCGAGAAGCAAGAAGCACCCAGATCGCTCCGTCTCGCCCTTGTTCTCTGGCTAATCCTAATCCTAATCGCATACTAATCCGCAATGCACTCCAAGTACCACGATTAACCACCCACCCATCCCGAAATGCACGGCCTGAGGTATATACATACATTTGTATATAAATATATATTCCATTGAACTCGGCAAGGAGCCATGAGCCAAGAATCAAGATCTGCATCCGAGATCATGCATTTGTCCACCGATCCACACCCAAAATCTCCCAGCAAGCGTCTTGTGTGTCCTTGTGTGTGGTATTGTTGTTTGAAACATGACAAACAGGGACTGAAATCTCATTCGCTCACCCTCTTGTTATCTTTCTCTATCTCTATCTAAATCTCACCGAATCTCTCTGTACCAAAGTTTGTTCTCTAGTCCCCCGAAGAAACAACAACAACAAAAAAAAAAAAAAAAAAGAGCAATGTTTAGACCTAAAATAATTTCCATTTAATGTTTGACTCTAATATGCGTTTCCCCTCACTCTTTTTCTCTCTTTTTTCGCCATCACTCACTATAAAAACAAATCAAAATCAAAAACAAAAACCAAACCAATTTCTATGCACGTTTAAAATGCTCGCCTCAACACAGAACCATCCAAATCTCGGCGGATATAGAGTCCACGCTGGAGATAATCACCGAAATGCTGAAATACTTTGAGGAGGTAAGTGTGACGCTGTCATATGAAATGTGATCTGCTGTATTAATGATTATTTTCTTTCATGATATCCGATTCAGCGCGATGAGGACTTTGATGTGCGCCTACTCATCCATCAAAGCTTGGCCGGCTGCGTTATTGGCAAAGGTGGACAAAAGATCAAGGAGATACGCGATGTGAGTAACTAAATTCGATTTAATTTTCATACATTATTGGGGTTGAGAAGGTTACGGTGGGTAATTGCGTACTAGGAATGATTAATGGGAGAGTAATTTAGCCAATGAGGAATTTATTTTTATATCGAAGTGCAAATTAGCTCTATGAGTTGTAAGGCTTTATACTAATTACTTAAATTATCTTTATCTAGTTGATTATTTTTGACAAATTTAATAGTTATTCCAGTTGAGAAGTCTTAAAATTTTTATGTTATATTAAAATACAACCCTTTTTGAACCTAGTAGTTCATATAAAACAATTGTTTTTCCATTCACACAATTTTTAATAATTTAAATCGACATAATTATAAGTAGAAACTTTATAATTATTGTCTCATACCGTAATTACAACATAATTATGTATTGATCCTGACAATTTCCATTCGTTTCGATAATGAATTGGGTCAGCTTATTACTTTGTGTGGGAAAACCCAACAGCTGACGGGTCGACCTGTCACTTATTGATGTCCTTCTGTGGTCCCCTCTACTAGAAACCTTGGCTGATTACATATTTAGCTCAAGTATTTCCGCTATTTCTCATGTATATTCAACTCCCAGAGTGTGTGTACGATATGCATTCACACGGCTATCCGTCGTCCTGCGGTCAACTAACATCGCCGGCCAGCCATGACGAATGAAGGCTAACTTAATTGGGCCTATTACCACCACCGAATGGTGCGACAGCCATGGTGGCAGGAGTATTTGCTATGTGCCAGGGAGATGCAGGTCAGGATGCGAGGAAGGCCGCATAGTTAGTGTGAATTTCTGACATGTTTTTGACGAACCCAAACGTTTGCGGCGGCAGTCACGTGAAGCTGAAACCCGTCAACATAACTTTGCGCTTGGTTAAATCGAAAACTTTGTACGAGTTACGAGTCTGCCAGCTCGCCAGGTCCTGGCTCCTCTTTTGCGCAGTTCCTTGCCCTCTCTCTCTGGCAGCGACAGCAGAATGCAGTTCCATCGATGAGAGGACGGTTTGGTATGGCGTTCAGTTGGGGAATCTGTTGCTGACGCCTGAGCCACTGCTTTCATAACGCACTTGTCACTTTGCCAGCCTCTTCACCGGCAATCTGAATGACAGCAGTGCATTGGGTTGGGGGCAATGGATCCAGGATTCAGCATCCAGCATCCAGGGACATGCCAAACGCTTTTCAATTGCGCAATTCGCAATTCGAGGCAGTCGGAATGGGGCTGGTGGGTGGTGGAGCGCCCTATTTCTGAAGTGTTTGGTATGGGTTGGAGTGCGTCGATTGGCAAACTCAACTCCCTTGCACCCACCTGCAGTTAGGTGCAGCGCATGTCCTTCCTGGTTACGATTTGGCTTGGTTCATTAATTAGCGATGAGTGGGGCTGCATTTTAATTGGAATGATGTCCTGCCTTTCTGAGGAAGGTGCCTCCTGAATGCACATAATGTGGCAGCAACACCTTCCCAGCTGCAGCTCATGCATATTCATCTTTTTTTACTTATTTGCAGCGCTGCTTTTATGGAGGTCAACAAGTCCGCGGCGGCAAACAAAAAGCTTACGTCTGTAAGTTCCCACAGCCTCTGCCTCAGCCTCAGCCTCTCTCCTCCTCCTTGGCGTCGCTTGGCTTGCTGTTTTGTTATTATGAGTTTTCTTAGATGCGAGGCAAGGAGATGAGGCTCGCTGCTTTGCAGCACCGCATCCTTGCAGCTGCCGTATTCTATGCTCTGATGGCCGCGGCAGATGATCAGGAGCAGCGGCAGTGGAGCAACATTTTCAGCTAGCCGAGCATGTGTTTGTCGTCTTGGCATTTGTACCTTTTTCTCTGTAGTCTCTTTTTCTTTTTTGGGTCCTGCTGACTGAAAAGGAAGTCGTCCTCGTTACTTCTTACTGTCTTCTTTGTACAAAACAGGCAAAGCCACAACTGGCCCTGCAAGCAGCTGTTTCCTTTCGTGGCCTGGCCTGGCCTGGCCTCTTGCCGCCTGCCCGCTCTGACTTTCTGTTAAAGCCGGTTTAGCCAGGCTCATCGCTTGGGGTTATCATAATTGCTGCCCGAGGCTTCCTTCCATATCTTAATGTATCTCCTTTTTGGGGGGAAACTCTTGTGTTTTCTAAAGATTCAATCTCTCTAAGAGCTGCATTCTCTTTTGGCAGGATTATTTTTAAAACATTTTCCCCCCAAATACCAAGAACAGCTCCAAATTTGTCGCATTCCTTGTACATGTGTTCCCAGATATATATATATATATATACTATTTTAGTATTGCCACGGTTCATAGACAACTGTTTCATGTTTCAAGCTGCTGCCGCTGCCCATTAAAATGTTGTCCTGTGCCAAGAAGAAGACTAAGAAGGAGATGCAGGAGTAAAGAGGCATCTGCCGGGGTCTTCTTATAATAATGAGCGACAGCTGCTTTTACTTCGACTCCATCAGGCTGATCCTGCAGCCGTCAACCATTGTGCGTCCGCCTGTGTGTGTGTGTTTAAATCCAAAAAATGCCCTAAAATGCATTTGAGGATTGAGCGTGCCATTGGCTTTTGTTCCCGTCCGCATTGCCTGCTTGCCTGGCTTTCCTTTCTTGCTGCTGCTGCCTGCGGCTTACAATTGTTGCTTGCTGTTCGTCTTAATGAATGCCAAACAGGTGCTACTCACACATACACCCGGGAAAGATATAGGGTGTTTCTTCATCTTCGATTAGAGCTGCTGTCCCTTCTTTATCTTTGAACCTTTCAAAACTCATTTCAAAAAAGTAAAATGTATTCTTTCTGCGTAGGATTTTCCTAGGTGAAAGGCAAGTCTCTGTTAATTAAAGCAAACTTTTAAAGTGAGGTCTAAGCACTAGCCTGAAAGTGGTACCTAATTTAGTTTAATTTACCTGAAATTCCATTTAAAAGATAATGACATTAAAAGCGAGTTCCCATCATCGTGTGACCTTGTACCAGGAACCAAAACTGAACATACGAAAAGACACCCTTTGTAGGCATTCCTTCGTAGCGGCAGCTGAGACGAACAGCAACGAGTCCTGTGGCAGCAGCAGCGACATCTGGTTTCCTGATAATTTTTCTGGCAGCCAAAGCAAGTTCCTCGCTAGGTTTTCGACTGCTTGGCTCCCTTTGATCATTTGATTAATAAGTTTATAGAGGAAACTTTCGCGGGCGGAAGAGGAGGAGCAGGAGCGGTGGAGTCTCGTCAATATCCGGTTTATTTTTCACTGGTGCGCTCAGCATCAAATTAGTAGTTGGATGCTTCCTTCCGCCCTGTTTGCGCCATCCTTGACAGATAGCTCACCCAAGGAACTCGTTCTGAGGAGCTCTCCAAATAGTTTTGCCCTCTAGCTCAGGGCCATGACACCGAAAGGAAATTACATTCGATGGCGTTTATAAATATACTTTTAAATATACCTTTAAGGATGCGGGGATTTTTCTCATTTAGATTTTCTTGGAAATATAATTTTTTAAAATTTCTTTAAATTAGTTAATGAAAATATTTGATATATGGATCCTTAATGAATGCCTTTTATCTCCCAAAGATTTTTCTGTGTTCACCGAAATTAGCTGACAGCCCAGTCAGGGTCTTTGAAGTATAATTTTAAAGGATTTCTATAATTGAGTTCATGGAAATAATTAAAATATTTACTGTTCTAGTTGTTTGAGACCTATAATTGTTTATTTATTCTTTATTCTTTGATTCTTTTGTTCTTAAAAGTTAACTAGAAGACAAAACCCACTATATTTAAGCTAAAGAATGTGTACTTCAGTTAAGGACACGCGTAATTGATGCCCAGTAATTTAGCCCTGTGTCTTGGAGGAGTTCTCCAATTACGTGGATTTCCTCCGGTTTGTTTGCTTCTTCGTTCTCCTCTCTTCTCTTCGTGTGTGTGCAGAAGAATGTAAAAGTTTTTTAATTGCAGTTGTCGTAAGTGAATTTTGATTGCCATTTGCAGGCAGAGGACTCTCTTGGGTATGCATCCTTCTCCTCCTCCGCCATGCCACAGCTGGGGCTGCTGCTTGTTCTGGTGCCCTGATCTTAAGCGCATTAGTAAGCTGGCTGCAATCCTTTAATGGAAGAGGTTTCCCCGGATATACAAGGATGCTGCGCTTATATGTTTTCTTCTTGCTTTGCTGCTGGGATGTTTGCATATCAATCGTAGGCGATTTGTTGTTTAATGGTTGTCCTCATTTCCTTCCTCTCGACACTTGCCAGGAGCACACACACTACACACACTATGCACGTGTATGTACAGAGTTATGTAGTGTTGTGGGATTATGCTCATAACATTTACTTTCGTTTTATTTTATTTTTTTTTTTGCTCTCCTCTGCGCATGCGTTTTAAGGAAAAAAAAAAGCAGTAGAATTTTTTGTTGGTTTCATTTTTAAGCGAAGGCAAGCTGAAAAATACACCGGTTCCGTTTTGCTGCCAGCGGGAGCTGAATCGAGCAGCAGCAGCAGCAGCTGCCCCAGCAGCCTGGCTGCCTTGCCTGCGTATCCTTTTTGGCCTGCCATGACACACACAACAACAACAGCGGCAGCAGCAGCCACAGGACGAAAGGGAAGCAGCAGCAGCAGAACGGCGCACATGCTCTGCCGCTGTCGCTGCCTCTGCTTTCGGTGTTCTGCCTGTGTATTCCTTTCTGCCTTTCTGGCTTTGTGTCTGTGTGAGTGTGTTTCCTTTTTTTTCTCTCTCTCTGCCTGCGTCTTCTTCTCCTTACATGGCAACTGGCAATCGTTGAACCCAATTAGTTCAACATTGGCGCTGGTCGGGCACGGTCCACCAGCTCCTGTTCCTGCTGCAGCTACTCTAGCCGTCAGCCTCAACTATTTGTGCTCGTTTTTAGTGTCCTTAAGCAACAAACTAAAAATTAAAGAAGAAATAAATCGAAATAACAAAGAATTCACTGTGAAAATGTGCGCGTTAAAACTGGTTGATGGCCAGTCTCTCGTCCTCCAAAGGTATAAAGTGCTCATTAAGTTACCTAATCATACAATAAAAATTAATAACTAAACAAAATTCTAACTAATAAATGCAAAGCAACTAACCCTAACTAACTTTAATTGTGCTAGAAATATTAAATTAAAAGAAATATAAATTAAATTTCGGGTGACACTATCCTGCGTTTAGTGGCGCCGCCAAGCGCCTGTTTATGGCAACTAGGCCGGACCCCTTGGGCGCCAAAAATGATTACAAAGAAAAAAATTAATGTAATCTTTTCGAATCGCGAGCTGCGCCATTAGTTTTAGTTATTTTACATAATTTTCACATTTTCGCATTTGGAGAGAGGCGGCCAGAAAGTATGCTACATAACGTACACTTACACAGCCAGCCAGAAATGGTATCTACTGTCGTCTGTGTGTGTGTTGTCATGTTTAAATTTAATAATTTTTGATTCACCATGGAACTTGGTCCTGTGGGCCCTCTGTGTGTTTGTGTGTGACTCAACGCTTTCCCTCCATTTTGTGGTGGACGGAAGGGGACACACTTCAGAGTTTTGATGTCGCCATTGTTGTCTGGAGCACACGCAACGAGTTGTCGCCTGGGATTGGCAGGGGTGAGAGAGGAGGCCCATTCAAAGGCAGGCAACCGACATGACATGACGCAGCCTTTGGTCATTGCCACACTCACACTCACACAAAGGGCACGCAACGGGCTTAGGAATGATGCAATCGGCGACGGCGGCCACAAAATAAAAATGTGAAACGCGGGCAGGGTCCCGACTAGGGACAGGACAGGAAAGCCCAAGGGAAACGAGGCGGGGAAGGAGGGTGGGGGTCTCCTCCAAACACACACACACACAAACACACTCGGAAATCAGAGCGAGCCCCTTATTCCTTCCCCTCATCGTAAGTGGCTATCGAATTTCTCATTTACACTTCCGCCGCAGACGGGGGAAAACGATGGAGGAAGACAGGCAGGAGGGTGGAGGAATCATTAAAGAGGATACGAGATGTACGGGGGGGGAAAGGCAGCAAGCACTTCCTGCCACTTTACATGCATCGCAGACAGACAGCTGCCCCAGCAGCGCAGGTAGAAACTACTGTACAACATCTGCTGCTGTTGCTGCTGCTGCTTCATGCTGATTAGGAGCCATTGCCCGCTGTGGCAGGATGTAGGATGCGCACACACACACTCTCACAACGAGCGGGTTTCAGGTCAGGACCCAGGGGCAGTGTCACGGCCAAATTGATTTAGAAACGACTCGGCTTTCAGCAAACCTTGACCAGCATTTGCCCCGCTCGCTCGCTCGCTCGCTCGCTCGCTCGCTGTGTGTGTTCTTTGTCCTGAATTCTGTGGAAACTGCAGGCACTTGGCCTAAGGACTAGAAAACTGGTTTTCAAAATGGCCAATGAGTCCCTTTCAAGCGAATACAAAATAATTGGGAAAATAGAAACCCCTGAGAGAGGTACCTGAATCAGAGAAACAGAAAAACTATCACTATATAGATCAAACCTTAATGCTAACTGATTACCACTTAACAATCAATCCTTACTAATCTTATTTTATTTTATTTTTACAGCGCATTGGCTGTCGCTTCCTCAAGGTCTTCTCAAATGTGGCACCCCAGAGCACGGATCGTGTGGTGCAGACCGTGGGCAAGCAGAGCCAGGTCATCGATGCGGTGCGCGAGGTGATTACTCTCACCCGGGACACGCCCATCAAGGGCGCCATACACAACTATGATCCCATGAATTTTGACCGCGTCTATGCGGATGAATATGGCGGCTATGGCACAGGAAGCGGAAGCACCCGGCCCAGCCAGCGCGGCAACAATCGCAATGGCGGTGGTGCTGGTGGCACTGCCGGTGGAGCAGCCGGCGGTGGCAATGGCGGCGGCGGCGGCGGCGGCTTCGGTGCTGGCGGTGCACGTGGCAATGCCGGTGGCCGGGGCGGTGCTGATCGCTTTGGAGGAGGCGCCACAGGCGGAGCTGCTGCTGGTGCTGGCATGGGACAGCGTGACAATCCGTTCATCAATCCCTGGGCCAATGGCGGCGGCGGTGATGTCGACGGTTTCGGCAACACTGGTGGCGGTGCTGGCGGATTTGCAGGCAACAGCTTTGGTGGTGGAGCTGGCGGACCCTTTGGCGGCGGCAGCTTTGGCAACAATGGTTTCGGAGGTGCTGGACCCACAGATTTTGGCGGTAACTCGAACAACTTTGGCCAGACTCAAGGCGCCACCGGACTGCCTAGCCTGGGCAGTTTCACCCAGAGCCAGGGCGGCACTAGCGGCCTGCCCAGCTTGAGCAGCTTTGGCCAGAATCCCGGAGGTGCAGGCGGCCTGGGCAATGGCCTGGGTGGCGGAGGAAGTGCTAACAACGGCGGTGTAGGCGCCTTGGGCGGTGCTAATGGCGCAGGCGGCTTTAATGCCGGCGGCGGTGCCAATGGCGGTCCGAATGGCAGCCCCAATGCTTCCACAAATATCCCACAGGGCCATGACCCCAACAACAGCACACAGGTCACCATTCCAAAGGAGGTAAATTTCCACAGAAATCAAGTCTTTATCTCTTTAAGAAACGTACTAATAATATTTTTGCATTTGCAGTTGGCTGGCGCCATCATTGGCAAGGGAGGCGGCCGCATCCGTCGCATCCGGAACGAGTCCAGTGCGTACATAACCATCGACGAGCCCCTGCCCAACTCGAACGATCGGATCATCACCATTTCGGGCACGCCCAAGCAAATACAAATGGCCCAGTATCTGCTGCAACAGAGGTTGGTGTCGCAATCAGACTAAGAAGTATGCACTCCTTCTCATTTGACACTAACCCCAACCGACCATCAATAACACTCGTAACAAGCTCGTCTCGCCACCCAATAATACCCGATTAACTAACTACAAGGCGCGATTAATTTGGAAAGCGGTGAATAAGTGTCAATTTTAAGTGCTTCCATTGTAACTCCATCCAGACTAACCGATTGGCCTCTCCTTGGGAGTGCATTCCGTATGGAAGACTAGTGATTTTGTTGTTTGGTCTTTGGTAATAACAATAAATCCCTTGTCTTCTTACGGCGTGCACCTGTGCTCTTCATTCTATCGATTAAACTGAACTCTCGGCATTGGAAATTGTCTAAACTAAACGTGTCACCATCCCTCCCCCGGTTCATCCTCGCTCGGTCATCCCAAAAACCCATCCCAGACAAATAAAAGAACCTAACTATTACCCATTTCGCATACCATACCAAACCCCCTGCCAACACCCCATATTCATTCATCTGAATCTCTGCTGTTCATTAAAAAGTTCATTAATTATGTTTTCCTTTGGCTTGTCGCCATCCTTTCTCCCACTCCTCTCTCCCTGCAGCGTACACGAGAACGGCAGGCGAAACATTTAAGTGGGCAAAGCAACTTGGAGCACAGGAATAGCAACACCAGCATCCGACAAACACCAACACCAATAACCAACAGGATGTGCTGCTGCGTTTCAAGTTTAAAATTAAATTTACTAAAAAGAAGAGCTGGCAAGAGAGAGCATCCTCCAAATACGAAAGAAATTTATGTATTTCTTCTCTTAACTTTAAGTGAAAATAATGCCCAAAACATAAACAAAAAAAAAAAAAAGGAAAGAATAAGAAACTGGAACATCCCCCCATGTGCCCCTGTCCCTCAACATCCCCCCGCGCACCAGTTTGCGCTCTTTGGGGGGAAAGTCAACCTTAAAACAAAACTCTGTATGATAAGAAGAACAAACAAATAAAATATACACACAAGAAACTATTTGTATAATAAGGGTTTATTCACATTATTTTATGAACGCTTAAACAAAAAAACATTAAACATTTTAAATCAAGGTCGTAGGGGCATACACGATATGTATAAAAGTTGATTCATAAGGGGCAACGTTGCGTTTTATATAATAAATTATTAAGCATTATTCAGTAGATGTGTACAAGTTAATTAAGAGCTGCATTTAGGGTTGGTATTACTAGGCATCTTTAAGGTCTAATGATTAGAGTCTAGAGTATTTACAAGTTCCGATTGTTGGTTGAGCAAAATCAATGTTCAATTTCCATATTCATTGTCCTCGTGACCAGGGATTATTCAAGTGATTCGCCAGATTGTCCGGGGTTGTCCTTTTAGCACCTGCCTAATGAATTTTTGTGATGTGGTAAACGTTTGTTAAAATTCCGCTTAAGTGTAGGCTATAATTAATATTGCATTTTGTTTGTGTGTTTGCTTAGAATGCCTCCATCAACCCATCTACCCATCAATCCATCCATCCATACGTCCGACCACCCGTTCCCGGATCCATTCCTGCGTCCGCTCAGCAGCCCGACTTAATTCCGCTTCGACGAGTTGATTAAATATTTACAACAGTGCGTCAACAAATGTTTCTCGCCGGAGGAGGATGAGGAGTTGTTGTTATTATGGTGCTGTTGGTGGTGCTGGGGGGCGCCCAATTCACGCGTGTATATGTCGAGGCCATATTGGCCCTCCTCTGGGAAGCTATCGCACAAAGAGAAGGAAGGAAAAGAAGAGTTGATTGCAATGAGCGACCATTAAATTTTCCATTTCCCTGTGCACTCACTTAATGATGAACGTGACAATGTCGTCCAGCGTGCTGTGAGTCACATACTTGGCCAGCTTCTTCTCCTCGATGCCATTCTTGTGCAGCGTGGCCATAAAATCTGTCAGCGGACGCGACATGCGGAATTGCAGGTCCAGGCTGCGTCCGGCAAAGATAAGCGGATCCTGCGGAGGCAAACAGAGCGAAGTGCTTGTATCAAATCACCCGGCGGAATAACCAATCACCAAACCAAACCAAACCCACCTGATGCGTGATGGGTATAAGTCCGAACAGCCGGGTGGCCTTTGTCGGTCCCCACTCCCCGCTGGCGCAATCCGGCAAAGGAACCATAACAGTCTGCAGCTCCTCGCAGCAAATCTGGAAGTAATAAAAGAAGTTACAAGCTGGACATCTAATCTGATGGGTTTCCTGAACTGAGAGAATAAAGCTGTCTTTCATGATGTTGCCACAAATTGGTTTAACTTTAAGGAAAGCTTTCCCCATTCAATAAATCTCTTTCAATCATAATTCACCTTGAATTTGCACACCGACTTGAACTTCATTGGTTCGCCGGTAAGGTACTCCTGGGGCGTCACTGCATTGGCAAAGATATCCAGTAGAAAGGCGCCGGAGCAGGGTGCATGTACCCGGAACGCCACAATGTTGCCAATGACCGACTGCATCACGAATCTCTTTAGGGAGACCCCATCGTAGGAGAGCTCCTCGTCGCTGTCGTAAAACTTGAGATTGTAGTGGAAGATCAGGCAGCTCTGCATGTCCGTGGGCATGGCTATGCGCACAGTGGCCGCTCCAGTGTCATCTGTGAAGACCACAGCTCCGTAACCCTCGTCCGCAAAGTGGAGGCCATATCGGAAGAAGAGGGAGCGGACGAAGGGCAGGTTCTCAAACTCGCGCAATGTGATGGGACGCTTTAGCAGTTGCCATTCCTCCTGCAGCGGATAGAACTCGTAGATGAATTCGCGGGGATCCGTGAGGAAGTAGTGATCATCGTACTCGTAGCTAAAATCATATAAAGATTGATCAAAAATCTCTCTGCGAATTATAATAATTCAATAATTTCTTACCGCAAACTGTCGTTCTTGCCGCGTCCTTGCTTAGGTGCCTCCTTGGCATTGACCAGGTGGCGGGCGCCCCAGTTGCATTGGACAAAGCGCCAGGCTCCAGCCACATAGACTGCATTCCAGGAGTTGCGGAATCGCGAGTCCTGGAACTTGACGCCCGGCTGATAGCCGGCACTCTTGGAATATCCCTTAATGACGACGCAGTGCAAACCGGCGTAGCTGCAGAGGCGCTTGAACAGTACGTGGTAGCTCTCGGTTCCATATTTGATGCCTCGCAGCAGACCCATTGGAGTGTCACCTCGCAGATCGTCGTCGAAATGCATGGCGTTTAGGTTCTTGACCGTAATCCAGCGGAAGATTGTGCGAGCCTTCTCGATGTCCGTGGTGCAGCGTCCCACCAGCTGGCGCACCAGGTCTGTGAATGTCTTCTGGTCTTCCTGGGCCACCGAGATGGCAATGCGATCCACGTCCTCGAACTCAATGGGATCGGTGTAGATCTGGAACTTGCTGACCGCCGGCGGAGCTGGAACCGGGGCATTCAGCGGATATTCGATGGGCACGGCACCCTCACTGAACTCGTCGTCCAGGAAGATGCTCTCGCTTTGCATGTACTCCGACCGCCGGGCGCTGATTAGCTCCAGCATCTCGCTGGACTGGCGATCCACCAGGGCGGCGGTCTCGTACCGCTCATGCTCCAGCATCTTGCGGGTGATGCTCTCCTTTTTCTTGCTGCGCCGCAGCGTCATATTCTTCTCGAGGTCCTCCTTCTGCTGCTCGTGGCGCAGTGTAAGGATATTGGCTTCATCCCGGCTGCGACGCGAGGTGGCCAGTTCCTTCTCAAACTTGTGGGTGAGCCGCTGGAGCTCTCGCTCCCACTCGTCCTGGAACTCGTTCTGAATCTTGCGGTCCTCCTCTTCTCGCTTGCGGGCAAACTTCCGGTACAGGTCATCCTCCTCCTTGCGGTGCTTCATCTCGAGATGAGCCTGCTCCTCTCGGGCCTAGAAGATGGGAGAAAAGTGAATGAATTAGTTGGTGTTTTTATTTTTCTTTGGAGAAAGCTGCATTTTCGTTGATTGCATTGCGAGCGTTTTGTTTGTTGTTTTTGCAATGCTTGGCTTGTTAACTTGGCTAATTATAATGCCACGCTTGAGCTGCCCCCAGCCCGGCTCAATGTCTGACATTAGGCCCCACCTCCGAGTGCAGTTGCATCTTCATTTAAGTCTCCACCCCACCCACCCTTTTCCACCCACGCAGATTTTCTGCACCACGCATTGCGTGCTTTTCTTGATAATTGTGGCTCTCAAAATCGATAATAACCGGTGGTCCAGCGAACCTGTAGCTTAGCCAAGCATTAAGTTGTGGTCGGTAATAAATTACAGTACTGAAAGATGTCTATATAAAAATATATATCTTAATATATATAATATATAATCTTAAAGTAAAATGAAGCAAATTAAATTCAGAGTTTGTTTTGATGAATTGATCAAATAAAACTGGCTTTAGATTTAAATAAAAGCAAACAAATCTTAACTTTAATGACACAATCTAAATAAATACTAAATAAAACTTTATTGTGCTTTTATTGTTTCAATAAAATTATCGTTAAAGCAAATGTTAGGAGCAATCATGCCAATTAGTTTAGTAATTTAGATAATAAATAGTTGGTCCCTATTTGAGACACATAAAAAAGTGAAGTAAACAATGAAGTAACAATAATATAATTCAATTCATTTAATAACATTTATTATATAATTGGACTGGCTTCTAAAAGACCATATTTTCGTTAGGTTTATTTCATTTCATTATTATTTTTACTACAGCTATATATTTTTCTAACCAACTTTTAGTTTAGTTTAAGAACTCATTTAGTTTTTGAAGTTGGCTTTGTTCTAGTTTATTTTAATGAAAAACTAGAACATATGCTAGTATTTGTATTTGATTTTAACTAAGATTTTAAGTGATAAATTACAGTATTTATATAGCTTTGTTTAATTGGATTTTAGAAAATAATACTCTAAACCCAGAAGCATGCACATAATTGAGGGTTGCAAACACAGATTGCCTGACTCGATTTTAAGCCATTCTCAAAGTTAACAATATATAATCACCATTCTGCAAGCTGCACTTAATTTCCTTTCGTTTTTGGCCAAATGGATAAAAAACTGGTTAAATTATGACTTCCGCATGGGAATATGTATCACTCGTAAAACATTTAGCGCCATGCAGCACACAGTGGGAATAACAATTCGTAATTAAAACCAAATTTCAATGTCAAGTTCAAACAATAAATATGAAACAAAGGCAGAAAAAGTAATGAGCAGCCGCAGAAGCAAAAATAACAACAACAAAAAAAAAAACTGAAAATATAGAAACACCTGAAACTAAACGGTTCAAAGGCCCAGTGACAATGGTCAAAAGCGATGACGACGGGCATTGCGTGAGCGGCTTTTGAGCTGATTTTAAATATGACCATAAAGCCGGGCCAGAAACCCCGCCAGTTATGCGACGCCCACGGTGACAAAAGGCGAAAAGAGCAGCAGAGCTGTTGGGGGAGAGGGGAAATGTTCGTACACAAGAAATCAAATCAAAGCCAAACTAAAACGAAAGTCCAAAAATGTTGAAATTAATTATTGCGCCAGCGGGGCACAGACCAAAAATACAAATAAATGCCAAAGTAACCAAAACAGAAACCAAAAACAGTGGCATAAATCGTAAATTGGCAAAGAGCTTTCCAGCTATGAGGAAGTGTCTGCCTTTGCGTTTACGTTTGCGGCTGCGCCTGCGTGAGAGTTTTTTATATGGAATTGCCGCGCCAAATTACACGGCGATTACATGGCGTTTAAAAACGCGTGCATTGCATAAGGGCGGCCGAAGAAAGGTGGAAAGAGTGGGCCATGATGAAAGAGAGAAAAAGAGTGCACAGAAAGAAAAGATTTATTACAAATTTAGGAAATTTATAATATTTACAAATAACACAGAAAAAAACCTAAATTTTTTAAAGTTTGAATTATTTAAGAAGCCTTTTGCTGAAGGTAATTATAAGCCAAATATTGAGTTGTTTTTTCGAACTTGTATAAATTCCCATTAAATATTTAATATTTTAATATATTTACATCAGCCAAGTGTGGATAGTTTACAAAAGATACATGTAGCTACACCAACAGATACAACATAAGATCTTTGGTGAATTTTTAAAGAAATATCTCAAAATATATAAACAATTGTAACTGAATTAAGCTCTGTAGATTACAGCATTTGCAAGATATTATCAAAAATATATTTATATCGTTTAAATATTATCCTTCATCGGTAAAGGATACTATAAAATCTATACATATACATATGTGAGAAATTTTTTAATTAATATATGTGGAAATTTATTATATTATATATTTTTATATATTTTATTTCCCTGTAAGGAGAGCGACACTCCAAGCTACTCAAGCTAAGCAGAATGGGGCGCTCCACTCTCCGGTAATCACAGAAAAAGCGGTTGCTGGCTGCCTCTTTCGCCGTTACTTTCACTGTGCCGCGCATAATTTAGATTTAGCAAACGGCAGCAGTGCAGCCGGAAAAACAAGTGACGCCAAGTGTAACTGTGATAGAGTTATTGTCTTGGCCGCGTCTGTGACGCTGCACTTGATAATAGGAAAATAGCAACACAAAAACTTTTTAATTTAAATTATTAAAAAAAAATTTTAGAAGACATTGTCAAAATAGGTGAAAAATATAAATAAATAAGTCATTTCTCTATTAACCAGTTTATCGAGTTCTTTTTTGTAAGAAAAGTTTATAGAACTTCAAAGTAAGATTTTAAATACATTTTCAAATAGAAAAATCTCTTAAACAAAAGTAATTAATTTATATCTTCCTCCCTTTAGTTTTCATATTCATATGGTAGGTGTGACCTATTATTTTGGCCCCAGCTGTGTCTATGGAAATCTATGCTGCCAAAATAGTTCATCCAGCCCAGCATGTGGGGTGAGGGTGATATGGGGGCGTGAGTGCTTGGGAGTGTGCGTGGCAGTTGTAAAACATGTACAATTTTTAATGATCGCATGCATGCAGTTTTTCACATATTTTTCTTGTTCGCTGTCTGGCGGCGTCTGTTAGTGCGGTTCATGTGTGCCATCAGACACCTGTTCGAAATTTGTTAAATTGAGCTTTGCAATAAAAATATTTGCCGCTGTCTCTGCCAGCGGTGGTGCTGGTGTCAGTGTGTGGTGCTGCTACTGCTGCTGGGATCTTGAATTTTGGTGGTGGCGGTGGTCAGTCGCGTGTGGCATTCTCGAAAGTGAAAGAAAAATCGGTTTTCGGCATTCGCAATGGCAGGCAGCAAGAGTGTGAGTCAAAGAAAGGCAAAACGTGTGCGATTTGAATTTCGTTTTTTACGTAAAATGCGATTATAATGCTTTCACCCGTGCATCAGGCGGGGATTACCATTCCAGTTGTGGCAAGTGCCAAGTCATGGATAAAGATGCGAGCACCGATAAACGCAAACGACTTGTGCCTGGTCGAGTTGGAATAATAAATTATAATCTGTCCAAGAGATCATCCCATCAGGCCTGCCGGATTTCCACCAACTAGATCAGTTGGGTATCAAACTTAAAAATGTTTAATTTAATAAGCACTTGAAATTGCACCTACTGGAGGTCAATTTAATGTCTAAATGTGGGAAGTATTCACTTAATAAACAAACTATTTATAAAGAACTTAGCAGACTTAGTTGCTTTTTTAATCAACAAAACGAAGACTTTTTTATGGGGAATCTAGGGGATACTAATTATCTGATGAATAACAGAACCGTTGCCAAATATATATTTTCTTCTTCCCAGCAAATGACCTTCACTTAACCAGAAATCTTCAAGAATATATTAAAACTTAATATATTCTTAATTTCCTGTTTCACCCATCTTCATTGCCGTTCCAACCCGTTCTTGGTTTTGTTTTGTTTACGGATGGTTCGGGAATCGGTCAAAACACTTGAGCAACCACTATGCAAGCACACAGATATGGAAGTTAAAGGCACAGTAGCCTACATAATCACAACTCTGAGCCGGGGCAGTGCATTAATTAAGCTCTCGACTGCTATGTGTGTGCGCCCAGGAACATTGCACAATCGGTGAAGCTTGGAGAGAATGGGAGATACACACTTGACCAGCTGCTGGCCCCGCTAGCCACTTAAAATTTCATTAGATGTTCTGCACTAAATATTCTCTTAATTTGCGGCCACTTGGCTCCGCATCTCGGCGGATGGATTGCCTCCTCTTACAGCTATTAAAGATATATGTATATGGACATTCTGATTTGTAATCGAGCAGCACTCACCAGGTAGAAATCGATGGGCTTCTCGCGTGCCTTATTGTAGGCCTTTTGGATCTCCGTTTGCTTGAGGGCGTGGGCAATGTGAAGGGCACTGGCATCGAAGCGCCCATATTTGTAGTCGGAGTCATTCTGTGATGGAGAGCTCACCTCCCGGCCGCCATAGCCATTGGGTGTGGACTGACGTGAGCCTCCCAATGGGCCACCTAAGGGAATTCGCCAAAAAAGAGGTGTTAGTTGGGTTAGCTAAGGAATTTATGGAGATCCAAACTAACCATCGATCTCGCTCCGCGTGCCCCGGATCTGCTCATTCACAAATTTATTGGTGCGCGGCGCATTCAGCGCCTGACGAATTCCCACGGAGGTCTGGTCGAGATGGCCGGGTCCGCTCTTTGGTACATGTGAACTGCAATATACCTGAAATGGAAGAGTATTTCGAGATTACACATTGCTTCGTAATTAAAAATAATTTTGTAGCTTCGGTAAGTACTCCTATGCAGTTAGCTTCTTGAGGCCAATGAACTTGTAAACCCTCCTCTTTGGGTTTTCCTAATGCTCTCAGATAAGTCTTCTACAATTAACGTTTTCCTTAAGCATAAAGGAATTTTCAGCTGAATCACTATATAGTTATAGGCACCGACCAATTCAATATAACCCATTAGCCTTATTGGGCTTCGCTTTGAGTGCGTGAGCAGACCCCGAAAGTCAGTCGCTTGCAAATGCAACTTTAACCGCTTCACCTACACACAGCAGGTGGTAATAGATATGCAACCACAAACATGGAACTTGGTACAGTGAGTACAAATAGTACCTTAAGAGGGAAATTAATTAAATATAATAAAATTAAAGGATTTAGTACCAGAGATTATAATTGTTTTACACTTTGTGAAAATACATTATTTACAATTAATTCAATTTGCAAAAGTTTGTTTCAAATTATAATGTTTAGCTATAAAAACAAGATTGATTTACATTATGTGGAAATATTTGAAGTTATTTAAAATTCAATTTAATTCGCAAAAGTATGTTTACAATTTTAATTGTCAGCAAAAGAGTTTCTGCAAAATATAAAAATTGTTAGAGGTTTTTCTATGTTTATTATTCACAAATCAGCTTGTAGGTGAAGAAATATGCTGTTAATTCAATAAGTTAATGGTTTTCCAATATAATATAACCACTATATTGGTATCTAGCTCTAGACTATATAATTTCCTAGATTGGCAAGCTCTTAACCTGCGACTGGGGTTATTATATTTATTTATATTATATTGTATCGAAAACTCTTTCTAAACTGCACAAGAAACTAAAAAATATAATTATTTTCCATAATTTATTTTTATAATTTATTTTACCTTTGCAAGACCCGTTTTTCCCGATTATCAATAAATTTTAGGTGCGATACGCACTGTCCAAGCCTTACTGTATATCTATCTATATTGCATATGAATGACAGACCGCACTGACACACATTTGCGCCTCGGCACAGTGCAATAACAAAGTTATTTATTATTATGCATAGGCACACAAAAAAAAAAAAAACAAACTGTCGTAGAGTCGTTCGAATTCCATTTTTGCATATGGCAGCTGTGCAAATATTTAGCCTGGCGAGTTTGTCGCCTAAGTCTTTCGTTTCAGCCCGTCTCAGTCGGTGTCTACGTCTTCGTTTTTGCCCCTGTGTGAGGTTGACTCTCACTGGAAACAAATCTCTGGCGGTGGCACTTACCTCTTTGTCATCCTGCTTGTGCTGATTATTGAAATACGTCTTGAGCGTCAGCTTGGTGCCGCAGTGCACGCATTTGAAGCAACCGGAATGGAAGAATGTGAAATCCTTGAGCGGCCCCACACGATCCACCTGATAGACGGTCTCGCTGCACCGCAGGCAAGTCGACTCGTAGAAATTTGGCCGATACATAGTGCCGCCGACGTTCACTGGCTGTGTGAGAGTCTGTGTCTTTTTTTTGTGGCAGCTTCCGACTGGTTTCGGGGACCTGTTGAGTTTGTCACTTTTCTTTTCCTCTTCTAATTTCACTTGGCGCGGAATTTACGGGTATTCTGCAAGGCGGCTGGTGCTCCAGGCTGGTTTGTCGAGTTTGCAGTGAAGCTTGTTGGTTCTGGGGGCGACACAGACACTTTCGGCCATCATCCGCTCATCCGCTCATCCTCATCATCCGTCCAAACGCTGCTGGCAGAAGCTGTCCAATGAAAATGACCAAAACTATTACTGTCTGAGTGGGATGGAGATTTCCTATTTTGAGCTACGATTAGATTTTTCGGCCAAGACCAAATCAGGCCCAAACACAAGTCCAAAAGCTATCTGCGCAGGCGGTGGTGGCCGAGCCGAGCCAAAAAAAACTTTCATTTATTTTGGCTCTGAGCAGATTATTAATGAATTTTAATTAACTGGACGCGGTGGACATAAAATTGGCGCGGAAAAGGGTCGCCTGGCTGGTGGGATCGCGAAGCCGTTTCGCCTTGCCATTGACCTCGCTGGGAGAGTTCGAGTTTGCCTCGAACGTGCCACAATTGAACTTGATGTTGCTGCTGCTGCTGCTTGCTGCTTTTGTTGCAACTCGCTCGTGCAACTGGCAACTGCCGCCTGGCACCGGCAAAAGTTGCATTTTCCATTTGATTAATTGACGCGATTGTTGCTGGCAGGTTTCCTTTCGGTTTTTATGTTTCTTTTTGTTTGGTTTCAACAATTAAATTGAAGTGGAAGAAAAAATCAGACTGCGCCGAGTGTGTGCATGTGACTTTTATTGAATGCATTGTGGCTGCTGTTGCGGCGGCAGTGTTGCTTTGACCAAATTTAAAACAAAACCCGAACGCCGCACTCGGAGTCATCGTCATCGTTTTGCTTTCTTTTCAAGTTTAATGAACGCCAAGACCCCCGACCACGGGCTGGACTGGGGGGTGGCAAGGCCTCCTTACGATTAACGCCAGTTGCGGCACCGTTTCCCCAGCGAAGGTTGCTGATCTGCGGATTGCATGCCCGCCGCAGCTGCTGCACCACTGCAGCACTAATGGAAAATGCCTCGAAATGGAAATGGGGGAAAATGCAAATGCGGCGAAGGCCGCTCGTCGATTTTGTAACACCAAATTATTTTGATTGGCTGTGAATTAAATTTTGTTCCGCTTTTGAGGTCGCCTCTCCTGATCGAGCAGAGCGAATGTGAGGCAATACAAATTGATGTGTGAATCGGTGGGGCGAGGGCTGACCACCACTCGACACCTCTCCAATGGTGACGATGGTGACTAACTGATCAATAATCCCCCCCGGCTTTGTTCTCGGCCCCCGCATCAAACCGAATATCAATCAACAGTTCACGTTCCATGAATGGCAACGCCCACGAGTGCTACGAAAAAGACAAAAAAAAAGAGTGGCTCAGTTTGATCTCTTGATGCGATCACAATCGGTGTGATTGAATGGTCCAATTATGCCTTACTTTTGACATAATTAGCGTGTAATGATAATTGTAATGGACATGGATACGCCAGCTGGGAAGACCCTCCGCCAAGCTGGGGGCGGCTTTGACAAAACGCCTCGTGTGCGACTTACATCACACTTGATGGTGGCAGCTCCAGCATGGTCACTTGGGTGTGACTAAGAAGCCAGATAGTGGTGGAAGCAACCCGAGAAGCCGCCTTGCTCACTGCATAGAATTCTATATTTTTTTTTATTTTGCACACATGCCAAATGGCATTGCATTATCTCCGCTGTTCCGTGCTTGCTTTTGGTTTCTTTTCCACCTGAATGCGGATGAAATGCCACGAAAATAAATTATAACAAATGACAAAAGGAGAAGCAGCGAACACACACTCACACACAACGATATACAAAAAGGCAAAAACGAAAGTTGCTCTGCACAGACAATTGTTAACAATCGTGATATTTAAATAAATTGATAAGCGGTCGGAAGCATTTGCATGGGGCGAGCCGACGCGGCGCCGCTTTGGATTCAATTTGGCCGAACGAGTTTGTTGCTTAAGTCTTTCGTTTCGCGGCCGCTATTGGTGCTATTGCCTTACGAAACGCTAACAATGACAATTAAATAAATACCAATAATAACAGTTAGCTGCAGCAGCAACCACATCATCATCATAATGAACTTGAATTGGCATAATTGCCGCAGCTAATCACATTAAAGCCAGATACAAAGTTTTGATAGATGCCAAGAAACACAACAGCAAAGCAGAAACAACGCGTCAACCAGCAACTGGTTATTCAGCCAGGCAGTGAAACAATCATAGAAATTAAAATAAAATGCAAATGATTGCGTCACTTCAAATGCAGAGGGAGATATGGGGAAAAATACAAGCTAACAACACTCAAAATGTGACAATGGGAAGGGGGAAACATCATAGTAGAAGTCATGTGCCCCTAGCACTTTGATAGGTTTCAACTGCAACTTTTGACCAGAAAATAGTTCATATAAATAACTGATATATATATGTTTAATCTTTGATTTGAATATTTGCATTATTTCCTCAATTTTCCTAATATTTCAATATTAAAATAAAATGCAGACAAATTAAATCCGTGGAAAAAAAATTATGAATGTTTTTTTAAACAAAAACTACAAAGAAGTTGCCATAAAAACACTCATATTACTGAAAAATTTCGATTTATATCTTTAAATAATAATAATTGATACAAAATATTTGGGTTGTACTTGAAGAAATTAATTAAAATAACAAAAAATTGTTGTAAATAAAGGAAACTGAAAAAAAAAAACACTAAAAATAATAGAAAACCCAACTAAAAAATCCAAAGTCCCCTTTTAGAGAGTCTCCCCCGTGCTCGAAAGCCGTGAGAATTGGTTGCGCAAATTCAAGATCAGCCAAGTACTTGGCGTTGTGCCAATTGCAGAGTCGCTAATTGAAGGGAACAACGAAGTGCTTTTAAAAATCGCCCATTTCGCTGACGATAAATTAGAAGCACAAACACCAAAAAATATTTATGAGCCGTCCGAAATAATTGGCTAAAACAAACATAAAAACAGAGCCGGGTGTGGGGAAAGAGGCAAAGGCGAAGGCAGAGGGCGGAAAGGGTGGTGCAACCAGAGCCCATGACAGGTGGTGGTGGCTTCTAACCGCCCTGCCTCAGTGTGTGTGTGTGTGTGTGTGGGCCCGTTGGTGTATGTGTGTGTGTGTTTATGCCGTGACGCAGTCGCAGCTTCAAACGTCAGCTTGCAATCTTTCACTTTTTCGTGTCTGCCGCGCGGCGGCGTTCGTTCCAGTTTTTCCTAAATTATCTCCTCTAGGTTCGTTATTGTTTTTGTTACGAGCATTTTCGCCTTGATTATACACACGCGACGTTTGGGAGCAGTTGGAGGCATTGTGTTGTTGTTGTTGCAGTCAGTTCTAGGCCCTTTTTGACACACTTCTGGCTTCCTCTCTCTCGCGGTCTGCCTTACTCTCTCCTCTCCCTTTCCTCTTGCAGTGGGGCTCCTATCGCCTCTACTCTATTACTTTTACGCATAAACTATGCTAAACAACTTTCTTCTGCAGAGGGGCGCGCTTTGTGCAAAAGTATTTATGATAAATTTCATACACCACACACACAACACACACTAACCCGTCCGCACAACCACTCACCCACTCTCACTCACACACACGCAGCCAGAGGAACACACACACTCGTATCGAGAGATCCGGAGTCCCAACGAGATCCAAGCACATATACACACACAAAAGGGGAGAGCAGAGCTTGGCTCGGTTCGCAAGGTCCGTCTTTGAAATTCCGATTCTGCGCTTTGTTTTATCACATTTTCGGCATTTTTCTGTGGCTCCATCAGTCTCGATTTGGCCAGCAGCAGGTTTCGGGCATGGGGAATGTAACGAAATTTCATTACCAAACACAGATACAGGCGGAGGCGCAAAAACAGAGACACACACTGGAGCGCGTTCAGCACACAGGCATAAGATTCGATCAAACGCACACCGACCGCCGCTGAACCATTCAGTTCCGTTCCCCGATCGTTTTGAGACTAAGTTAAGTTATCTGAGCCGAAAGCGTTGCTGAGCCGAACACCTGAAAGCATTGCTGAGCCGATCACTGCGTTGTTGCCAGTTTAGCTTAATTCAGGCTATATCCCATGTGTACATATTTGAAAATGGAAAAGTAAATTAAGTTGGCGACTAGCTTTAAGATTTATAAACAGCTTATTTAAGAGAGGGGCTTACCTTTTGGAATATTCGAATTATTTTTTCACTTATTAACTTTGTTTTAAAAATATATTTTTAAATAAGCAACTTAACTGATTTTTATGGGCAAACATCGGCGTTTGTGTTTTTTAAAATTTTGATATTCGATATAATCATTCATTTTTATAAAATTATCGATAAATTGATTTTTATATTTTTCACATCCCTATTTAGTTTAGTCCGGCGGCAACTGAAAAGTTAAGGTTTTATTACATTTAAAAGCTAAAAGGTAAGCTTAAAAGCAAAAGATCAATGTATTCTGAGTTCGGCATAGTAAAAGCTGTCATATAAGACCTGCAGCAGATAGCGATATTCTTAGTACAATATTTGTCATGCATTCAGTTAAGTCGTTGTTCCATTTTACGTCCTGTGTCTGTTTATAAAGTGTACTTTTCATAAACGAAGTAGCTTTTCCCTATCTGAAAATTTTACAGGTTTAAGCAAGTCTATTGATAGCCATAACGCCAGTAACTTTGTATTCCTGCAATTTTGTATTAGAATCTGACTCTGTTCCTGTAAAATATAATTTAAAAGAGCATTCCCAGGAACGCCAAAGGGAAATATTCAGTTTAACGAAAAGCGACAATATTGACTGGTTTCACTATATAGTGGAATATATTCGGTACAAAAGCAAAAAAAAGAATTTCATTTTGTAGATCTTTCAAGCTTAACAGCGTCCTATCGATAGTCGTGAGCTTTGGAACTTTTCTGTGGCAACAAAGGATTTTGACTAGTTGGTATTTGGCCGAGCTGCGGTCTTACTAAACTCAAATTTAATAACAAAAGACGAAATTAAAATAAGATTTCTAAATTAAACTAAACAGCAGATTATGGGAAATCGATTAGGTATTCAGTTGAGCAGTGACGACGAGGACGCTTTCGATGGTTCCGACAATGAGCTTGGCTTCAACGTGATCAATTTCACGGTAAATGCCATGGACATGGAGCTGCGTACGCCCTGCTATCACTCCAACGAAATGCCCATAATACGGAGCAAGCCAGATTTGGAGAAATTTCAGGTAATGATGAAATACCCCGCCCCTGGGATTGAAGGCAAGTAACTTTGGTAACTGTTTCGGTTACAGGCCACCGACATTTACAAGGAGATACGGGCCTCCAGCGGCCTGGCAAGCCACAATCCGGACAATCGTTGGAATCTGGTGCGTGCCCTTCAGCAGCGAGAAAATGGGCTGGTATCACCCCACAGCACCTCCTTCTCGAAGAACCAGCAGCGCTACATTTCCAATCTGTACATACCAAATAAAAAGTCGACGCGGCTGATGTCGCTGGACTCCAAAGTGTTCGTGACCAAGTTTAATCGCACTGGTAGCAAGCTGCTGACCGCCTGCCAAGGTCAGCATTTGGTTGTAATTCGGTTGTAGCACAGATGGTCCTGACAAAAATGTCTTATCCGTTGCAGATGGCTTTGTGCGCATCTACGACGGTGCCAAGGGCACATACCATCTGCTCAACCGCATCCGGGCTCGCGACGTAGAATGGAGCATCATTGACGCAGATTTCAGCCCTAATGGCCAGCACTTCGCTTACAGTACATGGTCCCGTTCATGTAGGTTGCCGTGGCATTCATCAAACTGTTTATTTACCCTTTTTTTCCTTTCAGTTTTCGTGATGCCTGTGAATGGCGGCGAAGATGACTGCCAGTGGATCGACGTGCACGGCCTGCCCAACCATCGTCTGGCCATATTCTCTCTGCGCTACTCGCCCACCGGAGACAAGATTGTCGGGGCCAGCAACAACGCCATGGTCATTGTGACCGACATACGCACGCGGTCTACCCAGATCCTGCGTACCCACCGCATGCCCGGCACCGATGTGAACTCTGTGTGCTTCCTGCATGACAAAGACCCAAATGTGATAATTGCCGGATGCGACGACGGCTTACTCAAGGTGTTCGATCTGCGCACCACATTTCGCTCGCGCGAGTTCTCAAAATCTGTGGCCTCCTTCATTGGCCACTACGACGGTGTGACATATATTGACTCACGCAACGACGGCTATCATGTGCTGTCCAATTCTAAAGACCAAAGCATCAAAATCTGGGACATGAGGAAGCCCGGCAACTTGCGCAACCGCAGCCGCGCCAGGCAGCAGCAGCTAGATCTCACCATGTGGGACTATCGCTGGAATCGAGTGCCGCGCGAATGTAAGCTTTAACTTTATAAAAACTGGAGATTTAATCTAAAATTTGATTAACAACTCATTGCAGTTTATAATCCTCATAAGCCGCTGGACGGAGACACAAGCATAATGACCTATCGCGGTCATCGAGTAACCAAAACCTTGTTGCGGGCGAAGTTCTCGCCTCTGGAGCAAACAGGCCAGCGCTACATTTACACGGGCTGTGCCACGGGACGTATTATAAGTAAGCTTATAAATCGTTTTTGAAGTTTTCTCTTCGGCATTACATTGTCCAACTATTTTACAGTTTATGATGTGCTAACTGGTAAGATTAAGGAGGCTATTGAGGGACATAGGAATGTGATAAGAGACCTGGACTGGCATCCAGAACGCGCAGAGATTGTATCTGGTTCGGTAAGCTGGCTCGATAAATGTTCTCTTTAAGTAGCTTCTAATGTGAATCTCCTTTTCAGTGGGACACCCATGTGCATCTCAACAATTTCAGCCGCAGCAATGCCAATCGATCGATGAAGCGAGCCCACAGCTCCGATCGGGATAAGAGGCCTTTGAGACGCTCACGCCGTCTGGCGAATCGCAATGTGACGCCAGACTAGTAGTTTTAACGTTATTTCATTGACTAGCTTGTAAGTTCCCCCATTGATATTTCCCGTTAACATGGACAGAGTACATTACATTCATTCATACATGCGAGGACAAGGAGAATGAATATTATTATTCACCAGTCGGGCCGCATGGTTCTATGAATAAGACTGAAGATGAATACCGCACAGCTTGAAGTGTAAAATTCAGTTTAATTATCTTGTTACACACTTAAATGTAAACCATGAAGCTTACAAACTACCTACTTAAGTTGTTTATGTACAAAACAATGATAATAAGAGACACGTTGAATTATATTTTGTTTGCCTAAACTAAATTGCTTGAAACGCTACTCTCTTCTTCACCGCCCGAATAGTTGTTCGCTTTACTGCCCTCGGATATCGTATGTTCTTCCTAGTTTTCTCGTATTTTCTATTGTGCCACAGGTCTAAAATGCGCTTCTCGTCATCTCGATTCTCCACCACACTCAGCTCGATGTTCTCGTTTGTCGCATAGCCCACGATTTTATTCAGCGTCGAGTTTTGAAAAGCACTCATATTGAACATTTGGAATTTTTCTGCACAAAATTGAGAGATTATATAGGTATTGAATGATTTTAGTTTTTCTTTTATCTCTTCCAGTGATAAGAGGTCTTCAGGCTGATCTTCATCGGCTGACTGATCACTTTTATCGCCGAAACTTTTACTGGCAGGACTTACATCTGTGTCCCTGTGCTTCCTTCCCTTGTCTCTAATCTTTTTGAATGACGGCTCTTCAGGAGTGGCATCTTCGGCTACGGGCTCATCAACAGGGGCCTTGGACTTTTGCTTTTTTGTTACGAAACTCTCTGTAGAATCAGGGGTATGTAAATCCTTATGTGTGCTCTCTTCGGCTCCGACTTTAGACTTGTCCTGCTTTAACTTTTTCTTCTTTTTTTGAGGATTTTCCTTTTCTTCACTAACCACGCTTGCATTTCCTGCCTCCAATTGCTCTTCCTCGCAGTTCTTAGACTTCTTTTTCTTTTTTTTAACAAGTTCATCTACGGTCTCAGATTTGTTTGTATCGCGTTCGTCCCTAGAGCTTAAATTGTCATCAATTAAAATTATTTCGGATTCGTTCGGCTCGTTTTTCTTAGACTTCTTATTTTTGGGAGCGGGCTCGTCGAGTATTTCGATAGTTTCAACCACAGTCTCGGCAATCTCTTCTTTCTTGTCACCCTTATCCTTTTTATTCTTCTTTTTCTTTTTAACAATAGTTTCTTCGTCTTCTGCAGGTTTGGGTTCTCTTAATTCTTCAGTCTCATCTTGAGAGGAGCGCTTGGATTTCTTCTTTTTCTTTTTGACAATAGTTTCTTCATCTTCAGCGGAATTGGATTGCACACAGGTTTCACCCACTTCTTCAGCTTCATCTTGAGCGGAGTGTTTGGATTTCTTCTTTTTCTTGGGTTCAGGAATAGGAGGCTCAACTGTGCTTTCTGCGTTCCTCTTCTTTTTCTTTTTTAAGGGCTCCTCTGGGACATTCTCAGCATTGGCCTCCTCGGCGACTACCTCGCTGCCGTTTAGCTGAGCCCCACCAACACCATTCTCTTGGGTGGATCCGTTTTTGAGCTTGTTCTTTATAGCCTCCATTTTCTGTTTGAAATAATCGCTAACAGATAGCCCCGTGCTTACTGTTTGCACGCCACCGAAATTGGGGGACACATTCTTCTCCTCTTTGGGCTCTTCAATCACCACCGGTGCCGCGATCTCTTCGGTTGCCTTTTTGCCGAATATGTTGGCCAGGTCCTTTTCGCTGTACCGGGACAAGTCTTTGCCGCGCGTGAACTTCTGGTAATGAACTCGGGCCTTACTTTGCTTAGAGCGTTGCTCCAGCGACATTCCGCTAATGTTCTCCTTGAGCTTCTTTTTCGATGGCTCCTCTGGTGTTTCGACTTTGAAGCCAAATCCCATTGGTCGGGCTTCCTCCTCTGATTCTGATGCTTTGCCATTAGCCTCTGTGTCGTCCTCGCCGCCGTTCAAAGATTTGAGTAGCCCATTGAACCCCTCCTCGTGTATGGTCCACTGGTCATCCTTTGCCTCGTAGCCCAATCCCTCGGCGTCGTTCTTGAAGCGAATGCGGACAAAATCCTTTTCGCCATCCTGTCTGGCGCCCAGGCCGTTGCCCTTGGACCAGCCCATCTTCTCCAGCATCTTGGTGCCAAAACGGTTGTCATCTGAAAAGAATAGTTTCACGTTTTGTAGATGAATTGGCACAGGGGTTTCACTTCAATCAAATTTACCCTCGTACAGCGCCTTGCCGCGGGGGCACAGGTTGTACCGCTTGCGGCGTCGTGGTTCTGCTAACATAGCCATTGTATCGTATTCCCGCAAGGCTTGAAAGTTATTTGTAATAAATAAATTCTTAAATAGAGTTTATAAAACGCGAGCGCACACAACACGTGCTATCAGTGATCGATTGTCCGAACAGCCGTTTCTTACGTTAGGGCGATAGCTCTATTTCGATTCAAAAAAAAAAACGTTGTTCACGTAACTGCCGATAAAAACCCGCGAACATTAGAATTATTTTTAGTATTATTATTTTAAATGGTATTATGTACTATATATGTATACATTTTAAGAATGTAAATAATAATAAATTTAACAGTAGCTTCCATTTGATTACATCTGAATTCATTTTAAATTGATAAATCAAATTCGCACTATTTTTATTCGGTATGTGTTTTTATTTATATTTCGTATTTTATTACTTAGCATAAAATTATATTCCCCTCGCAGTAAGTAATTTGTAGTTTAATGCTGCAAATTTTAATAAATAATAAAAATAATGTGAATAAAAATAAAACGCAATGCTATCGAAAATCGCAATGGAATCGCCATTACTGGGAAAAGGCAACACATCTCTAATTTGATTAGTTTTGTTATTATTTTTTAAATTCCGCTAGCAGTTTTTCTGATAATGGATATAAGCGCAGATGTGGATCGGATTATAGCCCAGGCGCCGGACTGGAACCTTTCCGGCGACTGCTCCCTCCTGGCGCTGATGAAGCGCGTTTCAGAGGTCCGTGCGAATGACTGACTAATTGCTTATCAACAATCAATTTGATCCAATTTCCCTCCCAGAACTTGTACGAGCGGGGTGAACGAACCTCTCACAATCTCCAGGAGTTCGAGACGAGGGTCCGGCAAGTGGACATATCGCTTTGTAATGCCACCAACAGCCTGCGTTCCCTGCAGTTCGGTCACCAGTTCGTCGAGTATCGGGTGGAGGAGGTGGACGATGCCGATTTGGCTATGCCCGAGGAGAAGAAAAAGAAGGTGCAGCAAGCTTTTGAGTTTTAGGGGGACTTGTAATTAACAATCTAGTATATAATTGCAGCCCGATCCGCCACCCATGAGCTCCGAGGAAATGGCAAAGGGATTTCTGGACAACAACCTGCGAATGTTCAGAAAGAACTTCGAGCCGGTGACTATCGATGTGCCAGATTCGGATGACGAGGATGCGCCAGTCAGCTCAACGTACGTAGGACAAATGCCAGTTATTTATTGTTTCTAACAAGAAGTGTCGCTTTCAGTACCGTTTTCCGAGCCAAGAATCCGTACGATGCCATTCCTTTGCCCTACGTTATTGGAACGAAGGAGTGGGAGGAGCACAAGTATGCTGGTCTGTACGACAGCGGTGAGAATAGCGGGGATGACAAGTCCGATGAGTTCTCATCCAGCTCCTCGGACGAAAAGGAGTCAGTTTCCAAAAGAAGTACGCAGCCAGAGAACAAATTTGTGGAGCCCCATCTGTCGGACTCCTCCTCGTTGGCCTCATTCGCCAGAGAACCAGCGATTGTGTCGCCAGTGAGAACTCATAATCCCGCGGTCGTTGTCCCTCCGACCATGCCTCCTGCTGGACAGGTGCCAGAAGCTGCCAACCGCACGCAGCCGCGTCCGATTATAAGCAGTCAACGCAATCCGCACGAGCGTGACATGTTTGCCGCCCTCCGACAATCGCCACCCAGCGACGATCCACCATCGACTTCATCCTCACCCACATCATCGCCAGCATTTAGGAATACTTCCGGAGGTCGCTTGCCCATTGCGTCGGCGGCATCGCTAAGTTCCAGCAGCAGCAGCCCCGCACATCAACCGCCGCCAAGGCTTTTTGAAGACAAAGAAACTGTTGTGCCCGCACAACCTCCCAAGGAGATTGAGGCTAAGCCAAGTCAAATTAAGCGGAGGCCAGTAAACCTCTTCAATGACGATGAGTTTAACTCGTTTATGTCGGAAATTGTGGACAAAGTGCAGGCTAAGGCGGGCGCAGCAGAAATAAGAGAACCACCAAAGGAGAAGAGGCCAATAGAACAAACTGCAAAGCAGGACACACCTCCAAAACGTTTGAATCCTGTTGTGGCACCTCAAGCAGTGCCCAGACGTGTGAATCTATTCGATGATAGTCCTCCGATTAGTCCGTCTGTGAAACCCGAGCCTCTCTCCAATAATGCTCCATCCTTGGGGGCTATTCCCAAACAGACACCACCTAAGGAGGTCAAGTTGGATCAACCCAAAGCCATTCCTCCAAAAGAACCAGTAAAACCATTACCGAAATCTCTTTTTGATGATGATTTGGAAGACGATGACTTTTTGAGCTCCCTTGCCCCGAAATCGAAGCCAGCAGATCAAAAACAAAGCTTAAAACCAAAAACCTCCCTTTTCGATGATGATGATTTGGACATAAATGATATATTTACTAAACCAACGTCCACAAATACAAACAAACTATCTGAGCGAGTGGCAGGAAAGACTAGTTTGTTTGACGACGATGACCAGGAAGATGATAGCGATTTGTTTGGTACCAAAAAGCCCCTCAGGGCTACACCAAAGGAATCAACATTCAAAAAGGTTGAGCCTCCAGAAGTCCCAAAGAAAAGTCTTTTCGATGACATCGAGGAAGAGGATTTGTTTGGAACACCAAAGGCAAGTGCCAGATATAACGAGTCCCAGCCACTAGAAACGGATGTTGAAATTAAAGGACAAAGCAAAGGCATTGAGATTGAACCGGAGGCATTAAGCAATGAAGAGATTACTGTACAACAGCAACCAGAATCCCATGGATCATCTCCAGCCGACTTTAGGGAATCACCTCCACCCATTGAGAGTTCGCAGGCGACTCACTCTGAAAGGGAGCAGGAAAATAAATTAAATGTTGGTGCTGATTCCCCACCAATGCCGCCAGTTAAACTTCCAAATTTATTCGCTGAAGACTTTAGTGATGAGGAGCCTTTTTTGGAATCCTTAAATACAAAGGCTAAGCCAAAAGGTGCTAGTGAAACTAATGAATTTATTAAAACCACAGATCAAAAAGAAGAACATATAAAAATAGAAGATAAATCCCCTGCAGAAGCTGTGGTTAAACATTCAGATTTGTTCAATGAAGATTCCAGCGATGAAGATCGTTTTTTGAGTGCATCATCCAAAGCTAAAGATGTGCCATTGGGTGAAGCAGTTTCCAAGGAAGTAATTAAGCCAAACAAAGATGAGTTGCTGAAAGAGATTAAGCCAAAAGAGCAACCGCAAAAACTGCCAGAGGAAGTCTTGCCAGAGAACAAAATAGATGATAAACTTAGCAATGCAGAAATGGTTGTGCCAGTTTCCGAAACACCGCCGCCAGATGATCACCAAAGCCACCAAGATCCCATTATAACCATGGTGGCGGATATCACCAAGAAGTCCCCCAAAGAGGATACAACTAAGAAGAAGCCAGCAGATCTGGCTGCCGCCCAGCAAATCATGCAGAATTATTCGAGCCTCTTCTCAGACGAGCCTCCGGATGATAGCGAGTTTTTCCAAACTCTCGGCAGCAGCAGCAGCGGTCTCAGCAGTCTAAGTGCATCGAAAATCTTTGACAATGAACACGACTTCTTCGAGCCTGCCTTGCCGAAGATTCCAAGTGCCACAAAGTCATCGGCCACGACGCCCGGAGACCAACCTTCAGCCACATCGGACTACGGAGGCATGCGTTTATTTAGCGACATTCCACCCGAAGATGAAGATGAAATCGAAGAGCTTAACTCGCCAGCAGTCAAGCAGCCGGAGGACGTTTCGCCACCCACTACAACCCGTATACACACGATTTTCTACGATGATTTTAGTGAAACTGCAAGAGCAGTAGCCATACAACCATCGCTTCAAACTTCACCTTACGACGAGGAGCCACCACCAGCAGATGAACCTGATCGCAGCAAAGCCGAAGAGACACCCGATTCCCGCAATCCTTCGTCACCCATCAAGAAACTAAAAATGCCCAAAATCAATATCAATGTGCAGGCCCTGATCCCTGGCGCGGGGGGAAATTTGCCAAAACTTCTTAAGAAACAGGAGTCATCGAGCTTTGAAGCGGAATCCCCAAAAAGAGAATCATCTCCAGAGTCTATCCAAAAACCCACAGATATGCCACCTGCAGAGGGAGGCTTGCTGCATGTAAACAAAACACGGGCTCGAGGACCTGCCAAGAGAAGACCATCAACCAGAAGGGGAAGGCAGGAGAACTACGTTAAAAGCTTGATCGAAGATGAGCAAGAACCAGCACATGCCGCTTTGCTGCAAGGTAAGCCCGTTACAGAATCTCTTCCCTTTACAAAATCAGTTTCAGTTGCAGGAGGTGAGCGCTAATCCATCTTCCTTTTCAGCTCCTAGTCAAAAAACGAGTACGCCCAAGGCAACTAATGATGATAAGAACTCTCTTTTTGGTCCGGTCACAACAAAAACAGTTCCTTTTGCCAAGCAAAATGCCGAAAAGATGTCTGTAACTGCCACACCTGTGTCAACAGGGCTGACACCCAATAAGCCACCTGAAGATCGTAGGCAATTAGTAATTCCCAGAAAAAATAATGATCCGCCTGCGTCATATCGTTCGTTTTTGGACAGCCCTGACGAGGAGGATTCCCTTTTCAGTTCCGCCGACAAAAATTTGCCATCTATTCCACAGAATTCTTCAGCAGATAAAAAGCTGTCATTATTCAAGGATACTCCTCAGGTGCATCGCGAGGCGGAGAAGACATTGGGTCCGCCAAAGGTGGCGAGCAAATTTTTGGACAGCTCAGATGATGATGATTTCTTATTTAGTCCAGCCAAGGCACCAATTTCGCAATCTAAATCCACAGTTCCTGTTATAGAGAAGCATCATGATTCCAATAGAGCGGCGCCAGCTCCTTCAACGCTTCCCAAAGCTGAAAAGCCTCCCAGAGAACAACTTAAGCCCAAGCCACAAGCTGTACCTAAACTATTTGATGATAGCGACGATGATGACGATCTGTTTGGAAGTGCCGCGATGCCAGCAGCTAATGTTTCTTCCGCCAGCAAGCCAGTTCAAACTAAGCAGCCAGCGAAACCAGCTGGAAGTTCTCTGTTCAGCAGCGACGAGGATGATGCAAAGGCGCCAGATAATACGCTACCCAAGAAGAAGTTGCCCATAAAAACAACCAAAAGCCTCTTCAGCGATGATGATGACGACGATGATGATCTGTTTGGAGGAGGCAGCACACGCAAAGGTGCCGCGGCCAAGAAGACGAAACCCATCGCCCGGAGTGTATCAAAACCGGCTCCGAGTAAAACTCCCACGGCTACAGCCACCATTCCCGATAGTATCAGCGATAATCCCCTGGCGGATCTTCTCGATGTTGAGTAAAAACACATGAATGCCTTTTAATATCAAATATTTACAGTAGTCGGATTTGTGGATGGTTAGACTGTCGACCAGAGTATTGTTATTCGTATCCCTAGAAACTATAATAAACGATGAATGTGTCAGTGTCGAAAAGTGGTCGTTTCTTAATTCTAAACATGGGTAGATCGATCGATGATTTAACCAGTGACTCTTTTTTTTTTCTCTCTTCTAGCGGAATAACTATTAATTTAGAGACCCGATCACAAGTTTACTATTTCCCCAAATCGGTATATGGATTCTCCCAGTTAAACGTTAGTCTACGAACTGAAACTGAGTTAGTTTGTGGCTCTTTGGTCGTTATTCCGAGGAATCTCATTCTAGATCGAGCATCGCTTACAAGTAGTGAGCTTAACCTAGGCGCTGACTGATATTCTACTTTGGATCTGGCTCAGAGTGCTACGTCGCGATACTTGCGGTAGTCGTCGGACTCGTTGCCCAGCGACAGCTTGCTGTTGGCCGTGATGTACGGATTGGCGTAGTTGGCGTAGCCAAAGCCTCCGTAATACTGCAACTGTTGGCTGTGGGTGGAGCCACGTCGCTGCAGGGGTTGTGCTAGCACGGTGCCGGCAAATCCTCCCGAGGAACTGCAGTTCGAGGGCCTCCGGTAGATGCCACCAGCCTGTTGGTGGAGCATGTGCTGCTGCTGCTGCTGATGGAGCAGCATGGCCAGGTAGTATTGCTGCTGCTGCGTGTAGTTCTGGAGCAGATTATTTCCGTAGGCATTGAGGTCGTTTTGCACCTTGCTTATCCCGTCCAGGTTCTCCAGAGACACACAGTTGCGGGAGAGCTTGCCCGGCGGCGGCTGTTTGTGGCTTCCACGGGGACGATGATGGTTCCGCTGCTGAACGGGTGGCGGTGTCAACTGCTTGGGTTCGATGGAGCAGTATATGGGATCGTTGCTTGTCGAACCAATTAGGGATGGCGGGGAGGGTCGGTGCGAATCCTGCAGATTGTTCTTCAGATCATCAATGGTTATGTTGAAGTACTTGGCATTCTTGTCCTCTGTATCCAGGACATGTCGGGGATTGTACATTCCCGGCAATGTGCAGCGCAGATCCATCAAAGACTGGGCCCGATGACCACCTGGTGTTGCTCCAGACCCACCTCGTTGCATCATGGTGGCGTTATTAAATTGCTGTGCCAAAGCTGGCGCAAACATGCTGGCGTTGAACTCGTTCTGGGAACCAAACGCTTGACTTCCGCCACACTGGTTATTCAGTCCCAGACCCGGGCCTAGGGGCAGCTTATTGCCTCCAGTCTCGTCACACAGCTGGTAACCGGCATTCTCAAAACCACTTAAACGCTGACTGGAGCGTCGGGAATCCGCCTTCGTCATGGGGACACTGGGCGCGGGCGTTTGCAGAGATAACCGCGTGGCCAGTCCCTGCAACTGGCTGAGAACCTGGGTCTCACGTCGCCAACGAATGCCCGTGGGAATTACGCAGATCAAAGCGAAGCAGTTAATGATTAGGCGTATCAAATAGGAGGTAAGCTCCGTCAGGCCATGGACAGACTGCAGACCCTGGAAGAGGAATCAAAAAATATAATTCAAAAAGTTATTTAGAGTTTAAGAAATTTTTGTTTAAATAAAACATTCCCCTTTGGGATTCTTTTGTTCATGCAACTTACCCAATGCTGTGTGGTCATTAGCATTACAAAGACCAACTCCGGAATGGACAGCAGCCCGATGATGCCCGACCAGGCAAATAGGGGCCAACACAGCCCACTGACCAGGCCGTGGATGAGGATGGTTGTCGCCACAAACATCACAAAATAGAGCGAACACAAGGTATATGCGGCAAAGGGCAGTTCTCCATGGGCCTCCAGTATCCACGAAACCTCACACGAGAAGGCACCCAGATAGACGATCTGCGCAGTGGGAAGAGTAGGAAGAGAAATGGAAATTAGCCGAGTTTCGCAGAAGAAAAGCAGACAGGCAATGGGGATGGATGCATACGAAAAACAGAAAAACCGGAGACAACTGTGCTCCGCAACCATCCATCAATCAATTAATGAGCTCCCACCGCCACTCCGCCTCCCCCTCAACAACCGATTGCCTGGCCTGTCGTGTGCTGGCCCCGTCAACTTTGTTGGCAACAAAAAACGATGAAATTTTTACATCTGGCACGATGAGCAAAAAATAAAAAAACGATTTCATTTCATTTTCACTTAATGGAGCAAATACGTTTTCACGCTGATAACGGTAACGGACGGACATTGGGACATTCGGACGGAGAGAGAAGGTGGATGTGCAGAGATCTCCGTGCGGAGGTGATATACATATGATGGACATACTTGAATATCGAGTAATTCATTTGAATCGAGTTACTTACCAGCAAAAGAACTGCCACCACACAGCAAATAATGAATAGATTTGCCTTTATGAAGCGCTCCATAATGCGTTCGTTCCAAAAGTTTTGTATGCTATTGCCGTTGCCCGGCGGCCGCTTCTTCAATGAGGACGGCGACTGCTTTTCACTGGTCTTTTGATAATTCATTATTCGTGTTTCGGTTTCGGTTGCGGTGCGGATTGCCGTTGCGATTGCGGTTGAGATGTTTGTCGAAGACGTTGGAGGAAGAGATGTGTGTGTTCAGACAGGTGTAAGTGCGGTTTTCAGAGAGAAATTATGCTGGCTAGCGGGAGGATGGTGTGGCTGGTGGCCTTGGTTCCCCCTTTTCGGAGGAGGTCAGTGGTGTGTGAGGCGATGCGATGCGATGCGATGTGGAGTTCTAGTTCTTGTTTTATGTTTGAATGGGTTTCGAGTCCAGACCGCGCTCTTGTGGGTTGAATGAAAGCGTTAAGCGGCCTAATTGAGCCGTGTCATGCTAGGCTGGTGCTGAAATGAGAATCCGAATGAGTGCCGAAGCTTCACCGATGAGTCCAGTTCGATACCCAAACAAAAGACTTGGGCAACGAACTTGTTTTGGATGCTACACATACTACGAACAGGCAGAGAGGCAAAAGAAGCACAACACTGGGCTAACGGCTTGTTCCATATTATTAAGAAGATTTTCACTTTTCTACAACAAATAACCAAGTCAGTTCGTTGGCCAAGTCGGTTGTTTGGCTCCAAGCCGCAAATATTTGACTCTAAACAAACAGTAAAGCGTGCTGTATGTTAGCTAGAAGAGGAAACTTCTGTTTAAACACTGACACTGTTTAACTACTGACTGCTGCCTTATGTCATGACAAATGAATTCACCAACTTGGCAATTCCCAAATCAATTAATCAATTACACTGAGCTGCAAAGTGGGAAGTCTATTTACAGATCTTTGGGTTTCAACTTTAAATGATAAATAATTATATAAATCCAAATGAAATGAAAAATTTTAACCAGAATATACAGCCAAGAAAAGCGAAAAACAGTAAACCGAAGCCAACTAGACAGAATCAAAAATATATATACATATTTAATAAAGAAATAAATAAATTAAAAGCTTAAAATTATTTTAATTTCAGCTGTAGAGAAACAAGCTCAAATTTCAACAGTTTCAGGTGCCATTTCGCGGCCACTCGGGGTAACTAACCCAACCAATTATCCCCTAAGGCTCTGTTGCCGAGTGTAAACAATTGAGACGCCTCGCCAACACATCACTCAGAGCCCAGTTAGCCGCTTAGTCGGATACGGCAATCTGCCCATAATAGACGGCGTCATCAAAATAGAGGCGACGAACTTGCTGTCAATGCCGTCAGCACGCAGGTGCGCCGGATCATCATTCTCTTCTGCTCATCGCGGTCCGCCTCGCGTGCGTCGGTGTGGAGGCGTCTCCTCCACTTGGCGGGCATGGGTTGGGTGCTCCCCCAAAAAGGAGCGACGCACAGCAACGCGTCGGATATGCGCACCTTAAAGTGTCAAGCAGTGCCGTGCCCCATTGACATTCCGACGACGTTGCAAGTTGGTTAGTCTGCCCCCTAGCTGGGGCTCTTTCCTGTCCCGGTTTTGGCTTTCTTTTGCTGACCGGAAAGAATTGCAAGTCAACTTGGTTTTTATTGCTAATTAGCTGGACAAACTGATTCTCGTTGGGCTGTCCGGTTTTTCGGTTTTCCACTGTTGAAACGAGTTTCGGAGGGGTTGAGTCGAATGAGACTGCTCCCAGCTATTAGCATCCATTGCCGGGTAAAAAGGTGGCAAGCGAATTCGCAGCGCCCTTGAGTGAATGCCCCACCCATGCGGAGACCCAAGCGAGAGATGGTTACGAAACTATGCAGATTCAACATAATTTCTGTGAACTCGTGTGACCGAAAAATGCGAGCAGCGTTTCAAAATATTTGTCTGTGTTTTTGCCACCGCTGCGGGGCAATTAAATTAATTTAATTTCGTTATTGTTGGTCGTATTTATGCATTCGCATGACGGGTTCAATAGCATAAGTGCAACAATGGCCGCTGGGGCAAGGGGGAAGGCAGTGTGAATGGATGAATAAACACAACAATGCAGCGGCGGGGCAAAGTTATGCAAATTGTTGTTATGAAGTCGGTGTAAATCGGAATGGAATCGAAATGAATAGCCCCCAATGCGTTACCGTTATAGTTATGCTGTGCGTTTCAAAATGCAATCATCAATTTATCTATATCTATCACAAGGCATATGTATCGATGCGCTGTAAAGCCTACCTTTCACTTCGCATTATTATTATTGTTATTATTGTTATGGCAAGCAGTTACACTAGGCAGAAGAGGAGATACCAAAAAATAAATAAGCGCGGATCGTAGAAATTATCAGTCAAGCAAGAAACGATTTCTCAGCGACGACGACGACGACGCACACTCACATGCGGGACACCAAATTGTTCAGCGTTGAGTCATAGCCACCAGTAGAGGTAGGTAGGAACAGCTCTCGAAATTGTCGCTCATGCAAATTGCGTCGCCCGACTTCGAGGGAAGCTTTAATGGGCTGGTTGGTTCTTGCCACTTTTACTGCTCGCACAAACTAAATAAAGCCGCAGAACTCGTTTGGATCATCGCGCAAAAGCGAAATGTGCGCTTGGCCACAATTATGCTTTGATTGTTATTTAATTGTACAACGGTTAGGCCACAAGCAGAAGCACCATCACCATCACCAGGTCAAGTCAAGTCATCAAGTCAAAGTTGACGAACGTGAGAATCGCGGCTAGATATAAGCCTGTCTTTGGGTCACTCACTCACTCGCACTCGTGAAAAAGCCGTAACATACGCCGCGCTAACGGTACGCCTCAAGTTGGCGCGCTTACAAACAGTTAAAAGTGAAATTCGAATGACTGAGGAAACGAACTGCGTTCGCCGAAACGATCACTGCGAGCACCGCGCCATCTGAGCCGAGCGCTACGACGTCTGTTTGGCAACTGAAGACCGCTCCCAGCCCGGAGTCTCGAGCCAAGCTCCGAGCTCTGCCCTGGCTCTGTCGTTTGTTGATTTACATTTCCATTTTTCTGTGCTTGGTTTTCGTTTATTTTAGCTGCCGTGCAGCAAGTTCACTCGCCCTGCCTCCTGTTCCAACAATTAAATCTTAATTTCTAACTGGCGAATGATGCTCTCTGTGTCTGTGTCTGTGGCTGTGTGCGGGGGAACCCTAGGCATTTGCATAATTTGATGGCAAACGGGGGACCACAAAAAAACAATAACAAAGGCCAGACGAAAATGAGGCCTAACGGTCAGACTTTTGTTTGGGCCAGCTTTTGGGCCTGATAACAAATGGTTTTGGCCGCTGCAGCAGCACCTGCTTGTTCTAATTAAAGCTCGCCCGGGGTTTCTTTTCTTTTTATCTCGTTTTTGTTTATTCAAAATTCAATTTGTGAGTGTTGTTTCTTTACTATTGTGCCGCTGATATATGTTTTTGTGAGTAATTCTTATTGTTTTCTACTTTCTTTGAGGTAAATCGAATTCAAATTAGGAATTTCAATGATGACTTAAATTGGATTCAATTCCACTTCAGCGTTACAAATAGGAATTAATCAATTAATTCACAAAGATCTTTAAATATAGAGCCCATTGTCTTTTTTTAATTTAGTTTATAAGCTAATTGTAGAGCCATTTTAATTGTGGAACAAAATGATTAATCCCAATAAGCCCACCAACGTTGACCTTGCATTTTACAAAGAGGAAAACTCTCAGGTAGATTGGCAATGGGTAACCAGCGGCAACCGAAAATAACAAAGCAGTCACTTACTCACATATTTTTCACAGTCGAGTTTATCCCTAAAATAAATTGTTCGTTCGGTTTTTACGCTGACAAATTGTTAAAATGCCGAGACACAGGACTCTGGTGGACATTGGCCATCGCATTATGAAACGTTTTCAGCAACTGGATTTGGATGTGGGCGGGGACTTCATCATCTTTGCAGTTCACCTGCTTGCCAGGGATTCGCGTCGGGGTTTGTTCAACAAAGACCTGGAGAAGCCCACTGCATGTGTCCTTAACTCGTTTGTGAACGGCATTGTGGATGCCTACGTGGATCCCAAGGATTGCACCATGGCGAATATGAAGATGGCGTGGGTGATGAAGAAGGGTCTGAACATCGATTTGCAGTACGTCAAAAAGCAATATGAAGAGAAGTTTCAAAGGGAGCTGGAGCTGCTCATAAATGATATTCTTCAGTATCCGGAAACCTGCAGCAAGCTGCAGCTGGATCAACTCTTTGCCAAGATGCAGGTTTTCATAGTGGCCTGCTATAACTTGGGTGTGCCCAAGAATCATGTGCTGCTCAAGCTAACGGCCCAGGCCCTGAATAGCGTCATCGGACGCAGTGATCTGCAGAACTATGTCCTGAAGAAGAAGTACCACCGATTGGAGTACTTGCAGCGATTGGCCGCCACTGTGGGTGGCATTGTGATTTACAATAACGATGGTCCAGATGGAGATCGGGAGAATGTGAGAAGTGGTATGTAAATCAGCAATTTACATTTTTAATAAACTAAAAATTAATACACTTTAGTGGTTGATGATCTTGAAATGGCCAGAAAGAATACAGATGCCGCCTTCACTGCCAGTATGAAGCAGGCAGTAAATATGCGATCCCTTTGCCAAGCGGCCATCGACGAGTTGATTTATATTGATCACAAGGACGAGACCCTCACCTACCAGGTGCCATTGGATCACCTGGATCGTCTGAATCAGTTTACGTTGACCTTTTTCATGCTGCATCGATGCCTGACCACCCTACACGACAGCTTCCAGAGCACCGTGTACCTGATCGAGGTGGAGCAGAAGCGCTACAACTGTGTGGTGGCCAAGATAAATGAAGCTCTCTCCATGCGCACCGCCATTGAGTCAGAACTGATCTTTGTGAGTGATTTATATTGTTCGTTGTTAATCTTTAACCTTTCCTTTCCACCCCCTTAGCCGCATTTTGTGTATTTATCCCAGGTGTGGGGGAATCTCAACAACTATCTTAGTCACATTGTCGAGTTGAACAAACTGAGGGAGCAGGTGGAGGCGCACGTTGTTGATGAGTTGATGACCAAGGCCAAGGATACCATTAGTGAGCTGCAGGCGCTAAACAAGCGCATCAAGAAGCCAAACATCTGCCCGTTCGAGGAGAGGATGGAGGCCGTGATGGGTCTACAGACCGATGGAAACTTTTGCAACCTGGCCAAGGCGGACATAAAGGAGTTCTGCTCTTTAGCTTTGACTGTTACCAATGGCTTGCTGCTGCCGGCACTGGTGACCAGGAAACTGTGCTCTAATGTGGACATAACCTTTGGCTTTCGCGAACCCAAATACGCTAGGTTTGCTGAGCTGCGTTTCGAACCTTTCATCGCCGCCCTTCGGAGGGTTATCTTCAACAGTGCCAACCTAGCGCTGCTCTTCAAGCTGGATGATGATCTCATAGCCCAGGAGCTGCAGGATTTCATCGTCGAGCCTCCAAAGCAGAGTGATTTCAATGGTCAAACGGAAATGGTCATTACCAACGACCTGACGCCGTCCAACTGGATCAACGTTACCTGGAATGCATGGGATTACCACAGGGAGACCATTCACTTGGCCAATATTCGCAAGCGGCAGACCCACGACACGCAGACCAAGATCAGCTACGGGCAGCGAAATGCCCAGAATCAAGCCTACAACGCTCGACAGCATATGTGATGCCTAGGCTTCAAACTCAACGTCCCTTGTCAAAGTCGTAAGTAGGCGTCTTGAAAGCAACCTTATGATCTCTACATCAAAGAAGCGCCACCTATTGTTCACGTTTGATTTATATTTTTGGTTAGACTCTGAGGTAAATATAATTAATAAAGCAGCAGCTTACGGTTCCATCAAAGGTGCTGCTTTTTCTTATTAAAACTTTCCGGGATTTCTTTTTTGTTTATCTATTTTTCGTTTATTCAAAATTCATTGTGTGAGTGGTGTTTCTTTACTAACTATTGTGCCGCTGATATAAATGTTTGTGAGTAATTCTTGTTCTTTTCCACTTGTTTAGTGTAAATTAAATTAAAATAAGGAATTCAAATGACAACTTAAATTGGATTCAATTCCACTCAGTCTCTGTCTATCTAAGAGTAACGAAATCAGTTTGGTTTCATGGGTTTTAAATGCCTAGCTAACAGCTAATAGCTTCAGGATTGTTTCTTGGCAACTGTTGACTTAAATCTATCAATTATTCTGCGTCCTCGGGAGCAGCAGCAGCTCCATTCTGTTCAGGCTGTTCAGCCGTAGCGCAGTTATCCAGCACTGAGCCCAGCTGTCCAATGCGCTTAATCTGCTCCATTAGATCGGCAATCTCGGGAGTGCAGTTGCGGAATTTCCGCAAAAAGGTGTAGCCACGCAGCATTTCGTTGTCCAGCACGCATCTGTAAAAGGGGGATTTATTAGCCTTTGCTTTAAATGTGGAAGCTTCATCAACGCGACTTACATTAAGGCCGCCGCTGCGTAGTTGCCTGTCCCCTCCAATTGTTCTAGCCAACGGTTAATAATGGTTTTTATTATCGGATCCGTGGCTGGCAAGCAAATTCGGGCATGCACTAAGGCCTCCTTGTAATACTCATTGGCCAGGAAGAGCTCGATGGCCTCCTTCTGCATTCCCAAGCTAAGAAGGTAAGTGGCTGCGTGCATAATGTAACCCTTCTCCTCCATCTGCTTGGCATAGACGCGGCAGCAGTCCTGCCAGAGTCTGGAAACAGATAGCATAACTTAAGAATGAATCGAGTTAATATATAGAGCTGAGAACTTACGCAAACGACACCGACGGAGCTACTGAGAGATGCCACTCTGTGAGCGTCTTCTTGGCCATGTGTTCCTCCAGTTCCTCACGCAGCTTAAAGGTGGATATTACTAGGGAAAGGGGGGATATGTCCTTTGCGTTTGACTGCTTAAGGTTGTTCACTGAAATATGATTGCAAAAGAATGTAGAATTAAAGAGAAAAGAATAATTTGTACAAATACAACTTACATTCTATGGAAATAAGCTTCTTGGCCGTTACTTTGGTACTAAATAGCTTGGACATAAGCACTGACTTGTCGATCTTAGCCGCATCTTCGGTCAAAACAATGGCCAGTTTCTCAAGGGCGCTCTTGTTGAGCTCCTTACCGGCGAGGTAGAGACAGGTGCGGGAATGCTGGAGGTTGAGAAATTATAAATCATCTTTTAAAATAATCGAACTTGCTATCTTACGTACAATAAGCAAACTTTCAGGCGGGTTTTTGGACTCCAATTCTTTGCACTTTAAGCACTCCTTTATTGTAGTTACATTTTGCTTCTTGTCCAGGCTGAGTGCTTCTAGCATTTCCTCCACAGGAGTCTCATGGTCTAGTGAATCCTTAGTTAGATTCTCCTTCGCTGCTGCATCTGTTTGCTTTGCCTCCGCTTTCTCCTTATTGGCCAACTTAGCTTCCTGCCTAGCTTCCGCTCTGCGGTTATGCCGCTCCCGCTTCTTATCCGTCTTGGTGAAAGGTGGAGCATAGGGCATGTTTAGGGACTTGCTGGCCCACTTAACATTGAGCAACGCATCCACCTTGGAGCAGATGGTTGCCTCATTTTCGTCCAAAGCACTTTTAATGTCGATCAGTTCCAAAGATATCGCCTTGCCCGAACTCATGATGATGTTGTCGTTGGAGGGCAAGAACATGCCGCACCACATGGGGCAGTGGTAGGTGATGGTCAGTGGTGGCTTTTCCGGCTCATTAGTGTTCCACATGCACACCTTGCCTTCGATGTGAAAGGAGAGAAGAATGTTGCTTTTGCTGTGACTCCACCTTAGGGAAGTTACAGACGCTTTGTCTCCCTTTGCCGTGAAAGTGTGCAGCGTTGTCCAGTTGCGGTCAGCTGGTTGGAACTGCATTATGTATATAAACTTGTCGTTGCCCGCCACAGCGAATTTATTATTGTCCAAGGGACTCCAGACAATATCGCACACATAACGTGACAGTAAAGCCGATTGGCGAATGAACGGACTCCAGGCATGGCCGGGTCCACTGATGCGTTCATGCAGCTGCAACATACCATCATCGGTGCCAATGAAAAGAAACGTTCCACGTACGCTGAGGTAGCTGGGCCGAGAGATGTGCGTTAGCATATAGGCTTCTGTTAAAGGGATAATATTAAAGAAAATATGAATTCATTAATTTTTTACAAATATCTTTAACTATAGAGCTCGTTGTCTACTTTTTATTTAGTTTTTAAACTAATTCTGGGAGTATTTTAATTAAATTTAATGAATAATTAATTATTATCAAACTCACCGCCCTTCGATTTGTCCAAGTCGAAGATACCGATCTGCCGATTCACGATAAAGTATATGTAGTGGTCCTGCCAGGCCAGGGAGTAAACTTCCTTCTTTTGCGGCGTCTTTAACACGCTCTTGACCTTCATGTTTTCCACATCAAGGATGCCCACCTATGGTTCGCGTTTGATTTAAATTTGGTTAGATTCTGAGGTAAATGTAATTAATAAATAAGCTACTTACGGTTCCATCAAAGGTGCCAAAGGCCAGTTGCAGGCAGTCGGGACTCCAGGCCAGGGTATACACATTAGTGTTGACAAACACGCTGTCGATGGGAAGGCAGCTGGTCGAAAGCTTTGAAATGTCATAGATGGCAATGCGACGATCGGAGCAACCCAAAGCGATTCTAAACAAAAAAGACAATTAGTTTTGAAAAGAATTGAACAATCTGGACGCTCACTTGTTCATATCATCCGGACACTCTGCTATTGCGCGCACCCCGAGAGACACGGTGCCATAGGTAGCGCTCACTTGGCCAGTTTGGGGTTTTATGGTGACAATCTGGCGATTGTTCTTGCACAACCAAATATCTTTCTTGTTGGGGAGACAAGCGAACGTGAAGATGTCTTTCTCTTGACAGCTGTGGTCTCGGTCCCTGCCGATTTTGTAGCGCATCATCTTGCGATCAAAGTCCAGGGACCAGAAGAACAGCTGGTTACGACTGAGGGTCACTATGGTATCGCTGCTCAGCCAAAAGACGGTGTTGAGCTTGCCCATGGCCTTGCTCTTGTTGTAGTTCTTTCCGGAATGCCCTCCAGTGTTCGTATTCCAGATCATCATGGCCTCATTCGCATCAATGGACGCCAGCAAAGTGTCGGGCCGTGTGGTTACTGACGAGCTAAGTGTTTCGGAGCTGCCCGCAGCTGTTACTTGGAGATTGCTCGGCGGCTCGGGCTTGGTCTGAGGAGTCTCTGAGGCATGGACCTCTGCCTGGTGGTAGATGTGATGCAGCACCTCGCGCTTGGGCTTTGCTGCCTCTCCATCGACGATCACAGCGTCGTCGCTGGAAGAACTGTATTGAATGACCTCCAGACTGCCTTCGGTGGAGTCGCTGGTGTCCTGGCGATTGCTGGCAACGCTCGCATCGCTGAGCGGACCAGTGGGCTTTGTGGGTTCACAGTCGTTCAAGGTGACTTCTACGTGATCAACGCTATCCTCCTGGCTATGCGCCTTCAGATCCGCCTTCATGCTCTCGCAGGCTTCTACGTAATCGAGGGCAGCGGTACTGGCTGGCTTCTCCAGGCCAACGAAGCCATCTTCGGAAGATTTGCGCCTCTCTGCAACGGGTGCCCCAAACTCACCCTCCAGATGATCAAAGTTGTAAATGTCGAACAAATCGTCGGACTCGGCGGCCCGGGATTTAAGCAGCGGTGGTGGCTTCGGCTTTGCCTTCTCCTCCTCCTTACCATTGCGACTGCGCCACTGCTCAGTTTTCGAGGACAATTCATTAGGGTTATCCTCCAGGGGAGCGTTCACTTCCATCCAGGACAGGCCGCAGATGGGCGCCTTGTGGCCGGTGAATTTGTAGACGGTGGTCATCTTGAGCAAGTCACAGATCAAAACGACTCCCATGGCAGTTCCCACGGCAAACTGTTGGTTGTTGTACGGGGAAGCGCGCAGCTGGGTGAGCTGGTGGTTCCGTGGCGACAGAAACGTCGGTCGGCGGCAGTATGAGTTTGAGGCCACACAGAAGATGACCAGGTCGCTGGCATCTATCGACAGTATGTTGCCGTTGGCCATGTAGCTCATCAGCACAGAGTTGGTGGTGTGGTGGGCCGATCGGGCATCGCGCGCCTCTTGCTGATGCTGGTGAGCCTTGTGCCCCATGACGGCCTCGCCCAGAAGGCAGTCCCACACCTGCACGCTCAAGTCATCGCCGACTATGGCGAACTGCTTGCTCGGGCAGCCCCAAAAAGGACTCACGTCGAGGCCCAGGATGTTGATGCGCGTCGACATGGTAGCCACCTGGACCGCCTCCTCGCCGCATGCCGGCGGACCCGCTATGTAGTTAATACAGCGCACACCGGCGTAGAGCAAGCCCCCATCGGGAGCTGCCACAGCCAGCGCTTGGGTGGAGGGCGGAGTGGGCACATTGTGGTACGTTAGCTGCGAGTTCATGGCGAGGAATCAGAACTCAAGAAATACACAGTTAAAGACAGCTTCCCGCGAACATTTGGCGTCGAGAAATTTTTCGTCAACCGCTAGTGTTAGAAAGCTTTGCAAGTTTAGCCAGAGCTGCCATATACTGTACCCAAAAAACAACAACAAAAAACAAGACTTGCAGCTCAGTTGAAAGCAAAAATTGGCACTTGGGCGCGCAATTATTAAATAATTTCATTTGTGAAAGAAAGTTATGGAATCCCCCAGTTTTAATTCAATTAGAATTGGAATCCGTTGCTTTCGGTAAATCTTCCAATTGGTTTTTAAAAATATCTATGCAATGTAAATCCCCTATAAATCTATATCAGAACTATAAATATTTATTTAAATCTTAAGATACAAATTTACTCAAATCTTAGTTAAAACAATAAATAATAATACATATTTTTATTTATTTTAAATAATAATATTCTCATGAATCAACTTTTCTGTGAAACAAAAATAGTGGATCAGCTGATCGAAGTTTAATTTTGTGTGAATGGCCGCCAGCAGGTGGATAAGAAGAAGCAACAATAACAAAAGGTTGAAAACAAAAACAATGGATGCTTAACGCAATTTTGGCTTTAACCCAATGAAGTTGGAAGACTAAGAAGTTGCGAGGACAACGAGTAGATCAGATGGGAGAAGTAAAGCAACTGCAAGAATTTATACAAGACCCTGTTGCAGGTTGCCATCAAGAACGAGATCCCAATTCCCACGAACAGACTGACAACCTGTCACCTTCGTTTTTCAGTCAAAATTTAAGTAAACTTGAATAAGAAAAGAGCAACACCTGTAACCAAAGTACAATTGGTGGATAAATCCGCTGTATATCAACCTCAATAAAGGGAATACGAATTATTCGCAAGAAAGTCTGCGTTCATTGAGGAACACTGTATTTCATCGAGCATAAACAAAGTCCGTGTCGGCGTTCGCTGCGAATGTCCAACGAGCCGGGGCGCACAGGAACTCAGCCAAACGGTGGTTATGTATTAACGTCAATAGCTTCTAGGTCTAGTTCAGCCAAACAAAATCAAAGGCGTGGCTAACACAGCCCCAACCAGGTGTCAGGTGTCCCATATACGATTTGCAGGCCCTTCCAAGAACGCGCCTCCCAACACATGGCATTTCGTTTCTTTGGCAAATCCCTCCTCTACGGATTGCCCCTGGGCATCACGTTCCTCGACTGCGTGGGCTACGTGGCCAGGGTGGAGGGTGAGTCCACGGTTGTATAGATATATATGCCTCCGATTCATGGTTCGATCTCCACAGGAATTTCCATGCAGCCGGCGCTGAATCCGGTGGCAGATGAACGGGACTACGTCTTCCTCATGCGCTGGGGCACGCACAACAGCCAATTGGAACGCGGCGATATCATTTCCCTCATCTCCCCCAAGGATCCCGCCCAGAAGATTATTAAGCGCGTGGTGGGACTACAGGGCGATGTGGTGTCCACGCTGGGCTACAAGCAGGAGATTGTGCGCGTTCCTGAAGGCCATTGCTGGGTAGAGGGTGATCACACCGGTCACTCGATGGACAGCAATACTTTTGGCCCGGTGGCCATGGGCCTGATGTCAGCGCGCGCGGTGGCCATTGTCTGGCCGCCGGAGCGCTGGCAGCTGCTGCACAACGAGCTGCCGCGCCGCCGGAGGCCAATCCAAGCGGCCAAGGGCAACTACTATAACTAGACTGACCAAACGGCGGTAGAGCCAGCTCTGCACCGAGGATAGTTCCAATTGTGTACATACAGTGAAAGCCACCATACATACAAGCATATACTTTATAAATAATTGTGTTTTCGGAAGCGAGGCACATAGGACGTTCTAAATTATAAATTAAAGTAAAAAGCCAAAGAATCATGTTTAGCTTTGATTTATTGGAGAAGATTCCGTGTGAAGTGGATTCAATTATATGGAGACTCGATATATAAATGTTTGATTTAAAGGTAATAATTTTATTTTAAAATTATGCTTATGGAACTTGACATTATTTCCAATTATGGTTTCATAGGGAATTAACGAAATGTTTATTAAATAAATAAAATGTATTCTACAGCATTTTCAGCGACTGGATCCCGAATTCCTCCATTACGGCCACTGTTTGCTTCAGGGCCACACCTGCTCTTACTATCTCATAGTAGCCTGGAGTGGCCAGGTCAATCACCGTGGAGGCCAGGCGTCGCTCCTCCGTGAGACCTATTTGGCCGGCATCAAAGACAGCCCCCAATTGGGGCCAGAGCGAGCGGAACTCGGACACCTGCAGGCTGCTGGGCTCACTGGACCGATTGGCGCTAGTCAGGGCCAGCGGTTGTTCGTGCCATACGGCACACAGGTCGCGCATAAACCGAAAGTCTGGAATACGTATACCGATCTTGGAGGTGCTGGGATTGAGGAATCTATTGCTAAGCGCGGGCGTCCGCTCGATCACGATGGTCAGGGGGCCCGGGAGCAAACGAGTTAGCAGCTCGTCGCTGAGGTGGGCAGCCTGGCCAAAGCGACGGAGGGCGGCGTTGTTGTGTACGCAGATGGCCACTGGCTTGTGCTCGTCCCTGCCCTTGATCTCGTACAGGCGCTGGATGGCCTGCTCGTTGTTGGCGTCGCAGGCCAAGCCGTAAACAGTGTCCGTGGGCAGGCCAATTACCTGGCCACTCAGCAAACAGTGGCGGGCCAGCTGGAGGGCCGATCCATCTGCGACAGGGCAGACAGGGGTCTCCGCCTTCTCCTTTGCCTGCGGCTTCATTGTGGTGGACTTGGGGCGGGCCTGTTGCCCTAGAAGGCGTCTGATAAGCAGCACTTGTGTGGGGCGCATTAGTCCCGCCAGTTGTGACCGCACTCGTGGTTGCAGCACTTGTAAAACGTGGTCATGGGCTCGTCCGCAGACCTCGTCTGGATCTGCATGAAGTACGCCCGCTTGTGGCTGCACGACGGGCACTCGGCGTCCGTCGAGTCAACGTTCTCCCACGCCGCCTTGCCGCCCAGAACGTGGTCAACCTCCTGCAGTTATAGAAAATAACGATAAGATCACAAATTCAACTCAAATTGCATCATCTCCATACCTTGAGGCGGGGAAAGGTCTTGGTCGAGATCTTGCGCTTGATCTTCGAGATGTACGGACAGGTGTTGCAGGTGAAGCGGTGGCCGTTGGTGTCCTCCTCGATGATCAGAATATTGCCACAAGACGGACAGAAAAACAACATAATTGTTGTCGCCGGTTTTGAGTTTCGAGCACGTTTTGTCGTTGGGTTTACCCCAGTGTGACCGTGGCACCACCAAATATACTAACATTAGATTTTCTCGCCTTCAGCTTACGGTCTCATCTTTCAATTTTTGGTCATTCCGCGATTTTTTGCCAAAACAATTGTCAAAATAAACAATATTATCCAGATTTTACGGTTAAAGCTAGTAAATCCTCATAAATAAAGCAACATGTCGGCCGATGTGCGTGATATCCTGGACATGGAGCGTGCCAACACGCCGGAAGTGACAAGAGATTCCTTCCTGGCCACCAAGAAGCGCAACTTTGAGCGGTAAACAAACATTTCTCTTGAATTCGAGGAAATCAATTAATATTTGTGACTTTTTACAGAACCAAGAACGCTTCCCGCCGTCCCGAGGGCATGCACCGTGAGGTGTTCGCCCTGCTCTACACAGACAAGAAGGATGCTCCGCCTCTGCTGCCCACGGACACGGCTCTGGGCATTGGCGCCGGCTACAAGCAGGCGAAGGCGCGTCTGGGCATGAAGAAGGTGCGCAAGTGGGAGTGGGCACCGTTCTGCAACCCGGCGCGCAACGACTCTGCCGTCTTCCATCACTGGAAGCGAGTCAGCGACAATTCAACGGACTATCCCTTTGCCAAGTTCAACAAACAGGTGGAGATCCCCTCCTACACCATGACAGAGTACAATGCCCACTTGAGGAACAACATCAGCAACTGGAGCAAAGTGCAGACTGACCACCTGTTCGACCTGGCAAGGCGGTAAGCTCGGTTTGCCCCTAATATCTTATAAAGAATTACAAGGACTGCTTTTTTCCAGATTTGACCTCCGTTTCATTGTGATGGCGGATCGCTGGAATCACCAGCAGCATGGCGCCAAGACAGTGGAAGAGCTCAAGGAACGTTACTATGATGTCGTGGCTCTGCTGTCCAAGGCCAAAAATCAGACCACCGACAAGAAAGTATTCACATATGACGCCGAGCACGAGCGCCGCCGCAAGGAGCAGCTCGAGAAACTGTTCAAGCGGAACCGCCAGCAAGTGGAGGAGGAGCAAATGCTCATTAACGAGATGAAGAAAATCGAAGCCCGCAAAAAGGAGCGGGAGCGCAAGACGCAGGACCTGCAGAAGCTCATCTCACAAGCTGACCAGCAGAATGAGCACGCCTCCAACACGCCCAGTACGCGCAAGTACGAGAAGAAGCTGCACAAGAAGAAGGTGCATCCGCAGCCAAGACCCTCCAAGGTTGACTCTGTGGTTAACGCCATCGAGATTGGCAGCAGCGGCATTAAGTTCGCCGATTTGCGTGGCTCCGGGGTCTCGCTGCGCTCACAAAAGATGAAGTTACCGGCCAACATTGGCCAGCGAAAGGTTAAGGCACTCGAGCAGGCCATCCAGGAGTTCAAAGTTGGTGAGTTGTAACGAAATACGGCAAATACTTTCGCTTGCTGACGCTAATTGTGACATGTACTTTGAAGATCCCGCTCCGCCGCCCACGGAGGAAATATGCACCGCCTTTAACGAGCTGCGTTCCGACATGGTATTGCTCTGCGAGCTGCGCACAGCGTTGTCCACCTGCGTCTACGAGATGGAGAGCCTCAAGCATCAGTATGAAGCCGCCTGTCCGGGCAAGGTGGGTGTCCACAAACCAAGTTTGCAAGCATCTTGTTTGATTTCTGTTTCCTTTTTACTAATCCCCATGCAGACACTCAACATCCCGCCCTCACTGGTGCCCATCAAGACCGAGGCCCTCGACAATACCTCAAATTAATTAAGTTAACGCAGTCCGCTTCCCCGCACAGAGAGAAAGAGATTCTCCAGACGCCGACGTGTGTGCGGCGTGCTAATCATTGTAACCCGTTTTCCTCTATTCCATATTTGTGCATTTGCGCTACTCCCAGTCCGCTTGAGGAAATAAATGGATAAACAAGAAAATTGTTTTGCGGCACACTCGATGTGAAAATCAAATAGCCCACGGCCAGCGGTGGCCAAGCAGTAGATGCCATGTCGAGTGTGAGAACTTTTTCCCGACCATTCGGCCGTGATTTATTTTCCAGCTAGCCGTATGCTCTGTTAGTGGCTCGTATTTGGGTTAGGCAAGCGGCCACAGCAGCAGCAACAACACCATGGGATGCGATCTTTGGCGAACCGAAAAGGAGAGAATCGAACTGGGCTGAGCGCGCTGATATGTTCAATTCGATGCCTGCCCACACAATTCGGATATACAGATGCAGAGGCGGAGGCGGCGTCCCATTCATCGGGACCAGTATTTGTGAATGAACCGAATGCGAAGGCAAACACTCAGACACACACACAAGCACACACACAACACCCAATCGAAGGCGAACGTGAAGCGAGACGCGGAGGAGCGCCGAGGGAGAGGCGGTGGAAAACGCATATGAAATCATTCTGTTGGCGGCGGCTCGACCTGTCTTCCCTGAGCGTAGGCCGCTCAGTCGAGTTTCAGACGTCGTCGGGTCCAGTTCGTTAGCGCTACCTCGTCGTCTCTCTCATTGTGAGTGTGTGTAATTGTCGGCGGTTCTCTGCCTCACCTGGCCGCATGCAACCCGAAAACAAAGTTCATCTGAGCGGCAAATGTGAAAATGCAAATTTGACCATACTCAAGAGTTGGTTGTCGGTGGAATTACCTCGCGCAACGCTACTACCTGGCATTCCTCGGTCACAGTCATCGTCATTGTTAGCGTCATCATCCCTTCAGAATCTCTGGGAATCCTGGCGGCGGGGGGCAAGGCGCGTAAACACATCAACAGAGTCGGACTCGCATCCGTTTCCGGTTCTTTCTGTTCTGTTGATTGTTCCCTCAATACATAAATACTTGCAGTCGGCAGTCGGTTGGTTTTCATGAATGAAATTTTAATTTCATGAGTGCGCGAGTGTGTGTGCACCGCATGTCCAGTCACAGTTCAAGTTTCAGCCCGAACTCCAGCGGTGTCAACTGACGGTGCCCTCCGATCGCATTGTCGACGCTGCCGGGGCGTCAGTGCACCGTAAAGATCTTTATCGCATTTTAAATACGTTCTGGAGCAAAAGGCAGAAGGCAAGACCCGGCCGGCAGGCAGGTAGACGGCTAGCGAGCCAGGTTAATGCGGTTTATTGTTCTATGAACGCTGGCTGGCACCGCTCTCTGTTTAAGTTTCGCACGCTGATAAAGAGGAGCAGCGACAACATCGAACGCACGGACTTCGCCCTGCCCATCAAGATGTGGCCTAAGCTCAGGTGAGTCTCTGGCCCAATTCGCTGGGCAAATAAATGGGGGGGAGACGCCCACAAGGCTTTATGCGTTGTGGGATAGAAATCGGTTTCTGGCCTTTGCCAGAGACAGCAGCGTGTGTAGCAGAAATTAGCACCTTTTAATCTAATAATAGCGCTGGAACCGAACGCAGCCTAATCGCAGTCTTAATCGCAGTCTGCCCGTGGGCAGGTGAATGGATCGGATTGGCTGAACTCAACTCTTAATGAACTCGTATTAAAATTCAAAGCTATAATGATTTCAATCAGCTCGCAGTCATTTAACGCCGCCCAAGCGTACGGCACTTCCGTTGTGTTTGTCTCAAATTTCGTTTAATTTCACGGGCTAATGTCTTCCCAATTCACCTGGAAAGCCCACGCTAGACACAAGAGGCATCCAAGAAATGGGAAGAGACAAACATGAGGAATGGAACGAACCCACACACGGAACCTCCACAGACTCCCCCCTCTTGGTTTACGCGCAATTAGCGCTTTGTTGTTGTTGCTCCACTCTCTTCTAATTTCATATATAACTCATCATTTTCACAGCGGGGCAACCATGGATCTTTGGGCTGTGCTCAACAGCGACAATGAAGGAAAACTCTTTTTGTTTTTATTTTCATTTCATTTTCAAAAACGCCCACAACAACAATGAAAGCGGAGAAAAAGATTGCTCATAATTAATGTTTATATAATTTTTTACTGCTTTACATGCGGCTCATTAGCCGCCTGGCCTGGCTCGGCTCGGGTTGCCTCCGCCGCATGGCCGCCGTTTCTGTTTCTGTTCTTCTTGGCTTGACATGGCAAGTTCGTTGCCTAAGTCTTTTGTTTGCCAACTGCCAACTGGCAGCCGTGGGCGTCCGCTTGATGCGGGAAGCGGAGCGACTGCGACTACGACAGCCACCGCAGCAAATGCCCAAGGAAAAGAGATAAAATAAGAAACATTTGTGCTACTTACTGGCGGCTGCTGCTGCTGCTGTTGCTCCACAACAAGTTGCCAAATTTGGCAATGGGAGCGCACAGCTCAGAGCTCAGAGAGCTGCCTGCTGCCCACTTACTTTTGTGTCCAAAGTGTGTCGCTGACATTCGAGCATCCGAGCAATGAGCTAATGTCTCTTGGCAAAGATGAGACTCCACTGACACTCCACCGCATTGTGGCATGTCGCTTGTCACAGGGAATAGGACCTTCCACTGTGTAGTTTCTGGCAGTGCATGCATAACTTATACACACAGCCATTCACTTAGCATACTCCTCCGCAGCATCCCAGCAATTTCTTGCCATACAACTCTAGTCTGTCTCTGGCATTTGCATTTGTGTGTGGGCAGACCACCACACCGAGTGTGTGTGTGTGTGTGTGGTGTGGGCTAGACCAGGTGTGTGTGTGTGTGGCATATGCCAACTGATGTCGCATAATATCTTTAATTTAGTTCATTTCCAAGCCCATTTTCGTGACGCTCAGCCAACCCCACACTCAGCTTTCTTCTTGTCGTATAATTTCCCTCAAAATTTCATTGATTTTTCGGCTCTCGTCAAGCGTTTTCCACTTTATTTATTGGTTTTTTGTGTCTATGTTTTTGGTTTTGGCTTTCGAAATGTCGCAATTAACAGTCGATTTAGCATTATGCACATGCGTTGGCGTCCTCCTCGTGTCTCAACTGGCTTTCTGAGGTTTTGCGTGGGCTGTGAACTTGGTCTTTAGGTTTTTTCGTTCGATTCAGAGGGAGTTGTGAGTGGAGAGAGTTGGGGTGATGATGGGGGGGATGTCAGGTTTTGGAGGTAGTAATATATATTATTTACTTACTTTACTGGTTTATCGAAGCTCGAAAAAGTTAGAATAATGGCATTAAGATATAAGAATTAATTCTTAAATGGCATTTGAGATAGATAAGTGTTTTTGAGGTATAAGCATAAAGATCACTTACAGATCGGTTTTCAGAAAACAAGTACAAATTCATTAAATTGATAAATTCAAATATTCTTTATGAATAAAATTTCCTCTTTTGGTTTTATTGCATTTATTTATTGGTTCTATTAAAAGCCTCAAAGTTTCGTCCAATACAAAATGTGTTTAATATTTAACACACATTTTTTAAATTATTAAAAAAATCGCTACTTTTCTTTTTTATAATATTCTCATTATTCATTGTACTTTTCTGCTCTACCATTTGATTTTTTAATGCCTTATTTAGCTCAATGTTAAGAATATATAAATACCTTTGTATGCATTAAATTTGTGGCCCAAAGGCAAGTGAAATGAGCTGCAGGAGCGGAACGGACGAGAGTCGCTGCCATGTCCATAAATTTCGGTCTCAAATTGCTTTTAGTTGTTCGGCAGCAGCGGCTGCCGTCGGCATATTCATATGCAAATGGCAGACACAACACCGATCAGACTCCTCTTCTCACTCGGATCTAAAAGGCAACAAGAAATCCAATTTAATTTAAATTAAACACACTGCCTGGACACCAAGTTCATTCATTTCATGCTCATGCCCGGACCGGGACCGTGTTCCAGGGGCTCATAAAATGCAAGATTTTGTAAATAAAATAAAAATGCAAGCGCATAAAGCCCGGCTTATGGTTTGTTTACCTTGCCCCAAGGGAAATCGGAGCAGATCTCATCGGATCAGCCAACTGTTGCTCGCATTGGGATTTGGATTCGAAATCGTATTCGGCTGACTGTCTGCTCGTTTCATGTTTGGTATATTGGGCCTCATCCGAGACAAGGGGTCCGAGGTCCGACTTGCAGTGACTGCTGCTGTCACTTATCGGTTACTTGGCCTGCGATTTGCTTAATTGTTCGAGTGTCTGCCGCTTGGCACTTGGCCGAGCACAGCTGCCCACGTGTGAGTTCAATTAAAAAGTAATTTGCCCAACGAAGGCAAAACAAAAGGCAGCCAAATCCGTTGCGAGCCACCCACACGTTTCCGTTGACTTGTTGTCTCGGCCCACTCTCAAAAAATAATACTTACTAATTTTATTTCTCGGATTTGTTGTTGTTGCTGTTGCTTGCTTCTCTGTTTTGGTTTTTGTTTTTTTGTTTACAGCAAAAAAAACGAGTTTGCGAGACCTGTGATTTGCAGTTCGCTTTGACAATATTACCAACAATTCGAGTCTGAGACAGCGAACCCACAGAGAGCGACAAGCTGTTGCTGCATGGAACACACATATTTGGGGGCAGAAGTGGTCGGTATAAATCAGAAGTTAGTTAATTGATTTTCAAATAAAATATTAATTGGTTTTAGAATATATTTCATTTATTAACTGGCCGGGAATTTAGAGTTTTGTAAGAGGAATTAATAAAGTTTACTTGGGGAAAAATGGTTGAAAGTAAAAAGTTAACATTCTTTGTTCAGTTTAAAATAAATTATTAGAAGGAGTTTCTACATCTTATTATTTCTGCCCTTTCTACGATATATATTTCTGATTTTAAAATTATCTAAAGAAGCATTAAAGGTTTTGTTGATATGTTTTATATTTTACGAATTCTTTAGAGCCTGCAAGACCCACTTTGTATCTACTTTATCAAGCGGTATTTAATGAGTTTAAATTACAATTAATATATTTTTTCACATGACTTGATAAGAACGACAGGTTAGCCACCTGTTTTCTGCAAAGATATAAAATGGTGGCCAGGCATTTACATCAAATTGTTAGAATTGCATTTGTTTGACTAATAAATATAACAAATTACAACTTAACCGCACACTTTGCTTACTTTTTGTGCAAACCGACTCCCAAGTCAGGCCATAAAGTTAGTTTAAGCTTATATACTTATACAGCCCTGTGTTTATTGTTTTGATGGACTTTTAATTGTAGATGGTAATATAATATTTACGATCCTTGTCAGAATGCCAGCATCCGTTTCCGTCTTACAAGAAAGACGCTTTAATGGCCAGCCTTCCGATGCGAGTCATTCACGCAGTCGGTTCTCACCAAGGCCAAGGGAGGGGAAAACAAGGAACCAGGGAGCAGGGGCCAGGATCACAATTAAATCCCTTTTGGTTTTCAGTTTCCTGTCCCCTTTTGTCTACTCCTTTTCGGCATGCTAAATACCCAGGCAGACCACAATGGACGATGTGGATGTGGGACGTGGATGTTGATTGTTGATGTTGAATGTTGGTGTGGCTACTTCAGTTTTCGAAAGCAGCTGCTTCGGTTTTCCACCTCTCTCCTGGCCTTTTTGTGTGCCGCACGTCTGTGGTTGCCACTTTGCGTGACATTTCGACCTTTGGCTGTCTTTTGCAGCAACTTTTACTATTTTCATGCTAGGCATAAATTTCATTTGCCACACACACACACACATGAGCCCCTTTCGATGCGCTTTCAACATCCGAACAATGCCCCAGCAGGTTGATATTCAGCCTGGCCAGCAAGCCAGAAATAACGCAAAAAATTAAATAAAATAATATAAAAAAAGCAATTTACAAATTTCGCCTTTGGCCTAAGCAACATGTTGCTGTCATTATGATTAGCAACATGTTGCCCAATTTGCCCGCCGCAGCAGCCAGTTGCCTCCGCTGCCGTTTCGGCAATTCATGTCACTCGTTGTGGTTGCTTTGGCCCGTAAAAAAATAAGTTATTTTTTATGTATAAATAATTAGGCAACTGCAACTGCAGCTGACGCTAAAAATTGTTTCCCTAAATTGCTGTGGAAGTGGGTACGAGGACGAATTCCCCTCACTTCATGAACGTTTCTTAAACAGACTAGATTTTACGTGTTTTTGCAGTTTTCTTAAATTGCAAAATAAATATATTATTTAAAGTTGTTGAATGCAACTTAGTTTTTAGTCAAAATGTTTCTTAGTTTATTGAAATATAATTTTTTACCTTGAGAATAAACATTTTCTCACAAACTTTGATGCTAAGGAAACGTTTTATCCTTCTAAAATAATAATTAAAGAGCACTTAGCATTCGTTATCTCCTTGGCCACAATTACTTGCTGTTTTTTCCCCGATTTTTTTTCATTTATTGCCAAAGAAGGCGAGCTAACAAAAAACGCGTTTTTAATTGTTCGGTGGCTTATCGCATGTTTTGGCCATTTTGGGAGCGCAAAAATGTTGAGCAAAAGTGGAAAAAGAGGAATGAAAACCAAACAACTTAAGAAAAAAAACCAAAAATAATAATATATTTTGCTAGTTAAGACTAAAGTTATGTGCGAAACAAATAAGAATTGATTTGTTTTTACTTCTCTAATTTGTTGTGAGCAAAACTTGATTGAAATTTCCAATCAGTTGTGCAGTCAGCTGCAGATACACCCATTTTGCGGCGTCATTATCATATGAATCTGTATCTGTATCTTCTGATCTTCAGCATGCAGCATCATCAATGCCGTTACCAGCATCAATTCAAGCCATTTTCAGCCATTTGGCCAGGCTTACTCCCATATACTCGTACCATGCGTATATTTATGTTTAGGCATCCAAACGAGAGGGTTTATTTCCGCTGACGTGCCTTAATTTCAGTCAGTTTGGGACTGGCTCTTGCCGCCGTTTTAGCCGTTTCTGGTGTTTCTGGTGTTTTGGTCTCTGTCTCCCCACAGTGTGTCTGCTCCGATGATGATAATGACGAAGGCGATGACTATGGCGCTATGCGCCTACACATCAGACAGCGCAGGTTTTAGAGTCGCCCGGCAAAGGGGCTTCTTAGCTAGGCTAGTTGGTTGGAAAGCTATATTAAAAAAAGATTTTAAAATATAAGATTACAGCAAATAAATTAGCAAAGATGCCACAGAAGTTTTTAAAGATTTTATTTTATTTATAATTAAAATTTCTGCCGAATAATTTCTTTAAATTAATTTCCAAGTAACCTAAATTTGAGAAATTTAAATTCTATTAATGTAACTTCATCTCAGCTGCATTGGTTCATCTTAGACTTAAGAAAGAGCATTCAAAATTCACCTATAACTTGCATTCCCAACAGTGATGTGTGTGGGAGCTGGCTGCAGCTCCCTGCCCAGATGAATAATCAAACCAAACTGGCGTCTCCAGTCTGCACACGGAAAACTGATGGCGACGATTGCCTTGGGTTTCTTTCCGCCTCCGACTCCTGTCCCGCTCCTCCGACCTCCAACCTCTGGATATAGTATCTTGATTAGCGAGTCCGTGCTAAGTCTGAGGCCAAACAGGCACCAAGCAGTCAGTTAGTAGTTGGCCACAGCGGATGGGTTAATGGATGCGCTTTGATTGAATGCGGGGACTCATCGCTTCGCTGAGTCAGCGGCGACAGGTCAGCCAGCGGAGGTACTTGAATCCGGATCCTGGGAGGTGTGAGGCGTGGCATTTTATGCATAATTAGCCACACTGAGGACCGAGGGGGCAGAGGCCCAGGCAAAGGAAGAAGCGAGCGGAAATTGAAGGCACTCAAACGTTTCGAATCGCTGGCCAGTTAGCGTGACAGCGAGGTGGAGTTGAGCTGAGCTGCATTTTAAAATATATATATTTTTTTTATTGTTTAGGACGTTGCCGGTGTGTGTACGCAGTGGTCAAACACTATGCTTAATGTGGGATGCACAGAGAGAAATACTGAATGAATTAAATACAGAAATTAATATTGTTGATGCAGCCCTAAGAATGTGATATTAATCACAAGAATAATATGAATTCTGGTGTAAAAGGCAGCTTTAAATTCTAGTATTGTATTTTGCCTTAAATTTGGATACGAAGAGTTAAAAAATAAATTAATAAAATGTATATAAAATTTAAAAAAAGCTGTCAATGATATTCTTTCAGTGTGTGTTGATTTAGCAGAAAAAAAGAGATTTATTTTGACCACGTACATATGCAAAGCGCATTCTAATGGAACCGGCCTGCCAGTGTTTCCTCTGTCCATGCCTCTGTCCATTGTTGATTGTAGTTACGCTCTGATTTTTGAGCCTCCACCTGTTGATGTTATTGTTTGCACGCTTCCCTGATGCCCTGCGGTGCGTTTGCAATTGTTGTTGCTGCCACTGTTGGCCCCAAAACGGAAATGCCGCCTTTTGTTAAGCGGAAATGCAAACCGATATTGTTCAAGAACCTTACCACTTCACTCGTACCTATGATTGACTTTGAATGGGTCTCGTCTCGTCTCGGGTTGCACCGTGTTGCGTCGCAGCTATCAATTACTAACCCCAGTCCCCAGTCCCAGTCCCCAGTCTCAGTTCCAGTCGCGATGTCATTGGAGAGTCCCATCAAGATCCCAAAACGCCCAAACAAAAGGCACACAAACAGCTCGCCCACTTGGATAAGCTCCCTGTGTGGGCAAGCTGCAGATTCAGATCCAGATCCAAACAAGCAATTATGCAAAGCATTCACATATATCTCTCTCGCCTTCTTTGAGTAAGTACAGGATACATATGTATATGTACATAGGAATAGGAGGAAGGTACATTAGCCCGGGATGAGGCCGCGAGAGGCACGCAGCGGCGACAGGCTGCGAAGGTTGCACGCCACGCGAAGATTGGGTAGATTCTGTGGATTGCGACAGAAGCGTTCCCAGCCCTTCCAGTACTTGAAGCCCTCACGCTGCTGGATCATTTTGGCACAGGCAATGTCATCGCCAATGTCGTCGTTGGAAAAGTCTGAAAGAAATTAAAAAAAAAGAAAAAAGAATATTTAGATGCTAGCTTACGAAAAATACCTTTTATTTATTTATAAAAGGTATAAGGAAACTTGTTGTTATTTGGACATCGTTTAGTCACTCAATTTTAAGGGTATTTCAGTTCTCAAAGTTCTCATCTCACCTTCACACTTCATATTGCACTGCCCTCCCTTTCGTCCCACGGCGCAGTAATCCCTGTTGCTGATCTGAAACAAACCATAGTTTTTGATTTCGTTCCCCTTTGGCGTGATCTTTCCGGTGTCCAGGTAACTCTCATGCTCCACCAGACAGATCCCTGTGTAATACAAATCCCTGAATACCTAAAGGCTTGCCTTTACTTATTATTTTAACTTACAGTTTGAGATGAAAGTCTTGTCAAAATTATAGTTCTCCACCAGCACACGGGTGAGTTCACAGCGTTGATATTTCCTGGACTCCACAGGCTCAGATCCCAGCAGCAGCAGGATTAGCATTGGAAGCAAGCAACTCAAAAGGGAATTCATTCTGAAAGAACCACAGCGGGGTCTTGGATTATTCAGAGAGTAATATGTATGGGGGATTTCCTCATTAGCTATGGACATACTTAACCAAAGAGTTCAGATATCAGACACCTGGAAGCACCTGATCGATGTTACTTGTTCGGAAATTAGACTCAAATGAACTTTAAAAGTGCTGAAATTATATTGCACATCTGGCATTTTTTGGGTTGGTTATGGTGCTTTCACAGTTTTTTGGTTTTTCACAGCTTCCCATGACATTTATGTTCCTTTTTTTTGTTAACACCAAACAAGAATCACTCAATTGTGGCTAATGATGAGACCACCAACAAAACACCAAAGCTTTTACCTTTGTTTACTCCCACACGGTTTCGTTTCTGGTTTTGCATAGAATGTGTTTTTTATTATATATAAAACAGACTATCTGTCTATATACTTCTTTATTTAAATATCTTTCAAGTCATTTTGTTTTAGTATCAGACGAAGACTTAATTAATTCAAAAGTGATTCTATTTGCTAAGCCTAGTGAATATATTTAGTTAGTTTCATTGGAAGACATACCATTTAATGGTGATAAAGTACATGTATTTAAGCTAGTAATTTCCTGTCAAGTTCAGATTGTTCCGAGAATAAAAATCAATTATAAATTACCATTAAGAAGAGCAAGTTGTCTGGAGAATTACGTCTATAGAGTGCTTTATCTCTATACATTCTTTTACATATTCCATTTATGTACCAAGATATAATCTAATCAATCCACCACTTTTCAAGGTTGCCAAAATGTAAACAGCCCCAAAAAACAATAAAGTTTAAAGCTCTACGCATTTACACGTTTCACTTTTCTCAATTTGCATGCCAGCAGCGAGTGTAATAATAATGAGATTGAGTTACTTCCTCTGCCAGAACACTTTTACTTCGGCAAACAGTTTGTGTTTACTTTGTTTACTTAATTATCGCAGAGGAAACAGCATGAAACGAGTTTGTTTAGGGGAGGGACGGAGTCTGGGTATCACGATTACCTGTATCTTCTTGACGCGTTCCGCGGGTATTTCGTGAGCTTTGCGATGGCGTGCCGCTAAATATCATTTGCACAACAACACCCAAGATCGGATCCGTTGGGGAGCTAGCTCGCTGGTGCGACGCCGCTGACCCGAGTTTAAGTACTGAACGTCCGAATATTCCTGAGGTACTATTGCGACTCGGTTCGCGGCTGAGTCGAGGAGGAAATTCTCTCCCAGAACGCGCGAATTGCCCGTTTGTATGAATATGCTCGGCGGTGGCCGATAAAGCTGATAAGGCACTAGCACGCTGACACGGCTGACTTCCCACCTGAACTCTCTAACAGGTCCAAAGATTTGGGATGGAGAGATTCCCTTCATATTTGGTGGATGTGGAGTGTTGTCTTTCTCCAAAAGTTTCCTAGTTACAGCAATAAAAAAAGGCAATACATTTAACAATCAATCGAATTGTTGGGAGTTCAGTGATCCCAGTTACGGAAAGTCTGTGTTTCAACAGAGTTCCAGGAAATATGTCTGAAACTCTGGCTTTAGGATTAACCACAGTTGTCGCAGAAACCAATGAGTGTATTGTTAGTCATGGTCTGCATCAAAACTTAACATAAAGAAAGCCTTATGATGGCATAGCAGTGCTATAATATAATATTAATAAACATTTAAATTAATTCCTAGCAAAACTGTGATTTAAACAAACTTAAATTGTAGCCAATATTTCCCGTTATTCATCTTACAAATAGAAAGCGCCTTTCCGCATATGGTATATCCCTTCAAACAATTGAATTTTAAATCTCAAACATAATTAATTTAGTTGTTTATTTCATGCTTAGGTATATTTGAGTTTATGAGGTGAATGATTAGCAAACAGAGCAGCATCGCGATAGCATCTTGCTAGTGCTGATAGTGGGAAATTCCTGGAAATACTCAAAAATAAATACACTGACACATTGACTTAAGCTTTATGTGATTTAGTAGCTATGTATACATTTAGTTAAGGCTAAGAGCAAGTCAAAAAGCAGTCCTAGCAACGCGAAACGTCGGGCAGCGTACGCCCACGACACTTGCTCATCCAACCGGGCCAAGCCTGGAATCCATGGCGGTTGAAGATTTGCATGGCGCACCGTGAGTCATCCGAGATCTCGTCGTTCAGGAATTCTGAAATGGAATGGAAAGGCCCGGAAATTTCTCTACATTAATAACTGTGTGTTCGCGTGGGCGAATATGGAATGTGACCTACGGAGGACTCACCTTCGCATTTGATGTTGCAGATGCCACCGCGGCGACCTTTGCGACACCAGTTTTTGCTGTTAATCTGTGAATTGTGGCGGATTCGCTGAGTGGCACAGGGAAAACTGGAAAAGGGATTTGGGTTAACCCACCTGGAAGAGGCCGTAGCTGACGCTTTGGTTGGGCAGCTGCATGGACTTGGATGTGCTGCGTCCGCTCTCGGATTCCACAAGACAGACCCCTGGGGGAATAAATAATAAAATAAATTAAATAAGTAAATATTAGCAGGGGAAATAAAGTTTTTTTTTAGAAATAAGCCTCAATTTAGACAATCTATCTAGATTTATAGCGTCAAATCCCCCAAAATCCAGTTTTTTGATAAAGAAATGTCTTATATATTTCATATATTAAAATGTTTTATATACCAAGAAAAATAGATAAAAAATGTAATAAATATTTTATGTATTTATAAAATGTAGGAAATAAATTGTAAATTGCAAGAACATAGGTCTTGTTTGTAAAACAAATAACTGCTAAAACTATTTTTACCCATAAAAATATACAAAAAACTATAAATATTTCAACACTCCCCATAAAAAATACTTTGTAATTACGAGTCTTCTTTAGACCTTGGTCTATACTCACAGTTGGACAGATAACTGCGGGGAAAGTCATGACGCAATAGCTCCTTGGCCAACTGACACCGTGTCAGCAGCTTGGACTCTGTCTCCCATTGCGACAGCAGGAGAAGATTCAGCACCAGGACGAGGGCACCGCCCTTGGGCAAGTGACTGGCCATGTCGGGTTGAAGGGGAAGAAATTAATCGTAGATTAAAGGGACCACTGCTAATCCTTTGGTCTTGACTTCAGAAATTCCACAGCTTCCCTCCGCGGCAACTGCGAGAACTGTGCACTTTGCTGCGGAATTATTTCTACGAAACTGGATGCGTAGCGCCCGAAATCTGGGTTTTTAAAGCCTCGCACGCAGTTTTTTTTTCGTATCCACTCTGTGGGAGTGGGAGGTGTCACACGGGAATGGAAAAAATATGGAGGGTACTCATCCAAAGGGGAGAATCCCAGTTGATGATAACTAAAAATATTATTAAGATTTGAAAATAATATTTTAATGCTTGAATTTTAGGTGTTTTTAGAACTCAAAATAAAGATACAACTAATACCGAAGGGGGTCTATATGTCAGATATCTGAATTATCTCTCAGTGCATTCCATAAATCGCTCTGATTGCGTTAAGCTCTAAATTGGCAAATTGTCTTGCAGAGATAACAATGGGAATCTTAAGCCCGAAACGCATGCCGAACATGGGGCTGTTTGTGTTTGTGTGTCAGAGTGTCAGTGACAACTGCGGCTTGACCTAAAAACGCACGATCTGATGATGTGCGGGGAGTGCATCCAGTGCATCCCCAGGCACACTTGGTCTCCACCGTCTCCAAGTGTTTACGCTTTCAATGGGCATGCCACTAATTTCCATGAAAACTTTTCCACTTACAGCCTACTTGCACTTCTCCTGCTCTCGCTGCTATGCGACCTGGCAGCGGCCAATGACCTCAAGGATCTGCTGGAGGACAGCACCACGTCCAGTAGTACCACAAGCAGCTCTTCCCCACCATCCTCCTTGGCCACCTCACCCACAACACCCACCGCGTACGTGGTGTCCGCGGCGGCTGTGCCTGCCACTGCTACTGGGAAGATCAGATCCAAGGCCTCCTCCGGGAAATATGTCAACAAAAGCTCGCCCAGGAAGCGCAAGGCGGAGCAGGTTTCCTCGCTGCCGCTGCCCGTGGACGATGGGCTCATGGAATGGAAGTGTCCCAATATAACGGGCACCCGAAATGCGGAGCTCGAGTGCGGTTGCGATCTGCCCCACACCCTCAGATGCAACATTGATCTGCACGGACTGTTGGTAAGGATTCCTCTTGTTAATATCCTTTATTTCCCGGAGGTTAATAAGGTTTCTTGATTTCTTACAGCTCCTAGCGGACAGGCTTCGCACCTCTCCGTACTCCATCTCTCTGCTGGACTGTTCCCTGCGTAATGTCACCTTCCTGAGCGACGCCAAGATCTTTGATGGAGTCTCGTTGCACGGTTTGGTCATCTCCTCCGGCGAGATCAAGCGGGTGCACAAGTCCGCCTTCCTGGGCATACGGGGACCACTGCAGGCCCTGGGTCTGCCCGGCAATGCCCTTATGAGCGTGCCCTGGAACGCCCTGTCCACACTTGGCGCCCTGGAGCGCCTGGATCTGGCCAACAACAAGATCAAGGCTCTGGGCACGGCCGACTTTGTGGGCTTGGGCAGTCTAGTCTACTTGGAGCTAAGCAACAACCAGATCTCGAGCATCTCCCAGCGAACTTTTGGCAATCTCCGCAAGATGGAGGTGCTGAAGCTGGGAGGGAATAGATTGGGGGACTACCCACAGAGCCTGAGATCCCTGAGCCAGTGCCTTAGCCTGCGCCAGCTGGATTTGCAGGCTAATAACTTGAATGGACCCCTCAGTGAGCAAACGCTGCCCGGGATGAGGAACCTGGAGAGCCTGAATCTTAATCGGAATCTAATCAAGAGCATCCAGAACAAGGCCCTGGCCAACTTCTCGCGGCTGGTTAGTCTCTCGCTTCGCCACAACCAGATCGATGTGCTGCAGGATCACGCCTTCTTTGGCCTGGGCACCTTGGATAGCCTGGATCTGAGCTACAACGGCATCGTGGCCATCTCCAGTGCATCACTGCAGCACCTGAGTCGCCTCACGGTCCTAGATCTCACGCATAACTTCCTGAGAGCACTCACCGCCGATTTGATAGCACCGCTACCCTCGCTGAGGGAGCTGCGATTGGCGGGCAACGATATCTCCATAGTGGCTCGGAATGCCATGGATGGGGCCCGAGAGCTGGAGAGTCTGCAGATGCAGGAGAATCCGCTCTCATGCGACTGCAGCATCCGACCCTTTGCCGAGTGGCTGCAGGTGTCCCAACTGCATTCCAGCCTGACTGCCTCTTGTGTGACGCCGCCCAGGTTGGAGGGAGCTCCTCTGCTGCAGGTGCCCGTGGAGACGCTCAGCTGTGATATGGACAATGTGGAGAAGGATAATGCCAATATAATGCAGCATTTGGAGTCGCTGGCTAAGCCCAACCAGACGTCGCCCGTCAAGGATTTGTCTGAGGAGGTAGGATTGAGACACAAAAGAATTTTAATATTGATATTAATATTAAATTTAAACCCTTGATGGTTTATTTTTCTGATTGATAATATTAATAACTTTATAATTTTTATACGTCATTATGTCATTTTTCGACTAGCGCACTTTGAACAAGCAGTTATTGTTATCTAGGAAATCATAAACCTAAAGAAAAGTAGCAAAGTTATCACTTTACTGATATTAAAAATTATTATTTACTTAGCGTAAAGTCTACGCTAAAATGTTGAAGTAAATCTTAATTATTATTTTATTATTATTATTATTTGTACTTTGTAATATAGATATTAATAAAGCTGCTTATAATTTATATCTGCACTTTATATTATAGATTTCAATGTAAATATTATAATGTTGTAAATTCCAAAAAATATTAATATTATAAATTTCCTTTTCAGATTATTCTACACGAACTCCACTACTCGGCAGACTATGGCCTCATCCTTACCTGGCTCCTGAATCTTAGCAAGAAAGACTACATGTGCGATGCCATCTTCGTTTATAAAGAGGAGAACATAAACGAAATACTCATAGATAACTCACCGGTAATAAGCTGAAATAAATATATAATATATAAACTCCTTACTCAATCTTCCTTTCGATTCCTTGCAGATTCATTGCGAGAGCAAAGTGGTCAATGGCCAAAACACAGTCAGCGTCATTGTGCCGGATAGCTCATCCCTTGAAATAGGCGAGAGGTGAGTTGCCGCATTTCCTCTTTACTTAAAAAATAAACTAACAATTTGGAATCCTTGCCAGCTATCGCTTTTGCCTTGTCATGGTCCAGGAGCAGAATCACAAAGATGACTTGAACATCGGCTGCTCGAACATCACCCAGCTGCAGATGAGTAGCCCCGGTTCCATTCCCATGTCACGGCAATACCAAAGGCGTCCGTACTACACTTCCAATGAGCTGAAGCCGGAGGCTGTGCATGAAACTGGCGAGGATTACCAGCCGAATCAGCGCCGCTTCAACCCAGTGGTGGTGGGCAGTCAGCCGCAGCAGACGCATCCCCATCAGCAGTCGACCCTGCTGCACAGCTACACGGTGATCGATTCGCTGAACAAGAGCTTTCTGCCGGGCCTGGGTCTGGGCGTGCTGGTTACCTCGGTGCTCGTTCTCATCTGGGGAGCGACCCGCATCCGGCATACACACTCCAATGGTGGAGGCGGAGGAGGCGGCGGTAGGGGCAACGACAGCATTGGCAGCAACAGCAGCAGCATGCACAACAACAATAACAACAGTCGGCCGGGCACTCCGACGGCGACCACCTGCTATGCGGCCTCGGATCACATAGCCCGGCTGGCGGATGCAGAAAGCGGGACGCGCTACCTCAAGCTGCAGGCCACGACCAGCCTGTGAGGCAGCACTGGCAGGGCATTGCACCTGCCCACTCAATGAACCATGTGATAGTACAGCGGCAACTGTACCGACTTGCGTAGCTTAGACTATAGACATAGCCCTAAGGTCCACTGCACTAATCCAAATAGTTGGCCCACAAACTAACCCATTTGTGCCATAAGCTAATCGATACGTATCCCGAAACTCCCCCATATGAATGCAGAGTGTACATCTGTGGTCAGAAAAATAGGACAACCTTTACGTATTAAAGTATTTGAAAGGAATTGTAAATCAGTTTGAATTCTATTAAGTTGAGTTACGATTTTAAATTCTTTACTAGGCTAGCAATCCTTTAATATACAAATATTTATAAAGACAATTCTAGGAAGAAGAAAGAGCTTACTACCTGGATTTTTCCCAACTATTCTTTTGACTTCAACTATATCGATTCCCTCAAATGTTAGACCTCTCTTGGTCGCATCCAGAAGTAGTGTTAACTTAGTGTACGCCTCCTTCGTGTTAAGAACGAAAAACGTAAGTCATGACCCCTTACAAGTAAGGCTTTAATAATTTATTAACCAATTCAAAGCACACAAAATAGAAAAGAGAAATAATAATAACAACAAGTAAATAAATGTGAAATGAGAAATAAAAGCCAATTTCAATCGAAATGAAACTAAGTTCCTAAGGTCAGTTGGCCAATTTTCGGGGGTCTATTTTTGGGGCCAGGCATTACCGCATAATGCTAAGTGGGATATTAACCCCGCACATCCGTGACGTCACGAATAACACGCCACATATGTATTGCGTAGAGGAGGACCATCAACCAAATTAGCTCATTTCTCATGGAAATGTGCGGTCACCACCCACGCTCCCTCGGGAAACTAACTCCGCCGCCACACATGCAAACTCTATACAGGGTACCCCGTTGAGCAGTCCGCTTATCCAATCCTTATCAATCATTGCCCAATTTATCGACTTAATGAGAATTTTTAATGCTTATCCAGAAATCAAAGTTGGCAGCCACAAGAGCTGGACTTCGGATGCCGCCCCCAAACCATGGGCACCTCCTCTACTGGTTTCCAGTAGCGTTATTGTTGTGGCCATCCGCTGATATGGCGACCGTGCCTCGGCCGCTCGGTCCCGAGTTTCTGGCTGGGTCAGTCAGTTGTTCCGTGCCAGCCGTCGGGCGACAACAATGACCACTCGACGACGCAGCCAACGTGACGGCATTTATCGATTTCTGTCAGCCCCCGTGGAGCGCTAGCTAGCTCCCAGTCAAGGAAAAGTTCCAGCCCGCAGACCCATTCGCTGGGTCGGACATCTACGGCCTTCACATGAGCATGCTAGGATTTGTGTACCTGGTTCTCATCCTGGGCTGGATACTGATCGTGTTGTTCCTCAAGTGCAAAAAGTCCTTGGCCGCTCCATTTCGCTTTGGCGAGAACTACACCGATGCCATTGCCGATAGGGGTAGGGGGCTCAATTATCCATTTCCATTTCGATTTCAGTTTTAATTTTATAAAAAATCTATTTTATATAAATTATTTAATTTTTAAAAAAGTCTTCAAGCAAGTCAGAAAGAAGGAATTATAAATATATAAAAGAAAACTTCTGAAAAATCTAACTTCTAAAGATTAAATTACATTTATTAATTTTTCCAGACCGTCGTCCTTCGGTGCATGTTATCCAGCTGCAGCATGATGATGTGGAGCGGGAGGATCACTACCTGGACAGCTTTCACCAGAACACAGAGAACCTGCAGCGCTACTCTCATCGCTCGCAGCGCTCCACCCTGGAGGAGCGTACCGTTGAGCGTACCTATCCCACGGATGCGGTGATAAATCCAGCCTATATGCACGACGAGGATTATGTGATCAATGGTAAGCGAAGCTGTTTAATCCGGAGAGAGTTCCCTCTAGTAATCAAGTTTTATTAAAGCCCCGCCACCATCCTACGAGGAGGTAATGCGTCAGCCACAAGTGTATCCGCAGGTGCGACACAACAATCACAAGATCAGTGATGCTAACATATAGATAGATATAGATTCCAGATATCCCTGCTATCAACTTGTATATAAGCATCCTTTCTTTGTCTCAGCTGTGATTTTACAGTTTTTATATACGTTATATTTTGGTTGATTTTTTATTTCCACGTTTCACCTAAACAAAACATAATCAATTCGATTGATTAAACTTAGGTGGCCTGCGCCCTCTTGCACTGCGAATAATAGTAGTAGTGTTTACATAGAAAATGTACAAAATGATTTTACGCGTAAGAAGAATTAATAGTTATGTGATTACGATTAATGATTACAAACAAACAGTCAGTCCACACGGATTGTAATTGTAATTGTAAATAAATTAAGAGTGAAGATTACTAAATAAAATGTGTACAAAAATAAAAACGTTCTCCTTTTTGCATTCTTTTGGCTAGATTAAGTCACTAAATTCGATATAACTCGTACATATATATTGATACATATAAATGTGTTCCAACTTGGCTCAGTGCATTCACAGTTCTAATGACTTTAGTTGCTGCAAAGACCTTAAAATAAAACGATGAGCAACGCCATACGATTTCATAAGTTCGAATTTTTCGTGCTCGCTTGAATTATGATCAAAAGCCATGTAGCAATTCGACGTCATGCATCTTCTTATTATAAAGTCTTTGGTTGCGGCTAGTGCCTATGGCAAATGTCTACGGGAGCACCTTGTGCACGCTGTGCATTTGGATGAAGGCCTCCAGTTGTGTGGGTATCAGGCCCTTAAAGTTCAGCCGGTGGCTGGCGATGGTTCGTGCAGCCAGGCACTTGAGGCTGGTGTGGGCATTCTGATAGGCATTTAGCCGATTGGCCAGGACAGCTAAATGGCAAAAAATTTATTAAAATATATATCATTTCTATTAATCCCCTGAACTTACGTTGCTTGCAGGCCGTTGCCGCTGTCTGTCCAGCTGCATTTACTGCATCCAAATGGGCCCCGGCCTCGACGAACAATTGCAGAATTCGTGCCATCTCCGCTTGACGATCCTGCGTGGTGTTCACCTTGGTCACCAATATGTGCAGCGGGGTATTGCGAGCCGCATCCACAGCCAACACGGAGGCGCCACAATGAACCAAAACCAAGGCAGTGGCATAGCAGGGGAATCTGAGTGGGGAATTCTGTAAGTTTATCTTTTTTAAAGGTATTTTTAAACATTATTACCTGCACATTTCATTTGTGTAGAACTCATCCACTGGCATCACGCCATTGACTGCGATATGCAGCAAGGTCTGGCCGTCCTGCAGTCTCGTGTCGTTCTGTATGAACTTACGAACCACCAGAAACAGCTGCTGGATGTGCTCCTCGTTGATATCCTGGTCCTTTTTGCGACGAGCCAGGTGTGTCACGATTTTAATGAGATATAGCGCAGTTATGCAGTTTTGATTGTTCTGGTCCTGCCATAGACTGGGACAGTTGTTGGGTTTGGCTTCCCTTATCTTGAATTTGTTGTTCTCAATCTCCTGCTGGCACTTGGCCAGAACGGGCAATACGTGGTCCAAGGTGAGGGTGTGGTTCTCAACGCGCAGTATTTGGGCGAAGAGCTGAGCGAAACGCAGGAGATCGCGATCTACCGAGACCTAGAGGAGGTTTACAAAGGATTAGGCATTGCCAATTTTTAGAATATAATCTTAACTCACATTATTACGCATCCTAAGATCTATGGCATAGTTCCAAAGCACTTGGCACTGATAGAACCTGCCCTGATCCGCCATTACTGCTCCCCGGTAGATGATGGCCTGCGGCAACTCCGGATTATTGCGTCCCAATATCCGCTCTCGGATGGCCAGGGACTCCATGTGAATGGAGTGGTGATTAAGCTTGATGGCATACAATTCCGGCAGGTTTTCAGTCTCAAACCAACTGTCATAGGCGGGCACAGAGGGCTGAACCCGTTTCCGGATAATGCGTCGCGGATCGCTATACCGCATCTGCATGGCCCTCAGCAGATAGCTGTACGCCTTGTTGACATCGTACTTGGTCTTGTCATTCGCATAGGTGGCCCCTAGGAGCTCCAGAGCCGTGATCTGTTCCTCTAAGCTCATCAGTCCCGGCCTTTGAATGAACGCCTCGAGAACATCTTCGTGGAGCCGTTCGGCCGCCTGCAAGGCTGGCGTAATGCCCAATTCATTCTTTTTGAGAGTGGCTCCATGGTCCAGCAGGGCCACCACAACATCCAGATGGCCGCTCTCAGCGGCATAGTGCAAGGCAGTGGCTCCACACAACGCCTGGTCGTTGGCCCTGGAGCCATTCTGTAGAAGGGTGTTGACCACCAAGTGGTGACCCTTGTAGGCGGCAATCATTAGTGTGTTGTTGTTGAATAGATTCGTGGCATTCACATCCGCTCCATTGTCAATAAGAAACTCGACAATATCCAAGCGACCTGGAAGGATATTCAAATTAGTCACGAAATTAAACGGAAGTTGAAGATAAAAAGTGACTTCGTTAAGGACGATGTAAACATAAATATCATACTGATTCCTACCCTCATAGCAGGCTGCTCTCAGCGGCGACGACTGCGCCTTTGTGTTGTGGTTAATGGCCGCCCCCGCCTGCACCAACATCTTGACTATCTGCAGATGCCCCATGCCGGCAGCCACCCACAGGGCGGTGGCTCCATATACCACCATTCCGTCAAAGATGACATTGCACTCCCGCTCCAAGTCCACGTCATAGTGTGACAGCAGGGTCTTGACAAATTTCACATTGCCCGACATCGCGGCCATGGTGAGCGGGGTCAGCGATTGTCCATCTGGCTGATCGAAATTCTAGGGAAACAGAGAGAAAGATAGAGAGCGTTAGAGGGGCCGCAGACGATGGGAAACTTATGATGTGCGTGCGCAGCCGTTTCACAGTCAAGGTTGGACGAAAATAGTGCGTCGCTAGTGTGAAGTGTATAGCATATGTATCCATCTTGGTGGAAAATGTGCAGCAGGCGGCTTTCTTTGTTCGCTTTACAATGGAAAGCCCGCGGACCACAGTCCATAAATGGGCTATTGCGATGTGGCCACAGAAATAGCATCTGGGTCAAGAAACTGCTGCCCAGGGACTTCGCACACTCACCGCCGGATACGTGATGTAGTTGGTCACTGGCAGCGTGTCGTTAGCTCCTCGCCAGAAACCAGCTCCTGGCCAGGCCGACTCATACCAGCGCTTGCGAGTGCTGCAATTATGTTATTTTGGGGAAAGGCAATGATTTAAACTGCAAAAGGATCGAAGAAAATCCTTCTATTACCGATACAGCTCCGCGTGCATGGCCTGGAATCTGAATTTTAACTGGCAGCTGGCTGGGCAGGATAGGTCCTGCCGAGCACCGAAAAACTCGATAAAACTTCGCCAGGCCACACGATTCCCAACCCTAAGTTTGCATATGCGGACATTTCTGGGGGTTGAATCGAATCGAAGGCAGGCAGAGAGATACATAGATCCTGCGCAGGGCCGAACAGCTGTTTACGGAGAGAGGTCCTTGAGGGTTTGTTTACCGCCCGCAGCTGTTAGCCTGCATTCCTGCAAGCCATCGTCGCTCGCGGAGAGAGCAAAATCAAGGGTGGGGGAGTGGAAGCCACAGTCAACCGCATTCCTACACTGAGCGAAAACTTTCTGTATAGAAAAGGATTTTATTTAACATTTATTAATCATATTTTCTTTACCTATTAAAGTATATAATAAATCAAACATGTTACTCCCCATTTACATTCCCTTTTTGAATTAATTATATTAAATATATTCGAAAACCTCGATATTTTTCCCGTGTTCTAATCTACAATCCCAAACTAATCGCTTTATATACAAAATATAATTACTCCTATTGCATTACTTATGTGGGGCCATGTTTGCTCTACAAATTTCGATTAGATTACGACGCAGCTCGATGGTGCGAATATATTTGGTTAATAAACAAATTAATAAACGCACATTTTACATTCAAGATTTCAGGAAACGGCAAAACATTTGCCGGGACTGGCAACCGGCCAATTCCGTGTCCAGAGAGACACGCCATGAGTAATTGGTCAAAGATGGCCCACTACTGAGTGTCACCTACTTGATGACCAATTGATTGTGGCACTGTGACTATATCAGTGCCTTGAATAAGACCTGAATCTGTATCGTTTGGTCATTAATTTCCCTTTTTTGTAGCTATTACTGCGGTTTGCAGCATTTTGCTTGTCTTTTTGGCAGGCAGTAAAGTTATAAACACACAACAAAATCTGGTACAGTGGAAGGTCGTTAAATATAAACATCAAAAGGAACATTAAATTTAACTAATTACACAGGTAATCAAAATATCACACCTAAGATTATGTTTACTTGATATAACCTTTGAGACGATCCTAGAAGAAGACTTATATTTTAAACACAATTCTCCTAGTCTTGTTATTTGACGGATGAGCATTGCTTTCCGATGACTACAGGTAACAAAGGAAGACTGTTAACGAATTACCACTGTAGAATGGAAAAGCATATGGCAGCCTCCCCCTCCCTGCCACTCTGTCTCTTTCGCTCACTCGTTCTCTCTCATAAACAATGACAACAAGTAAATAACAAAAACAAAAACACCAGCAATGGAGCGTTTAAATGCGCTCTTTGGGGCAGCACAGACACCGAGGTTTACATATAAATCCAATACGTATACGTGCGGCAGCGATTTTCATTAATGACGCAGTAGTAAATGAAGGCAATTACGCAAAGAAAGGCGTTCCACAGCAGCGTTCGCACCGCCGGGTACTCACTGTATTGACCAGGTGCGTCTGCATCTCCCTGCTGCTGATGGTGTTCAGGATCTCGACGAAGCTCATCATCTGGCCGCCACGAGCTGCCAAGTAAAGGCTGTTTAGGTGAGAGAAGCGGAGGCGCTCCTGCGGGAACTTGGCCCGGATCTCCTCGGATATCTCTACCAGCATGCCGTGGGAAATGTTGAAATACTCAAAGTCGTCGTATCCGTCGAATATAGAAGCGTGCTCCTCGTCGCGAGGCTCTTCCGCCGGATCGACCTCCATTCTGGTCGCGATTTATTGCTTTTTTTCACGGCGAAGAATTGACGGTATCTTTCGGAATGCTGATCATTAGCGATGGAAATTGTGATGGCGGAGATATCGATGCATGGAACATCGATATTTTTGTTCATATCGATATTCGATGCATCGATGTTTTCAGCATCACTTGGATGCTGTGCCGCGAAAATTTAAATTCCCACCCTCTACATTTTAATCGTTTATTCACGTATCTTGTACAGATTTACGTTTGGATTCACATTGTCATTTGGAATTCGTGGAACGTATGCAAATATGAAATATGACAGCTGAAATGTTTGGAGTTTACGTGTACTAATGAGTGGCTAGTGTTTGGAGTTATCCGTAAATTTGGTGTGCGTGCGATTCTGTTCTGTGTGCTTAAGCTTCAAAGTGAAAGTTTTGAACATTGGACCAGGCCTGGCTGTGATTGTTTTATGTTTATGGGTTATTGTGTAGGCGAAGGCCTGTCCAATGCAAAATTTTCATCGAGGCGTTTTCTGGCTCTATTTTTCCGATCGCCCATCCAGGGACGACATTGTGCATCGGTTAGCATGGGAAAACTATGCCTAAACGCTGCGTTTGGTTCTTCTGTACAATCATATTATGGTTTGCGGCTTTTTTCTTCTTCTCCATCATTATAATGATACGATCCATTTTCTTATACTATAATTGCATGTTGCTCTCGTGTATTTACTGCAGCATCCTCCAAATGCTTTGCCTGGGTTCTTACAACAACGTCTCGATTAACAGTTCTTGCTTCTAATCAGCAAATTGAAGCCGTGTCACTCTTCACCACACACAGATCACGATGACGGTCACGGTTCACTTCACCCATTCTGCATCCATTCACCGGCATGCTCCTGAGTGTGGGGGCGTGCAGGCTTTCGTACTTGTGGTTACAGTTAGTACACTGAAAATTTGTGCTTACACAAAAATTTAGAGGTTGTTTCTGATCTGTGGCAGTTCTTCAAAAAGGAAAAAGTTCGCTTGTAGTCTTATCTTCTTCTCCCGTTCATTTCTTGCTTATTTTAATTGGTGTTTTTCTTGTGTTCTATCATCCCGAAAGGTCTACTGAAATGCGAAATTATTAATTAGAATTTACGTTTATTTTGGTAACAGAGAAGCAAAAGCCAATCGTTAAAACTACCTTGTTTTCACATAAGTTTACTGAATTCAAAAGCGCTAACAGTATTCCTGTAAAAATGTTATTTAAAATAGGAGTGTAAAGTGTGTAAAAGTTTTGTATAATTTCAGCTTTCATATAGTCCGATTTCAGTCTTTTCGAACTTAGTAATATTTCCAAACTAATGTAATGGTGTATATGTTGCTTAATAGCTGGTCAAAGCTAAAGATTTGCAATCGAATTCTCATTCCGATTTTATGTAAACAATTCAATAATACAAGCAAGCGTAATTCATAAAATTAATTAACAATCTACCCGGGGGATTACATCCTCGGCAACTACTTGATCTACAGAGCAACTGGCGAAGGATTAACATAGGTATTTACTTTACAGAGCCACCAAAAGGTGTTTAGTTTGAAGCCGCAATGGCCACCGGGGAGGGCGATGGCGGCTGTATGGCAGCTGGGGCCGTATTGTTGAGCTCCGCCTTGATGGGGGCAGCAGCATCCGAAGAAACCTTCGCCTCGCTGCCACTACCTACGCTGTGGCGAGAGTTGCGCTTGCGCTGTGGACGTCCGCCGACAGTCTTGTTGGGCGATGAAGACTTGGTGGTAGAGTCTGGCAGCGATGACACGCTCTGCGACTTGTCGCCACCGGCTCCAATCTCGGTGCTGGTGGAACGAGAGCTGATCACTCCGTTCTTGGGCGGCTGGTTTGTATTGCGGCGATTACGGCGACGGTTATTGTTATTGTTGTTGGACTTAACCACCGGCTTGATTGTGGTTTTGTTGGGATCAAAGAAGCTATCCATCAGCTCTATAAGCTCCGACTTGTCTTCGGCCTTCAGGGTTCCGATCGACTGCAAGGCCATGTCGAGGCCCTCGGTGCCCTTATCCGCCCAGATGGCGTTCAGGGAGTTGAGATCAAATCCGTTCTCCGCCAACACGATGCGGAACTTGACAGCGCGCACACGGTGGTACAAAGTGGTCTTGAAATAGTTTAAGAAGACCGGACGGAAGGAGTTCTGGCGCTCCAGGTTTTCATTCTGGGTATCGAGCTCCTGGACATCGGATCCGACCAGCTTAGCAAATGGTTTCAAGGCGTTTAAAAGGTTCTCCAGAGCCTCCGATGACTCTGGTTCAGATTTACGGTCTGCGTTAACTAGCTGAAGGGCAACATTGAAAGCCATCTTGGCACGCACGCTGGCATTCCCTTCGAACTGTTCCCGCTCGAACTTAACGCCATTCTTGGCAGAGCGTTTCTCGTTAAAGTTGCTACTACTGCTGCTATTATTATCGGTTGCGGTGCTGTCGATGGCTTCCGTGGATGTCGACACCGATCCAGAGCCGGATACGGATGGAGAGACAGAGGTGATGTCCTCCTTGGGCTCCTTGGACTTGGACAAGAGCTTCGAGAGTTTGCGCAGACTATAGTTCTTGATGTTAGCGTCGCCAATGGAGGCCTTGGCCAGATTGAGGCTGTTGGCGAAGGCCTTGACGGTCTTAGTGAATCGATCAATCAAGCCGTACTTCTTAAGCGACTCCAAAATCATGTAAGGAATAAACTTGCGCTCCTCATGGTAGAGCAGCACAATCCCTTCCGAGCGGGAGCCGACCTTCGCCATCAGCTGCTCTAGCCAGTTAAGGAAGTCCTTCAAAGCGGCGATCTCTGACTTTGATTTGATGATCTATGAATGAGAATTAGTATACATATTTTAGGTAAATATAAATTGATTAAATGTCAAAAGGAAAAATTGTCAATTTTAAATTGTGTGTAGATTTGCATTATCATCCTATTTTCTTTCGCAATATGACAGCTGTCAGATTTTTATAAAATTAAAAACGGGCCTAAAAAATTCACAGAATATTAAGGAGTGAAGAAATATACATTGGAACAATTTAAATGAAATTTCTTGCTGTTTCCTATACTCCAAATATGCAAAAATTATAATTAACTTACCTTAAAGGTCTGCATCGACTTCAGCATACGATAAAAGCCAATCGAAATAACACGAACTTGATGGCGCTGGCGCGCAGCTGGATTTAGATTCATATAGGGCATGATGTACTGCTCGAAGTGGTCGCTCGGAGTATAGGCAGCCAGCTGGACAATCTGTGGGCATAGCAAAAGTGGGGTTAGGACCGATTCGCGGAACAGGAATCTTTCATTCCGAGCCGCGGCCGTGGGAATCTCACTCACCTCATCGATTAAACGACGTCCAGTGGTGTCTATGTCGATAGCCACCAGGAGGTAGTTGCCTACTGGCAGTTCATCCTCGACCAAGACCACCGAGGACTGGTCGGCGGGGGCAATGGTAACGCCAGTAGAATCGATGTTGTCGGCAACCATCTTCCTATATGAACTGGTCAAATCGATGTGAAGGAAAAAATTGAAGGAAGAAAATGAATGATTGACGTTTAACTTTTTTTTCACAGAGAAAAATGTCTTTTAGAGACCGCGATTCGCTTTGAGATTTGGCTACGAAGTGCCGGCCACTGACTTCTTAGAGTCGGTTGAACCCCAGTGGAGACCAGGGAGAGCAGCGGTTCCCTTCCAGGAACGCCATTTTCCTCCGGCTCCGCTCTACTCCTACACGCACACACACAGAACATACTCACGGCAATCACTGATTTTATTTCACACTCACTTTTATTTAACTTCCCTTTCGTGTTAATTTCGATGGGCTCTTTCGCTTTTTACGAACTTCTTCCTTTATTTTTCAAAAGGGTAAAGCGAGATTTGCTTCCGTTCGACGAGCTTTCACAAATAAGAAACAAATCGTAGGACTAACTGAAACGGAATGAATTATTTCAGAAGGCAGCTCCCGGTGACAAGTCGTTGAAGTGACAAACTTCACGGCCTACTTGATGTTAAATTATATAGATGGCAAAAGTAAGATGAAAGCGCATAGAAAACAGTGTTGTCAATATAGCTTACATCAGGTTACATCACATACATCATTGAAAATTATTAAGTTTCTGAAGTGTTCAACTATCTTATAGCCTTAAAAGGTCACTATTTAAATATTTATCTAAAAGTATAAAATGATTTAATAAGCATAACTAAAGGCTATTGGCTGGATTTTAGCCTTTATCTTTCCAATTTGAGTTTCAAGTTTGAAAATGTCAGTGTGCCCGCCAGCATTTCCGCTGATAATCTTTAAGAATTGCCTTGCCAGCTCGTCGCAGGCAGCTGTCAGCTGTCAGCGTTGTTGCACACAAACAAAAACCAGCTGATGCGCTTTATTCCCACAATTCAAAGACTTTCAGTGAAATTTTAGTAAAAATAACTATTAAAACCGACAAAACAAAGGAGCACAAACTAGACAAAAAAGCTTAACGAATTATGCTCCTTTAACTGCACACTCGCGCATACCCGCAGACACCCGTGCAGACACAGAAAAAGATAAAACCGTGAGAGATAAGCGGTCCCAAGGTGCCAAACATGCTGTCCTACATCAAGCGTAAGCTCTCTGAATCGGATGGCGGCGGCGTCAGTGCGAGCACAACCGTGACGTCGTCGTCGTGCGGCGGTACCAGTGCCAGCGGGAGCGGCAGCACCAGCAGCGGTAGTATCAACAGCAGCGGCGGACGCGGGAACTCGGCCGACGAGTTAGTGCGCAAAACGAGCCAGATGTCGATGGATGATGAGGCGATTGCCTTCGGAGAGGACGCGCTGCTCCACGAGCTGGGCTACAGGAATGCCACGGACCTGCAGGAGACCATATACGGTATGGAGACCTTACACCTGAGCACAAATTATGTAACCCTAACTTTGTTGTGTCGTCCACAGATCTGTTGCGCGGCATTCGCGATCCGGAGAAGCCGTGCACGCTGGAGGATCTGAATGTGATCTACGAGGAGGGGATCTTTGTGATGCCCCCTACGCGCTCGAATGTCTCAGTGGTAGGTTATCCAATTCGTAAAGCTGATAAGTGATAATTCTGATTATTTATGCGTGATTATTTTCACGTGTGAGCATTTCCAGACTTTCTTAATTGTATTTTTTTTACATAGTTATCCGTTTTTATGCTCTTAAGAAGAATTACAAATGAATGCCCCTTTGTTATTTCCACAGGTTCGCATCGAATTCAACCCCACAGTGCCCCATTGCTCCCTGGCCACTTTAATCGGACTCTGCATACGCGTGAAAGTGGAACGTGGTCTTCCGCACAACATCAAATTGGATATATACATCAAAAAGGGAGCCCATCAAACAGAGGAAGAAAGTAAGACTTAATACCACCTATATATAAACATTTATTCATTTATTGTTTTACCCAAACAGTAAACAAGCAAATCAATGACAAGGAACGCATAGCTGCGGCCATGGAGAATCCCAATCTGCGGGAACTGGTCGAGAATTGCATCAAGGATGAGGAGTAGCTTTCCATCACTCTCGTTTTTTGTGTGTATATAGGGATTTATAAGGAATGTCTAGGGTTAAGTCTAACATTAAGTTGCCTAATGGACTGTGTGCATAGCATTAAAGCCCTTCAAATCTGTTAATCGCCTGGTGCTTGCTGCGGTGTGATTCTACCTGAATATCGATTGCTTAACCTCCTATCTATTTTCCCCCGTTTGTTGACTGATAAGGCCAGGTTTCCAACACCCATTGTTTACATTCTGCCGGAACGATATCGCAGTTCGACGGACCGGACGCTAGGCCGTGTGCACAGCGCTGTCATGGCGGACCGGATCGGAGGGCCGGCCATCTTGGGTAAGCATGACGTGCGCTTGGAATTATCAGCACCATCCAGAGTATGTTTGGGACAGGGCACTCACCTGGCGCTGTTAAGTTGAGTGCATGACACACATTTGGCTACGCTAATTTCTTTGCAACTCTCCGGTTTCAGTGAGCACTTTGTTGCCATGGCTGCTGCCGCTTTCTGCTGTCTCTGCTTCTGCTCCAATTTGCATTTCCGGGATTTCCATCCATTTGTAAAATTGCACTGCCAGCCCTTCTTCTTCAGCCCCCCAGCCATAAATATTTAGCAATATCAATTAGTTGCTTGGCCTCGCTCTCAAATGCTTTAAACTAATTTTCAAAGACTTGGCAAAAAACATCCCGAGAAGCAATTAAAACCATCTGCCGTTGGAAACTTTTTGCCATGACACTGCCGGTCAATATGCGCAGGATGGGGATTGGAATGGGGATAGGAGACGCCTCTTAAGCGTGCTGCTGCCTCAAAGGGCGAAGGAAAAATAATAAAAATGAATACGCAGACAAAAGCATATTGCGAATATTACGCTAATTGGTGACTGCAATCAAAGCGGACCACGTCGCGGACACGTTGTCGGGCAGGGACTTTGAGGCAGCCAGCCAGCCAGGGACTTCGTCTGACCATTACCAAGCTGTTGCCATACCCTCTTACACTGCTCAGACGACCAGGCTTCAGGTGATTCAGTGTCAGGCGGGTATTAATGTTATCAAGACCAAGAGAATATGTAAGGTAAGAGTATTTAAATGAGACATTTTCAGCTTAAAAAATTAAACGAGTGATTTGAATCTTTTCTAGAATTTTGTAACAACTTTTACATATGATTCTTATTCAAAAATGAACTACAACGACTTTTCTTTTAGGTAACTTCAGCTTTTTCGGCACCCTTTGCTGAAGGTTGAGATATTGAGATTTTTTTGCTTGTCACCCGGTCTGTTCATTAGATGCAAGCTTGGCCAGGTTGTCAGGTTTCCAGGTGACACTTTAATAACCATGTTGCCTACGGAAGTAGGCAATCTTGGGGGGCCACGTCATGATGACTCCGTTGCTTCTCCGGCCATGTCCCAGGGGAGTTTCGTGGGAAACCCGACTGCGACAGAATTTTATGTGCGAAAAATGCATAATTTATACGGTTAATGCATATGCATTTAAGCCGGGCCAACAACTGCAGCAATTCCCCAGGATTTGCTGACCGGCAATTGTCATTTGTGCAGCGGTCAAAGTGACCCATTTAACCGGGCTGCAGTGCCGGTGGCCGGGCCCTTCCTCCGCCTCCGGCCAAAGTACATACATAAGTAGGCAAATGCAATGAGTCCGGGCCGAAGTCGCAGTTGCCCGAAGACGAGAGGCACAGATTGCGGCCACCGAGATTTCCTTCCGATATGCAATGCTGTTAAATTGTGTGCCATTATTATGATTGCCATCGTGCCAGGGAGACGGAGAGCCGGACGGACGGACGGACGAACTGCACAGGATGCCAGGGCCACGACCGGCTGTGGAGTTGCATTCACACATTGTTCGGCTGCTCCGGCTCTCCGCATATGCCATGTATTTCATTATGGGCCCCAATCCCATTTTCTCCTCTCGCTTCTTGAGTGAGCCCGAGGGTATTCTTGGTTTGCAGTGGGCTTGATGGGCACAAAAGGGGTTTGGATATTTTTTTTATTTTTATATAAATCTTATGCTCATGACAAAATATAAGAAATGTGAATTAAAACCATAAATTAATAGAAATTCTATAAATATCACAAAATATTACTCCAAATTATTATTAATTAGATTTATATATGTTAAATTGTTTATAATATTAAATCTTTAAATTATTTTCAGAGTCCCAGCTATTAATATTGTTCATGGTAGAATTATACAAGGTAGTCCATTCGACCTGTCAAAGTCATTCGGTTTTGGTCCCCTATTTCAGTTCAGGCCTGCTTGTCGAACTGAAAGGTTGTGTACGGACGGTTTTTAAATTTTTTTAACTTTAACCCTTAAGTGGCCAAGCAAACAAAAAAAGTCCTTTTGCAAAAGAGTCGACATTTACATACGTAGATGAGGTTTCGTATGGCGGACTGATGAAACCTTCATCAACATTAAAATACAAAATAAAACAACTTTAATGCATATTTGTAAATATTGTTAAGGACACATTAAAAATAACAACAAATTTAAAACAGACATTGTTAAACGCCGCTGAGCAGGTCGATATTAGTGTAAATATAAAAAAAATTTATTTTAAGACACGTATATACTTTAGAATTAGGAGCTTGAACAAGAGAATGGCTGTCAGACAACAAAAACAAAGAATTATGTCAAATTCAAAACTAATTAAAATAAAATTATAAACTCTACAACTCTTGTCATAACTAAGGAAACTTTTAGCCCCCTGCACCGTGTAAGGGTTAATGAAGCCCTAGTAGGCGTTTCACTGACACTTACTATTTAATGCTATCTCACTCGCACTTATAGCAAGGGACTATGATTTTTCCGAGTGGACTACCTTGTATAATTCTACCATGATATTGTTAAATTTGTGATAAATTATAATAGTCTTATGAAAACAGTAAAGTAAATTTCGTATTATTTACTGAGTAATCCCATTTCGAAGCTCCATAACGTTCTACCAATCTCTGTTGCCATTTTTTCAGGTGGTCTGGCTGTTATTTGCGTTGTTACATCCAATTGTTGTAATTATCCTAGCCCCAACAGTCGGCCGTAGCTCCTTAAAGCCGGAAGTAACACTCAGTGGCGTAAAGCTGGCGACGGCTTACGCAGCGTATGCGCATTATGCAAAGTCCTGGTCAGTGGTAAAAGCAACGCCAGAGCCAGAATCAGCCGCAGATGTTTCACAGGAGCGCCAAGGATGGTGAGGCCGGGCTGGGCCGGGCAGGGCAGGAAAGGATCAGGCTGGGCCATTCAGCAACTGACAACTTACGCATCAGCGGAGGCAGACCAACAGAGCATTTCGGGGTGGAGGAAGCTGGGGTTTGGGTAGTCCGGGACTGAGCTCTGTCTGAGCCGGAGCCGTGGCCGGAGCAAGAGGAGTCGAAGCACGGGCTTTTGTTGTTTGCACTGCCATTAATTTCTGTTGCACTCGGCTCGCCATTTATTTTGCAAAATGTGCCACCGTTATGAGTTGCCGGGAAGCCCCTTTTTGTCTCTGTCGTTTAACCCTTGGTTGGCCAGAATGGCATTTTGTAACTAGTTCCGTATTTTGGAAAGGGATAAAATATGGAAAACAACTGAGGTTTAATATTAATAAATAAATAAATATAAATCTAGAGATTTGTAAATAAAAAACTAAAGGATTATTGTTGCAATTTGGATAATAATTAAATATTTGCCGAGGAAAATATTTTTGGCTTTTAAAATTTGTATTTAGCAAAGGGATTAAAACTAAATTTCAGGTAAATTTAGTTAACAGCTAAAAATTGCTTTGGGTTAACTTTTCCTAACACAAAATTAAGCATGAGTCGAGTAAAAACCAAACAAAATTTAACTTTTATATGGCTAAGTTATTGACCAATTGTTCACTATCCTATTCCCCACATCCTGGGCCCTGAATAATTTGCCGGCCGCAGTCACTTCGCTGCGGGCGTGAATGGGTTAACGGGGCCAGGAGACCGGAATGGCTACCGAGGATGGAGCGCCTGCCAAGCGGAAGTGGTCGCGTGCGTTGCATCCTGTCGGCAATTATCCTGCAGGGGCAACAACAATTACAGTTACAGCTGTTACCGCTCCAGCCTGCTGCCCGTTCCCGCCCACGATTTACCCCTTGTCCGCCTGGTTGTAAGCCATTTTAATTGCTTGTCTCTTTTTAATTTTCAGCTCTTTTGTTATACTTCACCCTTTGGCCCCACATCCCACCTGGCATATATCCTTCCCTACATATATATGTATATGTATGTATTTAGCCTTTGTCTGCCAGTCCTTTCTTCGCCTCAAGTTGACATTTTTGCTGGCTGTGCTGACTTCTGGCCAAGAGGTCGCCGCTCCTAGGGCTCGAGGGCCTTTGCTGTTGACCATTTGCCGGAGCTAACGAACTAATGTTGAATGCACAGCAAGTGCCATTCGAGCTTCCGCCAGCTCATTGACCAGAAGACGCCAGCAACTGCAATTAACAAAAGGTGCAGGACCACGTTCCCTTCCCGCCCGGTTCACTCTGCCTTTGGCAGGATCTATTGTCCTGGCTGGGGGACATTCAATCCGGAATCGGAATGGTGTCCGATGGCAGCTAAAACGTGTGTAATCAGAGCATAATTGTCTCAAAATGGCTTCGCCACTTGCTCGGTGTCACAAAATGGAAGCGTTTGCGTTCTACTCGGGCAAATCGGAAATCGATTAAGTTCTTAGCCCTAATAAAAGCTATATATAACGAAGGGTAACATGGAATTAAGTAGGAATGTTACTAAGGGATAAAATATTTTAATTTGATATTATTAAAGATTATTAGCTTTAGTTTGTTTGCTGATTACTCAATAGTAAATAAGGGGAATTGTTTATTAAGAAAAATGTACCAAGGATAATGGAGAAAAATACAAAGAAAGTAATCCTACAATTTAAATATCTCAAAAATTTAAACACCTACAAATAAATTAGGGTCCTATAACCCAATTTTCACCTAGCATAAAGAGTTGTTTCAGTTAATAGCTTTTGCAAGCTAAGAATTAATTTATATTAAATTAAACAACTAAGCCACACCTCTGGGAAATATGACAGCCAAACCACATAAAGGCTCAAAAGTTTCCAATAATTTTGAGGTTTATTTTTTAAGAATTTAAAAATCCCCAACCAATAAACAAATGCCAAACAAAGCGAGACGAAAACAAAGTGAATCGAGTTATGCATTCATTTTGCATAAAGCAAGAGAGGCCTGATGGCCGAATTGTTTAATCTAAATTCATAACGCGACACAAGCAAACTCGGCACAGATTTGGCTGACATTTTGCCTAAATAATTGATTTGGCCCCGAGAGCAGGAAGAAGTGCAGGCGCTTTTTGCCGGCTTGAATGCTGAGTGCGGGATGTTGGATGCTGGATGCTAAGTGGCGTGGCAAATAAAATGATTTAAATATTCAAAACAGCAGTCCGCATGCAACAATTCTTTCTCTTTTTTTGTACGCATAATAAAAAAAAAGCAGAGCAAAAAAGTTTAAATTTCTTTTACGGCCCCAAACCGACTCTAATCCACTTTGGCCGACAATTTTCGAGCGACCGCAGGCGCAAAATAAATGAAATCATGAAATAATAAACTAAATTAGGTGCGAATTGTTGGCCAGCCTGACCTGGCCAACATTTACACGTTTTTTACATTTTATTTATGCCACTAAAACAATTTCAGAGGGGGGAACAACGACAAACAATGGAATTTAAAATTCAGAAAAACAGTCAGAAACATTCAATCTACAGAAGTTTCTAATTTTATTATTAAATGTCAAGCTGAGTGGCTGGATCTAAAGCGGCTAAAGGTAGCAGCAGCAGTCAAACAATAAAACTAGGCTACTCCTCTCCTGCAATTGACTCCAGGACTTGGCCACTTCATCCTCCACTCCTCCCTGCCCTGGGGGGGGTGGCAGAAATTATTGTGGCATTTGTATGCCAACCCCAGGCTCGTATATAAGTTTGAGTATGTTGTTCAGCTCGCACACACACACACAGCACACAGAAACTTTTATAATAATTTGCGCAACAAATTTGAAATTGTAATGCCGACTCATTAGAAAGTTTTTCATTCGAATTTGCTGCCTTTGCTGCGGCTGCCATCCCCGCCCTCCCCTGCCCTTTTCCGCTTTTTTATGCTTTCTTGTTTTTTGTATTTTGTATTTTATTTTTACTCTTGCACACTCTATAAAATTGCCTACAATATGGAAAAGACAAGAACGAGAGAGCATAGCATTTTGTTTATAATATCGTATCGCTGACTGTCTTTCTGCCAGTGAATGTGTGTGTGTGTGGTCCTGGAAACTGAAACTGTGCCAGGATGCGCTACAGTAATCAGGTTTATCAGTTTGCCAAACTTTCTGCAAGCCCCACAAGCTGCATATGAATGGCTTTGGTTGCGTCTTAAACTTGCCATCGAAGCTATGGGAAATGCTTTTGTAGTTCATTGAACGTAATGTGGGGTCTTAAAGGTAAAAAAATATTATTTAAAAATTTTTTGGGGGAGAAATATAAATAATTTGATTTGCCGGTTTTAAGCCTTCTATAGCTATTTTATTTTGGTTACTTGAATGTTTCTTTTATAATTTTTCCATTGGTTAGAGAGTTTTAAGAGTCCTTTTAAAATACCTACATGATCATGGTTTTTGAATATATATATCTATAAATAATGGATATATATTCACATTCATATTCACCACTTCTCACTTGCTTGGCAAATCCTTAAACCCCAAAAATCGTAGAGAACCCGGACTCATTGTTTTCCTCTGCTTTTCAGGATTAGTGTCAAATTATGCCTATGCAACTTTTCGATATTTCTACATAAATATATATATTTTTTTGTTTGTCTGGCTCTGGCCTTGAAAGCGTTTGTTTTTGGGGGTTTCGGATTCAAATTCAGATTCTGCATTTGTTATGCAGATTGGATCTGACATGGTTTTCTGAGTGCTTAGCAGGCGACTATTTGCCTGGCTGTCGAGTCTTTTCGAGTCCTCCTGCATTCGAAGAGCTTGCCAGCTGGCAATCTGTCCGTTTTCTAGTTAATAAAATTCTAATTAGTTGAAATTGCATCATCGTTTGCGGGAGGAAATTCAGCGTTTGCACACCTGTGTATGCGAGTACAAATGTGAGTAGTAAAGTGAGTACAAATATGAGCAAATGTGGGTGTGTGATTTTAATTACGTAGAGGCTCATTAGCATTTTTCATACATGTTTACTTGTTTATTTTCGGTGGCTGGCGGCGAGACAAACTTTCTCTGTCGCTCTGCAAAAATCCCCAAACACTGCATTGACATTTACATTTCAATTCTCAACGGTGCAGCCTTGGGAAATCGAGATCTATGGGAGAAAGGTTTGATTAGGAAATAGAGTTATTTTATTAAATCCTTAAATTTGAGCTTCTACCAAAATATTTGTACTTTTAATTTAGAATCTTTGGTGGTTAAGGAAGTCCTGCTGATATGATTGTATTCCTCAATTTTACAGAGAGTTTTATTCTAAGGAAAACCTCAGCTTAAATAAATCCATTCAGTGTACTCAAACCAAATAAAAGTACTCCCAACCGAAGTCCTGCCATTAAATTTGCCTTTATATATAGAATCAGCCGCATTCCTCTAATTCAATTCGCCAGTTATTATCATTTCGTGCTCATCTCTGTCGGGATGGATGTGGATATATGGTACAAGAGTGCTGTGCTGAAATCCTCTTGCACACCGTCAGGAAAGTTCAAATAAACAAAATGTTATTGCAACGAGAAGCACTGCGCAATGCAGTGGCAGAGAGTTTGAGGGGAGGGAAGCAGACGACGGACGGAGTAGGGGCTCAAAGTACTCTTACAGTTGGCATACAAAATTAACAACTTTTTTGCTGCGGCAGTTGGGAAAAAGACAGGGCAAGGGCATAGTTTTAATATGAATTTGCATGTAAGATTAACGATGGCACGGAGCAAGCGCGATTTTCTTGGGGATTCTCCGGGCTTCTTTGCGACTCCTTGGCTTCGCCGGGCTTAATTGAGTTCTTGAACTTGGCGGCTGTTGTTTACGGCATTACAAACTCACTTATTATGAAATTAAGTTGCTCAAAATAGCAGCCGACACACATGCGACAACTCATGAATAATGCAATTATTGTTGCAGGTGCCTGGGATGTTGCAGCAGGAGCAGCAGCAGCAGCAGTAACACCAACAGCATCATCAGTTGTTTAATTAACTATTAATGCCTGTATGTGTGCATATGTGTTGGCTTCTGCCTGAGCCTGGCTTTGACAAATGGTCATGTCACGCCACTGAGCCCGGAATCTGGCCAACTCCGTGCCGGCTTCGCCTCCAGTTTCAGTTGCGGCCATGAGAAATGGCAAATTCATTTACGCGACGTTGCATTTCTCACGCTGCTAAACGGAAAATGCAAAATGAAAGACTGGGGGACTCCCCCGGCTAGGATTCTGGGTGGGAGTGGGAGGTAAGCGGAAGTGGCTGGCATGTACGTGAGGCAACAGCAGCTCTAACAAGTGACAAAACCCCAACCGGTTCTAGCAGGACCACCGAAAAGGAGAGGAAATGCCTGGAAAATTGCATTTTGAGTGCAAATATTAATTTCAGCTGCTAGTGCCGCCACAGCAACATACAAAGGCGAAGCAACATCACCAGCAGCAACATCACACTGAGAAACGAAAAGGATACTGAAAATATAACTTGTATATTTATTATATTTTAAAGTACAATTTTAGGTTGAGTTGAAAAAAGTTTAAACATATGAGCTTTCGTACCACATCTTCCCAGAATTCTATCAATCTAAGTTTCTTTAATTCCAATATTCTTTAAAAATAAAGAAAAATATCCTTAAAATATTGTTAAAGCCTATTCTTTCCGGTGTACCCCAGTAGAGACTGTAGCACCATCAGCGACTTTGGCAGGAGTTGCAGCCTTTTGCAAGGCAATGTCCGGAGCTGCAGCTCCATCTCCTGGTATTTGTGTTATGTAATTTTGAAAGCGTGGCCAGCATTTGCTAAAACGCATTCCGCAGTGACAAATGCATTGCATATCCTGCAGTGAGCACAGGATCCTTCTTCTTCGCACGGCACTTAGCTTAATGGAGCAGAGCTGCTGTTGCTGGTGCTGCTACTGCTCGGACATGTGCCACTTCAAGGGGCGGCTGCAGCACCAGAAGGGGGGCGTGGCACCCTTTACACATTTCCTCGGGGAACGGCACGCATCTTGCCGGCTTAAACGAATTAAAATGAAAGGCGTAAAAAGCATAAGTCAAATGCAAAGCTTGACCAAATGTGATGGCATGTGGAGAAGGGGTCCTGAAGGGGGTCCCGCAAGGATATTGCGCGCTCAAAATGGCTCAAGGACAGCTGCCCAGCTAGCCAGATATATGACCCACTTGCAGCTCAGCCCTCAGCACCCTTCGTATGGTGACTGCACTCGCCCTTTGCCGAACCTTAGGACCGATTTTTTGCTTGATTCACTTTTGGTAGCCGAAAAGGGTCGTTAAGCTCAATGTAACATTAACTTTTTTTCTGCACTTGAACATTAGTTTCATTTATTGTTTTTAAATTAATTTATATACATTATTTTTCCAGATAGTGCATTGAATTTGATCTTAAAATTTATATAAAATATCCTTGCTTTACATAAAACTAAAACAATACAATTGCATTTTCATTGGCTAATCATCTGAACTTCATTATTTTGAAGTTCATTAATATTCACTTACATTCGCCAGAGATTATTTTTCCCCTATAACCAAATAGCAACCAAAATAACTACATCTTCCCCCACTTTATTTATAATCCGAATTTCATTAGTTGAGCTCTTTGGCTTTCGGGGTGTCGTTTCATTTGTTTTTCGAGATCTGCACGCATTTGGCCCAGCTGACGGCATCTTGGCTCGATTCAATTAAAGTTGACTTAAACCACACGCAAGCCCAGGCACCTCGACCCGCCAGCAGAATCCCTTTGGAGAGGACACGGAGTGTTTGCCGGGTTTGCTGCAAATTGCATGTTGGTCGCGGTGCAGCACAAGACAACATTTTCACTTTCCCGGCTAGCTCAATGTTGCGCATACGCAGCGTATGCCAGATGTTACAATGAGCGAGCAGCACTCGTTAGAGACGTTGACACAAAATGTTATTTCACTTCAATTAAATGGATGCTGAGAGGGGGGGAGGTACGGTGGGGCGCCTAAGCCATTATGCGAACTTTGCGCCATGTGTGTGTAAGTGTGTGTCTGTGCCGGTGCATTGTCAGTCAATTTGGCAAGTGCCGTAACCGCGGAACTTTCTTAACGGGTTTTCAGCTTGTTGCAACATATATTTTTAGAGTTTTCCATACCCCCCCCACACCCGAAGGAGTCCTTTCTCATTGTTGCCTTTCTAGCAGAGCCCTTCGCTGCCTGTAATTACGTAAGCGGGGAAGTTTCCTCGCACAGCATGCGCTTTCAATTTCCGCATTCCGAAATTGTTTGCCAAAATCAAATTCAAATTACAAAACGATTTCGGGTTCTGTCGCTGGCATCTCCCGCTATCTCCATCTGTACAGAGAGGAAAATAATGTGATAATTTCGGACAATTTTAAAATAATAAAATGTAAATAAAATAAGAGTATTACGAATTTTTAGAAAGTATTACAAAGTGATTTGAAAAAGCTTAAGAAATCTCTTTATCAATGTTTAAAATTCATAATTATTATAACATTTTCTTTTCAGTTTTCAGTATTGACATTTTCAGACTTTGTTATGATATTTTTAAAGTTTGATTTGCTCAATATTTGTTTAAATTTTAATCTCATTATATTCTTTCTTATATAAACTAAGGCAGAACAGCTTCCCAAATTGAAATGAATAAATTTTTAGCTTAGTTATTATTGATTACCGAATCAATGCCAAGCATCGCCCTTCCAAATTAATTTCATAGAATTAAATATAGAATAAATATAAATAAAATATTATACATTTAAAAGTTAAAATGGTATTTTTTCTGTGCATTTCTATCCTGCTCTCTTCTACCTGACTTGTTCATAGACTTTGGCACAGACATCCGGCGGATGTGTTTGTCTCAGATATCGCTCTTCAAGTAGCTGGAAATTCGGCGCTTAAAATTATTCCTAAATTCTGTTTCCCAGCATAATGCTTATATTCTATTTTAAATCAGCGCCTGCAGGGTGCCGAAATGCGGTGCGATGTTTTCGAATCGAGGTTTTGCAATCGAATTAGCGTCGCTGACTTGTCGCTTTGTCGACTCTGATCGCATTTTGTGCGAAAAACACGCATGACAAACTGCACTGACAATCGGCGGGGTATAGAAACGTTCACATACATACATACATATATGGGGGGTAATGCCGGGATTTGGTGCCCACATGTGACGAAGATAGGCCCCAACTGGCCGCTGGTCTCGCCGGGTGTAAATATACTCGTATAGTCTCTGATTTCTGGCTGCATTTTTGGACCATGGGGGAGCTCATGGTGGCTTCGATTTGCTTTGGCCACCACTAAGCTAACTGATTTTTACGGTCTGTGTGAGCTCCATCAATAGATTTGGCTTGCAAGGATGCCAATGAGTAAATGAAAATATTGATATTTGAATTAGGCCAAGGTTTCGCTTTGAACAATTTCTAAGAGTAATTAATTGCCGATTGTGTCTATCATTTTTCACACTAAAATTTGGATTTGAAAATAAACTGAAAGAGAAAGTATATATATGCAGTTTGTGCTTTCAATTTCTATTTGATTTCTTGTGCTGTAATCTTCAAAAATGAGTATTTGTTATGCAGGTTATTTATTTTCAGGTAATTCATTTTGTTTTTCTGTATGCAATTCTTTTGATAAAGGACTTAGCTTAGTCTTTAGTTTTCGTTTCTCGGTTTGCTTTTAAATATTTTCTGATGCTGTGATTTATATTTACATTTAAATTGAAAAATTTAAGATTGGTTGTTTATATTTTGGGATAGAAAGAAAAGTATTGGAATTCGTATTTAATTAGAAAATTTCTAGACAAAAAAGCATAAATTTCATAAGATAAAGCGTTAAAGTTTAAAGTGTTAATCTTAGTTTAATTTAAATAAATATAAAATGAAGAAAAATGAAATAGTTTTTAAATTTTAAATAGTTAATTTTCGACTCTCTTTGCCTTATTTACATTTAAGCTTTGGGAAAACTAAACCCTAATGACCCCAAGGGCAAGCGAATGCTTTAAAGCCTGACACCTGTTTGACCCTTTAAGATGTTATTCAATTCAAGTTAAATTGCTGGAAAGATTGTTGGGTGGTCTAACGTTTTCGGCCCTTGACCAAAAGTGGCCTTAACCCTTAACCTTTTTCGGGCCACCCCCCCTCCCACTTCTTGTTCATTTTTGCTGCTTAGGCAGCCAGCGCAAAATGCTCGTAATTTGCTTGTTTCTTTGCACTCGAATTAGGCGTGGATGTGTGTGTTATTTTGAGCAATGTCCTTGCAGCTGCGCCACTTGTAAAGTCGTTTGCTTGGACTGTGCAAACAAAATGAGCGAGCAGCAGCGACCAAGAAGAAGAAGACTAGTAAATGCATTAATGGATGCATCCACCCGCCGCTCCAGCTTCACCTGTCCCACCTGCTCCGCCTCCTCATCATCCTTTTAGCACGTGTGAGTGGGCCAGGTGCTCTTGACATTGCCCTGAGTGAAAGGAGGCTTCAGTGTTTACGCTGCGACATGGCGAATGCTTCAGCCTGAAGAGTTCTCGCTGCCCTCGTCGTCTTTGATTGCGTGCTCGTCTCGCTGGGATCAGAATATATATGTATTTATATATACAATATGGTATGTGTGTGTATATAGTGGGACTCGTCTTGGGCTCGTTAAGTGTCGCCTCCTTATGGCATTTCATGCTATTTTAAATGCATTTGAATAAATAAACACTCCTACGGTGGCAGTCGTAAAATGTTTATTACGTGGGCAAATGTTTGTGTCTGGCCTCATTAGGAATTGAAGACGAGGGCACGGCCTGAGGCGGGTGACAATGCAAATGCAAATGCAACGGCAACAGCAGCAGGCTACATTTCGCACTTAATGCATTTTTAAATCGAAATCCCCACAACGCACATCCCGAAGACATTTGAAATTGCATTGAAATTGCTTTAATTGAGTGGATTTCCAACCGAATCAAAGTGTCCCTAAAGGCATTTCACACGTCCCAAAGGGACTTTCCACCAAGGTGATAAGTAAATAGGTACTTAAAATAGTTAAGGTGGCTTTAATCGATATTTGAGTTTTAATGAAGCATTAAAATAGGTGATTTGTGAGGGTAATTGGAGTGAGGTGTTTAAGGGTAAAAAATCTTTTAAAATTTATGTTTAAGTATGAAAAACTTAAATTTTTTGATATTATTAAACGAACTCCAGGACTTTAAGATACTTTATTCTATTTCCAAAACATTTCTGTTTAATCGTCCGTTCTTTGTTGAATAAAGACCTACAAAGTTTCCGAGTTAAAACTGCAGATTTTTCTTTTAAAACAATAAGTTTTTTCCACAGATAAAGGCAAGCCAAGTTTATAGCTAAATATTTATTATTTGCCAATTTAAATATACAGTTTTTTCTAAAACATTTTTTCTGTGACATCGTTTTAATTGATTGGCCATCAATTATGCACATTGCGGGGCCCACGTGTGGTATGCGTGATATTTCATTTGCTCCTTGATTAACTCACTGCCTCAAATATTTGCCAGCAAATACACATATGTATATATATATATGCTTAAATGTTTGCCCCAAAAGAGTAACGAAACTATTATATTTGCATATGAATTGGCCCAGAGCCCACTTGCCACCACCCACTGCCGCTGGTGCCGTCTCTCTGTCCCCTCTGTTTGACTGTCAAATGCTGAGCAAACATGGCGAAGATTCATGTATCTCAACTTCAGGCTGACACTTTAAGTGGAAGTTATGCAAATAAATAAATGTGGATTGACTTGACAAGCTGGGAGATATATAGACAGGCAGACAGTGACAGTTAAATATGGAGTGGGGGGCCAAACATGCAAAAGTAATTAAACGATATGGCCATTTCCACAGACATAGAGCACAAATAATTTGGGGTTTTGTTTAGTTTAGATTCAGAAAATCGCCATGAATACATTTTAAAGCTAATGAGTAAACAATATATGCTTTTCGAGTAAGCAAATGCCCGGGAAAGGACCATATTATTGACAAATTACCAGGTATGTGGGTCTCAGATACCGGATTCCCTTTATAGAGTCGCTGAGCCGCATAATTATAATGAATCCTTTTTTGTCAGCTAACTTAACCCTAATTTGCGCCAGCTCGCATTATCCTTGGGTGTAAACACATTGCGTTTGCCATTGTCTCCTCTCGCATGCAGGTGCGAAAACAGTTAAGAGCGGCGGCGAATGCAAAAACGTCGCCGCCCTGCCGCCTGCCACGTCTGCTAATTAAGCTCCAAAATGGTAAATGGAAACCGGAGAATGGAAAATGGAAAATGTAAAGGCCGAGGAGGAGTGCCTGAAAAACTCAACTATTCCTGCATTGTTGCTGCGACTTTTGTGCATGAAGCTGCTGTTTCTGCTGCTGCTGCTGCAGCAGATGCTGCCAGCGTAGAGCCTCAGACTCATCCCCATCCTTCTCCTCCTTAGTACCCTTCCCCGATTCCTCCAGCTGATGCGGGCAGCGCGCGAGTTGTGAAAGCTTTAGCCCTGACCACATTTTAATTGGGCTAAGCACACGCCATGTGCCTGTGCCGGTGCCGGTGCATGTGTGACATGCTATTAGTGAAACTTTTAAATGAGTTAGTTAAGTAAAGCGGGTTACGTTATTATGAGTTTTTGGCTTGGACATTACAAAAGCTTGTCAGCTCGGTCTGAGCTGGGGATTCAACGCTTTTTCATTCTTTGCCCCCTGTAACAATGGATAGAGCAGAGGTCCTTGAAGGCATAGGATGGCTTTTAGAGAGCAAGATGTTGCTGGGATTTATCTTAATAGTAAAAGTAAAATAATTAAAAGACAAGAGATAAAAATATCATATAATTATACTAAGGAGGTTCTTTGAATTTATCATAGAATTTCCTTCAACCTTTTTGAATTTTTAATTACATTTCTAAATTTTAATTTTTGAAATCAAATTGTAAGCACATATTTAAAAGATAATTTATTTAATATTCCAAGTTCACACTCACCAGAAATCCTTGCAAAATGTCCTTGCAATTTCCATTGATACCAAATAAATGTTGCCTGTTGAGTTTAAGCCTAGAAAATGCCTAGTATATGTTCTGTCAGGCATATAAAATCTTTATTTGTCTACAAATTGAATGCAAAATGTTCTATAGCCTCGCTGTTGGATGTTTTATTGGGGCAAAATATTATTCTGGTAATTATATTCGGACCTAGTGGGCGCAATCAATTTTCAATTAGTAACATGCAATAATTTCGAACACATTTCTTGAAAGGCAAAAACGGAGGGGATTGCCATTGGTAATTATTGCAAATTATATGGCACCGACGACGATTGCAGTCCTGCCAATCGAATTTACTTGAACACAGCCAAAGGAATGTGAGGGCGGGAGCAGAACGAAAAAATATTATTCAATTACGCGTCATATCCAGGACAATGGTAACGATGAGCATAAAAGCTGCCGACGCCGACGCCGCCACCGCCATCGCCATGGCCATTGCCTTCCCATAAATATACACAAAGTCTCCCTTTCAGTCAGCCCCCGAATGCCAATGCTGTGCGCCATAAATTGAAGTAATAACAGTCATGCGGGACACGCGGCATACCCATAATAGTTTCGTCCTTCCTGCGAATCTTTCAACTGTAATTTTCGAAATTAAATCAATGTATAAATGGTTGACAACAAGCCAAGCCGGACCGCATTCCGACCCATAAAGAAACAACATTCCATGGCCCATCTGGCATTCCCGAGAACTCTTTGATTTATTTTCGCCTTGGCACATTCCTGATTGACTTGAAAAAATCAATAGAAAGTGTATTCCACACAATTAGCAGTGGGTGGAGAGGTCCTTATTCCCCCTCGGAGGCTTTCACCTGGGCATGGACTGCATTGATAAAACTGCCTGACGACTGGCTGGGTCATCCCCCTGGAGGAAATTTACATAAAATTCAAATAAAATAAAACGACAAACGTAATAATCATTAGTCCGGCGCTCTCCTGGGTGCAGTCCACACAGTGGACACTGGGCACAAGATGCCTGCAACTGGGAGTTGGCAGCAGGAGCTGACTTATTTATGGAGTTTCCATGTTAACGAGCCACTCGCAGTAAATTAATTTGGTGCCAGATAAATAATACCTACGGGTCTGGGCACCAACTGTGGGAGTTTTGAGGCAACTAAAGGTTAGCAGTACAAAAATTTAAAAATAAAATTGAAAGCCTTAAGGAAGAACGAATTTTTGATAAGGGATTAATTATATAAATAATTTAGAATTATTTATTATTCTTTTTAATAACCAATCCAATCCTGCAGTGCAATTTTCTGCTGTTCGATTTGCTCACCCATTTTCTGGGTCATGGCAAACTGTATAAGGATAAGCAGATAGTTGACCAGGATCGAAGTGAACTGAAAATGTTAAATGTTAAATAATAAAATATAAACATTTGTTATTTAAAGGTTGTTACCAGAGCGATAACCCTCCTGTTAAGCACAACATCTAAGCCGCTGGTGAACTGAATCTTGGCCTGCCTCCGCCAGGACATCAGGGACTCCACCAACGGACGGAGTGAGGCATTTTGGGGGAACCAGTTGTCCAGCTGCTCCACAAGACGAAGGCATTTCTGAGCCTCGCGGATGGTTCGATCGCAGTAGAAAGGCGCTATCAGCAGCTTGTAGAGCGGAGTGGCCATGCAGAGGGCCACATAACCGAGCATACGATAGCTGCTGCCCTGGTCCTCTTCCTCATCCTCCACCTGCTGGCCAATTCCCACAGACTGCCCGAAGAGGATATAGAGCTCGCTGGTGCTCATGGCCAGGTCGTGGGCCATGGCAGACCACAGGCTAAGAGCGTAGACAGCATTGATCTCCTGGACAAGGTAGAGTAACTCCTGGACCATGGCCACCACTTGTCGGATGCGTACTTCCCTATGTTTGTCCTGGGGAAAGCGCCACTCCAGGTATCTCGGATCGAGCAGCTGCTGCAGCAGCCGGAAACGAATGGCCAACAACTCGGCCAGAGTCATATGCACGTAGCCCGTAAAATGAGGTCCGCCGGTAACTATGGCATAGCAAATGGCGAAGATCAGAAAGAGGACTCTGTGACCACTGCCCACTTGAAAGGCAGCGCAGTTGATGGCCACCAAGTATAAAGTACTGACCAGGCCAGGATCACAATATTCTTCCTCAGCATTTTCCTGTAGTTCAGATTAGCTCCAAAGTCTCGCATCAGCCTGAGATCCAAGGCGGCCAATCGGTTGTAGATTGCCAAATGGCGACGAGCTGCTAACTGCAGTGATGCTACGCTGGCCAAGAATACCAATGTGGACAATACGAGTTCCTGGACAGCAATGCTCAGCACCAGCTTGTCGGCATGTCTTAGTTGCTCCCGAACATCCTCGGCGGCCAAAAGGACACTCAGGGTACCATACAGACCCAGTAAAGCCACAATAGTAACCGCCAAGGAGTAAATCCTGCGCCAGAGACTGATCTTGAACTGTGATCCCCGACCGCTAAAGCCGCTGCAACCCATTATGAACTGAAGGCCACAGATGAAGCTGGCGCAATCGTAGACCGTTTCCGGTTCGCGGAAGAAGAACAACACGGCCATTGTTTCCAGCTGAGGGATTATAACTGATTTGTTATTGGTATTATGTTTAAGTTTAACACATATATTAGCCTGATACTGTTTTATATAAGCGCAGAAATCTAATTATTACTTCAGCAGGCTAGGAGTACACTTTAAATAAAACGTGGAAGCTCTTTATGCTCTTTATGTTCAAATAAATATATTAAAATATCCACTAAAAGTATAGGCAGGTGTTGTAATATTTAATAAAATATTAAAAAATAAAATAGCTGATTAAATACAGTTTCATCAGCATTTTGTTTTTAAAAGAATCGGAAATATATCTTCAGTTTACTTTCAACTGAATTAACACAATGCTCAGTGTATGCAATGGCTGCCACCTTTACGAGTGTATAAAAGCCATTAAAGTAATTTAGTAATTACCACGATTACTTTTGTGATAACTCTAGACAAGTGCTTTTCATAATTTATGAACAATTTCCCCCATTCCATTGTCTGTGGCCTGGAATCTCGGTGAGCGCGGTAAAGCAAATATAAATGGTTTCAAATAAAAAACAATTCCTAGCACAAAATGCAAACATTTCAATCGAAAAGTTGAATTTCAATTAGATTGGTTTTGCGGCTGCAAGTTACTTGCTTTTACATATAATTATATATAAACTGGCGAAAGGGAAATAATTTAATTTTTGCAACAGTGGAAGTGCTGTCAGATTAAATACCATAATCCAAAGGATTATGGCCAAGCTGTCCGAGCTGCTGGCTCCAAGCTGGGAAAAGTTGTTAATGCCCGGTGACAGAGCTCAACCCTTCGGAATTGGGCCAGTTCGGAGATGATATCCGGCATGATTTACAGCCTGGCCGGGAAGGTAAGGCATCGGAGGGCCATTTTGTTGGCTTTAATTAATAAAACTTGATTAACGGAAATTTTATGATTGTCCAAACGGCAGCAGGAGGCAATCAATCATCGCCTTGGCCCGCTCTCGCTCTCGTTCACTTCTGTTAATTATTTTGCATTAAATATTTATGAAATTCCCGAAAGAAAAAGCCAGCGCATGGGGACAACTCAGTTGGGCAGAAGTGTAAAATTAATTAGGCTCTGTCCGGAAGGACGAAGAGCGTCAAATGGTTGCAAATGACAGCCAAACGGACTGAAGGCGAGTCGGTTAATAAATTGTTTATTGCACATTTGTGGTTCAATGCACAGGGACGCCACACACGGGCATAAATAAATGCGAATGCGATTTCGAAATTATTTATGCGCAACTGTTGATTTTCTGGCTGATTAACCTTTGGGAGCTTAACTAGGAAATATATTTTATAAATGAACTGCATGCAGGAAGCTGGATGCTCTCTTCAAAATGCACTAAAACTCAGTTAATCTGAAGTTAATCCAGCAGTGAAGAGACTCCTTCCACTGCCTAGGGTATGACCTTTTAATTACTATGTTTTTTTGTTGCCAATTTAGTTTATTATTTATCGCCTCTCGCTTCAACGGATAGCTACATATATGTAGTAACATATGCGCCCACATTTGCATTAACAATGGCAATTACCAAAATCCAATCGAATACAATTGGTTGGGATTCATTGGACTTGACTCGAGTTCAGGAGCTCAGGCCTGCACTTCTCCTCCTTCTCGACCATTTGTCCTTGTCACTCGACACTCCTCTTCTACACACACACACATCCTGGCTGACAGCTGGCTGACTGAGTGATGGGCCGCCTGATTGACTCGCCGAAATGTCCAAAAGTAAAACAACACCGGGACACAAAAAAAAAAGGGAAATCAAATCTCCGCCCATACGGATTCAATTAACGCTAATTTAAAATGCCAACATATCTGGAGAGGCCTCTGGAAATAGGAAAAATGGGAAAATTCCCAGCCAGTTTTCCACATGACCCCCATCAAAATTCCGTTGTCAGCGGTTCGGGCTTTGACACTCCAAAGGGCAGAGCAACAACAACTTTTCCATGTCAAGCCAAACGAGGTTTGATTGAGGGCAATAAGCGAGCCAAATCGAGTTTAGAATGTGTTAGCCATGTTTATGAAATGGATTCTAGATGGATTCTATATAAATAGTATAGAATATAGCATTTTCAATAACCCTTTTTAGGAAGTCTTTATTACACAGAGGTTGGTAAAGCAGTTAAGGATATAGCTAGCTTATTCTCGTTTTATATTTTTAATTAGGAAGCTATTAAATAATATTATATTTAATGGAACAAATGGAGACTTTTAGGGATTAAGGCTTTATTTTAGTTCCTTTAAAAATTAATAAATTAATAAAAACTATTTTAATATGAGTTTTTCTCTTCTCATTTTATATATTTCGCATTAAATTGTAGTATTTATTGAGTATCTTTCCCTATTTGTATTTTCTTCTTCAAAGTTTATTATTTATTTTTTGTTAATTAGCTAAAAACCAGAAATATTAAAAACCCGCTTAAAATGTAATATATTTAGATTAGGATACATATCAACATTTATTTATTCTCACCTCAATATTTGTTTGTTTTATAACCATAGTCGTGTGTTATTTATTTAATGCCTTTTTCAAAGCAAACAATACTTCGTGTTTAACTATGAGTCAAACATTTAACAATTAAATATATAAACTTTCGAGTGGCAAATGGGTTTTTCCATTAGTTTAAAAGAGTGGGGAGCGGGGGCAGAAAACCCATTTGTAGGCACTTGCCCGACTGAGTGCGTCCTAATGCCGCTCACAATTAAATTAAATAACACCATAATTAATTACTGCCCACGCACACACTCACGGCAGTAGGGACTCAGGACTCTGGGACTTGATTTGCTGGCCAAGAAGGTGCTAATGTCCTGGCCCATTCATTGTAGATTGAGGATGGTGTGCGTGAGTGAAATAAAGAATGATTTATGGCGGTAAGCTAACTAGCGTTCTGTTTCCAAGTGGGCCACGCATGTTCCTGTTCTCACAATTAGGCGGTGACCCCCAAGTGGAAATGATTTGGAAAGGGGGAAAAATAAAGGCGAAGGGAGAGGGCACCGGAACGGCAAGGAGAGGCGCCACTCGCTGCGCCATAAATCGCATCATAAATAAAAGGGCAGAGTCGCAATGGAGCCATCAAGTTTGATGCAACTTATAACCGTATTTGGCCATAACCGAGCCAATGGGCCTGCATTGATTGGATATATCGGGTGTCCTTAAGCGGCTCCGGCGACGGCCCATCAACATCTCGAATGTCCGACCATCAAGGCTCAGTGATAACGCTCCTCCGCACAAAGGCGTTTAATGTTAACGAGCAAATGGCCTCGGAGTAACTGCACTCCTTTCCTTCCTATCCCGGCACTTTTATAAATTGTGTTATGCTTAAACTTTATGCGAACGTAATACTTACAGATATATACTTACAAAAATATATATATATATAAGTATTTATAGTCAAGGGTTATCATCGCGGCTGCTTTATCTCGCCGAGTCGCTGAAATATGCGCCTGTTCCTTCTACGCTATCTGCCCGGCATCTTTCCGCGCTGCATGTTCATTTGATGCCGGTGCTCCTGCTGCCGCACAGCATAAAATCCACTCAGCCGTGCCACATAAAACCCGCAAAAAATGGATGGAATTATGGTGCCTGCTCATTGTGCTGCAGCTTCTCACCTCGCGCCCAGAGTCTGCAACGCTTCCAAGCTGCACAGATCCCTGCATTCCGCAAGAGGACTGCTCCTGGGCGAAATCAAAGGGTATATTAGTACACATTATCTGTGGGATTTCTGCAGAGGGGGGCCATGCCAAAGACTTCTTAATTTAAATGAAGACGAGGCACTGAATACACTGGGAAATAAAATTCCAGGTTTTTAGGGAAGATGGTTTCCTGGTGATGACTCCTTATTAAAGAAATCAAAAAGGGTTTCTAACGTAAGCTAAATAGTAAGTTTATTATGTTAACATTAAATACTATAACATAATTAATAATTCTTACTATTTTTCTCAGTGCTTTCGCTATCCAAATAAAATATTGAAAAAATCCCATTGAAATAAATTGCGGTCAGGCCGGGGGCGTAATCCGAATCCCGATCTGCGCCATGGGCTTATTCTAAATTAATTTTAATTATGTGAAACTAAATATATTGAAGATATGGAAGATCTGATCCACCTTATGCATACTTTGGGCACTTGTCTTCAAGGCAGCCGGCAAGCCGATTATGTTGCACGTTCTGCGGGAAACGGAAACTTTGCTGCCACATGTCGGTTGTTGGTTGCCAGTTGCTGGTTGTTGGTTGTCGGCTGCTGAGGCTCGACGTGTGTCAGAACTGATTAATGAGCTGCAAATGATGTTATGCGCAACGCCCGCTGCCAGGACGTAAATCAGAAATAAGCAGGCTTGCCGAGGAGGAGATGCTGGATGCTGGATGCTGCATGCTTGGGAGGTGGTCTTGGGGGTGATGGCTGCTGGATGCAGGCGCTACATAATGATGCTAATGATGCTGCCGATGTGGCATTGTTCGCGTGCGCAGACAGCTTGGCATTCGTCGCCTGCCCTTACATTTGTCACTTGTTGCCGCACAGCTGTTGTTCCTCCCCCCCCGACACTTTGAGTGTCCAACAAATATAGCCTCAGCGGAATTCTATTCTAAAATATCTTTTGCCAGAATCCCCCGCCTGGGGGACTAGAAACTTCCCCACCAATTGGCAGATGTCAGCTTTAAGCCATTTTAAAAGGCAAATGTCTGACAAAGCTGCAACTAAAACTTTTTATGCCCCACTTTGCCCGGCCATTCACAAGTTGTACGTGGTAAATAAAAGTGCACCCGGGGACCGCCTGCGTATCGCTTGCCAAATGGGATAGACAACACACTCTCGTCTGCCCCCCAGCTCCATCTCCATCTCCAGCTCCCGTTTCCCGGCCTGGAAACAGATTTAAGTATGCAGTTGTAAGCCATAAAACCAGCTTAATACTTCCGCCGAGCCACAAAATCTGAATTTATAGCCAACACAAGGAATACCAGCCAGAAGGAGAGTTCGAATTCGAGGCTTTGATTTGGGGAAAACTCTCGGGGAATACTCGTACCCTTTGGGTTTGAGAGTGAATATGAAAATAGAAATCCTATTTATTATTGAAAAATTCAAGGCTTAAAATTTCACTTAACTTATTAATATTAATAATTTTAAGGCTTATTTTAGGTTTATTGAAATTTAATACTCCTAAAAATCTTTTAAATAGTATGTTCTTGAAATCACATTGATATTGTTAGGGATTTTTATCTTCCACAATTATACCATTATAATAAGTTACAAAATAATAAAACCCACCCTAGGGTATCAGGAAAAGATTAAAAATAAAAATCTAGAACACTAACGAGGAGAAATGTGCTGTCGCTGCCGCTGTCGTCGACTGACTTACATAACATAAGACCTGGTTTCTGGGTCTGGAGGAGCGAAGCACCTTGTGACACGGCTCGGTGGGCAGGTCAGCTGGCCAGGGCAAAGAATATATCTATGGTAAATGCAAATCCCGGTGACCCCCGTCGAGATTGCTTTCGCCTTCTTCACCGCTCGTTGGCCATAATGTTTCCATATTCATATCTGGCGAAGTGAAAGTGCTTGATTAGCAAAAAATAAAGAAATCTGCCTGCTTCTGGCGGTTCCAAGGTTTAGACACATGCGGAATGACTGATTGCCTGGGCCTTGTGCCAGTGACTAGTGATTAGTGTTTATGCAAATGGGTTCTAAAGACCTGGCCGGGGCATATAAATCAATGTGGCGGTGAGGAGGTCGGGCCAAGTCGAAGCGAGATGAGCGCCAGCCACAAGTGGACGAGGCAGCTCCTCCTGGTGGTCCTGATTGTACTGCTTAACTGCAGTGGTAATCCTTTAGGTGAACTGGCTGAGAAATTTCTTCTTTTCCATCAACTAATGAATTTTCTTTACCACACAGCCAGGCGGCTGAGATTGCGTCCACTGAGTGCAGCGGAGATAAGACATTTGGAAAACTCCCTGCCCGAAGGTCGATCTGTTTCCAGTGGTTTCGCTGCCCTCACTGGCTTTGCCCTGGGATTGGGAAAAGCCTTGACGGGTGTGTTTATCTATGACGTCATTACTGCCAATATCACCGAAGCCGAGGAGAGCAGCGTTTCGACTGGTGGTTCTTCGGTGAGAGAGATTTGTCTTAATACGGGCAGCTCGAGTTCGGATATAACTTGCATTGTTTACTACACAAACAATTAATTTATAATATTTAAAATAATGTAATAATAATTATTAGCAGAATATATATTTATATTTAGTTTTTTTTCATTTTAAAAAATCCTGACCTGTCGCATATTATTTTTGTAGCTGATTGTTTACTCTCCCAAGCCCAATCGTATTTGTAAATTAAGAATAACATATTAATTTTTGGCTACCGCGTGGCGTGAAATTATTCAATGTATTCCATATAAAAACCAGTTTTGGGGTCGCCACTCTGTCAGAGGTCAAACTTTTTATTTTTTTTCGTAGGAATTTGAGATATTGGGAATGGGAATTTGCATATATGCAAAGCTAGGAACTTTCTTTGCCTTCTCGTCACACATAAAAGTGACGCAGAATCCGGTGGCCGTGTCAGTTGTGTTTCTCCGCGATTACGCGAAAGATCTTTGAAAAGATGAAGTTGTCCAGGAATTTGACATTTAGCCTAATCATCCTCATCGGAGTTATCACTGTTGGCTTGGAAGGTGAGTAGTGAAAGTTGATCTATGCGAACAGGGTGCTTTTTTGTTAGGGGAATACAGTCGTGGTCAGACTGCTTTAAATCAAAATTATAAACAGGATTAAGGATGGAAAAAATAAATGGTGTTAGTTTTACTATTGAAACTATTAAAGAAGATTATTGTACAAATTCTAGAGAGGATTATTTTTGGGTAACTCAGAGAGTTTAAATTTAATTAAAAACTATATTATTGAAGAACCCAATATTTATCTGTTAAATGTTAAAATGTCACTCGTATATATTTACCAATTTTCGATTTGTATTCTTTTGCAGCTCGTCGCCTGGTCCTGCGACCCCTGACGAGGAGAGAACTGCGTAATGCTCTGGATGAATCTGGAATAGGTTCCGAATCTGCCGCTGGAAAGTCAGTGTCGTCGGCCTTCGCCGGGCTGACTGGCTTTGCTTTGGGCATTACCAAGGGCATCGGCGGCTCAATCCTGTTCGATGTGGTCACATCGAATGTCACCATCGATTATATCACGAGTCTGCTGAACTCCACCGCCACTTCCACGAACAGCAGTGGAACAGCCCAGGAGATCTGCTTCAACAGTCGAAGTGTTGACGGGGAGTTCATTAATGGCAGGAGCAACGATGATGCAAATGTAGACGACAGCGTATATCCATCGGGAGAGTGGAGACAAACGGCTACATCAGGGTCTGCAACGGGTGGAACAGGGGCTACATCGCCTACAACACCTACAACGTCTACTTCGACTCCTGGCGTCACCTGCATTGTCCTGGGATCGAAGGGATATCGCCGCAGGCGCCTTCTGGAGATCAGACCAGGAACCTTGTCTCTTCGCCCCTCAAATCGATTGAGAAAATATCGTAGGAACAGGTTTTAAGAAAGAAAATCTAACATAGTTTAAATTTAAGGTTATTTATTTATTTATTGAGTTCAATTAAATTATTAAATTTTAATTGTGACGTGGGCCGCCTTAATTTCTGTTGGGACTATTAGGGAATAATTAGGGGACTCCTTCCGAATTTATATATTCTTCAATGATTCTTTAATGGGGCAATTATATAACATCATCAACAGGTGTTAATATAATATATTCTATATATATCATATTTATTATGGAATATATTAAGCTTTGAAAATAAATATTCAATGCATCGAACAAAACCTGTTGGGGGTCACTGCTGGGTCAGAGATCAAACTTTTTATTTATAAAGAATTTGCATATGCAAAAGTTTAAAACTTTCTTTGTGTTTTCTCCATGGATAAAAGTGAGCAGAACCCGTTGGCTGCTTCAGTTGTGTTTCTCAGTGAATGCGAATAGGATCGTCGCGATGAAGTTATATCAAAGTTGGACATATTTCTCAATCATCCTTATAGTTACTATTATTGCTGGTGTGGAAGGTAAAGCTTGATCTAAAACCTATTCAAACACAAATGAAAGCTGAGAATATAAAATATACAATTCTCCAAACCTAAAGCTCGTCGCCTGGTCCTGCGACCCCTGACCAAGAGAGAACTTCGCAATGCTCTAAAGGAATCTGGAATAGGCTCCGATTCGGCAGCTGGTAAATCGGTGGCTTCAGCCTTTGCGGGGATCAGTGGACTTGCCCTGGGCATTACCAAGGGTATCGGAGGCTCAATCTTGTTCGATGTGGTCACCTCGAATGTCACCATTGATTACATTACGAGTCTGCTGAACTCCACCGCCTCATCTACGAGCAGCAATGGTACCGCCCAGGAGATCTGCTTCAAAAGCCGCAGTGTCGACGGGGATGAACTTAAAGGCAGGAGTAACGATCACGCATTTGTGAACGACAACGTATATTCATCGGAAGAGTGGAGACAGGTACCTACCAGCACCACTGACAATTCCTGGACAGTCATTAATGGACCAACAACGGATACCACCGCAGCAGCAACGGATACCACCTCACCAACAACAGACACAAACAGTGGAGAGACCTGCATTGTCCTGGGCTCAAAGGTACATCGTCGGAGGCGCCAGTTGGAGATTCGACCAGGAACCTTACATTCCAGTAACTCGAGGCGTCTGAGAAAATTCTACAGGAAAAGGTTTTAGTCTGTGTTTATTTATTGATTTCGATTAGTTTATTAAATTTTAATTGTTCCGCATTCCGTTGGAGTTGTGGTTGGGTCGTCTTTATTAATGGTCGGATGACTTGGGGAAATCTTGGATTGACATATTTTATGATTTGCTGACATGCACTCTGGGGTTCGCCCCAAGGGATTTTACGGGGCGTGTGGGCTCGCCTTCCGAAAATAAACATTCATATGTGTAATATACACTTACACTGGCCGAAAAAGGTTATACTGTTATCAAGTTAAGTTTATTATGGTTATAAAAGAATTATTCATTATTTTTAAAGTAATTTTATGAGGTTTGAAGCGGTTACAAATGGGAAAAAATGTCTGAAATCTATAAAGCTTTAAGTTACAAGCTTGTGACTCTATAAAACATATATTAATCAGAGATATATTTTGTATTAAATGTTAAGTATTGAAGCAATAAATATATATTACAAATTTATTAAATTTTTGTAAAACAAAGGAGACCAGACAGTGTTTCCGAGGGTCCTTGAAGAACTCGGCTTTTCACACAGCACAGGAAGCTTTTCGAAGCTGGCCAACTTCCTTCTATTGGGGGAACTCTATGTTCTATAGTTTTCTCCATTTATTTTTCCCAGTTCCAAACGCTTTTTCTCGGTGTGCACTTTTGCAGCGTCACGCATATCGCCGTGGCAGAATGGTTATTAATACAAACAGCCACGCACGCAGCCGTCCACCTCCGCTCTTACCCTTTGAGTGGCCCACACTCCTCGTCGTATCCTTGTATCCTTATGTAAACATTGAAATGTCATTGCCGTCGAGGGCAGCGGCCCGGCACATAAATCCTCCTTGGCCACAATTTATTAACTTTAACACTAGCCGATGTCAACGGCACCCCCCAGTTTGCTATCCAGCTCGCCCAGCTTCCAGTTATTGATTTGGATGCGAAATTTATGTGGTCGAAGGACCTCCAGCCATGACTCTGTTTAGCGAACTATTAACTTTGAATCTTCTTTGAAATGCAGTGTTTATGTTATTGTCTGATCCCTGCCTAGCCTGGCAACGACCGGAATTGCATTAGGGACCATTTATTATTTATGTTAATGCCAAGGAAAGTTCTGTCAGGATGTGAAAAAGAGTGGTTAGTGATTAAAGTGCGGGACAAAGGACACAGCAAACTATTGCTTGAAGAAAACCAAACTCAAATTACCATATCTCTGCATCTTCAAAAGGCCATTGAAACGGAATTTGGGAGTAAGTACATATGGTATGTACAGTGGGGACTTTATGATGGCTAACTTAAGGTTTTAATTCAATGATTTGATTTGAAAAATATATTTTTAAAGGACCTTTCCCTTTGGAAACTAAATTTTTTAAGCTAAGAACTCTATGATGGCCAAATTTATGTTTTGAATTGATAATAAAATTTCTTAGAAATGTATTAAGAATTCTTTTAGAATTAAATACAGAAAAAATATATATTTAAAGGACAATATCCTGTCGAAACTAAGCTTTCCAAGCTAAGAAAAATTCCCTTTACTCGAATCCCACTGTTTGGGCTTTGTATGTATATTCATGAGAGAATCAGCAGCAAAACTACAATTATTGTGCACTTTACCATCGTAGAGAAAGCCGGCTTAATGACCAAGGCCATGACCCCAGTAGGGCAGTTGCTGCCCCCCTGCCCTCCGGTTTTCCTCCTCTCGCTTAGAAATTGCGTACTAAATGCGCTAAATTACTAACTAAATGCCGCAAGTGCCGCCCCAGGGCATGGCTAGAATTTCACAAATGAACGCCCTTTTCGGGGGAGGTTGGTGGTAAAAAAAGAGAGGCGGGGGGCCAGAGGGGTTGGTTGGTTGTTTTGGGCCAAAGCCGAAAACTGAAGTTGAAGTCAAAGTGAAAGCGAAAGCGAAAGCCAAAAACTGCCGACAGTCGATGACATTTGAGCGATAAGAAAAACTGTTGTGTGGCTTACTTGGTGGCTGCTCCCCTTGTGATTTCCTATCCGAATGGTGAGGGGTGAGGCCAGGGGTCAGGGGCCAGGTCCTTGTGGTTGTTGTTGGCATTAAGTATGCAGGCGTGTGAATTGCGAGGCAGCTGAAATACAAATAGTGAACCACCCACCCACCGCCTTTGGCTTCGTTTGGGTGTCTTTTCCTGGTCTTTTGCAGGCATTTTTACAGTTATTTTTACAGCATTGAAAATTGTTTTAAATGTTAATGTTGATGTCGTTGCCGCCGAGCTGATAATAAAATCGGGGCATCCCAAAGCCAACGAATAATTGAGTTGTTTTTTCGCAGGGGTGCCGAGAGTGTGACACGCACACCCCCCCTCAATGGCAACCTTACCCCCAGAGAGTCAGCTGCGAGGAGCTCTCGCACTTGTGTTAAATTATGCGGGTTTGATTTTTATTGCAACGCCGCTCATTTCGAAGCAGCTTTTTTTTTGTGTTTTGTTCTTGCTTCCTTTTCCGTTTGTTTGTTTGCCTTTGTTTTATGTGGAAGGACCGCTCCGCTGAGGTTACGAGGTGGCATATATCCCACCCAGGCCCCAAATCAAAATCATCTCGAAAGTATAAACAAGTTACAGGACCCCGCCGTGGAGTGACGAGCACGCGTGTGAGTGCGGCTGTAATTTGGTCATGCCTCGTTGCCCCAACGAGCTGTTGCCTGGCATTTCAATTAATGGCACTTGCCACCCTTGGATTCCCTTTTTTCCCCTTCTCGCTACTCGGGTTTCGCTTCTGTGCTCCAAAGGGTCATCACTTTCACCGCTGCACTCCTAATGAAGCCATCTCCAGGAGTTCCAACCCTTACTCCGCCGCCAAAGGAGAAGAGCTTGGCACTTTTGGGTTGTCAACAGGAGTCGAGAGATATTTATCTGTGCACTGGTAAAAATTCAGGCTAAGCTCTTGACAATATTGTTGACTTTCTATGGATGTAAAAGCTTAAATTAAACTCTCAGGTAAAAAATAATAATATCTGAAGATGTTCTTAAAAAAACTTTTTAAAGTTCAAATCTTTCTAGTACTCCCAATTATGATGACCTCTTTTACTCCTTTTCATTTTTTGCGGTGCACAATTGCAACTCCGCGGTGACACGTGACCGCAAGGATATCGGTTGAGCCCGAATACGCCGCATCGCACGTCTTAATAGATTTTTGATTTGTTTGTTCATCCCCAACCCCCCCTCACAGTCGATTTCACCCCTGCTTCCATATCCATATCCCAACTCGAATCCGAATCCAAATCCAATTGTGAGCCGCGCGTGCGTCTCTGATTGGAATAATGATTTGGCAAACGAAGCTAGAAAACAAACCGCGGCCAGATTTTTCCAATTTTTTTTGGGGAGTAACTTGTTTGTCAATATGGAAAATCAATACGGAATATTTTCGTTTTTGTCTTTTGTTAAAGCAGGCGCGTAATTCAATAAAGGGGAGGAGGAGGAGCGGGAGGGAGTCCTTGAATGCGGATATTGGTAGGTGAACTGAACGCTCAAGGCTTTGTGGACGAAGATTAAAAGCGCGACCTGAAAGTTTGTCTGCTTCCATTTCGGAGGGAGGGAGGCTCCAATATTGGGCAACATTTTACAAATTGTTTCAATTAAAAAGTTTACTGCCTTTGGTTTTTCGCCTTTTACTTAATCTATAATCGGCTTGCGATTGACACGTGCTATCGAATGGGAAGTAATGGCTTTTTGGGGGCGCTAATTGCGGCGACCTTGGCTGTGGGGGGAGATATTTATAAGTCCGTAAGTTGGTTGCATAATGCCCGCGTTACGTCCGCAACTGTACGAGTTTCGTAAGCTGGGAAAGCCAAAAGCTGGGCCAACTAATTAAATATATAATCAGTGGGAGAAAAAGTTGGGTCAATCCGCAATTGGCAATAATTAATTTAATTGATTTAAACGATTCGACTTGACCCATTGCGGGTGGGACAAAAGGGGATGGGGGTTATCGAGTGCATTTGATCTGTTTGTTTGTTCAAAATTAAATTGACTTGTAATTAAAAGTTTCGCAAATTGATTGAAATTCTCGTGTGTGCTTTTCCTTTGTTTACGTGGGGGTGGTCGTTGGGTCGCAACAAATAAGGGAATCCCCGCCAAAGGGCAGAGGAAGCGAAAAAACGGCTAATTACAGGCATTAATTAAAAATGCACTTTTTGTTGGTCAGTTGGACTGCAGAGAAGTTTAGATAAGAGTAGAAGTGAGTCCTGAAACTGAATTCTTGCCGGGGAAATTTTCTCTTAATTCTGTGGGCGTATAAGAGTGGATGTATTCTCTTATACGCATCCTTAACTGACCTACGGCAGGACTTGTTCGCTTGCTTTCGCCCATTGCCTAATATTTTGCTTTGTGTTGTCCTTTTTAAAGCATCCTGGATTGGGCAGGAATGCCTGTTATTACTTTTTAATTGTTGTAAGTCGAGTTAAATAGCTGATTTGCAAGAAGTCATTATTTATTTGTATCTAGTTTAAGAAAACATTACTTAAGCTATTCAGGACTATGTCAATAATGTTTTTATAGTAAAAAGTAAACGTTTGTATAATTGTTTTTCCCGAATTGCTTAAGGTTTGCTTAATCAGTTTTTCTTTTGAAATTACTGATGAAAATATATGTTTATATGTAGCTCAGAAAATGACTTCATTATCGCCTTTACTTCTAAGCACAATTACAATAAATTATAATTCAATGAAATTAAAATAAATGTAAATATCACATTGCGTATACGTAATATTTTTTTTATAGAATTATGTATGCCATGGGGAACATTTAACTAATTATAAACTGAGCTATAACTTAATATTTATTTTGGTTGATGTTTCTTTGTTTATATGACCTTAAATATATTTTAAGTTACTTCAATTTAATTTTGACACAATATTTTGTAAGATCTTTTAACAGTTAAGCATTACTATAATGTTGTCTTATATATGTTATTTTCCAAATCTGTAAGATATAAATTGAATACAATTAAGTAAATGTTATTAAGTTTGTTTTCTTCAGATATGTTTCGATAGTTAACTATCTTCGTCATCATCATTAGTAAACATTTGATTACTTTGCTGTATGCATATAAAAAACAGCCTCGCTAGAGTAATGTAATATTAATAAAAGTTTACATTTTCCTAAGCTAAGTCCTCAATTGTTATTCCAGCTAAATAAATAATACATTATTGAAACCAGATTAAACATAAATGCATGAATCCTTAAATACACATTTGCAGCAACTAAAATAAATACAAACATTGGACATTTCTGGCAATGCAAATTCCATGAAAATTAAACAGCAAATATGGAATTTTGAAAACATATCCTTGGAAAAATAAAGAAATATTTACAAATATTTCAATGCAGATGCAAGTATGATTGAGTGCCTGGGCAATGCACTTGCAATAAACAAACAAAGAGTCTTAATAGCTCCACTCGAAAGTTGCTTGGCAATTTCGTGCTCCAATAACCCGGCCTTAAGAGCTGTCGTCGTTCGCTTTGCCTCTCTGGAAGCTCTCTTTAGCCGCGGGCCGAGCGCTGACGATGGCCGAATACAGCCATGTCTTCGCTTTCCGATGGCGGCCGCATTCGTCAGCCGACCGCCGAGCGCCATTCAGTCACATCCTGCGCCTCGAACGAGTAGCACGCGTCCTTGATTTATGTGCGCGAGTTCAGCTCGGATTCAGATTCAGATACAAAGTCAGCTTCAGATTCAGATAGTCAGACTGGTGTGAGAGAGTGCCTAATGAGTGGACGGCGCCCTGCGTGTTAATGGCGAATTAATGACGGCGATTAAAATGCAATAGCCGCATGCATAGGCCACATAATGAGCAGTTACACTTACAGTTAAAGTTAGAGTACAGTGAACGAGTGCCATAAATTAAAATAAAGCAAGAAAAACCCGCGCCAAGTGTTGCCTACTTAGCGCGGCCTGGCGATCTGTGCGGCCAAGTGCTCGTAGCCCATTAAAACGAAAAAAAAGTTGTGTAAAACTCAATCCACAGCAGATTAAGACCCCAACCAAAAAAAAAGGGCAGACTGACTGTCAGTGCGAAAAAAGAACCAAGAAAGAACTTTCATTGCTCCCCAGGCAGAGCTTAGCCGAGAGTGTGCCCGGCTCTAATTTGACGGAATCGTTAGTTGACCGGCCAAGTCCTCCCCCAAGAGCTGCCGCCGGATCGCGTGCCGAGTACAAGCGTAATAACAATAAACTTGCGGATAACAACCACGGACACAGATACAAAGCTACAAAGATACATTTACAGGGACTCAGATACAGATACAGAAACAGAAACAGCAGCAAAATGTCCCTGCCATCCAGAGCCAATTTTGGATTACTTAACTGGCTCATCGGCTGGCTGCTGCTGCTGTCGATGGTGCTGCTCAGAGGTGAGTTGCCGGGCTTTTTAATTAAATAATCCAATTTATTTTCATTTAATTTCTAATTAAATTTAATTTGTTTGCGCCAAGCGCGCTGGCTGCTCTAATTGCCCCCGACCGCTGGCTTTGCCCGGTCCCACCCCTCTCTGCCGAAGGTTTTCCCTTTGTCGCCTAGGATTTCCCTTCTAATTTCCGGCAACCAGCGAACGAGGTGAAGCGGATGCTGGGGGGGAAGCATGAAAATGGGGGGAATGCGAATTGAAATTCTTTAATTTTTGTGCTAAGAATTTTAATTCCGCTACAGAGTCGGAAAAGTTTCCTTTTGTCTCTGTTTGCTTTTGGCGCAAGTCAAAAGGTGAAAGCATTTAATGCCCATCTGTGTGTGACCCCCAAAAGCGGAGAAGCCACAAACGTTCTAGGAAAACTGAAGGCGCACACACAGTGGAAAAGCGATAAAAAAAAGGCTGGGTTTCTTTATGGAAAGCTAGAATATTTGCCAAGACCGAATAGCCATGGCAATCTCTGAGTGATTTCTAGTTAAAATATTTGTTTTGCTAAAAGATGTACATTTTATTTATAAAATATATTAAGTTCTTTTAAATGTTGCAGCCATTTCTTTATGGATTTAGTTCTGAGCTATTTAAAAATTTCCTGATATGAAATAAAGTGGGACAAAATACTACAATTACATTTAAGGGGTTTTTATATTTATAAAATTAAAAAACCATTTCAAAATTTTGTAAAAATATATTTTAATAATAATAAATTTGGTATTTTCCTAAGCCTCATTTTAATATTTAATTGTCTTAAAGGATAGTTTTCCTCTGTGCAATCCTGGCTCTGTGCTGACTTAAGACTGGGTGTTAGTCCTAGTCCTAGATTCGCAGCCATCAAGGTTGGCCCAGAGACCATTTGAAGGGTCTGAGGATGAATGGCGAACCGCAGAGTGTATCCTGCCACATGCCATGTGTGTGTGTGGGTTGGGCAAACAGTTTTATATAATACTCTGCAGCACACACACTGGGCCGAAAAATCTCACTTTCAATGCATCAAATGGGAGAGGCACGGCCGCCGAGATAGATATAGAAATGTGGCAAATAAAAAAATAACGCAAAAACTAACAAATACTAACGAGCGGCAGACACTTGAAAAATGCTGTTGAAGCTTGGTCAGGGTCAAAACGCTGCAGGCTGCAGTTGCCGTTTGCTGTTGATGTTGCAGCGTTGCATGTGGCATGTTGCAGTTGACACACGAAACTAAGGCTTGGCTTTTGGAATCTCGGTTCTCAGTGTTACAGTTTAACGTTTTCAGTTTCTGGTTTTAGGGTTATGGTTTCATCTGTCCGCTGGCTGGCCTCAGCTTTCGGTTTCCACTTTTCAATTTTCTGCTTCTTCCGTTTGTCATCTGAGAAAGCTGCAAATTGCATCTTTATATAATTTTCCATCATTTGCCTTGCAGTTGTTCGTCGGCGCTTTGTGATTCGCAAATGAAATACTTTCCAAATGCAATTCACTTTTGCGCAAATTGTTTCCTTTGCCTTCGCCGCCTTTGAGGCGGTCCTTCGCCTCGTTCTTGTTGGCTTTCCCTCTTCTCTGGCATCTGTCTGTGTCTGGGCATTTCATTTGGCTAAAAGCTACTTGAAGTTGGTTAAGCGCAGACAAACAGAAATTACGCATTTTGGCAATTGAAAACCTGCAAAAAGGCAAAGCAATCAAAACAAATTCCGTCCTGAATTACTGTGTGTGTGTCCGTCCAAAGGATTTTGTTTGGATTAGTTGATACATTTGGCCAGAGGCGGCGATTGTTTAAAATAATTAACATTTTTGGCATTTAGCCTAAAACTGCTTCTGACAAGGCTAAATATGAAAATGTAATTATAAAGCATTAAGCCTAGATAATGTTTATTTTGCTTACAAAGTGATTGAATTTTATTTTATTTTGGCTTAAACTAAAACAATCAGAGTTTTTCCGAGTCTAACTGTCATAAATTTCAGTTTGAAGCCGAAAGGACTAAGCTCCCTTTTCTATAAACTATTCCACGCCTTGGAAATTGTTCATTTCATTAAAAAATTGTGAATTTTTTATGAAATGCTGTTTATATTGTTGTTTTGGCTTCAATAAAATCTCAATTGAATAAAAAGAGTGTTGCTTTTATTAAAAAGTGTATATATTATTTTTGTCACTTTTTCTCCAATTATCTGACAGGGAAAAAACTCGATAAATGCGTGCACATATTTCCATAATGAATTCATAAAACTTTCGATCGTGTCCTTACGCGGTCTCGTGTTATTTGGTTTGCTGGTTTATTAATAAATAAATTTTGTCCTTGCGGTTTGCCCCGTTTGCCTGTGCGTGTCACGCGGTATGCAAAATTGCAGTTATTTGCACAGCTGTTTGCCATTTAAGGCAAACAAACGCTTTTCCCAGTTTTTCACCACATAACTCTCGCACGAAGCGCGGTTTTTCCGAGTCTCTCGGTTAAGTATTTTTGTAAATATTTTTCGTGACGCTAAAAAGGGAAAAATTACACACTGAATGTGGGAGGGCAAAAAAAGAGAGATAATAGCTGACGTGATTTTGCAGTTGAGTCCGGTTAATGCAGAAGCCATGTGGCTGCAATAAAATAATTGATTGGGAATATCTGGGAGTGGTAATCAGTGGAGCACATCATTCAGCGGTGTCAGACTGATGAATGAACCGACGCATTGGCCCAGACAAGTGCCTGGCATCACGCACACTTTCCAAGGATAGACTCCATGGCTCGATGAGCTTCACCCTGGCAATAGCTCCTTGAAGTATGCAAAGCACATACTCAAGGGTTCGCCGGTTTGCCGGCGGTTCCAGGTTATTCATACAACCTTATGTTATCACTGATTTCCCTTCTATATATATTTACACCCACAGACAAATGTTCTTGAAAAAAGCCATATTTTTTTTATTCCCAAAAGCGGCTTGAAGAAGCAAACTTTCTCTGTTGTTGATTTTAATGGCATATGGCTTCGTTGGAATCTGTGATGAATGTGCGGTGAAAAGTTCAGCCGGAAGGGCTGCAGACTATACTTTTTAGCATAAGCAACATAGACAGGAGCGTAAGGGGCACCATTAATCATTTAATTGACAATTGGGCTTCATTGGGCCTGGTCAAGGCTAAGGCTAAGGGAGTTGGTTAGAGATAGTAAGTACATATTTTGAAACTGCCACAAAACTGAAGCTCATTTAAATATAATCTAAGCTAAGATTAAACTTAGGTGTCTTGAAAATCTCTTTAACCTTTGAAAAATGCCTTTAGAGACTTCGTGGCCTAAACGGAAGTTTAAATGTATTTTTAAACCAAGAAAGCTCCAATTCTCTGTGGGTTTTTTGTAGCCAAATTTAAATTTCTTATGATGTCTGATGATAAATTTATAAAAATTTCAGGAAGTATAAGCCATTTAAACGTTGTTAGGATATGAGAAATATAAATAAATAGTTTCTCCTGATATTCCAAGGCTATCTACCTATTATATTTAATAAGAAACACGTGTAAACCCAGGCTTGATATATTTCATAAAATACCACTTGGCACCAAGTACCTCAAAGTATATCTTAGTTGTCAAGGGAGTTTCAGAGGCTAGAAGGAAACGCTAAGTTCTGGCAACTAGTTTGTTAATTAAACTTGTTCTACAAAGTTGTTGCCACAGCAAAGATGAAAAGTTCCTCAGCGCCGTGAGCACATCTATTTTTTTAAGCAAATCCAAAAGTTTGCCCTATTAAGATTCCGTTTCTAGGCAGGTCAAACCACTGGCATTATTTTTTAGCGTTACCTTCGTAACACTTATGGATTTGACATTTATATGACAGCCAAGGTTTTTCTGTGTGTTTGGTGTGTGAGCAAGGTTGTTGTAGGTCCCCCGAGTGTGTTCTGTGTTTTTTTTTAGGTTTTCGCCACCCAAAAAAAAAATGAACATCAAAAAATAAAGAAAATTGTTTTTATTTTCCTTCAATGGGGGGCTATGAGAGGTTTAGGGAATTTTCTGGAGGGGGAACGGAAGCCATGTGCGTATATATGAGCATTATTTTTTGATTCACTTGGCACAGAGTAAGAGCCTGGCCTGGAAAACTCAACTATTTTGGTCACGTAACTGTAGCGCAGAGCAAAAACGATGCGAAAACTGAATCAGCCAAGAAAGAAGAAAATTTATGCATTTGATTTCAACTAATTTTCAGAGTCCAAGCATGGCTGCGAATTGTTTTGTTTATTGTCGGCCAAATTAGATGCTGCCATAAATTAGCTTAAACTAGAGGGGGGCCACTGGGGAGGCGAAACGTTCTCTAGAGATCTGAAGCTCCCCATTCCCGCTTCCTGGCCATTGTTGCTTTTACGACCGCCAAACAGCCTTGGGCCAAGAGAGACGTGGCTATTAAAAAGCACTCCGCAATCGAAAGCGGGCAACTCTTCGCCAGCTGCGCTTTCTCCCAGCTTTCAGCTGTCGATTTTAAAGCCTTTAGCCAAAGTGCCAGCCCAAATTGAACCAAAACACTCACAGCAGAGCACACACACACTGAGACAGACAGACAAGTGTCGTAAAAAGGATATTCTCGCCATAAGTTTCGGGCGGGGGCCTGTCGATAAATCCACAGGAGCAACATAAACCAGTTGCGCGGCTCTAAAAATCGTGTAGGCCTCAATCATTTCCCAAGTAAAATTCGTTTTATTAACACGGGGACTCCGGGACACGTCACACGTGCTGGGGACAAAGGCCCAGGCCAGGAGTTCCTGGCCAGGAGTTCCTGGTGGAGACGACGGTGTCTTTGTTGCTGTTTTTCCTGGGGCGTGCCAGTAACCTACATGAGATGTTGCTTTGAGCCGCCTGTCTGAGCCGCTTTTATTAAAAATTCCTCACACACAAACGGCCGGGCTATGGCGGGGCATAGGATAGGATATAGTCGGAGCTGAAGTCGGAGTGGGAGATGCCGAAATAAGCATGTTTAAGGCAACCAACTAGCAGGAAACAACCAACAATTGTCTATGTTGCCGTTGGTGTTGCTTCAGGCATTGCTGCTTCTGCTGCTGCTGCTGCTGCGTGCTTTCCCGGCGAAGCAGTTTTATTGCTTTGTCATTCCAACATATTTCACACAGACACATCAGCAGCAACAAAAGACGTCGACATCGCTAAGAACTGAGCCGCATCGGCTCCTTATCCTTTCGTCGCTGTATTTTTGGGTGAAATCCCCAAAGGGTAGCCCAGGGGTAGCAGTGGCTACAGCAATGGATCATAAAGATACTGCTAAAAGAATTTTATATATTATTTTATTGATATTTTTGAGAAAGTGTATGCCTTACATATATTTCTTTCTTTTTTGGAACAGGTTGAAGATTGGTTTCATTAGATTTCATAGCTCCTCCAAGTTCTCTATTTAGTATTTAAGAGATACAAAAATTAGCTGGCTATACAAATCATCTCAGATTAAATAATTGCATTCTAAAACCATATATTATTTTTCTTAAAAGCCACCCATTTATTTCATTTTAAATGCCGTATATAGTCTAAATATATTTTCATAGTAGCAAACTAACTAGCTTACCTTTTTAATGGCTTATAATCGTTCATAAAATTTATTGCCTTTCTATTCCAGATTAAACTAGAAAGTGGATAATTTTTATATATTATAAATTGTACATTTTTATTGCCGTTCAATCTAATCTAAGCTGATATTTATTTTCAGTGGGTCATACAATTTATGACTATTTAAATAAAATTATTATGGCCGGTAACATAACATAATTGTTATCAATTTGTAGACCATAAATGACTTAATTTTCTTAAATTAATGGTTAGGCTATAGTGATATCATTTGAATAACAAATAACAAATTACCCAGTTTGATACAAACTGTGAAATATTTCAAGGAAATTGTATTTAATTTCGATAATTAAATTGTTTTGTGTGTTTTTGTTGAGAAAATACAAAGTTTTCTTACGAAATTGATTGCTATTGTCGATTGCTGAATGTTTTCTGATTAATTCTTAATTAAATTTGAGGAGGTTTGTATTATTTTATGTATCTTTTAATTTATGGAAACAGGAGGAAAGTTTAAGGACTCTTTCGCTAAAAATATTAAAAGACAAGAACTCAATCTCATTATATTTTCAGCATTTTTAGCTGAGGCCTTCAAGGGGTATCAAATTGTCCAAGTCTGGAATGAGTTCGCTCTACTTGTCCCTTATTTATTTGTTGTACATGTCTGCCTCACTGGTTTGTTATTGTTGCTGCAGCCTCCCGCTGGCAACTCCTCGCCCCCCTGTTGCCAGTTGCTGGTATTGTCAACAGCGTTTGGCGCCCGGGGGGCTGACGCATTTCTCATGCGCTCGCGCGTGTCATATTTATTTATTTCGCCTTGGATCGCCCCTCCCAGCATTTCGCCCACTTTCGTTTTTTTTCCGCTGTTGCTGCCGCTGCTGCTGCTGCTACATGTATGCCTCACATACAAACTGTCTGCAATTGTGTTGATGTGTCATTTCCTTTTTTGGAGCCCTTATACAGTCAAAGCGTTTTTCATTTCCCGTTTCCTCAGCCATTGTTGGCCGAAAGTTTGCCACGCCTCCCTAGTTGATTCCGAGTCCTTTGATATGCTGAGTGTGAGAGTGGTGGGGGCCATTCGCTTCGAATTGATTTGCCTCACTCCAGGATCGAGCTGGAGATCGGGGGGAGCGGGGTAGAACACTTAATTAAACCGGCCGGAGAGAGTGGCAAGTACTCCTGGCCAAAAACTTCACTGGGTGGTTATCCAGCTGCGAACACGAATTGACAGCCAACTAACATTTATGGGCGCTTGTCATGTTCTACATTTTTATGGCTCGCTCTCGACAATTATGCGCATTTGCTTTCTCTGAAAAGCGGAACACACACACAAACACATTTTCTGCAAAAAATACAAAATATAAAAAATAAAATAAAAAATAAAACAAGAAAATGAAAAAAGAATTAATGAAAATACAAGCAAGCAGCCAACCAACAACTGTTCCATATTTGGTTCACTGAACTCAAGCATTTGCCTTAATTTTGTGGTGTCCTTTGGCGAAAAAAGGAAACCAATAATATACCTAGCCGAGGCTGGAATACTCTGGCATTACTTTATTTAATTTTGGCAAAGTTTATATTTAGTTTTCACAGAAATTTCTTATTTTATAATGTAAGAAATGAAGTTAAGAGAGTTATTTAAGTTCAGCGACAGGTTTTATTTGTTTGTTTTGGCTTTCAGTTTGTATATTTTTATTTCTCACTATTACCAATTATTATTTACAAAATTGTATAATTTTTAGTCAAATGTTCGTATATTTTAAGTGTTTTTGAGCGTGTTTTATGATATTTAATAAATGTATGCAAGATGAAATAAAATATTAAAGCTTAAAAAATTCTCTTTTGATAATATAAATTCATAAGATATTTTAGATATAAATAATACTTGACAAACTCTCTTCCAAAATAGAGTATCTCCAACTTAGGGTATCGAATGTCAGCGCCTGGGAATATGCAACAGCGGCTGCAACTGCAACTGCAACTGCGTGCAGCTGTGTGTGAATTCGAGTGCATTGGCAAGTGGCCAAGAGCGGCGGCAACGACAACAACAGGAATAAAGTAGCAATTGGGTGGGCCGTTAAAAACAGCAGAAAGCAATTAAACTTGGTCACGAAAAGAAAACAAAAAAATGGCGAGCGGAAGACGCTGCGTATACGTAATAAATGATTGCAAAAACTAGGCAAAGGTTGCCGCAACACCCACCCCCTCCAGAGAGCTAATCCGAAAGGGTTGAGGCAGCCGCAGCATATTTCCCGTCTAGTCTGCGGCAATTACAAGATTGAACGGAAAACTTTGAGCGCTGGCAGGGAGCGATGACCCCGAAAATAAGCTTCTGGCTTCGCCTCGCCGGCCTATAAACATTTGAATTTCATTTCATATTTCTCCGGGCGATGCGGGTTATATGCCAGCTCGCCCTCTCATTGACATTCATGGCCGGCCATCTATTGAACTTTTTACGCTCGCTCTCGCTGGCAAAATGTCCTTTTATGTAGCCGTTGCCGCTGTTGGCTGTAGGTCCTGCACTTGGCCATTTGGGTGTTGGCGGGTGTTTTTGGGGCCATCACGCTGCCTGGTCGCAGTAATTAAGCCGCCTCAATGGCTGATCAAAATGGCATCGCTCGCAGACATTTTCAGCCCCAGTCTGAGCGCGACAATTTGCTGGTGTTTTTGTGCGTGGCGTTGGGTAAATGTTTGTTTTGGGCGAATTCCCATAACGGCCAGCCATTTTTGTTATTCCTTTTTTTTATGTTTTGTTTTGTAGGTTTTTGTTTCGCGTTTGTGGTGCCCGCGTGCATATTAAGCTAGAATACGTGGCAGTTTTCGCGGCTTTGTTATCTGCGTGCGCGGTGCTTTGACAGCCCTTTGAGTTATCAAAAAAAAATGGAGCGAACCAATTGAAAAATGAAAAGCCCCAGCAGCAAGGCCGTTGTGTAATTAAAGCCAGTCTGAGCCGGGGAATTGCTTTCATCTGCGTCGTATCTGCGTAGTGTTCGAATATATATATCGACAGACGTCTGAGTCAGCGGAACCTTGAGCAAATATGGATGGCTGCCGTCTCTGACTTTTGATATTAATTGCAATTGGGCAAACAGCTAATGACCGAGGCCAGGGGCTGTTTCGGCAACACGGCCATGTCCTGGCAGGACCTCAATTCAGTTTCAATTTGTAGCCACGCATTCACAGGCCTGCTCACAATAAATTACGGTATTAAATAAAGTTTGTCAAGAGGAAAGAGGCCGAAACAGAGGGAGAGAGATGAAGCCTTGGTGTCCACAAGGAGCAGCAGCTCCTCCGGCCTCCATCTGGTCTCAATCTGATTATCCCTGGGGCCCGATGGGCCTCTGTGTGTGTGTAAGTGTGTGCGGCCTGAAAAATTGCACAATTCTCAAATACACAGGACACACATACACACACTTACAAATTGGGGCACATATGTTAAATTTCACAGGACGAGAGTGAGAGAGCGAGAGCTACTACGTGCGGACATTAGATGGCTCTCCCAGGGCGGCCAGGAGCAGGACCGATCCGATTCCCCGTATCCTTCGGGCAGTCCCCCAAGTCCAGGACAACAGTGCGTAGGATGGATTTGATAATTTGCCGGCCGGGCCATAAGCAAAGCTTAGCTAAAAGCCGAGTGAATGGCCCCTAGAACGGCCCATGATGTATAACAAGTCCTGTTTTTGTGCCGCCCAGCTCAGCCCTTCTGTCCGAACTTTGAGCGACAATCTAAAATAATTTCAGTTGGAGCAGGCCGGAGCGCTGCCCCTTTTCCTAAATGCTTGTCCTTGTCCATGTAGCACTTAAGCCACATCCCATTATCAGGCCGAGAATTGTCCACACGTGTTGCCTCGACGAAGCCTCGAAGGAGCGGGAACGAGAGTTCCCCCAGGAACTGGTTTAATTATAATTTTGTTTGATTTTCGGAATGCAAGATTAAAAGTGCCACGAGTTCTTCGAAGTACAAGTCATAAACTACAATCTGAGTTCTGAGCTGGTGTGAAATTCCAAAATCTGATGGAATACTCAGCACATCGTGTGTGCTTCTGACTTTGTTACGAACAACATTGCGTATACTTAATGTGTGGCCTTAGCATGTAGCAAGGAGGAAAGGAAGAAGAAATCTCCTGCAATTGCTGTTATTACGAAACTGCTGAAGTCCTGAGAATACATGACGCAGCTTCTACACTGGGAAAAGCCTTTAAATTTATAAAAATAAAATAATAAAATAAAAATTAAATTGTAAAATATATCTCTGCGAGGGAAATTTTTACAAAATGTATTATTTAAGCATTTTGAAGGAAATTTGTGTGCTGTTTTCTATATTTTTTAAAGGAATTTAAATGATTTATTTATATTGTCTGAAATGTACAACATTTTTGTGATAGAAATACTTTTATTTAATATATATTTATTCATATTTTATTTAAAGAGCAGTTATTAATTATTTCTATTTTATATTTTCACATTTTGGACTTTGAAATAGTAAATAAATTGCTTCGTTTATAAATTATTTATTTCCTCTAGAAATTTTAACATTTCCCCATCGAACTTGTCCCAAAGAAGTATATTATTATTTCTCTGCGTGAACTTTACAATAGCTGCTGAGAAGAAAATCTGCAAAGAAATGACAGGGCCTGTGGATGCCTGTGAGCTGTGTCCTCTGTGCTCCTTTTTGGCTCGTATGTGCAGTTATTAATTTTACTGCAACGACTATGACAGAGACTACGACTCCCAACTACGACTGGCATTGGCCAGCTCAGAGAGAGAGAGAGACTGCCAGCCTTTGGAGGCAATTCCAGCTTCATATCCCAGGCCGATCCGGCTGGGCCCCAGTGGTTGTGGCTCCTGTTTGCCAGCATGGTCGTAATTATTTTTAATTATTTCTCCTGGCAACCGCAAGCTTGCTGCAGGTGCAGCCGTCCTGATGTATGCTAGCAAAGTTGTCAGGCAGTTAATAAGCTGACTCTTTTGTGGCTGCAGCCGGGAGGCAATTTGCAGTTGGCTTAACATGCCTCGATGGCTGTTAGTTTTATGTTCTCCTAGATCCTGAATTCAGAATCCAGAGTACTGCGTACCAGAGTCCTAAGTCCTGAATCCTGGCTTCTGTGCTGCCTGCTGGAGGCCTTAAAGTTGATTTGTGTGCACGAGCTGCAAAGTAAATGTTGACATTTTCTGGGAAACAGATACAGATACAGATGGAGAGACGGTCACAGCGAGAGAGACCGAGAGTCACACTCATGGGTGGATCATTTAATAACCTTCTGAAATAAAAATCCAATATGGGACCGCAGTCTAATCCCACTTTGGCTTTTAGCTGCCACGAAAGTCGCTTAATGTGCGGGCAGGGAGTCAAGTCGACTCGACTGTCTGTTGACAGCTTTTGCTTTTGCACAAAAAGTGGCAGCAGAAAAAGTTTTGCATACTTTTGCCGCATTATATATTAATGATACATTTGCCAACTGTCTGGCCCCGCGGGGGGTTACCAAAAAAAAAAAAAAAAAGCAGAAAGAAAGAAACCCCAACCGAGTGTAGCTGCTGACTTGTCTCTTTCGCCGGCTCATTTCGCCGCCCTGCATCAGTCAGTCAGTGGCACATTTTATAATCCACAATGATTGATATCAGTGTGTGCGTGTGTGAGTTGGAGCGAAGGATATATGTATGGGATGGTCGCATTATGTGCACTCACTTGACGGAGGCAGCGAGACAAACGAGAAAACAAAGAGCTAGGCGCCCAAAAGCCAGCAACACGAAAAATATAGCCACAGTTAAAAATGTCACAGTAAATTCATATTCATTCATTATGTTAAAATCCCCCACGGGACAAACACAAAAGGTCCATGGAAAAGTGCACAAAAACAGGCACAGGGCAACGAAAGGGAAGGATATGTGGCAGGAGGACACCCCTACACCCCTACACCCATACACAGTCATGTGCATAACGTAGATTGTATATGACAAAAGTGTTGAGCCCAACTCGGAAGAGCTGCGAGTGTCGCATTCATTTTCATTAACCCGTTTTTAGGCCCGAGCCCCGCCCCATTTCGCCCCCATTCCGCCCCAGCAGCTGATGTATCACTTGCCTAAATCTCCGGCATTCCAGGCAGCATTTTGTTGCTGCCTTTGTCATGCCCAGATATGTATGTATGTATATACCTATTTGCAACATACATTCAACGAAAATGTGCCACTTAACATGGTGCTGTATATATATATCTATGTATATTATATTTTTTCATGGTTTAATTTATTATAATGTTTATAAATATATGCATTTAATTTATTGAAAGCTAGTCAAGCCTTTAAAAATATATTGACTCGATTTTGTTCTTTTCTGTCCAAGATTATCTTTACAAAAAGAATTCATTTACTGGAAAATTATCATTATTTGAATTTTTCTAGGTTTTATTTATGTATCTTACGTCAACTTAATCCAAGAAAGATACAAAGTGATGGCACCAAGAAGTATTTTAGATAGCAGATGCTAGTTTGAGTTCCTAAGCACAAAAATTTGATGTTTTCTTATTCCAGAGATGTAATAGCCTTACAACAATTTTAATATTTTCTGAAAGCTATATTATATTTACAATAAAAAAATTCTCTATATATTTAATTTACCACATTGTTTACATTCTTAATCTGATATATAGTATAATTTTTAGTATTTCCTTAGCTTTCCCTTTCTCAATCATTATTTTCTATTAGTTTTTTATCTTTTAGTGATCCTTAACCTTTTCTCCCTGTGCATTCATCAGCAACCAAGAAAGGGGAACACTATGGCAGGCCTGTGACTTTCTTCGGCTCAACAGATTTCCCACGACCAAAGGGGGGTGGGCACAAGGAGCCATGCCTGGCAGGGAGACAAGTGTGCCTTGTTTGGGGATAATTGCTTGTGTGTGTGTGTGGTGTTTATGCGAGTGACACGATTTCGTCAATTCGATATTCAAGTAGTGAGCGATGGATGAATCGATGAGGTTAGGCTTCGCATCGATTTATTGATCCGAAAGAGATACTACACCTTAAAGCAACTTTAAATTGCTATGCCTAAGGCTCGAGATCCAAATAATTGAAATGCAGCGAAGCGATGGAACGTCTATTTGTGTGAATGTTTGCTTAGCTTAATCATCTGACAGGCGGCTCTGAGTGTGTGTGTGTACTTATGGCTTAGATACACACGTAATTGCTAAGCAGATACACAGATACACAGCTATATACATAGCTGTATAGATACTCGGATACACAGCTGGAGAAAGTCGCAGCTGCCATTAACCAATCAGGCGAAAATTCACCAAGGCTCTAAGGCACTGAGATCCTTATTGAGCTGTGTGCGGATGTCAGGTGGTTGCCGTTAATTAAATCGCTCAGTTAGAAAATTAAAGCAACAGATGGAGATGGCCAGAAACGAATCAAACGTCTAAGCGACATTGCAGCTAATTAACATTTTGTACTGCAAACAAGAAGCGAATGAGAATTCCCGTTTATTTGCGACACTCGCATTGAAGTTTTGGGGAACGGTGCGTATACGTGATGTGGCCACAGCAGCCACCACCCCTCACCCCAACCGTCAGCGTAAATATTTAATATGCTAATAAACAACCATATGGCATTTCATTAAATACATTATCATAAAAAAATTCCGCACGCACTCTCATAATTTCATTAGCACCCTCGCCCCGGAGTTTGTGTTCTTGAGAAATTCTCTTTAAAACAGGAAAGGAAAGCGGGAAAGCCGGCGACGAAAGAAAGAAAGAAAGCTGTGTAAACACACCAGGACCGATGATGAGAATGAGACGCCAGATGGAGTGGGCCGAAACCCTCTTAGCCACATCAGAGGCGTGTTGGAATTTAATTCCGCTTAATGTTTGTCGAAAGAGCGGGATTGCGGCGGTCCCAGAAGCCTTCCGATACGGTGAAGTATTTCTTTTTTTTATTTTGGGTTGGCTCTCGGATTGAATTAGCATAGATTGCTCATTCCGAAATGAACACCGTATATCCGCTGACCCAGCTGCGATTGGATCTCTGAAGTGGATTCGAAAGATATAGCACCACTCACACGCGCCGGCCAAGGAGTAACCACTCCTTTGCTTCCTCTACGCTTTGCTTTTCCTGCTTTTCCTGCTCTCCCTGCCTTCCCAGAAATATGCAAATAATAAGCTCTAAAGAGTAGCAGCGCAGAAAGGGAAAACCAACAGCGGCAGCGGCGAAAAGAAAAGCCTCTCAGCGGCAGCTCTAAACAGCATTTACAAATAATTTCCAGGGGATGAGGACTGGAGCGCACACAGCGACAAAGGGAGATCCGTTTTTTACACATCCTACACTTGTAATCATTTTTTTTGTACAGTACCGCACCGCATCGCTTCCTCCTCGAGCCAAAAAGGATTTATTCTCGTGCTTAACTTGGCTTAGCTGACGGTTTTAAATGTAATTAGTATGCATGTTTGCATTTCGTTAGCGCTGCCGACCGGCGACTGTGAACTTTTCATTATAAATCACGCTTGCACAGCCACCGGAGCGGGGACGGGGGAAAGGAAACTTGAGCTCGAGCGCGAAACGTATCCTTGCAGGCATAATGATTGCCGAAAAAAAATGTATTTAAATAAATTTTAATTAAAGCCGGTACGCAATATAAAATAAATAAATAAAATGAAAGCGAAACTGAGTCTCAGACCGCGACTGAAATGCCAGCAAATTGCTTGAGGGGCTGTTGAGTACGGCAGGAGTTGGTGCAGGATCTGGAGGATCTGTAGGCGGAGCAGTGTGCCTGCTGCTGCTGCTGTTGTTCTACTTACTTTGACTGATGAAGATTTATGCGGCAAAGTCGAGGTTATTGCTGTGGTTGCCAAGGTGCACAAACCCCAGACGAGTCGAGACGAGACGAGCGAAGACGAGACATCCAGGATGTGGCAATTTGTTTCGAGTGCTCGTGCTCCCCCTGGTTTGGCTGGTGTCTCATTGGCAACCGGCAGGTGAGGAGCCAAGCAGAGCTGTCAGCCACTTACTGCCAACAAACCGCGACAGTGACAAATTCAAAATAATTTCATTTTCTCTTTATTTGCACTCGATTATTCATGGGCCCGACCGAAAGTGGCGTTTAATTAAATTTGACAACATCTACAAATTTCCATTTGCCAGTTATGAGTCTACGGCAAATGTGTGGCTTGGCTAGAGCATCCTTGATGGTCTGCAGTGAGTCATGTTCAACTGGCCACCAGTCCACCTAAGAGCTTTATTCCTTAATTCTAGGTGTTAAGCCGCTTATGAAGGCTCATTTTCGTGGCCAGCATTTCATGGTTCAAGCAATTGAATATTGTTAAATGAACTTTAATACGTTTCAAGCAATTAAATATTGTGAATATTGCAAGCAATTAAATATAAATATATATTTTTTAATTTATTTAAATGTTTTCCTTTATAAAAAGTGTTATAAGCCACATTAAATCTTATGGAGCATTAAGTGATTATATCTTGAGACTGCGAATTAAATATATTTTTAAATTTTAAATGGTTCTTTTCTTTTGTTTGTATATTTTTTTGGGTTTCAGATGTTCGTAGAATAAATGTTCAAAAATCCCTATCCATCTGTTAACATTACCGCAATTTTGTGTTAGTTTTTTTAATATATGTATAAAAATAATTAATTAAACATCTCATCAGGCTATTAAATTAAACATTTACCAGTACTTCGAAATATACCATAATAGTTCTCAATTATTTTCGAAATCATCATTAAAAATTCCTTTCTATGTAGCTTCGCTCTGATGTTTATCCGCTTGTTGTGTAACATTGAGGGGAAAAGCGCACTTAAGTCCGGAAAAGTGTTGGCCAAGCAATTTGCCACTTGGCATCGGCTATTTCCACCCTTCTTTTTTTTTTTGTATTTTTTGCCCTTTCGCTTTTCCCATGATTTTTGCTTGCCAGCTGCAATTTGCAATTTGTTTGTTTTGCCTGTTTTGGTGGATCTGCCACCGCTCTCTGGGGCCTCGCCTTAATGAATCTGGATTATTAATGTGCTCTCGTATTTCTTCACTTGATTATACATGTAATTTGCGCCCAGCTCTCGCTTTGTCCACATCTCAGTCCTCTCGGCCTTATGGGTTTCGTCCTCTTCTGGCCGCCTCCTTTTGGCTTTGCTGTTTGCTGATGTTTCCCTTTGGTTTACATTTCATGATTTCCCATTGTCAGTATCCGCATCCTGTCGCAACCCCTCCCTTCCCTTCCCGTGCTGACCATGTCCTGCGAGTATCCTGTTTGGCGAAATGTAAACAAAAACTCGGCATCAGAAACAAAGTGGACACCGACAGCAGCTTATAAATTAGTGACTGACGCAATTAATGAATGGGCCAAATTAATGGAACTTCTGCTCGACTGAGGAGTCCTGAAATGGCAAAAAATATGAAACGGTGACTGCCAGGAGCGAAGGTAAAAGCAATAAGAAAGCTGAAATTCGGTATATCAACAAATTAAAGCTTGGTAGTATGAAAAACGGGTTACTTTTTGCCGTGCACGATAAACATTTTTTTATATAAATAAATATGCGGAGCAAACTCAGTAAAAGCTTTTGATTAAAAATTGTTTAAACGCTTAAAATTATGATTTTCGATACAAAACTTTTGGCATATTTTTGGCTATTACTAAAATTTATTTCTCATCTTTAATAATTTTAGTATTACATTTTCTAAAAATTTAAAATAAATTAAGAAGTGTACATAAAATATTCACTCGAAATTCCTAATCTAAATAGAAAACTAAAGCTTAAGCCTTTACTTTACTCTCACCAGGTATAATTGGCTTAAGTCTAACCCAGTTTGCCGTTAAATTGTTTCCCAGAAACATTTAATTGACTTCCAAGAGGCGTAAACCCTGGGCAACGCAGTTTCAATGAGTTACTGGGAAATGAAATTTCATAAAAATTTTAAATCACTTCCCAGCTTAGCCGCCGGTACAAGTCTGCGCTGCACTCCGCAAAAAAATACTTAATCATTTAAATTGCATCAAGAGCCAGCCAGCCGGGCAATCCAAATGTATTTAGCCACAGAAAGTATGCCACAGCGGATTCCGTTCGTTCGCTCGTTGGCCATAAAAAAAGAAAACAGAAAACAGTGCAATTCAAATGGCCGCAAGGAAGAAGAAGCCGAAAGCAAGGAAGGCGAGTCACAGAGATAAGTAAATCATGCAACCAGAGGAAGCTGAGAGCCGAAAGCAAGCTCTAGGAGAGGCGGCTAGCAGGGATTATAAAACGGGAAACTGTATATAAATAAGTTTTGTATTAATCATAGAAATAGCCGGCAACAATGTGCCTGCTAATGGCGGAAATTTTATGGCTGCTTTTGTCCGTTCGCCCCAAAGTATGCAACATTTAACTAAGGCAGCCAGGCGAGAGAGGGGGGCGCAAGGACTCGACGGAGGTGTTTTAACTGCATTGCGCTGCTGGCTAAAAATTTTATTACATTTTCTGCTCAAAAAGCCAAGTAATTAGTTTGGATACTCGACCCTCGGGCTGGGATATTTTCTCTACTCTACTCGTGTTTCCCGCCAACGCTTTTGCGGCTTCCACAAGCGTCGCCCGCCCGACGTTGGCGTTATCCTTTGGCCTGGCATGGAGTGTCCTTTTTATGCTCGGACCAGGCTAATGAATAAGAATGTGTCTGCCCTCTGTGAAGGCGATAAACGTTTGCTGTGATTATTTGATTGGAAAGCCGTAAAAGCCGGCCAGGATGTGTCCGCATGTGAACACATCCATTACCCGCACACACGCACAGACGTTGCCCTTTAATGGCCTCTTTTATGGATACAGACTGCAATGCGTATGCGTACTGCCTGTCATTGATCGCCCTTTTCGTCAGTCATTAAAATGTTTATGCTCCCAACCGTCCTCCTGTCCTTTTGTCCGATTCGCGTGGCCTAATTGAAGAACTCTTGAGCCGTCTCCATACGGTTCAGTTTGGTTCAGTTCGCTGGCCTTAATTAGGTTGTAAAACTTTAATTACGACTCGGCGCAATCAGCGCAAATCATTTGGAATTTATACCTACGGCCCGGCTCCCAGATCTAATTTGAATGGCCGTGGACTGAGTGACAATCATCCATCTGTCCCTGTCGGCGCATTAATGGAATATTCAATGCCTGAAACATTCATGGTCAGCATTCTGGATCGTGTCTTCTGAGTGGAGCTGAGTGATGAGCAGTGCTTAAAGTTGCCAAGGCTTGAGCGAAGGGAAAGTCGGGTCCTGCCAGCTCCACCAAGGCGTAAAATCGATTTCGTGATATATTAGAAGCACACATTAACGTAGACACGGGCTCGGGACCCGTCTCCGGCTCCGGCTCCGGCTCCCGCTCATGTGAATGCCTCCTCCTGATAGTCGTAGTCAGACGGAAAGAGCCGTGGGCATAAATTGGATGGGCGCCCGGCTCACAGACACAGACACAGACACACAGCGCAGCAGCGGCAACTCATCAAAATGCAAAACAAAATACGCAAAAGTAATTCCCATCTACATCAAGTTATTTATTTTCTCATATTGCTACAAGATGTTCCAGGCTCAGCATCATTTACTTTAATTGTAGGGGTGTGTCGGAGGAGATGATATTCGCACAAGTTTGATGGACCTAGTTTACTGAGGGGATTTCATTCGCTTTAAAAAATCTCAATAGCGAGCGCATGCTGTTACAGCTTTCCAATTTTCCGGCTGGCTTTCATGTGGCTGCCACCAATTGAGTGCTTGACAACGGGCCAGAACTGTAGTGACAGGCAGCAGGCAGTTGAAACTGTGAAATGGCAACCGCAAAACGTTTTTCCCCCCATATTCATATAATTAAGCAAACTATTCAAATATGACGCATACGCCATGTGGTCGGGCCTCAATTAGCGACGCCGGACTGACTGCAGTTAAGCATGCATAAATCAGGCGTTGCGTATACGCCACGTGGCCGCGACTGATTCCAAGTTGCTTGTGTCATGCGGCGGCTTAACCAACAGCAAAACAATAAAAAATGGTTGACAACACGACATTGCAACGAAATGCACTTACATTTCAACTGTTTTACATTTTCAGCTGCCGGCCAAGGACCGTGTTCGCGCCAATTGACTGCGTTTTGACTTTAATCCCTCGTTTGCACTCAATTACTTTGGCCAAGTTAAATTGGCTTTGTCGGAAAGCCAACAAAGACGAAACTTAAAGTGGCTTTTGTTAGTTGACGTGCTGCTGTGGTGTGGCTTCCAATCCAATTTTGACTTTGTCACTTTCCATTGCACAGAAGCACTCATCATTCGATCAATTATTAAATGTGCGGCCTTCATATTTCATGTGCTGCCTGTAAATCTGAATTGATTAACACATAATTAGTGCACTTTGCAATGCATTTGATGAGCATTGAAACAAACAACGCGGCGGCTAATTAAAATGACAATTTATAAATTATTGAACTAATTGATGGCAACGCGGGAGGCATGTGTATGTGGCATACAATTCATAATTTATTTGAGCCCAAAAAAGCAAGCCAAAGTGATGGAAACTTTTCAGTTTACAAAAGAGAGAGCTGAAAAGGGGCAGGGCATCCGCTCAAGATTAAAAGTTTGTGGGCCCAGGGACCCACAAAGCAGTGTAACCCAGGCACGAAATCAGGTTTTGGCCCTAACCCCTGCCAGGGGTTAAATGAGCCATGCCTTCTTGGGCCAGTGTGTGTCGGTGTTGGAGTTCAATTAGTGGCCCAAGCAATGAGCTGCACTCGCTCCTAGATGTTGTTGTTGTTGTGGTTTTCGGGTTACATAAGTTTCCTTCTAGTAAATAGGCGGATCCGGGGTGGGCCACCACCGAGTGCTAATTTCCAACTCCCGTGGCATATTAGTTGCCGCTGCCGCTGTCGCTGTCGCTTCAACTGCTGCTGCTGCCACTGTTGCTGCCTGGGAAATGATGTGGAAAATTATGCGGAGCATGCCTCATGCAAATTATGATTGTGTTGATTATGACGCATTAAAGCTAAACGAAGCAGAGACTTTGTTTTGGAGCCCCGGCAACAGGAATTAGCATACAGATTCCCATTGGCGACACGTAGCCAACGTATTTGAAGACTTAAAGTTTTCCGTTTTCCGCTTTTCCGCTTTCCTGTGTCGACTGCCGTTTGGTGTTGATGTTGATGTCGCCAGGCCAGGCATAAAATTACAAAGGCCTCCTGGAATGGCATACTTTCAGGCGCTTTTATGAGTGCTAACAAGCTCATAGAGCAGACCATTCCATACCCGGCCAGACGGGCCCGAGCCCCCGCACCACACCAAAGTGAAGACATTAGCAGTGAGCCGGGCAAAGTAACCCAAAAATGAAGTAGAGTCCCGGCACAAAGGAATCTAGGGGCGAGCTCCAAAAATATAAAAAAACAGAAGCAGCCAACGTACAGAGCAAGAAAACTAAGTGGCACCTGAAGAGCCTTGAAGATTATATAGAAATTGGTTGAAATTCAATATAGTTTAGTTGCCAACATTGTTTACTTTTTTATCTTTAATATTAGTACCTTTAATAGATTTTAAGCATAATTAGTACAAACTCTTTGGCACCTCAAACCAGATTTACAAAAATCATAAAGCAGCTTTTAAAAGGTCTCAGCATCAAGTGATTATAAAATTCAGAATGATTTTAGCTTCCTTCATAATAAATCGATCGATAATCGATAAGAAAATTCTAAATTGATTAACTATTTGATTCGTATTTTCTCCCTGTGCAAAAGGCAACAACACACCCTTAATTCCACTTCTCCGGCTGAAGAGAAAAAATGCCGTCATTTGCATGCATTGTCAGGCGCAGGTTGTGGGGTGGTGGCATCTCAAAAAAAAGGTCAACTTGGGTCCCCAAATTGGCACAATAGTTGCGTAGGTGTTGAATTTGTGACCGGACTATGAATAAGCTCCATTCGCTCCCCTGGCATCCTCCTCCTGTTCTTGGACAGCAGCAGTTTTCCTGTTTTTTTCCTGTCCTTTTTTTCCCCCAGCAAACATATTAATTTGCACACTTTCATTCGTTCGAGTCGTTATACGTTCATTGTATAGTGTGTGACCCAGCCAGGACAGCACCAACAACAACAACAACAACAATGATACTCAATGCAAATTGAATAGGAGATAGGAGCAGGACCAAAGCAGATCCTTCGGACGTGGCGGGATGAACTGTGGCCCAACTTGTTGACTTTTAAGCCCAATAGAGTCGACCATTAACTTGAGAGTTTTGTAAGTAGATATATTTACTTGGCATTCACCCTGTCCGGGAGGCTTTAAAGTGCCACCTCATTGTGGCAGCAGAATATTTAAGGGCCTCAACCTCCGATGGCCGCCAATGACGAAGCAACGCTATGCCGAAAATCAATTCCAGGGAACACGAACAGCTCTGCGCCATTAAAAACACACGAATATGCAAAGTGGCCGCGACGGGAGATGAAGTACAAACCAATTTGCATTTACATACGACTGATTTCCATGGAAGGCTTAACAACATGATGCTCTTCCAAGAATCCCAACATGCCTTGGGTTGTTTCTCTTCGATAAATTTTAAATAAAACGGGTCTAGCTTTTATTAAGGGTAAATGAAGTCTACTTGATATTAGCCAATAATCAAGGAAAAATAAAGCTGAAATCTTTAGATAGATTAGAATAGAAAATCCTTATAAAAGTAAAACCATTCGATAGCCCGAGTTAAACTTGAATAAAGAAAATATCAGCCGCAATAATTTTATTTCACAAATTTCCAAGTAACTCCAAATTACTTTTTGCTATTCGGTTTGATAAGTCTCTTTACGCGTCCCATTAAAAAATAATCAAGCAGACATGCGTTCGGCAATTAAATATTTTTACAACTTTGAATAAAAAGTCTTCTTCTGGTATATTTCCCTCAGCTGTCGATTCAAAAAACACCTTTGTCAGGCTGCTGATTTCCTTGGAATTTCGCTCACTAATTGCTTCAGCTTCCAAGGAGAGGACTCCGCATTGCAATATAATTATATTGCTTGGCGGTTGTGCCTATGCCAAAACCATTAACTGTAAAATTATGGCTGTCATTTACAAGCACTTTCCCTTGCTCCACGACAATTTCTCCTTAATCCCGCTTGCCCTGAAAATTTATTTTCGCTTTCATTCTGCGGGCCAAACGTCGGTAAAAATTTCAATAAATGCTTGGGCCATTCATTACAATTTATTCACGGGATTTTGTTAATATTTTTGCAAGCGAAATTATTCCAGAAGCGCTTGGGAAAAGCCCGCACTGCCTGCTGCCTGAAGGAGCTGCTGTTTGGCATATTTTCGTGGAAAACGCGGTTCGCCCCATCCGGTCGCGACTGTCGCCCGTCGCCTGTCAGACATCCAGCATGTGGAAATTCGTGCCACACAATAAGCGAATCAGCTGCGTGGCCACGGGAATATCCTGGCAAGGAACTTCGAGCTGACTTGAGCCTGGCTGAGTCTATTGTCTCGCAAAGAGGATGTCAGCGACAGCCAGTTCGAGCAATGCAAACTGCAAATGCAGTAAATCCATTTTAAGGCGCATGTAAGACGAGGGAAGACGCACAAATGGAAAAGAAGAGGAAAACTGAAAGCGAAAGAAAGACAGAAGTCGAGTCAGGAGGGAGAGGATCCCCCCGATTTCCCCTAGCCCCAACCATTTCCCTTTCCGCCGCCAGTTGCAGTTGAATATTTTACGCACTGATTAAAGCAAACGAAACGAAACTTTGGCATCGCCATTTGCATTCCCCCATTCGCGGAATCGCAAGAGACTTTTCCCCAGCGCGCATGCATATTAAATGAGATTTTTCTCCGCTTTTCTTTCGCTGATGCAGCATTTCGTTGTAAGTTGTTTACTTTGTCGGCGAAAACTTTTGCAGTGTTAATGTGCTTAACAGTTCGGCAAAGGCGGCAAAGGCTTCATAAACACCGCGGGCTAATGAGGAGCAGTCAGGAGGATGCCGTCTAGACAAGGCTTAGTGGGTGCGCAGTCTCAATCCTCAATCCCTTGGACCAAATAAAAATGCCATAAAAATCACTCATACGCAGCGTTGAACCCCTCGGACGAGCGAGTGGGGTAACCTAATTTGATGTGAGACAGTCTTCAGGATGATGCTAACCACGGCCACGACCTACGTTCGATGACCAGGCCAAGGAGTTTTGCACTTTAAGAAAATGTTTTTAAATAAAGTAAAGTCTCGAGAATTTAATTTCAGCAATTATAAATAATATTGTAATGTTTTAAAGAGATTCTATATTTTATTAGTACTGATTTCTTTATTTTATATATATTACATTTTAAATGGCATTTAAATTGTTAAACAAAAACTTATAACCAATGAGAAATGTCTTGAAATGTAACCCTTTAAGTCCCAGACTTTGTTTAAACAACACTCTTGTTGGCCTATTTTCTTTCTGTGCATGACTGCCTGTTCTTATCGACCAAGCAAAAACGGCTAATAAAATGTGCTAAATTATGACAGGACACTGCCGCAGAGAGAGACAGAGGAAGATAGCAATGGAAAAGGGAGCTGCAGATAGAGCGACACACATTGAACGATACCACAGTCGCATAGGAATTGACCAAATGGCAATGGCCCGGAGGCCAGAGTTCTTAGCTGGCGGCATTTTGTTAAATTAAATCAGAGCGGCTAGCAAAAACGCCCGCTCCATGGCTATCTCGCTCCGAAATGAGGCACATAATCATGAAAAAGTCAGCAATAACAACAGCAGCAGCAACAACAGCGGCAGATAGCCATAAAAGCGTCGCCCAAAAGTCTGCAGGATTTTTTTGTGTGTGTCTGTGTGTGTGCTTTGTTTTCTGTCCTGCCGCCTGCCTTAACTTTTGCCCTCACAGAAACACACTCACAGTCTGAGCCAAAGAGAGAGGAAGATACGTAATAGTGGCCCGTATTGTATTGTTTCCTCGTTGTTCCCCCCATCCTCACTTGGGGAAAAGTCGGGGAAAACTGTCGAAAGTTCAATGCCTGCATACAATACACAGTTCGGTTGTAGGTAGTCCTGTATTGGCTTGCGTTTGAGTGGGGCACTGGCACTACTTGGTTTGTGAATGGCATTTTTGCATTTCTGCTTTGAAGTCAACTGGAAAATTTTCAAGGCGAAACTCTCTCGTACACTTTTTGGCCAACTTAAAGGCAGGCCAAACAAAGCGCTCGAGAGATGGCACAAATGGAAAGTTTGCCAAGATAGAAATCAATGCCAGGACTTGTTTATTGTTCAGCCAGGACAGCCTTTGTACAGCTGACTGGATGCCTCATTCTGGGCGCCCCCCAAAACTATGTCATTGCCGACTATCTTTAAGTGGTCTCATCTGAGGACGATCCGGTAGCTACTGCTCCAGTGCCCCTGTGCTGATTGCTTTGAGTTCAATCTGTCGGATTCAATCAGCAGGCAATTAGCTGCAATGTAACCAAAACCTGCAATCGGCGAGGCACAGGCAGTTCTGTCTTTCCGTGTGTTAGCATATCGGCGGGTAATTAATCAACACGATGGGTTATGGCTACTTATGTTGCAGGCACAGAGAGAAATTATAATGTTGAATACAAAAATATTATTGTTAGGCTATTTTCCAAATTATCTCATATTAATTAAAGATAATTCCTGTACAGAAGATGTATTTATTTTACTTGGTTACTTGAATACCCATAAATTGTGCCTTAATTATGTACTGACATTTATTTTTTTGCCGTGCAATCGTGTCACTGATTGTGTAACTTGCCCGGCTATCAACTGCCGTTACTCATACGCCACGTTGTTCAATTATTGCGACCAGCAGGCAACGCTCCACTCTCACCCGCTCGCCCGCTCTTCTGCTTACTCGCTCGTCCTCATTGGCATTCGGAGGCATAATTTATGGGCTGGCAGAGCGTCTAGGCCATAAATTAATTGTCGCGCCTAAGTGCGCACACTGTCGTCTGAGCACTCGGTTCGACCGAATGGAGGCAAACTTAATAGAAAATTGCCAGCATCGGTGGCATCGGTGGCACCAGTTGGGGTTGGGGGGGAGGTAGGCAGAACAGATCCTGGGTCCTGCGTTGCAGAGCTAAAGTGAAATATGACCGCTGGCAGAATGGCTGCGTTTGCCAGGGAATGGCCTGCAATATGCCAATGATAATTGCCCGAACATTACACATACGCCGTGTGGTCGGGACTTTACGGTTTTATCTCCGCCATTAAGTGTAATCAATTTTTCGAAAAGCCAAGGCGTTGCAACAACTTTAACCCCTTTGTCGGTTAACCAATATAGGATTTCATTTACAAACAATAAAGCAGCTGAAATTGTTTTCACAATTGCGTTTCGTTGTGAGTGCAATTGCAATTGCAATTGCGATGGCTTTGGCGATGGCGATGGTGAACAGGAAGCGAAGTCAAATCGATTTCGATCATAAAGTATGTAAAGTATGGGAGTGTGGCATGTAAACAGCTCCTACAGAGGAGATTTTGTGCTCCGATTAATGTCTGTATTTAAGTGAAGCACACTTGGAGGAGAAACTGCTGAGCTCAGCTGTGGGAACCTAACCCGAACCTGCCAACGCCAGCAGTTGTGGCCCCAGAAAATGATTGTGTGTCGCCATGCCCGAGGGTGCAGCGGGTGTGCGGTGGCCACAAGGAGCCATAGATACGTACGAGTATCTTGTGGCAAATATCTCCTTTGGGCCTGGCCCACCTTCTCTGCCTCCTGCACTCACCTTTGAGTGTGCTGGCTCGAGTCCTTGAAGCGATTCCTGATAATTCCTGACTTTTATTCCTCAATTGCTGGTCGATCTCGACTCTCCACACATCCGTCACATGTCCTAGCCGTATTCATCGGCCGTTTATCTGATTTCGCTTTCGATTTTGTTGAATTTTTTCTTGCCAAACTTCAAAGCTTGAATGTTTTTTCTGTAGGGATTTTTCGGGGTTTTCTGCGTGACATGTGATGCGCATGCAAATGCCAGCGGGGCGGTTTTTAAACAAGGCACAGCTCTGGGTGATAGAGCGGTTCATCTTTGCAACATTTTCATGGGATTTTATGCTCATTGAAATGCGACATTGCCAGGCGGCTGTCTAACGAAGTTCTGCTCGAGCCAAGAGTCGACACACACACACAAATGATGGCCTAATATGTCGCCGCTCTCACTTATCGTGCCTCATTGTGAGTCATGACCGCCTCTTTTTATAGTTGGCCCCGATTTGTATGCGTATTTGTATTTAAGCATTCATATGGCCACATTAGCTATGCTCCACAGAGGGGCAGAGGGAGCGAAATGCGAAAGAAAAATAATCATAAATTCCAAATGCCGCACTTATAATGCCAACTGAGTGATGAAATGGCTGGGCGGAGGAAAGCGCAGAAGAGCAGACATTGTCAGCCATAAAAATGGCGACACACGACAAAAACTTTGCCGCACACAAGTATGTACATATATGAAAAACCAAGAGGGACCCCAAAGGACCTTATTTAAAAAGTGTCCCTAAAAAAAAAAAAGAGTGATCTGCTGGGAGACAAATCTGTTTAATCCCAGTCATCTCTGACTTTGTATTCAAACAGAACTCTGCTGATTAGATGACCAATATTTTACTGTCAAATTTTCATTTTGATTTCATTTTCCCGGGCAAATAGAGTGGCAAAGTGGCAGCAGCAATTTGCTGCACAAATATTTAGATGTACATCCGCTCGCTTGGAGCCAAAACGGAAACACTTTGCAGGCATAATCGATAGTGGAGCATATTTAAGGAGCTCCAGCTGAGCATGTGTGTGTGTGTTTGTGTATGTCCTGTTAGTCTAGACTCTGGGCCAAGTCGAGAGGATGCTCTCCCGTTGAGTGCATCGACTCACTGCCACTCAGCGCGTCAGGGCGATGTCAGTGCAACTTAACCTTAAGTGCCCGGGATCATGGACAATCCAAGGCTTCTCCAAGGCTGCTCCTGGCGTTCGTCTCCGCTTGGTTACACATGCTGATGTCGGCAGCCGATTGAGATTGAGATTAAGTGTGCCAAAGGCACAGAGAGAGAAAAACAACATCAGTCTTCTGCCAATTTATCATTTGGCTTTAATTGTGTTGTTAAGGATGTGAAGTCAAGTTGTTTGCTGGCTTCTATTAATTGCTCAGGATATAATACAGCACAATTAAATAGAGAAAAGGATACCCAGCTTTTAATTAATGTTTTTAATTGTATACATTTTTAATAATGACCAATTTTCTCTCCGACCAACTAAAGCTTTCACGCTCAATTTGGATGTCCTTGATCTAACAATTTGCCCTTCGATTTTCGGTAATTTAAATTTATGTTCATTTAGCGCGAATTGGCTCCATAAATATTCATATGTTTTGCCCCACACACAGGCAACCGCAAACATTTTCCACCACATTTGCTAATTTTCGGGTTGAAAAGTCGACAAATATTTTGGGTCCTTCAACCGCAGCTCAGGACGTGGCAGGCAGGATCCTACCCCATGCATCATGTTAATTTGCAGGCGCCAAGCGTTTTTGATTAAGCGTACGCTTAAAGCCCAAGCCAAAATCTGACAGCAGCCAGCTGCCGGCTTGGCCGTTATCGATAGCCAAAGCGGCCCAGAATGGCAGGGCGGCAAACAACAAACAGCCGGCAGCCAGCAGCCAACAGCAAACAACAAACAGGCCTGGCTAACAACAAATCGGAGCCATCGACAAGTTGGGCAAGGCATTTCCCGGCCGCCGCATCGTTAATTTTCACAGCGTGAGCAAATTTTCCATGCATAAACTTAAAATTAGCCCAAAGTTCCACAACGCACAAAACAAAATTGGTAAGCGGGGAGAGGGGGGCCCAGGCTGGGCCTAAAAATGTTGTATGTGAAAATCTTTTGGCACTGTTGGCCATAAATTGCATGCTCCCTGATAAACAATAAATTAAGTTCAGTTTCGCTTTTCCTCTCTGCCGCGGTGCCGTTGTGGAGCTGCGCGTTTTCCGCCCAACGAATTTCCCACGCTTTTCCACGCCGTTTATGCGCCACGCACGCATACGTGCAGCATTTCTAAGCTAATTTTCGCTCGCTTTTGATACCCTGTTACCTATCTCTGATCTGCGGGAGGGGGGGAGTAGAGGATGGTAGGGTATTACCGGGTCTTCATCTTTTCGAAATGGGATAAGCATAACCCAGTTAAAGCCAAGTTAGAAACTATGATTTCCTTTGATATAATTGAACCCTTGAAGGATAAAATTACTTTAATGAACACATAATCCGAAATCCATTTAAATGTATTGATTTTTCTAAATAAAACAATACAAAAATATGCTTTATTTTCTAATTAGATGGTGGATTTTGTAAAACTATTGCAGGGAAATCATAAAGAATTGAAGAATGTCAAATGAAACTCGATGTCAGCTTTGTTTTCTTTAATATTTTGTTCCATATTTTTGCTCGCCTTATATGGAAAAGGATATCATATCCCAAAGAGCAATCCCACTTCGACTTTATCGTCTAACTTTTCACCGATGCTCCTGTTACATTATTATCTATGCTGAAATGTTTTGCATATTGCCCGAAGATGGAAAGCCGCACGTACGCAAATGTTGCGGGTGCGCATTAAATTTAACTTTGTGTTCGAAATTTTTTAAAAAAAGTGCGAGTAAATCGTAAAATTTGTCATGTCCCACAGAAGCAGCCCGGGAAAGCCACATCTCCACGTCCCGCGACCCTACGCAACCATGGTTGTGGTGGCGTCGATTCGTGTTTTCACGTTGCTACGCATGTGGAAAAGTTTGCGTATGTTTTCCAGCTGGCTCAATGTGTGTGTGTGTGTGTGTGCGTGCCTTGGCGAAAGTTTTCACTTCTTTTTCGATTTTTCGCTTTATTTTTTTTACCATTTTTGGCGCGTGCGGAAACGGAAATGTGCAACAGCAGTTTTCCTCCGTCTCCGGGCGATGGATAGCAGTAGCTCTTTGATTCCCGGCTGCCAGTTAGTTCAGTTCAGTTCAGTTCAGCCGGAGGAGTTCGATAAACTGAGCAGCAGCCAGCAGGAGCTCGTCTCGTATCGCCTCATTCAATTATTCGTATTCCAGTTGGCTGCATGCGATCTACGCCGATTTGTACCGGGCTTTGATGTGCGAAACTTTTCCCAGCTCTTCCGTCTTCCTTTGAGCCACAGCTGCCTGGGCGCCACGAATTGATGAACTTATTTCACCCCGTTATTCCCTGCCCTGCCCTACCGGTTCCCCGGAGTCCAGGCCGTTATCTAACTTGGCTCTTAGCGGCTGCAGGACACAACTTTTGGTCCAGCTTTGACATATTTAGTGGGCCAACTTTTGCCATGGCCATAAACTTGGCCAAAGTGTGCTGATGACCGGAAAACATTTTTACCATCATAATTAGCATCTTTTCTGTTGACGGAGAACAAAAGCCCAAATAATTGCGCATATAATTCGTTCGATAAGTTTTTTCTAGAAATACCTTCAATAGAAGTTTGTTTTGAGATTATTTACAAAGATAACCTTTGAGTTAATATTATTGTAAAAAGCAAAGGAGAGTAATTCAGTTATTAAAAAAAGAATAAATGCAATTAACATTAAGGGAACAGTAATGTCGAGCTTTATTTAACATGAAGTTCGATTAGGTTTAAAAATCCTTTTCTTTTCCTATGAAATACTCAGACATAAGCTTTTCCTCGCTTCATTATGACAAGTCTTGATCCTTAAATAAACCATATGTATGGCTTGAAAAGGACATCATCGATTCTGCCTGAGAGCTAGGCCTTTTTGAATATTTTCAAGTTGAAGTCCCTTCCCTTTCGCATCTTTTTCAGGGAGCACTCACAAAGCAGCAAACAAATGCCGAAAGAAATAAAAAAGAAAGTATAATTGTTTGTTGAGGATTTTTTTGTTTTGTGTGTCACACACACACACACACACACACACTCGTATTGGTCCATCCCTCTCAGCGTTCATTTATTTGTTTTTCTGCCTCGTTTTTGAGCACAATTTTTATGCGAATTTTATTACTTTTCAGTTTCAGTTAGGGCTTTGGCAGCCACCAAAAGTTGTGGCCAGGGATCGGGGCCACGGCATTTGACTGCCCTGCTAAAAACCAACAATACGCCGCTGCGTATGTGCGAATGAAAATGAAAATAAATTTCCATTTGGCACAAGTTTTTTTATGCCACTCTAACATTCTGCTCTGTATTTTTCTCCTATTTCTAGGCTACAGCGCGGCGATTGCGCCCACGCCGCCCACGACGACGACCACTACCGTCTCGCCCTCGAATCTGCTGCCCTACTTCGACTTTGATGTGCCGCGCAACTTGACCGTAACCGTTGGCCAGACCGGCTTTCTCCACTGCCGCGTGGAGCGGCTCGGCGATAAGGATGTAAGTACAAAGTTCTGGCGAAAAAAAAAGGCTGCAAAAACCCCAAAGGCGTTTTTGGGGAGCAATACCTCTGAGCGAAATACCCTAATTGGATATTAAAATGCTTTGAAAATGCTAAAAATGAAAATATTTAGTAATAAATAATAAATTGAAATGGTATTCATTGATACCAAAGTCCATTAATAATAATTGTTATTACCAATTCAAACGATTTAAATTTATAAAACTGTCTAAGAAGAAATATTAAAACTTTTGGCGAAAAGGATTCAAAATTACAAACTTTTTAATGGCTTCTATACACAGACTTTTCCTATAGTTTTACTATATTTACTGCTTGCTATACATTTCCTTCTAGCTTTAAAACATATTCCTAGCGAGTTATCCTTCCCAGTTAGCTTGAAATATCCCTTCAAAGGACAGGGTATAAAAGTCAATGGCTTAACATATGGAAATTGTGCAAAATAAATGAAAATTCCGCTTGGGATTTGCAGGCACTCAATCATTCCGCCCGTGATTGCTCCTCCGTTCGCTTCGGTTGGGTCCACTCCAGTTCAGGGCGAAATGATTGAAGGTCGCAATGGGTTGTTAACCCTTCCCTGCCGAAATGTGGGCGGACTGGCACTGCCGGGGCTAATATGTCAACATCACGGGCATATTAGGTGGGCGGCCAGTTTGGCTTGGCTCTCTTATTCTCTCTTAGCCAGGCTTAGTCCATGTCCTGTTTTTGGTCCAGGGTGGTGACAGATAGTCCAATCATTCAAAATTCAGGCACTCACGCTCGGTCCTTGAACCAGTGTGCATTAGCAGGCAAGACTCGTGCTGTTATTAAATGGCAGAGAGGATGGTAATACGGGGGGGGGGCCTAGACCAAATTACCGGGTGATTTCGAGGCTGCACTCGAGGCTGCGGAGAAAAATTGCCAAACAAGACAGGCGACAACTGAGCAACGTCCTGTGGGAGTTGCCAGCCTTAACGAGGGCCCCCGAACGCCTACCTCTCTCACACACACACACACACACACTCTCTCTCAAATAGACTGCTAAAGCAAAATGACTAATTTATGAGCCATCAATCACGTGACTGGCTCAGCCATCAGCCTCGTGCGCCCGTGTTATCGGCTTTAATTTGCCCGTTTTAAGGCGAAAGCAAAGGGGAAAGGGGAAGGCGTAAGCGAAAGCGAAAGGATGGGGCGTAAGCCGAGGCCGGAAACCGGAAGTTGTGCGCCTTGGAGGAAGCAGCCAAAGTGCAGGCACGAACCGAGACAGGAAAAGGAAGAGCAACTAGAACAGGAGTTGGAACAGAAGCACCGGCAACATCGTCAACACCATCCTCATCATCATCATCATCACCAACTGGGATTGGGATTCAAGTTTACCCACTTAATTCAAGCTTTCATCGGGAAAGTTCATTAAAAGCATTGAAACTACATTAAACAAATGACACGCAAACAGCGAAAGCCAAGCAAAATCCTTGTCCTTGAGCCCTAATTACTTGTCCAGCCTAGGCCCCCGTTCTACCGTCTCCGGAGACCCAGTCCAATATTTGTCATTGGCCTTTCAGTAGAGGCCTTCCGGTAGAGGTAGAGATTGAGGTTGAGGTTGAGGTTGAGGTTGCTACTGCTGAGGATGCTGCTGATGACGCTGCTTCTGCCTTTGCTCCTGCTCCAGCTTCTCCTGCTCCTCCTTTTTGTCGCACTCGATTGCACTGGCCTCAGCTATTGATTGCACAGTGGCTGCCACTATGGCGGCCAGTACATCGCTGTCCAGGCGGGCGCCCCATCGCTGCGGTGTCTTCCCGTCCACAGGCTCATCGTCGCTGGTCGTCGGGGTAGAGTTCTGGGCGGGCACCTCGAGCTGATCGTGGTGGGTGAACATGGAGGCTGAAGTCGAGGCCGTTTCCAATTGGAGGGCTTGCAGAAGGCGGCTGGGATTAGGGAAGGGTCGTCGGTTTTCCAGGATTAGTTTGATGTCCCGCGCAGATTGCCACCAGCTAAGAGAACGTACTAATTGCAAAATAAATAATATTTTGTTTAGTAATCAGACTCACCGATACCAGGGCGTCAGTTGGGACTTGATCAGCATGTAGATGTTGGCAAAGTAGACAGTAATCTGGGGGACTTGCATATTAGGGAAACTAAAAACAAAAAGGACAAGAGATCGTCATCACCGTCATGAACAGGAAGAACATCATCCACGATTTGGTCCAGAGTTTGCTCAGGCCCCAGGAATGGGTGTGCATGGCGTAGTATTGGATGCCCACCAGCAGGGTCCCAATGATGCCAAAGGCCACCAGGGTGAGCAGCGAGAACATCTGGCAATCCTCCTGCAGGGCCCTACGACTCATGGCTCGCGAGTACCACAGCCGCAGCGACTGCAGACAGGTGTACCTACAACGGAAGCTGGCAGGTGAAGTATACATACATTCCACATCCCACACACACAAAAAGCCCCCAACAAAGCCGACCTAGCAATTAGGAGGCGCCACTGAAACAGGAGCAGGAGCAGGAGCACAGGCAGGAGTTGTAAAGGCAAAGCCAGCTCAGCTGATTAAAAAGATCTGAGCCGCAGGCGTCTTTCATCTCCTGCCGCTTCGAGTGGCACCTGCCAACTGTCGTAGGCTAACTACACTCTAAGAAATAGCAAGGATATCATGATATATTCCTTAATAGACTATCTAATATGTGTGTGATTTTCCATTTCGAATTAGGATTTTTCCGAGTACATTTCAAGTTCTTAACTTACCGCAACGTCTGCTCCGTGCTGTACTGAAACTGGCACAGCTCGCAGGTGGTGCAGCGCGAGGTGCTAATCCAACGCTCCAGGCAGTGCACATGGACATATGTCAGCGATCCCTTGCACAAGCACGGCGACACGAGTCTGCAAACAAATCGGAGCGGAAAAGGCGGCGGATTGGGTGAATGAGGGGTGGCTTAATGGGGGATTAAGAGCGACAGCCAACCAGATAATCAGGGATAAAGTGCTCGATGGGGGAAGGGAAAGGGACGATAGAAGCTGCTCTACTCTGGGCTGTGTTCAGTTTTAATTATTAAAATAAATAAATGCACTCGCTTGCTGACCGTTCGCTAAATACATTAAATGCCGTGCAATTAATTTCTTGCACAATTTGCGGCTGCATATTCGTAATTAAATGGATGTTACAGCACCCTGCACTTGGATAACACGGATGGAATGATTTATATAAGAAATATATTAATAAATTTAAATTATAAAGCTTAATTAATAAGAAATTCAAGGTTAATCTCATAAATTTATCATTGAAAAGATGAATAATTTGAAGCCAAAATTCTGGAAATGGAAATAAACTGTAATAAAATCAGGAAAAGTTTGCTAAAAATATTCAAAAGAATAAAAAAGGGATATCCTTAGACCCATATCCCCATAAAAGTGCCCTAAAAATATCTGAAATGCAGAGATATACACACTCACTGCTCGGGATTATCGGCGTTGTGGCAAATGCGGCAGACGAGCGATCCCACGGAGGGCATCGACTCGTTGGATCCGGACTCGTATCCTAGGCCCAGGTTGTTGCACTGCGTGGTGCCGTCGATGCAATGCCGCAACGTGGATATGGACTCCGTGCCACTGACTATGACTGCTTTGGTTGGCTTGGGTGGGGGCGTGGGCGGTCCATAGGCCGAGCGAGTGGCGGCAGCTAAAGCAGCCTCGGTGCCGACCATTGGTTGGCTAGGTTGAGGTAGCTTTCGGAACAAAACACTTGACTTCAGGCTCAACGGCACAGAGCAGGCAGTTGCCTCGGTTACTTCTGGTTCCGTAATGGAGACTTGGTTTAGGTCCCAGTGACTGATCCGCGTCTCCACCACAATCATGCCCGGCGGGGTGTCGTCGGCACTGCTCGAGGTTAGCGCATCATCGAGCTCCATTTCCAGGGTGGTGGCATCCTGCTTGAGGTCCGCAACATCTCTGATATCGGTGTCTGGCGGAGGATTAGTAGGATTTTGAATAGAATCAGTGGGATATATCTAAATGGGTACTAACCACACTTTTCGCAGTCCATTTGTTTATGTTTGATGAGTTTTACGCAGGTTACCGAAATAAACAAGAAATTTTAAAACATTTTCTGCTTAGTAAAAAGGCTGCTCTTGTTATTACTTTGTTTTTTAATGAAAACACTAATCCAGATGCCTATTTGTGTCTTTAAACTCAAGGAATACTTGCCGTTAATTTCTAAATATTTAATAATATTATTGCATCTCAAATGTACCCATTATCAATTATTCAAATCGTTTTATAAATATTATTTCAATCTCTTTAAAATATCTTTAAAAAATAAAATACTTATATTAATAATTACCAACACATTTTCGCGATACCGAACGATAATGGTGACCTATTTTTCTATCATCGACATCCCCTGGTGGCCACTCCCCCTCCCCTTTCTGGCAAGGTGCATGGCCTAATGGAGGCAGTTAAGCATGCGCTGGCTGGAAAACAAACTTGTCCCGCAGCCAAGTCGCCCACATTAATTGTAATTGACAGACTGGAACCGCGCTGTCAGTGCCCACGCAAAAACTGGCTCCTTGGGACAGCTCCTGCTCCTGCTCCGGCTCCTCCTTCGTCCGACATCCTTCTCCGCTGCACCCATAAACTCAAAATTGAAAGTGTAACAGTTACGGCAAATAACTTTGCCGGCGCTTGGCTTCCATTACGCGCCACTCCACGCGGAGAAGGCTCCTTGGGTAATTTATGCCCGTGCCGTTAGTTCGTTAACCGTGAGTTTTCCTGGCGGGGATGATGTGGGGGGAGATCTCTTCTTCGAGAGTTTGGGTGCTATTTCCATATCAGCTGACACTGCCAACGCTTTGGCGCTCTTTATACACTTTTTTGAGGGGAAACTTCTATGGCGTAAAATATTTGCAGGATCTTTATAAGTTAGAGGGGTATTTCCTTGAAATTTGAAATTATTTCTAATTACTTAGAAGCTCTGAAAATAAAATTTGAAGAAATGGGAATATTCCTATATTTATTTTCTAGAGAAAGTAATTTGCAGACTCAAGATCGAGGTGTTTCGCTTTAATAATTTAAATCTGCAATTGTTTTTAGTCCTGCATTATTAGAACATGTTTTCTAGGCCTTAATCAGCTAGCTAAATAATTGTAAAATGTGTCAAAATAGGGACTAAAAGAGTAATTGTTATTTAAAGACAATAAAAACATTTCATAGTCGTTTCTTAACTAGGGATTTTAATGGTTTTTTAAGAGGGCAATAATGACTTAAGTTGGTTTTTATTTGGTACTCGGTTAAATTATTCCTAATGTTTTCCTATTCCCCTAATCAATATTTCAATACACACACAAAAAAATTAAATTAAATGTATCTAAAACCCGCCTTTGTAGATTACCAGCTAAAGATAATTAATTCCCCCGACAGACCCTGGGTAGGGTGCTTTACAATTCGGTCCCCGATGATGCCACATCCATTCTTGTTTTTCGACTGCCCTCGCCGGAAGCTGGCGCTGAATCCGCTTGTTCAACTTGACTTCACAGGATTGTCCGTTCGCTGTTGATTTATTGCTCGCCGAGTGCCGCCAACATTTTCATAAACGCTCCACGGCTACATCAGCGAACATGAGCACGAGCAATTTACTCGTGTAATACCAAAAGCGGCAACAATAACAGCAACAACAATGAGGCTGAGGCTGGCAAAAAAAAAAGTATATTAAACAAAGTTTTAGGCTTTGTAAAAAGGCAGCGAACCCTTTTTAATGCCAACAGGACAGCCAGCCAGCCAGCCATCCTTCCCAGAAATGCGGCAGCGCAAAAAAAAAAAAGAAATCAAAATCTGTTTACAACTTTGTTTACAAAATGCTGCCATTGAAGTCTCCATTTGTTTATTGTCATCCCCGGGACGGGGGACGACTCAACTCGATTCGGCCGGCTTTAAGGGAAAACAATTTAATTTGGATCAAGTTCATTAGGCGAACCCCAAGTAATTTGCGAATTCGTACCGCCTTTCGCAGAGCTTAATGGCAGATTTCACACCATTTTCTAAGCTCGGACAAAGCCAGTGGCAACAAACTAAGAACTGCAACAGCAACTGCAACTGCAACTTCAACTATTTTTGGCTCTGTCGAGTTTGGGCCAAGTCTAAAGTCTCTCTTGGTTAGAGACGTAGAAAATGCGTCAGCAAAGTTTTTAATGTATTTTCGCCAAGTTTTCCACACGCTCGCTCAAACATACACATATTTATACACATATATATACCCTTATATATATATATGGCGTAGAGAGGCAACCTCAGCTGAAACTTCGTTCATTTGGCCGTTGCTGAGAGATGACAGAAAAACAAAGCGAAAGTAAGAGTCGAAGGAAAGTGGTAGTTCGAGGCAGAGTGCTGGCTGAGCGAAAGTTTCTGGCCGCAGCGAACACAAAGTGTTAAATAATATAAAACTATGCTTGTGGTATTTATTTAAACCTAAAGACATTACGAAAATTATACCCCGAGCAAAAGTTTCGCACACTCACGGGGGACTCCAACCTGTCCCTGGCCGGGGAAATCCGACGTGCGGCCGAGATTGGGACAACTTCTTGACAGGGGGATAGCGCTGGGAACACGGCTTTAGAGCTCTGGCCTGGCCTGGCCTGCCTCTCCTCGCCTTGGGTGGAGTTGTAAAACTTTTCACTTTTGATTTTAACCGTTTTCCAGCTGGAAAATTAAATATTTAAGTGCTGGCCTGGAATACATAATTGAGCGACCCGGTTTTGGTTTCCATTTCGATAGTTATTTAGTTTGTGCCGCCTGTCGCGTTTACAGTTCATTTCGTTTTCGCCTCTGCTATGCTTTTCTTTATGACGTTGCTCATACGCCCTGTGTGCCTCACAGTATTACTCATACGCACCGAGGGCCGGGCGACAATTGGCCGACGAAATAAACGAACGGGTAAATCGCTGCTGAACTGGGTTTAACTTCTCGCATTGTCGTATGCCGAGATTTGACCTTTTCCCCCCCCAACAGTAGTCCAGCCGTCCATTGCGGGGGGATGCTTCCCTCCCAGTTTTCCCTCGCGTTTCCCCCGCTCCTTGGATCGGTTTAATTTACATTTGGCCAAGACAATTCGCCTATGATCCGGAGGGGCGTAAAAGCGGCAAGAGCATAAAAGTTTTACAAGCGAATGATTTTTATTTTTACGTATTACGTGACCGATTTCATCCGGCTGTGCGCCGATTCCGCCTTAAATCGAATGAATTTATTAGATGGCCAATAGTTGGGCGGTCATTTAGCCGGCAACGAGCAAGGGGCCACAAGCGATTGGCAAATAGTTGAATAAATGGCCAGCTCAATTTAACCCCAAGCCCCACGGGGCAAAGGTAATTAAATTTATTAATGAGGTAGCATATTTTCAACTTTAATGTTGACAGCCAGCAAACATTTAAAGTTTCCACCAAGAGAACGAGAGAGAGAGAGGGAGAGGGAGGCTGAAACTTTTTCCATGTAATTAAAATTGAGTATCACAATAGCCGGGAACAACAACGGAAACTAAGGTCATCAAATAAATTGGAAACAATGTGCCAAAAAGGGCACAAAGTGTGTGGGCCCCAAAGAAATCACGGACACTTTCGGAACGAGAGAGAGAGAGAAAGAGAGACACACAAAATCATGGTTAATGGCTTTCCCCAAAAGATTTTCCAGCTAAGGGCGAATGGGAATGCGAAGGCAAAGGCGCTAGGCAATCAAATGAAAATGTAATTCAAGCAATAATAAAAATGCTTCCAAATAAAGGCTGAAAATGGCGTCAAAGCTGTCTCATTGCTGGCCCTTCTCTGGGCCTTCCTCACCCTCCTCACATTCTCCTCGGCTCGAAAGGATTGAAGGCTATTTGAAACAATTGGAAATCGGGCTGAGCAAGCAGCTTTGACAAAATTGGACCGACGACCCACTGACAGACTGACCTTTTGGCCAGTGTCGTCTGGCTTACAGTGTCTGCAATTGTCGAGGGCCATTTGTATGGGCCGCTTTCGGCCCATCTCTCATCTCGTAGCAACGCGGCGTATACGTAACGCCGGCCTTTTTTACGCTCTAATGTACTTTGGCTTTGGCTTTTCTTGGCGGCAACTTCCCGAGGTGCTCACACCCGGCCTGGCTTGGCTTTGTTTGCCCGCTGATTAAATGCCTGAAACAAAAAGCAAAATGCTAAAGATTAACCAACGCCAGAGAACACGAAAAAAATAAGAGGAAAGTAAACTTTTCGCTTTGTTTTCATTTTGCCACCTCATCCTGTTCCGCCGCCGGAGTCGGTGAGCGAGAACAGCAGACAAAACACGTTAAACTCACGGGTGGCAAAAAAGTTTTAAGTGCGGAATTTGTAATGCTCCCCAAAGTTTTAGCAGCAAGCGGTCCGACGACTGAGAAAAGCACTTCATTCCGATCCCCCTTCTGGTTTTTCATTGCAGGTTTCCTGGATACGCAAACGTGATCTGCATATCCTCACCGCTGGCGGCACCACCTACACGTCCGATCAGCGTTTCCAGGTGAGTGTGTTACTTCCGGTTGAAACGGAACCCCTAAGGACATCAATCTGTTCTTGCCCCCGGCAGGTACTGCGACCCGATGGCTCCGCCAACTGGACACTGCAAATCAAGTATCCGCAGCCACGTGACTCTGGCGTCTACGAGTGCCAAATCAACACGGAGCCCAAGATGTCTTTGTCCTATACATTCAACGTAGTGGGTGAGTTGGAGTCCTTCTTTAAGGAAAATATATTAAGGAATATGTTTTAATTTTAATTGTTTTTAATTTATTATAATTTAATATTCTTATAAACAGTTCTTGATCTTGGTTTTACCTTAAATTTAGTTCAAGTTTCTATAGCAAAGTGTTAAAGTTAAAAAAAAGGTTCGTTTTTTAATGGACTCGATTATTTTCATCTTCAAACTTTACTTTCCCGACTTTTTCATAATTAAAGTGAGTTTTTCTGTTCATAATGCGGATAGCTTAAGGCTGCTTTTACTCGTTAAGTTTAAAAAGTTTCAAAAAACTTATTAAATACGAAATGAGCTCAACTTCCATTAGTTTTTCGGGCACATTTTGAATTTAATGCATTTAATGAATGTTTAAAAAATACACTTTCCCAGTTTTATGGCTTATTCCTGGTGCTCAAGCCGAAAGAGAACCTTTTTTGACTTATATTCCTTGGCCCTAATATATGCAACAGTTTTTGCCCCATCCCATAACCATTACCCATGATTTGTCTCAGAGCCTGAGCCTGATAATCAGAAGTTTCGGCCATTATCCGACACAGCAAAATAGGCCAATCGAAATGGAGGGAGATGGCAAAAGAGCCTGGCCCAAAATTGGTCGCAGGCCACTGAAGTGATTACTTTTACGGGCCGGGCTCTTGAAACTCTTGCTGGCAGTTTTGAGCCAGCTATGCAGGTTTCATGGGCTTAAGGAAGCCATACAATATGCATGATACGAGTATTCTTGGAGCGTGTGAGCCACTTTAACAGCGACGAGCTCCCTCTGTTACGTGATTATAAAATTTTCAATTCGATTATGTGCAAATTGGCTTGCCGAGTGGCTGAAGCTGGGGGATAAGTGCGAGCTAGTGCTTACCTCTTTGTCTTGGCAATTGGCCGGGTAATTAGTTTGCTCTCGGGTCAGAACCCTTGTCACACATCAGCAGTTAGGGAGAAATGGCTGAATGGATGGACGGGTTAGCTGGTTAGCTGGGCTCCGGCAAGACGTTATCCTTGAGAGCAAACTCTGAGCCTAAAATCTCAGTGTGGCTTGCCTTTTGCCTTGTGGATTTTGGGCTCCGTTCCTGTTCGGTGCATTTTTATCGCATTTGTTATTAGCAAAATGCATTTGGCTAAGAGCCTCTGGTGCGGAAGAGTGCCCTCAATGAGCTTATTTGATCTCTGATTTCCCCACAACATGTGTGTTGGTGCGTGTTTGTTTTAGCCGCACGAACAAACGACTTTCATCCAGCATAAAGCACTACGGTCAGCCCCGACTCGGTTATGAATCTTTTAGTGCGCCCAGGACTATGAACGAGAGCTCTGAATATAAGTTTATACGCATGCAGGAGCTGTGATCCGGCAAACAGTACGGAAACTTGACAGACTGACAAGTCGCCTTCAAACTCACACAGCCAGACACCCAGAGAGAGCGTCATAAATATTACATTTGCGGAAATGCAAATGACTACGAAACGGCTGCATGCACCCGGCCACGCCCACATTAGTGTGCGGGCATAACTCGCACACGGTCTGAAACTCATTTGAATGCCCGAAAAAAGAAATGTGCATATAAAATATTCGACATGCCACTCACGCGGAAACAGCAAACAGCAGGTCAGTGGACACAGTGGAGTGAAAACAATCAAGTCAATAGGGCTCTAGGCCCCTTAAAAAGCAATTCATTTTGGACATAATGGGCGTTTGTATATATTTAATGATCTTTAAAGGGTAATGGTTCACCTAGATAATGAAATGCTTAAACAAAAAATGGCACAAAGTTCCTTGTAAAAAATGCTGTTTGGCAGAAATTTAATTCTTTGCTTGCTGCTTTTGGTACTCGGCTTGCAGTCTTTGTTAATTTATAAATTATTAATAATAATAACAAAATTTTAGCTATCTGAAAGGGATATATTCTTGTTTTCTACTTCATAAAGAAACAGTGAATATATTTTCATGCCTTTTCGACGGTTTTTAAAGGCGCTTACAGAAATCATTTAAATATGATGAGAACTCTATAAACGCATATAGATATTTTCCCTCTTTTATTTTTCCCCCGTCATTCAGTCCCTTAATTGTGAGCCCCACTGTGCTGTATCTGCTGTCATTGTCGGTGCAAACAAGTTTGTTGTTATGCCAGAATTTTTATGCGCTTATGCAAATAAAAAATTGTGCACTAAAAATTCCATAAATTTGTGTGTTTTTCTTCTACGGCTGCTCCTGCTGCTGTTTCTTTTCGACGCCAGTGAAAATTCTATTACACGCCCCCCGGGCAAGGCGGGGAGCGAGATAAAGGAAAAAAATAAAATGGAGAGCGCGGCGAGTGATAAACAAAACAGCGCCAAGTTGACCAGAGAATCATAAACATAAATCGCCTTCCGTCTGGGCCGCCTCTTCCGCCGCCCAATGCTCCTTTCCGCCCGCCTCCTTCCGCCTTGGCCGCAATATTTTTGACATTTTAATGCTGCAGCAGCCGCTTCAATTGCTTAAATTACCAAGTTTATGTACTCAACTCGACTCGAGCTCCAGAAAAATGGCAGAGCAGGATACTACCAACTAGGTGTCGGCCGTGGGAGCATGTTTATATGAACCTAGATAGCTTCAGACGACTGCGAGTTGTTGGCCCGAGTCGATTTAATTTTGAATTTAAGGCAAATTACCAAACGCGCTGATAAAGCGAGCAAATTGTAAATTAAATTATGTGTCCCTGTCCCACTCAAGTTGAGCGACAAGAGGAGAACAGGACCCCATCAGACAGCCCAAGGACAAGGGACAGGGACAGGGGACAAGGACAGGATAAGTGCTGAAGCAAAGGCAAAAATAAATCGAGCAAGAAAGCTTACCTGGCCAAGTCGCAGCCTATATGCCCTTACAGTTTTCTGAAACTAGAAAAACTGATTCTTGTACTGATTTAAAGAATTTTTTATTATAAACATAGAACAGTTAAAAAAAACGTTAAATATGCAGAATACCTTTTAAGGAGGAAATGATATTTGTAGAATTTTAAAGGCATTAATAGCTTTATTTTCATTCTTTCAAAACTCTGTAAGCTTTTAAAAAGAAACTTCTGCTTCATTCTTGTTTATAATTTAAATCAAAGGTGCCCTAAAAATCAGCTAAATATAAACTTTAAATAAACTTTGGTCACGTTTAGTTTTCCCTTCGTCCTAGTAGATTCTCACATTTTTAGTTCCCTTTCTTTTGGCAATTTATAATACCCTCTGAAAGTGTACTTATATTAAGAAAGGTGTTGTTGATGCTCCTTGAAAAAATTTGTTTACCAACGCGAATGTAATCAAGCGTGAGCGCTACCTGGCTTAGTCAAGCTGGCAAGGGGCGAGTGAAAAACAAATTGCACAACCAGAGCTCCGGAAGAGCTGCTGCAGCTCCTCCGGAAGGCTGGGGATGAGTGCTGGAATTGAAGGCAATTTGAATGCGTAGCTGACAAGATGGAGATGCCAAGTAGATGGCTCATTTTGGGCTCCATAAACCAACACTTTGGCCCAAGAAGCTGTTGACATTAGCAGCCAGCAAATTGCATGCAATCAAGCGCAAATAATAATCTAAAGCCCGAACGAGCAAGGATCCATGATTAGCTAGAGACTAAAGGACTCTGGTCGGTCCTCTTTAGGTAGGAAACAACGAAAATGTCGGAACTTTCATAATGGAAATAAAAGCAGATGGAACTTATATGACAAATGTTATGGGTGTAAATTTTCACCTGGAATATTACTGTGTAAATAGTCTTAAAATATAATTAGTTGAAGAAACAGACTCGTTTATATTTATATTTAATTTAAATACAACAAATCGAATACCCAAAATCCCAAATTAGTCCCCGTTTGAGTTTAATTACTTCCAGCTTTCCATAAAATTAAATAAATAGTTCAATTTTGAACCAGAAAAGTTTACAAACTTAACCGATAATAACTTCCACTGGGACACTTACTGGGTATAAATGTTCATTTCTCTCAAACATTTCCCCCAATCAGCACTAAATTAGTTTCTGGTCTGGCATCTTGAATGGAAAAGTAATTGTGCGGCCCAAAAATCCATTAACTTGGCCTTGTCAGAAACAAAGAAATCGGTGGCGTCTCCCTGGCAATTGTTCCTTGAGGTTAATAGACGAAAACCGAGAAAATGTTGGCAATTATGATGCACATTGAATGCCCAAGATGCGAACACTTCGAGCAGCTTAAAAGTTAAGCGATTCCCATTGTCTTGGCAGCAGAAATTTGTTAGCTGCTAGCTGCTAGCTGCAGTTGTTTGCGCCCGCCTGACCCAATTCGCATGCAAATTGTACGTGAGCAAAAGTTTACCTTTACCTTTACGTTTACCTGTGCCTTGGCTTAATATATACAAAGCACCGGGCCAGGAAAATGCCCAGGTGAAACGAGTGGCTGTAAGAGATAGAGCACTCTCCGCAGCACGGCACAACAGTTTGTGGGGGGCCGCATCGAGGGGGATAATGAATTTTTATAAATAAGTTGCCGTAAGGACGACGACGACGAGAAAGGACTCCACTGGGCCCAGGCCAGGGCCGCACAATTTGCCCGGCAATCAAATGTTTTACTTCCCATTTCATTCATTTGCGCTCAAATTACATTCTACGTCGAATGCCTAGACCAAAAAATGCCCCAATGATAAATTACTAAGATATTGCCGAGAAATGGGATAGGAGCCCGGGCGGAGGATGGAAATGATTAATGTCTCTGCAGCAATGTCGAATTATTAATAATAATAATCACAACAATGGGGACTACTGAAAAGGCCCGAAACGGGATCCGGGCAATGATGATGTTTTGGCATTTTCATTTCGCCATTGTTAGGTTTCGGGGGCTGAGCTAAGTCCTAGCCAGAAGTCCTGACAGTCAAATGGAAATGGGACCCGGGGAACGGGGCGTGGCGGGGCCAAATACTTCATCAATTGTGCTGGCAATGCGGCTGACTTTTACAAATTGAATTTGTTTATTTGATTTGACAATTAATTCCAAGCAATTGCACGTCCACATCCGGATTAATTGTCGGCCTCGAATTTAAAGAGGCCGCCGCCGCGAAGGCTTAAAGATAATGCCCGCTCAGCACGGCCCAGTTTGATATTGTTTTTCGGGCAATAAATACCGAGATGTTGTTACATGTGTGCAAACATGCATCAACACTGACGGAGGGTAATAAATTTTTACGGCCCGGGCCCCAAACAACCAGCATAAGGGCCCCAGAGCCGGAGTCGGAGCCAGCCAGGATCCATCCAGAGGCATGGCCAACGAGCTGACTGCAGCGGCGGCGGCCCCAAAAAGTATGCCATGTTTTGTGCCCGGCCCTAGGCAAAGTTCATCGCTCCAAATGTTTATGGGCATATAGGCTTATGCGCATTTTATGCGCGAAATCAAGAAAAATGAAAATGCATTTTCCCCCACACCCCCGCCTTGGCCCATCTTTGCCCGCATCCTTTCCACTTTCTGCTGCGGCTGCACAAAAATTCGCCACAGTCTGAGCCGTAGCTGGAGCTGGAGCCTGGCTGTGTGTAAACAAGGCTCGGCAAAGGACTTTTTGTTTGCCAGAACGAGGGTTGGCATGTGGCCAGGAGTAGACTTTGCAACTTTTCGGTTTCCTGGGTCAACTGCGACCAGGTCTAATGAAAACTTCAAATACGACCAAGTGGCTCTTGCTTGACTGACCGACTGACTGACTGACTGAAGGACTCACCTGCCCTCCTCCTCCTGCATAATGCATAATGTAGGGTCCACTTAATCTAATTATAGTTAAATAAGCAATTTCCCATTTCCCGAGCTGATCCCCCTCCAGAAGGACTCCCATTTATTCAACAGCAGCATGCGGGTTCACACCTGCAAAGGAGCCCGCTTCTTGGAAAATCCCCCTTCATCCGTGGGAACCGCAGACGCGTTGTCAGCTGCATGTGTGTGTGTGGGTGTGTGAGCTGGGGTGGCAATAATTTTCCCGGCCACGAGTCCTTGCTCCCTGCACCCGAGCTGGCAGAAGTCATAGACGGTTAGCTTTCGCTGCCACAATTGTTTTGCCAGGTACAACAACAGCCAACAACAAGGTGCCGCACTCAGCGCTTTCCTCGGGAGATGGGCCCCATCCACACACACCTACATATATATATATATGTATATATTCTCGACTATATATATTTATATGTGTGCGGGTCTATAAAACAGCCAGATAATCGCCCAGCATGTTCGAATTCCATTTGGGGTTGCTCCGGCCCATTCGTTTGGCTCCGCTTTTTGTTGGCCTTCTTTGTTTCGGGCGGTATATTACTTTTTCTACTTGGCATTTCATTTAGATTAACATTTTTGGGACGCGGACCCCAAAACGACACAGTCACACTCGTACACCTGATTTAAAGACCGCCTTAAAGTTGGGAATAGAGAAGAGAAAGCAAGAGAGTTATGGAAAAGTCATCAGTCTTAGTTTTTTTTCGTCCTGCAGGCTCTTCTAGCATTCAAATTTCGTTTCATTCGGTTTTTGCCAAACGATTGAATGGCAGGCAACCCGCAGCAAAGCTTAGTCACATCCCAGATGGAGTGTGTGTGTGTGTACTATACAAATGTGCCAGTTGCAATCCGTTCTGTTCCATCCCCTCCCCTCGCCCCTTGTGGCTGCAATTTATTTCCACGGGCTTTGCGGTTGTTTAGGACCTGAAAAGTTTCCTTCTTTTTAAGGCTGCTTACGAGAGCGAAAGTGGAGCACAGAACGGAGTCGCATTTAACACTCGCTTTTGGGAAAGCTCGAGAGGCGGCTGAGACATTTTCCATTAAGGCAACTGTCAGCCATCATAAGCTTTAAGTACAAATCGCATTTCGGGGCTGTCCACGATGATATTTCGCAATTGAAATCATTGACGCTGTAACAACAAAAGGCACTTCAATGTTGACATTTTGATTTTGTGCCCCAAATGGAAAGCAGAAAATTCTTTCCAATCTGCCAGCCGCGTGCGCTTTGTCTTTTTTAGACAATTCCGCCGAGAGAACGACGGACGAAGCCAAGGAAAAGGAGGCAAGAGCGTCGAGGTGCAGGTACCACGGGGCGTATGAGTGCCCGCGATGCCCGACTGCCTTTTATATGGCATAACAAAAGCTTATCGCCAGCATAATAGAGACACGCGTCTGTGTAATAAAGTAGAGCCCAGCTCCCAGCTCCCAGTATCAGTCCCAGTCCCAGTCCCTCTTCCACACTCCGAGACAAACGTGCACTTGGACGTTATCATTAACATTATTATTATTATCATTGTTACGGAGCAGCAGACTTGGCTTTGTGTGGCAGCAACTTAAGTGACTTTTTGTCCCTCTTGTTCCTCTTGCAGAACTCAAAGCGGAAATCTTCGGGCCCAGCGATCTGATGGTGAAAACCGGCAGCGACATCAACCTAACTTGCAAAATTATGCAGGGCCCCCACGAGCTGGGCAACATATTTTGGTACAAAGGTGCGTATGCGTAATGAACTCCGACCTCGAGCGGCATGCACCTCATTTACGCAATTCAATTTGCTACTCCCGGCATTCCAATTCCATTTTCAGGCAGCGAAATGCTCGACGGCAAGGGCGAGAATGAAATCGACAGCTCCATGGCCCGGATTCGTGTCGAGGATGATTGGACCGACGGCCTGACTTCGAGGTATGTACAAGTATAGTAACGACTCCTCTCGCCCATCATTTTGCCATTCCGCCATTCTGCCACCTGGCAAACGTGCAAATGTGTGCCGAGCATTTCAGTTATTTCGCATTAAAATACCGCCTCACTTAATTAAGGCCAGAGCCGCCATTTGGAGCGGGGAATTTAAAGCACAGCCCGTAGCCGGGGTGTGCCGGCAGTCGATGTGGCCTGCAGTCCTGCAGCATGGACCCCGACTTTGAATGACATTTTAAGGCCAAAGCGAAGGACGAATCCCGGCTAGAGGACCCTGTGTCAGTCTGCTTTCGAGTCAGAACCAAGGGTGGATTAGGCAGGGAATAATGTTAGGCTGCCCTGACTCCAAAGCGGAAGTAAGCCAAGAACTAGACTTGGAAAGGGGTTCACAGCAAATAGGCAAGAAATATATTAAACGATATTACTGGAGATAATTTGTAATTAGCTGGGAACAAATTTTGAAAAGAAATAGCAACTAAATAATCACGAGTTTAGAAATCAATTATATATAATTTATACAGCTAGATATAATCTTAGTTTAACTCTTTAACAGTACCTCGAAGAACGAATAAGAAAGGAAAAACTGAACTCTATAAACAAGGTTTCATTAATAAACAAAACATTGCGTTATATATCCTTAATTTAAGCTGAATATCCCCTCATACTGCTCTCACTTTCCCAATGCAGCTTAGCTCCTGTAAGTAGGGTATCATCTGGTTCTGATTCCCTCGCAGTGCCCTTCAGTACATCAGTGTACTTTGTGCTCGAGTTAGCCGTGTGTGACTTTTAATTTACCTTAGTCATAGTCGCAAAAGTGTGTGGTGTCACAGTAGTAGCAGTCGGATTTGGGATCCGTATCCGGATTCCGGGACTCGGGGGCTACAGTAGTAGTTTGCTTGCTCGGTCTCAGTTGCCGCCACGTGATCATTGCCCATTTATGCTGTTAACTAACGACGCAGACGACCATAAAATGCAGGTGCCGCTGACAGAGATGAAAGGAGAGTGGTAAAAGCAAGGATTAGGAGCACTCTGGAAAGGCTGAAGAAAAAGGGCACTGAAAATAAGAATATTTTTTAGTGTATATATTATTTTAATAGTTTTAAAGTTCATGTAAAATATAAGGAAACATAAAGGCTCAACACAAGCTACAAATAATAATATATAGACAATTATTACACATTTTTCTTGATAAATATTTAAAATGTTTGCCATATTTTCTAGTCCTTATTTCTACACATTTTGTGTAGCAATTTCTTCAAGTGCAAAGTGACTTCGAATTAGAGTCAGTGGTGGAGGCAGCTCGGTACACATTATGCCATCGCATAAAGTAGCAAAAGTTTTGTATTTTTTTCCTTGATGTTTTTCCCCGACATTCTTTGGCCTTTTCCCTTTTTGCCTTTGTTCCACATGCATTCCTCCACAGCCATTCACTTTCTGTATGCTCTTCTCTTTCCCGGCTCACCTACTCCGGATCCTGCTCCTGCTCCTGCTCCTTCTGGCCCTGCCCCGCGGCACAGATTAAAAATCAAGCGCGCCATGCCCGGCGATACTGGCAACTACACCTGTGTGCCGACGGTGGCAAAAACCTCGAGCGTCTATGTGCACGTAATTATTGGTAAGTAACTAAGGACTGCAGCGGGTTACCTGCCCTGTGCCGCTCCTGGCGGTGTTTGAGCTGTCAGAGAGTTTTGCATGTTTATGACGGGAAGTGGAAGTTGCCTGTTAGCAGCGGCACTTTCGCAATTTGTAATGCCAAGTGCAAAACGGGGCGTGGCCGTGCAGTAATTGCATTGCAGCCGACTCGGCGAGAAATTGCTGCTTGGCTCTTTTCAGATTTTGTAAAACTTATTTTTTTTTTTGTTTTTGTGTTTTCTGTTTTATTTTTGCTGCTGCCGCATGTTTGTATTTGTGCAGCAGCACGGAAATTATTTCTAGTTGCCGCTGCAGCCAGCTAGAAAGTTTTCTGCCAGCCAATAAAGGGGGGCATGTGGGGGGCTCGAGGAGCTTGTCAGCTTTATGGCAGCAGCTTGTGTGCTCGAGAGCTCATCGAGAACTATAACAACTTGAGCGGTCGATGTTTTTCTTTGGCATAAACAGGAAACTCTTGCATGCGAGCCGCAGTCGATGCTATCTGGCGAGGACTCAAAGGCGACTGATTGGTGGCAGGAAGCTGAAGATAGGTCTCACTCATGATTGTTTAATTTCCGGTGGGGAAAGAAAGATATTATTTATATTGGAAATATTATAATGGTGGAAATATTTTCTTTTTTTACTATTATTATTTAGACTTTATGTTTACATTTCTTTTGATTTAGGTTGATAATGATCATAACCTTAAGATATTGAAAACTCGGCGAAATTGTGTCAGGAGTCTATGCTGCAATTAGGACACTAATGGCTTTTACCATCCCTAATCCCATGTTTGCTTTCGCTTTTCAACAGGCGAGCACCCGGCGGCCATGCAACACAACTCGAGCAGCAACAGCAACAGCTTCTACTGCGGCATCTGCTGCATGCTGCTGAGCATTGTCTCCTGCTGCCTGCAGCACTTCTACGAGGCCGGGTGTGGATATATCCAAGCTGCGGCAGCGGCGGCAAATTCGGCGGCACTGCGTCCCCCGAAGCGAACGGCGCTAACGAACAGCCAAACACGAGTAACTGCAGCAGCAGCAGCAGCAGCAGTAGCAGCAACATCCATGCCAGCAACGTGCAACATGTTGAGAGAACGCCCAGCGGCGGTTCAGTGCATGAGATGAAGGAATAATCAACACGCAGCGAAACACTAAAAAGGCAAAATACACACACAACCACACAAAACACACACACAACCACTCACAGTACACATATTCAAGGTGATTTAAGTTTTTTATGTATCGCATGGGGGGTCAAAGAAAAGTATTTACTAACTTCTAAGATGAATGCACTTAGTGGACAGAAAACATATATTAGCCGATAAGCGAACAAGTATTTAACGAAGATAAGAAATGAATATAAATACCTATAATTTGCCAGTCGTTCTGATTAAGTTTAATTACAGATAACCGATAGGCAGTAAGTGATCATCACAGATAGACACTCCAAAACCATCAAATGATATTAATTGAGCATTACCTATATATATATGTATCTGATTCTAAAACTAAACTCCGGACTGACTGTATCAATTTCCCCTACAAGTGACAATCGATGGCCGCCAATAATAACTGAATTTGGGATATCTCCGGCTATCGGCTATCTGTTGATGCAAAGGGAATATAATAATGAGATAAGTAAAGTCAAAATAATTTAAAATTTAAGCTCTAATTTGGTGAAAAGCCAGAGCGAGAAGATTTCTTTCCAGGATTTTCTAATATTTTGAAACCTTATCTTATTATTATGTTACCTTTGATTGATATCTGTCTTCTGCCAAATATGGACTGCACAACCTATAGCAAAAAATATGACCCACACTCTCTCATTATGAAGTAAGACTTACTAGCTATAAATACTAGGAGATGCCCAGAACCACCCCCACAAGCAACAGGCCCTCTTTCTTGGACTCACAGTAATCTTCTTCTATGCAATCTCTAACTGCCAACGACGACAACCCCCCCTGCACCCTTTAGTCCCGCAACATTGAGTCAGAAATTGGATTGAATTTTGCTGTAAATAATTGCCGTTCGAGGGAAATATTTAACCAAGAGAGCACTTGGAGGTATTTGCAAACAATTAGGAGCAGCAGGAGCAACGCATTGTTTTATGTTCGAGTGCGACTCGGTTGCTTTGCACATTTATCAGTTTTAGGCATTAGCTATGTACGTTAGATACGATTGTGAATGTATAGTCGATAAGCGGATAACTACGAATAACTATACGTCAGCACTCGAACCTTGTTTGTGTCAGACCCAATTGTGGGCTAAACTCGTTTAATTGTATATAATTAGTTTTGGCTAGAAACAAACAAAAACCAGAGAACAGAAAACAGAAAACCAAAAAGGGGGCAAAATTTGAAAATAAATGCAATTTATAATTGTGCTTATCGATATAATTGATACGACTGCCATGCAAATGCGCAGGCACTGTAAATAAATTCATTAGTAGACGAAATTGTAATTTTAATTAACTCTTAAACGATATAAACAGATAAAGCCGATAAATGCGATTCGAAAGTTGCGAACCGTTTTAGTTGGTAAGCCGCATCCCGACGCGAGCCTGGAGTGCATCACACGCAACCTAAAATTAACTGACACGCAACACGAGACATAAAACACTTTGAATAATAGTAAAAACTAGTTAAATTTAATATGGACCCCTGGACAGGACCTCCGTACGTCCTGCAATTTGTACATAGAATGATTGGATCTCGAACTAATCAAAGCTGGCAATTAACTAGGCGTGGCAAGCACACAGCAGAGTCGGTTCCCGATCGAAAAACAATAACGAAACCCTAGCAAATACATTACCCATGAGTGTATGTCAGTCACAGCATTGCAGCTACAAGTATATACATATTTAAACCAGGTACTCTCAATACATTTATGTGTGCGTATCCATAGGTACCCAACATATGCATATACAGATAGGATTGTTTAACAGCGACACACACGGACACTGCAGGCGAGAGTTTTTGTGAAAAGAAACCAAATCGATTCAATAAAAATATGATTTAGAAAATTTAACCAAAGTCTGGAGATTATTCTTAAAGAGGAAATATGGGGTAGGTATTACTTGGGTTAATCTTTTGCTACATTAAATACTCAAGCTAGGAATCTGCCGACACATTTGCCAGCTTGTTGAGCTTAACTTTCAGAGAATCAGCCAAAAAACTTAATGGCTTAACTCGCATTCTTTTGCAGGTTCCCATTAACATGCACCCTTTCATTAACCCTTTTTATTCATCCAGATTGACATCTGATCTGAGCTGAGTCTCAGGTAAAACCTGTTCGTCTCAGCTCGACTAGGAATGCTAATAATGCGTTCATTGACTCGGCTCTTGGGGCGTCACCAAATGTGTATCAAATTTGCCTAATTTATTCAAATCGATTCGGAGCGATGTTGTCGAGAGTGATGTTGATGATGATGATGATGCGATGCCTGCCGCCCAATATTTATTTAATTGCAATTCGTCTCCAAATTCGGGGCATCTTGTGTACCGTTCGATTTTATTCGCTCGACATAAATTCTAGCAAAATGTATAAATAAAACCAGAGCGGAGGGGACGCATTTTAGTCCGTTCTTGTCCAGGTGTTGGAGCATGTTGCAGATGGCAATGGATAGATGCCTGGCCCTGCTTGTGTTACTGGCCCTGTGCGCCAGCCTGGAGACAGGTGTGTGTCTGCAAACGGAAAGTCCACTTCCAGATATTACTACGAACCATATACATTACAGCTCCGCCACCTACATCGCCGGAAGCTAACCGGGAGCAGCTGGTGCGAGTCTACGAAATCAATGAGGCCCAATACGAGCGAATGCTGCAGCTCACCAAGGGCAGGAAGGTGATATCGGAGGCCAGGCTGATCAATGGAGGCTTTGCCACCGTCAGCGAGTCGTTCAGTGAGACCCTCAGCTCTGGCTGGCACTCACTCCTGCGGATCGTGGGTCTGACCACGGTCAGCAAGGCCGACGAGGCCGAGAAGGTGGACTTCGAGAGTCAGCCTTTGTGCGTGATCAAAACCCGTGAAGACGAGCCTGTGGGTAGAGACGAGGAGGTGGCCTCCGCTCGCAGCTCGGGAAAGGGCATTGAGGCCGATGACGAAGACTCCGCCATTCACTGTATTGTGGTGCTGAAGAAGGAGTCTGAACAGGAGTTGCCTAGCCAGGAGCCTCATCCAAATTATGGTCAATATTGGAACCCGCCTCAGGCTCCACAATCTGTGGAAGATTCTGCTGCAGTCAAGCAGCCTGAACCGGTGAAGGAGGATGATGAAGAAAAAGAGCAAGTCGAGGTCACCACTGCAGCACCTGTAAAAAGAAAGAAAATGAACAAGAGTACTTATCCCAAGGCAGCAAGTCTTGATGATGATGAGTCCCGTCAATATGGTGGTTATCCCCTGCAACCTCAATATGGAACGCCTTATCCTCCATCCTCGCCCTACGGTGGCTATCCTTATAGTCCCTATCCAAGCCCACAGCCCTTTGGTCCTCAAAATCCCTATGGCCAAAATCCTTATGGATCGGTGCCGCCTTACGGGCTGCCACAACCTTATCCTCCTCCACCCCAATATCCGCCGCAGCAGCCTTTTGTTAATCCCTATAATCCCCAGCCTCAGGGTTATCCCTATGGATATGGTTTTCCCTACTTAGATCAGTCGCAGTTGGCCCAAGCGATTGCCAATAAGGAAGTGGAGAAGCCAGCGCAGGCCGAGGAAGATGATGATGAAGATGAGGACTCAAACGAGGAAGAAGATGACTACAAGAGACGTTTCTATCCCTACTATAGCCAACCTTATAATTACAGAAAATAAAATAAAATAAATTATTTACACGAATTTTATTTGTTTAATTTTGGGGCTTAAATAAATAGCTTAGAAAAGAAATGATTAAAGAGTCGAAAAACTTTGCAACTTTAGAATACATAAACTATAAATTATGATCCTATGACTAATACCTGTGAAAGATCCGCTGCTGTGATTTGCCAAGTCATAACTTAGAGATCACTATCGCTCAGTAAGCAAATCTGGACGAGCAAATCGGGTTTTTTGGTGCTCCAACTAGCCATTAGTAAGACCAGTATGGGCAAGGCGCTGTTCTTGGCAAAAGAGAACTGGGTCAACGCGTAAATTATGGAGATTGAAGTCGATTAGGGTGATGCCTTAACTGTAGATGAGCAGTTTGGGCTGATGTTGATCCATTTGAATGACAATGCCGAAAGGGAATTTTATTCCGTCTGCCAGATTTTCGAAATATATAAGCGAGTGAGCGCTGCCAGTGGAGCTTATTCGCAATCGGCATGAAGTTCTTTCCAGTTCTAGCAGCGATCGTGCTTAGCCTCGCGGCTGTCCAAGCTGGTGAGTTCTCCTGGCTTGAGACTTTGGTAGGAACTTAACAAACTCTTCTTGCCACAGGCAGGAGTCGTCCCCAGCTGGTGAAACTGCATCCGGTGACGCGGCAGGAGTACAACGAGCTTCTGCGTCTAACTCAGGGCAAAGAGGAGGTATCCGAGGCCCGTCTGCTCAGCAGCTCCATTGCTGGCATCAAGGGACTGGCTTCTGGTTTTGCCGCTGGCAGCTTTATCCCAGCCATCTTCAGCTCTGGTTCCAAGGATCAAAACAAGAAGGGACGTCCCCTGTGCGTGATCTCCGCGAATGATCTGGAGAAAGGAGAGGAGGACAGGCGTCTGGGCCGTGTGGTGAGCATTGAATACGAGCCAAACACAGACTCCAGCTCGGGTTCGGGTTCGGGATCGGGACATGGCAGTGGACATGGAAGCGGTGGACATGGAAGTGGTGGACATGGACATGGCGACGGAAGTAATGAAGGAGACGACGATGAGGTGACCACTGTTAACTGCATTTTGGTGGTCAACGGCACTGATACTACCACCACCACGACACCGAAACCCACAACTAAGCCAGATGATGGCCACGGACACGGCCACGGCCACGGCCACGGCCACGGCCATGGGCATGGCCATGGGCATGGGCCTGGCGGATATCCGTATCCACCTTTCTCTCCCTACTACCCCTATGGCTACCCGCCCTACTACTATCCCTACCCTCCACCACCGCCACCCAAGCACCATCACTCCGGTGGAGAAAAGCGTTCCATTGGCGACGAAGTGGAGCTGAGCCGCCTGATCGACGCCTACAATGGGTTCTACTACCAGCCAGCAGTCTTGCCCCTGCGCAGCGTCAAGCGCTCCAGGGCCAACCAGGAGGTCTCCGCTTACCAGCCAGCCAGTTATCCCAAACAAGAGTACGCCTCCAATTATCCCAAGGTAGTCCGCAACTACGGACTGACCCACCCGGCTCCTGTCTACGTTCGTTCTCCTCAGTTCGAGCGGGAACAGTGAGCGATGGATCCGGTTAGAACAATTTCCCTGACAACTAAATAAATTAATAGAAAGTTAAAAATTTTATTGAATTTAAATGAGAGAGGATTATGCTGATAAAGCTATTTATTTTCTAGGAAACATACCTTTAATTTTCACAAATAAACCAAAGTAAACTTAAATTAAGGCAACAGTTTTAGGTATAAATCCTGCAGGATAAAATACTTAGATCCAAGAGCCGTCATAATTGGACTTTGAACTAAGTTGCAGAATCGTTCATTTGTTGCACGTTTCCGTGAGTGGATGTGTGTTTGTTATTGTGCGTGTTTGATCGAAAGTGGTACAAGGTCCTGCCACTAACAATGCCAGAAAGAAGCGTTGATCTAGGCAGCAGAACAGAGCCACCATGTAAACAAGGAGCATTACACACATCGCCCCCACACACACACTTCGCAGTATTGAGGTTCAGCGACAATTGAAAGTGTAACACATCGTTGCCTTTTGTAGAGCATCTGCTGCTGCTGCTGCTACTACGACAGGCTCTTTAGTGGAGCTGCACTGAGGGAAAAGAGCCTAGATTATAAATTATAAATTATATTTAATTCGATTTTTAGTTGCATTTTAGATGGTAAATGGGAAAAAGATTGTAAGAACTTAAGAAAGTTTAATATTGCAAAGACTTTCCTTATGAAGAAAGGCAGAAAATGATGTTTTGCTACATATTTCTATACATTCCGATCTACCTTCAAGTATTTCCAACTTATTTAGTTAATGTAGAGTGTCAGTTACCACACTTTTCTCTCTGTGCCCTTACTAATGCCGACATATACATCCGTTCACTGGCGAAGGACAACGAACGCACAGGCATGAAAGAGAATAAATTAAAGAACAACTCAAAATAACCGCGGGGCAATTGACAGTGGTGCCTCGCATCGCATCGCATGTGGGCGTGGCAGTGAAAGAAGGCGGGGGCGCTGGCGGAACGGGGACGTAGGCGTGGGCATGGCGATTTGAACGCCCCTTTGCTGTTAAGTGCAAGTGCATCGTATCGGATGCAGCGAGGCAATGACGAAAGAACAGCACTCGCCTTTGGCCTCATTGCGTTTTTAGCCAGGCCTGCCACAGCTCGACACACAGCCAAAGAGCCACGCCCAGTGGCACGCTTACGCCCCCACCGCCCCAACCAAGCGGACGGACGACTGGCAGTGTTGTGTCTATGCACTGCAAAATAATTACTTTCATATCCTGCGGCAATTAAATTCATTTAGTTTGCCACCAATTTCCCACTCTCACTGCCACTGCCCCCACTTCCAGCATTCTGATTAAGACATTCATTCCGCTTCGCATTCAACGGCTTACGCTTGTGGCTGTTGAACCCAGCAGCCAGCACCCACCCCGTCGCACTTCGCAAATCCCCTCGAAGCCCCACGAAACCCCTTGAAACATCCCCTTGACAGCCTTCGTCTGACCAAGCAACTCTAAACTATGTCAACTGTTAACTTTTCCTTTCTATTTTTGCTATTTGTTGCGTTGCTCGTTGTTTTTGCCGCCGCTGGCATTCCGCTCCTATGGCCTGCATGTTTTTCAAGGACTCTACATAGTTTATCCAACAACATCAAGCACACACCCAGCCCGCACACACACAGGGCAGTAGCAGCAGCAGAAGCAGAAGCTTGTTGCTGCCATTTTGGACATGGCTGAGTTGAATGTAAGCAAATTGCTGAGAGCGCTGCATGTCTGTTGCTGGGGCCAAAACAAAAAAAGGATAGAAAAATCTATGGAATTGCCCAAAAAATTGCAGCAGCTTATTCCCAAAAAAGGCTGTAAAGTGTTGCCAAAGTAGTTGTCAAGCGTCAAGCAAAAATGGATCGATGCGTCTAAGTGATTAGTTTGGTCAAAAAACTTATGTTCAAATGGAATAAAATCAAATCAAAGGACGTTATGCTTTAGGTGAAATTATTATTCCTAGTCAAGCTTTAAGTTCGGGTTTTAATACCAGTTGAGGCTTGAATAGTTTTTAGTTTTTGGTATAAATATATTGTCAAGTTTGCTGGTAGGAAAGGTATTTATATCTTCAGTGATATAGATATGCGTATTACTGTAAATGCCTTGGAAATAATTAATAATTACTACACAAATTCTAAGCCTTCTGCCAAGTCTTAAACATGCAAATTAAATGGCAAATAAACACTAGTGATAGGTGTTTTGGTTTCTGATTTTCCCCTAAAATTTATTGCATTGATGAAGATAAATTAGATCTTGAATAATTTCACCGGGGGAAAAGTCAAGCAACCATTTAGAGCGCACGTCACCAGCCCCGGCGACATGATCATCGCCTTCATCATCATTGTCTTCGTCATGTAAATGTCAATTTAAGGGAATATTAATGCAAGGACGCCACACACACACAGACTGTCTCAGGCGGCCATACATATGTCTTTGATATCAACGGAAGTGCGCACACAAATACACGCTCGAGTGCCATTTTGTTAAGGCGCAAAAATTGATAAGTGCCTTGTGGTTATTGCGGTCTTTGGCGGCCATTAACACAACCAGTCGGGGGTGGAGCGGAAGGAGCGAGGGGTGCAAGGAGGTGTGCACACATACAAGGATAATAAAATTTATACAATAAGAGGCTGCTGGAGCAGCAGCAGCAGGCGTTTTCACGTCAATCAAACATGGCGTCAAATAATCATTAACAAACGCCCGCACATACACAAACAAGGGTGTGATTTTTAAGGGGGGAGCATTGCAAGGATCTGGTTGTGCGTGTGTGTGGTGTGTGCCTGTGTCTGCTGTCATGTAGTTGTCGCCGGCGTTGGTTTTGCTGGCTGTTGATTTGGTAGCTCAACTGATTTGCGGTTGCCGAGCCATCGAAAGCAGGCTCTCCCGGCCGGCTTTGTGATAAGTGCGGTATCGAGAAAACTCTGGAAATCCACTGTAACCACAAAAAAATAAAAATAAATAAATAACAAACATTTCTTGGCTTCCCGTTTGGAACGGTTTTAAGTAAATGTTATTTTCAAGATACAAAAACATGAAATGTATTTTCATTTTCTTTTTATACAATTTGTACTTGTTTTCTGATAGTAGCAATGGATTATATTCTATTTTCTATATATTTAATATTAAAAAAATGGTTTTTCTTTGCTTTTCTCGTTCTGAAAGTAACTTAAGCCCTACAAACATCCTTGGAACTGCCTGCCTGCTACTGGCATTTAATAATCTGTTGTCAACTTGTGCTAACTGAAAACCGGGAATGGCAATTTGGCATCAATGGCAGGTGGAGAACCCCCTGCAGCCTGGTACCTGTTACCTGTTAGCTCTTACCTGCTTCGTCACCACACCTCCCCCCCTTTGAGAAGAAAAACCTGAAACGTATGTTCGCAGCACTAACGAGCTGTGATTTTTCTTGCCATCAGCAGAGGCTGAATGGAGTGACTGCAAGTCAATGCGATTGGCGTCAATTAAGTGCCATAAGCGACACAACAAGCCGTCAGTCCGTCAGGGCGTCAGTCCTTCAGTCCGTCCGCCATCCGGCCGGAGTTTAACGCTCTTCAGCTCACTCCAGCTTAGTTGGGCCACGCTTTTGACACAGTTTCACAGAGCAGCAGCAGCAGCAGATTGATTGGCGCCACTCAATTGGCAACCTTTTTGGCCTGGCGTGGTCTGGTCTGGCCTGCCCTGGCCCGGCCGGGTCTGGTCTGGTCTCCGGCTTTGGTTTACCGATGACTTCGTGTGCAGCATCGTTACACGCATCGCCTGCCATCCATCGGCGTTCTTTTTTTTTCTCCGACAAGCGATTAGAATAAATTGCAACAAGCCGGCAAAACGACAGGCCTCCTTCTGCTGTGCCATGCCGTAGGGTCCTGGGAATCGGTATCGCCAATGGTATTGAGCTCAACGTTATGCATTTGACACGAGTGCCGATTTCTGCTTCAATAATTTCCCCAATATCTCAACGCAGGCTGCAGTGCAGTGCGATGCGAGAGTATCTCGAAAGTTTCGCCTCGAGTGGCGGGTCTGCTGTGAGTGTAATCAATTTTAGTGGCAACGCAAAGTTTTTCAATGCGCTGCCATTCAATTAAAAATTTGTGCGGAACTTTATTTCGCTGTTAAGTGGCAATCTACATGCATCATCCCGCCCCCCCGGGCCCCCTAGTCCCCATGCTCTCGGGGTAAGTGTATAAAAGTGTGTGTATATATGCTTGGTTATTTTGTCGGTTGCAACGCCCGTTCGCATCTGTAAATACAACTATAAATGGCTTTGAAGAGTTTTCCCTTTTCGGCTTTCCTTTTTCATGGGTTTGTTTGGGTTGATTTATGTGCACATGCCAGTCAAATTGATGAATTGCCTTTGAAAGACGATCAAATAAAATCAGAAGCGAAGCGTAACGGGCGCATAAGTTGGCCCGATTGCATTGGCAAAGGTAAGTGGCCGTGTGAACAAGAAATTTAAATCGAATTTAATTGCAAGCAATTCTAAAGACTATGCTAATGTTTGTATAATGAAAATCAAACCGACTTTCCCACCTCTGAAATCTGGGATGAAAGAAAAGAAAAATAATCCTGGGGAAGGCCTTGCAAGTTCTTATTGTTTTCGATGTGGGCAACAAAATTGAGTTTCCCAGCAAAACATAATCAAAAATTGTTTAGCAATGCACAGGCCCCGGCACGCATACACATAAGACACTTGAAAAATGACATCAATTCTCTGGCTAAGAAGCAGGAACAGCAACTGAGAAGCTGAAGCAGCAGCAGATGACGAAGAAATTGAAAAATAATAACAAAAAGTTACCTTGGCAGCCGTTGTTCTACCTCCGCTCTAATTTAATGCGATGAATTCTCGGTATATATCCCCATACTTTTTGTTTTTAATTTATCCAGCAGCCCGCAGCACTTTCCCCACTTTCTCCGCTGCCGCCGAGGAGGAGCACCTGTGCCATTATTCAATCTGTTGGTGTCCTGGTTGGCGCTGTCATAGTTGCTGATGCCGCTGTTGCTGTTGCTGTTGGTGTTGTTGGGACTTTGTTTGTGTTTATGTTTTAATAAAACATTGCCTGCCGCACCCCTTCGAAGCAGCTTTCCCCCCTGCCACAGATGCTGGCAAAGTCAAGAGTAAGTCATGAGTAAATCTTATTATTTTATCCTTTGTTATTGCATTGCTGGGAAGACTTTGCCTGGCCAGGCTCAGGTTCTATCTCAGCCTCCAGCACCACACCGCCCATCCTGCTGCTGTTATTATAAATCTGCATGCTGGCGAGGCATGTTTCGACTGCTCCGAGTTCGGCTCCCAATCCGATCCGGCTGCACACACAACGTCATATGTCAACTGCATCAATATTTGCATTTTGATTGAAACTTACAAGGAGGCAAAAGTCTTTCCCAATTTGCATATCCTTCCCTGCCAATCTGGCTCTGACTCTGGCTCCGTCTCCAGTTCCCCCGGCTTCAGCAGCAGACCGTCCTAATCCCCGGCCAACAAGCAGCTTAAATGGCTTTAAGACATGGCCGACGGTCGTCGTCGGTTGGGCACTCTTTGGCTATTTATGTCTAAATTGGCAAATAGCAAATGGTGATGGCCGAATGCAGTTTTGCTGTTAATTTCACTTACAACGCACATTAAATGCAGACACCAGCAGCAGCAGCAACAGCAGCAACAGCTCCTGCAGCAGAACCACCCACAGCAGCAGCCGGCAAAAAGCTGTTTGTCCATAATCAGTGCAAAGTGCAGTTGCAGTTGAACAAGAATGGAGTGTATCGGAGGGCGGAGTGCATCCCCCTCGACTTTGGCTATTTGGGCATTGCCTGCCAGTCGTCGTTGTCGTTGCCCAATGTCCAGTGCCAACGAACGTTGCGTTGTTGTGCCAAATTAGGTCAAAATGCGTTCAATTCCGCACGAAATGTCAAAATAAACAAGTTAGCCAACGGCCAGGGTTACCATGTGAAGACTTCTGGGCTCTAGTACTGCTAATCAGTGATGGCGTTGGTCAGCCAAACAAATTTAATTGGTATTAATTAGTTCTTAAGTAGTTAAGGTTCTTGAAATATAATAAGGATCGGTTTATCTTGGTAAAAATGTAAGGGAATGGGTGCTTCGTCATTCCTGTAAGATAACTTGTTCCATAGGATCTCCATAACCTAAATCTCCAACCAATAGCTTGCCTTGAACTCAATATCTATTCAAGTCCTTGATCGCCGGAGCGAGTAAGTGGCCAGTTTGGATTATGCAGCTTCTCAGAAATGAGCCTTAGTGGTGGCCAGGTATTGCAATTAATTGGCACTTGCAACTGGCATGGATTCCAAGCCAAACCTCCTCCAAAACAGAGGAGGGAATCTACCCAAGGGGAGAGATGGGCTGAACAAGACATATGCCCAACAATAGTGCGATAATTTCGTTTAATTAAGCCTGGGCCAAGGCTTTCTCTCTCTGCCATCCTGTGTGCCTGTGTGTATCCCATAATCCAACACAATGGCTGTGGAGGAAGCCCAATTTGAATGCCGGAGCAGGAGGGGGGAACAGAGGAACGTGCTCTGGGACAACTACAACAACAGCTGCATTTCATTACAATTTTTCAATTACTATTAACTTGATGCGGACTCATTACAGGACTCCGTGCCTCATCCTTCCCGCTCTCTGGTTTATCGTAATTAATTTTGCGGCTTCTGCTTGTCTCCTGTCCGTCCCTTTTCTCGTTCCCCTTCCCGTTCCCGTTCCCTTAGGCAGACATTTCATTAGGAAAATTGTTTATTAAAAAAATAAATAGAATTAAACAATAAGCAAGAAGCAAATGGCCAGGATGTCCTCCAAGTTTTCCTTTTTGCATGCAAAGTCACGCCCCCTCAACCCTCCTCAGTTCGGTCCTCCCCCTTTCCCGGCCTGGAAGTTGCGCTTATCACGGAGCATAATCATAAAAAGTTATGCGCTCGCTAATTTGATTAATGGCATTTCCTTGGCCGCAATCCAAATTCATAATGACTCTGCTCGGCTAGGAAATTATTATTACTTCTAATTACAACGAGACAACTTCATTAAGCCAGCTCCCCGACACGGCTGCGGCTGCGGCGGCTGCTGGCAAAAACGGAAACCCGACGCTGGACATTAAAACAATCGCATCTGGCAATCAAATGACGTAAATCATAAAATCCAATTATTGTCTCCGGCGGCGGCCTTTCAGCAGCTGCAAAAAATCCAAATCAAAATCAAATTCAACTTTTTCCCGCCTTTGATTGTTCGAGCGTCGGAGCCAGAACCGTACCAAATAGGTAACTCAATTAAAATCAAACAATCAGCTTTGCCGCTAGCCAGTGGCCATAATAAATTCCAACAGAGTTCCCCCGCAATCAGGCCACATTCCGTTCCTAAGCCCCATTCAAACTTTACATTTGACTGCATCAAACAATCCAAAAGTAAATCGCTTCAAATTGACTATTAATAAACATTCGCGCAATCACTAACAAAAATAAGCAAACCTATAAAAGTATGAAATATGAAATATGAGCTGAGCTAGAATCATCAACAATAAATACTCTGACAAGCTGACGGCCATATTACGTTCCAAAAATCAATGAGTTTGTGTTTAAAGGATATTAATAGATAGTAATTTGAATGGCTTTAGTTGTAACCAATATTTCTACACAACTAAAGTATTTATACCTTTGTAATAAGTCCCCAAACTATTATTCAAACTAAACAAATTTATATTCAGTTTTAAATTAAACTTTACAAATATTCCCGTATACCCTTTGACCCTATACTGTACAGCTTAAAATGAATATCAATTTAAAGGTCGCATATAAATATTGCTTTCAAAAATACATGCATGATGGCCAAAATTGTTTATGCTTCATGGCACCCCACTGAACAAAAATTAAAATATTTATCGACCGATTTCGCGGAAAACAATGGAATATCTCTGGCTTTCCAGGAACCGTAATTGATTGGTCTTCATTGCGGGAGGGAGGAAACCTTTTAGTCGATGTTAATTATGATATCTGCTGCCTAATTGAACGCACCACTGCTCATCTTGATGCCAGACTAATGTCCTTTCACCAGCCGCCAAGAACTCGAGGAGGAGAGCAAAGTGTTGCGGCAAACAATTGCTAAGTTTTGTGTCATCTCCAGCGATTGGATCAGCAAATATTTGCATGCAAGCAAGCGGGGCAGTGACGAGCAACATGTCCACACAACTGTTTCCCTTACTGCTGAGCAACCCCACCAGCATGAGGGTGTCCCTAGCGAAAGGGTGTTGAAAAGGATACAGGAATTTAGCTTATTAGTTTACTGGAGTTTTCTAGAAATTAGGGAACTTTCAGGAATAATACTTCGGGGGTAAATCCTTCATCATAAAAATGTCTTAACAAATGTTTACAAAATTTAATTGTGATTGAACGGTTTTAAAAAACATTTAAATGCTTACCTTACCTATATATTTTCCATATTTTACAGGGGTTTTCTAGCAGTTAATTTAGTACTTTAAAGTACGAATTTTAATAGCATAACCATAACCCTCTGAAAATCTTTTCATGCATTGAATACCGAGTTACCCTGCCCCAAAGTGCGTTACTGTCGGGGCAACAATCCAAACGAGATGGGGCTAGGAGTTAGTGGCACTGCTGACAAAAGCTGATTATTATGGCAATGACAAGCATATTGGTCACGTTAGCACGCCTGGCCAATGGCCAGTGTCCAGTGTCCAGTGTCCAGACCGTGGCATGCACTTTACAGGCAGCCCGCTGCCGTTAATAACTGAAACGTGCCTCAAATTGGCCGTACAGCATTATGGCCTATTTGCCTGCCAACTGCGATTGTCTGTGGCCATCTCCTGGAGCGGCACTGCCGGGTTCACTGGGGGAGAAGACGGACTGTGGGTTAGCTCATTGAACTCCAGTTGGCCACCGCATTCTTTGTGACGCTCCTTTTGCCTTGCGTGCGAATTCCTAGTCCCCAGTCTTGGGCTCCTCTCACGTTTCCCCACTTATTCTCTGATTAAATAGCGTATACGCCCTGTGTACATTTCATTTAATTCCGCCCCAAGTCGCCGCCCACAGCCCGCTAATTGCATGCATGACTATTGAATAAGTGTCCCGAAGTCGGGGATCCTAGATGCTGATTGATGCCCGGGAGCAGCACCAGAGCAGGGCACATAATAGCATCAGCCATAAACCCCAAAGCCAGCTGGGGGACAAGCGGAACCGATGGCGATGGCGATGGCAAAATTGCATAATTAATCATGCGCGCATAAAAATGTCAACTGGTGGGGCAGTGGAAGAGGGAGGAGAAAAGTGGCAACATGTTGCTGCTGTCCAACTTCCTCTCCGATTTTCCCTTTTTTCCCTTTCCCTAGCTGCAAGCTCGCCTTGGCTTGGGGCCGCATTGCAACGTCGAACATTTACAAACAAATCAAATTTGCATCAGAATTTCATTTATCTTGTTTTGCTACTATTGTGTGGATTTTGTGCTCACAGTCGCACTGCCGGAGTGGCTGGAGGGAGGAAACTGGCGGACTTGGAGTTCTGGAGCAGGGCAAAAGCATAAAAGTGAAATTGCATTTGGCCAGTTGCAGAATCAGGAATAACAAGTAGAATAGCTCTGGCCAAAGGCAGTGGGACTTTGGAACCTATGGGCTGGGTATATTGGTTCCTGGCTTGTCTAAGCCTTTATATCCTTGAGGGGTATTATAATTTTATAATAATTTGAATAATAAAATGCAAGGGTATAAAATAGTTGCATTACTTTTTTGTAAAAAAGAATAAGTGAATATTTGTATTATTTTTATTACAAAACCTCTTTACAAATCCACCTCACTAACAAATATCCCTCTATATTGGAGGCACAACTTCAAAGGTTCCCTCCCAAACCCCACTTCTAGTATCCTCCATCTATCCTAGACCTTCCCCCAGGGCCATTTATTAATGCCAAATGTTATTTCTCTGCAAGGCAAACACAAAGGGTAATGGCAACGAACTATGCAAAAAACAAAAAAGAAGAGAACTCACATAATAAATCGAGCCAGTGTCCAGAAACGACTTTAATGAAATAAAACATTGTACATTGTATCCGGTCTCGTTTTTCTATGCGTATTTTTGTGTGCAACAAAGTTAATAACCGTTTTATGAGTCTATTAAAAAGGGATAATCGCCGGGTTCAGACTGATGTCTGGGCCCTGTGCATGGCACTTATGTAAATGGTTCCACAAAAACAAGAGAGATGAAACCGAAGAAGGGCCAGCCGCTGGCCAGGCCCCACCACACATCATCAGCTAGGAGGAGAGGAGCTACGAACTAAGCCCGAGAGCTCTAATCGCTTGCCCTGCCCATGTGAGGTCCGTATATTACCAAGTCGGGGTAACCTTTCTCCTCCCAAACTCCCCCTTGGCCTTGGCCAGTGAACCACCTAAAATAAATAAACAAGTTAAGCGGTCAAACCCTTGAGGGAGGGCAACTTAAAAATTGTTTTTTATTCGCCGTCGGAGCCTTTTTAATGATTATACACACTGTGTAAATCAAACCGCTTGTGAAAGGGACCGAAAATTATGTAGATTAAGCAGCAGCAGCAGCAGCATAAAAAAGGGTTCCACTACATGGTATGTGTATGTGGTTATATCCACTCTCTATGTGTGTGTGTGTGTGTGTGCGGGATAGATATTATTTATGGTGATATGTGCCCGACAAACTGGCAGCATAATAAATTATGAAAATGCCACAAAATCTACATCGAACTTTTATTTTTATACCCGCTACCCATAGGGTAGAAGGGTATTATAACTTTGTGCCGGCAGGAAATGTATGTAACAGGTAGAAGGAAGCATTTCCGACCCTATAAAGTATATATATTCTTGATCAGGATCAACAGCCGAGTCGATCTAGCCATGTCCGTCTGTCTGTCTGTCTGTCTGTCTGTCTGTCTGTCTGTCCGTCTGTCCGTATGAAACACTGGATCTCAGAGACTATAAGAGATAGAGCTCTAATTTTTTTTCGACAGTATTTCTTCTGCTTGCACGCAGATCAAGTTTGTTTCAAATTTTTGCCACGCCCACTTCCGCCCCCGCAAATCATAAAAAAGCGTATTAAGCGTATAATTTTAAAGCTAGAGTCGCGAAAATCGGTGTTTATATTAAGAACTATAGTCTGTGTGATCCCTGAAAATTTGGTTGCGATCAGATAAAAATTGTCGAAGTTATTAAAGAAATAATTTTGTATGGCCACAAACGGCTGCTGGCAGCATGCCTCATTTGGTTGACCAATTAGACCAACTAAATATTCTTATCCGTTCTTGGTTGTGTTCGGAAAAGAATCTTATAAGATATTCGAGAAGCAATTTTAATAAATGGTAAAAATTATTAGCCGCTTAAATGCAATAATAACGCGTTTTTACACACATAGATACATGTGTATGTATTTTTGTATGCATGTGATTATATTACACTTGCATTTGCATTTGTCCGTTATGTTCAAAATTGTATTAACTGTTTTTTCTGGCGTCCTGACGGTTTTCTGGTTTAAGTAGGGGTAGCGGGTATCTCACAGTCGAGCTCACTCGACTGTAGCTTTCTTACTTGTTTGTTTTGCCAGGTAACAGAGGAGCAGGCAGGTGGATCGTGTTGCGGTCTAGGTAAATGGCCCCGGCATGGAGCCCCCAGAGCAGAAATCAATAACCAGACCGGACAGCTAACAAGGGACTATTTAATTAATTGTGTGCCTTATAAATGGTTTTCTAAATGCCGCTGCAAGCGGTTTAAATGTATGTGCGGCTGGTGCTGCAGCAGCAGCAGCATGCAGCATGCGGCAAGTGGCACAAAACTTCCGACGCCTCTCTTGCCTTCGGGTTGCGGCGGAAAAGTTCTTAAATCTAACGGCTACGAAGCCAACTTCCCTTTTCCGCTAGGCATAAATAACAACAGAAGTCGTTGCCCCGCTGCCAGTGGCAATCGAGCAACACGCATACGCCGCGTTGGCCCAAACTATGCAGCAGCTGCCACTAAATATTAAGCATAAATACGTATGTACGTATATGACCGACCGACCGACCGGCTATATCTCTCTGGCCATACATCTGCATATGCATGGTGCTGGCGGAAGGGCGAGCCCAGGACACAAACAGGACCCTCAGACACTTCCGCCGGCAGCAGCAGCGCCAAACATTGGGCTAAGTTGGTAACCACTTGGCTCCTGCCTAGCCAGGATAGCCTCCAGAGAAGGCTATATTCCTACACCAGGAAAAGTAAACCCTTAAAATTATTTGAATTATTAAAGCCACCACTTCATAAAGGAGCAAGCGAGTAAGTGTACGTTTGGAAGGGAATACCAAACAGTAATTAAAAGTATGAGCCTACTTTGGATTATATTTGAAAAATCGTTAGCCTCTTTTTCTAAACAAACCATTTTTTCTTTACTTAAATTCTTAAAGATTTAATTTAGATATTTTATTTTTAAAATTTTTAAGCAAAAAGCAGCTTTGTGATATTTGTTTTAAAATCAATTACATTTATGTGGATATATACAACCCTTTAAATTTTCTATCAATTCTTCCCAAACACGAGTGCTTCAGAGGAATTTCCTCAGATTTTCCGAGTGCACAAATATTCATAACTCCAACTTTTTCGCCCCACCCACTTCTATGTGCATATGCTTATGTTTATCTCTTCTGAAGCTGGACCGCAACGTATGCTGATGTGAAAAATATTACATCCGCCGCTGCGTTCGGAATTTTTCATGCCCCGGCCACAGAGGTCACCCCAGACACAGTCCCCAGAGCCTCCGGATCCCCAGATTCCAGACCACCGAACAACACCCCAACCGGTTCTCCATTTGATTCCAGGAAATGGGGACTGCAGGCAGGGTGGCAGGCAGGGGGACATGGGGTTGATGCCTGATTTCATTAAAATCCCAAAATTCAAGGGCCGACTAAACAGCCGGCTAAGAGAATGCAGAGAGGACGTGTGGTTTTCGGCCCTCCTTGCTGCCTGGAGGCACTTTCCGGAATTACCTGCTCTGCGTAATTAAGGACGTTCGACAGTGACCGCTGGCTGGGAGCATTCGGCATGCGACAATCGGCAGTGTCTGAGGCAGCAGGAGCCTCAGAGAGCGGCTAGACGGCATAAATCCAGGCAATTGCAGGGACGCAGCTGCAGTGGCTGCAACTCACATCGGTCCTTGCACTTGCCAAATGGACATGTTTGCGCGCTTGTTTGTCCTGCCAGAAGCTGAAACGGGACCAACGTCAGCTGGCCCCAGTTGAAAAACAAATATGGCAGTTGGCAATGGGTCTGTCAGCCTGCCAAGGGTTCGGTTTGGATCTGTTCAGCTTGGGAAGTCCAAAATGCCAGTCAGCTGGCTGGCTGGCTGGGAGTCCTTTGAACATGGCTGAAAGTCCATCCTCTCTCTCGCCCTCACACATTCAATCAACCAATTAGATGGTAATGTCCTGGCCGGAGTTTGCAATTTCCCCGTTTAATGCTCTGATTAATTTTGAAGTGGAAATCGTTTTGCGCATTCGATTGAATCAAATGTTTGTGGATTATCTATTTGGATTTGGGAATGCATCAAATTGGCAGACACTCGCCGGTCGTCCGATCAATTTGCGGCCCACTCTGCGGTCAGTCGGGCATGTCCTCCTCCATTCTGCGGAGCCAATTAAATATGCAGCTTTTTGCCAAACCAAACGCCACGCAGCTGCACGCAGACAGCCGGATGTATTCGCGCTGACAATGTTGCACGCACTAAATTGCTAATTGACATGTAAACGCATCGATTGCCCATCAGCTGCACTGCCAAATTGATAAAAACACTGAAAATGGGCGACCATAACGAGAGCGGCAGACAAACAATAACACTGAAACATAGATATCGAAAATTGAAAATTCAATTGTTGTGCAAATTGATTTCAAATGTCACATAAACGTCAAACTTTTGCGCTCCAAGGATGCCTTTTTTCCACCCTCCCACCGCCTGTCTCTGTCTCCGTGTCCAACTCCATCCAGTTCAGTTGAGTCCCAACATCCATCCCCTTATAGTGGCCACACACTAACAAGCCCCTGACTTTCGGTTATAGTTAGATAAATGATCCGCTTGGGTGCGAGTTCAGCCATGAATTTAGGTGGGCACCAATCAATAATCACATTCGCCCAGGGTCTGCGCCGCCAGCCACATGGCAACATGAAAAATGACGGATGCTCAGCGACGGCGAGGCGGAAAAGTCCAGCGGGAAGGGCGGACAGGGTGAGGGTGACGGGTGTTGTTGCAGGAGCCATTGGCCAGATGACTTTGATTTACCTGGCCAGCATCGACAGTTTGACACAAATCACATCTGAGAGGCATTCTAAAAAGTTCACAGCCAGAACGTTGGAAGTGAAAGTTGGTTTGACTTTGGTGAAGTTGTAAGCCCTCCAGGAGTAACATGTTTTGCCACTTTCGCTTGTTGCCTATTAATTCAGTCTAAAAGCTGACCATTTAATTGGGTTACTCTTAGATACTTCGATATTGATTACATTAAAGGCTCTTTAAATATTAGGAATATGTTTAGTTAATCCTTCCTTTTTAGTGCCTTATGTTTGACATAGAGTAGTTGCTTTTGGTTTTGCCAAGGGATGAAGATGGTGAAATTATTGATAAGAAAAAACACAACAAATAATGAAATGCCTTTAATAATATATATTCAAGAAAAAAGAGTTACCAATATTTTATTTCAATTTTGATTGAAACCCCAAATAAATGATAAAAACTCTTAGAAATGTTTATAAACAATCCTTACTGGATTTAAAGAGTTATAGAAATCTAGAAAAGTCCCCATCACTGATAGCATAGAGAAAAACCTGCCCCACAAGCTCACAAAATTTTCACTGCACACCCCTTTTGTGCCTGAGCAAACGATGGTCTGTTTTGGCAATCATAACAAAACAGGACTCCTGGACGCCAAGGACGAGAGTGAGTCCATTGCCGGCCTAACGACTACCTGTCGGGAATAACAAAAATCCGGCCAAACTTTCATTCTGCGCCCGGAGTCAATGTCGCATGGCGCACTTAATCGTTATTAACGCCAACTTTTTGCGCACACGTGTGTGAAAAAAATCATCATAAATCTGTGAGGACACATATTCCCATACATTCATATATGGTAGCCTCAAAGGAGCAGCGGAAAAATGGAAACAGCATCCGAGCGGGGAGCAGAGAACTCCCTGCAGATGAGCGGAATCACGTGCCGGAGATTTTCCGTCGCACAGTGACAGGTTCCGGAGTCCGGAGTCCGGAGTCCGGGCTTAGATCCTTTGTTTTCCTCTCCGCGGAGAGACGAAGCCGGCTAAGCAGCAATTGGCTTTCATTAGCCCTACTAGATGCGCCGCTGACGGGATTTGTCAGACATTTGTCAAGTTCGGAGCATATCAAACTTTTGTCAGCATATCAGCTTTCCATTCTCATTCCCATTCCCAGTGCCACTGCCATGCCCTGCTCCTTCCGCGTGGCCTTTGTTTGAATTTTCGACTGTTCGGCACGGCGAAGCGAAATTCGCGATAAATCTGCGGTCCACATACGCACACGTGGTCAGGTGCAGACGGGAGAGGGATGTGGATAGGCGTGTGCTCCTGACTGCCAATGCATTGCCAGGCGGTAAGGTCACCGGACAAGCCTACCAGGAACAGTGGCTCAAAATTGGGGAATTCTAGATTTAAACTGATAGAAGATGTGATTTTGCACAAGAAGATCTTTAGATCTATAAGCTGAAGATGCCTATATCCATCCCAGATGCGTATTATAATGATTTGAAAATATTTTAAAAATATTTTGGGTGTTAAGTAATAATTCTACTTTAGCTTCAGCTAATTTGTATCCTTATTAATAATATAATTTAATTTTTTTAAGGACCTTTAGGCCCACTGTTCCGCCTTCTGTGGTTGACTTTAGTTGGCTTCTGTGTCATTGTGTGTGAGTGTGCATGCGAGTGTGTGTGTGTGTTGTGTGGGTGAGTCGTGGCGACAACTTCATCACTCAATGGACGCGGTCGCAGCTTGCGATGACAGTTACAAATTATGATTGATTGGGGACAAATTCCAGCTCTCCACCGCGGATCCCTTCTTTTCCGCCGGCTCCCTTGAGGAGGAGCATTGTACTGTACTGGCATCGCCGCCATAAATACGCATTAGAATTAAGTTGCATAAATTTCACATGGAAATCTGTGGCAATTTATTGCAAGCGTTTTAAATAAATTTAGAGCGTCACTTCATAAATAACTCAGTTCGGCATTATTTTGCTCCAAGACGAGACTATTAAAATTTAATGCCCAAACAGAGAGCATTTATTGAAACAGCAACTTGGGCCCCAGCACCACCACTACCACTCCCAATAAGCCAGTCACACCGTGCAATCATAAATCATCGCTGGCCAGGCTACTTCAATACAGGACGGCCCAGGACAAGACAGCGGGCCAGGAAGGCCAGGATGCCAAAAAGTAAGGGAGGGGCAAAAAAATTACAAGAAAACAGAGGAGACTAAAAGGGATGCGACTTTGATGTATAGAAGCTTTTCTTGGATTTAAATGCAAACTATATATTATAATTTAAAGGGTATTTTTCTTATCAATAGGAATGCTAAATAAACTTAGTTAATTTCTGTATTTTCTTTATTTTTGGAAGCCCCAAAATGAACTCCATTATACCCCCACAAACTGTTCTTCCAAGGGGTATTAAAAGAAGTCAACTGCCCCTGGGTCCATTACACGCTCACTTGCTTAGATAATTGGCAATGGCGATGGGTTCGGTTGGTGCTGCTGAAGGCAGAGGGAACCCAGTCCTTCCACTCTGTCGGAGCTTTAATCACCAGAATTGTGAATTTGCAACGCGATAAATCAAACCGAAATAGTTCCCGGGCAAGCCGTGGAAACTTCGGTCTCCTTAGACCAATAGCACAGCCCCATCGGTGGGGATATCGCAATACAGAGCTCAGACGGTGCTGATAATTCTCAATAATTAAAATCATTTAAGTTTAAGAAATCCTTTTAGCTGACTTAACGGGCTCAGGGCCCAAATTGAGTTTCGCTCGCTGTTAATAAATCATAAATTGCCCGGGCAGGCGATGGCTTGCTGCTTGTCTGCTTCCCCAGCTGATTGCAAAAGTTAAATGAACTTAAAGTTTCGACTTTTTTCGTGTTCTTTGTGTTTTAAGCGGCTTAGTGGGCGGTTCGACTTGCCCCGAAACTTGCTTTCGGCTTTGCATATTGATGCGGCATTAGGTGGCAGAAGTTGTGGCCCTGTTGTAGCAACAAGTTCTGCGGATATAACTATGGAACGCTGCGGCAAGACGATAAACTGTATCGCGCATACGCACTGTGTGACGCCTTGGGGTAGGCTACACATTGACATTCAGGCTGCGTTCGCCGCAGAGACAGACACAGATACAAATACTGGCACGGATAAAGAAATAGATGGAGATAGAGAAGAGATAAAGATGAGGATGGGGATGGTTTCGGGGAATGATGATCATCATGGAGGGAGCTCTTTGGATTGCGTGGGTGGCGGCGGCTGCGGAATGGGGCTTTTATGCCAACCATAAAATTGCCGCCTGCATTTCGGTTTCGTTTTGTTTGGCCATTAGCTTTGTTTTGTTTTATTGCGGCTTCTGGGCCACTGTGTCTACTCGGTGACTACTACTGCTCGCCATTGTTGTTGCACTAAATCAAAGTGTCGTTTGTTTTGCGGCATGCAAAGGCCATCCGGCAGATCAAACACGTTGTCCCAGGAGTGGGGGGAGAGTTTATTGGCACTCGGACTTGGTCTTAGCTCCAGATTCTCTTACCGATTTGGTTACGGATTGAAACTGCTGAACGGATTTTTATGGCCTCATTTTGGCTTTTGCATAACAATTAGCCAGCCAGATTCAATTCGCACATTGCCTGAGCACAGTAGTAGCTCTTTTTTCCGCTCGCTTAATGTGCGGAAATGGGAAAAGGAAAATAATCAGAGCCTAACAAGAGACAGATAAAAACAGGAAGCAAATGAGAAGATTAAACCAAGTATTCATTGCAGCGAATTACAAGTTCCCTAACTGCAGACTTTTAATTATTATTTTAAGCAACCTTAAATATAAAGCGATTTCTGTGACTCTCTTGGAAGCTCAAAATAATGTTAAATTTACCAAAAATAAATAGACTTCAAGTAAAAATTTATGAACATTTCATTTTGTGGCTCTATCAAATCTCTTCTGTCAATTTTCAGAGATATTCTACTTTATTGACAATCAAATAGTGTTAGTTTTGGAAGCACAAGCTCGATATCTTTCTAGCAGATAGAATGAATAAAAAATGCCAAGTTGAAGCCATCCATCCAACTGCTATTCATGGGGATTCCCCAGCTGCCAAATGCTGTTAGACAGTGGAACTACCTTATCGGAGGATATTTCCCAGCGAGAGGAATACAAATATCAAATAAACGACAGCGCACTGAACCGCGAGAGCTGCAAAATGTGCAAAAGTACACAAAGAAAATTGCAATAACAATTTGGCGCAGACGAAAGCATTGATACAAAAAAAAAAAAACCGAAAATAAAATAGAAATATTTAACGAAAAACAGTTGAATTTTTGGAGCACTTTTTGTGTTGCTGCTTCTCTCTCTCCGAATGCCCCCGAGTGCAGGGCATTTGCATAGAAAAATTCAAATTAAGCGAAAATGTGCGAAATGCTGTGAATGGTTCTCTGTCCGTTCTAGAATCGTCTGGGTAAGGCCCCACTCCCAGTTTCGTCCTTTTTGGGCTGGCGAATGCAACAAATGAATGGCCAAATAAAAGCTGGACAAAGAAATGGCAAGCTGGAAATGAGCAGCCAAAGCAAAGCAGTTGACAGAGGGCCCAGAGGGGGAAAGGAGCCCCATCGAGTGCTTAAAGTGTGCGTCTAATGACAAAGCAAATTGTGTGTATTTGCCAGCACAACAAACAGAAGAGTGAGCAGCAAAAAACAATCCAGTTGGCTTTCCTGGAATTGGAAAAGTTTTAAAGTTTTCCTGCAATTTGCCTGCTGAAATTTCAATTGAATTAATCATGGAATAAGCCTCTTCTGGTAGTCCGGCCACAAGTGCAAGCGGTGCAGTTGTAATGCCTCCCTTTTCAGTCTCTCTCTTTCTGTTTATCTCTCTATCTCTCTCTTTTTTATCCTGCCATCTCTTTCAGCCACTCAGTAGTCTGCAACAATAACAATCAGCATCGCTTGAGTCGCTGCAAGGCTATTTGTTGTTGCTGTTTGGGCTGCTTAATTAAGACGTCGACGACAGGATTCGGTCGATTGCTTTCTCCCTCTGTCTATCTTATTGCCTTCTGTAAATACACTACAATAAAATACGGAAAATTGTAATTAATTCTATAAATATTTAATATAAAATTTCTGTAATAACATGAAATCATAGCAGAGATGAAACCTTTAGAGTAAATTATAGCAGCGATTCAACCTTCAGAGGATGTTATGCAGGATGTCTTTAAATCATTTAGGCTTCGGGTTAACTAATTTCCTTAGAAATGTTTCCTTTATACTCCTTTTTATGTATATTTCAAAGGTGTTGCTTTTTTACCTCAATGTTTCGTCAGTGGACTTGCAATCTACAAAGGACTTTCTGTCTCCTTTCCTCTTAAATCGTCCAGCCTCTCCTTATTTTTATTTGCATAGGCCAGCTCCGCATATACATCCTCATCCGCGTCCGCATCCGCAGTGCAAGTGTCCAATGGAAGCCATTTCAACGTCAGCGGATATGTCAACGTCTTTACCAAGCCCTCAACTCGAATGACGAATGAAAAGAGTCACTTCAATTCAGGGATCGAAGTTATTGTAATTGCTTCCCATTCTTGACTTGAATGCCTTCGTCCATTGCAGCAATTTGTTTTATATTTTATCCCTTTTATAAGGATCCTCCTCTGGGCAATCGCATTAACGCATCAGTCTTTTATTTTGGAAAATATTTACATAATATTTGAAGCCACTTCAATTGCATAAAAACCACAGTGCGGTGAAAAGGATATGGTGGCCAAACACTCGAAATAATTTAACTGAAAAAGCTAACCGCCAATAAATTTAAATTATTAAATCTTCAAGAATTTAACCCTTCTTTTTAAATAAAGGAAATATTTTTCATCATTATTTTATTGTGGATCAAACTCCTTTTCAGGTTTTATTTAAATTTCTCAAAGCGTAAAGGACATTTTTTCCTCAGCGTATCAAAGTTGGAATAGGACCTGCCTAACGATTTTATAATTTTTTTCCTATTTCACAGTTTTTTCCTCTTGTGGAACCAACTTCCTTCACATGCCAGCACAATTGCCTTTGTCCGCTCTCGCTGCTGTCATCTGGCTTTTTTCACATTTCCCTGCCAGCCTGCCAGGCTGCCCGCCTGTCTGCCTGTCCTCCTGCCTGGCTGCTGGTCTTTTTGCTCTTCTCCGATTCCAGCGATTCCTTTTGCATTATGCCCGTGCACTGCGGCCTGCATTGTTCGAATGTAAATTCCGCTGCCTTGAGTCCGCTCAGAGTTTACGGTTCGAAGGACTAAATGTCAACAGTTTTCATAAATCTGCCACTGCTGGTGGACATCATCAGCTCAGCTCTGCTCAGTCCTCGGCGTCCCCGATCCGTCCGTTGTCCAGAGTGACTGGTCTCCTCGACTCGTCTCCAAGTTATCTTAAGTGCTCCGAGTGGAAACTGACAGTGCTTCTGTTTGTTCGCTGTTTGTTTGCTGGCTGCTGACTCTTGGTCAACTGCTTTTGACAAGCTCTTTAAGATAAATCAGTTTTTCGATTGGATTTTCGAATTGCAATGTCGATGTGATGGATGGTAATTAAGCCATATGACAAAGTAAATAATTAATAAACCCATTTGAAATTAAGTACTGCAATTATCAAAGTTAATTATTCGGTGCTGTAAATTGAATAAAGTGCTCTGGGAGGTATCGATATTTCCCTTTTATATTTAGAATCAACTTTTGCTTTGTAAATATTCCACTTTTGATTTAGCAGCTGAGATGCACCAATGAATATCATAAGAACACTTTAATCAGGGCTTGTCTTCGCATTCTATGGAATTTCTAAGCAATTACTTTCCATTAGCTGTCCATTGTAATGCTAAGCACAACTTTCAACTTTCGCTGCTTTTGGCCAAGCATCCGAAACACACAGAAATTGGCCAAGGCTCGGCCGAGGTGGCAACACAATAATATTTTATGGCACGGCATTAACATGGCCATTGGCAGGGCCGAAACTAAAGCATTGTTTGCCACCAAATGCCAAAAGTGCCGTTGCTCGAAATCGATTCGGGGGAAACCAGTTCCCGGGAACGGACAGTGGAGCACCGTCACCTCGACGAGATTCCATGTTCGATCTTAATCGGGGAGAGCTTCGGGGGTCCACTGTGTTTTCACATTCCCAGAACATTGGCGAACATGAATCGTCAATGCAAATTAGTAGCGGAGTGACCCAAATTGGATGGCCATAAAATTGGTCGAGTGGTCGAAAATCGGTTTAGTCGTAGCCGGAGCCAACGCCTAAAATATGTATTAGCAGCCATGAGACTGCCACTGCTGCTGCTTTTGCTAATCCATTCTTGTGCCCTTGTGGCCAGAGGTGAGTCTGCGCTGCCGCTTAAGCGAAAGTACAGTGAGTACTCTGACAAATGTACCATCCACAGCCACGCCCGCCAAGCACTGGCGCCGAGCGCCCGCCCATGGGGTCTTCAACGTCGACATCTATGCCTACAACAAGCCCAGGATGAACCTGGCCCGTCGCCAGGCCCTGCTGCAGGATCCCCCTCCGATGGGGCACCTGCTGCAGCAGATCGCCCAGCACAGTCGCCGATTCCCCGAGCAGAGGTCCCACTACCGGAACCTCGACGAAGACGTGGAGGTCCTGCCTGCAGCATCTCTGCCAGAGAAGAAAACAATTGAGGACCAGGCTATAAACATGCAATTAATGCCGCTGCAAATGAACTCGGGTCCGCACGCACGAGAGAATTTATACTCGAACGAGTTCCATGTGCAAAATATAGGGGTCAAGAAGATAGTGCAATTGAATACCCTGACCATTGGTCATGAACATAAACCAGTCGGCGAAGAAGTTATGGCCCCGAGCCACCAGCAGCAGGAGCAGCAGCAGCAGCCGCTGAAAGTGAAGCTGACACTGCCAGAGCTGGAGGAGAACAATGCAGGAGGAACTGAAATCGTGTCGCAAGGGGATAAAATCGGAAAAGAAGATACCTCTGCCTTGGCCTCGGCCTCTACTTCAGCTCCTTCTGCTGCCACTAAAGCCCCCGTGACAGTGCCTGCAGGGGAATCCCTGACAAGTGTGAAGAAAACCATGGCCCCGAGTGGGACAATTATCGATATGGCATCGACAGGAATGCAACAGCTTGTCAGCCAGCCGACAGCGGAGAATGCCGGTGACACGAGCACAAAGGCTCAGTCCGGCAAGAAAAAGAAGGACGAAACCAGAGTGCGCCCCCCTCGTCCGAAGACCAGGCGCAAGCCAACGCAAACAGGAGCAAGGACTTCCAATGAAACTGATACAAAGATGACAGCGAGCCAGGCTGTCACTACGCCAGTTCCTATTCCAGCTCCTGCCGCTGCCGCTGCTGCTGCTGCTGCTAACCCCATCCTGGCACCAACTTCAGGTCCATCGAATGTCAAGCAGCCGGCGAAGGAATTGGAAACACAATCACCGGAAATCAGCACGCATCGTCCCCTAACAACGAAGCGAAGCAAGACCAAAACGAAGAGCAAGGGCAAGGGAAAGGATAAGCGTCGTCAGGGCTCCCAGAGACGTCCTGCCAGTGCTGGAGTAATGGAGGAGGAAATTGAAACTACGACAAATTGGTGGCAGATTCTCCCGTATGCGGAAATTAGAAAATTTTTGAATACGATTTATGACACCATCGCCGACGATGTTGACGACGACCGCGCCACGGATGATGTGTGAAGCCAACGACACAGTAGAGACGGGGTCTTTGGGGTTCCGGGGTTAGGGTTTACCAAGGGTCCGGCCAGGCGTCGAATTGAATTTCCGCCGGGAGCCGACTTTGTGTACTGATCAAATAGCTAGTAAGTTGGGGACGTGATTCGATTGGGTTCGATTGGGTGTCTTATGGTCACAGTAATTTGCAATAAAACGGAAAATTTAGATTGATTAAAATGCTTGTATACGTTAAATATCAGTGGCTTTATTTTTTGGCAAAATATTTGCTTCAATTCCTCGTCCCCATTAATCAGCATTGTCATCAGCGTCTCATTTGGGTGCGGGATGCTGTGACAACAAAGATGACTTAATTAAATGCCTCCCCGATCGAAAACAATAACGCGGCTGGGCACTTAAAAAGCCATCTATTAATATTTAAATAAACAAATAGAGAATACGAGAGCCCCCTCGGCTCGTGCTTCACGCCAAATAAAACTCTTATAGACAGCTTAATGGGCATTAGGCCCCCGCCTAGTGGACCCCTGGCATAGCAGGTTAAAGTTGAAAGTGGTTGGACGGCTTCCATCCTCGTCCAAACGGGTCACGGCAGGTAAAGCGTGAATCCAGCCGACATTAATGAGCTGAGAATTTTGTTTATGGCTGCGGAATGTGTTTCACAGACAGGCGGTGAGTCAGCCGGAATAAATCTCCGGCAACTGATGGATTGGTCCTAATGGCAGATAATAATATAAATGATTAAATTGTGTGTTCCTTTTTGGTTATTTATTGAGCCTCTTATTGCAACACCAGCAGGATAAATCTATGTTTACTCGAGTAGTTAAAAGGGGTTCGTCGCGCCAGCTTTCTTTTGTGTCGCATTTCCTTTTTGAGCTTTGGCTCCACCTCAGCCACAATGAAAAGCTGCGGCACATCTTCTGGGGAAGTCAATGCGAAGGTTTCTCGAACAGGAGCTGTGGTTTTTTGAGCATCGTTTCCTTGTACAACCGGTGAAAGTGGAACCGTGAAAGAGTGACCCTCGTACAGGTGAAGCTGCCAGCCGCACAGATTCGGTGTCAGGCTGCACTTGAGGGTGGAGTTATCTGTGACAAGTTTGGCCTGGCTCAGGTTTAGCTTCTTAAGGTCCTGCAGGACCCCATCAAGGATCACTGGGCTTGCTGTGCACCACCGGACTGAGAGACAGATCGCGAAAAGCACTTGCCACGAAAGAGTTCTTGGAATGGCTTGAATGGAGCTCATTTCTACTTCACCTACCACCTCCTCATGGAGCTGAACTTGGACTGGCCGTTGGGCCAGATGAGACAGTGGAGTGGGGCAACTGAAACCAGTTTGCCTGAATCAACCCGACCCGAGTGCTGCTGTCATCTTTCATCTTTTGTCATGTCAAACGAATTGCGGCTGAGACATTCCAAAGCTTTGTAATATTTTTGGGTATAAAGAGATCGACGCAGGGTCCCTTGTTATTCACTTTTATTTCAGAAAGAGTACACTACTTGTCTTGATTGCTCTGCAGAGTATCTTTTTTCGATTGCCTTTGCCAAGCGGGTCTACGTGTGGGTCCCAGCCATTTGGTGCTAGATCGCCCTGAAGCCGGTAACTGCTTGCCTTTTACTCCTGGTAAAATCAGCAGCAAAGATCGCCCCTGGCTGTCAACAAGGGGAACGAATGATGATTCTTTGGGGCTCGAACACGAATTTGGATAGTACAGGCAGAAGTTGGGATCATTAGTCCATCTCAGCGATCCAACATCACTTTGGTCTTTGTAGTTTCTAACGCTCCGTTCTTGACACAAGGGAAGTTGAGGAAAAGAATCGCAAATTGAAGGTTCCGGTGTACTGGTTTCCTCTTGACACAAGGGGAGTTCTGGATACGTATCGCAAATTGAAGGTTCTGGTGTTACTTCTTCTTGACACGCGGGCAGGTGCGGATAGATGGTACAGATATCTGTTGGTTCTGTCGGCTTTGTTGATGGTTTCGTCGATGTCGTAGATCTTGTAGGTCTTGTAGATCTCGTTGGCGGCCTTGTGGGTCGTCTAGTTGAGGTCGAGTGACCCTTGACCAAGTCAGAGAAAATATTTCCTACATTCCACACAGGTATTCGGACTTGTATCTCGGTTCCGCTAGAGATTAGAGCACACCAGCTGGGCACCGCTATCAAAAGCGAAAACAAAGCTTTATATAGCAGCAACATGCTCCTTGTCTTGTGGCCAACTAATGCCAACACTCCATTGACACCTTTATATATTCTATGCCTATTAAATGGATTCGAAATCCGCCACAAAAGAATGCTCGTTAAAATGAAGACAACAGAAGAAAGTCCAATAAACAATGCAGATCAGCATCCTCGAACTTGTTTTCATTGTTGTTTTAAATTGCCAAAAAGTGAGATCTGATTTGTTTTTATTATAGCATTCGCGAAAATTATTCATGACACGTTCTTCATATAAATTATCTAATAAGTGGGTGTGTCTCAAGGCAGAGCCAAATATCTGGCCAATCGATCTCTCTTCTGCTCGAAATAGTTTTAATTTTTTCTAATAATTTATTTAGAAGATTAATATTTTAAATAAGTTATTTATTGATTGCAATAATCATATTTCGAACATCATAAAAATTCAGCAAGTAATCCTTTCCCATAGCCATAACTATTACCCTTTGGAGTTGACTGATTTCTTGTCTGCTGGCGATATCAACAGCAAAGGTCTGCCATTCTCGTCCGACAAACTCACAAACTGGGCCTCCTCCGGCTTCATACAAAGCCGGGGATAATAGAAGCAGAGAGATGTCACTGGGTGGGGCTCGGTCTTAATGGAAAGCTTCTGATCCGGCTGGAGTACGTTGCTCGAATACTTATTCTTCGACGGGTAAGCCGACTTGATATTCCGGCACTCTGGAAGAAGGGGATAGATGCGGCATAGATCCCGCCCTGGTGCTTCCGTCGTCGCTGCCTCAGTTGTAGCCGCCTCTGTCGTAGCTCCCTCAGTTGTAGCCGCCTCAGTGGTAGCCGCCTCTGTGGTAGACGCCTCTGTTGTTTCGGGTTCCTCTGTCGTCACTACGGTGGTTTCAGTGGGTGTTTTTGTAGTCGCTTCAGTGGTTGCCTTTGTAGTCGTCTCTGGCGGTTTCTTGGTAGTTGGAGGCTTTGGCTTTTTAGTTGTTGGCTTTTTTGTGGGTCCTTTTGTTGGCATTGGCGGATATGTTGGTGGTGGATATGGCGGGTAGGGATAATAATAGGGCGGATACATATGAGCCGGATCGTAGTATCCATAGGGCGGCCAATAATGTTCATGATGGGGACGTTCCTTCTTCTTCGGTGGGTGTCCTGAGTCCTGTCCAGACATGTAACCAGTTACCTGTTTGATTACACCTCCCACATCCCAAAAGGGTATCCGAACTTGAACCTGATGACCAGTTGTCAGGGAATGGAAGCAGTTGGGTCCTGCGGCGGCAAGCCAGACCCAGACAATCGCAGTTCTAAGCAGTTGCATACTCTTAGAAAAATGTTTGACTGTTCTCTGATGATCACTAACGCCTTTATATATTCCATGGATGACCAATAAAAATTTCATTATCAATCATTGATCGCATTGTAGACTAAGGGCAACAAACTAAAAACTCAACAGTAAATCGGTCAATCTATCTGCGCTTGATTAAACATTATTGATATCATTATGGGTTCGATACATTGAGAAAGATATTTTAAACTAGAATAGACATAAGTTATTGCTTACACACTTTAAGCTTGATCTTGGCTTAATCATATAATTAATGAGATTGCTTCCCTTAACTGATAATCATCAAATATTTCTCAATGTCTTAGATAACATTTTTAGCAGTGAAGATATTCTTGCATGTAAATAATTTAAATGTTTTTTATAAATAATTATTTATTAAATATTAATTTACATAATTATTCAATAAATTTTCATTGAACCAATTTATTTATTAATCCCTTGTTATAGCTTCATTACTCCTCGGGCAGACCTGCTATCAAAAGCCAAGGTTTTCCATTGGAATCGGACAGCTTTAGGAACTGTGCTTCATCGGGCTTCGTGCAGAGCTGGGGAAAATGATCACAAATTGATCCCACAGAGTGAGGCTTCGATATAATCGATAGCTTCGGTGGCTTGTTGATTGCATCCATATTCCCCAAATTGTCACTTATTTTATTGGCTTCATTGCAGGCCGTTAGATATGGATATAGTATGCAGATTGAGGGATCCGACCTAAATGTCTCCTCAGTGGGTTTTGTTGGCCATGGCGGGGTCATAGTCGGAGTAGGATCAGTGGCTGGCTTAGTGGGAGTAGGATCAGTTGGTGGATTAGTCGGCGGTATCGTTGGTGGATTAGTCGGTGGCATCGTTGATGGTTTAGTTGGTGGCTTTTTAGTTGGTTTAATTAGTGGTGGGTAAAGAGGATGCGGATAGTAAGGTGGATACGGTAGAGAGTGTATCCATGGCGGGGGACCAAAGTATCCATAAGGAGGCAGCCAGTACTCCTTCTGCTGCAAACGAACCCTCTTCCTTTTAGTTTCCCCTTGTCCCCTGATATACCCGGACACTTGACCTACAATATTTCCAACATTCCACACAGGTATTCGGACCTCAACTTGGGTCGCTGTGGATGTGGCAGAAAAGAAACTCAGTCCAGCTGCGACGAGCCCCAAAATCAAAACTCGCAGTAGCAACATGAGCCTAGTATAAAATCGGACTGAAATCCAGCTTCCATTAACGCCTTTATATATTCAGTAGATGGCCATTTAATTAAATCAGAACCAGCAAAATAGGCCTTTTCTTTATTAATCTTTGATCGAATAAGAAACAAAAGCGCGCAGATTAAAACGAGCACGCCACACGTTAACAATTTAACAACAAATCATAAAATCCAATCGTCACAGTCACCGAATGTGCTAATTTATTGATTGCGATTTTGGTAGTCATTATCATACTTAATTGAATGCCATTTAATTTATGGATAATATAATTTTAAGTGCATTCCCGAATTCCTGGCCAAAAAACCATAAACAAATAATGTGTAGGATCTAATTTTGTAATAATTGCAATTATTAAAGTTTAACTTTATAAAAATCACACGTTTTTAAAGGCGCTGATTCTTTCTTTTCTTGATTAATCGGTAAACGTAACGACTTCTAGAAGGATTCTGTCGTCGGTAAGGACGCGATCTAAAAGGCTGCTGCATGGAATTTATTGGACGCACAATGGGCAGAGGATGCTCCTCCACTGCTCCAGGCAATATCAGGAGCATTGGTTTTCCAAATCCATCTGTTAGCCGCACATACTGCGCTTCCTCAGGCTTGGCACAGAGTCTCGGATAGTTGTGGCACAGCGAAGTCATGGACTGAGGTGGCGACTGCACTGTAAGTTTCTGTTCAGGTCGTAGCTCACCAGGAGAAGATCCTTCCAAGCTGAGCACAGTGGGGCTTCTAATGGAAGCCTGTTGCAGCTGATTTTGGTGCAGATAAAAGGGATTCGCTGTTGTAGCTTGAATATTTATTTTTGGCGTACTGATTGGTAAATATTTTGAACTCGAAACTATAGTTGATGATGGAAAAGTTCCTGTGGTAGAAGATCCTCCTGTCGTAGAAGATCCCCCGGTGGTAGAAGATCCCCCGGTGGTAGAGGATCCCCCGGTGGTAGAAGACCCTCCTGTGGTTGAGGATTCTGATGCAGTAGAATTACTAGTTGGTTCGATTGTTGTACTGTTTATTGCCTCGGTTGTTGTTGGAACACTGGGGGTCGAAGTACTCGAGGATGAGGAGGATATTGGAGATGCAGTTGAAGTTGTCGTGGTCCTCCGAGTGGTTGTTGTCATTCTAGTGGTTATTGTGGGAACCCTGGTTGTGGTGCTTTTTCTTGTGGGCTTTCGTGTTGGCCAAGGTCGAGTCGGCCTCTGCGGCCTTAAAGGCCTTAGAGGACGCGGAGGCCGGGGAAGGGGCACTGGAATAGGTATAGGCAAGGGCAATGGCTCCACTGGTATCGTCTCGCTGGCTGAGTTCGCAGCATATAATCCTTGCTTTTTGTTATAGTATTCCTGCAGGAGCGCATTGTAGTAGTCATTCCAAGGAGCGGCAACCTGCGGCGCTGGCGTGGAGCTGGCTGCACCAAAAGCATTCGAAATGCGAGAATAAAGATCACCCACATCCCAGAGAGGCACATTTAATCTTAAGGATTCCCCTGGCTGATCGCTCCTCACCACAATTGAAAATATTAACACAAGAAACGTACGCTTCGGTATCATTTTGCTTATAGATTTGATCGACCAAATGCCTAAATGAAAACTAAAACTTCAGCGGCGTCCAAAAAGCGTTTTTATAGACATTTTAGAAGTAAATAATAAATACACTGATGATGCCCTAGGGCTAGCCAGCGACCCCTGAGCTTTGTAAAATTTAGAATTGTCAAATTAACACGCTATTTGTTTGTAAACAAACAATATGGAATAATGGAAATTTTAATGCAAATGGAATAACCAAGTTCGTTGCCCAAGTCTTTCGTTTCAACTGAAAGGCAAAAATGTTACTTTTAATTAGGTTAGCAAGCCAGCATATTGAATAAAATTTAAAGGTTGGGAGTCTATTTTTGATGGGATAAAAAAATAAACCAAACAATTGTGTAAAAAAATCCCTAAAAATTGAATTTGTTAGTAATTTAAAAAGCTTATAAGCAGATTTGTTAGCCTTTTATAAACTAGCATAGAACAGCTTTCCGAATCAAAATAAATCCTTTTTTGGCAAAGTTATGATAGTGGAAAAACTTTGATATTCTCAAAAAATTAACATATAAAAATAATGAAACATTTGTTTTATTTTTATTATTATTAAATTATAGTAAGAAGCTTAAATTTAAGTGAAGGAGTCATTTCCGACCCTACAAATCATATATATTCTTGATCAGCATCATCAGGCGATTCTAACTAGCTAAAAAAACAATAAAACAATTTTTGACAAATTTTTCAAAAAAATGGAAAGGGGTTACATCATGATTTTTTTCAAAAAGTCGAACAAAATTTATTGCTTTAAATTTTAAATTTCGAAATGCAGATTTTTTAGCCTGCCAAAAACTAGCATAGAACAGCTTTCCGATTTGAATTTAATACTTTTTTGGCCAAGTTATGCTAATTGAAAGACATTAAATGGCCCTAAAAATGAGCCAAAAAATTGTGCCATTTTTTGTCAATTTCATAAAATTGTATTTTTATTTGTATTTAATTTAAAAAGCTTTCCGATTCGAAATTAATCCTTTTCTAGCCATCATTAACATCACTCAACTCCAACGTAAGGGCAATGACTGCATTCATTCGAATGCTGCACAAATTCCACTGCATACTTTCGGGCTGCGTCTGTTTACACCATTAACATCACTCAATTCCAGTGTAACAGCGATATAAGTAAAATCGCTTAATGGCTGCATTTGTACTGAAAATATCCCAAATTAAAGAAATTTCGAATTAATAATATATAGAATTGTTTCAAAACTAGAAAAGAAAAGTTTTCCCAATTCGATTTTGTTACTTTCATTTAAAACGAAAAGCCGCAGGAAATTAATTTAATATATTTATTAATTTTAGTATTCAAAATTAATTACATTAGTTACCTTTAACCTTTAACATTTCCCTCTGACTTTTGCTGCCACTTCTAAATATTGAAAGCAAAATTCCAGTTTTTCTAATTTATTTAATACAAGGTATCAGTTATTAATTGTTATTTTTTCTGATGGCTCTTCTCATTGCTCGCCACAAGGCAGGTCGATAGTTATCATGAGATCTTCCCTCGACTGATGATATCAGCAGTAAAGGTTTTCCATTTTTATCAGCAAGACGCACAAATTGAGCTTCCTCAGGCTTTGAGCACAGGCGAGGATAAAAGAAGCAAAGCGAAGTCACAGATTGAGGCTTTGAAGTGATTAATAACTGCTGATCTGGTTTGAAGACCGAGCCTGATTCTGTGATTTCCGAAAACTGCGGCATTTTTGGTAACGTTTCTGCAACATGAGTAGCTTTTGCAATTTGACAAATTGGAAGTTGGGGAAATTGAACGCAAAGTGAATTTTCTGTCGTCGTAGAAGTGGAAATCTCTGTAGATGTTGTTAAATCCGTAGTCGAAGATGAAGAAGATGCAGATTCAGTAGTTGAGGAAGAACTTGTAGGATTCTCTGTCGTGGAAGTGGGAATCGCTGTAGATGTTGTTAAATCCGTAGTCGAAGATGACGAGGATGCAGATTCAGTAGTTGAGGAAGAACTTGTAGGATTCTCTGTCGTGGAAGTGGGAATCGCTGTAGATGTTGTTAAATCCGTAGTCGAAGATGACGAGGATGCAGATTCAGTAGTTGAGGAAGAACTTGTAGGATTCTCTGTCGTGGAAGTGGGAATCGCTGTAGATGTTGTTAAATCCGTAGTCGAAGATGACGAGGATGCAGATTCAGTAGTTGAGGAAGAACTTGTAGGATTCTCTGTCGTGGAAGTGGGAATCGCTGTAGATGTTGTTAAATCCGTAGTCGAAGATGACGAGGTTGCAGATTCAGTAGTTGAGGAAGAACTTGTAGGATTCTCTGTCGTGGAAGAGGGAACAGCCGTCGAGGAAGTGGGAATTGCTGTAGGTGCTGTTAAATCCGTAGTCGAAGATGAAGAAGATGCAGACTCAGTAGTTGAGGAAGAACTGGTAGGATTCTCTGTCGTGGAAGTGGGAATCGCTGTAGATGTTGTTAAATCCGTAGTCGAAGATGACGAGGTTGCAGATTCAGTAGTTGAGGAAGAACTTGTAGGATTCTCTGTCGTGGAAGAGGGCGGAGCCGTCGACGAAGATGCAGATTCAGTAGTTGAGGAAGAACTTGTAGGATTCTCTCTCGTGGAAGTGGGAATCGCTGTAGATGTTGTTAAATCCGTAGTCGAAGATGAAGAAGATGCAGACTCAGTAGTTGAGGAAGAACTGGTAGGATTCTCTGTCGTGGAAGTGGGAATCGCTGTAGATGTTGTTAAATCCGTAGTCGAAGATGACGAGGATGCAGATTCAGTAGTTGAGGAAGAACTTGTAGGATTCTCTGTCGTGGAAGAGGGAGGAGCCGTCGACGAAGATGCAGATTCAGTAGTTGAGGAAGAACTTGTAGGATTCTCTGTCGTGGAAGTGGGAATCGCTGTAGATGTTGTTAAATCCGTAGTCGAAGATGACGAGGTTGCAGATTCAGTAGTTGAGGAAGAACTTGTAGGATTCTCTGTCGTGGAAGAGGGAGGAGCCGTCGACGAAGATGCAGATTCAGTAGTTGAGGAAGAACTTGTAGGATTCTCTCTCGTGGAAGTGGGAATCGCTGTAGATGTTGTTAAATCCGTAGTCGAAGATGAAGAAGATGCAGACTCAGTAGTTGAGGAAGAACTGGTAGGATTCTCTGTCGTGGAAGTGGGAATCGCTGTAGATGTTGTTAAATCCGTAGTCGAAGATGACGAGGATGCAGATTCAGTAGTTGAGGAAGAACTTGTAGGATTCTCTGTCGTGGAAGAGGGAGGAGCCGTCGACGAAGATGCAGATTCAGTAGTTGAGGAAGAACTTGTAGGATTCTCTGTCGTGGAAGTGGGAATCGCTGTAGATGTTGTTAAATCCGTAGTCGAAGATGAAGAAGATGCAGACTCAGTAGTTGAGGAAGAACTGGTAGGATTCTCTGTCGTGGAAGTGGGAATCGCTGTAGATGTTGTTAAATCCGTAGTCGAAGATGACGAGGATGCAGATTCAGTAGTTGAGGAAGAACTGGTAGGATTCTCTGTCGTGGAAGAGGGAGGAGCCGTCGACGAAGATGCAGATTCAGTAGTTGAGGAAGAACTTGTAGGATTCTCTGTCGTGGAAGAGGGAGGAGCCGTCGACGAAGATGCAGATTCAGTAGTTGAGGAAGAACTTGTAGGATTCTCTGTCGTGGAAGTGGGAATCGCTGTAGATGTTGTTAAATCCGTAGTCGAAGATGACGAGGATGCAGATTCAGTAGTTGAGGAAGAACTTGTAGGATTCTCTGTCGTGGAAGTGGGAATCGCTGTAGATGTTGTTAAATCCGTAGTCGAAGATGACGAGGATGCAGATTCAGTAGTTGAGGAAGAACTTGTAGGATTCTCTGTCGTGGAAGTGGGAATCGCTGTAGATGTTGTTAAATCCGTAGTCGAAGATGAAGAAGATGCAGACTCAGTAGTTGAGGAAGAACTGGTAGGATTCTCTGTCGTGGAAGTGGGAATCGCTGTAGATGTTGTTAAATCCGTAGTCGAAGATGACGAGGATGCAGATTCAGTAGTTGAGGAAGAACTGGTAGGATTCTCTGTCGTGGAAGAGGGAGGAGCCGTCGACGAAGATGCAGATTCAGTAGTTGAGGAAGAACTTGTAGGATTCTCTGTCGTGGAAGAGGGAGGAGCCGTCGACGAAGATGCAGATTCAGTAGTTGAGGAAGAACTTGTAGGATTCTCTGTCGTGGAAGTGGGAATCGCTGTAGATGTTGTTAAATCCGTAGTCGAAGATGACGAGGATGCAGATTCAGTAGTTGAGGAAGAACTGGTAGGATTCTCTGTCGTGGAAGTGGGAATCGCTGTAGATGTTGTTAAATCCGTAGTCGAAGATGACGAGGATGCAGATTCAGTAGTTGAGGAAGAACTTGTAGGATTCTCTGTCGTGGAAGTGGGAATCGCTGTAGATGTTGTTAAATCCGTAGTCGAAGATGACGAGGATGCAGATTCAGTAGTTGAGGAAGAACTTGTAGGATTCTCTGTCGTGGAAGTGGGAATTGCTGTAGATGTTGTTAAATCCGTAGTCGAAGATGACGAGGTTGCAGGATCAGTAGTTGAGGAAAAACTTGTAGGATTCTCTGTCGTTGAGGTGGAAGCAGCCGTCGTGGAAGTCGGAATCGCTGGGGATGCGGGAGCAGCCGTCGTAGATGATGGGCTCTCTGTGGATGTTGTTAAGTCCGTAATCGAGGGCGATGTTGATGCCTCAGTAGTTGTAGAACTTGTTGAAATCGTTGTGGTTGTGCTTGGATCTTCTGTTGTCGTTTGGCATACTGGAAGCTGAGGGAAAACTGTACAAATCGGATTTTCTGTGGATAACGTCGTTGGGGCATCCGTTGAGGTAGAAGTTTCCGTTGAGGTTGTTTCTTCCGTTGAGGTTGGAGCTTGCGTTGATGTTGGAGTTTCCGTTGAGGTTGGAAGTGCTGTTGATGTACTTGGAGTGCCCGTTGAAGTGGGAATTGCAGTTGATGTTATTGGACTGTTAGTAGAGGTTGGGATAGCCGTAGATGTCGTTGAAGGAGCAGCTGTTGTTGATGGCATTTCTGGCAGGGGGTCCGGCGTAGACTGAAAATCGTTGGGATCATATGGATCATACGGATCATACGGTCCATATAATCCATAGTTTTCATACGCATATGGGTCATAGCTATATGGATTCTGGTATAGATTTGCCCAATAGTTATTATAATAATTGTTTAGATAGTTGTTGTATTCAGCTTGCTGCTGATTGCTGCTACTCTGTGGCCGCTGCCTATTGTTATTGGCCGGATTGATTTGAAAGCCGGTAAGACGCGTAAACAAATTAGAGGCATCCCACACTGGAATTCGGATTTGCACTGATTGGCCCCAAGCTTGGCTAGCTGCCAAGAGCAACAAGCTCACTGTATTCAATCTCATTCCGAGCTGGGATTAACCTGCGCCCGGGTTAGTCTAGAACTGAATTGGTAGCTGCCAAACACCTGGAGTTTTATACATGCCAAAGAAGTCGTAAAATCAAAATGACACTCTACACAAACAATAGGCTGGGTAAATCTAAATTAATAAATTTAAAAGGTTTATAGAACTTGGTAAAAAGAAGCGAATAGCTGAAGGAAAGAATAGCTGCCCCATCACAGCTAATGCTAATTTGTTCTAAACTAACTAAGTTTTGGCCATGCAAGCGGCGCATGATTGGGGTGTGTCCACTGCTTCAGTGGATTTCATCCAAAATATTCTATTACACTATTTTTATACTTATTATGAAGTTTTGTTTAAAAAAGAAGCAAAATTAAAAGAAAAATTAATTGGTAATGCGTTTTAATTAGTTTAAGCTGCTAATGAATTATTTTTAAGATAAATAAAGTTTAAGAAAATAAAAATATATTTATAAATAAAAACCAAAACAAAAGACTTAGGCAACGAACTTGATTACAGACTTGACTGTTAGCTTGACTTTTAGCTTGACTGTTAGCTTGACTGTTAGCTTGACTGTTACCTTGACTGTTAGCTTGATTTCCCCATAACCTAGTGTATCGGTTAAAATAAAGTCGATCAGCTACTGGAATGTTTTTGCGTTATTTTATTGAATAAATTAATTGTTGTATTGGTAAAATCTTCATCTATTTCCTGGCATCGTAAGCGAAGTAAGGAGCTGGCTGAGTCCTGCGGTAGATGCTGTTGTAGGGGATATACACGGGCGAAGCTTGCGCCGACGAGGATGACACGGCAGCTCCACGAATATAGATTGGATTTGAGCTGATTCGGTGCAGATCGTAGGGACTGATCGGTGAGTTGGGCACATAGTGGAAAGGAAGCGGCGTCGTGTGCCGCCGGGCGGGTGGATTAACTGCATCCACAGTGGTGTCCGTATTCTGGGTGCCCACGGCATCTACTGTGGTGGAAGAAGCTGTTGTGCTGACTGCATCTTCTGTGGTAGAAGAAGCTGTTGTGCTGACTGCATCTACTGTCGTGGAAGAAGCTGTTGTGCTGACTGCATCTACTGTCGTGGAAGAAGCTGTTGTGCTGACTGCATCTACTGTCGTGGAAGAAGCTGTTGTGCTGACTGCATCTACTGTGGTGGAAGAAGCTGTCGTGCTGACTGCATCTACTGTGGTGGAAGAAGCTGTCGTGCTGACTGCATCCACAGTGGTGCCCGTAGAAGATGATGGAGGATTAACTGCATCCACAGTGGTGGAAGTGGCTTCCGTTGTCGAGCTCTCTGCATCTGTGACCGGAGCTGTGGTCGTCGTTTCCGGATTTGGCTGAGGTCCAAAGTTGTTATTGGCGGCATAGTATTCATAGGGTCCAAAGGGACCATAAAAGTATCCCAAGTACTGATTATACTGCTGATTCTGAACGAATTGGTTATATGCCGCCAGGGCTTGGAAGTACTGTTGCATTTCTTGCGAATAATCGTAATAATCTTGAACGGCCTGAGCATTGCTGCTGCTGCTGCTCGAGGTGCTGGGACGCGATCCGCCGCCTCCGGTTAGGGCCGAGATAAAGCCTCCCGGTGAGAGAGGAATAGTAAAGGTCTGGCCATAGGCTTGGCCGGCCACAAGGATAAGCAATCCCAACGAAGTGATCAGCATTGCGAGCGGGATACTACGATGCTCCGGTTAGTTCAGAACTAAAGTGATGCGTACGAGTTGCGAAGAGTTTTATATAGTCTGGCGGGTGCCATAAATTGGATTTGTGTCTGGCAGCGACAAAAGACAAGACTGGAGCATGGGCCTCGAAATTGGGACTAAAGAAGATTCGAATTTGCGATTTGAATTTTTATTGTCGCGGTGAGCGAAATCATAGAACTAAACAGAAAGCAGCAGAAAGCACTGCATAACTTAGCCGTCTGATGACCTGTCATAATCGAAGTTCTATGATACTTAACGGACCCCCATTACCAAACCTCGTTAATTTGCTAATCATCTTTGAGTTATAAATAGGGCAGCTTTATTGATTGATGCTCGCTTAGCCAACTCTGTTATAATAGCCAATCGGTCTATAGACGGGTCTGTAATAAACATATCTTACTGGCTGTCTATAATAAACCACACTGCTGGGTGTTTGGGGTCGGGCCACAGTCGGACGTCTTGTGGTTTGCTGAAGAACTTTATTCACCGGCTGCTCATTCCCATCCAGATCGTACTTGATGCGCGATCCGTTCTTAAAGTCTATATAGTCGTAATCCTCATCGTTGCCAGGCGCCTTCAAATCCTTTTCCACCGCTGGCTTCCGAGTTGTGGTGGTGGCCTGGGCAATGAAATCCGCCAGCATGGCTGCCGAGGGTGAACTGGCTCCGCTGCCAGGTTGCTGTAAGCCCTGTAGGATTCCCTGCAGGAACTGCTCGCGTACCAAATCGCTGGCTGGCTGGGAGTTTGCTGTCTCATCCGCCAGAGGCAGCTTCATGGAAGGCGATGTCTCATCCAAAGGCCTTCGGATGGGTATTCCAGGCAATGGGGCACCCACTTGGGGCAGGCCACCCGGATAGCCCAGTAGGAGCAGCCACGGTATCGCTGTTCGCATCTGTTCCTGCTTTGAGTCTAGGGCATCTGCACTGGTCACAGCCAGTAAACACAGTAGAAATCCGATTACTTTCATATCGAAACGCGTTCGGCCATCAACTAAGTCTGCCCGGGTGTTGGGTTTGCATATTTAGGAGATATCTGCACTGGGCGAATGCTAATTTCGGTCCATTAATAAGTTTGGCGATCAGAGAAATCGATCGCGTCTCTCTTTTCTTTCTCCTTCGCGCCTTTGTTTACCCATTTAATTGGATTTAAATCTGTTTATAAGAGCTAAATCAGTTAATATGATAAAGCGTCGGAAGCCGTCAACTCTGGGAATGTTTTTTGCTTTGGCGAATGTTTCTTTCTCCCGCGAATCTGGTTTCGGTTGACTGTGGCAGCAGAGATACTTTGAAATCAAAGCTAACAATTTAATAATAATAAATGTAGATTTCTTTCGGGGTGTTTATGATTTTACTAAATTTTTATGTTCCATAAATATTTCTATTTCTTTCCCACGAACTGAAAGTAGGTACCTGGCTGCTGCCCCTGGTAGTAGTGATCATAAGGGATATATTCCTCCTCCGATCCTCGGGCATAATTCGGAAATGGCTGGCTGCGACCTGGATTACTGTCCACAGATCGGAAGGGAAGAGGCGTGGTGTAAGCCCGAGCTTGCGGCGCAACTGCCGTTGATGTGGTGTCCGTGTTCTGGGGAGCCACGGCAGTGGAGGTCGTTGGAGATGGTGTCGTTGTGGGCTGGGTTGCCACGGCAGTAGATGTGGTTTGAGCTCCTGTCGATGTGGGAATAGCAGTTGAGGTGGTGGGTGTTCCCGTGGAGGTTGGGATCGCTGTGGATGTTGTGTCTGTGTCGGGAGCTTTGGTAGTCGGCGGAGGCCCGTGAGGATGTGGTCCATAGGGCGGGTAGCCACCATATAAGCCATAGGCCCAGTAGGCATAGTAAGCCGCCTGAGCTTGATAGAACTGCTGCCAGTAATCGCTGTAATATGCATTTAGATACGAATCGTATTCCGACTGCTCCTTGTGCTTATGATGACTGCTGCTCGAAGATCCAGGACGGAAGCCAGAGCCACCTCCTCCGATGTGTATGCTGGCCAAGTTGGGAATACCAAAGCGAGACAAGTCAGCCAAGGATTGACCCGTAAACAGTAGAAGTAGGCCTAATGTCTGGATCAACATGGTGAATACTAGCTTAAAACTGAAGAGCTGCTGCCGGATCATCTCAGTTTTATACAGCCTAAAGGTTGTAAAAATTATATTCTGAATTTTAATTTTACAGAAACATGAACTTTGGCCAATTCACCAATTAAAATATATATATAGTCTTAGCATAACTTAATAACTTAATGAACCTTCATAGCGCCCTTTAGACATCTTGAGTTCTAGTATCTATTTGAATAACTAATCTTTACTAGCCACTGATTGACATGGATTTAAAATAGGCCTTGTCATTGGATCTTTTAAATAAATATATAGGCCTACAAGCTGGGTGCGTAGAAATTTCGATCGGATCCGATGGCTTATTAATATGTATTCCAGGCTGTTAACCTTAAACTAGAAAATGCCAAAGTCCAAAAGATTAACTTCTTTTAGAGAATCCAAAGCTTAGGCAAATAAAAAGGGTTGCAGCGTGTTATAATTTTAGTCCGATGCTATTTCCAAACCGATAAATAGTAATTAATTATGGGCAGTAAAAAAGGCTTCTTAAAATGTAACTCAAATTCTACTGATTTAAAAGAGGGGACCTTTTGAAATAAAATATTAATCAAACTCGATATTTAGCATTGTATTATTAAATCTGTGGAGAAGTCGGCTTGGAAGTAACTAGTCCTTTATGCCTTTCAGACCATGAATCACAAAGACTCTTAGTCTCCTACAAAACAAACACAATAATAAATTCAATAAGGTTAACAATTTTGTATTCAATTTTTTATTGATCTCCATAAAAGCACAAGTATTCTAAAGTTTCCACAAATATCCACATTAGGCCATCTAATGTGAGAAGAAATAATAATTATATTTTAATAAAGATTCTAACTGCGGGAATATTTGTAAATCCCTCACCTGCCACTCATCCTCAAAGACGGGAAAGCTGAGAGTCTGCATATTGGTCAAGTGAGCCTGGCTGGACCTGAGATTCCGAACCATCATCCTGGGGTGCACGTTCTGCCGGATAATCTTTACCCTGGTTCGAGGCACTTCCGATTGACTGGCAGCCACTGGGTGGATGTAGTCACTCCAGTCCTGAGCCAAGGGCCGACGGTTACCAATATCCCTTCCTTGGAGGTTTAGAAATTGGGAATTGGAACGATGGTTTCCCCGCCTAGAGCCGAATCTGAATATCTTGAATATTTTTCGCAGTGAATCGTCATTATCATCGTCCTCATCATCGTCATCTTTATGGCGGTGCCTTCTTTCAGGACCGTTGTCACCGCCAAATTGAATGACTTGAACACCAACTTGGCTCCTTGTGATATTATAAGATTTCAGGTAATCCCAGATTTCGTCCGGTAGGTTAGAGTTCCTGTCTCTGTCATGATGATGATGATGGTGGCCATTATCACCTCCCAATTGGATTACTTGAACGCCATCGGGGTACTTTTCCTTATGTTTGTGTTCTGGCTTCGAATTTGAATCCTGGCCCGGTGTAAACACAATTAACTGTCCGCCGCCAGCTAAATTATACATCTGATTCCCTTGTCCAGCTATAAAGCTCGCTTGGAGGATTAGAACGAAGCCGAAATAGGCCACTAACATGATGCTGGATAAGTTGCTTAGTTCCCGAGTTCAATTTCAGACTACTTCTGGGACAAACAGCCGCTGGACTTTTTATAGGAGGAGCAAAGAGATTTATCTAAATTGTTATTAATGGATCAGTTTTCAGGGTTCTTAGGCTTATTAATTACAGCTTCTTTTAGGTTGAGAGAAGATGCTGATTCGGTAAATAGATTATAGATAGTCAAAGTTGTGTAACAAATAATTTATGGGACTTCTAATATCATCATGATTATTTCCAAGAAGATGCTGAATGAATAATTATAAAGAGATTTAATCTAATGACATCCTAATCACTTTAAAAACGAAAGCAATATATTATTGAGCTAGAAAATGTCATTAAATTGTGTCACATTATTAAAAAGTGTACAAATTTATATTTATTTTAATAATTTTAAGCAATTTTTAGACTTAAGTGCAATATTCTTTTACAAATCCCACAAACACCTGGAAAGTGAATTCTTTCTGCCATCTGCTGAGCTGTTATAAAAAAGATTTAATCATTTCGATGGCACACATTGTGGATAAGCAGCAACCAGCTGGGGGTTTCGAGCAATAAAACCAAAAAATCCACCAAAAAATGAACCGTTAGACCCGGCAAACTAATCTGTGACGCCGATCTAAGCGAATAAAGCCGCGCGACTAAGTAGTAAGTTCGCTGGGCGTGTTCTGAGCTGATTTTAATAGCCGAATAAATTTGCATGCTAACTTGGCGGACGAACTGGACCGGTGACTAGACACTTTGCGGGGAGATCTTTTGAATAGCTTGGCAAAGTGGGTTAATGTTCAGTGGTCCAATGGTTCGTTACCGTTTTTGGCAATAACTCAGGGGGCGCGATCGCATTTCTTTTCGCGAATAGGACAAGTATAAATAGCGCAGGTGCTGCCATCTGTCAATCAGTTCGAAGCAAACACCTTCAATACCATGAGCCCCAAGCTGGTTCTCTGCCTGTGCCTGGCGCTCTGTGGAGCCCTGGCGATGGCCCGTCCCCAGGAGGATACCCTCGGCCAGGAGTCGAGTGTGGATGTGGAGGAGAGCAGCCAGGAGCTGAACAGCGTGGAGAACGACGCAGAGGCCGATCCCTCCACCTGGCGCAAGCTTTTCGGCAGCGATGGCAACCTGGTGGTTACCTTCCCGCAGTCCACCACCACCAAGAGGCCCACCAAAACCACGACGACCAAGCGGTCCGACCCGCACTACCCACATCCCTATTATCCTCCGCCGCCACCACACGGACATCCCAGCTACCCGAGCTATCCCTATCCCTACCCCTATCCTCCGTTCCCGTATCCATATCCCGGTCATGGACACGGCGGTCACGGCGGTCACGGCGGCCACGGCGGCCATGGCCCACATCCCACGCCCACGACGACTACGACTACTACCACCACCACACTGAAGCCAACAACAAAGCCCACTCATCCAGGACACGGCCATCACCCGTATCCCCCGTACCCGATCTACCCGCCCTTCCCGCCGCCACCACCGCCACCATATTACCCACCCTACTACCCCCCGCCACCACCGCCACCACACCACCACCATGAATCCGACGAGTCCACCGAGGCCCCGATCAAGCTCTGCAAGAAGTTCTTCGGTCCATCTTTTTGCATCACCCGCTAAATAGTCTTCCATCTATGTGCAACTCATCGAAAGCTCAATATTTATTTATTTAAAAAAAGTAATTTATTAAACGAATAAAAAATTGGCATAAAAACACAATGATTTTGTTTTTGCTTCAGGAAATTCCTGTACCAATTAGGTTTTGCATTTCGAGTGGCATTTTAGCTTCTAAGTTTGCATTGTAATTGAAGAAAATAAATATTTAAATACATATTTCAGGATACTATAAAAAAATGTATTTGTTTCTATAAAAAATTTATAGATTTACAATGTAAAATAATGTGGTTTCAGCTAAAGAGTTAATATTGGTTTGAAGACTTTCTTTCTTTGTTTTGTCAAATATTCAAATGGCAAAATATTTTTATTTAGTTTTTTAAATATTCTTAAAATCCTAATGCAAATGTTTAGATAAAAGGAAACTGTATATTAAATGCAATAAATCTCTCAGAAATAACTTTTCTAGGATATTATTTTATTAAGCATTTTTGTTAAGTTAAACAATATTCATTAAATACAAACGAGAATCTATATTTTATTAATTTTCAACGCCAAAATAAATGTTTTATTATTAAAAGAGTAAAGAATATTCCCAGGCCTGATAAACACATCATCAAGTTTACATTTCAGCCGATTTGACTGAGTCTTCCGCATGAATTTGACACTTGAAAGAGGCGCCTCGAACCTGTCAACCCAAGCTCCGAGATATACTCATTCAGCGTGGCCCCAGAAGACTTGTTCGTGTGGGATAAGAGACCTTCATAAATTCTGGATTTGGCTGCGCCACAGGTGCCCTGGAGATTCGTCTCTAATTGACAGCGACAGCCTCATTAACATGATTGTCGGCCGCCGAATCGGTGTAACCAAATGTTTTGTTTGTCTCCCGTTTAACATTTCCAAATCGCTCGTGGCACACACTTTACATATTCAAATTTTATTTAGTGGCCGAAACGAAATGGTGCGGGATGTGATATGGCCACCGAGAGAGATGACTTCACCGCCCAGCTGAGGTGGCCGAGCGGCGTGGAGCTCATTATAGCGATAAACTTCGAACAATGGCCGATGTCTGTCATCCGGGGGTCGGCTTATTTATCGGGATCTGGCCCTCGCGCAGACTTTGTGGCGACACTAATTAAATGTCCGCCCGCCATTACTAAATCAAAACAATTCCCAAACAGGACAAACAACAGCTCCCGAGATGCAGATACTCGCACAAAGGCCAGACGACCAGTTAACTATTTTCTATACAACTCAGCTTAGCTCCGAGCTCCACTCGGCGGCGGCTCGTGTTCCGAAAATCGTAAATTTCGGATGTTGTTAAAAAAGTTTTGGCAGCGGCATAAATCTGCGGCCAAAGGGGGGGCAACAACAGCCACGGCAAAGTCGGTTCACTAACGAGCCAAAATCGTTGACTGGAAATCCTTGAGTACAGCAATAATGCCTATAAATATGCTGAAGGAATTGTCTGTGCCCCTTTGTTGGATTCAATTGAGTCAAAGGCAAAACTTTTACCAACCATGCGAAGGTCAACAGCGCAATTTGTTTTCCCCGGAACATGTGCTGGTTGGGGGATGGGAACATGGTGATCCGATAGCTTAGATCTGGAGTGGAGCGAAGCAGCAGCCACACCCAGTGCCTAGCTCAAGGTGGACTCGCAATTACCACTGTTTGCAATGCCTCCAAGCGATCCATCCATCTCAGCAGGGAATCGAAGATGGGTTATGAAGTGCCGCGAAGCCTGATTGTCCAAACAGAGAACGTAATTACCCAGCATCGCTCTCAGGAGGAGGGCGCAATTACACGCAGATTACCACGTAATTTATGAAATATGCAGGGACGAATAAAGCGCTGTAAAACACGTATATACCCCGGACCCCATAAATATGCCAGACGGCTTAGCCAGCTGCCCATAAACTATACATTTGCCCGGGCCATCCTCCGGCATCCATTCTCCGTTCAAATGTAAATAGGCCCCCTGCCAGCCTCTTGGCCAACTGGCAATTCCATCTTGACTTTGAGCCTGGCAACCGGCGGAAGTACTTGGAGCAGCAGCGGAAATACAAATGAAGTTGGCCATATCACTGGAACTTACTTAGCCAACATTTTTATGGCATTTCGCATTGTTAGGACAACTTTTCGCCCCAAAAAAAGGCAGGACTTGCCCGCGCGCTTTATGCTCTTAGAGACAGTTATTAAAAATTTGATCTTCCTGGAAGCCACCCCCCTAAAACGTACTTAAATTGGATGGATGCCTACCAAATCGGTTCGGGAATTTACTCAGAAAAAAAGAAAATAAAAATAAAACGTAAACGTAAAGCAAATTAAGAGCGCCGTCGAAATGAAACAAATTCCACTTGATTCGTTTGTGTAACGTTTTTGCTGCAGCAAATTGCTTGGCAAATTTTGTACGAGTCGAGGGTGTGTGTGTGTTTCAAATATAATTTGCACTCAACAAATAAATCGCCCAACTCTCCTTTAGCCAGAACCCTCGTCTCCACTTGGCCATTGTTCGCGACAATAGACGTCTGCGTATGGCTTTTCACTTTAATTGTGTGAAATTATTTTGAAAAAGTGTTTCGCTTTTCATTTCGTTCTGCTCCCTCTTTGCTCTCCCCCGCAGAATATATATATTTATATAAATTTTTTTTGTTTGTTAACGATTCGTTTAGCACAAGGCCATATTTATTTGAATGGCAGCCTTTTAATGTCGATTTTTATTGTGCGCTTTATAGACACAAATTGCCTAGACGAATGAGACAGGGAAATACAATTTACGGATACACACACTGCCCTGAGATATATATATTCAACGGCGGGGAATATTAAATACATTACGTTTGATGGAGGAGCTCTTCGAGTTTTCTGCAAATATAATTTCATACTTACAAATGTCTTTAGCCATTGAAGTTTTTAATTAAAGAAAGAGACGCAGATCTGTGAATAGGTGAACGTTAATTAACACTGCTGACCCACAGGCTTGCTCTCTGACCCCTCCGTCCTCCTGCCAAGACGGCATCGTTGCCCAATTTTATGTTTTGGCCATCCTTGTGGGCCATTAGGTCTATTTTCCTTGGCCACATTTACGTCAGAAGTGATTGTAATGAGTTTTTGATATTCGCCCAATGGCTGGAGCTCCCCCTCAAAGGCGCTTCCTGTTCTTGTCAATTTGAAAATGGCCTCAGCTGCGGCCGACTGCCTGTCGGAATGTCAGGCTCGGACACAGTTGGCTGTCAAACATAAAAAAATGGCAACACACAAAAAATATATGTACAGTCCTGCCAGTTGCTGTCGAAGTAATCAAAATGTGGCCACAGAAATCAAAGCATCTAGGATAAATACTGAATTAAATATCAGCAGGATGTATCCAGCCAGTTGGGGGATAAATTTAAAAGGCCATTTAATGCTGGAATCCCTGAGGTTTTTTCCTATATTTTGGCGCTAAGCGAGGAGTTTAGGGACAGGACTTTGGGTCTTTGTTTTCGCTGAAGGGGGCTCGGCAACAAAAACAAAAGCCGTCTAAGGCAAAGGCGCCAAAGCGAAAGACTTATACACAGCCAGGAGCTGCACACGCACACGCATAGACACCCTCAAGGACACCCTTGGCACCTCGCGGCTTGCCTGTCCTTTCGCTCCTTGTCCCCTCTCCACTTTCACTTTCGCTGCCACCTCCAACGATGCTTCTCTTTTTTTAATTTCTTTAAGAGCTAAACAGAAATGGCGAAATAAGCATAATTTCAGGCGCCATAAAAACAAAGGCAGGAAAAAAATAAATTCACACAATTTGAAAAACGCAAACACTCAACACGCCAGCCAGGCTACAGACTACAGCTGCTTAGCTCCGCTGCTCCACATTTAGCCCTAGCTTCCCTTCTGCACTGGGAAAAAGTATGGGAATTTTAAAGTTTTAGCTAAAAAAATGTCCTGTTTACTGTATATAGTTATTTGAGCAAATAAGTCTCAATAATTTATTACTATTTAGGCTAAACAATGATTACTGAGCCATTGTCCCACTCTTAAAGTTATCATTTCTAGACGTAGTTTATGTCTCTCATCTAAAGCTATGATATTTCTGAGATATTCATATACTTTTCCCCCAATTATTCACATTTTTCTCACAGTACTTGTGCCATTTCTGCAGCTGTTTAATGGCTTTCCCTCTCCTTGTCTAGGTGCAAGTGTGCGGGTGTGTGTGGTTGATGGCCAACATTCTTGGTTTTCCTCCTAGTGTTGGATGAGGATGAATTAAAAAAATGTTTACGACTCGACCGCTTGATTTTCAGCACATTGGTAAAAATAGCTGGGGCCAAGGAAAAGCTGAAAAACAAAAACTGGGAGCGTGAAGGACCATAACCGAAAGAATGTGCAAAAGCACACCTCCCCATTAGCAGCCGCTGCCCTTCATCCTCCATTCCCATTCCCAATCCCATCCTCGTCCTTGTCCACCGAACCTGCTGTGGCCATTACACAGCCGAACCGAAACCAGACCAAACCGAAGCGAGTGTGTAAGTGTTTGTGGTGACGGTTTTTGGGTTACGCTTAAATTTCTCCCACAAAATGGATAGCGGTGGGTGGTGAGAGGTGGAAATTTATTAAGTTTCCCAGGCATAGATCTCACTTTCGAGTCTGTAAACTTTATCAAACCTACAAAAATACTATTATTTATGATATTTATTGAATAATTTGTAACTGAACAAAGTCCTTCTCCTTACCTTTTCGATATACCTCAAGTATCCTCTTCTCAACAAGGACTCCCTCTTCATTTCCCTCAGAAATTCTCTGCTTTATAGCCTTCTCTCAATTGGTGGAAACTCATCAGCGGAGGGCAACTGAGAGTCAGCTTGTGGTAATTTTTATATCTCTCCAGCTTACTCCTCCCTTTTGATTCGTGGTATTTTTTCGGTTGGCCCCAAAGTTTTAATTATTTCATCGGCGCTTGAGAGCGCCCCCGGGGAATGGTCAGCATGTGCGGTAAATGAGGCTAGAATTTCCAGCTAGGAAAACAATTCAATAATTGGCAATCGTAGAGAGATGTATAGAGAAGGGAGGCTGTAAAGCTGAGAGGCATGGGATAAGCCCGAAAATTAATATTGAGTAACTTCGATGGCTGCCACGCGAACTCGATAAACAGGCTAATTAGTTTCTGCTCTTCGCCAATGAGATTGTAATTAGCGGTCAGCTGAACTACGGCCAGCGACTGCGATTCGGGCTGCGAATGAATAAATTGTTGCAGGGCCGCCAATGGCAGTATCCTGAGGTAAGGACGCTTAACGAAAGTACCCGCAACCAATTAACGGTCACACAACCCCCTGCGAATGGCCAAAGCGTGTTGCAATTGCAGTTTAATTGAGCGCACGGCTGTCGGAGGGTCCTTTTGCGGGGACGTACAAAATGCGTCTCGATAAATTTCAGGACACCACCCCTGGCATTTGACAAATTATTAGCGACTTTTTTGTGGAGACCAGCGTGAGCGTGCGGCTTTGGCTTAAATTTATGCTCCAAGCCGCGTTACAGGTAACTGCTCTTCAGTCTATTAAATCAGTTGTGGAAAAGAACTGAACGAATTATTTATGGCACGCATTTAGGCAGTGATAAAATATGATAAATGCCCGGGGAGGGTGCCAAGATCCTGGCACTAGGCCCTAGGATGCATCGCCTTTCCGCCATTATCTGGGCCCCTCAGCTGCCTCATGCCACATGCATAATTTAAGACAAATTGATATAAATCAGATGCCCGAACATTTTCGGCTGCCTCAGCCACCTTAACGAGTGCGGGCGAGGCACTCCACAGAAAAATCGGAGTACCAGCGACAGATTCGACATCGGCAAGGCGAGTGTGTGCTGCACACCTGGACACAGGTGCGCCAACAGGGACATCTGAGGTCGGAGTAGCAGGAGAGGTGGGAACCGCATGGCCCATTGTGATGCCGCAAAACAAGCGCCGGCAGCCAGACAACAGCAGCCAACCAACAATTTATTTTAAAATGTTTTTATAATTGCAATACCCTAGCCTGAAAACCGATCCCAACGATTTTTAGAAGGGGAGCAATTTGTTATAAAAATCAGTGATAGCAAACGTACCTATAATTGTTGGAAATTAATACTATAAATAAGTAATTTATCAAAGTTAAAAGCTAATATATAGTTTTCTGTGTTAACCAAGCCATAGGAACTTCTAATAAAATATTGAAAAATTAAAGCTAAATTTATGACTTCAAAAAGAGAACTTAAACTTCGTTCTGGAAAATCTTTTTCGGCTTCTGTCAAAATAACAAATACATCGTATTTACTAGAATTGATCGATAACAACGAGATGCAGCCACGCAATGCAAATTTAGATTTATTTTGTGAATTTGATGGCCCATTGCCTGTTTTATAGGTTTGTATATTCCACACCTTGTTTACGTTTTTGGTTATAATTGCCGTACAAAACACCCAAAACAAAAAACGACATATAAATCTGCCTGAGAATACGAGGAAAAATGATTTTTCAGAGCGCGGGGCACGTGCTTGTCAGCTATTCCCCAGGAGTCCCCGCTGGGACGACCCCCACTTCCGGCCAAGTGCTGCAGCTGCTGTCCCCTGCACGCAATTAATCACCTGACTGGCGACCCTAGCGTACGGAAAACGCTGCCCCGAAATTCAATTTCCCAGCCAAACAGGATAGCTCCTCCCTCATCCTGAATGCACCGTGGAGGAAATATTGAGATTTGTTTGGATTATTTTTAAGGTGAGCTAAAACTGAGATGATCTCTGGCAAAAACAGAACTTAAAAGTTATCAAAGGGTTTCCAAAAAATCTATATTACTTATGAAATTATAAAGATATCCTTGTTATACCCAGGAATTATATTTTCAGAAATTAAATATGATTTAAAGTAGGTCATTGAAAAATGTTAGAATCCTTAGTGAATATATAAACATTCGTGGCAAGTCATATTATCTACAATATTTCATTGCTGTTTATTTTTAGGTGCCTTCTGTAATTAGCTCCTCGTTAGGAATATACATGAAAATATAAGAAAATTTACAAAAAAACAAAAATATCCTCTGCATATTCCACCGTCCTGGGGCGGCATTCGAGACGAGGGGCTATCAGCTTGGCTCGTTTGCCTTTCAGAGTCTGCAAATGTCTAAAGCCGCTAAATATGAGCGTAGTTCCTCCAGCTCCTCCAGCTCCTCGCGCCCTCGAGTGGCTGAAGCACCTTTTAGACAGCAGCCAGGCACTTAATTTTGCGCACTTTTTAGCAGTTGCCGGTCGGGCCAAAAGCGGAATCCCGGCGCAGAGCCAGACCCAAGCCAAGCCAAGAAGCTGGCGCGTCAGTCAAAGTGCAAGTGGCACTTGTTGCCACTCCAAGCGTGCGGCACAAAACGGAAGCTAGCGTTCTTCTGCGGAATTTTCTCTGCTCTCTGAGCTTTTCATTCTTCTGCCTCGTCACTGGAAAACTAACCCTAATTGCATCTACGTTGCTTGGCCAACAACTTTCATTCGGTTATGGAGCACAGAAAAACAGAGGGCAAAATGTATTTTCGGTTTTCCCCCAGGTAAATTTGGCTCACACACAGATACTGTAAATAACAAACATCCTCATGGTGCCCCGGCAATTATTTGCCCAAAAAAACATTCAAACGAATTTTCCCAAAAATCGTATGAGATTTTTGCTGACAGGCCAAGGGGAAAGGAGGGATCGGAGCTCGAGACACTTGGCTGAAGTCCGGTTACTCTACAAATTAAAAGTTTTGGTCCGGCTGCGGCTCCCCAAAGAAACTATAAATTCACAGAGAGAAAATATGCAAGTTTACAGAGAACACAAACATGGCTAAGGAAATAAGGAAATAAAAGTCCTGATTTAAGGACAATTGGTGCTTAAAGAACACACTTTGAAAATGTCTGTGAAATATGTATAGGATTTATAAAACTATAAAATAAAAGCTAACACATTTCTCCCCGTGCTTAAATACATTTAACTAGAATTTCTGATGGCCACAAAACCCATGGCAATTTGGTTTTGTCCTTGAGTCTCACACACACACTGGTGCGGTATCGATGAAGGACAACATGAAGTTCGTAGGCCTGCTGCCTCGTCCAATGCTGCATTGTGTGCAAGGATATCCATGCAAGCGTGTGTCTGTGTGCGCCATTTCCCAGGGGAAATTTATGTAAATAAAATAACAAATAAAATTTACAATTTTACAATCATGTGCACGATGCTCGGTCTGCATTCAGCGAGTCCCTCTTTTATTCATTCATTCGTTCAGTTTGATTTCGTTTCGATTCGAGCATTGCACAGCATTCCACCCACTTCCATGTGTGTGTGTGTGTGAGTATGTCTCAATTGGTTTGTTTGCTTCAAGAAAAGCGCGGAAAATCTTACTCCAAGGACGGCCCTTCATCCTGGCCACTTGTCAATATCATTAAGTGTGCAGGGGACTTGGCAGTGCCGTCTAGACGGTGACCTTAGAACTCGGGGAACAATAGTTATGCAATCAGTTTGATGGCCCGGAGAACAAACTTTAATTGCTTGGAGGCAGGAAAAGTTTTTTAATCATGATTTTGCGCATTTTACAGATGTGCGAGCTTGGGTATTTTTAGTACACACAGTACACACATGAGCCCAAGGACTAAAGGAATTTTCACACTCAACTAGATGTGTAATAAGCGCAAGCTTCAGCAGCAACCACCTCCAACGTCCGCCCACCCGTCGAAATGGATTAGAAACAACTTTGTCTGCGCCAGAAAGTATGCAAAATTATTGAAATTGAGCATTCAATTTATTTGCAAATGGCTTGCCATATATATTCATCCGAACGAACAGCTTTTGCCTTGTTTTCCGTTATCCGTTCCCAGGACTTTGCTTTTTTACCACACAACCTCCCCCCGCCACCCGCATGTATGGTATACATATGCGCCGGCAGCGGGCGGAAAAGTTTAAGGATAACTGAAATGTACGCACGAAGGCGCCAACATCTATTAAGCTCCAATGGAGAATATAATACATTATACATATCCCATATATACGCACACATTCCCGGGGCCAGTGGCTGTGTGCGGGCACAACACAATCAATAATTATTTCCATATCATTAGATGCCAGATCGCAAAATGAAATGCAAGAGCAAAATGTATGAGCAAAACAAAAAGTCGTAGATTCCGCTTCTATATTGGTTTATGAATCACCGAGCGGGGCTGTGTGCCTCTGCCTTCCTGCAAAGTTGAAATTTCTATTTTTCTTCTTGTTGGTTCCGCCAGCTGCTTCTATGGTACATTCCGGCCAAGAAAGCTAAAAACAATCACGGGAATTTGTTGGCCAAAATTGTTTCTATTAATTTAACAGGAAGCGTTTTGCCTTTGCCAAGCTGCGTGGGCCGCTCGAGGATTGTTTTCCTTTCCACCGGGTCCTGTGCCTGCTCCTCTTCCTGCCCCTCCGCAGTCTAGACTAATGCCCCGCACATGTGTGTGTTTGTGCGGCACCATCAAAGTTGAAATTTAAATGAACCGACAAAATTAAGTTCATTTCCAATTAAGGCAAATGCAGCAAAGGTGGCCAAAAAGAAAACCCATAAATACAACTAGAAACAAAGAGAGGAGTCAGGACTAACGGGTACTGTGAGCCTTTAAAGAAGAATAATAAACAAAAATGATAATTATTAATTGGAAAATATAATTTGAATTCCAACTGAAACTTTAAATGTTGTTTAAGTTTTCAGTGAATAATTTCTAGGAATTTAAGAAAGTTTTTTTAGGTTCCTTTGTAAATAAAAATAGGTAACTTTTAATTTAGTCAATTTATTTTAATGAATATAAAATACAATTTCAATCAAATACTTTCTACATTCAAAAGTTTATTAGTTAAGTTATTCACAATAAAATAATTAATTAAAATTCAAAGCAAGCTAATATAATCAAATACTTTAAATAATATAATCAGGAAATAAACACAAAAATAATCAACTTTTCAACTCTCAGATACCCTTTGAAAAGAAACAAAAAGAACGCTGGAAAAGCCATAAAAACAAGTGGGGAAAACACGTGGCAACTGCCAGCAAGAAAAACAACCTTCGAAAAGGTGAAAATTTTCTGATTGCCCGTGAGTGTGAGGTGTGTTGTGTGTGTGTTGAGTCTCTTGAGGCGACAAATATGCACACGCACACACACACACATGTCGACACATTAAAGCTGATTTTGCAGCTGATTAAAAATGAATGGCACACACCCGCGCAACAGTGCGTATACGCAATGCGATACATTATTCAATGTGAAGCCTTGCAATTGGTCGCCTTGGAGAAATTGCAATTAGAACAATGCGCATCATCTAGCAGCGAACACTTGAACAATTCAATAATTAATAATTGTTGTTGGTTGTTGTTGTTTGCAAAGGGGGCAGTGTCCTTTAACCCCAATTAATCAAGTTTGATTTATGGTTGGGCTATAAGGTGCAGCAAGCGTTTGGCCCCCCGCCAGCCACCCAGTCAACCAGTCATCCAGTGAGCCAGTCAGCCAGGAGCACGTTTAATTGGGCCAGGCCAAGAGAGCCATTCGGTTAAAGCGCAGAAAAAGAGGAATGGCCACAAAAAAGGCAACAAAAACAGACACAGAAACAGCCAGCAATTGCACTCTGCTCTCCAACCCGATTAAGGATCATTGGCAGCAGGCACCAGGCACCAGGCAGCAGTCAGCAGGCACCGGGGATACGAGGAAACTCGCAAAGGTAAAAGAATAATTGTATGTATAAATAATTGATGGCAATAAACGGAACGAAGAGGTAGAGAGACCGCAAATGAGAGCCATCGAGTGTCGATGTGGCAATTGTTTCGCATTTGCTTTAATGCCCCGCACAAAGGAGCCTATTAAGGGTATAAAGCAGCAGGGCGAGGTATCCACTCGAAATAGTTGGATGGCCTCCTCCTGCTCCTCCTGCTCCTCCTCCTCCGACCAGTCTGGCACAAGGATAAACAATGCATTGATCCCCGTTTGCTTTAATTGACAACATCGTTTGCAGCTCGTATACGTAATCATTTATGCATGTGCAGCTTTTCTGCTGTAATTACATTGTAAATTTACGTCCCAAAATCCAAGCTCTGGCGGGAAGGCACGACAGTGGTGTCTCTTAATGGGGGGGATTGTTGGGAAATGCTCTTGACTTTTGAAAAATTATCCTTGGTACGCCACTGCAGTCCTCCCCAACTTGACGCAACTCCACTTGACTCCGCTTGTAAGAAGCTGTTGGCAACATGCTTGTAAAACTGTAAACACACCGAGGCAATAACAAAAGCCGGGGGGCAGACCCACACACACACACACTCAAGCTGAGACAGCCGCCCCCCCTGGGTTATGGCAAGTGGGCGTGGCCGTGTCATTAGAGGCGCTCAATCTCGGTGGTCTGTTTGCTCACGAGACGCAACACAAACACTCTGATTCAATTTCACTCAAGCAACTGTGCAACTGCAGCTTTCCACCCCTCATACCTACCCCCGCACCCGCTGCCACTTTGCCACTTTACCACCCCTTACCTCCCCCCTCCTGGTGGGATGGCAGCGCGGAAAAAGTTTCGGGTGGCACTAATGCAAAATTTAAGAGAGCACAAAATGCCACGGAACGGCACGCACAAGTTAACAATCATTTAATTTCCATGTTTCAAATAACAATTTCGCGCGGCGCAAACTTTCGCCTGCCTGATAAACTGCCATTGCCGCAGACTTCTAATTACGAATGCAGAATAATGGCTCTGGACTCTGGAAACTTGGTGGTTCGAACTGGTTCAGGACCCACCATTCCATTCCACACAGGCACATTCGGAAATGCTTTCAGCAGCAAACTTAACCGGCGAAATAGTTGTGCAGATATTCAATAGGCTCATTGTTCAGCAAAAGCACAAAATGATCCAAATGCCAAATTCACAAAGGAGGAGGTTCTTTTACCAAAAATTCGCTAAAAGTACGGATAAAATATTTTTGCTGGCGAAATAGTTGCACAAAGCATTCAATATGAACAATTAGTAATTCGGAATAAAGTATTTCGCGAGAATGATGGGGTTACGTTACAGAGTTCCAAGCTAAAATTTAAGGAAGATATTTAAAGGAATTCATTAATATATATCTCAGTTGCAGAATATTTTTGTTCTTAATTCAAATTTATTGTTAGGACAAGTTGCATTTTTCGAATGAAATTAAATGAGTTTCTTGGAATAAATATTGCTGAAACATAACATTTATAATAATATTATTTCATTGTTTATCAGCCGTATATACCCTCTTTATACATTACATAAGCAAACCCTCCGCTTTCGCCGATCCCCAGTAAAATGTTATCCGTCTCCATGTAATTGCATTGAATACTCAGCACTTTATTTACTCGGCGCGAACCGCCCAGTTCATTATGGGTTTCGATGCGAATTTCCATTGCCTGTGCACTATTTTTATTTCGATGGTCGATGGGGCCGAATGGGGCGGGGGAAAGTGCATTCATTTCATTTCAATGTGGCCAAAAAAGGGGATGGTGTATCCCTTCATGTTCCATTTTAAATGCCGCCTGGCATAATGAGTCTGTTCAGCGCCAGATGCAGCGACTTTGACATGGCCCGAGAGCCGTATCTACATTCTAATTTGTAACAATTGCATGATGAATGGTGCCCCCTCACTCACTGTTATATTTTTTGGATGGGAATAAATGAAATCATATATCGCAGCCCCATCAATTAGGGGCCAGGCATTCGGATACGCTTCCTCAATATTATTATTATTATTATGGGAATGGTTATGGGGCCATCAGCGGAACATGCTACACACATCCGAATGGATGTTGGTTCATTGGATTGCCTCAACCTTGGCCATCGGCATTTGAATTTAGTAACTGATACGAACATCGCGCAACAATGGCCGCATATCCCCGGGTCCGGCATTAGCAACAGGACCCAAAAGAAAGCCATTACGGGGAATCGCTTCTTGGCGAAATTGCCACAATAAATGCTAAAATGTGATTGTGCTTTAATAGTGCCGCTTTCCACTTTGACTTTACCCATATTCTATATGCTATATATGCCATGGAACATTTATGGGAATGTGCGAAGCTCTGGGCCCCACATGTGCCTGCACTAGACAGCACGTGCCAGACCAAGAAAAAAGGTTTCGTCCTGGCTAAAAAACTTGTCTGAGTCCTTTGAGTTTGGCTTGTCACTGACCGAATTGCCGGCGCCTACTTGGCCAACTCTCCTCCGCATTTTGTCGCCTTAAAGTGTTCTGTGTGTGTTCTGTGTGTGTGTAGAAGCCAGTGGAATGCGTATGCAACTTTAATAGACTTTCTGTCCAAAGGAATTTGAGGCCATGTGCAGCATTGCCTGATCTCTGGGACAGCTGTCCTTCAGCGTTAGCTTTGACAGTAGGGTCTGTCCTGGTAAATGTGAAGGAAATACATATGTATTCAAATATAGACACACGATTTGGTTGGAGCTAAAAGCAAGTCAAGTAAACTAATGCCAGAGAAAAAGTATTTTAAAAGCTTTGCTAAATTATTTACACCAGCATGGGTCGAACGACTTGGAATTAGACATTAAAACAAATATTTGTGTTGCAATTGATAAATTATTTATGTTACTCATATAATTTAATCAAAGTATCAAAGAAGAAAATGTATAAAAAAGAGTATTTCCCAAATAATTTTTTACATAAATAAACACATATTAAAATATATTACTAAGTAAACAACCAGACTCCCTGTACCCTACCCCAAGACCATGACACATTTTTAATAAATAATAAATTTCATTTAATTTAAAAAACTCATAGCAATTTTAAATATTAATGAAGTGAGGGCATCCCATGTTTGCTTCGTTATCAGTGCTCCACTTATTACCACTTCGCTTCGATCCTGGCTTCCTCGAAGCGCCTGTACTCTGTATGAATGTCGGCTGTCAATAACCATTGTGGTGCTCATACATTGCTCTTGTCTAGCAAATTGGTTCAGTGGATTAGTGGTGCGGGAGTGTATATGTATATCTGTCGTTTCATGTGCTTGTCAGTGTGTGAGTGTGGCTGTCATTGTGTTGGGACATGACTCTGACAGCGCCACAAAATGGCGATCCACTCGCACCCGCACTCTCGACTACTCTCGGTCGCCTTCAATCCTTGGGAGCTCAGTATCTGCGCCGAAGGTTTCCCGTTCATTCTTTTAAGTGGCAGGCCGAAAAAGGAAATAATTGGGCAAGCCACTGGACCTCCCCCCTAAAAGCCGCATCTTTCAAAATCTATCAAAATCTCGCTTGTGTGCACAATGAATCAAGCTGACTCTTTGGCTTTAAAGGACTTTCCCAAATGAAACGAAACGAAGCGGAGCGAGCACGCTCCATTCCATCTGCACAATTCACACACAGCCGTGTTAATCCGCACTAATTTGTTGGCCATAATTCACTGGCCAAAACCGAAAGCCAAATCTGCAGGAGCCATAGCCCGGACTGAGCCATTTTCAAGTTGGCCCTCATCCCCTTTACGGCTAGTTTGCCATTTGCCGGGTGATGGATATAAGGGAAATTATCCTTTTTAATTGACAGCTGTTATGTGGATTTGGCCAGCCTCAGCATTAAACCCTGATTACGCGCCAAATTTATTTTTTGGCCCACCAACAACATTTCCCACCAATAAAGTATAGCCCGGATACAGGCGGGCAGGGGACTTTTATTGCCGTAACTTCTTGTTCTTGAATTTGGTTTCCAGCCGTCGACGACGACGACGCCGACTCGGAATATCCTTCGAAGCGCATTAGGCCGGCCATTCCTTTGGTTCTCCCTTTTCGCAGGCGATACTATCGCCGGCATAATGAAGGACCTCCCCCCGAGAGCACCGCATAAATAAGGCACGAATAACCGAATAACCGAATAGCCGATGCCGGAACGAAAGAGTGGGCTTTGGCGGGGGGATATGGCGAGGAAGGACAACAATGGAGACAGCGCTGGGGATAACTAAGCCGGGCGGCCTTACGTGCGCAGGATTTAATCGATGGACTTAGTTTATTGTTTTCAAATTGAAATTGCAAATTCAAAGCGCAACCCCCGCGACACTTGCCGCCCCCAATAAATTTTGGAGCCTGTCCCCAGGAGGAGAATTTCTCCTCATAAATATTTCGCATTCCCTTCGATTCTCTCTCTCTCTCTCTGCGTCGGTTATTAAATTCTGCAAAATTGAAGTTTGAAATTGTAACCTTTTAATAAGAAGGAAAGAACAACAGCACACGATGTAATTCAAATCGAATTGCAGAGCCCAAGTCCTGGTCCTGATTCTGCTTTATGGCATCCCTGCCTCTTTCAGCCAACATCTTTCCTTTACTTCCTTTTCTTTATTTTCTCGATTTTTTTTTGGCCCTCTGGCACACCTTTTACTTTTATGGCAAAACAGAAACTTTGCTGCCTCACCGAAAATATTTTTGGCACAAATTTCGAATGTTGCATAAAAACTTTGGCTATTAAATGAAAATAGAAATTGCCTGCCTGTAAAGTTCACTTTTTTGGGGGATTCATTTAGTAACAACATGTTGTTAGTGTAAGCTATGCTCTAAATAACCAAACTACACAGCAGCAACTCTGCAGAAGTTTCTTGGTTTTTGGGAACTGAAGTTGACTGACCTGATGAGAATATTATAGTCAGGCTTAGCAACAGCAGCCAAGTGTGAAAGGGAGTTAAATAAGTTGCACTTTCAGTTGTATATTTATATATACATATATTACAATTAGAACGCATAAACTGAAAAGAAAAAAACACAAAATAACCCCTAATGAGCTCTGTAAAATTAGAGATCCTCTGAAATGCATTCCTGCCTTTAGGCCACAATCAATCGTTGTGGTATTTGGCCATATTTATGATCCTGTGTGCGCTGGCCAATTGCTCAATGATTTGGCCCTGATAGCAGGAGACTCGGCTAATAAATGTTGCGATTACCATTTGTCTTGTTTCAGTTTCATAGATTTCCAAGAACACAAAATATTTGTCGCTTGACAGCAACGAAAGGATATGCCCCTGCATGCGTGCGTGTGGGTGAGCCGTAATAATTTATGGCCAAGTGATATTTCAATTTGCCAAAATATATGTGACTACATTAATTCTGCTTTGTTTCTGATTGCAACTTTGTATTCAATTATCGCATATGCGAAACCGAAGCACTCGCAGAGTGAAGAGAAAATTTCCCCGTCCACAGGACCACCGCTCGCTCTCTGCAGCTGCGCAACTAGCCAGGACTCGACTCTTACTTGGCCACGGACAAATGAGCTTAACTAATTTCAATGCACATTTATTACCTGCCTCGGGGTAATTACAAATACCAAGGGTGTCGTTGGGTTCCGTGCGAGCTGTGTCCTTGAAAGTCCTCACCTCCAAAGTCCAGTGCGAGCACCCAAAAAAAAACAAAAATAAAGTTGAGAAAACTTTTCCATTTTTCTATCAATTTCTGCAGGAAGGTGTAAACGGAAAAGGGCTGTGAGTGTGTGTGTGTGAGTGCGCCTCAGGGCTACACATTGGCGATGAAAGTTTGCCACAAAAAGAGCAGGATTTTCTGGCAAATCGAACCCGGCTCGCCTCGACGGCTCCTCCGCCTGGTGACAGACTTAACAAGCACACGCACTGGTGACCACGACACCTTCGACGCCCTGGTTACGTGCGCAAAATTAAGAGCTTAGTGCGACATGACCTTAAGTGTCAATTCATTGAAAATTTATAATTCGCCAGTCGACCATGAGTCTTGTGTGCCAGCATGTCCTTTCACAGCGAGAAACAGCCTTCAAATTAAAGCTGAAAATTAATCAAGTTCGGGTTTTCGGGTTTTAAATATATAAATCACTTTGCTAGCAGGCTTGTATTTTATAACAAATCAAGTTTTTTAATCTAGTTGATTGCATGAATTTCAGCCTTGAGGATTTGGCTTAATTTAAATTAAAATCCTGGCAGAACTTTAAATAGTCTTGCCTTACTTTTAGGTTCATTTTAAATATTTAACATACATATCTATTATTTTATATTGTTTTAATTTCAAAGCTAATGGTTGTAATTTAAGTTAATCAGATTTATATATATATTATTATAATCATTTTTGGTTTCAATACAAAACAATAAACTAGCGAATAAATTAAATAACCCTAGTGCTCTTCGGTGCTCTTCCCCACCTTATGGCTTTATTTACTAGCTTATTTCTGTGGCTTTTGCTCAATTATGCTGGTCCTTTTTCAATTTCTGCCTATTTAATGTGATTTTGCTCACAATTAGACTTATTTTGTGCTTTGTGTTCAAGTCACAATCAATCAAAGGAAAACGGAAATGTTTAACATGTCAAACAGCTCATGATTTTCCCCGAAACATTTGTCACATCCTTGTGGAGCCTTGGATGAGAACAGAAAATTACCCTGTGCGAGGAAAAAGAGCCGAGTAAATATTTTATTCCAAATACTTCTACTCAAGCACTGTTCGGTCTCCTATCTGCATCTTGGATCGACTTTCACGCCCACAAAACTACACCTGATGCACGCCTCCCCCCTCAACTATGCATCGCAGCACACGGACAAAGGCGCAGGACCCGGGGGGAAGTTGGAAGAGCAGAAGGAGGTCCTGAAAAGCCGAGAAAAATGGTGAAAAATTCAACCTGCCTGCAGAGGGCGACGTTTTGCGGCATCCTCAGCATCTTCCTTGCTGTGCGTCCTGTGGCTGGTGGCTTTCCAATGCAACTTATGCAAATTTATTGGAAAATACTTCGTTATTTTTTTCCTCAGTTCTTTTCTCGCTTCGCTTTGCTGCAGAGGAAGAAGAGAGGAGGCGTTTCTCTTTTTGCGGCATAACTTTGAATACCCTTTTGTCGAAAATAAAAAAGCTGGGGCACTTTGATTGGTAAATGTTGGAAAATGATGCAGGTTTAGTCCTAAAAAATGTGACTAAAATCTCTAGAGATTATTTAAGATTTCTCTATTTTATAATCTTTTGAGGATGTGTCTCGTAAAATAGATATAATAAAATGCAGTAATAGGATTATAATCTTTGCAACGAATATCTTAATTAGTACCCCATAAAGACTCTATATTTTACACCTTAATGAGGTGGTTTTCATGACTTTAAAGAATACGCTTTAAGGCGAATTTTCCCGAATCCTTTCAGGGAATTCATCCTTCGACTGTCAAAGCTCCTGCCCCTTCAATAAATTTTTTTTCTCCCACCGCTATTCTGCATTTTATTTATACATATCTGACGTCTTTTGCAGTTCGTCTTCAATTTTATTGTGGGAAACCGAATTGTGGGCGTTTTACATTTATTTTCCATTTGGAATGCAAGTTATTTCGCTGCGCAAGACAAAGGCCCATGTCTTTGGCTTTTCGTAAAAAGTAAAGAGGAAAAGCAAGGTGGAAAAGTGGGCGTAAGCAGGCGGCTTTCCCTTTGACTTTCTGGCAGCAAAATGCAACTGCATCTGCAAACGGCAAACGCATCTGCATGCGGAATCGGGACTCTAAGCCTGCAAAAGGGCAATTAATCAAGCTGATCCGGGGATTGTGTCTCCAGCTCCAGCTCCTCCTCATTTGCTCGGTTCATTGTTCAGAGCTGTGCCATCATTAATTCGTTGGCCAATTGTTTGCTCTGACTCGACCGCCGCTCCCTCCTCCGACGAACTCTCAGTATCCACCGCAGAAATGTTTACAGCATTTTGCCTTTGTCATCTTGACCATTTTCCGCACGACAGCACAAACTATTTGTGCGGCATTTTTATTTCACTTTCTAATATGAATTGTTCCGCCCCCTAAGCCCCCTAAGCGGATGAGCAAGAAGTGGAGTGCCTAGATTCAGACTTGGATTCGGATTCGGATTCGCCGGGTGTTCAACGTAATTAATTATAACGGAATTCATTTATTTTCCTCTATGCAGCATCTTAGAAATGCCGTCAACAATTTCCCCGTCGCACTTGCAACGTGTAGATGTTGCTAATTAATGAGGGGATTTCCTTGGAATTATCTGAAATACATTCAAGAGTTGGGAACTTTATCAATGTGATTAGAGGTGATCTGAAACAAGCTTAAGGTAGTTGAAGAGCTTCAAAAATATAGGAAATGAATAAAATAAATAAAAAAGAAATACTCATAATATCATGCATTTGATTTGAGTATTACTTACCTTGTGGTAAAAACATATACTTAATTTTTTGTTTGCTTTGTAGAGTTTTGTTTAAATTCAACTGAACTGTACTATTATTTAATACAGAATTTTAACTATTACTCTTTATTTATCCAATTTTAAACACACTTTTATTATTATCACCATCAAAAAGGGGTAAGACTGTAAAACACATAAATAAGCTTTAGCAATAAACCAAATTTTGTAAGGAATAGAAATTCTTTAGGTAAAAATATAAAATTTAAGACTCATAGCTTCAAATAATATTGCTTAGGTTTCTATTTTTATCAAACCCCTAAAAATCTTTATTTATCTTAATTCAGCACAATTAAGATTCATATTAACTTGACCAAGGAATTTCAAATTACCAAGGCATGTAGTTCAGAGCTTTGGAACAAATTTGTCTCGCAGATGAATCTGTAACCCTTCCAGAGAGAGGCCTTTCCTAATTTGGTTTCCTCTGGTTACTTATCAAATCCCTCATTGACCCCAAACCCGGTGAATTACCGCATTTTGAGGTGAGGCAGGACAACAGAGAATGGAAACTGGGGCCACAAACAAACGGGCCGGGTTGAAATGAAGCCTGGGACATAGATACACTAATTTGCATAAGGCTACTGGGCTGCTGCTGGCAGATGGAGTGAATGTTGTAATTTAATTAGCTGCCACTTCCATTTCACTCAGTGGTTGGCATCAGTTGTTGCAACCTAATTGAAATTACCTGCGCTAATAAACCGGCGTGCAGGTGGAGCGCCTTGTGCATGGCTTTCAACTGCATTTGTTTCCCATAGATCTTCGATTAAAATTCCGCAGAAGAGCGATGCTGCCAGGCAGATTCGAATTTCTCGCACACATAATTGGAAAGCGCTTTTGACTGGAGCCATCAATCAAACGCTTAGCGAGTACATCAATCGCGCAGCGGGTCCATTGTGCGACGGCGAGTGTGCGGGGATAAATCACGGGTGAGCGACGGGTTAAACTATGTACGTTGCCATCGCTACTGTTATCCGAAACTATTCATCAAAGGTCTGGCCAAATATTTGGCAATTGCTGGATCTGCCAGCACTGGGACCGGCACTTTGCAATTAGTTCTTCAGGAGCCGGTGCTCCTGGTTTCCTGGTGGAGGTACCCATTAAATTATCATAGAAATTCAATTATTCTCCCGAATGCGCGATGGCTGCCCATCAAGCGAATTCGATGGCAAAAAAGGGAATGCTTTTTAATGGGCGCTCGTAAAAATTCCGGGGATTCGGCCAGGTAAGCAGCAATCGATCATAATACAATTTTTGATATCGTTGTTAAGCTCCCAGCGCGCATAAAACTCACATTATACTAAATATCTAATGACCAGAAAGTATGCAAACCGAAATTTATATGCTTGCGGACGCCTCGAAATTGCTGCAGCGTGCTCCATTAGCAGCGCGGAGTATGGAATGTCGATGGATGCAATGCTGAGCTTCCATCGCTTCCCGTTTGAGAAGCGAGCGCCCTGAAAAGTATGCTATTAAAATTATACCTTGCTAAAAGGCGAAATTACAAGCAAAGTTAACAAGAGAAGCGACTGCCTCATAAAAGTTTTCCATATTAATGAGCTTCCCCGCCGAAAAAGAACCCACCCCACTCTCTCTCCACCCCCTCTATCTCTGCGTACATCGAGCGCATTAAAATTGTTGAAACGGCGAAGGGTAGCCGCGGCTCGGAATGGCTGGATTCTGCGGTTGGTGACCATCTCCTGAGGGTGTCACTGTCTGAGCCGGGTAATGGAGTTGAGTGAGTTTTCATAAGCCATTTAACGGTCTACAAAGCTGCTGTTGGCCACAATTTTCCCGGGCATCCAGGAGGGGAGAGATGGTCAGAGACAGCGACAATGTTGATTGGCTCTGAATGGGCGACCATGAACATATTGAAATAGAATAAAGTTTCGGGTGATATTAAGGTAAAATTTATGTATTTAAATTGGCACCAAAAATGTAGTCTGTAGGTTGGGGGAACTCAAAGGCTTTAAAATGCAGAAAAAATCTATATGGATTCAAGTTAAAATGATTTTATGCACTTTAAAAAATATGTTATTATAATAATTTATATTTTTTAAATTGTTTTAAAGAGCAAGAACCTTAATTTAAATGTTTTCCATTCTTTGGTAAATTTTCCCTGAACGTAATAAAAATATTAAAAGTCAAAGGCTTGCAGCAACCAATAAAGCAAAGGATATATTTTTTTATTCGAAGTCTGTATTAATTTTTAAGTCTTATCCTTTCTGTACTTCTTCCTTCCAAAGTAGTCCATTATCTGTAATTACAAACCGCGTGAAAAATATATAAAAGTGTACTTGACTTCTCTGCAACTGTTTTCCCTTAATTTATCAATTTTTCTGAGTCCTGACAGAAAGTGAGAGGAGGGATTTTACTCGGCTTTCACAGGCAGCACACACAAGCAAATTAAGGCAGACGTACGTACTTATATTTCGATCCAACACGTTGGATATGTGTTTTCAATATAAAACGATGGCAAGGCTGCCGATTTCACGATGCCGAGGCAGGAGGCGAAGGGCAGCCAGGATGCTCCTCATACGTTGGCTGCTATTTAAGCAACGTAACTTAAAATAATCGCACTCATATATAATCCGAGGCATGCAACTTTCGGATCCCGTGCCAATGCCACACACACACCCGCATACACTCTCATCCTATATCCTGCACCTATATATATGTATATATTTGCTGCTCCTTAGCATAAGTAATAAATGTACTACGCCGCATGAGAGAAATCGCTTGGAATGGCAGGAAAATAAATTATCGAACTTCGATTTCACTACTCGTCCTTTTAGGACGTTGCCTTTCCTCCTCCCGCACTTGGCTGCTCTATTTTCATTTTGTATTTTATGATTTTTTACTCTTTTCGGTCTAAGGTTATAAAATTGATACGTAAAGAGAAAGAAATTTCAGCTGAGTTCGATTTCTGGCCCGCCTGCTCCCTTCCCCGGCGATAGTTTAAAGGGAAATTCAACTCGAATAACACACACACTCATGTGTGTATGGGTGTTTAATGCGAGGGGTAACCAGATACCCCGCACATCGGGGTGTTTGCCAGCTTAGGGCTTTTCAGGTTAGGCAAATATTATTATTTGCCTGCGCATTGGATTTCAATTTCAGCTTCGGGTCCGGCAAGGTCACGTCGCTAAGCGTTTCCAGAACATATAGCACACACACACCATATAAGTGGCTTATAGTGAGAGCGTATTTTTCACAAATTGAACAATTGAACCAAGGAGCCAGCTCAAGGCTAACAAATTGAACGATGTCGCCTGCAGTCGACGCCGAGTCGAGTTCAATTTGTGCTGCAAACTAACGCTAACAACACCAGTTAACACAGAGGACAAAATGGGGTTTTTATTATTAAAAAGTTGTGAATTTGTTTAATAAAATTCTAGAAATGGAATTAAGATAGAAGCATCTTTAGCATAAATATTAATGGATTTAAATTGAGTTGTTACCTTACTTTTTAACTTACTTCTTTAAATATTCAAGCAAAATTGATGTTAAAATATTCTTTAGAAACCCTAAATATGATGGAAAATGTTAAATGATCAATGGGTATCATTTACCCATATTTTAAAAGTTTCTTCAAAAAGAATGAGTATTTACCATTGCCATTAATGACTCTTTATACTAACTTTTAATTAGTTTAACCATCTAACCCAATGAAAACTTAAATATAGAATTGAATTTTTCCTGTAAACTAGTGTCCCTGCCTCTATAGATGTCCTTATCTGTGGGAATGTTTGTGTGAGTGTGGCTTTGTGTGTGGCTGGGTCATGTCAAGCAAACGTTCAACACCGTCTCATTAATCATGCCGGCCACACACACACCCTTGCAGAGACAACATGTGGCCTCTTTCTTTGTGTCTCTGCGGGCTGCAGCCTCCACTCTTCCAGCTCTTCCCACTCCCGCTTTCCTTTCTTTTTTTTTTTTTGATTAAAATTCAACTTTTGACTCTTGCATTGTAATGGCTGACATCATTTGCTTGCCACTGCTGACCACCTGTGCCAGCTCCTGGCACACAGACAGACACACCGAGTATTAGCGAGCGGGGGCTGGGCGGCAGGATAACGCTTTGTGTAACTTTCTCAGTTTGGTAATCTCTTAACGCAAACAAAAAACAGGAATCTGTGTTGGGCGAATCACAGGATACACTTTTCTTTAGGCCACTTAGTCGAAGGAGAGCTTAAAAATATCACATAAATCATAAGAGTTATTATTTGAAAATAATTTATGGCAAAGTAGGAATATAGAAGTTGTTTCTATATTTTTTTGCTCATATAAAAATATCACATAATTTTCTTCTTCTTCTTCTTCTTATGATATATTCCACATTTTTACCCCTTTAAATTATTAAAATACTTTCCCAATTTCCCCTAAAATGTTATAAGCTAATAATTAAGCTATATTCAGGAATAACCAATTCTCAATTCGAATTCAATGCATTAAAGTTTAATTAAAAATTTTCTCAATTCCATTTGCATCATTTAACATCCGGCTATTTGTTTAAATAAAAAATGTAGTCATGTTTCTGTTTGAAATTTATTGACAAATTCAACTCAATCTTTTGTCCCAATCAAAACTTGATTTATTCAAACCATTTCCCATATATCTCTGCAAATTTTCATAGCCACTTCAATCAATTAGTTATCGAATTTATTATTTTATTTAAACAAAATCTGCCAGCGAATGTACTCGTTGCGTGAGGCACATCTAAAACACACGGTCTGGCAGCAAAGTTTTCCATTTGATTCATTCGCCGGGTTCTTTTTCTTACGGCTCTTGTTGTTGCGGCCAAAACATTTTTAACTTTCCGCCTGCCGCGTGATATTTTCGGGACTCGCCGCCCGGCGCATTCATTTATTTAAAAAAGAAAACCTTTTCATATAAAGAATTCATTTCGGTTGCCTACTTTCGGGTCGTGGCGGGGCCACGGTCCGGTCCGGCATTGTTCAGCTGTCACGTCCGTCATCAGCATCAGCATCAGCTGTCGGCCAGGACGGGGTCCTGTTTTGGCCAGGCTCTCGGACCTACGTGCTGGGAGCCCTGCGGGAGTGTGTTTATGTGCGGTTCTAATGTTTTGCCGGCTTTCACTACATGCATCCACTCCCGGGCTCACTCAAATTGCCATCAGCGGCGGCAGGACGAGATCTGTGCCGTTTGCATTTGACAAATGACAAACTCCACTGGCCTTGGACACTGCCTCCCGCCGAAAATTGCTAATGATGTCATTAATTTTGCACAATTTTTAATGCGTTTGCAATTGAGGGGATTTTTTTTGTTATTTTGGCTGCCCGTCTTCTTTTTTGTTGCTGCGCTAAAAGCCTCTCCAAATGTTTGTGATAGAAATTGCACAAAAAGGATTCGCTTCTGGCTATTTTATTTTTGCCAGCAGTGTGGGGTAAACGAAAGAAAAAGCATTTGCCAAGCAAATACAAGGCAGCAGCATCAAATTTGCTCTGCAATGCAATGCAAATGCAGCATCAGAAGCTTCCTGACTGGCACTTTGCCCCCTGGGCTAACGACTTTACCCCCATTTCTGACACTCCCACTGCCACTGCCACTGCCAATGGCAACGGCAGCCGCAAAATATTTGCGCTAATTGAGATAAAATACAATTTAATGGGCCAGAGAGGGGGGAGCATACAAGTGCTATTATTTCGCATTGCACGGCCAAAAATGGTGTTCCGAATGTGGAATTTGAGTTGGTTTATCTCTCATCTAGTGTGCATAATGCTGCATGGGGATTTTTTAAATCAGTCACAAAGAAAAGAACAAACTAATTAACAGTTCACTTAGATTGCAGCTTAAAAGGAAATTATGTTTCAGAATTATTAAATAAAACGTATCTATCTTTAAAAGGTTTGAACTTAAACTGAGAGAGGCATTTCTTTGATTCCATTTATAAGCAATTCATCTGGCTTTTCGGAAAATTGTATCTACTGAAGATACCAATTTATTTGTTAATAGATTAAAACCTGATCAAATGTGTCTTTAAATATTGCTCACATCCTTTTTTTTTGTTAATAGATTAAAACCTGATCAAATGTATCTTTAAATATTGCTTACATCCTTTTTCCAGTGTGTTCCTGGACAGACTCTCATTCAGACCCAAATAATCGAGCTGGATTCTTGATGCCTGCAATTCCAAGCCAGAGAACTTAATATCTCTTACCAGTATTTGCAATTATTTGGCGTTGGTGTCCGCTTCCTCTTCCTCTCTCTCTCCCCTCTTGAGGATCCTCTTGGCCACATTAACCAAACCTCATCGCTCAATGTGTCAATTTTCGAGGCAGGACACTGAGCTGGGCAGAAGGAGGGGCCGGGAAGAAGTACCATAGATGTTGATGTAGCAGCTACTGCAACCAGATGTGGCAAAACAAAAGGCAACATCAGCCAGCGCACACAGAAACAGTTTGCCAATGACAAGCAAGCCGAAGACAACACAACACGACTGAAAATTGACTGCATTTTCCCCAGTTTTGTTTGCACAATTTTCAATATGCATTTTCCTGCAGCTGCAGCTGGATAAAAAAGCAAAACTCACACTCAAACGACAACAATAAAGCTGAGCAACAATGAAGCTGTTTGCCTGTCTTGTTTCATATCTCTGGAAAACTGTGGCAAACATAACTTCCGCCCCTCGATTCCCTGAATCGCTTAACCGCAGAGCTAAAAACTGGCAAAACGAATGGCAAAACCAATTGCTGCGAATTGCGGTCAACAGTTTTGATTGTTTTTGTGGCCAAGCCAAGGGTGCTCAGCCTACGACCATTCCGAGCACCCACAGCTCCCCACTGATAACTGCTGTCTTTCGGTGGCAAACAATGCCAGTGAAATACTCACATTCCGGCACTCGAACAGGAATCAAACAGAAACAGTCGGAAATTCTCCAGTTTTCGTTATGCACTTACAATCAATTTGCGGCCATAAATTCAGCTGCCACGCCCAGGCGGGGGATCCAGCCGCCAGGAGCCTCCGCCCCCCGATTTTTGACGCATCTTGTGCACGTCTGCGTGCGAGGCAAATAAAACCAGGGCGAACCCCCAAAAAAAAAAAAGAAAACACATACATAGCAAACATAATGGCGACGCTTTACAACCCTTTGCTGCAACAAATAAAAATTTATGACTCTGCCAAGAGCGGAGCCAAAGTAATGTGTATGCTTATGGAGCTGTGGAGCAAATGGTGTAAGAAATGGTGCGAAATAAAATATTGGCTAATAATCGCATGATAATGCCGAAGGATTTGGTCCGCCGGCCTGCGGCAAAAGTTCTCACTCGGGGGACACGTTGCGTATACGCAATCCATTCTCCACTTTTTTGCGGGCAGTTAATAATGCTTTGGTTTATGGGAGGGAAGGCGGTGGGTCCTGGTCGAAAGGCATTAATAATGACAACTCGTTTATAGCCGCATCAAAATGGAGCTCAAAGCCCAGCACTCAAACTCGCCCTTCGCGCTTTATCCTAATTGCACTGGAGTCCCCGAAGCCGGCGTAAGTCTCATGTGTGTGCGAGGGGAACTACGGGTGAGGAGGTAGTATCTCCGTGAGTGTGTGTTTCGGTGTTTGTGTTTGCTTGGCCCGGCGGCAAAAGTCTGATAAGCTGGCAGTTCAAAAAAAAAAATTGCAGGCAAGAGAGTGTAAGGAAAACATTGCAGGAGTTGCATTTAAGTGCAGTTCTCACATCCTGCATGTCCTTGGCTTCAGCGGAGGCGAGGACGAAAGGCGGCGTTCGAGTAAGTGCCTATGGTAACTACAGCCCCTAAGTGGAGTGACGTAAAAACTTATCCCAGGCCCCATTATCTCCCACCTAGGGCATGCACCTCTACGCGGGAGGCTGAGAGTTCGTCCTGGCAGTGAACTTTGAGGAATCTCTCTCAGATTAAAATGTGATTTCAAAACAAGTTCTTTAAGGTATTTTATTTCATAAATATTCTCTGGTGGTTTACTATTTTCCAATAGAAAAAAGTAGATAAAAAAGAAATATCTTCATAAATAAATAATTTAATTTAAATGCAGTAACAAGTTGTTTGCTAACTTTGTGTCCAAAACAATTTACCTGCAAAGGACGTCTCGGAACTTTCCCAGTACCTGGGATACCAGAAATCCATCCACTGCCTCTTCTTCAGAGACACACCAACACGGCGAATCCATCCCCAGTCCTGACAGAGTAACTTGGCTTCGTGGTGGCGCACCTTTTGTTGTGGCTTCCAGGACGCGGAGTTTCGTCGGCTGATTGCCGCTGTTGCACCATCATTGTTGCACTGGCGGCGCTACGGAGCTGCAACTTTCGCCCAAGTGGCAACTTTTAACGCTTTTAGCTGTTGATAGTGGCCGGAAAAGTTTCGGGCCAACTGTTATCGCCGCGTTGCCGACGCCCTGAGCACGTGCAAAAGGCCCTAATTATGACACAAGAACTAGTCCCCGGCACCGCTCTCCCAACTATTTAGCCCATAATTGTTCCAGAAATCGTTTGTTTACGCTTCACTTTCTGACGCCTTCCCTTGGCAACGTGTTTTCCCTCCCCGTTCCTTGCCCTCCAGCCATGCATTTTTCATGGCGTTTGTCTGAAGCGTTCTTATTCCGGTCTCGGGCACTTTAAAGCCGGTGGAGAAAGGAAAACAGAAACCAGAAAAATAGAAAAATAGAAAATACAAAACAGAAAAGTAAAAAGGCAAAAAGAAAAAAAATAGAAAGAGGAAAAGCGAACACATTTCAAAAACATAAACGCACAAAATGTGTCAACCGCAATATGCTCGCTGTGTAAACAGGGCCGAGGCGGGGGCACATGCGGAAATCACTAAAGGCACTTCCTGCACCAGCAACAAATGCTATAAAAATCATGAAAGCAGCGCCTCAGACCCGTTCCTTGCCACTCACCTATAGAGCACATACACATATAGATAAGCCGGGCACGATAAACGGGCTTTAGACTGGAGACTAGAGCGGAGGTCAATGGGTCGCTCCCGATGATGCGTGGGGTTGTCGATGTTTTGAAGGAGAGAGAGAGATGATCACGTGAAGTCAGGGGACACGATATAAAGATCTTGAATTATAAATGATTTATTTAAAATAAAGTCTCCTCGAATTTATAGTAAAAATATGTTTTTAAATTAGGTTTCAGAGTTCTCTGGTTCTTTGTACTTTTATAACTTCTCCAGTCAAGGATTTCATTTATATATTAAACTTTCCACTTGTATTATATAAAGTTTAATATATTTTAATACAAACAACAAAAAAAAGGTCCTCAGCGAGTCAACGTTAAAGTTTACTGCAAAAGTGTTTATAGAAAAAGTTTTTGTCTCGGACATTTCGTCGCATATGTCCTGTGTCCTGTGCACCTCTGGCTAAGATCCTGTTTCTTTACTATTTCCTCGCTTTCCCCGCTCGCAGATGTCAGCCATACTTGTCATAATACGCACACATAGATACACACACACACACACATTTAGACGAAGGCATCAAATGCCGCAACACTTTGGATCTGAGTCGGGCATTCCGCATGCCACAAGCAAACACACTCAAGCTCGGGACAGGGTCTCCAGGATTCGCTGCTCTTGTGTGTGGCAGATTTCTATGGAAGCTCACACACACACCACATGACATCTTCTCTCATTCCGGGCTCAGCCATGCAAAATATGCCAGCATTATAAAACTTCAATCTACTCTAAAGAACTTGTTTATGCCCGATTCGGATATCGACAGACAAGGATTCAAGTGGGGGCCGGGGCTCAATGGGATGTGGAGCTAGCACGCTTTTTGACATCTTAGCCAGGCCAAAGCATTTTGCATAGTTTGAGCTACCCTATTTAAATCGGAAATCCAAACCGAGATAAAATATGGAGGGATTCGCTTGGATGAGTCACAGGTAATTCAATTCACGTAGACGAAAAATATTTTACTATTTTGAACAGCTTGATATAAAGTTTCTGAATAAATGTCTCTCTATTTGAAAATATTAAATTATTCTACAAAAAATTTCACAGAAAATATAAAATTTCTTTTTGATCAATATGCAAGAGGGGATTAGTATTCATTTTTTAATAAAAAACAAAGCAAAAATATTCTATTTCACTATTGTAAATTCATTTATCTTTGCAAGTGAATATATAATTTTTTTAGTGGTGGAACATGTTTAATTATTATATTAAATATACAGAAAAACCTGACAATCTTAATTTAAATAAAGGTATTTGAAAATTAAATAATTTGAAAGCCTTATTAAATCTCCACTAATTTGCTATTTAACTCCTTTAAAAATTCCATTTTTAAACAATATTGAAACCCTTACGTGTTTAAAAAATAGCTTTCCCTTAATAGCTTTAAACCCTTAAACTCTCCTTTGGCCGACAGTTTCAGCTTTGATTCCAGAAATAAATCGCTTGTCTCCTGCCACTCACACACTTACATCAGGGCTAACACGCACACTAAGCTCTGATTTCCAAGGTCCGATAAAGTGTGAAAGTGTCAGTGGGTCTGTAGGTCTGTTGAGTCTGTGGGTATCTCTGGATTTGCACGCCGAGATGGCGATCAGTGCAGTATTTACTTTTGTATGTTTTCATTTGGACTCCGACTCCGGGCGATGTGAGAATATCCTGTGAACCACTGCCGAAGGGCAGGCGGGAGGTGGCGGGATGCCTGGACAGGGATAACAGTAAAAGTATGTCTAACCACCGTAAGCTTGTTCTACTGCTACAAAGCACACATAATGTTGTGAACAAAAGAATAAAATACAACTATGGTCCGAGCTAGTCGGGGGAAAACCAAAATAGCTTTGAGCAGTGCACAATGTTGTGTGGAATTGCCAGTAATTCCCTGTTATTATAGTATAAATCCAATGAACGTTTACAGCAATCCTTTGTTTCGACTTTAGAAACATAAAACGAGGTTGATATTTATGTTATATTATTTCTATAGGAAAAGCTGGAAGCTAAACACAGGGGAATTCAATGATAATTTTTATCTGCAAATAATATTTATAATTATATATCCCTCCCTTCGCACAGATTACAGATTTATTTATATATTTACCAAGTCATCCTCTGTATCTTGCTCTTAAATAACTCTTGAGCCATTATCCAATTATTCACAATCAAATCACTTAAAATTTTCCAATTAAACCACTCAACGTTTTATTTCATCGCATTAATTACAAAGTAAACAATCTGTAGTTTTATTTATAGTCTTATGATAAACTTATTGTAGAAAGCGTAAATATTCGTAAATATATATATATATAATACAATGTTATGCAATGCAATTGCTTTAAGTACAGAACAAATAAATTGTTTGAATTTTTTCTTTTCTCAGTTTATTTGGCACAAAGGACTTCGCTCCTACAGCTAAGGAATTTTACGAGTTTTTGGTTTTTAAGTTGCCAGCCGTATGGGGGTTTTGGTTTCGAACTGGGATCGGGGAAAATATTTACAATGAGAATGCAAAATGTCAAAGTTGCATTTGCATTGAATAAAACATAAAACAAATCTGGCTGCCGAGAGAGTAAAGCACTTTAAGAGCATTTTTGTTATAAAAACACAAGAATACCAAAGTTGCCTCGGCAACAGAAAAAAAAAATAACCAAACAAAAATTGTATTTCTATTTATTTTGCTGCTCGCTCCGCCTCTCACACCGCCCCCTCAGTTTGTTTTGTTTGCCTGAGTGGAAATATAAAAATTACTTCGTTTACATCCAGCAGCAAGGATAACGTTCTAGCGAGCGGGGGGAAGAGGCAGGAGCGAGGCCAAACGGGTCACGCAACATCCTAGACAAAGTAATAACACTTGACGCACGTCTGCGTTTCCGGCTTGTGTCCGGCCAAAAGGACGTGTCTGCACAGAGAGAAAAAGTTTGCAAGATATGTGACAAATTCTGGATACTACCGATTACAAATTGGCAAATAAACAATGAGTTTCTTAAGGAAATTATGGTATAATAATTAAATAAAATGTATGTAACGCACAGCCTTGTTAAGGAATTAATAGCTTAATTAATAATTTGTGAGGCCGTGAGTTACACATATTTTATTTGTAGTATCTTATTAATTTAAAGAATAATTGACTTTTAATATGGTTTTCAACGTTTGCTACGTTTAAACATAATAATAATAAACTTCAAGGAAAGTATTGATTATATAACCAATATTTTATGGTTAATAAACATAAATTGAAAGTGATTCTGTTTTATTTTCTCTCTGTGAGTCCCTCATCCGTCCAAAAACCTCTACTCAGGTGGTGAAAACTAGACGAAACTCTCCTGACGTGTTAAATTGAATTTGAGCAGCGTCGCCGACGACTTGGTCTTGGTTTTCGAGTTGGCACTGGAGCTGGTCTGCGTTTGGGCCTCGAACGTCTGGTGGCCACTGCAGAAGGAACCAACTGGCGTGGGAGTGGCCAGCAGCTGCTGCTCCTGCTGGTGGACGCCGAGCAGTTGTCGCGCCAGCTGGGATATATCCCTGCCGTGGCTGCTGTCCAAATGTTTCGGCTGCTGAGGCGAGGGCAGAGTAGATGAGGCGATTTGAGGCTTGAGGGCCAGAGACTGGCGCAGCAGGTCCGGCAGATGCCACTGCTCGAGGAGCTCCGCTCCCAGTGTGGGCGAATCGCTGGCCAGGCGCGTCAGCGTGTGCAGAATGGTCTTGATGCTGCGGCGCTGGGCATCGCTCTCCGCACGTGAGCCGTAGGTCTTGTAGAATTCCGTTTGGTACACGGACGTGATGAAATTTATGATGACGCCGTTGGCCAAGTGGCTGTGGCACTTCTTGTTCAGCGACATGTTGTGCAGCATCCCAACGATCTGCTCCTGTGTGGATGAAATAAAGCAGAGGGGAGGCAAATGTTGATGAGTAAAAAATAAGCAACTCAAAGTGGGTTGGATATCTACATGCGAATGTGTGTGTGAGGGCCAAATGAAAAATCGTGGCCAAGATTGCGAAAAAATTGCTTTGCAAATGCACAAATAAATTTTACGAGCCAGCGCCCCGAGAAGCTTTCAATAAAATTGCCCAAAAAATTGCAGGAAATCGATTCAGGCGGCGCCCAAGGTCAGGTTCGCTCACGCAAGGATATAAGGATATTTGTTTCAATAAAAAAATGCTTTAATATGCCTCAAACATCTTTCAAATTTTAAAATTCAAAGCATTTAATTTTAATTAAGTTTCAAGCCAAAGATAAGTTAAATTTGTGATTACTAAAATGTTATTGGTGATTACTTCCAATTGAATTTAAATTAGTTCCCATTTTTGCATTGTTATATATTTAAATCTATACAGTAAATTTTGTTTATTAGGAGAATTTTAATTGTTGATTGCAATACTGCACATGAGAGGCTAATTTATGTCAGGAAATTAAAATTTTATCGGAAAACTGCCTTGCTGTTGGCATTTTGTTTGATATTAGCTTGAATTTAATAACGAAATTCAGAGAAAAAATGTATGTACATTCTCTTTATGAATTTATAAATCAGTTTAAAATTTTTAATTTAGCTAATTTTCAATTTTGTACAGGCCTCAAAAATAATAAATAATCTAATATGTAGTATTATCTGCATTTAATTATTAAATTATACATTTTCCATAGCTACTTACATAGAGAAAGACACTAGTGCCGCAGCTCTGGTGTTCCAGGGTGTCAATCAAGCGAAAGATGGCCTCGTTGGACATTATGGAGTAGTGTGAGGTGGCCTCCATGCGGCTCAAATTATTTAAAGCAGCGGCACAGAGGAGCAAGGTCTGGGCACAACACTCCGGCTGCAGGAGGGCAGCCAATCCAGCTACCAGGCTCTCGGCGCAATCCCTCAAACCCGGCACTCGGTGCTCCGGTCCATGCCAGGCGGCGGTGATCTGGGCCAGTAGGGATACCGCCTCCCTGCGCTCAATGGCTCCTCTCTCGCCGGCGGATTCCACCTGGAGAATGTCCTTCAGGATCTCAATGCCGCCACAGCTGCCCAGCTGATTGATTGCCTGGGGGGCGCAGCACAAGGTAGCCAGAGCCCGAAGAGCCAGGGCCCTGACAGAACTCTGCTTATGATCCAGGACCACAACCAAGAGGGTTCGCACTGCCTCGTTCTGGACAAAGGCATCGGACAGGGAGGCGAAGCCATCATAATCGATGTTCATCAAGGTGGCCACCATGTTTATGTTGGCCCTGAGCAGCAGGTCACAGCGACTCTGCTCGATGCTGACCACCAGAATGCGAACCAATCGCTCGAAGATCAGGCGCAGGGTGATCAGGGTGTGCCTCTTCAGCAGCTGCACATCGTCCAGCAGGGACTCCAAGTTGATGTAGTGCTGCCGCTCCAAGGAATACCTCGTGTCCTTGCTCACCGTCCTGATTTGCTCGAGATGCTGCTCATAGCGCCGCCTCTCGATCTTGGCATCGTTGAAGAATATGACACGCCGCTCCAGTGTGGAGGTAAAGTCATCCAGATGCGAGAGCAGCTGCGTGGCTCCGGCAAGGGCTTCCGGCAGGGAACTGGCCTGCAGTCCGCTGAGCACCCGCTCGCTCCGCTCAAAGTGCACCTGGAGCGACAGAGCCTGCTGCTGGAGCTGCCGCACCAGCTTGCACACCGCACTGGTGGTGATGGTGTAGTTCTTGTACGCCTCCTGGGCAATAGACTTGTGCTGCAGGGTGCACATCACCTCCGGTTCTCCAGCCCAGCGCTGCTCCTGCATCCAGCTGGCTACAGGCTCGGGGTGTTTTCTCGTCTTCTTCGCGATCTTCGATCGACTCTTCGGCGTACTCGTGCTGGCCGTGAATCGCAGAGCTCTAACTCTCAAGGTAGAGGGCTGAGGCTGGAGGGTCTCGTCCTGCTCAGTGGTGCCAAAGGTCACCGTCTCGTTGTTGTAGGGCGGTGGGGCCTCGCCCAAGTAAACTGTTTCGTTATTGTATGGCGGCGGTGGCCCAGAAACCTGCTCCTGCTCCCCTTCGCTGGCCGAACCCTCTTCCGGTTCCTGTTTGGCTTTTCGCATAATTCGCCGACGGCGTCTTATCGCCGGACGTGGCGGCGGTGATTCCTCCTCCGCCGTCACAAGCTCCGCCTCATCATCCAGTTTCATGCTATCCAACTGTTCGAAAAGCCGACTGCGGCTAGCCGCCAGCTCTGCGTCCACAGCATCCTCCTCCTCCTCCCCCTCTTGCTTGTCGGATTTTGCCTTTGGCGTCTTTTGGCCGCTGGTAAATGAAATCCTGCGGGAGACGCTGATCAGCGGTGAGTAGAAGGATGAGTTGCCTACGCGACGCACCACAGTTGGGGGCGTGGCCACCGAACGCACAGAGGTGGGCGTGGCTGAGGGCGTTTGCTTGTCGTCCGACTGAGGCGATTGCGGCGACTGTGATTGCTGGCGATGCTGCAGCTGATGTGATTCCTCGTTGTCCGAAAAGCCCGAATCCTGCGGGGAAAACAGAGATGTATTTTAGCATATTGAAGGAATTAAGGAAAAGTTATTTAAGTTCATTATTATTTCAAACTAGATGACGTAATGAAGGTCTGCCTAATTATTGCAGCTTTAGCCTCTTAAAGCCCACAGTAATCGGAGCCATCTTCATGTTAAATTAGAATAACGCCTCTGGGATGTATGTACAATCAAATGGACTGCAATAATATGCTCACCTGACTGCGCAGACTGCCGGGACTATCGTGCTTGTGCCAGGAGAGCTTGGAGCTATTCTGCTCGTCCTCCACCTCCTGGATGCAGGAGAGATTGCCCAACGGGCCCAGGGAGGAGGGCTGCCGCTGTGCTGCGGACGAGTGGCCGCCATTGAAGCTCGAGTAGATGCCGCCGCTGGTCAGGGAGGACTGCTCCGAGCCCCACCATACCTTGCTGTAGCTGCGCTGGAAGGACATGCCTGAAATGGAGAGACGAAGAGGAAATCAGTAGTGTCCATCATTTAAATAAATTGGACTCATTCGTTTAACAGGCTTAAATTCATTAAATTTAATGCAATTGCCGCTTGGCTGGACTGGATTCATTGCCAATACACCCGGGTTATTCCGGGGTCATTCCTCCCGGAAACTGTGGAGAGACACGGAGGAGCAGAGACAGCAGGGAGCACACACACATGCCTGAACATTGGCGTAATATCCGTTACAAAAAAAATTAAATTTCCGCCCAAACCGATACAAATCATTATTTTAATCAATGAAATGCTGTACACTGAACACCGGACCCCACTCTTCATTTTACATTTTCAGCTCGACTCGGGTGATTTAAGGAGCTCGAAAGTTGGAGGCAAGTCTGGTGGCCCATCAAAATGATATTTGGCATATGGCCGGACTGGCCAGGCGTCCAACTGTTCAACTCTGTATACATTACGGTGCAATAATTTCTAAATAATTGATGTGAATGCCCCAAATTGTGGGCATTTATGCAGATTTTACAGGCCAAATCTGTTGAGTTATAAGCATAAAGAAGGGGCGGTCCACCTGGCTGGTTTGCTGGAAATGCAAATGATTTTTCGGGGGGGCGGAGGGGCATGGTCATGGGGGACTGGGAATGGACTGGACAAAGCATTCAGAGTGCGGCATCGGGTCTCTATTATGCAAATGGAATAAACTAATTATGCTGCAAAACAATTTTCGTGTGACATAGCAAACCAAACGAACTCGTGTTTTATTTTGTTTAATTTTCCGTGGTTTTTGCACTTTGCAGTTTACATATTTATTAAACTTTGTTTTCGCCATAATTACATAATATAGCACACATATACATATGTATGTATATCTATGAGTGTATTTGCGTAGAAAGGGACTTGTTGGCAGCACCTCGGCGGGAGAGTGTACATTTATTTGTGTTATGCATGAGTGGGAAAGTTTATTTTACATGCCCAGTGAACTCTGACCTCTCTCGCTATGGCTTTCTCTATCACTCATTTTTTTGGTGGTCAACTGCTGCCCCTTTCTCGTTCCCACTCAGTGCAAATATTGACAAAGTGCTTGTTTCAAGTAAACAAAATGAAATAAATAAAGGACGAAATGTATTTTTTCATTTTGCATTTTTCCCCACGGTCCACGCACACACACACATTAGTGCACACTCTTCGCCACACACGCATATTTATCGAATTCATTAAGCAATTAATTAAAATTATATTCAATTAGTACAAAAAGCACGGCAATAAAAATCAACAAATATTTGCTGCCCACTCGAAGTGTAATATGAAAAAATATTAAATATTTCTAAAGCATTTCGTAATAATATTGTTTTTTGTCAGAATTTTATGTAATTACGATTATTTTGCATAAGGATGTTAGGACTCGACTTATTAAATGCTTATTAGTTCCTACTTTATTTTTGGTAAAATTATCCTTTTAAAAAATCGTATTCTTTTTTTTAGAATATTAAATAAATATATCTTTTAATGAATGATTTTGTTGGTGTTTACTTTTAATATTATTTAAATTTTTTTTAAATCAGGAATCAATTTTTAACAATTAAGAAACGTATTACTATGTATAAATAAAGATAGAAAATCCCATTCTATTTATAGATTATGAAATAATCCTTTCTATTCAAAATTCTGTAAACATGTATTTATAATTATTTCCCAGAAAAGTTTTATTTAATTTTAAGTTTTAACTATATAAAATAGTTTAATTAAAATTCCACCATTTCAGGCCAATCTCAATCTCCCAATCCTCTTTCATATATCACTAAGCCCCCTTCGAAATCCCGAATCACGGGGTACACAAATGAAAATCACTATCCCTGGGCCATGGGCTAATTAATGGAGAGCTCTGTTAGCTCCATGCCCACATTACAATTTCAAGCCGGCGAAATCCTTTTCGCTGCCACAATAAATATTGCACAATTGACGCTGGCCGGCCGGCCGTCTGGCGGGATGGCGGAACGGCCGAGAGGCTTAACAATGCTGCAAGGCGATAAAAATTAACGGTGCTTAATAGCAACATTGAAAATCATTAAGTGATTTATGGTCAGCCGCAGACAGAGCTCCAATAAGTGTCAGCGCCCGGACAGCCCCCGAAGGACATTGGACCCTGGGTGTAAAATGTATATATGTATATTTATTTATTTATCGTTTCGTTTATTTACATGAGCATCTTAGAATACGTAAACGCACTTTATAATACAGCAACATACATATATATATATATATAGAAAGACAATAACTGAGTTTCTCCTCGTCTTTTTTTTCCCGACCATCTCAATTTCGTCTAAGTAGTTCGATTCTCGTTCACAATGATTTCGAGTTTTAAAACAGAGTTCAGTTAAGGCCACACACACTCACAAATAATAAACAGAAACAACCAAAAAAACGTGAAGCCAAATAATATTTATAAATTTTCCTAGGCTGTATGTGTGTGTGTATTGGTGTAGGGGGAAGGGGGCGGCGGCGGCGGCGGTTGAGAGGCGTGGCTGGTTGGCAGTCAATTAGCACAGGCGCCACATAAATTTTAATATCGAATACGTATTCGTTTTTGGTTTTTGTGTTTAATCAAGATAAACGAGCTCGTTTTCAGTATTTTTTTCCGAGATGGGCGAGTGGCGCTTACACCTTACAAGCCCACATACCCGAGGGCCGTACATATATGCATCCTTGCTGGAGGACCATGTACACCCAATGCCAGTCCCGCTTCCAGTCTCAGCGCGGCAGGTCGTTGAGCACGAGCGTGGACGTGTAGCTGGGCCCCTGAATGTGAGCCGTCTTTGTGGTAGTCATCGTGGTGGTCGTCAACGTGACCTTGCCGTTGACATCTGCATGCTCCTGATCTGCCTCCCCTTCTTGCGCAGAGAGTATCTGCTCCACGTAGCCCGTCGTCACCTGGACGCTGTGGTGGGCGCGGTTCAGCGGCGAACGGGAGCCACTCAATCCCGGGCCCGTGGATTCATCATCGCTAAAGTCGCTGGTCAGGGCGCTGCCCGTCCGTACGGAGCCGTCGTAGGAGTATTGGGTGTGATAGGTGCTGCTGGGCTCCCCGCTGCCGCCCGTTGTGCTGCCACCACCTGCTGGGGCTGCCTCCACCTCTCCCTGAATATTGTTGTTCGATTGGCTGTTGCCGTTTTGTCTTTGCTGACGCTGCAGCGTCGTGGTGGAGGCTGCGGTTATGTCCTCCTCGGAGATGTCGTCGAAGGCTGGCGGCGGAGTCGACATACCGGAGAGCATGGTCAGGACCGGTTGCCGTCCACCCGTCGGCGTGCTCAGAGGCGGCAGACGCGAGGCTGGCGAGCGCATCAGTTGTGTGGTTGAGGTCTTGCGCTTGGAGGGGGAATGTTTCAGTGGAAATGTGGGCGTCTTCTTGAACACCTGCTTGGCCATGGCGTCTTGGAAGCGCTTAGCGTAGAACGAGGGCCGGCACACGGACACCGTGTCCCCATTATACAGAATGCTCTTGAAGGTGTGCTCCAGCTTCTTCTCCAAGCGATATGACTGCAGAATGTCGATGATGCCAATGTAAAGGATCAACCTTTCGTCATTCTCGGATCGTGCTGGGATACCGCCTGAGGGCACATCCTCGTCCTCCTCCAGAGGGACGTCCATGTCAGCTGTAATCGATTCCAGAGCTGTGGAATGAGCGACCAAACGCTGACGATTCATACTGCGAGTACGATTCAAGGCTGTTCCTCCAGTCCCAGCAGACGTGCCCGGAATGGAGGAGTAGGAGGCAACCGTATGGAGTTGATTTTGATCCGCCTCCGGTGCGTCGTCGTCAGGATTCAGAGATGAGGGGCCCTGGGTGGCGCTCTCCTTGCGCTGCAGCTTGGCCCGTGCGTTGAGAATGCGCTCCTCCCTCTTCTCCTTGGCGGCCAGGTCCAAATTGTGAATGCCCACCAGCAGCGAGTAGTCCATGATCTGGAAGCTCTCCAGCACCATGCAGTCCCGCTGAATGGTGCGCATTAGCGCATTGTACTTGTCCGTCTCCAGGAAAATGCCGTTGGGATGGTGCTCAGCAAAGTCGAGGTCCTTGAACGTGGGACTAGCCTTCTGTCGCTCTGCCTTTGAGGCCTTGCGGCGGAAGGAGGAGCCCTTCAAGTCGTACTTGGCGTGCATCTTGATGTCCGAGGGTAGCAGATTATTCATGGCCACCAAGCGCACGTTCTTCGAGTTGTAATGGAAGCAATAGAGTCCGAAGAACTTGGGCAGCAGGGTTCGGGGATTCTGCGAGAGGTTCATGTAGTAGCCGGGCAGCAGCTTCTGCAGAAATTCGCACTCCTTTTTCTGCACCGTCTTGATGATGAACTCGTCGTCGTCCGTCAGGTAAAATATAGATCCAGAGGCCCCTGGATTGGAGAGCTCTCTCAGCGGCGAGGCACACATGGACATGAGGAAGTCGTCGGGTGCGATTCCAAACAGATCCCGGAAGTACCGAAAGGCAATGGGAGCATACACCTTAAATCGGAAATCGCTGTAGTGGTGAGCGGGTGTGATGGAGGAACCATCTGGCGGAAACGATATGGTCTCCATTTCCCAGAAGTCGTTCATCAGCAGATCCCTCTTTGGCTTGCTGGCCAGACTGCCCACCGTATGCTGGATGCCCAGCTGTATAGAGCCCATGATTTGCTTGGACTGGATCTTCTTGTAGGTCACCTCGCCACCCTCGGCCACTCGACGGTGGCCGATCTTTTTCTCATGCTTGCCCCCGGTGGTGGAGGGGTTTCGCGAAATACTGGCATCTAGCGTTGAGCTGGCACTACGGAGCTTAGAGCCCGGTGTCTGGGTGGCGGCAATATTGTTCAGTTCGTGCTGCAGCAGCGCTGTGGACTCTTGGCCGCCGTGGGCCAGAGCGGCGTCCCGGAAGAGCTGGCGGGATGTACCCGGCTGCAAGTTCATAGGGGGCGGCGTTCTGGGCGTCGGCGTGCCCTCCACGTCCTGAATGGAGCTACCAGTAGGTGACTGGTTCGAGGCATTAATGATCTTAACGGGCGTTAGCAGACTTTTCTGCTGCAGCTGGTTTTCCTCAGCCACCGGCGTTTCCTGGGGCTTTGTGTCATCCGGCTGCTGCTGCTGCTCTGGCTTCTCCTCCTTGCCAACCGGCTGGAGCTCCAGCTCGATGCGGGTGTCCATACTGCTCTCTGCGGAGGAGAAAACCACTTATTGCAGTGCCGCTCAAACTGTACAAAAGGCAACAACAGGCAACGCTTTTAATGGCAGCTCGAGTAATGCGAAATGATGAGTGTTTTTCTGTTTTTGTTCTTGTTTTCAATGGGTGATGAGTCAGTGTGAGATGGGTTTGAGCCAATGCGCGAATGATTAAGCATTGGAGCAGCAGTTGGCACGTTTGCCGCCTTCGCCCGACACTTTCGAGCTTTCGAGCAGCTGCTGCCCACTAGCAATTGTGTGGCTTATCTTTTGTTTGCGATATGAAGAGCAGCTACAACAGCACCAAGGCAAACATATAGCTTTTATCGAGAATAGTAATTAGCACACAGTGACTGCCAAACTGTGAGACAGTTGACTCGCAAACTATACCCAAGTGCATGCAAATGAAGGGAAAATTGCACGAAATCTCATGAAATCACTCATTACGAATTTCCGAAATGCAGGCGAAACAGGTAACAAAAACAGCCCAACCATAATTTCGATTGTTTGCATATGGGAATCCTAAATACCCGACAGACACGTTCGAATGCATAAACAAACGTTCAGAAATACACCTAAATAAATACGAAAAGCCAGGCTAACGATTTCCTATAAATTACAGTTTTCAATAAAAATTATTAATTACAAATCTGTGTTGCTTTAGATGTTTAAATAAATATAACTGATTTCTTACTCACTTAAATGCCGTTCTAAACTAATAATAAACAATATTGAAGAAAGCTGCCTTTGATAAAATAAACATCTAAAATCACTATCAAGTTTTCAAGTTTCCCAGCAAAATACACTTTGAAATACCCAACTATTTGCAATATTTTCTCTCTCTGCATATAAACGAATGGCAAGCGGTTGCTGAAAACGCAAACAATTAAGGCCGAAATCCTCAAAATTATTATAGGAAAGTCATTATTTTTGCGTGTTTGTGTGTATTGTGGTATTATTTCGAAAAATGGAAAATGAAACCAAAACATGGTCATGGGCATAGTAGAATCGGAGCGGAAGGGGGATGTATGGGAGCAGGGGGCGGAGGCCATTCAGCTGGCTCGTGTGGGTTTATTTTCGTAGATTGTCGCTCGGCGGATATAGCGTCGGCATCTCCTCTATATCTTTCCCTCCGCGTGTCTTTTTTAATATTTGTCGCACGCATGACAGGCCAAATAATAATAATAAAAAATAGAGGAAAAGCGAAAACAACAACAGCTAGAAGTGCCTTTCGCAGCGGAAAGTTTTTCCCGAAAATATTCAGTGAATGAAAATGAATTATGGGCGTCCTTTGGCCGATAGGCTATATAAACACTATCTAGTATCTTTGATTAGTAATTCGTTGGCACTTAACAGGCGCTGCTAATGGGTCTGTTAACCTTCCAAGAGCTGTTAGCTCTCTGCTGCTGCTGCTGCTGTTGTTGTTGTTGTTGTTTTATCCATTGTTGCGGCTTTTGCCTTGAGCATTTCTTAACGATGAGCTTGCCATTAAAGCGTTTTGCCATTTTATTCGTGAATTAATTAGCATACTTACATAGAAACACTCGAGATTTAACTGACGACGCTCCCAAAGGTCAACTATCCAGCAAGTACATGGGCACAACTCTCTCTTGCGCTCTCTTTGTGTATCTGCCGCTGATCCAGATGTATTTGTATCTTCCGCTTTTTTCAACTGCAAGTCGCTGTTCCTCTGCTTGCGCGTTCGTCGCTGTTCCTTCGATTTCCAGTTTTCAGCTCGGGGTTCAGTTGATAAATTGCTTTCATAATTTACAACAATCTCAACGAATACTCTGTGAGCACCTTTAGTGTCGCTGTGTCGGGGTCTCGGTGCTTGTGTATGTGTTTGTGTCTGGCGATGACGTCGTCGTGCGGCAATCGACTTGGAATTTCCACTTCAAAGCGGCCTCATTTTCTCCATGTTATCCGCCACCCGCCGCTCGCGAAGAATTGGAAAAGCTGTCGACGTTTCCGGGCAAGAAGCAGCCGAATGTCTTGCCGCGTACGTTTCGTTGTAGTTGTTGATTTAAATAAACTTTGCGATTTGCAAAATATTTTATTTCTCCGCGATCAGAGTGGCCGAAACTTTTTATTGCTGGGCGAATGCGATCAGTGTGACTGTTTCAGAAAGAATTATTTTCAGAAAGAGCAATCGAGCTGAAGTGTGGAACATTGATAAAAATCGGTCGAAAGACGTTTTCAAACAAAGTTTGCAATCACACGTCGAATTCGTAGAACAATGAAAATTATAAAATAGCCCGAGAAAAACGATTAAAAAAGCTAAACGATTGGTAATTCAAATGCACAGTGCGACACTTTTTAAACTTCAACAAAATACTGGGGTACAATTATTTATTTTAGCTTTGTTATCTTCTTAGATGTTTCAACAAACCTCTTTTAATAGAAAGTATCTGTCTAAATTTTTCTAAAATATTTAATCGATTTATGAAATGGGAAATATAAACCTTAAAGATACTTTTAGCCAGCAATTGGTTTAAGTCTCTGCTAACAGGCTAGCAAAAATTATGATCATCGAGCGAACCAACAGGTCGTGCTATTGCCAGTTTTGGGAAGAAAGCCGCTCAAGTGGCGCCACCTCGTCATTGTGTAAAATTTATGTAAAATGTTTTATACAATTTTTGAATTATCAAAATTAAAAAAAAAATATAAATTTAAAATTATTCTTATTTATATATAATTTTTGTTATTATTAACTTTTTTTTGGTTCAACTTTTGTTGGTTATAAAAGATTTCGCAAGACTTTTCCTGTCCATTTATTTGTTGTTCTTCCTCAAAATACAATTTTCTTTCAGGAAAACAATGAGTTCCTTGAATGGGAAGAAAATACCCAGCAATTGTCGTTCTATTTCTAGATGAAAAATGTGTGGATTTCTAGACGAAATATTAATTTAATTTTTTCGCACAGGAAACCGCCTGACCGGCGCGAATCTAATTAGGAACACCTACAAAGGCGACTTCCCGGCCGGCAGCGTAATTCTAATTGGATTAGTAACCGAAGCCGGCGAAGGAGCGTTTACAGGACCCTGTGAATGCCTCCGCCTCTGCCCCTGTCACTGCCACTGCCCTTGACCCTGCAACTTTTCTTCTTAGGATTTTTTTTTGTCTCATTACCACTACCCCGCCCCTTGTTGCCGCTTAAATTGATTGAAAAACCGCCCCTTAATCGATATTTATGGCCAGCCATGAGTAATTTTAATAGACGTCTCCCCCCCTCTGCCCCTCATTAGTAGTCGTAGGCAAGGCGAAATGTAAAAAATGTTTAGCTAACAATCCGGTTCGCACAGCCGGAGAGGAGAAATACTAATGGCTGGGACGAGATGAGTAGGTACGCCTCATTACAAATGCCCAAGAGCAAGGCAACAAAGCCAGCCACAAATTGCGCTTAATTGGGTGTGTTAAATAGTGTAAAAATTGATGTAAATTTAATTTCAAATAAGGATCGTTTCAGGCCAAGCTCTAGCTTCTTGGTTAATTAGGAACCAAGCGAAATTCATATGCAAATGCCGAATAGAGATGTCAAGCAAACAAGTTTCGTCGCAAATAGAAATACAAATTCTAAAATATATTCTCAGAGTGTGCGACAATCTGCCAATTAATTTGGAAATCAGAAAAAAGAATGGAGCGCATAATTTATGCAATTCGAAAGCACAACAAAGCGAAAGACCACAACGGAACTCTACGCCATATCGCGCCAAAGACCCAACAAAAGCTGAGATAATGCTTCGTTATCAAAGGCATTTCATTTCATAATAAAAACAGAAAAGTAGTAAAAAAAGAAATGTGAGAGAGGGAATTGAATAATAAATTTATGTTCTGGTCAGCTTAAATAGTGGCCATGTTGGCGCAGGTTAAAAATATTCACATTCATGTATATATTGAAAATTGCATCGTAAAATTGCATTGAGCAGAAATTACACTGGAAATGTTAATCATCATAATTAAGTTAATATGCGGGGTGGTTATGTGTTAACTGAACTTGGCTCAATGGGGTCGCTGGCGAAACACGAGGCCGCCGTCCTAATGGGGGAGAGAGGTAGCCCGGCTTAATTTACCGAAAGTTAAGGCCCAATATGAGATCAAAATCGATGGGAATAACGAAAAGGCATAGCGTTCAATGATTAATCCGCCATCGGTCGTAATCATTTTAATAGTTTTGACATTTAAGCGACAAATTAAAATGGAATAAATGCAAAATAAGCGTAATAAATTTTAATTGCCGCATCACCACTCCCCACTTGCCCCATTGGCAGGCAGCTGTTGCATTGATTATAATGAAATTATTATTTATTTATTTGCCATCTTTGTGTTATTGCATAATTAATTGTTGTCGCCCGAGTGGCAAACAATTAAATAATAAATCAGTTTTTAAACAATCATTTAATTATGTAAAAAAAAAAATGGCCCACTTCGGGATGAATCGAAATGCCATTCAGCCTGCACTTTGCTGTTATTGTTCAAGGGAATTTCGCCATTGTTGCAACTAACTGCCAACCTGACACATTGAAAATAAACACAGAGTCGGTCGGCGGATTACAAAGCTCTTTCAATAGAACCCCCAATCGAATTCCCTTTTGCATTGCGCTGCTCCATTTACGGCGTTGTCTGGCATTTCACATCGCAGCGCTTCAATGGAAAATCAATAAACTAAGCCAAATTAAACATTAATCCCATTCAATTAGACAATCATCATTGCTTTGGCATTTCCCATCTAACGGTAGCCTAGCCGCATATCGGAGATGCTGCCGTGTGGCTGTTGCACGAGTTTCTGCTGCTGCTGCTGCTGCCATCGACACCAATTGTCATTGATATCGATCTCTGGACTGGAGTGAGTGAGTGAGTGGCGGCGGCAACAGGTGACTGACTCCGGACTGGTTTCTGGGCACATCGGACTTAATAACACCTCTCACGCTGACCGGTGTAATGGCCAGTGTTTAGCACTCTAATGGAGCAATCGCTGCCGAAGATCTCCGACCGCAGGGAACACACTCTCCCCGAACTAGATCAACAGTGCAATCAGTGTTCCCTTGATTATTGCAATTAGGTTTTGGTATACGGAAATTATGCGAATCTTCTTGTGGTGCCAAGTGAGGAATTTCGAAATTCTGCGGTGGCTAAAAGCAGTCTTTGATCTTGGTTTTAAGAGGTGTTATTATAGGTAAGGGAAAGGGTTTAGCAGGGAATAATTTAATTTGGAATAGTTAATGAATAAATTAATGGTGTACACTTGAATTTATTTTTGGGAATAATTTATAAAGAAATAAGAATATTTTTTTTGAGATTTAATATAATAATATTCTATAAATAATAAATTAGGAAATGTGTAATTCAGCACTTTAAACGCTGACTAGTGCTCAGAGATAACACATATAGTATATAAATCATATATAAAAATAAAACAAATTGGAAGCTTTAAGCGAACTCATCGCTAATTTATAAAAGTGTAGATAGGAATGTCTAAGCAGCTGCAGGTTATTTTTAGTTCATTCTCAACTACCTCACTTTGGCGAAAGCTCCCCAGCCCATTTTATCCATATTCCTTTACCTAACCCAATTAATGTTATGTCAAGCCAGGGCTTAGTCACCACCCCACACGAACATTTCATTCACCATCAACCTGATCAGTCACCTTTTGCCCACTCCCCCAATTATAGTATTTATATATCTCCCCAGGTTATGTATCCACTCGGTATCCCCAAGCTCTTGGGTGACTCATTGGGGGATCTACGTTATAAAGAACATTCAGAGGAAAGCTGTACGGAAAAAAAGCAACCAAGAAAACAATCATTATGCGGTCTGACGACTCTGGGACGCTCCTGAGTCATAAAATCGAGCTTAGCGAAGTCCTCGAAAATACAGAAATAAAAACAATATTGTCGCATAGTTGGGTTATGAGTTCAATAAAAAAAGATGTTTGGCCCCACATACCATATATTGTGTGTGTAGTAAAGCGCGTGTAATTACAAGGGGCGTATGCGGAATCGTATTAAATATTTTTGTGTTTATTATTGATAAGCTTATTGGGGTCAAAGGGGGCCCATAAACAGTTATGTGTCTGTTTGGCTGCCATCCCAAATGCGGCTTTTGGTGACCGAAACTTACCGTTTTCTTCTTGAACAAACAATGCCGAGGTAATCCCAAGTATAGCCGCTGTTATTGTTGTCGTTGAATGATAGTTAAATTTATATTTCAAGCACGTGTCATTTGATTATTTTTTGGTCACTTGCCACTTGGGGGCGTGCAGTGGGTGGGAGGCAGGGAGGGTGGTGCACCCACAAGACAAAGCGTAAATAGTTTAACACTGCACAACGGTAAACGGCAAACACAGGCGATAACGTAAACAAAACACGTAAAACCCGAACGAAACTTAAACGAAGAAAGACTCGCGGCGATCGCGGAACGTTGCGTCTGCGTTCTTCGAATGTTAGCTAGCGAATGCGAGGCTATAGATTTCTGATTCCGAGGGAGGGAAACAGAGACTTGGCCCGCAAGAGAGGGAGAGTATAGCAGAGAGCGAGTCACAGAGTCATGTTACCTGGGTGAGTAAGCTGCACTGAAAGAAAGCAACAGCTTATTAAATGTTTGTAAATAAAAACATTTTATTTTTAATAAAAATAAAAAGATACAAAATATGTGCCAGCCTAGGAAAATAGTTAAATACATATATTTTTTTTATTTAATTTAAATTTTTTTTCTGTATTTGCTGTAAACAAGAATTGTTCCTGTTATACATAATTTGTATCTTTAAGATACTTATGTTACTATCAGCTGCTGTTCGCTCTTAACTCGCACTCTCTCTTAGACTCTCTTCCTCTCTCAGCTTGTTTGTTTAATAATAATAATGAACATACATATATATGTATGTACGCATAATGCATCCCATTGTTTATATTGTCGCCTGCGTTGTTGTAGTAGTTGGTGGTGGCTTATGTTTTTGTTGCTATTTCGCTTTCTTATCAAACAGTCTGCCTCTCTCTTTGCTCCCTCCGTCCAGCTGTTCGGTAGCATTTCCAAAGGTGCGATCTCTTCCCCCTCCACATCTTCCCTCTCCCGGCCCTTCCTTCAGCGCATGAGCAGCTGCCTGTGATTTTGGGTTCCTTGATTGGATTCGCTTGTTCCTCCTCTGGCTGTGATTTAATGCTAATTTTTTGTGCTATTCCAGGGAGTTCTTACTGACATTGTTTGCAGATTATTTTGAACCCTTAGGAATTTCCGTTTCGAAATTTGTTTGCCAACTTGCGCAAGTTTGTCCACTCGGTCTGGGTGCTCGCTGCTGATAAGATAGCCGAAACTTTCGAAGGGCCAGTAAATATAGTAAATGTGGACTCATTCAAGATCGATCAGCGGCGATAAAACACAAATATGGCACACATATTTTTGGCTGTTGTAACGCGACAGCAATTAGGCAATTGAACAATTGGTGCAAACACCATTAAAGCGTTGAGCGATCGCCCACCTTTAAATACAATAAATACAAAAATTAAGAGCAGCCCACGGTGCGTGTGTGTGTTTTTTATTTTGCTGTTTTCTTGGCTATTGCCAATTTGTAGCAATTTCCAAATTGCGAAAGTAGTTAAAACTGTCGGGATGAGGCTTGGTGGAGGAGTTGGATAGCAGAGTAAGCAAATTAAAATCGAAAACAACTGCTGAGCGATGTGCACAGGGGAAAATATTGTATTCCTTTAACATTTTCAGTTATATGTTTATAATAATTATGCCAACTTTGTTTAAATAGAATTCTTTAAATTAATCAAAATTAAGAAAAGGTATCTGCACCAAGGAATTAGCCCGTGTCCTTCTTGAAGAACGTTTTCCTAAGGTGTTTTAAAATGCTAATTGTTTGATTTCCAGTCTAAAGATTTAATTTTCTCTTAGTAAATAAATTAATAAGTACTTCAATTTTAGCAACAAATATGAAAACTTCCAAATGAAATAATTATTTGTTCCTCCTTATATTTATCCTCTGACCCGAATCTTCCCTTCGCCAACTCTTGGGTTTGAGATACACAAGTTTCCAGCGATTGTGAAAGTTGCAAAGAACTGTCTTGTTTCCTGACATTTATTTATTTTATTTATTTATTGACAGCTAAGCTTAACTTTTTATTGATATGAAATGGCGTGACATTGACCCCAGGCTTTTCAGTGTGTGCAGCAGCAGCAGCCAGCAGCTCCACAAAAAGCGACAGTTTGAGGCACCAAAAAAAAAGAATAAGTTCAAAGTGCACACGAAAGGAATTTCCCCCCATTTCGTTGTCAATGTAATTTGTCAGTTCAAAGACCTCCTGCGACACGAGGATTCCGTTGCTTGCCGTGCGCCGTATTTTGTGTACCATGTAACCGGGATGCACAAGGACCCGGATCCTACGTGCAAGATGTTTACATGGCGGTGCCGCTCTGACAAATGTGCCAAGTGTGCGGACGTGCGCCCAGCTCACCGAATATAGAGCCCAGATCCCGAGACGAGTGCAGCTAGAAAAAATGTAATCAATGTATTTTTGTCACGTTAACGAAATGCAAGAGGCTCACATCTCAGCTCAGCTCAGCTCAGTCACAGCTGCCTCAAAATCTACACAGAGAAATAATTAGTGGGATTTCTTAAATACAATATTTGGGATAGGAACTATTTCAAGGGATCTCCGTGTGTAGTTTTGTAACATTTTCTCTCTGTGGCCCTCACTTCCTTCGTCACCATTTCTCTCCAAACATAAATTCTGTCTGTCTCTCAGTCTGTTTGTCGAGCTGCCTGAATTTGCACGGCACAGAAACAACAATAACAACTACTATTACAACTATAACTGCATCTGCAAGTACAAGTACATCCACAACTACAGATGACGGAGAAGAATAAGTCCAAATCCCAGGCAGCAGGAGCAGCAGCACAAAGGATTGTCAGGGAGAGATGTCACTTCGTTTGGCAGCAATTATCCCCAGAGCTGAATGAGCATTGACTGAGCCAGCGAATGAGCCTGCGAAGGATTCAGATTCTGTGCCTAGACGGCAGCTGCCTGGCTTTGGCGCGAGCTAGTCTGCAATTGCCCAACAGTGAGCTCTGGCTAAGGGTGGCAATTGTTGTGATTTTTTGGAAATAATAATAATAGAAAAATATTTTAAAATTACTAGAAATGTGCTCTTGTTTTACTGCAAATTATATTTAGTCCCAAAACTCAATATGCTTTCTTTGTTGATTTTTATTTTCAACTTTCCTTTGCCATCTTGCTTTCCATCTTGAATAATAAATATAATTTAATTCCCATAAATTTACCAAACATCGAGTTCGTACTGCAGTCATAACTGAGGGCGAGCTGGCATGCCTTTGCTCAATCGCGCAAAGGACTCCCTTTTCGCTGGCAGTGATGTGTGCCTTATGCCACGACTTCCTCCCCGAAAAAAGCAGAGCCCAGAGCGAAGAAAACTTAAGTGCATTTGTGGCACTGCGAGTCGCGTCGTCTGCCAGCTGTCTGCACCCCCTGTGCATCGGTCTCAACCCTCGTGTGTAATTAAGTCAAGCATTATCGTTTGGAATGGAGCAGCGTTTTCGATATGCTGCATTGGTGAAATTTATGGGCAAGGCATTTGCTTTGCTACCTCTATTTATAGACAGAACTAATGGCAGAGCACAGTGCCGGAAGATTCGAGTTCATAACCTTACCTATATGCATATCACAGTTGGCTATCAAAGTTGGATAATGGAGTACAGAAAGAACTCTGGTTTCTTTAGACTTCTTTGTGCCCCTTCGATGAGTAATTCTTGTTTGACTATATATCCAGTGTAATGACATTTAACTATCAGCATTATCTGAGAAATGCTTAAGCAAAGACAGTAGATAAGTTGCTCAAACAATGAATGGGTGACGATGTCTTATTATTTATTATGTGTTTCAGTTTCGATTAAGTGGGATTTAAGTTTGTCTTCAGAAATAATATAATAAAAATGATATAATATGAGTAATATATTATGATGATGATGATATCTTAAGAACTGCAGTTGTATCATTTACAGAAGAAGTTCCTTTGTTTCAAGAAAGACAAGTTTTCTTAAGCCAAATCAAGAGACACTCTGACTCCCGCATACAAAAATTTAAACTTTCAACTCCACTTCAGAGAGCTGGCTTAGCTCGGTCAGACTTTCGGCGGCATATTTGCAGCATGAGTTCAAAGAGGAGATATCTGTGAAGAGTCTGTATAATGTCCACTCTCTGGCGCCGTGAGTCACCCGCCAACTTTTCGTGTGTCAGCGCAAGAAAGAGCGCCGGAGATCGCCAAAGTGATTAACTGTCTGTATCTGACAGTCGCAGATTCACCTTTCGAAGTGCCGAGTTGGCGGAAATCGTAAATAAGGGAGCTGGAGAATATTCAATAGCTTGGATCGAAGCGGAAACCCGACGCCTTCGCAGGCGCCTCCGGTTGCACTTCGCGCTGCCTCAGCTTTTCCTGGACTGGTTTGCCTCCCTGCTTCTTATCGCCGCGACTGTGTCATCAGAAAGCCATATAAAGAGCATGCCGCAGCAGTAAAGAAAATAATTTAACGACGCCCAGCGCAAGGCGACGAGCTCCAAGCCAAGATAGAAGATAGAAGATAGCAACAAGTCGCTGGCAGCCCGCTTGTTTACCTTGAGTTAGTTGGTCGCAGCGGCGGAACCGCCAGCAGAAACTCTAAACTTTCAGCTGCAGCTCTTATCAGGTGCACAGTGCATTGACATTGTTTTGAGAGCGTGGCTGAGAAGCTCTTCAAAGTGCCCACACAAGCGGGCAGAAAAGCTGTGCCCCATGAAATTCGGAAGTTGCATTAACTTATTTCCCTGCTTTTTGGGGGAAAAGGGGTGCAGCGGAGATAAAAAGCCAGTCTCCATTCAAAGGTTTTTCAGGTATCTTATTTTCCCACTTCAAAGGTTTTTGGGTTTCGCAAAGGAAAGATATATAAAAGGGCAGGAATTTGTTCAATAAAGTATTTTGATAAAAGAAAAAATAAGTGGGAAAATGTTGAAGGGTTGAGAAATAGGTAGTACAGATTTTATTATTTTATTAGTTGTAGGTGCCTTAACAACAGGCAATGTTTTTGTTGAGTGTTAAACAGACAGATATTGAGTGTTTTATTGCGGAATGGTAAATTAATGAACCAATTAATAAAAAATAAATAGAATTATTATTCGGCAGCACGTAAAAATATCTATTTTTTTAAATGAGCCCCATAATGTTTATCACAATTATTGAATTATTTATACAGACCAATTACAGTCTTCTTAGAATTCGTTAATATTTTAAGGTTTGGGCTAAAGTGATCCGATTGGTAAATTGACTAATAATTCATTGAGAATTTGGAACTTTATATTGTTTCCTTTAGCTTTAATTTAAGAATGGTTAATGCTTCAAAACGTGACTAAATGCTAAATATTTTCGTGTTAATTTCTTTGGCTTTTGTGGCTTAATAAATGGTCTGTGCTTATATCATATATATTTAGCTTGTTTTAAAAATAAAAATAAAAATTAATTCTTGCTTGTCTTTTGTTGTGGATTTATTGCATGACAAGTTTTAATCCGAATTCAATCAAATTTCTAGGGTATCTTTTATTGTATTAATTTATTCATTTATTTTACTTATTTGTTTCATGATTAATATTTTCTTTTGTGTAAGACTATCCGATGTGCTCTTCCTTTGAATTGTCTGCAAAGTAGTCGTAGAAGTTTTGTGGATTTTTCCGCAATGTTTATATCGAGACTTGGCATCTTTTTAATCGCTGTTCTAAAGTTTGCATATTAATGGAGTTGTTTGCTTGCTTGCTAACCAGCTGCCTCAGCCTTGACCATATGTGTGCCTGGGTGCTAAGACAATTCCTTGCCAGACAGTGGGCTTAGCATGGTCCGTGCATGTCCTTGCCATTCCCCTTCTACCCACAACTTGAGAGGATTGCTTATTAAGTCATAGCCAATGCTGAAGGCAAAGTTCACAGGCACTTGGCGCCCACATAAGTATGCAACGCTTTTATGTTTGTCTCAAGCGGTGAATGCAGCAGCACGCCTTTGTGTGTGTGAGCGCGGTGCCATAATTTACTATTTTGAGCAGCTTACACACACACACACACACACTGGAGGAGCAGCTTTGTTGACTTTTGTTTTAACGCCTCTCCCACACACACTCACGTACTTGCTTCACTTGACGCACATTGTTGTTTAAACTGGCGCTGGGGGGAAATCACACAATTTATAAGTGCGGACCAACAGAGCGGAGCTGGCCTATCTGGGAAAAAAACAATGCGGCGATGGCGCCTGCTTTATATTAACAAGCCCAAAGAAAGAGCGCGAAGAGGGGCAGGATATGGCGAGGACGAGCTGAATAAAACTGTTGACAATGCCGCAAAACAAGCGAAAAAACATTGCATAAACTCGGGCGCACGCACTGAGTGGGGGAGATGGGGGCCACAGGGTGGGTGGGAGAAAGTGAGATGGTAACAGAGATGTTGTGGGTGAGAGTGGCGAAAGGATAAAGGATACTGGCTGAGTGTAGAAGGAGGTGAGCTGGTTGAACACTCAAAGAACAGTGGGTGTTTTATGGGGTTGTGAATGGAAATAATTTAAGCTGATGATTATAGCGGTTTATAATTGAATTTTATCTTAGCTTAGGATCTAATTATTTTCCTTATTATTTCTTGTTTAAATTCCCAATTTCTTCTAGTGTATGACTGGATTTATGCTGTGGCATATAATGCGATGGCAGTTTGCGAGTTGGCGCTTTAAGAAGGCCGCCGCCGAAAGCAAAACTCTTTTCACTTTGCCATTATGCGGCTTCGGCGGTGGGTGGAGCGGAGCGGGTCACCATGTGAGGGGGGTGTGCAATAACATATGTTTTTGGAGGCAGCGGGGATTATGTAACAACTCGCTGCATTTGAACAATGTTCGCCCACCCCCTCCGCCCTTTGTTCTACGGTCCACCAGCGAAAAGAAAAGAGACAGCAATGTGGGGCTGGAGGTCGCCGGGCTGCTGGGCTGCTGGGTCTGCCTGTGCCTGTGTGCGTGGCAAAGCCAAAATATTTGAACAATTTGCGCTGCAGATTTCTTTGGCAGCCGCAAAAGCGAAGCTAACAGCCTTCGCTCTCCATGTGTGTGTGTGTGTGTGTGTGTCGCATCCTTTGGCCTCTCTGTCGCTCCCGCTCCTTGTCGTCGTCCCTGCGCGCACTTACACACGCACAGACTGCACTCGTTTAGCATCGTTAAGCTTTCCACTTTCCGCTTTTGTATGCCGGGCCACATTTTTCGTGCTAATATCGTTAAAATGTTATTACAACGTAGTTTTTGCTTTAAGCTTCCTTTCCCGCTGCTGTTCCTCCTGCTCTGATCCTGTTCCTTGCCGTTGGAAATTATCGTTAGTTCGGTTGTAGTTCAGAGCCCCTCTTCCCCCTTTCCCAGGATACTCTTTCATGTTTCTGGGCTGGATTTTCGCTACATCGTGTAAAATTAATTGAATGTAGCTGCAGCACAGCAGCAAATCCAACCGGAACAGACCCAGATGGCCAGGAGCGGCTGCAGTCCAGGATCTGGCCAGCCAGTTGGCCACTGGGCCATGTAATTTAGATGCTGCCAAAGCTACTTGGTAGCAGCAGTAACTAACCAGGGGTTCGAAGTGCTTTACCAGGAGAGATTGCGAGGAGTTTTATTTACCAAAGAAAGGAGCTAGAGCTTGAAAGGATCTTTGATCGTAAAGAAAAGGATTTACTGGAATATTTGATAAATAATTATTATTAACTTACAAGCTCTCTATATTCTGTATATCCAGAAATAAACTTATTTAATGATCTGCTTTTTGCACAAGAAATAAAAATATCGCAACCTTAAAATATAAATTTATAAATCGTCCGTTAAGTCGAATTTCAATTTAGTATCGATATATATTTTTTTTTGTATTTCCTCTTCAATATTGTTCAATGAAAAATAAAGGACAATATTTTGTTGTAAATTACGCAGACAGACGGAGAGTAAAGCTCAAACCAAGGCAGTAATTGATGATGTTACTGGCAACAAAAGTACCTAGTGTTTTTTTATATTTGATACAAAGAGAATAAATATAGTCACTTTTTTCATATATTTTATATTTTTCTCTTCGCTTTACCGCGAATCATCGCAATCAGAAAGTTATTATAGATTAAATAAGGAAAAAAAATTGTTTTTCCACGCTCTCTTTTATGCTTTCTGCCATAAAAATGCAATTTCTTTTCGCTGTGTCGCTTTTCACGCTGCAAAAGTGTGCTCAGTTTTATTTTCCTGCCAGCTTACAAATAAATATAAAGAGCGAATAACGAATAATTTGAATGCTAGACAGTATCGTTTCGCTTTTTTATATACTCGAGATACGAGTTTGTAACAGTTTCAACTTGGAGAACCAATATGCCTTATCAAAGGGCTTCGATTGTTTGCCCAACTCTGACTCCGACTCCGACTCCACCTGGCCTATCTTATCAGCCAGCTCCTCATTTTCCCAACCCTCGGCATTCCTGAATGCGATTAAAAACCCCGCTGGATGTGATGAGTTCCCCATTCGCTGTGACAAATATTGATTTATGCTTTAAGCCCTCAACGTTTGCTCTGCTGCATCGCAGCGTTCTGGAGCATATCAAATATTTGCTTAAATAAAGCAAAGGCAAGCTTATTTTTCTGCCAGCAAATGAACTAAGCTTCGTCCGGAATTGGCGGGGGCGGGGAGTTTGTTTTTCCCTCGCATTGCATGACAAACATGGCAGGAAAATTCTATGAAAATTTCGCTCCCTTTTCAACAGCCTTGGTCCAGGGCCAGGATAAATGATTTTTTTCATCTTCTACTGCTGCGGCTTCTTTTTCCTCATCTTTTTCTTGGCAGGCGTAATTTAATGATGAATTCTAGAATACACTGAGGAAAATTAATAAAGCTTCTATGTTTGTATAACAAAGGGGATAACTCTGTTTTTATTCTGGGATTTTTCGTTAGTCAAAAAGATTTGCACAAGAATTGTATTTAATTCTGGGTTGTTAAGGATAAATAATAATAAATTAAAATATTATTAAAATAAAATTACCCCTTTAAAAAGTTGTTATTCTAAATGCAGCATGATTTTTTCTCTATGTTGTTTCTGGCCTAAACGTGGGCGTTCAGTTGCGTGTCTACAGAAATTATAATCCACACAGAAGGAGAGAAAAAAGTGATAGACAGAGGGAGGAAGGCGACTGAGCTGGGGGCTGGGAGGGATGGATCTGCCATTCGTGAATGCTTATTTATATATTTCCTTATCTGCGATGAAAAGTGAACTATTATTCAGTGGGCCCTGACCAAGACGCGCTCAACTGAGACGCCAGCGGCGTGTGCCAGGACCTCGTCCTTGCACCCACCCCCATACGCTAAGACGTATGTATATGTATCCTACCGCTCGCTCCTACCCCTATCCCGCTATGGGCCTGCGTAGGTGCTGCGAAGCGTGGCCAGACAGACGGCTGGCAGGCGTTAGGACACGCGTCCTTTTTTTCCAAACTACCGCCCTGCTGCTGTTCTGCTGCTGCTCCTGCTTTTCTGCTATTGTGCTCCCATTCAGGCCAAGAAAGTTTTCCGGTGGTGGGCTTCCTGTCCCAAGGAAATTAAAGCCAGCCTAGCAGCTGCGGATCCTCAAGGAACTATCGAGTTTGGGTTCCATGAACTCGACTATATTAAGAGACTCGAATTTATTTATAGAACTTGAGCTTCGCTTTACGATGAATTCCAATTTGTTGTTGTTTCTGCTCTCTTTTGGCTGCATTAATTAATTAATTAATTATTCAACAGTTAGGAGGAAGACTAAATATAGACAACTATGAAATTACTTTGCATAGATTTTTGGCTTCAAGTATTAATAACTAGACTTTTATTTTCTATAATAATTTAATTATAAAACAATATCGATGGAAGGTTTTAATATATTATTTAGGTCTCTCGTTAGTTAATAAAGTATAAATAACATTCTTAAGTTCATTTTTGTTATAGTTCCCATAAGTTAGAGCATTTAAAATCCTGTATCAAGCTCCTTTTGCATTTTTTAAACGCCTTTCTTTTGGCTTATCTAATCCCGGATGTGAAAGCGCTTTAAATATTTTGCCACTCTCTGGCCGAGCTTAAGATGCACCTTTTCCATTCAAAGTCTTATCAGGCCTACTTTTGTCACACCAACACACAAAATACATATATACGCATTCTGATTCTATTGTGTGGGGATAAGTTTTCTGTTTATCTTTTGGAGGCCCGCAGCTTTACATCGAATCCGATTGTAATTTTGTGTGTTTTTGGCGCTTTTGGAGATTTTGGAGAGCCTTAAACAGCCCCGCATCCTTGAAGACGGCTTCAGACCAGTATGGTTGATACACTGTAGGAATAATATTAATAATAAACATAATTAAATCCCTGTATAAAAATCCATTAACTTGTATGAATCAATATCTTGAACTGTATTGCTAAAGTTCACATCGATAAAGCTATAAAGAGCCTTCGACCCTGACCCATTTGTATGATTCTTTCTCTCAGTGTCGCGAAGGATTTTCGCACTTCCTTTGCCATCAATCAAAAGTGCGTGAAATCAAGAATTTATGCCTCATTGGCAGCCAGGGCACGCTCGAGCGCATTGAGCAGATAAAAGCATCAGCCGCAGCAGGTCGACACCGGGAAATCGCATAAAAATGCTCGATAAAGGGCGGGTAATATATGCATGCTCCCTCCGCAGGGGGTGGGTGGGTGACTTGGGCAACCGCAGGGCAACAAAAACATACATTTTATTAACCGACAAACATGGCGAGATGTCCCTGACCATTCCTAGGACCACACACACTTGCTTCACTCTTTGGGGACGGCTGCTGCCGAATGACCACAAGTCAGATGCACGTGTAGGCCCAAAGGTGGGTGGGTGGCGAGTGGTTGAGTGGCTCCCTGGCATAAAAATTGCATGAGCTTGAAGTTGATTTGAATGTGGCCCCTGCGCTGTACCCTGGAGGTGAGCAAGCTGCTATAAATATCACCTTACCACAGACAATTCACATTGCAAGTTCCTAGCAGCCAAGTTGTGGTTTCAGTTGTTTGTGTCACGCGTGCCTCCGTTTGGGCACCTACTGCGGTCCTAGGCTTTTATTGTAGAAAACAAAGGTTAAAGCTTTGGCTTACATTTGCAGTAATATAGTTTAAACTGTGGGAGTTCGATTCGAAAAGTGAAATAGGTCTTGAAAGCTTATAGTTTATTTTACTTCTGGCATAAACTATAACTTGTAATGATTTCTATTTGAATAAATAATTAAATAAAAGATATATAACTTATCCTTTTTAGGAGTATATATTTCCTTTTGATCATAAAATAATATATTCCAATATTACTCTTTTCTTTCGTGTACAAATTCCACCAGCAGACAATTAAAAACCCATAATAGTTGCATTTGCATGAGGGCTTGTGCCTTGGCCAGAACCCACTCAATCCTGTTCCAGGTGTGCCCTGAGCACCATTGAAAGTAACGGCTTTTTCCACGAGTCCTTTGTGGCTGCAATAGTTGCCACCACTATGAGCTGGGCAAACACTTTCAACCCTCCTCGGGGCGAAATCAACGCACGGCAGATGTGCGAGTTGAGCGATCGAGGCGCAGGACATGTTCCCTGGCGCAGGACATATGCGGGATATCTCTCTCTTGCCCTTTCCGTCCGTCTCTCTCTCTTCATGCATAGATCCACCCGGGGTAGCGCCGAAAATGCTTGTTTAATTACAGGACCAACCTGGTAAGAGAACAAACTTCCCTTTTATCCCGATTCGGGTTGGGTTGAGTGGGCTTGGTCCTGTTTCTGTTGCACTTTCCGTGCTCCTGTCGGTACAGTTTTATTGTTGTCCTTGTTTACATGTGATTCCATATGCTGCGCATTTCCTTGATGAAATTTTAAAGCATAAATTGTTGCGTTTCGTTTCCTGAAAATATTTGCAGAGCGCAAAAAGCAAATAAATTGCAAACAGTATGGTTGTGTGTATATATTTTTGTAATTCTTACCTGCTGGTCAAATGCAATTGCATAACCAAATAGTTTTAACAGAGACATTTAGGATGTGTAAATTTATTTGCAAAAAGAATGCCTTCTTACCATATTCTCTCTCGATGGAAAAAATGGCATTTGGTATTTTAATTTCCCAAAGTGAGGCACTAAATTCGAATCGAATTGAGGTTTTAGGTTGTCAAAAAATATTTTTTTTTCATAAAGTTGGAACTCCAGAAATATTGATGTAATTTATTTAAAATTGATTGTTTTTAACAAAATCCAGTTTTGCACATATTCCAGCGGGACAAAGAGGCTTAGGAAAGAATGCCAGAAGAATGTTGACCTCCTTGGGTTTATCCTCTAGCCGGAAATTGTTAAGCAACTCAGTTGTCCACATTCATTCATTCACTTACCCCATTCATTCAGTCACCGACTTAGACCTGCCTTGATTCATTCACTTATTCGTTGGTCATGCAAATCCCTGGCACACAAATTTACACCTTGGGTGCAGTTTGCAAAGCCCCAGGATAATCCGCATTAGTTGCAGAATGCAGACGGCCACAGATACCGAACGAGACCGGGCCAGGAGAGAGGCTAAGACCCTCCCGATCCGAACGAACCATGTGGCTATAGGGCTTAGTTTCCTCTTGCCCGCTAACTGATGCTATTACGCTATTTCCACAGGACACGGGACACGGGCAGAGGCACCATCACTGGCAAATTGAATCGTGTTTTGTCGAGCATTTCATTTCGGCATTTGTCAAATGTCGAAAATGTCCGGACTGGCTTCGGTCCTAAAAGTCCTTAAAACCCCAAACAGAAACAGAAACCAATAAAATATGTATGTTTTGCCCATTGCCCGTCGCTGCCCATTGCCCATTGCCAATTGCATATTGCAATTTTAATTTTTCAATTCATTTTATGTAGAATATCCAAGTCCATGTACCCAGCCCCCCCGCCAACTGGAGTCGCAGAGCCACAGGGGTGCCACAAATAACAAATTGCTTGTCATTGGCAATGCCTCAGCCTCAGCCTCGTCCTCGGCCCCAAACAGGGGCCATTCCTCTCAGGACCTGGCCCAGGGCATTTACAATTTGAATCTCGATTAGAATTCATTGAGTTCCCAGCATTAGTTAGCCATCAGCCTCTAAGCATGCACAGTGGGTTGGCATGGGAAAATACTTATTTGAGTTTGGATTTTCAATAGAGAATATATAAATACTATTTTAACAATTTTAAAATAGACAGTCTCAGATGGTAGTTTGTGGTTTTAATTTGTCCTTTAATAATTTTGTAATAATAATTCTGTAATATTCTTAACTATCCTTTATTGAGCGTCTATTTTCAACTCTCGCACGAGGTCCAGCACCTTGCGCCTCTGCAGCTTGTCATTGGGGGTTTTCGGCAGACTTTCTATAAAAAAGATGCCTCCCCGTATGTGGTAGGCTCCACTCAAGTGCCGCTCCACAATGCTCCGGATTTGTTCCGCCTGCAGGCGCTCCCCCTCCAGGCTTTTGGTTCTCACCACGGCGCAGGCTGTGAGGTTGGTGGACACCTGATCGGGGATACCAAAGACGCAGGCTTCACTGACGCCCGGCAATCTGAGGATGAACTCCTCGATCTGCTCGGGATATATCTGAAAGTTGTTGAACTTGAAGACATCCGTATCACGCGTCTGGATATACAGGTAGCCCTCGCTGTCCAGGTAACCAATGTCGCCGGTGCGGAACCACAATCCATCCGAGCTGAGAGCCCTTTTGGTGGCCTCTGGGTTCCGGTAATAGCCCTCCCATTTGTATCGCAAGCGGGCGTAGACTATGCCCACCTCATTGATGCCCAGGGGCATCTTTAGTTTGTCCAGGACGCGCAGCTCTACATTCCTCATGACCTTGCCCTCACAGCCCACCGGACCGCCCACATTTTTGCTCAGACCTCCCATCTCAGAGAGGCCGTAGCCCACGATGAATCGCTGGCTACCAATCAGTTCGTACATCCGCCGGGAGACGGCCTTGCAAACCTTGGAGCCAGCTCCAATCAGCACTCTTACAGAGCTAAGCTGAGCCTTCAGCTCCACAAGATCGCAGTCGTGCTTGGAGAGCAGGGCTATTTGGTGCGAAGCCAGGAAAAGAAAGGTCACCTTGTGATTGGCCACCAACTGCAGGAGGTACTCCACACTATAAGGCCGGTTGGTGATGATGCGACGGCAGCCATTGAGCAGGGACGCCAGCAGGATAATGGTTCCCGATATCCAGTAGAGAGGACTGAACGAGAGCAGGATGCTGTCTCTGGTGTAGGTGTTGGGACTGTAGGTTATAAAAATAAAGGATTATTAGCTAAAGTTGTTTCAGAAATATCATTTAAAAGCATTCAGTTAATTATTTTTATTTAAAACAAATCCTTGTTCCTTACTTTTTGCAATTGCACAGCAAACTACGATGGGATCGGGTCACTCCCTTGGGCATTCCGGTAGTCCCTGATGAGCAAACAATAAAGGCCGTATGATCACCATGCAACTTGGGACATGGAACATAGCTGAGTTTATTTAAGGAAATTTTTTATAATTAATTATTATATGAAAAAGCACATCTAAAGCCTTTGACTTACGCGGCTGCTGTAATAGATTCATCATCATTGAGCAGGATACTGATATCTAGCACTCCTTCTATTTGGCCATTAACCAGATATATTCTGGCAGGATTTATCAATCTTTCGTTGACGGATTTGATTATGTGATAGTTTTCCACATCGCAAAATATGAGCTTGGGCTCTGTGATGTCATACATGTATTTCACAGTTTCTGTAGGGAACAAATAATAATCATTCCATTTCATCAAATTAATATCATAAGAAAAACTATGTATATTCTTCTTACCCTCTGTAAACTCTGGATGCAGTGGATTGATGGGAATGCCCCTTAGCAGAGCTGCGATGACCACGCTGGTCAGATAGGTGGAGTTATTAGCCGAGATGCCAACGACATCGCCTCGCCGCAAGCCCAGCCTCTTGAAGGCCTGGGCAAGGCGTGCGCTCTGCTGGGCCAGCTGGCTGCCGGTGAGCTCCTGTCCCGTGGGATCGCAATGCTGCATCACCTGGTCGGCATTGATCTGCAGCACGCGCATGATCACCTCGCCGAGCGTCATCTCTGGACCGTAAAAGTCCTTGCCCCGCGGCCCAAACCAAGTCCGCGATGCGGCGTCGTAGTGCACCTCACAGCTCATCGCGCCGGAGAACGAATAAGTGCTTTATTGCGCCTCATTTGGATCTTATATGGCACCGGCTAGAGGAAACAAAAGCGTAGCTGCTAATTAGTCGGACACGGTGCGTCGCCCCAAGACGCCGGTGCCGCATGCCTGTCCCCTGGTGACATCTAAAATAGATGCTGATTTACTCATTCGCGTCTCAGGCTGGCCGCTAATCAAAACCGGCAGTCCACCAGACAGAACAGATATGGAAATTTTATAATTAAGCCTCGATGAAAGCCTCTTCGGCTGACTCATTGTGTTTACTTCTGCAGAGCACGATTTTGACCAACAGGTGACATTTATTTATAACAAAGATTGCCTCACAGATGGGTGGTGGCCTCACTCAGCTCCGGCCAGATTCTCCTTCGCTGCACCTTGTTGTTCTGTGTCTTTGGGAGTTTGTCAACGAAGAAGACACCTCCTCTTATGTGGAAGGCCTCACTGAGGTGCTGCTCCACAATGCCCTTCACATCCCGATCGGTGAGCTGCTCCCCAAGTTCACTCTCATCGCGCACCACAGCGCAGGCAGTGAGATTGGTGGACACCTCGTCGGGTATGCCGAAGACGGCCACTTCATGGACTCCTGGCAGGTGGAGTATAACATCCTCGATCTGCTTGGGATAGATGGGGAAATGGTTGTACTTGAAGACGTCGCTGTCACGAGTCTGATAGTGCAGGCAGCCGTCATCATCGAAGTATCCATGATCCCCTGTCAGCAGCCATTTTCCATCTGGCGTAACCGCCACCTGGGTGTCCTGCGGATTATGGTAGTAGCCTCCCCATCGGAAGTTAAGTCGCACCAGGATCTGACCCGTCTGATTGGGGCCCAAGTCCTGTCCTTGTCCATCAACTAGTCGCACCTGAATATTTCGCAGCAGCTTGCCTTCGCTGCCCAGCGGACCGCCCACATTCTTCGAGATGCCTCCGATCTCAGAGAGGCCATAGAGCACAGCGAACTTGTCCTCGCCCAGCAGCTCGTAAAGCTGCCGCCAGATGCCCAGGGGAACCTTGGATCCACTGCACACAAACGACTGGACACTCTTCATTTTCTCAGCCAGCTGAAATCGTTCGGGACTCCGGGCCAAGAGAGCCATGTGGTGAGGCACAGTGAGCACGAAGCTCACCTGATGCCGCTCCACCAGGTCCGCAAAATACTCCACACTGTACGGACGGTTGGTGATGATTCGGCGGCAGCCATTGACCAGGGAAGCGATCAGGGTGAAAATGCAGCTGATCCAATAAAGCGGACTGATGCAGAACAGCACTGTTTCCGAGGTGAAGAGCTGAGGGCTAAAGGGTTATCGGGCATTATGGAAAAGCTTTAAGGGAATGCCGCAAACAACTCACATCTTGGCATTGTTAAGGAGACTGCGGTGCGAACGACTTACGCCCTTGGGCAAACCGGTTACACCCGAGGAGGTGATTATGAAGGCCGTGTCATCGCCGCTCAAATGCGGGCAGGCGAACCTGGAAGAGCAAACCGAAACTTTGGGGTTTCATATTATCAAATGGTCTCTGAGCTACCTACAGGGTCTTCTCGTCGTACTCAGTGCAACCATCTGCCAGCAGATCCTGAATGTTGCGTACTCCAGGCAGTGTTCCGGTGAGCAGGATGAGCTCTGTCTTGAACTTGAGACTGCTCTTGACCGCTTTCAAGGTTTCGTAGTTGTCCAGATCGCAGAATATAACCTTGGGCTTGGTGATCTCATACATATAGGCCATGGTTTCTGATGGGATATAAAACAGAAATGTATATTTTCCTATATTTTTGTTATGAAAACTTACCAGAATCGAAATCCGGATGCAGAGGGTTTATGGGAGTGCCATTCAAAAGGGCTGCAATGACCACTTCGGTGAGGTACGTTGTATTCTTTGCCGAAATGCCCACCACATCGCCGCGCTGCAACCTTAGCCGCTGAAAGGCATGGGCTAGGCGACGGCTCTGCTCTAAGAGCTGGCCTCCGGTGAGCTCCTCGCCCGTGGGATCGAACACCTGCATCACCTTGTCCGAGTAAAGCCGCAGGATGATCAGAGCCACCTCGCCGAGCGTCATATCCGGACCATAGTACTCCTTGTCCTTGGGGCCCGACCATATCTTCTCGAAGCTATCGTATTTGGTGGCCGCCATTTTCGGCTCTCACTGATTTCTCGCTTCCTGTTTGACGGTCGATGGGACAAAACAAAACTTCCACACACAGCAACTGAGTTTTGGCGAGTGTGGCCTGGCCTATATATATAGGCCACCACCACCTCAGTCGGCGGCAGAACTAGATGTGCGATCTGCTAATTGCCCAGACACGTTCGCCGTAGCCATGTCATGCCCTGCCCTGCCCCCACAGCTCCCTCCTGTCCCCTCTAATAGACTCTGGCGACAGTTGGCGCTGTCGAATTTTCAGATGTGTGTTTGGGCGTCACACATGAGCCTAAACGCGAACTGACACTGGTATCTGTCCCGCAGGGATGTCTGAATCCCACTTGGTTCCCAACTCCAATTGTTTCAGATTTTGTGGAAGCTTTAAAGGCATTGCCGGAGGGCTGTATGCATATTTATATGTTTGTTTGGACTGGTGGCTTCATCAATAACGATTCATCATTCAATCCCAACTATCCCATGATTTTATTTATTTAAGCAAGGGGCATACATAAGGCAAATGTTATTCTTCGGCTAGCATGTTCGGCATGTTTGGAACCACAGTGCCGGGAGGGATTCAGTCTCTGCCCGCCGCCTGGCAATTGCATAATTTCTACGATTAAACACGAGCTGAGCTTCAGCCCCTCCGGAGTCCGGGTGACTCCCTCCCCATCCGATGCGGTTGTCGCCACGTCGCACTATTCCTGCTGCGTCAGGTGGATATATACGCGCACCCGGCTATATATATGTATGTATAAATGCCATGTGCAACCGCAGAGAGATAGAGTCGCATCCTTGATGGGCACACGCTTCATTTGCGTGCTTAGTTAGGAAATCAAGCGTATGGCTCCGGGACACCGATAGAAGAGGTAGCCGGAGCGGGAGCAGTCAGAACTTAAAATGCAAGGAGCATCCATTCACATTCACCTGCAGCTGAGGCAAAGGGTGGGGCGGGGGCCGGCAGTTCTCTCTCTAAAACTTGGTTACGTAGCCGGGTAAAAAGTTAACCCAACGGAACTTGGAAAGCGGCAGATAGAAAGTCCCGAGTCCTGAGCCGAGTGAAAAGCACGGATTTGCCTTGCCTTTGCCGGGGGAGGCTGGACTGATTCATTGATTTCACTTAAATTCTCGTGATGCTGGCAACTGAGAACTAAACTTAATTAATTACGCGGTCGGCAGAAATGTGCAACAAACTGGCAAAAAGTGGAGTGGTGGGCAAAACTCTGTGATCAGCAGCTAATAAAAGTTAGCTAGCAACTTTTTTATTGCCATTTTATGACCTGGACTCGACGATGACGACTTGACTGAGGAACAAAACAAGGCGACTGCAAACAACTTGTGCCACATTTAACTAACTTCAAATCTCGGCAATTAACTGAAAGTCACCCACAGCGAGAGTCCCAGACGCCGACATGGCAAATGTAATCAGGCCCAACATTATAATTAACCGCAAAATGCAGTCCGCCAGCCAGGAACCCCAACATCCTGCAGTCCCCTGCCTCCTCCTCCATCCTCTGCTATTAAAACTTTTACGACAAGTAGGCGAAAAAAAAATTACTTAATTAAAATGATTGACTAAACAGAAAAGTTTGTGCGAAATCATTTTTGCTTTTTTTTTCTCCCTCCTCGTAACTAGCTGGGCATACTTTTCCGGAACAATAGTTCTTTCCGGTTTGCGGTGCGCCCTATATATATGTATGTATATGTATCTGGCCCTCTCGCTTCCACTAGCTCTTGCTCTTTTGCGCTTATTTATTGTTTGCCTTTGGCCGGAGGCTGTGAACATTTTTTCATCTTTTTTTTTCTTTTTTGCGGAGGGGTTTCCAGCCCAAGAGAACCTTAGATGCGACAGCAGCTTGTTGTTCATCTAACAAATTAACGAACGCCTCGAGTGTTGTTGCGTGCTATCGCCCCTCTCGCTGCCACAGTCTCCCCTCTCGCTGGCCCTCCCCACCCGAGAAAAACTTTGAAGTGTTAATGAATTGAGCGAGGAAGATGCCAAGGAGTTGGAGAGACAGAGCCAGATAGGCAGAGTAATGACCGTTGGCCGCTTTTGTGGTCAATTTTCTGGTAATTGAAATTATGATTTAATTTAATTTGCCACAAAAAGTGTTGACAGAAAGATGGGAATCAAAAGAAAAGGCCAAAGGGGGCAGAGATCAAGCCAAGCGAAACAGAATAATATCATATCTTGATGGAAAATTATATGCGATTGGGATTAATGTTGACAAAGGAGAAATTTGTCTGCAATGCCAATATCTGCTGGCGTCCAATTGTTTTGATTTGTTTTACTTAACGATGCAGGTGTGTAGATTTCACAAAGATAAAGCCAAGCCAAGTTAATAGGAAATCAATGAATATACAATAAATTATTTAGTGCTAATTGAACTAATTTGAAGCTTGGTTAAATATTCTATCCTAAATTACATTTAATACTATACTTTCCCTTTCATTCTTACTCCATTTTATTGTTTCTTATTTTCCCAAGATTAATTTGGAAATATCTAAAATAAAGCCTCCCCTTTTGCATGCGTATAAACTATAGAAGCTAACTAATTCGATTAAAGACACCAAATGAAGACTTGACCCTTTTAAACCTGTAATTAAATTAATTAACTCAAAATCTCGTATTGTCCCGATATATATGCTAATGGCATTCAAGTGATAATCGGCCCAACAGATGATTTGGTGCCGGGCTGAATAATTCAAATGGGATTATGTAATGTGGCATTTAATAATTCACATGTGAGAGATGTGTTTTAGGCGTCATTACAAATCGTTACAACACTAATAATCCGTCCAAATGAGTCATTAACAATTAATTAGAGCGCCTTATAGACGCTCTCAAGTGTTTGTGTCTGCAAACACACACGGATGTGCATAAGCAACTACACACACGCACTCACCAGTATGCATAATGGATGTCGTGGAAAGCGAAGGAAAGCGGAGGAAAATAGAGTCCCATTTTACTGCACTTTCAAAACTGCCTTTGTGTGTGCGGTTGCCACAAAACCAATTACAGCTCGATTCGAAAGCGTTTTCACTTTGGGGCCAAAATCGGTGCCACACACACAGACACACACTTAACCCCAAGGAAACTACGCAGCTGCCTAATGGAGCAAAGTCCTGGAGCGAGAAGGACTTAGTCCCTGAAGGCATATAAAAAGCATTTAATTTAAATGATGTTCAAGTGCCACGGATTCCAAGTGTTGATATAGCTGAGCAGCTACTTTCAGTTGTATTTTACGAATTTGGATACAGTATCTTTAGTTTGACAGTATTTAATATATGTATATAGTCACAGATAATTGCCTTCTTGCATGTATATGTATCTTAAAGATACAGCTTTCAGTTATTCTTAATAGCTCCTTCTTACTGCAACCAAAATGCATTTTAAATTTCACTTCCGCAAGCACTCAAGAACTTTTGTTTTAACTACTGATTTTTCACTTGCTTTAACGCCTTCACAACACCTCGCCCCTCCTAAAGTCCACCGTTTATGGCTTTTCCAGCTACGGAAAATGAGTTGCCAAAAAATTTTTAATTAGAAAATTCGCACATATGCACCTAATGTGCCCCGTTAACGATGCCATCGGGCGAAAGTGAGGAAGGAGCGTGCAGTGGGACGGGGGGCCAGGAAATCGCCATTTCCGATTAGGCACCTGGCAGGACTAACTGGCAATTGTTACCTGGCAACTGCCTGTGCCACCTGCCCATCGACAAAGGCCATTCACAATTGTCGCCGCTTTTCGAGGTGCATGAGTGCGGAAAAGCTCTTTTCACGTGTGCCCCAGCACAGGTGTGTTCAGCAGAATAGTTAGTGTGAGTGTGTGTGTGCTGTTGCCAATTAAACTGTTCATTTTGGCGGATTTTCTTTGTTTTGAGCCACTCGCAAGAGCGTCATGTCAGCCTTGTTTGCCGCTGCCAATTGATGCCTCATAATTGCTCATTAACCCAACAATCGCGGGACTCGCGAACAATTGCCATTTAATTACAGAGTATTTCGATTCAATTCTGGGCAATTTAAAGCCTGAGGACAATGAAACCAGGAAATAAATATGATCCTTGCTTTTACCTTCCCTTCGGACAATATAATATATCAAACTATTTTTACCAGATTTTTATTTGTGGACCCACTCCCTCCCTTGACTCATTCCGGGCCAATTGAGCTGACAACGAAAACACTTTGCCGGCTATTTAAGCCAACAGTCAGACGAACAAAACAAAACTTTAATTTACTTGCGGTCAACTTCTGTCCCATCCCCCCTCAGTCTCAGTTCGTCCTTTTCTATTACTCGTCTGTGCTCCGTGTACATAAAACATAATAAAAGCAAATACAGCAGAAAAACCAGGGGGCAGCCAGAGATAAAAAAAATTAATTTTCCACAAACTAAAGCCTTAGAAAATTTATGCTCTGCCTGCATAAACAAAAGCACATAACGAAAGGCAAAAGGCAAAAAACAAAAACGAAAAACAAGCAACAATTCAATTCATTGGCTGCGAAAGATGCAGACATGGCCAATGCTCGTGGTCAAAACGCACTGCTGACCGGAGGACAAACTTTTTGCTGGCAAAAAAAAATAGAGTTGAAGGAAGGAATATAGGGGCAGGCTGGTGGCCAGGAGCCATGCCATTCCTGCATAGGGAAGACGATGTTGCAGCTAACCGCAGGCATTCAATTCAACTAGAAAATACAACTTTGCTGCTGCTCCAAGCTCCAGTTCCTGCTCCTGCTGCTCAGACTTCTGCTGCTGCTGTTGCTGCTGCGTTTTTATTAGCTCAGACACAATGCAAAAAGCCTCTGACTGCCAGGACCTGCGTATAAATAATGAAAACGAAGCAACAACAACAGGGCTAGCAACATCCTTACGCAGCATTAACAGCCAAAGAAAAATGCTGGAAAAGTAATTCCCTCGCAAAAATAGAAACATACAAAAACAGGACGAAAGTCAGTCTGCAATTGAATCGAATATGAAAGTATCCTGTTGTAACTTGGCCTAGAAAATATAAAATAAATTTATAACTAGAATTATTATTATTTATTTGTGAATTTTTATGAATACATTTTGAGTTCACAGTTTTAATAGTCGATTTAGTTCAAGGAAAAGTCCTTCCAAAAACACTTCAAATTACTCTCGCAACAAATCTTCGTTATGAATTGGTAATAGAGTCCAAGGATTCACTTTCTTCACCCTCAAATTATTCCTTCTCTAAAGGCTCTCTCTTGCCTTCAGAAAATACTGGGTACTGCGGTGGAGGAGAAAAAACGCATTTAAAGTTCCCCAAGCAATTGGAGCGAAGCGCAGAACTTTTTTACTCCTGCTGCTGTCAGTGGGTTAAGTGCACGTACACACCAATAGTCCTTCCACACACACACACACACGCATACAGACACCAGGGCACATAGTCATGCTGCAAATTCGATGCATTGAAACCATCATTAATCAGGCAGTAGCGAATGGCGAACGAATGGCAAGGAGCACCGCAGAAACTTCCCTACTTTCGCTCTCTCATCAAGGATTGCCGATCCTTTAGGCTTCCCCCTTTTTGGCCCTGGAAATTATGCAGTATTTTCTCAGGAAATTTCGAACAAATGTTGATTTAAGATTGAAATTCTAATTTGAGAATCTGTAAGAATATTTGACGAAAGTTCACTTAATTTCTCCTTCCATTAAATCTTTGAGAATGGCTTAAACTTTGTATGTAACTTTCCCAAGGACATAAAAATCTTGAAATTCCGATTCTGTAATATTTTATTTGTTAAATACCTGGTTTATTAAACGTTTGAATCCTGGGCAGGCTTGCGTGTGACTTAGTTATGGAGTTCGGGGGCAGTGAAAATGTCACAGTCGCGTCACACCAAGCGTCCTTGTCGGTCTGACGTCCTTGCGTGTGTCGCATGTGCTCTGCGTCCTTGCGCCCGCCAACGAGTTATAACTTACTCCCAGCTGCCGCAGCACCTGCAGCCCCCCAGCCGCCCACATGGCTAAATCCTTCCATATCCTGCCGTGTGTGGGTGTGTGTGAGTGTGGGCGCTGCAATTTATTTTTCGCTCTGCTGCTCCACGACGACGACGACTGCTTTCTACTCCTGATGTAATTAGCGAAGTTTACCGTTGTGTATTTTTATAATACTATTTTCCCCTAAAGGTCCCCTTCTCTGGGTTAACAAATTGAGCGCTCGAAGGAGGATTTACTTTCATTAGCGTTTGATTTACGCTACCAATTCCGCTTGGAGTTATAGCTCAGGGACCCGCCAGGCCAGGATATATGAATATGCAGGGTCAGAGCTGAGAAGGATAACACTTTCTTACCAGTATGGGTACATTTATAAGGATTTTAGGTACCTAAAGTAGGGAAAAAATGTAAAAGCATTCTAAAAAACCTCTATCAAATATTCTAATTTTATTTTCAATAAAATAATTAAATGATTTGTGTTTAATAAATATTTTTAACGCTAAAAGGAAAGGTAAACAATTAAAAAATATAAATAAAAGAACGAATTCGGGTACAAAAACTGGAAGAAATTCCAACACTGGCGGCTTGTTTGCTGGTCCTGGCAGTGAGTGGAAAATTGTATGTCAATTGAATGGCCAGAAATCACTGTTTAAATTTGCATGCATTTGCAAAGGCAATCGGAGCCAAAGGACAAAGGACGAAGGCCGCTGGCCAGGCGGAAGCAGGTCAGCGGGATAACAACCAGCGGACTCCTAAGAGCCCGGTAACTGCGATGGCAGCAACCGGCAACGGTTAACGCGCAGTTGCCGCATGCATAAAACATAAGGATAACGAACGGAGCACCCACAACGGACAGGACAATCAGGACAGGGACCGGGACAGGTTGCTGCAGCTGATACAGGACCCTGCCGGAGGCATTGTATAATTAAAATTGCATTCAGATGCAAATGCAAATGCGAGGAGTGTAAGCTACAAAGCGTAAGGCAAGCGAACGCTCACAGATTAGACAACATCCTTTTCCAGGGCCGCTCGCTCCATTCATGATCCAGTCTTGGCATTGAGGTTGTCCGACCTTTGTTTGGTGGGCCGGGCTTCGGAAATCCTATTAGCCGCATATCGGCCCTGTTCAATGAGGCCATGAGGAACACATTAGTGCCCGGGGATTTACACGGACTTTGGCCAGTTTAGTGCAGCGAAGTCCTGGCCAATTGTGCCTGCCCGGCCCGTGCGGGTGTTGGGCCAAATACAAAGCAGTTCCGTTCTACCTGAGAGTGAATTACTGCCTCCTTCCTGGCAGATCCTTAAGCTCCTCGCCCGCTCGCATCGCTCGCATGCCTCGTGATAAATTTCAATATATGAAATAACTTCCCTCTGGCATATTGCATTCGTGCCGCAGCTAAGTGCTTTTTTATCCCATGCAAATCCCAGGCTAAGCGGCGTACGCCAGGAATTTGAATGGATATCCATTGATGCCGGGCATACTTTCCGAGTTCATTGCATTTTCGCACCTCGGATTAAGTCAGCAGCCAGCAGCAGCAGCAGCAGCGGGGGGCAAATGGGCGCGGCACGTCACCTCTTTTGCTCTCAGCGGCTTAGAGCACACGTGTCCCGGCAACAGGTAACAATTGTTGCACTGCCCGCAGGTCGTGTGCCGCTTCACCTGGCCAAGCACGCGCGCCCTTCACACAGGTGGAGGCCAGGTGACTCCTTGGCCGGGACAATGTCAAATGCGGGCTGGAAGGGGTGGCGGTGGCACACGTGCGCCTCTAATTGAAATGCAATGCGAGTGCTCCACACTCGAAAACCCAGTTCCCGGCAATTTGGTAAAAAATAAACATTCGTCTGCAAGCAATCACCTGGCCAGGCCCTCAAGGCATTAAGCATAATTTATTTCTTTATTTATTTGATTTTTTTGAAAATATTTGATACGTTTGTACTATTTATTTGCTTATACAGAGCTTGACAAATATTTTTCATAGTGAAATTATATTAAATATGCCTTTATTTGTTACAAATTATTTAAAAGAATTACTGAAACATTAAAAGAATCTTCTTTCTCGAAACCATATACCTAAAATCACATAATTAGCCCATTATCCTCTTATAAAAAATATGAAAAAAAAACCTTAGAAATTTTTAAAAATAAAAATTCCAATTATTTTCCTTTCCTTAAGTGAAAAAAAACCGCATATAGTATATGAGGTTTATACAAGCATAAAGTAGAGCTTCCCCAGCTGCCTTGGCTGGGGTTCTCCACAAGTTACGCTCACAATGCACAAACAATAATGCGATTAGATTTGACAAATCCAATTTCAATGACACTCGCTGGCATAACATTAATGAACTGCAAATATTTGTCCCTCACTTTACCTCTGCCACCTCCCGGGTCCCTTGCCCCGCTGTGTGGCACGTGGCTTGCGTTTCAATATTTGCTGCATGTAAATTTAAGCTCGCCCAATCGAGTGCAACAAATCGCAGCTCAACAGCATATCATACTTTGCATATTAATGCCACCGGCAGAGACAGCTCCTAGTACTCCACGGTGGATCCACTGCAGCCACTAGGAATGTCACCGCCAAAGAACAGTGGGATTGGTATCAAAATAAGTGAAGATTAATTAACTTAAAGAGAGAAATTCGATGGTTTCTAGATTTTAAAAATAAGAAAACAATTTCAAATATAGTTATTAAATTAATCTTTAAATATAGCTTGAAGATTATTTGTTATCTAAATAGAAGCATACTTTTAGGAAGCGAAGAAATCCAAATAGCCTTTAATTTTAATTTAAAACTTTTAAATCAGATACATTTTTATATGACAAATCCAAAATGTATCTTGATAACAATAATATTATTTAAGTAAAGTACCTTTACCTTTAGCTAAATTACTAGCTTAATCCCACAGTGCCAGCGCTCCAAGGGCAAGTGCAAACCGAATGGCAAAGCATCAGCTTCAGAGCAAATGCTGCAAATGATAGAAGGAAAATTATTTGTTTTCCCTCATTGAAAATCGCGCAGAGTCCGCGCTGCACTAGAAAAAATGAGAGAATGGCTGAATAAAATGTAAATGAAATTGTGTTGGGATTGGAAATGGTAATATGAAAGTGGCAGTGAGGATGAGAAAGGCTATGATAGCGAATTGATTGGCGGAGATTCAAGGAAAGACTTTGTTGCACAAAGATTTTTAATCGTACTTTGCTGGTAACTAGGTTTCGGCCACAAATAGTGAATAAAGGATTTTAATTTTTATATTTCCTACAAATAATTATAGATGTTTTCGTTTTGAATCATATTAGAAACTAATAAATCCAGTCAGAAGTTCAAGCAGTGTAAAAAAAAACCTGTATTTATGCATTTTCCAATTCGTAATTACTTCCCAAAAGTCTATTGAAATATCTCTTAAAACTTTAATTATATTTAGAAATACATACAATTCATTTGACACTTATTAATATTCAATATATACTTTAAAATATATTTTAAATTCAATATAACAACAATATACTCGAGTTATTAAGTAATTTATTTAGTCGGAAATAAATGCAGTGTTCCAGCAGGGCTCTAAAAACCTGTATTCTTGAATTATCCAATTGGACATTATATTATCGTCCCGGAAACAAGCAGTTCTTTTCAAAAGTCAAACAAAATACATATATACAATATCAACTATAATTCCCCAAAAACATTAATACAGTAAATATAGATCTACAGCTAACTAAAACTGTCACAACGATAAACTTTTAATCTTCTTTTTTTTTTGTCATTTTTCCGCCTTCACTCTTTAGCTGTTTACCATGGCCACTGGTGGCACTCAACTCAAATCGAGTGTCTCTCCCAGACCCCTTTTTATATTTTGACACATTATTTTCGCTTTGGCACTTCCCAAACGATCCCCCTGGTGTCCACCAGAGCTGAGATCCAAGGATCCGGCAGCTGGCAAGGTTGAAAGGCGCATTTAGGACCCATTACCATTAGAGGACACTTTGCTTTGCTCGAAATCAGCCATAAGCCGGGCCTGGCATCCTCTGGCCAGGACATTTGCATGATTTTTGCAAGAGTAATAAACGTGGCAAGCGAAAAGATGGAAAAAAGAAATGGGAATCGTCGAAGGGCGATGACGGGTGGCGGAAAGGGCAATGGCAATACTTAATGTCAGGCACGTAGCAGGGACACTTTGTGTCCATTGACATGACCAGTTCTCCTGTTAGCCAGCTCCGTGCCGCACTCCAGGCCCTCAGCCCTGCCGCTCCGCCAGTTGTCTGGAGTCATCCGCAAACTGCAGGAGTCGTGTCCTGGCATAACTGCCTTCACCTCTCGGACGGATGGGTCAGTTAGTTGGCATGCAAAATGCTTTATGCCCGGCACTTGCACCTATTCACTTTGTCATCGATTTGCAGACAAACTGTTAAAAAATATTCACCTCTGAACCGGGCTTAACTATGAAAAACTAGTTGTAATTTTTATTATTAATTATGCCTAATTGGCTAGGAAATTGTTGTCATTTAACTTTTGTGATTAATAATGCAAATATCCGATTATATATGTTAGTTGTTTTTTGAGGCATATCATTGGTTGATTGTAATTAGTTTATATTTAATTGGTTATGTTTTTATTGTTATTGATATGGTGACATTAGAGGCATGTCAATAAGCTCCGGTAAATGCTTTCTTTTTTCCGCTTTCCGCTTTACTCTTCCCTAAAAACAAATCCTATTTTTCCTTCCAAAGAGCAAAGCATAGACAAATGGAATACTAAAGTGGCATAAACATGGTTATCACTCAGTTGGAGTTCCCTGCAGTGTCTGACGTGTAATTCGATAAGCTTGGCTTAAAAAAAAACTAGCCATGGCTCAAATGAGTCGATACACTTTTAATAGTTTTTGCTGCTGCCGCTGCTGCTGCGGCTCGGGGGGAACTTTCTTCTTGAAACTTTGCAGCTTCCAAACGCAAACTTTTGCGCTTCGATAAACAACAACAAAGGGTCGGGTCGGGGTAGCAGCGGGCAAAGGAAGCACCCGATCCCAGAGTCCGGTCCGAGTCAAAGGCAAAGTGTTGACAGCTTGATGCGACATACAGGAGGAACCCTGAACTTTGGACAGCTCGAATGCATTGTATACAAATGCAGTTTCTATTGGCTCAACTGCAGGCCAAGTTTTGCTTTTCAATTTCGAGTAAAACTCGAACAAAAACTCACACACACATATGGAGAGCAGTAAAACGCTGTGTGCAAAAGTTTTTAGCAACACAAAGCAAGACCTGGCAAAGTTATGTCCCGCTCTCCTTGGGGTATTATTAGAAATTGAATTAGATTTCGTTTGGAAGGAGGCAGGATTGCAGGAGCAATCATCATTCGAGATCCACTTAAGGTGCGGCACACTCTTTGAGTACGCAGGAAGAAGGGATGTCAGGAATGGTGTATCAATTCAGCAGGATAACTGAAGGGAAAGTATAGGAAATTTATTTTATTAAGAGATATGTATGTATATATATAATTTTCTTTATATTTGTAATGATTTCTGTATTATTTCCTTACAGAAATTTTGATTTTCCTCAAATTATAATTATTTAATGATTTATTAATTATTTTGTGAATGTTTTTCATATTTTGTTAAACCAAATATAGTTATTGATACATAACATTGGCAAACTCGATATTCATCCCTAACCGGAAATGCGACATCCATCCCTAACCGGAAATTCCACTCCTTGCAAGCAGTTGGTGCGCCCTCTTCATTTGCCAAGAGAAGAAAACTCGCGCTGCAGTCACATCGAAAGTTTGCAATCAAAAAACTTAGCTGGAAGCCCAAAATTTGCGTGCTGAAAAAATAACCTTAGCATTAAATAGACTACAAAGTTGTTTTTACCCTTCGCTCCACCCCCTTTCCCTTCCCTTGCTAATCCTTTTAATTTTGAACTTTAACTTTGGCCGGGAAGCAAAAGGAAAATAGATGGAAAATAACCGAGTAGAACCAAACATGCGACGCACTCGGCGAAAGTTTTTTAATAACAAGTCCTGCAAGAAGGACGAGGCAGATCCATCGCAGTTATCAACGGGTTGGGCGGGGAATAAATTCCTCCCTAAACTGCACGTACACTGCACACATTTCCCTTTCCGGTCCAATGCCGTGACTTTTGTGGCCCGAAAACCCGAAAACTTTCAGTAGCCCGAGGCGCTTCAACCTCGTACCTCGAATCCTTTCATCCTCTCACCCCAGCCTCTGCCATAAAGTCCGGCCAACGGAATGCAAATACAAGTTATAATAATTTCTTTTCAATTTCCAGCCAAAGCAAGCACTTAAGGGGATCTTAGTTACGGGCAAGGGGAACAGTCCGGCGACGGACTGCAACTGGATATATATTGCCAGGATGGCGAGCAGTATTTGTCATTGGCCTCATCACTTCTGTGATTTCGCTGAAATTTGCATAATACCAAGTAAACAAGCAATTCCATTGAGTGGGTGGAAAGTAGGAACAGGACAGGCAGAGGGGAGTCAGGATTAATAACTCTTTGCAGACAGAAATTGGATATCATCCGACGGGCAGTCAGCCTGCGAGCAAGGCCAATTTCATTAGAAACGAAATGAAACGGCAGGCAAGGATCAAGGACAAGCAGAGGAAAAGGTGCACATTGAGAAAGCAGATGAGAAATATATACAAATTAGGTAGAACAAAGGTACTGAAAAAATCATTACAATAAAGGAAATCTTTACTCATTAAAAGGATTACAAGATTGTCTTACATCAAGGACAATTCGTTCGTTTTCAAGTGTAGTTCGATTTCTAACCCTGGTTTCTAACCTTGATTCGATTTATGGAGTGCGAAACAGGCTTGCCTGGGGAATGCTATCAAATCTAAACTTTGATCATTTCTCGTTTGAATTGTTTTGCACTTAAAAAGTCGGAATCCTTGGCTGCAAAACCCCCATCCAGTATTCCCTGATATCGCATTGATTTGCTAATTCTACCCAAGCGACGCTATAGCGGAGAGAAATGCAAGCAAGTAAGTTCACTTTTCAAGTTCCGGCACTCGCAAATCAGGCTCCACTTTCCACCGCCAAAGTTTCGTTTTCGGCAGCGATAAAAGTTGCCTCAATATACGGGAATTTCCCCCGGAGAGTGCAAATAAGTGGCACAATAAATTCGTTATTATGTTCCTACTTATGTCAACTCACCTCGTTGCAGCGATATTTGTGTATTGCCATGTCAAAAGTTATCGCCCGACCAAGCCGAGCAGACCTCGAGTGCTTGTGACAGGCTTTGGGAGGTCATAAATGGAACCTGCACCGTCGGGCAATAATTTCCGACCCTTTACCTTCCCCCCAGCCAGTCTCGGCTTATTCATTTTTGTGTGTGCCACCCAGGATCTCAATTTAATTACCGAGCAGCAGTGAATATTGACAGTGGCCCACAGCCTAGAGCTCGCCGTAAAAGCGTTTTAGCTGAGCGTAAAACCCATAAGCCTGTCAATCGCAAACCATCGGTTATATCCCCCTTCAGCTCAGTGCAGACCCTTTTGTAAAGAACTTTACCTGGTAACCACAACAAACATGCTACATTTTATATAGGAAAGTGGGAGAGTTGCGATATGGCGTTTATAAAGCTTAAACAATAAACTAGGGAGATGCAATATTAATTTAAATTTGAATAGCAGCAAACAGAAGCATTTAAGAACTTCTAATCACATTTATAATTATTAAAAACTTCAATTAAATTCGCCTTAGTTGTCGCTTTAATTATAGCTCTGTTAAATCATTATCCACATCATTGGAAACTCAAAAAAACTTCCACTGAGATCTCAAATAACAGCAGAAAAAGAAAATCACAAACACTTTTTTATTTGGTAATTAATACCAACGCTGCCTTTAATAACTGCAAGCCCTGTCGGGGATTTTTAAACATGCGAATCCTTAAAATCCTGCTGTAGCTGTAGCTGCTGGCAATAGATGATTATTTTATGGATGCCAAGACCAAAATCCCAATGCAATTTCACTTCTTTGGTTTTACTCTCCCGGGCGACTTGGCAACTTTTAATGGCCTCACTAATACAGTTAAGACCCGGCATAAGCACACACCCACACAGGAGAGAGATGGATTCGAGTCCTGTATACAAATAATTACATGGCAAAATATTTACATTTTGGTTTTGGCTTATGCACCAAATAGGCCAGGCCAGACGCCAGAGGTGCGGCGGGTTCTGGTTTCTGGGTTCTGCGCTCGGGCTTCTCTGCTTGGGCAGCAACTTTTTGGCCACTTCATATTTCATAAAAACATGCATTATGACTATTTTATGAAGCACGCGCCGGGAACTTTGGCAGTCAGGATGCAGAGCCGCCGCCCAGGACTCCTGTGTGCGCTAGGTATTTTATTCGAGTTGCCGCTATGCGTGTGTGTGGGTGTGTGTCCTGGCACAGAGCCCCATAAACCGACATCGTTGTTGTCCCCAGCCCTGTCCTGTACTGGGCCTATCTGCTTTATGGCCCAGCGCTTCCAGTGCATCCAACGGGGCAAACAAAGGATCCCACATTCATGGCCTGTGGGGGTCACAATTTCATGTGCCCTAAATGGCTCACTTTGGAGCAACAAAACATGGACGCAAATAGTCGTAAATGTGCCCAGAAACGTAACTGACCTAGCCTACGCTCGTCGGAGGCTCAGTTGGAGATTAATAATTTGGTCCAGAGTCCGGCCAAGTCGGTGGTCATTCGAGTGGCCATCGGCCGTCATTTGCAAGCCACTCGAGACTATACATAGCTGGCAATTCAATATCGAAATACTGCACCTGACTTGCCTTGCACACTCGAGGTTTTGATTAGATTATGCTCAGGACCCATATTCATCTCTCAAAGTGACGGCCTGGTTCCGATTCGAGCTTGCTGTTGAGCAATTATTTGGGAGCTCACCCAGCCGGCTAATTGAATGGTTTAACTAAGCGTTGGCCAAACACAATGCACAATGGCAATGGGATCGTGATCACTTATCCTTTGCTGGTCAGGAGGTCCTTCAAGTGAGCTGTGTGAGCGGATGCCCAGTTGGGGTCTTGGTTTCTTGAGCAGAGTGTGCGGAAGGGTACTTAATTACTTTATTTAAATCAGGGCATTAAATATCCTATATTCCTGGGGATTAACCTTTCAACTCTCTCCCTTAGCCATGCTGCTCTCAATATTTAAAATATTCTGGCACACATTCATGAACTCTTTTGGACAGATAATGGAGTTGGCCGAAGAGTCTCGCTTTGTTATGGTTCTCATCAGCTGTACAATGGCCTTGGCACTCATCCTGAATGTGCAGTCTGGCAGGGCGGTGTTCCTTGAAATTAATAGGAGGATGACCAACAGAAGGATCAGATCAAGGCTGGAGTCCTATCCATCGCCAGTTCACATTGTCAGCAGATTGACCGCCCGGCGGCAGCTGAAGCATCCTCTGGTGTGGACCCACTACAATGACTTGCCCTCGGCTATGCTTCTCAAGAACAATGGCACCACGGTGATCCTGCGAACATGCTACCCACCGAACGTGTTGCCCCACCTAAGCGGCGGTGAGCTGGGTGGCAGATACCATTTCGTGGAGGCCATCTTTAAGTGGGGCGTCACGAGATCTGAGCACTCGATAGACGGACAAGAAGTTTCCCTGGAAATGCAGGTACTTCACCGTTGTCCTAAGCGAAGGGAATACCTAGCGTTGAGCTACCTATTTTTGCGGGATCGCCATATGAATTATCCCTTAAAGCAAATCACAGAGAACCTAAGGTGTATCCGATGGCCAGAGTCCTCGATTGAGCTACCGCCCTTCGAGCTGGGAACTGTGCTGCGCACCTTCGGCAGGAACTACTACAGCTACCAGGGCACCTATGACAATGGGGAGGTGGAGTTGCCCGTCACCTGGTTGATTGACCCTCAGCTTGGCAGAGTCTGTTACCAGCAGGTGGCCGATTTTACAGGTTTGCTTGGAAAGGATGGAAGCAGGATCAAGAGCAACGCGAGGGTGGAGAGATCATTGGGCAGGAGATCTGTTCAGTTTTATTTCTGAGAAGCGTCCTGAAGAATAGAACTTAATAAATATGCTAAAATATAGAAGAGATTAACTAAGACCTAAACATATATTTTTCCTATACAAGAACCTCATTGATTTAAAGGATTTGAAATGTAAATATAGTTAAATATACGAAAATGACTTTAAAACTTAATTGTAACAAACATCTTTGTATACTGTTTCCAATTCCCTTGAAGGATCCTTTTGTTAGCACTAAAAATAGCCCAAATATATATCTATAATCCGCTTTTCATTATAGTTTTTTGATAATGGCCTTTAGAATCACTAAAAATCATAAAGCTGCCATTGCCGCATTTCCAGTCACTGAATTTCAAAGCTGAAACTTTAACGTTCGCCTTGTGGGACGTGCATGGGATTGCGATGAACTGGGTCCGTGGAGCACCTGACTCCCCATCCTCGAGGAGCAGTTAAGCATTTCGATTCGTGATTTGCACGCCATCGGCAGTCCATCAGCCTTTGAGCCCGAATGCCAGCCAACTGCATACATATTTGCCTATTTGACCCACCGACCAACCGAGCGACCGACCGACTGTCTGCAGATGCAGCCAGGCAAACAGGCAGAACTCCTTCCGCCTCCTCCTCCACCCGGGGAATTTGTTCATTTGGCTCCCGCTGGTGAAACGAGTCGGGAAATGCCTGCGAGCTGCAAAGGCTAAAACAGTTGTGAAAATTGTCGAAATTAATTTTCAATAAACGCCCGCAGAGCAAAGAGGGATATCGAGTACTGATTGGCTTAAAAGTTCCGCTCAAAATCGCTTTGAATGGAGGAACCTGAACCCCACGTTGGCCAGGAGCAAATCCGGGAATTCCACTTCGACAATGGGCGTTGGAGCTGGAGCTACAGGAAGCTCGGCATTCGGTTATTGACTTGGCCAGCACCCACATCCACCGCAGAGCGAACACACTGGAGGGGGGCGGAGCAGCATAGTTGGCCACTTCAAACGCGGCACAAATTGTTCCCCTGGCCCTGGGAATGCCATCGCAGGGATATCAAAAGGATTAGCCAAGAGTCCGGGAGACCAATGAAATATCCTCCAGCCCCACCTTGTCGCCGGCAGACATTCTGAGCGGCGAACTGGGAACTCCTATTACAATTTATTTCAGGCGTAAAACCAGCGAAGGAAATATTTGCGGCGAAAGTTTAAAATAATTGTTGATGTAACGAACCATATCCAGGCGCAGCCGGAGGAGGGGGGCGTGGCCCAAAGTGAAACAAAGGAGCTGTAGCTGAAAGTGTAACTAAAGCTGAGCCCCCAAACAGGACGACCGAATAGTTTTCGCTTGGCAAATTGTTTAAAGTTTTGCCCGGTTTCGTTTGCATGCATATATAAATATGGACGCGTCTGTGGTTGTTGTTTCCGAGTGGCCACAGTTCCAGTTCAAATCGCAATGATGCCCAGCTCTTTCCTCCCAGAACCCAGAACCCAGCACCCAGAATCCCGTTCCCATCTCACCCATCGCACCCGCTTGGCCGTCAGCAGTTTGCAAGTCAAACAATTAAAACAAGCTTCAAACAATTTCCATTTAGATGCGAATAACAAGTTGTACGTATACTAGACACATGTCTAGACTGAGGCGATGAGTGCGAATTTCGCAGAGAGATTGGCCATCAATCAGGCCTGAGCTGTAAACAAATCAGTCCCCAGGTTCTGAGATCGGGTGACAGACCATTGTCCGTCTGAAGTTGTGCTAAATTGGGCTGGATTTTTAATTAAATATAAATTCCCTTAGCGATTTGTTGCCTGTGAGCTGTTGAAGTAATTCAAAGTATTTTTTGCTATTTATTTATTGTGAGCTGGGACTAAGCAATAGTAAGAGGGGAAGCTAATAATGTAACATAAGTTTTAGGTTTAAACATTAAATAAATATTACTTATTATACTAATATATTGATTAACTTAATGTGGTTTGGAGGAATATTATCATAAACTTTACTTTGATTTGCAAAGGTTTACAATTTTAGTTAGAAGTTTCCAAGTTCAACTCTTTAAATGTATTTATCAACAGCCGAGACATGTTTTATTAATTCAGTTATTAATTCTTAATTTATGTGCTAATCTAAATACAAATTTATAAATGGCAATAGTTAAATTTACATGTACTTTCCGGCAATTTGTTAAATGCAAAAGAAGAAACTCTTTCTTTATAGTTCTGATTTTATTGAACTAAAAAATGATTTATATCAAGCAATTTTGCTTGTATTTGCTAAATAAATATTATGGACTTTAATTTATATTATGATTAACTCTATTTGTTGGAATTATAAGCTATATATTTGAAAGATTGATAAGAGTCTACTTCCCTGTTACATGTTCCTTATATTTATGATATGAATGATAAACTTTGCCTTTCAGTAATAATTCATATTAATTTAAATGCATTTATTAGAGAATTTAAAACACATTTTATACATTTTGTACATATATTTATTTTTTATTCGAAATTTGAATGGAAGACATAGGAAATTTTTCAGCTGTCAAGTCCTAACCGGTGCGAATGTACTGGGTGTTGTCGGTCTGGATCAGCACGTTTCCAGCTGGGAAAGTAAATAATTAAGGCAGATTTCGAATTAATTTATTACATTTTCTAGTTTTAGTAAATTTAATACTTACGTTCGGGAGCAGCGTAGGCCAGGGAAGCGAACATGGCAAGGAGAACGGCGGCGGCTTGGAAGATCTTCATGTTTGTGGTTTGGTGGTTGATTTTTTGGTTGGTGGTTGGCTTTGGGGTATGACTGAGTTACTGATGCCCCACTGACGAGTGCGAACTCTTTTATAGCTAGCCAATCGAACGGCAGTGGTCTGGGCAATTCCACGCTGGGGGATTACACAGGTTCAAAGATCGGCTTAATCTCTTCACTCGTCAATCAGAGCTTCGCTTGTTGTTGATGCGATTTTATGGGATTCGAGGGAACCGGGAACCTGTCTGGGATTCTACGCAATTCAATTAGTGCTGGTTATCGGCATTCGCATATAGTATGTGCACACGTAGCTCACGACCATTAGAATAACTGGAACTGGGTGCAAACAGCGCAGTATGCAATCCAGTTTAATGTGGCAGCAGTCACCTGTCCACACCTGGAGTTTCTCTGGAAAAGGCCATTGGGAGTGTTTTTATTGCACTGAGAAAGGTGCTCGTGCCAACAGCAGCCGCAATATGAATTCTTAATTAATTCTTTGCGTGTTTGTAAACAAAGTATTTGAAACAAAGATTATGTCCTGACTTTAACAATGACCCATTTTATGGATTGAATGGAAAAACACTTCCAAATGTAATGGATATTCAACATTTAATCAAATAATTAAAAAAATATATATATCTTAGAGTAGAAGAACGATCATGTGAGCATGTGTGAAACTTGTGCTCGTTTTTAACATTTATTTATTTAATTCATAAATTATTAATATTTCTTACACCTTTGCAGGGGTAATATCATTTTTGTAAGATGCTTGCAACGCATTAAAGAAGTTATTTCTCGGTCAGCTTTAACAGCCAAGTCTATCAAACCATTTTTGTTATAAAAGAAATCTATATTTTTTAAAAAGGTTATCATTATGGTAACATTAGATCATTAAAATTATTAAAAATTCAATATTAATTTAATTTTGTTGAATGCCTAAGACCATTATGCTGATTTATTAATCATATAAAAACTGGCACAAGAAACGTTGCGAATTTTAATATGTTATCTTGTGGCTTGGTTATTTTATTTTATAATTTGTATTGTCCCCAAATAAGTATTATACAAAAGAATCAATTTTAAGCCCCTTAACTAGGAATATTTTCTGGTTTCTTATTGGCATTTAAAGTCATACAAATTTCGATTTAAAAATTAATAAAAGATTACATCTTTAAAACGATGATTTAATTTTTATAATTCTTAAGTGTAACTTAAAAAGAAGTATACAAAGAAAAGCGAAATTAATACCTATTTGGCTTATCTATGATCGATTTGTGACTACATATTAAAGGTGTCTAAAATATTTCTAAAATATTAATAATATTAACACCTTTTAAGGCTTTAGTAAATGAAAAAAAGTTCTCTGATTTGCCCAGCTTAAAACAAAGTCATAACCGATTAAACCATTGGAAATATTCATTCACGTGCTCAACTTATTTACAATTAAGCACTCGCATATCAGCTACAAGCGAATTATCAGCTCGGAGCCGATTCTGAGCGATCAGCTTGAGCTGCCGATCGTGACCCTGGGGTATTTCGACTCGTATAGGAAATTCCAGATTTCCAGCTGAATGCACCGAAGCCAGAGGCGGAGACGGTGCTATATAAGCGGTTTGTCCCAGCAAATGCCAATCAAAGTAGAATCTAATTTTACACTGCAAACATGAACTGCCTGAAGATCTGCGGCTTTTTCTTTGCGCTGATTGCGGCTCTGACGACGGCAGAGGCTTGTGAGTAATCTGGAATCTAATCAAAAGTCGGCTTTTACTTATCATTTCGAAATCTTTTCCTTTCTCTTAGCTACCCAAGTGTTGAACGCTGGCGGCCACACTCTGATTCAGACGGATCGTTCTCAGTACATTCGCAAGAACTAATAGAATGTAAAAACAAGAAATAAATACCTTTAAAATATAACAATTTTTGTGTTGTGAATTTTAAATTTGGCGCACTATAGTTCCAAAGGGTCATACTGCTGAAAAATACTGGAGCAGGGCTTGTTTTTCCCGATGCGGGTGTGTGCACACTGAATATGATCTCAGAAATCAGCTGTTCGCATAAACAAATTTTTGTTTGCAATTTGAAAGTGGAAGTTATTTATTGATTAAAAGTGATTAAGCTTTGTTTAAGCAATATACACAATTACAAAACTGTGTGATTCTTAGGCATAAATCACTGACAGCATGAATTAAGGGCACAATTAAACAAAACACCAAAGTAACGCGAAGATTTGCTTTCCTTGCTAAGCCGGTTTTTGAGTTTGGATAAATGAATGAATATTTCCGAAAATAATGACTTATAACTAGTCATTGTTCAAGTAAGCTTTTTATGGGAAAGCCAGCTTAAGGTATGGATCATAAAAACATGGATCATAAAACGTTTCTGGGAACAATAACTAACTTGTGGCTATTTTTGTATACTTCCTCACAGAAGACCAGCTTGCACTGCAGCTCAACATCACCACGATCCTCTCATGTCCGACATCCTATAGCTCTATAGGACCAAGGGTCTTAATTACTACTAGAAGTTTAAGACAAAGATTTGGTCTTGTTTAATTGGTTGCCCAACTTTATAAGAGAGACCCCTCCTACATCTTAAACGCAAACCTCTGTCGCCTTCACTAACGGCGGAATTACATCCCAGAGAGAAGAATTTCTCCTCAGGTTTGTTAACTATTTAACAACATAGTAATAATACTAGTATTCTCTTCAGTAAGCATCGTAGGACTCATTATAAATATAGTTATCTGATCGTTAATAGTCTGACTTCTATCAACTCTCTCGGCGCTCAACTCAACAACTTACATACGCTTCTTAATAACTTTTACAACTAAGTCATTGAGTTTCTATCTTTATATTCTTTCAAACCTATAAATAACTTGTATTAGTAATGAATATTTGCCATAGATACACATATTGACACAAATATTGTTTATTCTCAAGGGGTTTAAATACGTTTGTTTCTTTTTTTTCCACTTCCCTCCAAGTTACTTAGCTTTCTGGTTTCAAGCTTAAGCATTTATGTATTTATTTATTGATATACTGTTTGCAAATGAATTAAATCACAACACGTTGTAATTCAATTAAGACTCTTCATGTAAAAGTGTTCATTCTTCCCCAAGCTGTTGACTTTTCCAATAAAAAATTTGGTTTAGTTGGTTAACTTGTTCTTTCTCTCACTTTTAATTGTATAAAGACCACAATTTCACAGTTAAACAGCTTCAGAAACTAAGCAAATATAAATGAAACTTTATTATATGAAGAACTCAATTGCATTTACTTCTCTTTAACAATCGGATATTTGTAGGATTCAATAAATTCTATTGTATTAAATAGAACAAATACTACAAAGAACTTTGAAATCATCTTGATGATAAAACCAACTAATAAGAATTTATTTATCTTTAAGTTTACGCTTGAAAAACTGTATGAATCATATAAATTACACCAGAAACCATTTAAGCTCAAACTCAATTCTTATCCCACCTCTTTCAGCTCCAAGTGACCTGGCCTGGTGACCGGCGTCGACTTCCTGGCTGCAGCATCTTATCGCCGGTCAATAAATGTACGTAAATGTGCCCACGACAGGACAAACAGCCGTCGCAGTCGCAGTCCCAGTCGTCGCAGCCACAGCGGCAGCAGAAACAATAACAATAGTGAAGCCGCAAACTCAACCACAACAAGCCACAATCGGCAATCATCAACACTGGCGCGCCGCAGACCGAGGAGGGGTCAGAGGGCAGCGGGCCAGATAGCAGGATAGCAGGATTCGAGGGCGCCAGTTGCATTTTGACAGCGGCAAAGAGTCGAACCGACGGCAGCGAACCAAAAACACCCGCGCATAAGCCATGACAGCTGTAGGAGAACCCTCAGCCCCCGGGCAAAAGCCAGAGCCACAGCCGGAGCTGGAGTTCCAGTTCCAGCCACATCCACAGCCGCATCAGGCGGCCAAGAATCTGCACGCCCTGCTGGATCTGCCCGCGGCGATGGAACTGCGCCAAATTGAGTTGATCTATCGGGCGGAGGGTAATGCAAATTTGGTGCTCGCCTTGCCGCAATTTAAAAAAGTTTTACGTTTGCCAAAAATGATATCCAGCAGACTGCGGAATGAGCGGGCAGAGGTTGCTCGGCCGGAAGGGCAGAGCGACTCATCCGCTGGAGCCGGGCCTGAAAAAGGTTCGTATATAAATGTGCTTACATTGAGATAAAAAGCTGTCTTTATCCTGTAAAATTGAGAAATTATTCACCATTTTTTTCGGGTAACTAACTATTGATGACCCACAAACTTCCACAAAGCAAACAATTTAGAACTTTCACTTGCTGAATTTATTATATTATTATTTCAAACTCCCTGGCCTAGTTTGTGTTATAAATTTGTAAAGTTTGATCAAATATTTTACGCAAAATTGATTCTAACTCCTTTCTAAAGGAACTTTGATTTATAGATTCTTAAATTTTCCTTTTTCAAATTTTTATTTTTCTCTCCGTGCAAGGCCATCGCCTGTTATTGTTAGCTGTATGTACGGCAGCCGACATTTTCCTTTTTTTGTTGGACAGGAAATGGTTGCGTGCAACTTCAAACACCCAGACAAGCTGCTGCTCCCAGCTACCAGCTCCCAGCCAATTTGAGTATTGTGCTTTGGTTATTGCCCGCTTGGCTGGATTTCGACCCATCCATTGCCCACACCCACTTCCTTTTCCCTTCGCCGTTAGCCCTTTGCCCTACCTCCTCCATGTCCCTTCGGGAATCTCTCTATCTTTGTGCATCTTTTGGCTATTGCATCAAATGTGTTTATTTCATTTATCCACATTTCTTCCATGTTTCCTTCGTGGTCCATGGTGGTCCATCTTCTCCAACTCCAGCTGGCGACTTGACAATGCCGGATTTTATGGCTTATATCGGGATAATGCGCCGTCTATTAGGAAATGAGTTTGTCTGCGGAGCGGATATTGTTGCCATACCAAAGGAAGACGATAGATTCTGGATAAACGAGCACATACGCGCCCACAGACCGGGTAAGTGCACTGTGGGCAAAACTATTTAACTAAATTGAACAATGAGAGTTTGGATTAGAACTGGGAGAATCTGAAAATGATTTAGTTTGCAGGGAATCCCTGCATAAAGTCAGATTATTATTACCTTTTCTATAAATACCTTTAATTTAGTTTTATATACAACTTTTTCGCTTTTATAATTTAAGAGATATATGCAAAAGGCAACCTAAATAAAATTGGTCTTTAAACTCTACTTCACTGTGCCGGTTGTGGCAACAATTTAGTATTTGATCAGCTTTCGCTGCAGTGCCTCTGCCCATTGGCCTTTGCCTTTGCCACATCCACAACCTCCGCCCCGCGTCCTGGTCCTGGCCGCTGTCCAAAGCCTTTTAGAGCCACTGCAATCAATCATAAACGAGCGTTTTAGTGCTTCGTCCCAGGCCAGTCCCTTTCACTGACGTTTACGATGCGGAGGCTCCCAGGTTCGGGGCTGCTGCTGCTGGTCCTTTGCTCTAGTTTCCAGTTACCAGCTCCCGACTCCCGGGCTGCCAGCTTCATCCAGCCCGTCCACATGGGACTGATTAGTGGCGGACGCCATAGTCGTGGCCATATATCAAAATCGGGTTTATGCCCGGCAGCGAGCAACAGGCGACTGCCCGGTGCATCCATAGAGCGCTGGCCAGCGATTTATCATTCACCGGCGTGGTCTAACCCAGCGGCGTCTATATATCAATAATCGCCGGATGCTGGCGCTTGCACTTTACATTCATTCGGCTTTCCCTTTTACCTTTAGCTCTAGCCTTTACCTACCACTCCCAATGCCTGACTTGCCCGCTCTTCATTCCGTTTGTTTTCCACCCCGTTGCAGTTTCGCGTCTGGATAAGGAATTTGTGGGGCCATTCGGCCTGCTGCTGCCAGATGTGACCCAATTGCCTGCCACGTTCGATGTTTTACTTGCCAATTTACAGGTGAGTTGGTCGTCGTCATCTGCTACCGCTGCCGCTGCCGCTCCTGCTCCCGCTTTTGGAACTGGGATGCTGATGCTGCTGTTTCGCCTGCCGCTGTCCAAATAAATTGTGTATTTTGTACAAGGACAATATTGGCATTTTTGGCCATATGTGCTGGACACGTTAGCTGCCGCCGTGCTCCAGCTCCGCCTTCGGCTCCCTGCTCCCTGCTCCTGCTGCGGTTTAGTTTGCTTTGTGCCGAGGCAACCCCATTCCCACCATCCAAATTCGGAGCTAAACCCTGGCCAAGGCCCATAAATCAACGGTTCTTTGTTTTGAATTAAAGTGGGCAACAGTGTAAACACTTTGTTGGTGCTAGTCGCCAGCTACTCCGTCCACCCCGCCCGCCGATATGCCGCCAATCCAGCCCAGCCCGCCAAACGCCGCTGGCCGTTTCGATTCGTTCCGTTTGGTTTGGGCTTGTGCGGTTATAAAAGATGCCGAAATTGCTTTGAAAGTGCCCGCCATAGCTGCAACTTTTATTATATGCCCTATGTACCCCAAATCGGACATTGCCGCCGGGTAGCTTAGCTGACACACATGAGGGGATCCCCCCAAAGAAGGCCTTTCCCGCCCCTCGGTGTTCAGGGTACTCTCCGGTTCGATCATTCCCGGTACGCTATTTCTTCTTTTTTTTTTGTTTTTGTGTTGCCATTTTTTGGCTATTTGTTCGCCGTGCTCGGTGGGTACATATTGAATTTATGGCTTTGGTGCCAAAGCATTGACCGAAATAAAATTGCCAGCAAAGGAAACAAACAGCCAGCGGAGCGGGAGAGCCATTGAGAGGCATACGTATACGTAACGTGGCCATAACTAACGCCATATTGTGTGGCGGGCCAGAGAAATATATAGGGAAAAAGGTAAGCTTGCTCCTGAAAAAAAAAACCTTTTAATTGCGGCTTTAAATGTTAATTTTCAATTTCAAGTTGGAAAACGAGCGAACGTCCATGCCGTGCCGACCGGTTGGCTCCATAACTCATCATACAATCAGCGCAACAACTTTTGTTTTATGTCACAGCGGCGGCAACAGCAGCAAAGGCAACAACCAACGGCAACAGGAGCAGCGATAACCTGGGCGACCCCCAATCCCGACCCATCCGAACCCATGGAAGCTTTATTCATGGTGGCTTTTTTTTCCTGCTGCGCTCGTCGCTGCATTTTCAAGTCAAAATGGCATCAACGCCGGGGCCAAAAGTTCGCGGTACACGGCAGGCATAATATTTCATGGCAGGACATGCCGGCACCTTCCTTTTACTCCATTTACTCCCGGGAACAGGGACCGGGACACAGTGTGAAGGAGCGAGAGCAAATAAGCGAAACGATATAATTTTGCAGGCACAGGGCACAACAGGAGATGGAACCGGAGCAGCAGCCAGGACCAAGGAGGCAGGAGAGAAGCGAAGCGGTGTCCGTCGTCTGGGCGATACATATGCCATCGAAATAAAACCCAAACAAGGATGGCTCCAGTTGGCAAGTGATGTCAACGATTTATTTGATTTAATGCCAGCAGGAGCAGAGACAAAGGCAAACAGAGAGAGCGGGAACAAGCAGGACAAGCATCGTCCAGAGGAGAAGCTAAAGGATCGGGACAAGTGCTGGTGTCGCTTTTGCAGCATGCAACTGCTGAAGGTGAGTGGGAGAGAGAGTGGCAAAGATAACGAAGGTCGTTTTAGTTCTTCATTCACTACCTTCGACAGCTGCACAATGGGAAAATCAAACGTCTGGGCCACTACTGTCCGCTGGAGCTGTTCTCAGGGTATGTCATCGAACCCCGTGCGCCAAACAATGAGCACGAAGGAAGGAGCCTGGGGGCGGGGCAGGCTGTCGGATGGACAGCGGAGGCCGCTCCTTTGGCACGAACACCGAGTCATAAATTTCAATCTGCTCCATTTGCGTGTCCTGTCGTGCTTCATAATTCCAACACTTTCGGTTACTGTTTGCCACTCCTTCTGCCTTAGTGCAGTGCTTTTTTTCCGCCTCTCCAGGACCCTGAACGGTCCGTACTCGGGTCGGGTCTCCAGGACTCTGGGTCTTGGTCCACTTCAATTGCAATCCCAATTCCAGGCCCGCTACACTCATTCGTTTATTTGCGGCCCGCTGTTTCAAGTCATGCGTGCATCCGTGCACAAAATTCAATTTGCTTGCGCTTTCATTCCGGTTTACCGCCTGCCACGCCTCCCCAACTTCCCTTTTTCCCCTTTTTTTTTTTGGCCCGTGCTCCTTCCTGCGGCCTCTCGAATATTGTTGCCATTTCTTTTGCCTTTGTTTTGGGCGCCAGCATCTTCCATATATCCCATATGTATATACATCAGTTTTAATAGTATTATTCATAAGTACACTACGTGACGAAATTATTCGATTTGCTCAGCAAAATTCGCGACTCAAGGCCACAAAGATTTGATAGGTTGCGATAGATAGATATATAGATTCAATTTATTTATTATTTTATTTATTCCAACTTTACTAAGTAATGTTATTTAAACTGAAGCGTATTTTATCTATTAGTACTCTCATCGAACTTGATTAGTTATAAATAGTTATATATCTTCTGAGCAGAGGCAGGGCACAGAAGCTCCTCCCTTAACGCAATAAACAGGACCGTAAATATTTTAAAATACATTTTATATTCACCCTGAATTACTATAATTTTCCTCACTGCATGAGAGGCACTGTGCACTGATGTATTTTCATTGGTTTTTCTCTGCTTTTAGTGCACCCAGTCGTATGCTCGATGCCTTGAATGCACTTTTCGCCTGCCCGCAAAATAATTTACGTGTATTTCAGAACGGCAATTTAATTTATGGCGATCACGCGAATTCGATTTCCTTCGACGAATTGAACTCGCGTGTCTTTCCCGGGTAAGTCAAGCTGCATTTTAAATAAATATTATTATGACGAAGAGAAAAACTGAATTTATTCCCAAACAAGTTGATCATGAGTGGTGAAATATGTGCAATCTGGAAAAATGTAAATGAAACAATTTTATTAAGAACTCTCTTAGCCTTTGTTATAATTACTTTTTGTCCGGCTTGCTTCCGGGTCCTACATAAATTTCCTTGGCTAGTGAAAAAAAAACCCGGAAACTCTAGAACAATTCCAGGAAACACGCAAATATTCAATAAATAATGCAAGAAGCAACAGCCAAAACACAAATTCTCGAGTGCCAAATGCCAGCATCGCCATTTTCCCGGCTGCATTCCATTTCTCTCTCTCTCTCCACCGCTCTGCCTGCTTTACCTGGCTTTTAACTTTTTCTTATGCTTTCCACCATCAACACCCTGCTGGCTATGTTTTTCCATGGCCGTGTCGCTTCAACACCTTTTGGCACAACGTTGACAACGCCGACGACGTCCGAACGAAATGGGAATGCGCATTGAAAATGCTAACAAACAAAATTTCACCAATGCCACCGCCACCGTTACCGCCACCACCATCGCCATCGCCATCGCCATAAAATCTCTGAAATTCTCCAGTGAAATTATGGTGCTTATAAAACATTTGCTGGTGGCCTGCCTGCTAAGGGAATATAAGGTAAGGAACACTGAAAGAAAATCATAAAAGTAACCCCAAATCACGCACAGATCGGAAGACAAGATAGTTTCTATAATCTGTTTAGCTTCTACCACAAAAACTCTTTAGTAAACTTAGCTATTTACCATCATTTTATACTTAATTTATAAGAATTAAGAACTATAAATATAAATATTATATTAACTATATATATTGTGGTTTTTTCTCGGTGCAGCAGGAGGAATCCTATCCAACCCAAAGCCCCAATCAGATCCAGAACCCAAGCCAGAGTCACGACCAAGAGCAGCTGCAGCTGAATCAGATTCGCGTTTCAATTGCGGCAACGGAGACAAAAGCCGGAGCTGCTGAAATTGTTGTCGCTAATGTTGTCATGCCGTCCGGAGCCAGGGCTGTTGTCACTGCTGCTGGTCAATCCACGACCCGTACACGACCAGCTGCCGCAAGAGCAGCAGCAACAACAACCCAAAGGTACACAAAGCTGGCCAGAATGGAGGCAACAACAGCGGCCACGGTCGTTGGAGTAACATCGAGAAGCCAACTGGCCGGCAATGTGTTGGCAGTGGCCACTCGAACGGAAACAAAAACGGAAACGGAAACACAGCCAACTCCAAGTACGAGTCGGCAAGGGAAGCTGCATCAGAATGAGACCGAGATCCGAAATCGGAATGAGAATGAGGCTGCGAATCAAATTCAAGCACAAATCAACAAAGCGGAAATATTTAGCTTACCAAAAAATTGTGTGCTGCAAAAAATTTTGAATTTGCAATTGCTGGTGAAGGTAAGCCAACCAATCAAAGTTCTGCCCCTGCCGCAGTCGTCCGTCCGTCTTTGTTTGGGTTTCCCGGCCCAGAGACGCCAGGCAATTGAAGATAGCTTTTCGTTGGCTTTTTATACCCTTTGCGATAGGTTTATAGTCTAGTTTTTAAAGTTGTAAGGAAGGATACCAGCAGGTAAAGTTCATTCTTTTAAATATCCATTAAATTTCTTAAAAAACATGTGATTCCCATCTAAAAACAGGCCAGGTTTCGCAATTTTTTCCACTATAATCCATGTCTTCAATAGTTATAATTGGTTTTCAAAAGTGTATTCAATTCTTCGTTCCCCCAAGTTTGCTTTTATGCTGTGTTTTTTTCCCAAAATGCTCAGGTGAGCAGTTGAAAGTTGAAACTTTACTCGGAAAGGCGGTTAAATGGCCAATGGGCGGCAAGTGGCTGCAAAGTGGCTTTGTCCAGAGAGATGAAGAGACTGGGAGTAACATTTCTTGGCCATTGCAGGACCAATTCCCCTTCATGTGGCAATCCGGCTATGCTAGCCCCACCCAATCCCTGCCCACTTACAACGCTCTACGGGACCTGCTGGCCTCAGTCAGAAAGGCAAAGGAGAAGGAGCAGCTCAAACCGGATCTGGAGCAGGCTTACATGCTGGGAGCCACGGCCCTGGACTGCTCGATAATGTTGACGTTTCAGGAAATCGAAATCGAATGCCAAGCCGATTGCCCCGATGGCCAGAGGTAAGTTTTATCCACACAATGCCGCCACCGTCACTAATCGAATTCCAAATCTTCCGCAGCACGGACGCTCTGCAGCCTTGGTGCGTCTCCCTGCTGGGTCATCACTTTCTAACCAAGCTCAGTGTGCTCGATTTGGATCCGAAGCCCGACAGTCACTTTCATAAATTCATAAAGCAGACACGTGAAATTGAAAAGTGCCGTCGAGCATTAAATTAATTAATAAACTTTACGCCCAACTAAAAGCCGCACGCATCGACTGTCGGGCTCACAAAACTGTGCCACAGTTTTTACTTTCCATATACATTTAGTTGGATTTTTGAGTTCGTTTCATACCCGCTCATCGCTGGAGTAAGAGTATGTGTAATCGGATGAGTGTTTGTAGCTGGGCGGATAAAGGGTTTCGAATATCATCTGCTTAACCTGCCAGGCAGAGTTACTATTATCCAATTAAGTTTATGGGTTAACTTCATCTTAATTGGACGTAATTTGAGATAATTCTAGTTTTACCAGACAGTGCCTGAAATAAAGCCCGTTTACTTACAAAATCTCTGATTTAAATGTTATTATTAAGTTTTAAATTAATTGGACATTGCTGATCAAACTTAAATGGATAAATATCAAATTTTCAAATCGTATGGTTAACAATTACCTTCTTATAACCATAATACAATCCATATTAAAGCATCGGATGGTACCCATTATTCGTTAGATCGACACAGTTTTGCTTAGTTTTTCCATATTTTTTTCATTTTTACTTTTCTGCGCCGCACCTCTAAAAATGGTTTTTCCCGCAGCTTGACAGTGCAAAAGGCAGCCGCGGCAAACAAACCACAGGATACACGGCGCTGTCCTGGCTGGGGCAGGAGGAGCTTTGAGCTAGGGCATAGTTATGGGGGCATGGCAGTGGAAGTGGAAGTGGGAATGGGAAATGGCACGCCAGAACACTCCTTAATTAATTTCCATGCGAATGCGGGCGCCATACGCTGCCTGGGCGCCGCAGGATGTGTCCGGAGCCGTGGAACCACGGAGCTATGCAAAGTTACAGTCGGGGAAGTTGGCCCGCCCGCGCACTCTGCGCCACAGTGTCAGTCGCCATTCACGCTCGGGACTAACCAGTTTGGCCAGCAGCTATATTTACGCGAAAAAAAAAGAAACGGACTTTCAGGCTGGCCAGGAACGATGGGCAACAAAGTTGTGACATTCACCGAACAGCAGTTGGACGACTACCAGGTGAGCTATCAATCTGTCGATGTATAGAATCCCACAGCTAATTTGGTTTCGGTTTCATGCATTGCATCGGTGCCCCTCGAAAATGGGAAAGGATTGCACGTTCTTCACGCGCAAGGAGATCCTGCGGTAGGCCATTTGTATTCCCGTAATAAGCCAAAACTATTCCATTTCATATGGCGGCAGACAAAGCCCGGGCCGCCATTGTTCCCAGCATCCTTTTGTTTGCCACTCGGCGGCAACAAAGAGCAGGAAACAGAAGAAAATACCCACACGACAGCCCACAGACAGACGCTTGGGACACAAAGGCTTCCATCGCCTCTATCCGCCATCACGTTATCCATACCCTCTCAGAGGGGATCACAATTTCGACAGTATCCAGATTCCCAAATCGATTCAGACATAATAGCTTCCCTTTTCGGAAGGATAATTCGGAGGGCTTCTTTATCGTAAAAGTTTGTAAAAGTATTTAAAATATTCGTTGAAATTTAAAGAAAGTGATTGAAAAAAGGTGTATAAACTATTTTCAACTTAAAATTTGAATGTTTTTTGTTAATTAAGGTTTTTGTTGATATCTTTAAAGATGTTTGTAATATGAATAATGTTTAATGCTTTTTGAATTCAGCCTTGAAAAGAATATCCCTTGAAGGTTAATATCTATTTTGTTTGTACTTAAACAAACTGAATTTATCACTAAATGAAAATCTATAAACCCAGACCGAGAGTATTTCCAACTTCGATTTCCCGAAACAAACCCATCATCTTGTTTTTTCTACACGTTACAGCGTTCATAAACGTTTTCGTGAGCTGAGACCGGATTTGGTGCCTCGCCAAATGACCGAGGGTCAGGCCTCGAGTGTCAAGGTTCCCTGCGAGTGCATCGAGAAGATGCCCGAGTTGCGTGAGAATCCCTTTCGCCGTCGTATCTGTGCGTAACAAAGGATTCGAAAGCCTGCATAAGCAAACCAAAACACTAAAGCAATTTTGTCCTTTTCACAGGCGAGGCCTTCTCACGCGATGGCCAGGGCAATTTATCCTTTGAGGACTTTCTAGACGCCCTCTCCGTCTTCAGCGAGCAGGCGCCGAGGGACATTAAGGTTTTCTACGCTTTCAAGATTTATGGCAAGTTTTTTCCATACTCTATCTATATTTTTTGTTGACCTGTTTTGTTGCGAACAGTGATGGGAAATGGCAATATGTTAATAATAATCGGAAAAGGAATAACTCTTTATTATTATTATTATTAAATGGCAGGAAGTCTTTGAGTGCAAGGTTAATTTTGATATTTTTGTATAAAGAAGGATAAAGGTCAAGGGATAGGGAATTAGAATAAATTAATCCCCAAACATAAAAATAAGAGAGGAAGTCTGAAATTATATGTTTATTTCGATGGCAAGACAAGTTGTTGTTAATAAAGCACATTTAAACACAGGGTTAAAGGTCTTTACCAGACAAAAAAAGGACCCCGCTTTAACAAGATAAAATCTAAATTGCTTGATTATGATCCTCTCTGTACGACTTACTACCTAACTGCCTGGCATCACTGTCTGTGGTCCAGACCCCATTCTCCAAACTCCATCTTCAGTTGCAGTTTCAGCTGTTGGCCAGCATTTTGAGCCTTTGTTTATGCATTTCCGCAGCCCCTGTTTATTGTCTTTGGTGTAGTTTGCCTGTGTGCCGGCTGCGTGTGAGTGCGCTTGCTGGTCTTTTGTGTCTGTGGCCTTTACACAAGGCGGAGCAGGAGGATGCTGGAGGGGAGTGAAGAATAGAGACCTACGCAGCGCCACAACTTGTGACCCGCGACTCGCCAATTTGTGGCGCCGTGCCAGGCAACTATTGTTGTTGTTTGGGCCACGGCAACTGCAGGGCCAAAGTTCAAGGACAGCCATAAATTCTAATAAGCATTTTAATTGAAATTTAAATTAGGATACCGAAAATGTCACCATAAATGGGCGAAAGTTTTCGTGCAAATTGATTGTGCACTTGGCACTCAAAATTAATGGGCCACAATCCCACAGAGAGTGGGGCGCTGGGCCGGCAATCGATGGGATGCAAAGTATCTCTTAGCTCGAGTGCAGCTGAAATTTTTGCTAAACTAAACTAGTTTCGACAGCGAAAGACAGAGGGTGAGGCAGGGGCTGAGGGGCGCCTACACTTTATTTCAATGTGCATTATTAGATTGACACAAATTGAAACGTGCAGCAGGCGATTACCTATGCCGCACACAGAGAAGTACGAGTACGAGGACACAAACGTGGCAGGCAGCTAGGCAAACTCAGTTTGGCACACATCACTTGACTTTTGTGCAAGAAAATGTCAAGTTCTGTAAGGCAGCTCGAACCCAAGCCAACCCCATCGCCCCACCTTGGCACTTGTGTGTACTTATGTCTGGCATAACTTTGCAGATTTCGATCAGGACGGCTTCATCGGGCACGCTGACCTCATGTCCTGCCTGACGACAATGACCAAGAACGAGCTGAGTCCGGAGGAGCACCAGCAGATTGCCGACAAGGTAATCGAGGAGGCCGACGTCGATGGTGATGGCAAGTTATCAATTTTGGAGTTCGAGCACGTTATACTCCGGGCCCCCGACTTCCTCTCCACCTTCCACATCAGAATATAAAATTGTCGGTCTCGCCAGCAGACAGCACACAGAGAAATGTCACAGGAAAAAGGGTCATCGATTTGGAAGTTGTCTCTTTTAACGCTTATCGTATATATAAAGTACATTTAAAACTGAAAGGAAAGCTTTCTATATAAAAATGATTAGACCTTTGCAAGGTATTATAACTTAAGTCAGAAACTTGATGTTTTTGAAAGGGTTTTTAAATTTTTTAAATATGTTTTATATTGAGCTACATGTATCATCGTTCATATAAACCCAAAAACATTGACAATATTCGTATCTATATTTCTCGCTCTGTATTGCTTTTATTATTTAATTGTTTATGTTCCCTCGCATCGAATATACATACATATCGCATAAAAGTGCCATCAGTGTGATTAAGTTGGCTTCCCGGCTACAGCCCCTGGGTTCCGGGTTCTGGGTTTGGCCACCGGGATCGGGGCTCTGCGTTCCGGGCTCTGGTTACGGGTTCAGCTGCAGGGGCTCCATGGGCCAATTGTCGTGACAATGTGCATGTCAAATGTCAGGCGAGCATTATAAAATTTATAAGCCCATGCATGCTGTTGGGTCGAATTTTGTCCTCCTCTGGCTCCTGGTCCTGCTTTCTGCCGCTTTCTGACCCCAATCAGACGGACTGGGCCACGGACTGGTGTCACGGCCAATGGAAATCGTCCTGCCCTGAGGTCCTGGCACTCTCACACTCACACTCTCACTCAACCGTTATCAGAGTGCGAGTGTGTGTGTGTGCTGTGCACTGTCAAAGTTTTATCAATTTTGCCAATTTTCAGCTTAAACTTGTTTGGCATTTGAGCATCTGCCTGGCGCTCCAATCCCATTCAATTATTGTAATTGCATCTGCAAGGGGACATGAAGCAAAGGCAAAGGAGTGTCCGGCTCCAGGGAAATCGAGAGACTTATGAAAAAAATATTTTTGTGCAGCCTGCATGGCCATCAATTGTTGTCATAAATGATATTCTGGTAACTGAATGGGTTTATAAATATCTTTGAATAGAATGAACGATATTTGGTATAAATTGCAAATTAAATTATTTTTTAATAATATTTTATCTTGGGATAATTTATAACATCTCTGAGAGTATGTTAGGTTGAGGATATTAATAGCAGTCCTGGAAAAGTTTATGTATTCCTAACTTTTGGTATGGTTCTGTGTTCTATTTTGATTTCTAAGTTCAAGTTTAGAAGCTTTAGCAAGTTAAAAAACCTTTAATAGATTTCAAACATATCCCAGAAAACCTATTTCAAAATCAAGAAACTGCTAAAGTAATCCTGAAGAAATCCGGTCAATAACAAAGAGTTCTTTAGACTTTAAATTGTTTAAATAAGAGTTTATGGAAGAACATTAATAAATATGATTTTTCTTTCTCCTTCTTCTGTTGTAACCTTTTCTTAGATTAATCTCCCTGAAAGTAAGTGCAACTTTCTCACTCTAATATCTTAAATAATTTAAACAAGACTTTTTAGGTATTACACAATTACACTATAGTCACCGATGAGTGGGATTAATTTCGAATGTTTTTTTCAGAAAGCCAACTGAAATCAATTAGCCACTTAATCGGAGCACGCAGCCAGCCACTTCATGAACTTGTTTTTATTCAACCTCAATGCCATTGTTATGCAAATCACGTTTAATTTTTAATTTAGTTTACTATTTAATAATACGCATAATTACATACATAGTAATTGTTTTCCATTTTTTTTGTTTAGTTGGATTTTAAATTTAGGCTTAAACGATACAAGAAAGTCTATTACAAGTATGCCATAATCGTATGCATGTATATATAGTTGGTATTCGTATTTGTATAATTTGTAATTGGTAATCGTAAAAGTAATCCATGGGATGCGTGCACTTTGAAACGTTTTGGGGTTGAGAATTGAGCTGCGTTCGCTGTATTTAGCTATGAATGTTGGGGCATTCGCTTGATATTCTATGGGTTATATTTGGATCGGGGGATAGATAGCATCGGAACGGAACAGAGGTATACTGCCTATACACAAAAACAACAACACTTACATGAGAATAGATCTACTTACATACACGCCTAGGCATAAATACGCTTACATACGTACGAGCTTCGGGGAAGTCCCTTGCCAAAAATTATTGTGCCGCCCCAAGGACACGAAGATACTCTCCTGACAACTCGCGGGCGGTCTTGATTTTTTTTTTACAGTTTTCGTATACGGCAAATGTTACGGCTAAGGTCTACATATTCATGCGGGAAGGGGCAACCTCTTCGGGGAGGTGGCGCTTGTTTGGCTTACGATCCTAGTTACTGGCGGTTATCTAAGTCCTTGGAGTCCGCTCAAGCTTCGATTTTTCGTATACATGTTTACATTCATTATAGTCTTTTAAGTTGAAGATACACACTCCTTGATCTTGGAAATCATTAAACAAATAATGCAAACACATAAATTTTACAGTAATTTAGCCTAGTTTTGGTTATCTTATAACGCTTCCTTCGATCCTTCGCCGGCAGAGTCCTTCCCTCCTACACCCGACTCTGCGAGGACTCTACAGGGACTCTACACGGACTTTACGCGGACTCTGCACGCTAGCCCAGGTCGTGGGTGCCACTGCAGTTGGCGTACCCGTAATCCGAAAAGCTTTCGAAGCTCTTCAACAAATTTCAGTATATTTGCTGCTGCTCGTAGTTGTTGTGGGCGGCGGCATGGTGGTGTAGATAGGACGGGATCGCCGTGGCGTTCAACTCCGAAGCCCGGCGGCGTAGCGCCGCGATGCTATGTCCCCGCCACACGTCCTCGTCGGTGGCGCCATCGGACGGTGACTGCATGGACTGGTGGCAAAGCGGAAGTCCTGCGTCCTGTTGCTGCTGTGTGGGTGTCGGTGGCGCCATCTACAGTTGGATGAAGCCATGTTAACCCATGGTAGCCGATACCCGAATCGTACTAGTAACTTACCTGCTGTTGTTGATGAGTTTGCTGCTGCTGCTGTTGGTGAGCCTGCTGCTGTTGCTGCTGCTGTTGATGCGACTGCTGCTGCTGCTGTTGCTGGTGACTCTGTTGTTGGTGTAGCGGCTGGAATTAACAGTGAAGTGTATGTAAAATTAGAAAGGATTTCATTTTCTACATGTATACTGTTAGTCCTTGAAGAACAAAATGGCTGAAACTACAAAGCTAAGAAAAAGTAAAGGAAGGGGGTGTAAAAATGTTTGTTTTTGTCATTTGGCTACTATAATATAATATTTAATATTTACAAATATTTATTTTTATTATTTTAAAAGAATTAATTAAGCTAAATTAGCGACAAATTTATAACCGAAAGTTTATTTTAGATTTTTAAAAATAATAACAAGATAAACATGAACATTGTTATGAATTATTTGATTAAAATTGTATAGTAAATACTCTGATAACGATTTTTATTAAATTTCAAGGACAACTCACCATGGGCTCGCCATTCAGCTCATTCTGACTGGCACTCGGCTGTGCGGAAAGGGGCGGCGGGGTCACCGAGGAGCAGCTGTTCATGTTCGGCGGGGTGGTGGCGCTTGGCGAGCCACTCGGCCCACAGCTGACCCCGCCCACACTGTGCTGGTACATCATGGAGTCGCCTGCAGGACAGAATTAAAAGGTGTTGAGTTAATCAATTAATCAAATGATATTTTGTAATTTAATAATATTAGAGAGCATGTAAGCATTTCTCAATTGGTTTTTTATGTAATAAATTAAAGTCAACAAACAGAGCTTAAGTCTTGGCCCTTTTTACTTCTGTTAAATAATGGCACTTGATATCTTTTAAGTTTTACTATAAACGGATTATTTTCATTGATTTTACTGAACCTATAACAACGAAGCATCAATTAAATAAATATATAATTTTTTAATATAAATCAGTAGAAAATCTAGGCTAGTAGATATTTTTATTTGATATTATTTATTTACATTTATTACTGCAAGCATATATTGACTTTTCTCGTTTATTAATATCAATATATTCTGCTACTGATAATACAAATTTTTTCACAGACTTCATGTCATATCACCCCTTGGATTTGTGCAGTCCAGAAAAAAGTTTAAAATCCCCAACTCGAAAAAAGTGTAACAATGAAAAACTTTGCTGACGGACGCTGGAGCCGGAGCCAGAGCCGCAGCCGAAAAAATATATAAAAATCGACATGAACATGTCTCCAAAATGTCAATTAGCACAACTATACGAAACCAAATAAAGAAGACGAAAAAATGCCTTTGGGTATTCCTGAAAATTAAACGACTGCCTGTTAATTGATCGAGCAAACAGGCAGCGCGGGTATAATAAATGATACGATGCGATGCTGTGTTTTGGGGCTACCGAAAAAAGTGTTATGAGTTCAAAGAAATGAGAGACACGGACTCTGGCGTCGTCGTCGTCGTTGTCGTGTTTGGTCAATTGTCGGCAGAACTGGAACTGAAACTGGAACTGGATCTCGATGGTCTCGAAAGCCAAGCAAATAACTTCAACCCAACAAAATATAAAAAAACGAGAATGAGATATAAACATGGCAGGCAAAAAAAAAGTGTCAACGCCTGGCCTTTGTCAGTAGTCGCATGCAGATGGAAAATTTTCGGGCATGTGATCATCGGGGCGGGACTTTGGACTGAGAGGAGGTGGAGTTGGGAGATGGCCCCCGGCCAGAACGACCTACCCAGAGCGTTGAGGCCGTAGTGCTGATAACTGCCCGCTCCAAGGGCGGAGCCCATGTTAATGCCCGAGTTCAGGCCGCTGTTGAGCGAGGATGAGAGCGGCGAGGACTGATTCAGCTGGCCAAAGCCTGTGAGCCCAGTTAGTATATCCGAAATAGCAGCAGTTAGTAAGGATAGCACGAGATACGAAAGTTAGTCGGGGGCAGTTTTAGGCTTCAGAGGAATCACTCACCTGCGGTCATGGGATTGACGCCCACACTCCAGCGATCGCCGCCAAACATTCCGGTGCCGCAAAGCCCATCGCCCATGGCTATGTTGGTGATGTTGGCCCCGAACGGCGGCAGTCCGTGCGAGGGCAGGAGGGCGCCCGGAGTGCGGAAAACGTTAGTGGTCTTCTTGCGCTTCTTCCACTTGGCGCGTCGGTTCTGGAACCAGACCTGCAATGAAAATATATAATTATAGTTCATAGAAAATAGTTATCTTTAAAGACTTAGAGATATCTTTAATATTTCCCTGGCCTTTCCCAAGCTTAACAAGACATTCCGCCCCTCCTCCTTTGATATCCCTGCTTGTGTGCTTGTAGCAACTGCCACTCCCTCTCAGGAACCGTCTTTACCGAGCCTTCTCCAACCCTTTGGACTCCTTCCGCCGCTCCTGCTACCGCCTACGAACACGGTCTTAATCGAGATCAATTACCGTCGTGACAGTCAAAACATGTCTCGACACACGCACAGAAACAGATTTACATGCGCATAAATTCCGTATGTAAATTCCTCGGCTCCACATATTGGCGGAGAACAAGGCAAACACCGATTTTCCACTGCCTACCCCCTGGTCCGAGGTCCAGCAATTTGGCATCTTTGGCCAGCAAATCCGAGTACCGGGGCCGGACCTTCGATACGCTTTTGTCTTAGGCCCAATGAGAGGGAGAGGTCGAGGACCGTGTCGGATGTGTTCGCTTCAAATTGGCATTTCCATATGCATAAGAACAACGCAGACATGTTGAGGTTTTGACATTTACAAGGCAGCACACAAGCACAGCCTCCAGTCCCCGTCCCTTCTCCACACTCAGGCGGACGAACCAAAAGGGTTGCCTACATTTCGGGGCTAAAGAGCTGACGGAGGAGCTGACCGAGGAGCTGGAGGAACTGCAGGCTGCAAGGGATTCTCAGCTCTCAATCGAGAGACTTTCCTTTTAGCCATTTTTTTTGTTTTCTTTGGGCGGAGCTACAGGAAAAAAAGGGGGAATAAAGTGCCAGCCGAGTGAATGACTAGTGACATGAAAACGATTTTGCCAGGCCATCAGGCCTTCGCATCCACATCACTCGCAGGCGGGTTGACAACTTAACCGTGATTCCCACACACACACACCTCCAGCCTGAGCTATATTGTATTTATAAATCCCAGCATTTCGTGGCAAATCTTGAGCTGTCACCGACTGTCGGCCTCGACTGTTTCTGTCTGAGTGCGCCAGACTAATGGCAAAGGAATACGGCCAAAACAACAAGCCGGAAAGTGCGAGCCGGGGAGCAACAGAGGCGAAAAGAAAAATGGCAAGTTTCCAGTAAAGTAACTTTGCTTGTAAGGCCTCCTCTGATGGCCTGATGGTCCCCAGTGGGTTTGTCATATATCGGACATTGGCTGACGGAAGAACCAGCTATAAACTGAGAAAAAATCGAGGTCAAAAGATGAATCGGTTTAGAATCTAAACTTTAGATTTAAATTAAAAATCAAAATGGGAAATGGAAAAGTATTTAATAATTATGGAACACTTTAAGGACTTTTTTATTGTTGGAAAAATCTATTTTAAATTGAAGCTAATCAGTTTTTCTCAGTGTTTTTCCACCAACTAAACACTGAACACAACTGGAACTATCTCAGGTTGTTTTGGAATATCGCAGCCCTCTCGATGTTACTCTAGGGACGCTAATGTGCCACAATGCAGGGGAGAGTCCTGGCAGGTAGGGGTAAAAGGATGAGGTTGTATGCCACATACATACATATAAACATACCTCAAAGGGGTTGGAGAAAAGTGTCGGCGACCTTGACTTGTTTATGTTTTTTACGTGTTTATGCGTCGCCCTATTCATTAACTTTTAATTTAATAATTTAAGGCAGTGTCTGACTGTCTGCTCTCTGTGTCTCTCTCCCTTCTTTTATTCTTCCCCTTTCGCCCTGTTTCTGTGTCCGTCTCTCTTGTGCTCTCTGCCTGTTGCCATCTCCTTTTGGCTTATTGAGTTTGCTAAATTAAATTTAGCCACTGTTTTATTTTGCTAGCCACATTCGTGTGAAAGCATTTCCCTACTCACACAACACACAGACACACCCACGCGCAGACTGCGAACGGAAATAAGAAGAAGGAGCGGAAGAAGAATAATAAGGCAGAGGCAGCGAAAGCCAAAAGTCATTGCCTGCTTTTTTGGGCTGCCGGCCATTAAATTGGCATAACGTGCATGACGTGCACGGCACGTAAATAGGCGTTAAAATGTCGGTTAAACAAAACATTTATTTTTTATGTCTGCCTGAAAAGTGTGTGTGTATGTATGGGTATACATATATCCAAAATTCTTCAAGGGTGTGTCGGGCAATCCCAATTTTTATGTGCGTGTGTGTGTCCCTCTGTTTGCCTTTGATTTGTTTTCATTTCCGCTTCCTTCGGCCTCTTTTCGTTGCACTCAATTTCAAGCCTGAATCCCAAATCAGGAGGAAAAAAAAAACAAATACATAAAAAGAAGGCAAGAATCGCTCCTTATGTCGCGTTAAATTGTGTGTCTAACGGTAATTTTTTAAGCTTCACCCTTATGCATAAATTATAAGCTGCTGAGTGGCTGTCTTCAGCCCAAAAGTCAAATCATTTGCATTTTTTTCCATGTCCTTTTATCTTTTTTTAAGGGGTAGTTGCTCCTGTGAAGGGTATATGGGATAATGTCTGAGGTTGTTATAAACAAAGATGGTTTAAATTAAATGTCATTTATTCAACATTTATAATAAATTATATATTTTATTAAAGTAAAACTTCTACTGAAATTTTTTAAATGGCACAGAAAATAAAATTTACTAATGTAATCTATCAATTCAACAAAAATTCTGTCATTTATTATTTATTTATGTTTTTTCCTTGAAAATTCTGTTAGATTATAATTACTTTTTATTTTTATTCCCTTGCTGGACATTTGTAAACGCAGATTTATTAACCTTATAAAATCTAACACCAAGAAGCCTTCCCAATTAAAATCAATGCGTTTTTGGCTTAGTTTTAGTCGATTTTTAATTAAATCTTATGATCCCATTACAAGCTGTAAAGGTTACTAGATCTACTCGCTTCTCTACGTTGGTTTCTTTTCTTGTTTATTTATTAAATGAGCAATAAAACATATTCCCATATTTAGCTTATAAAAGACTTCCAAAATGCTGCTAAAATAAATATAAATAAATCTTCTGTGGTTTAAATTTGACATCCATAGATTCTACTTTCATTGCCTTGCAAGATTTAAGTCAGAAAAATTCCAAACTATTTCTATATTTAAGTTAAAAAATAATCAATCATGGCAGTGTTATATTTAATATTTTAAGCAATCAAACTTATAAAAGTGCCAGCATTATCTTGAGGCTGATTACGGCTGCTCTTAACTTATAGACTTTTAAGGAACCGCCAATCATTATTTATGATCCTTTTGCATTATCAATATTCCCTGTCCATAGCACATAAAAGAATCTCTTTCTTTAATCCAAAATTAATTAATGTTATTAAATTCATTTCTTTATCCCCAAATTAACCAATAAACTAACTTTAATGCACTGAACCTATAAATAAAGTATCTTTTCGCTTTCAAATTGTACTCTTTTCCAAAAAAGAAACCCTCGATCTGCAGACTGCCGACAAAAAATAGAAGTCAACCAAAAAATTTCAGCCATATGTTTCATACAAAAGCATTTTCATGTTTGGACTTTTAATTTTCACTTCACGACTGACACCAACCAAAAGCAGCAAACAAAGAAGAGTCACCACCGGCGAAGGCAAACAACAACACCAAACCGGGGCAGGGGAAGGGTAGGAAAAACTGTTGCAAATAATAAATGAGTCAAGTTCATGAAAAAGCAATTTCTTGTGGCAGGCCGCAGATATTAGCACCCGCAGCCAGGGGCCGGGCCAGAGTCAGAGCTCGAATCAGATCCAGAAATGCTCACGAGGGGCGAGCCAGCGAGGAAATGGAAGCAGAAGTCAGAAATTAAGTATCGGCCAAATTACACGGCCGGGGGAACTGCGGCTGGAAATGGGATAACAAGTGATTTGCTTTGATTTTATGGGCTGGTGGATGGTGCTCGCCTTCCGGGGGTGGCAGGATCTATGGCAGGACGAGCGCTGGGGTGGGTGCTGGTGCCGGTGTTGGTGCTAACGGTGAGCTAACGGCTTTTTATTATGAACCTGTTTATTGTGTCATCCTTACCCCGCTTATGATTGCATTTCCGTGCCATAATGGTGTGTCATATATATAACCGAAATCCCCTCTCTGAACCGCCTTGTTTACGATATCCTCCGCCCGGTTCGTTATGCAACATTAATTGCACATTATGCCTAATGGCTGATTAAACAGCTGTAAGGATAATACGAGCACGAGAAGCGACTTCGGGCAGTCCTTGATTTGCCAGCGACAGAAAAAGTAGTTTCGATGCCAACATAGAAATGCACTTTGCCCCGAAAGCCGCACTTCAAAAGCCAATTTCAAAATTATCAATCAGAGAGAGAGAGAGCGAGTCGCGGAGAATTGCAATCAAAATTCGATTAGCCTGCAATGCAAATATTATTTGCGGAGCTAGTCGGATGGTACACAGGACACGGAACTCCGGCACACAGGTGGGACAGGTGGTCGGACGGTGTCTCTTAATAAACGTTTGATTGGCAAAAGCCAGAAAGTGCAATAATATTTTTCGGCTCGTTTGCGTTGACAATTTTTGCTGGTCCTGTCGAATGGCAGATTGGTTATTGCCTCGCTTTTCGCTCTTCGTTCTCCGCTCTCTGCCCTTGTTTGGGGCATAATCAAAAATCAATTGGCCAGGTTATTGCTTTTCCTTGAGCCCCTCCCGCCCCTTGGTAGGATATTCCCCCTCGCTGCTCCCCCCTGAGGCTGCCAGGCAACCAGAAATATAAAATGGCCACTCACAAAGTCCACACCAAACTGTCCCCTGGCTGCCGGCCTTTGATGTCGTCCTGGCCAAAAGTCCTTGGCGTTTGTTTCTCCTTCGAGCTGCCTTCATCTTCAGCTTGAGCATCTTTTTATTATCATTATTGGTCCTATCTCGGCTTTCATATCCCTGCGACTGCGACTCCGGCCCTGAGTGGTTTATGGAAATCGCTTTTCGGCCAATATCTTTTCATTCCCGAGCATATAAAAAATGCGTATAAATTCATAAAATGCCGTCTCGACTTGTGCTCCTCTCCCCCGGCCCCCCCCCCCCCCCCCCCCCCACACACACACACAAATGCCAGTCGATTTATTTTATGTTATCCTTTAAATCCTGCTTTACGAGTCAGCCCCAGCAACACTTGCCAACCCACCCACAACCCCAGGGATTGGAGCTCCAGCCCGCCGAGACCGAGTCCACTACAGCCGTCTCTCTCTCTCACACCACCCCCCCCCAGCCCACTCTAGCCGTCTCTTTCGTCGCTTTTGGAGAAATGTGTCGCACTGGCCTTTGATAGACATCATCAAATCGCTTCTTTGGGGGTTGCCCAGGGAGCAGGCTCTGCTCTGATTTCCCTGATTTATGAAATAGTTTTGGATATCTCTTTGTAATATTTTTTTTTTAGATTTCTAGGTTTGGTGCCTTTCATTTTGTTATCCTTTTGTGGGTTGCCGGGGCAACTGCAGTCGCTTCTTTGGCATTTGGCATTCGGGGCTGGGGGCACATGGAGGAGGCTGGCCAATGCAACCCCCGAAAATTTGGAATATTTCGCTGCATTTGTGGAGCATGCGCAGCACCAAAGGCTGCTCCCCTTGGATTCGCTTTGTTCCATCTTCATCCAAGTTGTTCAACCTTTTTCCTGTTTTTTTTCTCCCTTTTTTTTTGGGGTCGTGGGGACTCTTGTCATTCTATCAATGGCAGCGGCATTTGGAGCAGCTTATCCGGGATAGACCCCCAGCGTCATGGTAGCACCCCTGCCCACCCGGCGGCTGCTTCCGTCCGGCACTTTGGCACGCCATTTTCACACAAACATTTCAATGAAAAGTATCAACGAAATTGCTTTCGGAATTGCTTCATATGCCATAAACAGAATGCGTGCCAGATTTCCTTGATGCTCTTTATGTGCATTTTATGGAGAACCCGAACCCGCCGCTGGACTCCTCCTCCCCCCTACCCTCCCAGTCTGACTTTCTTTTTTAAAGCTCTCGCTAAATTTAGCCCGCCACAGGACCCTCCTACTTCTTTTCTTTTTTTTTCTGGTAGCTGTTTGCTGCATATTTTCGTTTTGGTATTTCAATTAAAGTTTAATTAAAATTTGCGATGCCATGGTTATATCAGACGCGACCCAGTCGCCTTTGGCCCCGACTTCGAGTGCTTTGCTGGAAAATACTCGTTACAATGTCCCCAGCTCCTTGACCCCTCTCTACCTTGCGCGCGCTTTTAATAAAGATGCTCACTTTTTATGAGAATATTTCGTCTAATTTTCACGAAAATATTCGGATATTGTGCCTGGGAGTCACATGGTCTGGCTGATATCCCTGCTCCACCTCGCTACCCACAACCCCCGCTCTTGGCAGGAGCAGTCAGTGGACTATTATTAGAGGGGCATTAAGCGGCTCAGCAAATAAATTAGTTCTGTCTGAAGTCGAGGCAATAATTTATCAACGCTCACAGTGGGAAGGCCAAGGCGGATGGTCCTGGGATTGGATGGCCTCGCAAGGACCTCGCCTGCTCGCCTGCTTGGCTTAGACCAATCGATATTCCCTATGCCTGATGGAGCGCCAAGAGGTGTGATTTTTTATTGCGCAAAAATAGGTAGTGGAGTCTTGGGTTCATGGGTTATATTTTAGCTAAATTTAAAACTGAAATTTAAGGTTACAAAAAAACAAAATGGAGAGAAGAACAAAATAAGAAAGAATAAAAATTGACACAATAACTTTTAAAAACTCAATATTCATGTTCTGCTTATAAATGTTCAGTTTACTTTTAAAATTTTAGTTCTTTTTGTTGAAGAACTTAAAGTTAAAGTACAAAAACCAACTGAATAAGCTAAATTTGATCAGAAAGCCTATAATTTCATTCCTAATTCTTCTTTTCAGGATGAATTTAAGGCAAATAAAGTCCTTAAAATAAGCTATTTAAGGAAACGATTTAGGTTGTTAATGTTTTAGTGAATTTAAATTTAAAATTTGTCATTCGTTTGTTGGTAACGAAATTAATTTAGGAGATTTATAAAAAAAATTCTAACAGCCCGCCGAATAGTAATAAAAGTTGTGTCTTGCTGACACAACAAATCCAAATTGTTCCTAAGGTTAATTTTTATTTGAAGATTCCATTATTTAAAAGGTTGTCAAGGTTCCTCCTCTCTCCCCTTAATAACCTTAAACCAGGTTTCCAGGCAAATTAATCATGTGAGAAATTCATTTAGTGCTTCGGCACACACCCACCCATACACACTCGCCACGTGCTGGGACGTCGTTCGCCTTGGTCCTGTGACCCCCCCATCCCGTTGCAACAATTTAATAAACAAACCAATAAATGCTGCAACATTCAACACAAAGCCGAAACAGTGCTTTCGACAATGCCACATCATGATAAGTCAATTCCGTGGGCCATCTTCTGGGCCACCCCACCGACAGCCAAAGGATCCGCTACCCCGCGGAGATGTCACGTGTGACAAACAGATTGTCCTGGGCAAATTGTCCAATTGCCGCCCACCGAGGGGGCAAACACACAAATTAACAATTTTCGGGGGATACCTCCTGCTGGTCCTCGCTATTCTAATTTACCCAAAGTCGGAAAACCGGATTAGGATTAGGGCTGGCCCAGAACTGATGCTCCTTGGCACTGACTTTTATTTTTATTAAATTATATTTACCATAAATGCTGCTCCTTGGCAGCAGCACACACGCTCAGCCAGTCGGCACTACGTGAGCCTCATAACTTATGCACCTGCCTGCCGAACCCATATTCCTGGCGAATATATACTATATATATGTGAAGGCTGGCTGGAGGCTAATATGGACAAGCGTTTTTCGGGCATTTATAGTAGCTGCGAGGGTCGGAGGTCGGATGTCGGCTGTCTTTATGCCGTCATTAGCTGCAAATCCTTGTAGATTGATTTAGGGCCAGACGTGTGTGTGCATATCGAATGAAGGTCCAACCTCATATGCGTATGGCAGAGTTTCCCGCATGCGGGAAAGTGTGAAAATTTCGAAGCTCTAAATGTTTTATTTCGCCTTCGACTGCGAACTTAATTTATATGCTAATTTTATTAAACAGCAATCCCAAAACTAATCCAACGGCCTGACATCCTCTAAGCCGCAACGACAACGCAAAATCAAGCATTAAAACAGCAGGACTACACGGCCAACGACACTGGCGGAAAAAAGAGGAGAGCTGAATGAAAGCCGACGGCAGTTCTAACACGGAATTCCACACCCCCGTCTCCGGGAATCCTCATCCCAGGCCACCCTCCGCATGCAGCTTCTACCCCCCGGCAGGTGATTGCATTGTCCTTTTGGACAACCGGATGCGGGGCGTCGGGGAGTAGTGGTTGGAAAAACAGCATTAACGGGCAACACTGATACGCAATTATTAAAACAATTTATCAAAGTAGGACACATCCGGCGCAGGGCACGAGCCCGGCCAGGATGTCGGCAGGATCATCATGAAGGTGTCGTCGCCTGAGTTGCTCACTCATGGCTAATTGTTTTAGCCCAGAGCACAGAGCACAGAGCCAGAGTATGGCCAATAAGCCAAAGTTTTTGGCATTCATTTTCACCGCAAAACAATTCTCGCACTCAAAGGACCAAGAAGAAGCGAGATGCCAAGCGGAAACGGAAGCTTAAACACAAATTTAATGAAGCAGTAAATTCGATTGTCGCATAAACAAAGCCCGCCCGCATGCAAAAAGGACCTTCGGGGGAAGGGGGACGTCGCAGTGCCGAAAGAGAGACAAGGATAATGGCAGCGGTGGCACAGGGGAGCTGTGCCAGCCACAAAAGGATAATGCCCATTGTATGCTCCTGTGTGAGTGTGAGCTCGCAGCAAACTTTCGCAGGCGCAAAGGGGGGGCGTGTGCCTGGATGCCCGACTAAATGTGACTTTATGTGCTTTAATAAAGTATAATTTTGGGCGCTTAAATGGCGTTCGGCGGCGGCTTTCAGCCCAGCCTCGTAAACTGTTGCAGTCCAGGGAAGTCAGGCTCCACCAGGCCCCCAGGACTTTTGCAGCTGTAAAGCCGAAATCCGAAACGTCCGCTGCGGTTGTGTGCAACACAAGTGAAATGTCATGTCGGCCCTAAAACGAACTAAACCCGAAATTCCGACAGCTCCGACCACTGACAACTGTCGAGCCGCAGGACAAAACCACGCAGAGTTCAACAGAAGAGCCAGAAATACTGCGGTCCAAGTCCTAATGGCTACTTTAATTGAGTAAATCAAGAATGGCAGTAGAAAAATATATATCTTAAATAGTTTAACCAAAACAAAAGCCCTTTAATTAGCTTTTTCTATAAAAAAGTGGTAGAAGGAAGTCTTAAGTAATTAACAGGGACAATAATATTGTTATATGAATTGTACGGAACTACATTGATCAAGAAAATTAATTAGAAATTCTAGAAAAACCGAATTGGATACCCAAATAATTGCTAAGCACATTCCTTATCTTATTCCTTATATGATCTTTGAGGAAAGTCAAAAGCGTAATCTGCAGACTCACCTGAACACGGGACTCGGTGAGGCCGATGCGCATGGCAATCTCCTCGCGCATAAAGATGTCCGGATAATGGGTCTTCGAGAAGCAGCGCTCCAGCTCATTCAGCTGGGCGGGTGTGAAGCGGGTGCGGTGGCGCTTCTGCTTATTTTTGTCCAGGTGCTGGAAGAGAGACACATTGCCACAGAGGCCACAACAACCGATGAGAGAGTGGATCCAAGAAGTTTATCTCAAAAAACACACAAGAACTACCGGACTAGGAATGCAAGCTAGGCACTACAGATTATAAACATATAACAAACTATAGACTATAGACTACAGATTACAGATTTACAGTTTAATGTTTACGGGAAGATTTAGTTAGGCTAAAAGGATAGAGGAGTTCTACGGTTCTAAGTATGGAAATCAAAGTACACTTACTTTTGTTTATAGAGTACGGATATGATTCATAGAGTACAATATGATTCATGGCACATTTAATTAGGTTCATTACACAATTCAGAACACAAACATTCACGTTTTTGGAAACAGATTTTTCGTTTCGTATCGAATTTCGGATCGAATTGGTTTGTATTGTTTTTGTATTATATTTTTTTTTTTGGATTTTTGGCATAGCAGAGTAGTGTTTGAAGGAAAAAAATAAACATCGAAAAGAACATGGATTATTAAAAAAGTTTCGTATTAACTAAGCGCTATATCTTCTCTCTTCCTGCAGCTCCTTTTCTTTCTCAATCTTATCTCTCTTTCTCTATCTCTTTATAGCGCTGGCCTGCTCACCTGATCCTGTTGCTGCATATTGTTGTTGTTGCTGCTGCCGTTGTTGTTGCTGTTGCCGTTGCCGCTGCCTCCACTTCCGTTTCCGGCGTTCAGAGCATTGGAATTGTCACAAAGTCCGCCGGAGATGTGCAGGCGAGCCACGCCTCCGCCCACTGGGCCTACTCCGCCACCAGAGCCTCCGCCGCCGGCACCGCCGCCCAAGTCGGCCAAATTAGGACCCACGGGCAGTTGGCCGAAACTGTTGACGCCCGCGTGCAGCGCCGTTAATGCGGCCTTTGGCAGGTCAGAATCCTTGGGACCTGTTTTGGGGTAAGGGAAATGACAGGAGGATGAGTTAGTGGCTATATCTTAAATATTAGATGTATTGTATTAAATTTTAAATAAATCTAATTTGTAAGAGTTAATTGGTTATCACTATCTTTGAACTCTACTTTTGGTTAGACATTGCTGAATTTTGTTTCAATTTTATATATTTTGTTTTATTTTATTTTATTTATTTAATTTGTAAGATATTACAGATTTGTTAACTTTATAAATAGAGACACAGAGTAGCTTGAATTGAATTTAAAGAATATTTGACTTAGTTACAATCGATTTTAATTTCCGTTTTAATAGCAAAACTGCAAGCAAAGAGTAGCTTTCCAAGGTTAACTTTCTTTCCTGTTTAAAGTTTAATTATTTAATTTAATGCCTTAAATATCAAAATCTAAAGTTTTTTGTCAAACTGTTATTTAGTTTGCTCCGGAAAATCTTTCAAGCAACTCAACAGAGTTCAGCTTCTGTAAAACATTTAAACATATCGACTTCTAATCATTTTCAATAAACAATGATTATTCACGTGGTCGAGTGGTGCTTAAACTGCATTATCTTCAGTTTTATATGCATCCTTTGGAGTATTTGTAAGTTATTCCTTGTGAATGTGGCCTTCGTATTGATGGTACTTGCCGCCAAACAAATGTGGACCCGAGGATCCTCGAATCCTGAAGAGGTTAAGCAGCTAAGCCAACGCGATAATAAACGTAAGTTGAACTCAAGCTTTTCAGCTTCCTTTTAATGAGCTGATAAACTCCACGAAAATTCACAGATTCAATTAAGGGCACAAGTAACCGGCACACCCACACCCACGATGTTGGTAAATATTGTTGAAAACGAAGATGAATTACTATTAATGTTCGCAATCACTTGATCCGCGTTTGTCTTTAATTAAAGGTGAGCGCGAAGTGGGACCGGTGAGCTAACGACCTAGAGGATTGCTCGCACTGAACTGCGGCGATCGGATAAATTGAATTTTTCAACAACCTGTCATTCAGAAGGAAAAAGATGCCAAAAACAGTAATAAACGCTAGGAGAAACAGAAAGAGAGGGCCAGAGAGCGCGCACCAAACAGCGCATACAGATGCAGATACAACCTACAACCTGAGCTACAGATACAGATACAAGCTGAGGTGCAGATACAGATACAATCTCAGGTGCAGAGTGGGAGAGAGCGAGAAAGAGAGCGAGCTAACCCTTTTCATGTTCTACAGAGGAAGATATATGTTTACCCATTTTTGATTTTAATTGTTTGATTTTTTATATTTACAAATTACATTTATCAACTTTGAGAAATCAAAGGAAATTCAGGAAACAAAATAGATTTTCTGAAAGTATCTTCTTTCTAAGGAAATAAACAATTAAAAGAAATTAATTTTGAATTAATTTGATTGGATTTCTTACTCTCCATTTAATTTAATTTTTATTTCAAATCCTTTTGACTTCTTAATTTCTTTTTGTGTATCTTTCAGCATCACTTGACTACGTAACGTATTTTCATTTTATTTCCATTTTATTTGTACGTGTACATCACATCAGTTGTGGAATGGGATTGGTAGTGGGAATGGGAATGGGACTTCGACTCCGACTTGGATTCACGGGAGAGTCATCTTCATCGTACGCCTGGAATTTTTAACATGTACGTGTGAGAGAGACTCCGGCTCAACTCTTTCTACGCGATTCCCTTTGTTGTTGCTCAACTGTTGCTACAAGTCAAACATTTACTCATCGCCAGTGGATGCGAACTCTCGTCCCCGTCCGTCGTCCAGCGTAACCTTTGGGGGTCGGGGCTTGAGGCTTGGGATGCTGTCATGATGGCCATTCGATTTTGGGCTCAAAGTGAAGGTGTAGGCGGTAGACAATTGCTACTCTGCCATTTCCCTTGAAAGCGAGTCTTAAATGCAAATTGCAGCTAAACAGGAAAGCAAGAAACCAGGAGAGCTAAACCCTAGCACTCGAATCCTATCCAGAAACAATCCGTTTCAATTTCATCTTAGGTAGAGACACAAGACACTCTCGATTGCCGACTTTGATGTCGGGGGCAGTGGCGGTGTTGGCGGCTCTCAATGATTTTTATTGTTTTCGAGATGGACTTGTTAAAATTTCGGCAAAGATCAGAGACGCAGATCGGGAGCGGCAGCGGGATTCGGTATCAGGGCCTCCGGGTGAACAGGTGAACGAGTGCAGCGCGAGCAACGCCACATAAAAATCATAAATATAAATATCAACAAATAAAAAAGATATATGGAGTTCCTCTACAAGCGACATTCCCTGTAACTGGCTCTGGCTCTGGTTATTCCCGCTGCCGCTGCTGCTGCTGCCCCAGTCCCCAGTCGCGTCTTAAAGCGCTGCCCGGAAAGTGCTAATTTTTACACATACACCCAGTGCGGCTACTGTTCATTAGCGATTTTCAGATGGTGACGTCCCCAATCGGGACCACAGTCAGCAGCCCCCCTTGTCCCCCCATATGTTCCAGGAGGCTTAGCGTAGTCGGAACACTGCAACTGTGGCAAACTGTAGCATGGCTGCCACATCACTGACATATTTTTAGAGCATTACGCAGCACGCACAGATCGGTGGCTGGAGCGGGGCTAACGATGATGCGATCCCAAAGATTGAGGGAGCACATCGAAACTCTGCTGCTCGTGATTAGTAAATTTAAGGCGCGGTGTTAGGTGCGATATCTCCATCGACACTCAATCTCTCTCCCTCTCTCTCGCTCCCCCCGGCTAGAAATTCACGCTCGATGGCCACATCTCAAACATGGACTCTGGGAGATGTACTAGACCTGGCCGACGCCGGTCCGTTGCTCCAAAGAAGTGCGACTTTTAACATCCAACTGTTCCCGCTTCCTTCTGTTTTCTGTTTTCCGTTTTCTGTTTTCTGTTTTCTCAAATCAAAGCCACACACATCTAGAGAGTGTGTGTGTGCGCGGAGAGTGTTTTGGCCACGTTTGGGAGCCATAAAATAGCGCCACTTCTCGAAATCGCACTTGGCTGGCAATGGCCATGGTCCAGGCCCCACGTCCCAGCTGTGTATGTCGTAGCTAGTTAGTTAGTTGGTCTAACTTTGATTTTTTCACCTCGCCTTTTACAGTTGTAACACATAAATATTAAAAAGCAGCAGCAGCAGCAGCAGCAGCCCTAACTGTTCATTGTGTATGCAGATCAAGGTGATGTCCACTGGCGGTGGCTTCATTCAGTGCAAATATCACTTTAAGCTGAAGATTGTGTGCCTTGTAGATACTTTATCATATTTAAAAGGGGAAATCTTGTATAATTTATTATAAAAAAAAGAAATTTAAGATATAAATATATCGTATTTTTATGGCATTATAATTTTTATGTTAATATTCTGAAGAATAAACATATTAGTTTAAGCCTTAAAGTACTTTGATTTTATGTCTAAATTTATTTGTATTTACTAAGCTATGTTAAAGCTTCTTTTAAATGCATTTTGTAGCTCATTTTGTATAGTTTTTATCTGAAAACTAATGAGCTTTATTCTTTCTGGATTTTTATATTATATTTCAAGTGGTTTTTACAAACTCAACAGGAACTTATTTGAATTTACCATGAAGAAAGTGATATAAAGGGGACTAGGTATCCTTCCTTTGATTATTTAATACAAACATTTCCTATATTTTTAATTACTAACAAATAAACAACACAATTTTAAAAGAATTTATACATTGTATCGTCAGAAAAAGAAATCTTTATTCATTCTAAATGGTATCCAATCCATCAGATAAACCCACATGCACCATAATTATCCCACCATAATTCAAAGAACGTTGTAAAATATTTTCGGCAAACTTTTGTGCAGAACCACAAAATTTACTCAAAAACATGTTCCCGAATCATTACGCCTACGACCTAATAGGGCATAATTTAGTAATCTATCATCGTAATTTAGTTAGCCCGCCGTTTGCAACCAAGTGAGAGCTGTGCTGGCATTAATACAAAACTGTAAACATTGCAGGGACGCCCACGAAAACCGACAAACAGATGCTAGTGCCAGAATGGCAGAGATACATTTACATTTCTGGCCTGGAACGGACATTTTAGTTGGCCTGGCCAGCGCTGGGCTTTGCGAAACGAAATGAAAACCGCACAAAGCGATTAATTAATTAAAATTGGCAAACATGAATTTATCGCGCAAGCAATTTGCACAATTTGCGCAAATCAGTTTGCCTGTTTTTGGAAGCGAACGCGACTATCTCCCGGAAAATGTATGCATCTGGGCCCCGGGACCCCGGCAAGTCCTGGGAAAGTCCTCTCCCAGGACGCACCCAGTCGTCAGTTGCATGTGCAATGTGCATAATTATTGAAATTTGGAAATTGTGCGGTTTTTAGCAGCCGCCTACCATAGGACATATAGTAGCTGGTCCGGGTTCAGATCGGCTGGCTGGAATCTAGGCTGCTCCAACAACTAACCGCAACAGGGAACAGAATCCGCAGCAACCGCAAAACATTTCAATGCACAACGGATGGCAGGGGTTTTGGAAATTGGTGGGGAGGGAGGCCTTTGTCGGGGGTTAAGCACATATTTCACTAGGCGCAGGACACCGCAAAAATGCCAACGCACAAAGCTGGGATACTTGGGCCGCCAGTGAGGGGAGGAGCTTGTGCAAATTACAAATGCAATCGTGAAATTAATTTAATTAATGCGAGCGAGGCTCACGAAAAAGCATCCGAAAAATACCAACCAGCGGAATAAAATGCCATTCGAGTTGTGTTCCTCGCGCTGAATGCAAATTAAGCATTAGTCCTGTGAGAGAGAGAGAGAAATTCAGAAAGTTCTGCCATTTCTTTTGCATGCAAATTGCTTTTAATTGTATGGGGCGCTCCCCTTTTTGCCCCCCCTTCGATATGCAAATGTTTTCGGTGCCTCTTATTGTTGTTGTTTTGTGGGGAACTCGGAAAAAGGCTTACAAAATTTATTATGGCAGACTCCGGCACTGCAGGCAGGATTTGGGCAAAGGATTTCGCACTGCGAGTCATTGAAATTTATAGTTTTCATGGCGTTACTTTAAGTTGGCTTAAAACTTTAAAAGCAAACTTTTCGCTACTTTTTTATAAACTATAAACCTTTAACCAACGATTGGCCATTGCATTTTTTTATAAACTGCTCGATTGCTCTCAGTAAAAATACTTCTTCACACCCGATTTCTGCAGGCTGCAACTATGGTGCACATTAAGTATACGCCGCGAGGACCACGCAGGCGACAATTGGCGCGTGAAAAATGGCAATAAATTAATAAAAGTAATTAATTGCAATGCTTCGAAGGACACAAGGGCGAATATTGGCAATAAAAATTGAATAAAAACGCGAACAATAATTCATCGATGCCGTTGCAGCAGACAAACTGCAATTGGTGGTAGTGCCGGGCGGGCTAACAACAAATTGATTGCCGAAATTGAAAGTGCTTGAATCATTGATCAACAATGTGGTGGAAATAATTTATACGCCTGCTCATATGTATATGTAAATATTTTCGGATTTATTAATTTATTAATATGTATACAGTTTGATAATTATGTGCGTGCGCCAGGTCAGGCCATGTGCAAATGTAATTCACAATTTGCGGCATATTTAAAAGAGCAATTATATCAATTAACACACATACACACCCACCCACGAATGCTGGGAATGGGCTCTGAGCTGGGAATGGGAGAAGGTTTGTCGAGTTAGTTAAATATACAACTTAATTATTGCTAAATGCACGCGACACCTGGCGCCACCTGGTTAGACGCCTCAATTATAGGCCATTTAGCAGACATCGGAGACTCCGATCGGAAGATCGGAAGTAACTACGCGAGCACACAGACTCGGATGGGGGTGTGCTCAAGAAATTAGTTTAATTATGGCCAGTCGGATCGGTTGGATTAATACACACATTATTATATATTAGCGCAATTCACTTGCCGATCTTAATTACAATATTATACGCCTCGGCTCGGACTTACCCAGCACATTGGCCCCAAGATTGTTCAGCATGTTTGCCGAGAAGTTTCGTATCGATAGAGTCGACAGTTTGTCGCCGTTTCTATTGGCCGCTCCAGGAGTTAAGATTCACCGTCGTCTTGCTATATGTTTTCTGAATTCCGAATTCAATTTGATTGAGATTCGAGATTCGGTGTGGGGGCAGAGTCCCAAAGGGGATTGGCTGCTCGTATACTCGTCTATCACAGAACGTTGGTGTTCACCTTCGGTGCGAATTACATTTCAATTGTTGTTCGGTGGCTATGCTTTGAAATGGGTGTGGCTGGAAGTAAATAGAATTATTAGGTTTATTGCATAAGAAGATGGGAATTCATTGAGATGAAATATGTTTTTTTGGGAAGCAAAGGAAGGTTTCCAATGCCTTGAAAACATATAAATATTATTATAAACAAACATATAAAAAATAATTAAACATTTTGGAATGTAAACATGTTTTACTAAGGAAATTTGTATTGAAAAATATAATTTTTCTAAGAATACTTTAAAAAATAAGATAAATTCCACCTTTTAAAGTCAGTTTAAATATCAATTAAAGGAAAATCTCAACTTAAACTTGAACTAATTTAAGAAAACTTGAATTAAAAATTAAATTAAAGTACTATAATATGTGCATTGATAAACTATTTTAGTTTATAGAACATTAAACCCTCAAAAGGTTTTAATTTTCATTAGTTTATTATAGTTTAAAAACTCAGCTTTCCCTTTTCAATATATCCGTTTTCTTTTTTCATTTCCTGTTGTAAATTAAGTCAAATTCCAAAGATAAAGCTGACCGAAATTCCCAAGGAAACTAATTAATTTCTTTACCTAAATGTTTTTCCTTGGCATTCAGCTCTCAGTGTGAACCCTGACCCTCGTCAGGCAGGTGTCCAGCTATTTGGCTAATTCATGTAATGTACGATTTACTTGAAAACTAAATCCATTTCACTTTCCTTAACCGCAGAAACTTTGGCAAAGACGTTCGATGCGTATTTACATTGACTTTTATTGCTCATTTCAACGACAAAACTCACCTCAGTTTGGGTTACCCGCCTCCTTGGGCTCCTTCTTTGTCCTTATTTTGTGTATGTGGCACAGGGTTAGGGGTCAGAGTTCAGGCCAGACGATCAAATTGCCATAGTAAAATTAATTAAATGCCTTGACCATAAAAAAGCCAAAGAAATTAAATCGAAGTCACTTGGCCGGAAGTTGCAAAGTTTCCTCCTCACACACTCGCACACATACACACACTTAGTTAGAGGACACGCACGCACACTCACACACCCTGGCATGCACTGTGTACATGCACAGGTAAAGAGCACGCAAGGAAACGGAAGTCAAATCGTTTATTGATGGAATGTTTGACCAACTGACAGCCGGACACTGTCCGCCGTGGTCCCGTCTCCGACACCGTCTCCACCTCCTGCGGGCGTGGTCTTGGTCTCGCCTCGGTTTTTATTGTTTAATTAATAGCTTTTGTTTGGATTTTGTTGGCACATTTTCACTTTTTTACAACCGCTGGTTTATTGGGCATTCGATAGCTTTCATTGTTGGATCATTTTTTTTGGTAACGGTCTTTGAATGACGACGGCTTTTGGCAACTGATAAACGGGAACGGATCGGATCGGAGCCGGAAACGTAGCGCTGCCAAGGCGGACTCGCTTGCATTTGAGGGCAGTGCGAAAAAATCAAAGCGAATTGACTCCGGCTGCTGCCTGATAACATCGACATCGACGACTGCGCAATCGCCTACGCCACCCCAGCCATCCCCTTGAGCGCACCCTGGACCCCAGAAGCACCCCCTTTTGGCATTACGGTGCCAGCGGCAATCGACGCGTTATCTGCCTCCGGGTTTATCTCCTGCATTGATTTACAAAAATCGCACGAGAAGAGAAAGGGACAGCTACCAGAGCCCACTGCCATCTTGCTTTCGTGGCCAACAAGCTGCCTCGCTCTAGCGCAGGTCAAAGGGGGATGGCTAGTACCAGTTTGCGTGCTCTAAGCCACGCCTCGTATGGCAGACGACCAATGGAAAACCAGGCCGGTGAGAAGTACAGTGGATACAGACGGTTAGCCCCACTTGGCGCCCTTTTCGATAGCAGCAGCAGCAGCAGCAGATCCTTGGGCGGCCTATCGATAGCCAGGCAATCGATGGCGGGCCAGGCTCTCCTGTCCTGACTCCCCCGCAATCGTCCGCCCAACTACTCGACAGCTGGTCGCTTTGGCAACCTGCGCTTAGCCCACAGTTATTGCCGAAAGTCCACTCCCCGAAAAGTGCTTTAAATTCTTTTTCAGCATCTCTGCCACGTGTCAGGGCCCGACTTCACCTGTTGTCGTTTATTAGTTTCTGTTTCCTGGGCGGGCGGGGGTAGCGAGGATACGGGCCGTGGCCGTGTCCCTCCATCGCTCAGCGGAATTTTGATAATATTTTGCATGCTGCACAAATGTTGAATTAGTCAGACAACGGAATGCCGGCCGAAATGAGAACTTGCCATGGCAACCGCGCTATTCAAAGGATCTCCGCTCCGCCCCACGGAACCGGGTTCCCCCTCTTCCACGCAGCACCCCTCCGCCTCCTCGGCTGTATTTTATATTTGACGGTGTCTCTTTGCTACACACAAGCACTCACACCAACACATGACGTACTGAATGAAGGGCGTTAATTAAAAACTCAAAGTAAAAAATAAAAACCACAAAAAATACGCAGAAAACAGACGTAAGGAAAAGGGAAACATATGTATGGGTTTTCTCTGGTTGGGTTTTATTCGAAGATGACATTTGTTATGGTCATAATATTTAAGGACAAATAGAATATTAAATAGATAATGCGGTTAAACAATTAGAAGATAATTAAATACCCCATAACATATAGGATCTCTTCACAGTACACACAGAGAAAGACATGTGTTGGATTAAAACGAAATTTATAAAACATAAATTCTATTCTATAAAAATATAATAATTGCCAAGGGTTATATTCTATTCGATTTGCCATTAAAATCTGTTCTAATTAACAATAAAATATAGGAAAAAATTCAAACACTAATTTTGCTTAGGTATAAAAATAAATTTGTAAGTTCAAATATAGAAAATACAAAAACTTATAAATTAAATGTTATATAGCGGAAAAAATCATTTTACTGATTTTAAATATATTTTAAAATTGCTTTTAAAATTATTATAATATTATTTATAACACATACTCCAGCTGGCTTTACTATAAGGATTAAAAACTGTATCTTGAATGAATAAATATTTATATAAAGAAAATATATTTATTAAATGACTTGTGTATTCGTACCTAAAGTTAAAATAGCTTGATTTTAAATAGCAAGTTGATGATACATATGCAAGTTATTAGTTAATTATATATTTAATTCTATATAATTAACTAAAAATTAATAATAATCGAAAGGCTTTAAAAACCGATCTTAAAATATTTAAAAACTTAATATTAAACGCACAGCCATTCTAATAATAATTAATCACTACTTAAACTCTCTCTCTCAGCCTTATCAGTTTAACCAAACCTTTAAACTTTGATCAAATTTAGCTAAGACGAGCTATCATCTATCATAAACCCTACAATCTGAACTGTTTTGGTTAGTGTATTATAAAGCAAACAAGCTGAATAAATCGTGATAACATCTCAATTCGATGTTAGGTTCACTTATTAGAGCTTCTACAACATTTATTCATTTCTTTTACCTTTTGCACATATCAAATCTCCGGTGTGTTAATTAAGCAAAAGGCGCAATCAAAACGAATCTACAAAAGGCAGCAACAAAAATCAAATAACTAGAAAGAATATATAACAATTGAAGTAGTAGTTGAATTTCACAATATTTGCCGAGAGCTAATCATCTTGGAGGAGGTCTCAATTAGACCAAATTTTGAATGCTCGGCATGAGCGGGTCGTAAATCACTTTGGCCAAAGCTTAGGAGAGGATAGTGACTGTGACTAGGACAGCTGCGAGATCCTTGAGATGCCTGGCCCGGCATACCAAGAGCCCCCGGCAAAGAGGAAAACGCAGCTCAAATGCAAAAGGATACGCTCAACATGCACGACGCCTTTTCGACTTTGTTTGGCAATCGCTTAAGCCTGGCCAGGACATGGGAGGGGAGGAAGGAGATGGGCATGTGGAGGACCGACAAGTACGTGCAGTCAAACAGATTTCCAGTTAGCAGCTCACAACAATTCGCTTTTAAGCCAGAGCATAAATCAACCTCAAAAGATATCCCCGAAAAAGCGGGGGAAAAGTTTCTTTCTTTATTTTTTTTTGTTTTTCTTTTCGGGCCGCGGCATTTTATTGAAAGGATAATCGATTGCAGCGACTGATGGTGGCAGCGCATTAAAGGATTTGACTTGGGGCAACTTTAAAACTTAACCCAAGGCGATGTCGACGAACTGAGAGCGATGTGAAATGCGGCTCTTTGCGGTCAATTTAATTGAATGATGAATTGCGTTGGACACTTGGAAGGTGGGGGGTTTGCATGCCGCAGAAATTTCTTCAGTTGTCACGAGTACTTGTGTCGAAGGATCCTGCCAAAGGGGGCAAGGGAGCCTTGGAGTAGGAGGAAGAACAGAAGGAGAAACAGGAGTTGGAGGAGGCGACGACAAAGACGAATACGCATAATCAGTCAAAATTTATGACAAGCTCGAACCGAAAAGTCAGCTTAAGCATTTAATTGGCCCAGGTCCAGTCGGATGTCCCCCCGGGACAGGCCTAATTAGCACGGAGGCATATGCGGGTTGGAGTCCATTTTTTGTCGCCCCTTTCATAGCTCTGGAGCTATGGAGCTACGACGGACCCAAAACGATTTTTACTGTTTTCCGGCTCTGACTGATGACTCCGCTGGAGAACTGGTGAGCTCGGTGGTAATTTGTCTAGGCCAAAAAGGCTTTTGCCCTCCTTGACTGACAGCCAGAAGGGGCAGAAGTTTAAAGGCTGCTCCTACTCCTCATCGTCGTCGTCCTAGAAGTGTCCTTTCACTCGATTTTTGCCCTGCAAGGAGGCGCATAAAAGATGGATAAATACCGCAAAAGCTGAGCAGCGTAAAACCGAAAATGTTGTGCTTAGTGCAGTTCCGTGTAACGCATTATTCTTGCTTAACATTTGTCGGCTTTGGCCATTTTCTTTGTTTATTTTGGCTTTGTTTGAAGCCATTTTAAGCTCTATTACAGCTTTGCCTAGTTTTATGCTAGTTTTAACACAAATAGTTAAATTTTAAGAGGGAGAAAATATTATGAAAAATTAATTGGCAAAGACAAACATTTTATTGTAAATTTAATTTTTCTTTCGGTTTTTTTTTTTGTATTTCTTCGGGGCTGGACTTTTGGTTCATGAAACTGATATGTACAAGTAGTCCCTTTTGTACCTAACATCCTTTTTGTACTTAGCACATATTCGAACCATTATTAATAGAAATATGTCCAGAAAATTACACGTAGAATGTAAATTTTTGCTGGCGCCACCTTGTTTTAAATGTTGAAAGGTTTAAAACAAAATTCCCCACGTGGTGAAAATAAAATTAAAGATTTTACTGCTGCCATTTTATGAATTCCAATTTTTCAATATCTTATTTGAATATAAAATGTAAAAACATGCATTTACTACCGCAAGGTTAATTTACACTTCTTTTTAATTAGCTGTGCTTATTTTTGCCCATATTTTCTTATTTTTGATTAAATTTTAATCAAATATGAAAGTAGAAACACTGATTTTTTTATTAAACAAAATAAATAGAAATTATTTTGCTTCGTTATCGGATGACTACATATATGCCTTAGGAACAATCGAAAAATGAAATGAACTAAATTAAAATGCCATAAAGCTCCTTTTATGCAAGTTATGGGTAGAAATTTCCAAAATCCTGGAAAGAATTTTGTTGTCATTTAATTTTATTATTAATTTAATTATAATGATTATTAATATAATTTAAAATCTTGTTTTAGAATTAATAAAAGTTAAGGGACAAATATATTTTATCTTCTTCTCTAAATAGCTAAATAATAAAAAACTTATGTAATACGCATTCAATTAAAGCTGCACAAGTGCTAATAAAATCCCTTAAAAGCATTGTTAACTGAAGCAGATCAATAGATCGATTGATTGCGAACTAAATTAGCTGACGAGCGATCGCAACGCTAGATTTGATTTAAACAATCATCCCCCAGGCCGCTTTCCAGCCCTCTCGATCAGTCGATCACGGTTCCTGTAGGCGTTTCTTTGGTTCTTGGGCATGCCAATGATACTATTATTTAATGGATCGACCTCGCAGGAACCTCCTGTTCCTATTCAGGCGGAAGCGATCTACACGCACCGAAAGAAGTGTCTTTCAAAAAGGAAACAAGGACATTATTGTGCCGGGCAAGTAGCAAACATTGTCAACAAGCAAGCAAAACAGGGCAACGCCCCTAAGCTGCTAATGAGGGCAACTGTGGCTGGAGGCTGTGAAAACAACATAAAGGTAGTGAAAGGACGCATGCTGCGACAAGGATCAGGATCACATTCGCAGGCAGCTGAAGAAAGAGAGAGAGAGCAACATGGCCGCAAAACAATCTTGAGGAAGTTTCTGCGGTAAAGGAACTAAACACTCTCTCACAAGCCACCAACTCCTGCGGCAGGACCCACGTTGTTCACTTAAAAATCACACACAACCCGTAATCCTGACCCTTGGAATGCATGCGAAGCGAGTGAAAGGACATAAGCGGATTGGCCAAACAAAGTTGAGTGGCCTCAATACCTTGTCCTCGTCCTGATCCCTCGCCTGCGTGCCGTGTTTGATGTCCTGCGGCGCATATTAACCATTATCAGCTGTGCGCAAAAGAGACGGCTGCCTAGGTGGAGAAAATCCCATTAGACAATGTTATCGGAGCCTAGTAATTGTCTCGTCCTTGTATCCTGGCATCCTGGAATAATGTGTGAAAACTTACACCGCATTCAGGGCACCCGCTGCGCTCCCGACTGCCAGGACATTCTTCTTCTGTGCGCGCCAGTAATCGGCAAATGTGGTTAAGTGATTTAAGAGGATATTATCGAGCCGTGCAGGCAGACAAATCAATCGAATTCAAAGTGAGACAAATTTTGTTTGCATTATCCTGTGCCTGCGATTTCTCTTTGGCTTCAATTTTCGCGTCGCTTTAACAAAGTTTCCCTGCCGCAACGGAACCGGAAATTTCGTTCGCATGTTTGTGAGTGTCACCATTGCAGTTGCAGTCCTTTTTTTATGAGCTTTTTTATTCTCTTTTATTCTTCAGTTAAGTGAAATGTTAGGACATGAAGAGGTGATTGGTGAAGGGGATTAAAAAACATGGTTGGATTTTTAGTGAAGCGTGTTTTAGTTTTCTGAAAAAAATTCATAGTTAAAGCCTTAGTTTCATGTTTACTAACAATAACTAAATACCTAAGCACTGATTTATTCCCACTTAAATATGTACACAGGACATTAAACCATGTAACCAAAACAAATATTGTGTAACAAGCAACCCCCCCGGCTGCAGGATACACAGCCTCAATTAACCCTAAGCGACCATAAAAATCGAGTCATTCGGTCACAAATGTAAACAACTGCCGCGGGGCCTTCGTCCTGCTCTCGCTCAAAAATTGTTATTTATGATTGTTATTCCGTTATTTGGGTATTTTGTTATTTCGGCACCCTCTGGCAGGACTCGCCTAACGATGTTAGTGTTTCCGTTTATGCCACATGCTTACCCGTCAATTTGCGTGCAACTCGCATGCCCCGGGACTTACACGAGACCAGGTCCAGGGCCAGGATCCAGATTCACTTTCACAGAGATGAGGGGCAGTCAGACGCGGACAATTTGTAACATTTGGCAGACGTCAACGCCCTGCACAAGTGCAGGAAAATGAAATCAAATCAAAGCCAAAACGAATTGATCAGAAAAATGTCATAATTGAATCGTGAAGGCAACTCACCCCTGATTCCTGATCCCTGTCCTGTGGCTATGGGCGTGTCTGTCCTTTGATAACTTTATGCTAATCAGAGATGGCCGAGAAGTCTCAGGTTTCAAGAGAGGCAGCAATCCCTGACAATCAAAACCATTTTAAATGAAGCTGTAAACATGTCCCAATTAAGGATTTCCTTAAATCAATATTTAAAGTATTCAACTATTAATAAATATATTAATATTAATAGCTGTAATTGAAAGCATTTTTGATTGTTTCGGAATTAAAATAAATGTGAAATTTTAAATTATAAAGAAAATCGGTTAATCAATATCATTTTTAGTCATGGATTTATAAAAATTCTTTAATTTGTAGTCTAGAAATTATTAAGCACATCCCTAACTAACTTAAAACCAGTAAAAAAGAACCCCAAGCATCTAATTTAAGTTGAATATTTTTTGGTAATTAATTTCGGTGTAGTTCCTGGCCGCTGCACAAAAGGTGTCGGAGAGCTGAAAATAATTTCCGTTCGGCTCCTAGTGCTCATTTCGCCTATTTTGTACATACAAAACTAATTAATTTCCCCAAAAATGCAACAGTGAAGGGTTGCGGGACGCGGATCGGGAGGGGGCAGGCTAGGGAGAGGGAGCATAGCGCAGGAGCCTCACAGGATATTTGTGCAAGCAATTTCCGCCGCCGAAGAGAGTTTTGTGCGTAATTAATTTATGCAAAATACAAATGCAAACAAATTGCAAATGTTTTCGCACAAAATTGCTGTCCGCCCAATTTGTTTTCCAAAATAATTAACTTTTCAGCGGGTTTAATTAGAAATTTTCTGAGCCAGGAAGGCCAGTATTTTGCTATCACCCCAACATTTCCCCCTGCCCCTCAAAAACTTTCCTTGCTCCGGCTTCTAATTTCCACGAGTGGTGCTGAAGTAGTTCCAGTGCTGGATGGATGACTATTCCAGTTGGTTTGACAACGATCTCTTCCAGATTGTCGCCGCCATTGTGGCTGCGTTTCTGGTCTTGGTGGTCATCCGCACCACCATCGAACTCTGCGAAGAATGTCCGGATGGACAGAATGAGAGGGGCGCTGGGAGCAATTTGGTTGCTCGGAACGATCACCACGGCAACATGGCGGAATGCGGCCCTCGTCCTTCTCAGGAATCCTTTGACTACGACTATATCCGAGGACCCCACACCTGGAATGCTCCAATGAACAACCAGAGTCCCATCAACATAGATGTGCGCTGCTTGGAGATCAACTACTTTGACACGCCGCTGACTTGGTCCCTTTACGAGGTCATGCCCCTGGGCATCCGCCTGGAGAATAATGGACACACTTTGGTCCTGCGAGCCGCTTTCGAGGGTCAAACACCGTCTATCCATGGCGCAGACTTGCTGGGTCGCTTCCATCTATGGGAGATCACCTTCCGCTGGAGCTGGTTCAGCGCGAATGGGTCGGAGCACTCGATTGATAATCGCCACAGCGCCTTGGAGATGCAGTGCCTCCACACGGATGCCGATAGCCAGCACTGCGCCTCGTCCCAGGGCATACTGGTGATCTCCTACCTGTTCGATCTGTGCCAAGACAATCCGTTTCTGGACGTGCTAATCCAGCATCTGGTGGCTGTACAGCAGGCCGGCCAGACGGTGGAGATTCCTCCCTTTCCGCTGACCTACCTGATGCCTGCCTTCCACAATGAGTTCTATAGCTACCATGGATCGCTGACAGAGCCGCCATGCCACCGCGGGGCCGAGTGGTTCATCCAACCAATGACCTTGGCCATTAGCGAGCGCCAACTGCACGAGTTCCGCCAGTTGAGGAACAGACGTGGAGGACGTATAGGAAAAAATGCAAGGCCTGTGCAGCCTCTGGAGGATCGAAGGGTCTACATGAATCAATATAGCTCTTGATAACCAGTTCTTAAAATTTACAACAAAACAGTGTATTTTATATTTCTTTATGTAACAAGAACATAAATATTCAAAAAACATTATAATTAATTCCAACTGGAAGATCATCTTCTTTGATTTAAATTTAAGATTTAAAATAAAGTAAGTTTCCCCAAAAATCATCCCTTTTACCAAGCCCAGGCTCACTTAGCTTCAAGTCCTGGATAATTGGTCCTGTTTCTGATTCTAATTTTCGTTCTGTTTCTGTCTCTGGTTTTTGGTCCTGGACAGTCTTCCGCACAATTTCCTGGAGGTTGCCGTTTGCTGGGCAAATAGTGTGCTTATATAGTAATCCACTAATTAGTCGTTCAAAGAGCATTAGCATTAGCATTAGCTGTGGCTGGGTCCTGAGCCTTCTCCGCTTCCTGTGCGCAAAATCGCCGCAGGACACACTGCGTGTGTGTGTGTGTGCGAATGCGAATGCGTGTGGGTCCTGCGTCTGTAATTTCGTTAGTGCAGCGGAAACTGTTGCGGACATGTTTGCCCTGGGATTGGGATTGAGATTGGCAATGGGAATGGGACTGGAATGCGAATGTGAATGCGAATGGGATTGGGTTTTGGGCCTCCTGCGGCGAAGCACCCTCATCTCCTGCTTTGGCCCCCCTCTCCATCGATTACAGCTGCTGCTTGGCAATCAGAGTTCCAGTTTCCAGGCTTATAATTATCGGTTGGCGCCTAACCATAGATGGAAATTTTCGAGCAGCGACAACGGACTATTGCCCTGTAATTAGTTTTTATCCCGGAGTCAGAGTCAGAGGGGCCCGGGCCCGGATCGAATGCGATTTGGTGCCACCACATGGGAGAGGGAGTGTGCATGCAGAGGCCTCGATATCGACGACTTGTTTAATCAATGGCAGGCCAAGTGAATTTCACTGCAATTGCATTTGCTGCAAATCAACGCTAATGAAATTATACAAACAAGTTTCGGTCCGCTCCGCTCTCCGTGTCTGCATCAATATTTGTGCTGTGCGCCCATTCGCAATTTGCATGTTTTGAAAACTTAATTGAATTGCAATTTCCACAAATAAAGCTTAATTTTTCGGTCGCGCTTTTCGTTTTTATTTTGGGCTGTGACATTCACATGGACAAAACCATTTATTTTGTTGGCCAAAAACTAAAACTATTGTCTGAGAAATGCAATTAAAAATGGATAATTCCATTTATTAATGCTTGATATGCAAATTGAATGCACACAAAATGTTCAATTAATATGAAAATGTTTTGTTAGAAAATTAATGCAATTTTTCCCAGAATGGCAATAATTACACTCCAGGTTGTGTGAGTGTGTGGATCGGGGGATTGTGATTATGTTGGTGTTGAATTAGATGAAAATGACACACTGAAATGCAAATAATATGCAAATAATTAATTTGAAATTCTGCAACGGCATCAAAGTAGGCAATATAAAACTGTAGAATATGGTAAATATTTAAGAGTTTTTAGTATTCGTAAGGAACTTATGGAATAGTATCTAAAAGGATTTCGTATTGTTAATATAAATATGAGTTTATACTGAAACTTACAGCAATGGATACTATGGCTTCTTCCAGTAGATTTTAATATACATTTTAATAATTAATAATAATAATAACGAATTTAGATTTACAGAATAAAGAATATCCATTTAAGGACTTTATCAAAAGACTATATAAAGAATAAGTTGTGTTCCGCGATTTGTATCCTTACCAGAAAATATGATTACAATGAAACGATCTTACTACTTTTACTTTCTTTGTTTTTATATACGAATTTATGGTATTTTCTAACCACTTTAATGATTATTTTTTAGACTTCTAGATATTCTTATGTACATAGTATTAATTCATAGTAAAAAAAGATTTATTTGCTTTTAGGTTTGTTTGATTCTTGTATTCTACACTGAATATCTTTCAATAACTCAATATTCTACTTAAAATAACGTGATATTACGACACATATCTTCCTAGAAATTAAATAATCAAAAACTAATTATATTTTCTTGATTGAATCCTGGAAAAATACAACCGGAATACACTCAAATCAATGAACCAATTGCCTGCCGCACTTACCCCATTCCCCCTCCAAATCTTTAAGTCGCAGCAAAACAAACATATCAATCAACATATTTAATTGATTGTAATTAGAATAAAGCAGGAGGACAGATCCAACTCCTCCAGTAGCTGAATGAAACCCAAGCCAGTTTCAGACCCAGTAAACCAAGTCAAGCTAACCGCCAGCCCACCCACAGCAATCCTCCAAGGCAAGCAGTTTTGTGCTCCACTGAAAATGGCAAGAAAATGAAATTAGACGAATAGAATGACGATGTAAGTGCCATGAAAAGACGTTAAGACGCTCTGAGCCAAGACGCTCGACGAGGTAGAAGCGGGAGAGAAAGACGTTCGAAGGGAAGGGGAGTTGGCTGCTGCTAAAATTGAGGCAAATTGCATTTAAGTGTTGCCGTTTTCATTTAGCCGCATGAATATGTATGCCGGGGATGCCAAGGATGCGAAGGATGCGAGGGATACTTCGTGGAGCGCAGGATGGGTGCCTTGGCTCTTGCTTTTGTGGCATGCAAAATTGAATGAATAATTGAGAAAACGAGCGCATGATGGCATTAGTGTGTGATTGTGGGTTCTCTTACGTCCCTGTATGTGTGTGTGTGTATTTGCAGCTAATGAATTTTAATTGCTTTTATTAAGGCACAACGAGGATGGATGAATGGCCTGGCATGGTGGCCAATGGCCGCATCAAAAATCCCTGTTCAATGTTAATTGTTAATCATTAAATATTGTTGCTGGCAAAATCAATATGGCGGCTGACGATTAATCAACGCCATTTTGTAATTATCTCGCTGGAATATTTAATTCAATTAACTCTGCGGGCGAGCAGTTTGTCCGTTTTTTGTTGTATCCTTCTTTATTTCTGGAAATGGAAATGAAAACAAATAAATTTAATTGAAAACTGTTATTGCAACAGTAACCGTTACTAAGAGCAGCAAATAAAAAAGCGTTGAATTAAAAAAAAGGACAATAACAGCACCAGCACTGGCAGCACACATGAAAATTAATTTGAATGGAAAACTCGCTCCTTGCCGCGTCGAGTCCTTTGGCCTCTCGCTTCCCCCACGCCAGCAAGAGCGACGCCTGTCTCTGTCTCTCAGCCCTTTGGCGCACTTCCTTTTTCAATTAAACGCCACCATTTTCCATTAACGAATTTGCATGTGTGTCTGTGGCTGTGTCTGTGTCTCACACACACATACACACTGGTGCCGCCAAGGAGCGGGCTTTCCCTCAACTCACACACACACACACACGGACACACATGTCTGTATTTCTATAATAAAATTAAATTAGAAGACCAGAAAATTAAATCATCAAAGCTTGACGTCTGCCGGCAGCGTCGGCTGCTGTTTCGTCCTGTGTGAGGTGAGTGTGTGTGTGTGTGTGTGTGTGTATTGCCCTCTCACCAACACTCACACACAGCCCAATTTGCAAAAGCGACAGTTACGAGTTCATTAATTTTTCTTCTTTTTCCACCCCCCTCGCTCTGCGCCTTGTACTCTGCGGTTTTTGGCCCCCTCCTTGCACTCCAGGACTCGCTCTCTCTACCCCCTGAGCCTCCTTCCTCTCCCTCTCTTACAGTTTGTTGCCATCTCTTTCGGGGCTGCTCGCTTTGGCAATGGTGTGAGCAGCATCATAAATTAAATTCTTCATCAACTCAAACTCGTTAAGCGCCAATAAAGTGACAGAGAGTTATTTTCATCACTTTTTCAATGGTCTACCACAAGGCATGCTGGTGTGTGTGCGAGCAGTGGGTGTGTGTGTGTATGGGTTATTCAATGCGCCGAAGCGCTCTCAGTTTAGAGAGTGAGAAACTGAGAGAGTTTTGGTCTCAGGACACGCCCCCAGCAGAGAAAAAGAGAGAGCAACCTATCGAATGGGAAAACTGAAAGGAGGAGGAAGTGGAAAAACTGGTTTCCTGCTGAAGAATGCCCTCTTTTTTTCCATAGCCACTTACGCATGCGCGCAGACTCATTTAGATTTCAATCTTCTTCCAGAGATAAGAGGATTTCGCTAAGTGCAGCCAGGAATACAGCTGCCATAAGCCAAAGAGAGAGACAGACAGAGAGAGAGGATCGAGTCGCGGCAATTATAAGCAGCCCACTGGGCGTATACTTAATTTGGCTGAAATGAAACATTTATTTCTCTGCCTGCTTTTGGCACACAATCCGTGGCGGAAAGTCACCGTTAACTGTTTAACGATAAAAGCAAACTAATTAAAGCCAGCGAAAGGAGGAGAAATTGCCACATAATAAAGCAAATTAAAAGCAAATTAATTTAAAACAAAAAAGGAGGGGACAGAGCAGACGTAGCAGCGAGTTAACGTTGCGGATGTGGCGCAAATGAATGCGACGCACACACAGACACACAGATATGGTTGGGGCAAATAGGATACACAAGGAAGCACCAGGGATACAGCTCGTCCGCCTGTCGCTCCACTTCAATTAAGCATCGCGCCAACATGGCAGCCTCTCACAGATACACAGGCACACCCACCCAACACAGACAGCGCACAACCCACACACCCCCCACACACACACATACAGTTTCAGGACGTAATTACGTTTGGCAAGCTCGTTATGCGTAAGAATAAACGCGCATTAAGAGCTCATTAGTTGGCACAAATCGAATCGTTGGGCCAAAAGGAGGCGGCCCTTGGAGTGCGTGGTGTTGTGCTGTGTGTGTGTCCTGGCTATCTGGCATTTCCATTTAACGTGTAATGGAAGATAGCGTAAACGACCAGAGAGAAGCTGAATGAACTGGACCAAAACCGAAATGAAACCTGAAACGAAATGGCAGTGGAGCTCAGGGGAAAAACCACAACTCATGACAACAGGTAAGCTGTAAGCTGCAAGTTTGCCCGAGAAATGTTAATGGTAATGGTATTGGCCACGCTTAATGGCCGCCCCAACTGGCTGACGGCGTCTATTACCCTGCTGACAATCAAGTGTCGGCGATGGACTTTCACGGAGCAGAGGGGGGTTTCCGCTGCAAAGAACAGGCCTGTTCACAAACTGGTTTTAGGAGCAGGTATAAAGGAACAACTTGAGTTAATATAAACTACAGTTCAAGCCATGTTTGGGTTTGTTCGAAGATTGAAAAATATTTCATTTATTTATTGTAAATTTAAATACGGAAATAGCAGCAATTTGTTTTGTTAAATTATCCGAGAGTTTTATAATTTTATTGTTTTCAACTAAGAGATCTTGAAATCTAGTGCAATAACTCATAAAAAACTTGGAATATAAATAAAAATATTTAATATAAATAATTTAATTAATAAACTTGCTAGCTAACTCAAGTGTCTTAAACTTGGCCGCCTTTACATGGCATAAGGAATATGGTTAATTATTTTATTAAATTAAAAATGTTTATTTAATGATCTTAGTTATTATTTTATAAGTTGAGTGCACAATTAAGATGATATCAATTCTATTCTTATGCGATTATTTTTTAAATAAAACTATTCAGAAATTAAATATATTTTAGAAAAATATCTATCAAAAATAATCACTGATATATGTAGGCTCATCAAGAAAGTTAATTAATATGATTTAGACAGTGTCCAGCTCCTGCTTAAGTTCTCAAAGTTCACAAATATCCACTAAAAGTCATCCATAAAAAGAAAAATCCCTGACCTCAGCCGCTTCCTGAATGCTTTTAAGTTTATTTCCTTGACAAATGCCGTTCTGCCGCAATCAGCTTGCAAATTTGTAACAATAGCAGGATATTAACAAAATCCACTTATGTATCCGTTTTAGGTTTCACGCTCCTTGGGAGAAGCGCCAGAGCAAGATGGGAGTCACTCCTGCCGATGGCAAGGATGTGAGAGGGTGAGAGGCGCAACACACACACACATTTTGTGGCCTGAGCCCAAAATGGTTTTCCGATGCAATTGTGGTCGAAAAATCTGTGGCAGCAAAGTCATAATTCCAGGGCGGAAAAGTGCAAGGACTTTGCTACCTTCAGCCCCTTCCTGTTTCACAACGGCAGGACAGCTGAGCTGAGTTGAGCTGAGGGCAGTAAGTGCAGTTAGTTTATTTTATTACGCAGCCGACAAACAATCCACTTGGCTGGGCCCATTGTTACGGTCTCCGGACTATAGATCTCAGGCGGGGTTGGGATGTGTGCTCCTGGCGAGTCCTGCGCACTCTCTCTCGCTCTCCAGCTCTCGAACTCTCTGTGTTGAGCAGGCTCCGCCCCTCAAGGCACACACAGGCACACACTGGCTCTGTGCATATATATAGGTGTGGTGAGCTCGACCGGTTTCCAATTTGATTTGGAAACTTGAGCCCAAGCCGTCGCTGTACTGGATTGCCGAGTTTATTGCCAACTCTGCCTTGGCACGGTGCGCAACGTTTCGGTTTCGGTAGCTGCTGGTTTCGGTGCTGAGACGTTATTCCCGCTTGTGACTTAAAAATGCTTGACATTTAGCCAGAATTTTTGGAAACTAAAAGTGCAGAATATTAAATACAATCCGTGTTTGCCGGGTGTTTCAACTGTGATTTACTATATCGTAACGCTACGAAAGAACTACTGCCTCCCCTGAAAAAATAAACAAACAAAACCAAAATGGATATCAAAGCCTCGACGCCGCCAGTCCTTGAAGTGGCCGACTCTCCGGCCGCCAAGTTGGGAACAAATGTAGGTGGAGCAGGATCCGGGTCAGGATCTGTGGGGGCAAACAATGCGTCGCTGGCCAGCAACTCCAATACCGCCGCCACATTCCAGCACATCTTCGAGCAGCTGGTGCAGCAGAGCGGCGGCAACCACAAGCTGCCACCCAAGCAGTTGGAGCACCTGCGACACCTGCTCGGCAATGTCCGCGATGCCAAGAACCTGCAGCTGATCGTGGAGAAGTTCAAGAACCTGGAGCAGTTCCACGAGCACTATGCCGCCCATCTGGCCAACAACAACACTGTGATCTCGGCGGAAGGTGAGTGATGTTCCGACGGCAATGGTTTTTCCTTGCGAAGATTTTAGAGAAGATTGTGGGGATCGAGAGAGATTATTCCTGCAGCAAATTAAAAGAAGTCTCTAAAACCTTAAATATTTGAAATGTAAATTAACGTTTTCGCATCAATTTAAACTTTAGAATTTAAATAGATTTTACTTAATATATGATATATATCCTCCCTTTGTTTTAGATTAAATTTGGGATTAAAAGTAGCCTTTAAATAATTAAAGTAATTATTAACCTAAAACTATAGCAATTCTTATTGGAATTAGGAAAAAACAAAGCCTTTTTCCTTTCAATAATTAAAGAAAAAGTAATGGAAACATCAATAAATAATTATATGAGCTTCAAATACTTATTTATCAGTTATTAATTGACACAACTCTTAAGGTCAAATACAGTTTAAAAGATTTTTGATACCACACTTCCCCTTTTATTCCTTTTATTCCCATATTTTTTCCTCGTGTGGCCTTAGCCGGAAAAGGCTTGCAATTGTTTGATTATAGATTTAATTAACACAAATTGCTACCGGACACGGACATGCAGGATAATCTCTATCCCCCCCTTAATGCCTGAGTGTGTGCGTGTTCGCGGCAATGTTTTTTTGTGCATTAACATGCACACAGCGGAAAATTTGAGAGAAAATTATAAGCTAATTGCAAGACGAGGCAATTAAAGGGATTTTCCTGCTGCATTTTCCCACCTGCCGCCGTTGCCGTTGCCGTTGCCACTTGGCACAGTTTGTTTTAATTTCGTTAAAAATGCATAAAGCCATCAGGCAACATGTTGCCTACTTTCCAGCATGCCGGCGTGACAACTGGCCATTAGGAGAAGGGATACGGCGGGGGTCCGCGTTGCAATTACAGCTTTTAGCTCGTTAAAATCGCAAATAAAGTTGTGTGTATGTTGGACTGGACTAAATTTTAATACTTTCAAAATTGCTGACAAATTTGCATAGAGTCGCATAGGGCCGGTCGGCTGTCGTGCGCCTAATTGACTTTGGCAAACTGTTGGCAAACAGGCTTTTAATTCAGTTTCCCTCTCTGCCGAGATATATATACTATATATATTCGTACATGGATATTTACGTTTTTACCCCGCAGATAGCAACGATTTGCTGAAGGATAATGCCAGGAAGTTTGGTTCAGGCGGTCAGACCCTGACCCCCCGGCACACAATCGATGCCATTTTGGGCCTGAAGAATCGTAATGGCAATGCAACCGGAAATGGCCGAGCGGAAGCGATCAGTGATGGTAAGTCCTTCATATACCCTTTGGATTTTAATAAATAAATTCTTGCAGTATTTAATATCTCTTAGAACCTCTAAAACCATTCATTTTTATGATCAGATCCCTGATCCCTAGGCCCTGTCATAAAAGGCAAATCGATTTCAATTACCCGCTCGCAGGCCATGGAATCAACAGACACAATCGCGAAATTGTATTAGCCTTGAATGGGGTGGTGGGTGGTTGCCTTGTGGGTGGTGGCGTCGGGAGTTGCACTTTGGCAACGCCTCGAGATGCACGACAGCTGATAAGCAATCAGTCAGCGGTAATCGGTCGTAAAGAAAACGAAACGAATTCCCCCCAAGGAAGTCATAGATGGGATTAGGGTCCTTCCATTCAATTCCTTGCCATTCCTTAGGACCAATTCAAATTAGTGGAGCGGGGGTGCGAGTAGTTTTGAAGGCTTTTTAACTGGATTACGGCGGGGATTTGCGGTGCCAGCTGGTAACAGCTCCTCTCCTGCCGCGCTGCCGGGTGCCAAAAATAGTCTCCTGCACGTCATTTATAATTCATTTCGCTTCTGTTTTGATTGCCGGCAAGCGATTGTCGCTCTTTCGTTTCCTTTTTACTTCCTGCCCCCAAAAAACCACGCCCACACCACAGCGCCACAATTGGCAGCGAGTTGCGAAAAATAGGTGGGCATTGATATCGCAGCGATTATGGTTATAACCATAACTCTATGCCTGATGGGCCCTTGGATGATCCAAGCGGCCAGGTGAGAAATTGGGGAGGTCCTTTTGCCATTTTGACACAAGAAATAATTTCTTTTATATAACATCAGTTGGATAATTGCAAAATTGTTTTCAAAAACAGAAATCTAACAAAATAAAAACTCCAGAAAATCACTCATACGCCCCTTGGGTTTCAATAAAAAGAAAAGAGTGCTCCTAAAAGTCCTATGTACAAATTTGGTGAAACGTAAGATCGTAAATAATAAAGACTGATCATCATCAGGGGCAGAAATATTGTAATTAATCCTCTGTTGACCATTAGATGCCTCCAATAAAGCAATAAAGCCTTCAATTAAAACAATTTCTCAAATTGTTATAATTTTTGTGGGGAAATCAAGCCTTTCTATGTTATTTTTTATAGAACAAACAATGTAATATTTTTTATATTAATAATTCGATCAAAACTTGCAAAACTAAAGATATGGCCCTTATAAAATGTTTTAAAAAATGAAGAAACATTGTTTTTAATGCTAATTATGATTATCAACAATATATATAGTTTATATGGTCAAAAGAGGCTCTTAAAATTTAGTTTTCACAATCTTTTAGGTAAGAAATAATATCAAAAGTACTCAAGATTCCCTTTTATGTCTCTTCAGCTTCCCTTCCAGAAAGCCAAATTGATTAGAGACAATTTCATGTACAATTAATTCAATTAAGCGGTCTCATAAACGCTCAAAACAGACAGCAACAACCGCCAAAGTGTTCAAACAACCAATAACGACATTAGCAACAAATCCGCAACAACGTCACGGACAAATCAAAATGGCGCTGAGCAACAACAGCAACAACAACAAGAGCACAGGTTAAATGGCCGCAAATTAATTAGAAGCAGGCGGCAAATTAGAGGCGGTGGATAAATAGTGGGGGGTTGGGGGAGTTGAGGGGCTGTGAGGGGCTGGGGGTTGGTCGCTGCAAGGCAGGCTCAGAGCGTTTCGCATTTAAGCCGTAATTAAACTGGCGGCCAGACACAAGCCGTCAAAAAGCATTTAAACTGACAGCTGGCGGCGGCGGCGGCGGCGACTGTGGCGTCCCACCGGACAACCGCTGTCGGAAAGAGACAGACAGAGTGAACGCAAAAGAGATGGGGAGAGCTAACCAACTAACCAAGAACGGCAAGGGGGAGATTGAGATGTAAACAATCATTAAAGGCGCAGGAGGCACAAGTGCATTTGGCCAATTTGCTCTGCATCCCCGAGAGATGGCAGATAAGCGGCAGAAGAGAGAGGGATAGAGAGGTGTATCCAAACAGAAAGAGACGGCTGAAGTGATCCCCTTCACGATCCATCTACACGAGATCTGTTAAGCAGTTGACGCGGCATTAAATTGAGCATTAAGTCGCCTTAATGATTTTAATGCGTGTCTGCGGCCGTGCGTCGGCGTCGGGCTTCGTCTTATTAGCCGCCTTTGTGGCTTCTACCACTTTATAGAGAGCCCCCTTGTTCCCCGTTCCACTCGTGATTGACAGTTTTGTTTATGGCTTGTTTCGCTTTTTGATATGAATCCGATATCGCATCTCATCTGGCTGTAAAGATCTTCCGGGGAACGACAGAGGGCTAGGGGCAGCCCCTCTCAGAAATGTGCATTTCCTTTGGGTTTTGGGCCCCTTACCTGTTCCATGACTCTTGGAAACTCGCACGGCGCGGCTAATAACATATCAATTAGGCCGCCTAATGGCCAAGTATTTGCCCAACAATGGGAAACTGTCAAATCATCATTAGGATTAGACGACGGCGGCAGGGGATGTGCCGAAGAAGTGACGCGATTAACGTCAATTTGTCCCTCACAACGGCTGGATTCCATGGAAACACAAGCCAAATTAGAGCAAAATGAGAACATCCCAGATTCTAATCATGAGTCTAGAATCTATAGCTCTCTCTTTTGGTGGAAATACTAGTCAGTAGCAGTGGCATAACCGATCGAACCTTTTAGCATTTCCAAGTCGGGCTGGCGAGTAGCTGGTTTTTTGCTTCCCGATTTCCAGCTGCCAATGGAGCTAATGGAGAGCGTACGGAAATCATTTCTTAATTGATCTGTCGATCAGTTTGTTATGGGGCTACCTACCACTGAATGAATGCTTAACCTGGGCAGCGAACCTCCTCCAAACAGTGAATGGAAGTTGGCTATAAACAGGGTTCATTCACCATTAGAAAATGGGATAAAATCATGTTTTTCAAGACAATTTGAAGTGCAAAGAAGTGAATTAGTTTATGTAATAGAAGTAAGGGCTTATTGATCTAAGAAATATATATTTTCCTATATTTTGTTATATTTATTTGAACTTTAAAATATATTTTCTATATTTTATGAATTAAATTTGAATGTTTTCTCAATATCAACTGCCTTCAATATGTATCCTTTAAGGAAAACGATCTATAAATAAATTGTAAATCTATCTTAAAGGTTAAGCTTATTATTAATTTATTATATTTAAGAGATCTCCGGCAGAAGAGTTATTATAGAACAATTGACTTATTGTCAGTTAGTTTCCTTCGTTTAGGGCCTAATTTATTGCCACCTTATGAGAAACTCCCTTGAATATATATATTCATCACATCATTCACACTCTGGCCGATTGCTGGCGAGTGAACGCCAGGCAATAAAACTTTTGTCTTAACCTTTTATTTTTCGCTGCTCACGCAATTAACTCACGCACTCCGTGTGGGCCGCCGCCCAGCGGTGGCTGACTTGGAAAATGTAGGGAATGAGGGGGCTGCCGAGGGGCTTCCAAGGGATTCCTAGGTGGTGCCGCTACTGTCTCTCACTTCATGTGGCTTGCACACACATTCAAATAAAACCATTTTTGGGCGGCTTTTGTGGTGCGACTGCTACTTGATTTGCAGAGGCTTTCAAAATGCTTTTTGTTGTTAATTTCATTAGCACCACAGTGGCTCAAAATAAGACGCACGCTGGGCGTGTAAATTTCGATTGATTGGTGAAAATGCTAGCAGAGGTTAATTCGGGGCATTTACGATTTTCGTTTTGGCTGCTGTTTAAAGTTAATTAGCCAAAATGTTGACCCAATTAATCGGGCTGAGTCGAATCGGCACGATGAGGCGCATAATTACATTATGGACTCCGACTCCGACTCCGCTCCAACTCTGGACTTACATCAGAAAGCAATTACCCGAAAAGACTATCAGATAATTACAGATATTTTATTTTCGAGTTGCAACTTCCCAGTCTGACTTGGTAATTGGTTTTGTTTCGATTCAACGATTCGGCCCGCCCCAAAAGCCAATTTAGCATAGAAATTGAATTCGGTTACACAAAATCCAGCCCAACACGCCCCCTAAAAAGCAAAGGCTAAGGATATAGGTATAGGTATATACTGGCGACAACTAATGACTTCCTTGCATGTCACGTGATATGCACAAGCGCCAGTCGGAACGCCCATTAGGGACCAGCGTCAGCGTCAGCGCCAGCGCCTCATCTGGAACTCACCGCCCCACCGGGCGGACCACCGGCATTTGGACTCGTTTTCCGAGAACTTTTATTGCCGCACATTGTAAATACGAGGCGGCTAATTGAAAGCCGTTTATTAGCGGTTGGGCGGCCAACAGGTTTGACCCGCTGCAGGTCGAAGTTGGCCCCGTCGTCAACCACCAAATTAAATAACACGTCGTTATTAGATGGCCGGGCAAGCGGCTTTTGTGACTTGTCTGCCCGCCTCATTGAGCATACTAATTAAAATCTAATCAGGTGGCTAAAAGCGTGGTAGTACAGCCCCCAAACTATGATGTATTAGCGGTGGATCATGCTCAATTAATTGCCCATTGGGAGGGACTATATTTAGCATTAGTTATTTGATGTAAGAGAGGTTTAGGAAATTCAATTTATCTTTTAAACCTTCTCTGTTTTCCAGGCGAAATCGATCCCTCTATGGGCGACGAGGATGCCACAGATCTGCGCTGTGGCATGACCTTGACGCAGCTGCGCAACATGGACAGCCACATGGCCAGCATGCTGCAGCAGCATGCCAAGAATGGCGGTGGCCTGCCTTATGGCCCGCCAACTCCGCCCGGCGGTCAGCCACAGCCCCAGAGTCAAACCACAAGTGCGGCTCCCCTCCATGGACATGGTCAGCAGCAGATTGGTGGGGGCCAGCCCGTGGGCCATCCGACGCATTCCTCCCTATCCGCTCATCCTGCACACCACGGGCATGCGCCCTTTGGCTATCACAATGCCTTTGGGTTTGCACAGGGACATGGCTATGGAGGGCCCCAGGAGGAGGCGGCGGGCAATTACCTCAACTCGATGCACCAGATGGTCGAGGCTAATCAAATGCAGCCTGCTGCTCCGCCGCCCCCGCTGCCGCCTAGCTCCTTTGGCAGTCACCAGCAGCACTTGGCCGCCTTGGCTGCGCAGGCGCAGGAGCAGCAGCAGCAGCAACAGCATCAGCAGAATCAGCACAGCAAATACGCCAAGTCATCGCCGCCTCCTCCGCCTGGCGGTTACTTCTTGGATGGCCAGACGGCGCCGGGCGCGCAGTCGCAGATTGGCTACGACGAGCGTTCAATGTCCTCCAACAGCGACATGGAGGAGGACGACGATGACGCTGCAAAGCTGCCCCTGGACGTTACCTCGCCGCCCACCCCGGCGCCACGCGGTCCGCTAGCCGCAGCTGCCGCCGCTGCTGGTAAGCGCAAGTCCGCCGGCGTCTTCTGTGATGATAATGAGCCCAAATTGGCCAACGGCCAGATGGGGGGTAATTACGCCATCCGAGCCCGCAGCCTGGATGAAGTGCAACATCAGCAGCATCACCAACAGCAGCAGCAACAGCAGCAGCAACACCAACAGCAGCAGCAACAGCAGAGCTTTCAGCACGACTATCGCAGTAGCAGCAGCAACGGCAATGGTCATCCCAATGCCAATGGCAACAACTCCGCCGGCGATCATGGCGAGCGGCTGAACGCAGACAGCGACAGTTTGGTCAACGGCAGCTGTGCCTCCAGCGAGGATCTCAATCAGACCAACAGCAGCGAGCAGGGAGAGAAGATTACCTCGGGCAGCGATGATGAGGGTGGGTGAATCCTTTAGTTTTCTATATAATCTAACATATATTTATAGAATTAAGTTTATAATATCCTTTTATGTATTCTCTTCTACAGGCCAGGACGACAACTGTGCCAAGAAGAAGCACCGACGCAATCGCACCACCTTCACCACCTATCAGCTGCATGAACTGGAACGGGCCTTTGAGAAGTCACATTACCCCGATGTCTACTCCCGCGAGGAGCTGGCCATGAAGGTTAACCTGCCCGAAGTCCGTGTCCAGGTGAGTCATCCTGCCAAGTTCTCTATTTATCTTCCGAGTATCTAGCGCCGAGAGTGATTTACACCTGAACCCTGCTAATTGTGCAATCAACGTGTCTGCTAGAGGGGGAGGAAGAAGAGGAGCCCCTGGCAGCCAGGCTCCGGAAATTAAACAATTTCCTTTGGCGATTTATTTTAACGAAATTAAGTTGTACCTGCTGGTTATCATCCACCTGTGATCTGAAGTGCTTGTAAGGCGGTAGAGGAGCTAGCATACATCTATCTTTCTTGGCAGGAACTTATGGCCAGACTCTCGTAAGAAGATAGGGAATGCATTTTTTGGGAATAATTTAAGAACTCCCTCAGGCTAGCAGGAAACTTTTAACCTTACTAAAGAGCTAACTTCAAAATTACTCAGAAAAATTACTTTAAAAGGTCTAAAGATCATAATTAACGCCTAAGCACAATAAGATATCAAAGGCAATTCCAAAATCCTCCTAAGGTAATAATTATATTTCTTTATTTTCTAAAAAACTCATTTAATGCTTTATTTACGAATATTTAACCCCTTATCCTCCTCCCTTTCGGGCCATTATATTTGTCAAACTTTGCGCATAACTTGGCTCCAAGTGCATGGAACAATTTATGTCTCAATCGCGAAATGACAACGCCGAAAGAGTTTTCAAGTTGCCTGTGGGCCCATTCAATAAGTTTGCTTTTCTTCCTTGGAGAGAATTATGCATTTTATGCGACTATGCGCCTTTTATGCTCGAAGACGCCGCGGCATTGGCCATGGAAAAGGGGAGGAGGAGGAGGCGATGTGGCAGAGGATGCCATGTCTGGCAGCCATTCGTTTCGGGTGGCAAATTGTGACGTGAACTGGCAGGGCGCCTCGTAAATTCCATTCACGGCGGTGTAGCATAAAATACGCTTAAGCAGCAGCTATATTTTGAGAGGGTAGTGGGTCCTGTGGGGACAAAAAAGGGTATTCAATATGGTCTGATATTATTTTGATATTATTTTGTATCTAAAAAGGATATAAGCTATGCTAAATCGAAGGTTTATATTTCATTTCTTTTAAAGGCATTTATTTTCAGGGTTTTTATTTTGTTAAATAAATAAAACTAACTTTAGGACTATAAATGCATATACTTTCTAGCTTTTCCCATAAAAATTATCTATTATTTTTACAAAAATTAGCACAAAAGAGTGCCTTAAGCATTTCTTTCTCTATTTTTCTTTGTAAAGAAAGATCCTATTCAGAGCCTGAGGCTGCCTAGGGTCCCCAAGTGGACCGAACGATTGGCATACTTTTTTCAACCGCAGCCAGAAGTAGGAGTAAGGACACAGTTTGGGGGGGAGTAGGGAAGTAGGGAGCAGGAGCCACCGGTAAATGCAAAGGACATATCAAATTTCACGATTTCGTTTCGTTTCCTCGGCCGACAAATCATTTTTATTGACTAAACATTATCGTGCCCATAGCCAAAGGAGAGAGTTGGCGACACTGTCGTCGGCGTCTCCAACACAACACAGGAGGGCACATAAATAAATAAACAAATACCGAAAATGCCGTATGTATTTATAGGTGTATCTATAGCCCAAGCCATATAAACGGTATACAAAGGTAATGAAGCGAAATCGCATAAAAATTTCTCCTTCTGGGCCCGGCCTGGCCCTCATGTGTCACTTTGTCAAATTGACACGAATTCAAATTATGCCAGCAGGCGAGCTCTCCAACCCTTTGACTGGTTTTTTCGATTTAGTGGGGTGCACCAGCCGCATTTCCCTCCTCCCCCCATCCCCGCCTACCTGTGTGTTTGTAATCGTATTTGCGGTTAGTTTGCATGAAGTTCTAGTTATCGTTTTTACTCCTTTCCTTTCTATTTTTTTTTTTTTTTTATTCCTGCTCTTTGACTGGGCCTGGGAAATTGCTTGGTGTGCAACTCGTTGAAGGTGGAAATTTGTTTTGATTAAGTTTCCACACACACACACACAGAGCACACACCTGGACACACATAGGCTGGCCAAAAAGGAAATGTAACCAAAGTTGACTGAGTTGTTTCTTTGCAAAAAAAGAAGAAAAAAAAAGTCCACCAAATAGAATTTCTCGTTTAGATGAGTTCATTTCAGGGCTTTGCTTTGGTCGCCCACTTTTCGTCGGTTTCTTTCTTTTTTTTTTATTTTTGGGTGTGCGCTGTCATTGCATTGTAATAGATTTGTTAAATGTTTGTTTAAAAAGTTTGATTGGATTTTGCATTTGTGTATGGCAATGGAATGAATTTCTCTGTGGCTTGTTTGATTGTTGTTTAAATGGCAATATTCGTTGATAGACAAGGCCATAAACTATCCAACTATCCGGAGTTCGAATTGAAATTGTGTCACTTTGTGGTTTGGCAGTCCGAAAACGACAAACAAAAAAGCGGCCCTTGAACAAGGGTCTGAACTCCAGTCTAAGCCCAGGGATTATCGGTGATGGTAACCAAAACAAAACGCATTAAGCCGGCAAATTAAACGGCAGATTAACGCCCCAAAAAACACAGCCAGACGATCATTAACACTTGCACACGGAGGTGTATCGTTGCTTCCCCTAAAGCCCTGGAACCTTCAGAGTTCTGAGTCCTGAGAGCCGGAACATATGTCCGGGGAGAGATGACAATTACTTTTGTTTGGATTACTCGCTGACAGGAGAGCTGCGCGGAGTGCTCCCTTATCCGGCAGGGTTGTCTGGCACTCAGTCAAGGGTTAAAGCCGCCGCCAGTCGACTCAATCATACGCCGCATTAGGCCGAGGGCCAAAAGAGTTTAATTAAAACTTAATTTGCCGTGGAGCAAAGCAAATCGAGTGGGGGATGGATTGGACGGATTGATGATGGAATTGTATATACTCTGCTTAGCTGGAGGAGACTCTGCTGCATGTCTTGGTTTAGTTAGGCAAATAAACATGACTATTTCCATGTGCAACGACCATTTTTATTGGGTTTATTAGCAGCAAAAATAAACAAAGAGGCAAAAGTTTGTGTCAATTATTTTGCATAGTCAAATGATTAAATATCGTAAACCTGTCAAAAAGTATTCTCTGCCAAAAGGCATATAATAATCCCGTGTAATAGTTTATTTATCTGCATATATTGCTCATACGACATGTGTGACGTGACACAGACAGACAGCCCCGGGGCATTGCTTACTCACATCGCTGTGAGTGTGTGAGTGAGCTTAAGGTTGTGCTTGTGAGGGGATGTGCATAAACAGCAAACAAATAAAAATGTCATTTCACTAACAAATAAAATAGATTTTTATTGCATTCCACTTGGGCTGCGTCTTTGCCTTCGCCTTCGGTTTCGCCTTTGCCTTCGCCTTCGCAGGAGTTTACATTTGGATTTCCCTCCTCGACATTTCCACATTTTTGTTTTTATGCTCATTTCGTTGTGTGCTCCATTCTGGTTTCTGCTTCGATTATTTTTTATTGAATATTTACTTCAACTTTGGCATTCGTTTGCTCGCATGACCGTTTTATCGACATATAGTTGATGCCTCCGCTTTCGTTTTCACATGCCATAATAATAATGCATATTAGGTTCATTTGTTTAGACCCACTCCGGGCCCCACAGCCCCATGAAATCCTATACAAATCTAATAATGAAACAAGCTCGTTCATCGCTTTCATCATCGGGAGCCGGTGTGTCCTGTGCGGGTCATCAAATCGCATGAATAAAGTCATTGAATGCCTAAGTAGCCCCACTGGTCCCACCGGGCAATGGAAATCGAAATTGTGGAAAAAAACAGCTTTTCAACTTGTTTAACTTATTGTTGTGGCGGGGACAGGGTGCCTCATCGGGGAGTTTAGGGAGTGGCTGGGCCTTTTAAAAGGATATTTATTGGGCACTTGTCCTGATTTTTGCCCCCAAGCAGTTAATGAACATTTGCATTTCTTTTCCAACAGGCTTTTCCCGTTGATGTAATTAAATGGCAAATGAAATATGCATCGAAGTCGAGCGACAGCTGCCCTCAAGTGCCGCTTGGCGTGGGCGAGGGTGGGTGTGGGTGTGGGCTAAGCAATTAACACATTATGCCACCTTGGCATAACAACAATAATAAGGAGCAGGAGCGGGAGCCGAGAACGAAAGCCAGGGAAAACAAAGCCACCGCAAGGGTAAATAAATGTCAGGTCACAAAAGGTAGACCAGGTTAGGGGTTGCCTTGTTTTATACTGAACGGGGATAAAATATATATTTTTGTGTGTTACACATCTGCCGTTTATTAAAATGTATTTTGATCAACTGCCAACTAAAACAAAGAGAGTTGAAAAACACTTCCAGGCACTTGATATGATTCGGCTAATTTAGCTGACAAGTCAGGGAGGGAGGGAGAACTCTCATTGTGTAAGGAAATATATATTAAACTAGGAAAGCCTTTAAACCTTTTGATTAAATCTAAAGACAGATTTCAAAGACCATAACTTTTTATATGATTTACAAAATAAAAACCTTTTTATAAGTGCTTTCAAGGCAAGCTAAACCTCATTTCTAATTGAAGACATTTGACTGGAAATACATTTAAGTAAAGCTTTGCTTCGCAGAAGGGCAAACAAAATCAGGCTCCCCACAGAAGTTTGCCGCTTTCAATTAACCCTCATTAGAAGCTCGCCTCACAAAAGGCTTTCTTCTCCCGATCGAGACACGCCCACGCCGAATCCGTGTCGCAATTAATTAAACTTGAAAGCCGCAGAAGAAGAGCACAGATACCGGGAGCCAAGGACCAGGGAACTGGTGATTCTGAGGATGACGACGCAGTTGCCGCACGGCTCAAAGAAATTCCAACAGTTGGCAGCTGGAGGGAGACCGAGACTCCGAGAACGAGGCCGGAGATGCCAAAGGATCTTTGGCAAAAGACCACATTGTCGTCGGCATCGTTTGTATTTGTTTGCGATGGCATCCAATTTCATTCTTTTATGCGACTTATTGAGTTTGCTCTGTGCCGCTATCTCCTCGTTCTGGTCCTGGTCCTGGTCCTGGCCCGGCCAAAGGGTGTTGTTGTCTCCAGTGTCTGAGCCTGGGGCAGAGTTTAAAGGCTGCCTACTACGCCGCCGCCGCCGCCGCCGCTGCCTTTCATGTGAAGCTTGCGTTTGCTCAGCGCACAGCCAGCGCATCCTTGCCGCCGTTTAAGCTGCGAAACGTGTCCTTGTGCTTGGTACTCATATTTGCTTAGCCAGGACTTTGGCTACGATTGCGCTTTTCTGGCTAATAAAGGCTGTGTTGTGGGCCACGTGCTGGGGATTTGTTTTAGTTTGGGTTCGCTATGTCTCAAATTCACCGTAACCTGTCAACACATTTCAATATAAATGCATAAATCAAACGGAATGAAATTATAAATCATATCACCCCTGGGTCGGTGTAGAGGTCGTAGAGGTGGTTGCAACCCCCATGACATGCCCTCACTTGACGTCACGAAAGCGAGGATTGCTTTGCTCTCAGCACTCCCCCTCGAGCAAAATAAAATATAAACCAATGTAATCAAGCGAAGACAATTACAATTACAATGAAATTATTTCCCATTTTGTCAGGGCTTTATTTTTTATGGTAAATTACTTTTGGCAAGGTCCTTGGATCTCTGAGAAAACAGCCAGGAGAGCAGCTGCTCGACTGCTCGAGTGTCAAGTGCACGAGGGGAGTGGGATTTGTTTTCGGAGAGCCATCACATCCCCTGACTGATGAAAACGTTATGAATATTATTCAATTTTGACGCCTAAATGCTTTGTAATGAGTTGCACATCTGTTCGCTTCGGCAAGCGCTTTGCTGACAGAGTCAAAAGGCAACAGGAACAACAACAACAGGATAAAGGATGAAGTGCGGGTGCTTTTGAGCATTATGTTTTTTATTGCATTACTGCCCTGTCCCGAGTCAGATGTCAAGGATGCACTCAATCCAGTTTACACAGTTTCGAGCGGGTTTCAATCAAGACTTTGATTTTTTGGATTGTGTAATCAGGGCCCTGGCCCCTCCGCTCTCCACTCTCCGCTCTCATCTGCATCTGATTCCTCTGCGCTGTCAGTTTAAATGAACCCCTGGCTTAAGTTGTCAAATTAGCAGCCACAATACGACTCCAATTGCGATCCAAAGTCAATCAAAAGAATTCCCAAAGAAATGGGAATTTCCGAATCGAACTCAGAGAGACAGGTAGGAAAAAAAAGAGGGGCCTGGATCCAGTCACGCAGTCAGTCAGGCATGTGTGTGCGATACACAACGAATTGACTTAATCAGCTTTATATAAATGCTTATTTTTGACAACTTTCGGAGGGGGAGGGTGAGGGCTCGCTGCGTACCCACATACGCTAATTATGGCCAGGCCCAACAAGCCGCTTATTATAATTTTTAGACATCATATTTATGGGGGCCACAAAAGGGGACCTCCTCTGCACGAGAAGGAGGTCGCTTTTCCGCTTTTAATTAATTCCCGCTGCCTGCTAATTGGTTTTATGCGTTTCCCCAAAACAAGTTCCTACTGCGACTGCATAAATCACAAAACACTTAAACAATTTTCCGAGCTCTGGCCTCGGCCGGTTGTTCACGTTGATTACGTGCTAATTAATCACCTAAACAAATTTTCGCTTCGGCTGGCAGGTGGAATAACAATAATAACAATATTATTTTCGAGAGCACGCAAATTATAATTAAGTTATCAAAATAGGGGGACACAAAAACTTTGAATACGACACAGAACCCGAAAACTATGCTAAAAGGCTTACACAGAAGCAAAATCTCTATACTTATTGAGTTTTAAATATTAATTTTAAATAAATAATTTTAATAGGCGAGGATAAAACTTAAAGGGATTTAATATTATATTTGAATATTTATGTGTTTTCTGCATTTATTTTGTTTAAGTTTTTACCTGTTTCTTATGAGGTTTTCACTTTTTAGATATTCTTAAAAATGTAGTTTCTTTAAAAACTATTTTCTTTAGATTTATTAAGCGTTGTATTTGCTATAATTTTTATACAAATGGAATATAGATTGATGAGAGAGTGTTCTTTGATTAGAACACAGGTGTACAATGTTCTTAAAAATATATATAAAAAATTATACAATGAACAATAAGAAGAAAGCATTAAGGCTACTGTAGATTAAAGTGTATCTAAAGTGTCCTTTCTTTGTTTTAATTTTGCTGGAATCACACCATTATCCATTATCCTAGTTAACTTTTTACTGATACCTTTTCCAACTATATTATTCTCTAACAAACACTTATCTGGCTTTGTTCAGTGCACCTATAATAAAACTATATACATTTGTCCTTTGAAATTATTCAAATTGAGCGTGGCACCAGCGCTCAAAACCCATACTGTCACCTTGGTTCCCTTAGGGCCCTCGACTGTTGCAAATTAAAAATGCGTCAACAGAAATTTGTCCCTGTGGCAGGGACCAGGACTAAGAAAGCGCTGAGCAACCCCCGCCAGGAGCACCGTATTTGTCGTCCTTTGTAGCCGATTTAACTGCTTATTAACTGTGCGTGCGCTCGTTCCTTTCGCTCCGAAGGCTGCCCGGCATGTCAGCGAGTAAATAAATAGCTAATTAAATACAGGGTGCCACGTGTCTGGGCACAAACACGCCCCGGCAAACAGACCGCCCCCCGCCTGCCCGTTGAACAATTGAAATCCGAAGGAAACCGGAGCCCCTCGATCGAGTGGGTGTCGTTGGATTGGCATTTGGCGTTCGGCGAGCGCCTTTCCGACTTTTCTCACAGTGACATTTGAGGCGGAGTTGGGCTGCCAGGTCTGCGGCTGTCACAGAATCAAGATTTGTCGCGTGTTTGGCCTTCGATTACAGGACTCTGGATGGAAAACTAAAACTGTAATTAGCGGGCCGTGGGTAAGGGGGAGTGCGATGAGCTGACAAGAGAGAATGCGAAACCTGAATACAAATTGAAAAGGACAACAAGCTGCGAGGCGGTGTTTTACTTTAGATTTTACAGATAATAAATATTAGATTTATTGATAATAAATTCTTAGTATCCAAAGGATTCCCTTTAAATTCTCTGCTTCTCCTGCTACTCCTTTCACTCCCTGATCTGACAGTCTCCAAGGACCATGAAGCGGCGGCATCGAGTGTAAATCAATATGCTTGTCGGCTCTTAAACTAATTAAAACATCTTGCGGATTGTGGCCGTCGTCAAAGCTTTTGTCTTGGCTCTAATTTGTCCTGAATCGCACAAAGCAACCGAAACAGGATGCCCGAAACTCTGGCTTAGGTAGAGCTCTCTCCCTCTCCCTCTCTCATTATAGAAGGTCCTTGGGTCCGGAACTAAAAGCCAACAATGGAATAAAAAACATGTCATAAACTAACAGGGCAAGGACTCCATGCTGCGGCATTGTCCATCCCAGGTCGGGCTGGATTTATGACAGCCCCTGAAAATGAATTGAATCCGAACTGAATGCTCCGTGTCTGTCGCTGTCTGGAAGTCGGGGGGGGGAACAGCCATATAATTAGGCTCCCCTAACCAGGATTTGAGGAATTTTTTTAATTGAATTAAAGCTTGCGCGAGGAGCGGCGCGGCGTTCCCATGCACGGCGTATGCATTTGCTTTATTACCTTAGGCGCCGCTATCAATATCCTTGAACGCAACGGGTTGTCCTGCCCCGAACCTTTGCGAGTCTCGCCCCTAGGGCCTCGGGGCCTCTAATTGCTGGGACTCGCTGGGCCATAGTTTTGCTTTCCATGCAATTAAATTGCCTATCGCCAGCGAGAACCAGCTCAAACAAAGTGCATTCGATGGCATCGGCTTTTCAATCAATTTGATTGAATCGCATGACAAACAGGCGGCACTGGGATAATTATAGTCCTGTCGCTGGCAAAAATGATTATGCCATGGCATAGTTGTGAGTGGTAAGCAGATCGCTAGAGCTGATTTCGAGTTACTCCCCATTGGGAGAGATAATGAATGGATAACGAAGAGAAATCTGTATTTTTTTCTTGTGTTTTCTTTATATATAAGTTTGTATAAAGTCAAATCTAGAGTCAAGTAGAGTTCCAAGATAATCTCATCTTATGTTGCCCTTTTCTTATACATTTTTTCCCATGTTGTGAACAAAATCTTTGTAATTGTAATGTCGATAAAACTAAATAGATGTTCAACAATATTATAAAAAATATTTTAAATATCAATATCGATATAAACCCAAAATATAAATTAGTAACCTTAGCTTAAATTATCTATATTTTCTCTCATCTCCTGCCGACTAAGTAAAAACTAAGTATAAAGGCAGACATAAAGACATATACACTGCAATACCTAAATCAACTTGCCTATTGATACTTTTTATCAAGTTTACAAATGAGTTAATATAAGCTATATTTTTTGTATATATCTAGCACATTTAAATTGGCTTTTTATATATATGGTCAATGGGAAGTCTTGGACACCGTTTATCCCACCGCAGACCCTTACATCTAGTCCCAAATCGGAAGTATGAATAAACCAACAATATATATGTGCCTCTGTGTAATATCAAGTCGTATTGCAACAATCCAACAAGCCGTCCGCCGCCTAACAAACCACCGCCCTCTGCCCACACCCACCACCCACCGCCCCTCTACAAGTTGCAAACAGTTTTATTAAGCTGCTGAAGCTCTTGTGTGTTAAAAGTCAATTTTCCAATTTGCAAACTGTCAGAAACATTCGAAAAGCAATTTCTGCCACACAGCGAGTGAAAGAGAGGGTCGTTTCTAGCCGAAACAGAAACGAAGAAAGACAGAGAGAGCGAGAGAGTAGAGAGAGAGAGAGAGAGAGCACAAGCGAGCACATTGCGTATACGCCTTGTATGCTGTGTGAGTTACTTCTACTTCTATGTGGGACCATTCTTTCCTCCTTTTTCTTTTCTTTTCTTTTTTTTTGGGTGGAACGACACTTTGCGGCAGAAGTTTTCCAATAAAACGGCAAAACTTTGCTGCGAACAAAATTAAAGAAGACGACAAGGAAAATGGTAGAATGACATAGCCAGAGGAAGAGAGAGATGATGATGTTAAAGAGGGTTTCCACGAGGGATGGGAGGTTGTGGGTGGGTGGTGGTGCGAGGGGGGCCACAAATTGTTTGCTGCCAATGTGAAGTTTATGAAAAAGATTAAAGTTGAAAAGTGGTTGCCTGATGGGGCACTGTGCCATGGGTGAGGGAGTGTGTTCTTGTGGTGAGTCGCGTGCTCCACATGAATGCCAAATTGCTGCAGGCCTGCTCGATAGGGGGTGGCCTGGGTGGTGAGTGCTGGGAATGGGCTGAAATGATGGGTGGGTGGTTGGGTGGTTTGAGGCCAGAGCCGGCTAAATGTAGCAAAATTGAAAATGGCTGAAAATGGGGAGATGCCGGGTACCCTGTATGTGTGTGTGTGTGTCTGTTTGTATTTGTGTCTACGGGGTGGAAAATTGAGTTTGGTCCATGTCATGGCAAATGGGGGCGGGGACAGCGGGCCCCGGCATCAACAGCCAAAGATGAAAGCAGACAATTTTGCCAACTTTTGGGTGGTATGAAAGTGGTGTGGTGTGGTGTGGTGTGGGGGTGGGTCGAAGGTCATAATGATGTTTGTGGGCGTGCCACCCGCCAGCTGCCCGAGAGAGAAAGCTTTCTCCGTCGCTCTGTCACGCTCTCTCTTTTCCTCTGCCTTCCCCAAGTGGGGGGATTTTCATTATGGCGCGCCATGAATGGAAATTACCAAATTGATTTTGATGATTTAATTAAAATGAAGAAGCACAAACTCAAATTATAATAGCCAGCAAACTCCATCTCTTTCTTTCTCTCTTTCCCTCTGCTTGTAGCTCTCTCTCATGCTTTCTGTCAACCAACTGGGGGGTGTGTGTGTGTGTGCGTGGCAGCATGAGGAGTCGAATGTGGCCTAAAGCTGCTAACTTTAATTTATTTTCTTCGTACAGATTTGAGAGACAGGAAATTAGACTTTCTAAATGGGATTCCAGCCTGATGGTGCACAAGGGAAGACGTTGCCAGCCGAAGGGAAGGGAAGGAAAGCCGCTTTAGCCATTTTATTATTGTTGTCTGTCTACTCTACTAATTGGTATCCGACAGATAGTCGAAGATAATCAAGGAAAATCTCTAATTGGAACGGATTTGATTGGCTCAAGTTGGGCTTGAAATGAGCTTTCGATGGTTATAAATTAAATAACATCTAAAACGAGTTTGAAATCGAAATAAAAGTTGTATAGAAAATATTTTGGATTATTAAGTCTTGAATAAATATTTCATTTCTTTAGGATGGAACTTATATTACAAGTTAATGGATATTTAAATGGCCTTTATTTTTTAAAGATTTGGGTTTTGATATTATATAATTTTATTTAAAGGTAAAATGGGTTTTATATTATTACTTTTATCAATTTGCTGTACTACTCTTTTGTGTGTTTGGCATATTTTATAAATTAATAAATAATATTTAATATATTATTTATTAAATATTAAATATTAAACGAAACTTCGAATGAAAAAATATAAGATTGCAATCAGCAAGATTCTAAAATATTTAAGCTCAACAATATTTACTTTAATGGCTAATATGAAATCTTAAAAATTATTTCCAAAACTGAAATCCTCAATGAATTTTCCTACAATTTCAACGCTCCTATATTCTTGCCAAGGATATTTTTAATTAAACCATTTCAAATAGCATTTTCCGACTGGCAAATTTGTTTTGCAAATCACTTTCGGGGCAACGAAAATAATTTTACGCACCATTATCTTTAATTAAAGAGCCGCAGAGAGACCGAAACCAGAGCACACGCATACACAAACACGCACAGGCTCACTCACACACACACACACACATAGGTTGTTTATGTACTTGCGGCAGGAGCAGCAACCAGCAACAACAACATTATTTCAGGGTAATGAAATTTCCATCAGAAATAATTTCTTATTAATTTGCGCAAATTGCATTTAATTACTTTGAGCGTGGCAGCGGCAGAGAGGAAGGATGGGCGACTGGGGGGGTGGGGTAATGGCCAACCCTGGGGCAATGGAAACTTTCCCTAGACAGCTTTGGGCTCTGCTCCACCGCTCAACCCGCCCCCTGACTAGCTCTGCCACTAATTAGACAGCCACACTCATACACACTCATTGTTGCGATAATTCTAATTAGAGCCAAGGCAACTAATTGAATTTTATTTTATTTCCTTCGTTACCTGGCGCTGTGTCTGTGTGAGCTGCTCAGCCATTTTGTTTGCCTGCCTGCTGCTTGCCTGTGTGTGTGTGTGTGTGTGTGCAGGATATCTCTGCTCTCTGTGCCTGTGTGTGTGTGTGAGTTGGAGTTTTCATTAACAATTTTCCGTTGGCCGCCATTTTGCTTTTTGTCTTGTGCCGCTCTCTTTGGAGGTTTTCGCTCTTTCTCTTTGGCGCCACACAGCTTCTGGCTGGCGTTATTAAGCCCATTCAGTTTTCTAATTACGCTTTGTGCCTTTCTTCGAATGGTTTTTCCTGCTCCTTGCAGACGCTTAGCGCCTGATTAAATTAGCGCGTTTCTTGTCAAGTGATTAATTTAATTGCCCTGCAACCCAATTAGCCCAGGCACCGCTCTCACATTTTCTTTTTCGTCCTTCGTTTCAGGTGTGGTTCCAGAATCGACGCGCCAAGTGGCGTCGCCAGGAGAAGTCGGAGAGCCTGCGTCTGGGCCTGACCCACTTCACCCAGCTGCCCCATCGTCTGGGTTGCGGTGCATCCGGTTTGCCGGTGGATCCTTGGTTGTCGCCGCCCCTGCTAAGCGCATTGCCAGGTGAGAAGAATATCCTAGGAAATTGAAGAACCTAAGTGTGTGCCATAGATTTTAATCTGTTAATAAATCTTTGCCTAGGCTCACTCTTACTTTCATTTGATATATCCTTTAAACTTCCAAATAAAAATGTCCATTAATAATCCCATCAACTCATTTTTTTCTCCTCAGGCTTCCTCTCACACCCGCAGACGGTGTACCCCAGCTATCTGACGCCACCGCTGAGCCTGGCACCTGCCAACCTAACCATGAGCAGCCTGGCGGCCATGGGTCATCATCACGCCCACAATGGACCGCCGCCGCCCCCACACGGCGGGCATGGGGGGCATGGTCAGCCGCAGCCGCCGCCACCACCACCTCCACCCCACGGAGTGCCCCACCCGCATGCCGGCCATCATGTGGTGCCGCTGTCGCACCTGTCGCCGCATCTGGCACGCATGTCGCCCCATGCGACATCCCTGGGCTCGCCGCACCACGGAGTTAACCCCCTGAGCACACCCCACCACAGCAGCCTGCCGCCAAGCTCGACGTCTACAACTGCTGCCGCTGCTGCTGCGGCTGCAGTCTCATCCTCGCAGTCATCCTCCTCCTCCGCCTCGCTGGAGTGCAGCGGTCCGGACGTGTGCATGTCGCCGCAGAACCTGAGCATTGGCAACGCGGACTCGAATGGGGAGGGAGGACGGGATCTTAGCAGTGACCTGGATGCCGGAAGCAGCAGCAGCAACCCGGGCAACGGCCTGGACAAATGTGCGGCCAGCGCCAATATTGAGCTGCTGGATGTGGGTCGAGACAGTCCACCGCCGCCGCCCACGCCCAAGTTATCCGCGACGCCGCCGGCCGACATGAGGAGCAATTCGATCGCCACGCTGCGGATTAAGGCCAAGGAGCACCTGGACAACCTCAACAAGGGGCTGGTCTCCATGGTCTAGTCGAAGACGCTGAGGCTGGCGGTTCCCAAGTCCTGAGTTCAGTTCCAATCAAAATCATTCCCCCAATATCATCTTCTAGGTGTGTTCTAAGTTTAGTGAATTTCGTGTTGTAAGAGTTTAGTTCGGAGCCAGTTTCTTGTGTCGTTTAACCAAGTCATGTGCAAAATGTATTTGTAAAATTTTAATTACTTCAAAGACAAAATGGCTGAAGAAGAAAACTATTCCTAAAAGTATATTAGCACAAAATAAATATGACAAGTTTTAGCTCAACTATTGCGTTATTTATTGGGAATTTAATGAGAAGGTAAGATGGTTCTTGGACTTTTTTTAAAATTGATGGAAATTGAAAATATTCAAAAAAAAATTATTATATTTCGCTGAATAAAAATACCGAAAGAAAATCATACCTTTTTTCTCAATACTTTAATAAATCCCAGGAGACCTGTTCAATTAGCAGGGGAGCTAATCAAAAATAAAATTTTGGGAGGGGAAAAGGAGGCCATAGGAGCCCATCAATAACCCAACTTGTCGGGCCAATTATGAGAGCTTATCAGCCCCATTGATCGGGTGCTTAATGACTTGATTAATAAGAAAATCGGGAGACATTGAGCAGAAAATGCTGACAAGCAGTAATTAAATGCAATTAAAAAGGACTAAATACACTGCAAACAAAGGACTTGCTGGGAGATGGGGTGAAACAGGTGCAGTAGCCGCAGTTAAATCTAATAAAGTAACGAATAAAATTATAATTGATTAACGCCGCGGGCAATTAAAATGCAAGCATGTTGCCCCCGACAGGGAGTCCTTTCACTGAAATACAAGCGTATGTATGCGACATGAAAACATATCCCATATGAGCGTTACAATTTGCTCGAAGGACTCGGCGCAATGATAATTGCCTGCAATTACATCAGGCCGCTTATCACACGCACAACATCTAGTCGGAAAAATCTCACCCAAATGCATGCGAAGCGTCCAACATGGGAAAGAAAACTCTGCATTTACAGTGAAATTGTCGAGGGAAATGGAAATGCTGGTCACTTAGTGGCGGGCGAGCGTTTAGGGCCAGTTTAATGACAATTGTGACCGCGCAGAACCAACGATACGAGGTTACTCCTTCTAAATTCAAAGCAACAAAAAGCCAGGTCATGTAATAAAAATAAAAAGGTTTCAAATCAGATTTGAAATTGTTGAGGGCAATACAATTAGTGTTTATGATTTTCATTTGGGGTTTAAATGTGTATAAAATAAGACCCATGTGAATAAATTCGAAGTGGCATTAACTTTATAAACTCAAAAAATGAAAAACTCTTCATGATTAAATATCATGGCTAGTGGGAAGTGTTTATACACATTTCATTTAATAAAATTATTAAATATAAATAATCCGGTGTATTTATTATATATTTTTTTATAAAAGATTATAAATTAGAGTAACTAAATTTAATTCTCATAAAGCTCCACTGAACTAAATCTAATCTGCTTATCCAGATTCCCTACAAATATAATAGGAATCTTTTTAATCCAATTGATTCTTAAATCCCCCTCAGACAAAAATTAATAAATATATATAAACAATTTTTCAAACATATAATTTATTATATTTTTTATTTTTATTTATTTTTAAACTACACAGTGGCGCCATTAATAATTTTGTTTGCTGCCATTAGTTCATTAGCCGTCCAATTTTGGAATCAAGGATAAATATTCTACAGGATGTTAGGCGTGGCGCTTTATATGATGGGATGAATACAAAATAAATATATGACTAAATATTATTATAAATAATTATTATTATAAAATAGATAAGAAAATTTTTAGTAATTTTTTTATTTTTAAATAAATTAAATGAAAATGTGAACCGACAGATACAGATACAAAATCACAATTTCATTTGAAACTCTACTGGCGACCACTAGCGGCCAAAACAAACACCCTGTTGCAAATACTTGTCGTACAGAGGGAGCCACAACGCTTTTCCTGACCGGGAAAACCAAATGAAAATCTTTAAATAATTTAAATAAAATTAAATTGAGTCCCCCGACTGTAAAGAGTGTTTTGAAGAACAATTTTCTTTCCCTCTGCTATCAGCTGTCAGAGAGTTAATTATGGGGAAATGCATCCGGGGCATTGCACTTTCACTTCCACCTCCACTTTGGGGGCAAAAACTAATATACATTTATAGATTGCTCACTGATTGAGTGATGGGCGCATTGAGAGATGGCCGAACCCACCCCAGAGATCGGGCTAAGCATGAATCATCTAGAGGAGCACCAGAAATAGTAGGTGCCAAGTGCTCGCCATATAAGGCATAAAAGCGATCAGAAGGGGATCCACATGTGTGCCGCCGTTGAGGGTGGAGACTATGACGAACCAAAAATACACATTACAAATGAAATAAAAATGCGAATGCTTCCTCGCCGGCACAAGTGCATGCCAAAGTCCAACAGAATTGAACTTGAATAAAGTGCTCGCTGGCAGGCGACCGAAGAAGTCGAATCAAGAATCCCAAATGATGGGGCGAGGGTTCTTTTTGGGGGCGGTTTTTGGAGCAGACAGCGACAAGTGTTCCTCTATAAATAGGAATTGTCAAAAACCACCGAGTCCGAGTCCAAGTCCAAGTGGATGAGACGTTCGTGCTGCCTAGGGAAAGCGCTTCCCATGGCCATGCGTGGTCCGGTCCGAGCGGAAGCTGCCTGGCATTGAGACACACACAGATATTTCCACCAATTTCCCTATGTCCGCATATTCATATATCTATATCACAATTGTACTTTAATTAAAGATACATCTGACACACACACACAGACTGAGATATATATTTTCGATTCCGCCCAAGACATATCGCATATTGACGACATACAGCTGATCGCGCCCGTTTGGTCGATGATGAAAGCGTTGGCGCTATTTTCCTTGTACTTTTTTCCTCTAATTTTCTACATTTTTTCCGATATATATTTTTTGTTTTTCCTATGCGCTTGCTGCTGCTTCTGTTTCGTTTTCGTTTCGTTTCGCTTTCGTGTATATATAAAATAACAATGTTAAAAATAAATTCATCCAAACGAAATGAAACCAGCGGCTGAACCAAAATTATTGAACAACATTTTCTCCGATTATGATTGTTGTTGTTGTTGTGCGGGTGCGGGTGCGGGTGTGGGTGTGTGTGCCAGTGTGTGTTAGTGCTGGTGCAAACTGAGCAAAATCCATTTTAGAGCACACCATAAATGTCCGCGTCACTTTTGGTTGTTGTTTCTACGCTCACTCCCACAGCCAATATATGCCATGGATTTTTTTGGGTGACCCAAAGGCAGGCGGAAAATCGTAGGGAAACCTAAGGGAAATGCTTGAGATGAAGATGTTTGGGGTGGCAAATGTATGTTGTTGTTATGTTTGTCATTATTATCACGGGGTATAGCATTTTTGACTACTTTTATATTTTTAGAAAATATAAGAATACAATTTTTATAGACAGCTACTTCTGTGGATCTTCTGATAATAAACGTCTATCAAATTAATTATTAAATATTCATAAATTCTGTAAATTTGATCATTTCGATTTAATTGTATTGTCTAAGACACAGACTATCATTTCGATCAATATAAGCGTCACACAAATTGCATAAATTAAAAATAATATGGTATAAGCCTAAGATAGCGTCATACTATTTGCTTGAATTAAAAATAATATAAGCCTAAATTGTATCTCTCTCAGGGTTTCATCTTCTATATTATTCTATCTATATTTTAGGTAAAATAAAAACATCCTATAGCTTTATTTGTCAAATATCTCTTAGATACAAATTTTTTGGCACAAATGAATTATTTATTTCAAAATATTAAATCAATCAAATATTTTATTGCATTGCTTTATATTATTTTAAATTATTTTAAATATTTACAATTTCAGAAAATTCATTGAGAGTTGAACAAGTAGAAATTCGAAATTTAAGACATTGAAAATCTTTGCCTTTAAAATTAACTTATTAATGTTATCGAAAAATGTGTGATAAATTTCAATAATTTATTTGCTTTTATATTCAAGACACAAATTGGGATAAATCAAACCAAATATGGGCATTTTAATTTTAATAATTTTAATTTTAAAGCAATTTCTATGGAATTGTTGCCAAAAGACTAAAACCTTTGCACAAACCGACAACATGCTAAGTATTAAACAATTTCTAACTCATTCTTTAGGCATTCCAAGACCCAAGTCCAAGTGGTTTTTGGGTCCACCCAAATCTCCCATGAATATGATTGCCGTCGACCGATATTGCTCTCAATTCGGCAGCATGAAACACCGCCCCATCTCGATGTTCTTGAACGTTTCTGTGCGCCCTGGAGGCGGTACGGCGTACAGTGCGCCCGACTCAGACTAGGCAGATATATAGAGCGACCTATAGATATGGGAAACAATACTCGATGGAGCGCATATCCGAAAGTATTTCGGTCTGGCCAGTGTACAAAGCTAGCGACAGATATTTGCGGATTCGATATAGCATTTTTCGGTCTTCAATATAGACTTGGCCACTTGTCTGCCTTTGGCGACGATCGACCGATTGCAGGCAGCACGTGAATGACTAAATATTAAATTATGGGCTCGATAGTGTCCGGGGGAATGGCTCCGCTGAAATCCGATAGGATTCGCCCAATGCGCATGGAAAATTCCATGCTACCATCTCCAGAGTGGCAGGCCTCTGTGTATCCATCGCGGGGATACTAAAAATAAATCTAGCCTGCACCCACTCCAAACCCTAACAATCGGGAAAACTTTTCCCTGGCCATTAACACAAATTAATGCATTCCAGAAATCACAATCTGAATCGAAATTGTGTGTTTATATGCGTTCGCCTGACCTGATTTCAGGCTGCACTGCGACTGGAACTGGGATTGGGATTGGGATTGGGAGGGATCGCCAAGTGGCCTGGCAAAGTGTCGGTCGGAGTGGCAGATGAGTTTGCGGCAGCTGCTGCTGGACATTGGTCAGTGGAACTGGAGCTGTTAATGCGCTAAACAAATCAATGGTCATCGATTGTGATTAGGCCTATTAAGGGATTGTGGCCAACCCTTTATTTTGCCCCTCTTCTGTGTCCCCTTTTGTTTTCCCTCCTTGTTTGTGTGCGCCTGCGAAAATCCAATAAATCCTGAAATGCATGTGGCAAACTAATTTGAAATTAATTCACACAGAGAATCGGGGGATAATAATATTCTTTTCTGCACACCCCCGCCAATGGCCAAGCCACTTTGATAAACTCTGTCAATTGCCAAATTGGCAACTTAATAAAAATTCCGCTCAAATTCATGGGAATCCGGGGCATTTTAAACGGGGTGCAAAAATGGGGTGGGCCCGGGGCCAGTTTTCCCAGCAATCCGAAATCTGAAATCCGAAATCCCTCATCCACAGCCATGTACCGGCTCTTGTTGCCTTGGCTTTGGGCGTAGCCCCGGCTCCATCCTCGCCTTTCATCGCCATCGTCTGTGTGCATTCCGCTTGAGCTGTCAAATGCGCATCGCAACAGTATCCCTCCTGAATCTGAATCAGAATGTGAAGCCAAAGCCTCATCCTCATCCTCAACCTGGTCGTCGTCCTGCGACTGACTGTGTGATGTGGTGGCCACTTTTTGTCACCCAAACCTTTGCGCGGCTCAATTGCAATTTGTTTTCGTTGATTCCCAGCCTCGACCTCGGCTCGGTGTTTGTTTAGGTCCTTGGTGTGGGTCTGGTGGGGGTGAATTTTGGGAGCAGGGCATTTTCGCATTGGGTAATTCACAAATGAATCCCTTTAGTGCTGGCAATTGGCGCACGTGCACTAAAACAACAAGGCGGCATCGCTGCCAGGATACGTGGTCATTATTAAAATTCCTTGGAACCGCCACTACTGGTGACATCCGCACCTTTCAAGCTATTTTTCTTCGCTCCAACGAGTGCTCACTGCGCTGGCTTTTATTAAATTTTGATTTAGCCATTTATATAATCTATTTGCAATTGGCTTTATTTTCTTTATTCCAACGGGCAGTGGGCAAAGTTTGGCTTTGCCATTTGGCTGCCGCTGCCCTGAGGGTCCTTTTGGATGGTGCCACCGGTGGTTGCTGGGATATAAGGTTGGCAGACAGTCATTGCCTGACATTGATCTACTTTTAATTAACTCTGATTTAACAGCTGAGCTGTTACTTATTATAGCCGACACTGAAAACTATATTTAATAAGCTCTTTAAATATAAAATTATAAAGTGTATGGAAGTAAATATTTAACTTACTTTTTAGCATTTGAAAATACTTGGTTTATTAGCAGCTGAAGGCAATTAAAGGAATTAATTTATAAATTAACAAAAATTATATATTACTATTCGCAATTCCACATTAAAAACTTAAACAGAACAGCTTTTCAGATAAAAATTAGTACATTCTTGGCTAATTTATAAATTTCCGTTCCGATAATAATTTTATAAATATATTTTAAATATGTTGAATGTGAATTAATACAATTTAAATACTATTTAAAAAGGTGTAATTAAATTTCAATTGTTGTACTTCTTTAACAAAAAAATATCAACAGTTTAAACAGTTGTTATATAAATTTAAAAAATAAAATGTGAATTCTTTAATTTTTCAATTATAAGAAGTTGGAAAATAATAAGAACTAAATATTGTTTATATACAAAATATATATTTATCTCTTTTGTCTCCATTTCAATAAAAATTCGTATAATGTACTTCGAATTAAAAAAATACCTAAAACAAATATTTGTTTACCTTTTTCTTTTTAGATAATTTATTATTTATCTACAAAGCCAAACGTTTTAGAGAATTATTTTTTTTTTAATAAGATAACTTAACGTTATTTACAACAAAGCTCAAACATATAATAAAACTAAAGGTTAATTAAATTATGTTTTTAATTGAATGGATTTCCCCAAAATTATAATATATATTTTTCTCTTAGTGTATACTTGAAATAGAAAATTAGAAATTATATTTTAATATAAATTGATTTATTGTCGTCACAGGTGAAATATGATCTCATAAAATAATATAATTTTTAAAATACTATCTTTTCAATATGGCAACTTAAATATAAGATAATAATGATTGAATTAATTTTTTAAATTAAATTAATTCTTTAAATGTATGCCTTTTGTTAACATATAATCAATCATAATATATGTGCCCTAATTTTTTATATAGAAGCCCTGGAGGAATGCTATGCTTATTGTCACCTGAGCTAAATATATCCCAGACTAAAAATAATCGGCAAATACTCGTTCATCCTGCTCTTGCTAGACTCACACAATCAGAATCCAAAAATTTGGCAATTCAAAAAATCCAGGGATTAGTCATACTCCTGGCTAATATGAAGCCCCTCTTGCAGGGCTATATTGTTAAGATATAATTATATGAAGGAAAATAATATACTTATTCTCATACATTTGGCCTCGGACAGCTAGAATTTAGCGACATCGAAATCCATTTGTTTTTCCATGTAGCAAAGGCATTCTATAGCAACCAAATCATGCATAGATATATATTGTATATATACTTGTGTTGGTATAGAAAAAGTCGGGTGAAATGTGCGAGTAGGAACGTTTGGCCTCACCGGCCTGCGATTGTGCCATAAAACGTAAACATGCCCCACTTAGTTGCAGCCCCAAAAATAGATTCCATGGAACCTAATTTAAATGGGAACCCTGCAAAGCTGGTTAGCCCTATAGTACCGCCTTAACCCCCCCATGACTAGGTCCCGGCCGATTTGTTGTATTTTTGTAAATAAACAATTAGTTAAATTAATGCCCATTACAAGGGGCATGGGCGTGGGCGTGGATCTCGGATCGGGAGAGCACTGAGAGCGCAATGAGAAATATGACCAAAAATAGAAATGAAAGGCACGAAGGTGCAAAGGCTGGGAAAATGAAAATATATAGAAATGCGATTTGAGTACGACGACTATACATACATATAGGATAAGTATGTACGTATCGAAAATAGAAAATGAATTTATTACGACATGAGAAAAACACGAAAGTTATGAAAACAACGAGAAATACGAAAAAATAGAACTCAAGAATATATCCCCCGCCGACCCAAAAATCCAAAGATATAGAATAAGCAAAAGAGAGAGCAGTAGCGAGAGAGAGAGAGAGCGAGAGAGATCCCCAAAGAGCGAACTGGAGGCGCCTCCTTGCCTTATACGGCACTTTTGGACTCGGGCCAGCGGATCGGACCGATCTTGAGCGTTCGGCTGCTTGGATACTCGTCCATTTGGATGCTCGGTTCCTAGGCTCCCCACCCGTGTACCGCCGATAGCGATCTCCACGCTCGATCGCGCCGAACTGCACTCCTCTCGCTCTGGCACATCGCGCCTTCCAAAGCGCCCCCTATGCTGAAGGATCTATTTTTAGGAGCCATCGGCCGGTGGGCAGCATGCTCTGCTCCCATCCATGAACGGCAGCATCGCTAGCGCTAGCGCTATGGTATTGGTGTTGTGATGTTGAGATGAGGAGCCTGGGCCAGGGGGCGGGGGCGGAGGCGGCTGGGGGGCGGCATGGCAGCGTCGGTTCTTGGACGTGCGCTGGCGTTGCGGCGGCGGTATAAAATCCGAGTACCAACGCGGCGATACTTTAGTCAGTCAGTTGTGTTCCAAGCCGTACACACCGTAACTCTTGATTTAATTCACCCGTGGTGCCGTAAAAAAAACAAAACTCAAACAAAATGTGTGACGATGAAGTTGCTGCTCTGGTCGTTGACAATGGTGCGTATACCCCAGCAAACGGATTATCTCCAAAGGGAAGGAATTTGCTAGCCAGCCAAGTGGACTAAACAGCGCAAGGATATTTATCCCAGATAGTGATAAAGTGATAGCCAAAGTGAAAGATCTCTGAGTTGTGCAGGACTCGGGCAATATCTTGAAGAATTTTTACATTCAAGAATCTGAATACAAAGATTGAAGCAATATCTTCACAAAACTAGAAGAAACTACAAAATTATTTAACAAATGTTAAAACAAAAATATTTTCTTTAATTAATTCTTAATTTTATGAGATCATCTCACTGAAAATAGTTTGAAAATACTTACAATTTTTCTCTTCATTCCTCAACAAAATATGATACAAAAAATACAATTCAGATTTACTCAAGCAATATTATGCAAAGATCTCCTAAATCTTCAAATATTTAGTACAATTTAGATTGTTTCCCTATCAGATTTATTTATTTATTAGCAAAACAAACTGCAATAGCAAAATTTAGGCATTAGAAGAAGTAGAACGATGAATATTTTTATTTCTCATAAAGCATCAAAATTTGCTGATATGATCTTTAAAAAGTTATAAAAAAATCAAAGAACCAGGGAGAAAAAATACATTTCAAATAATATTCCCGAAAAAAGCCTCTAAAATAAATATCGAAGAGAGAAAAATCTATAAAAAATCAGAAAGAAATCCCCTATAGAAAAGAAAAGCATTGGAAATTATGTTTCCCCAAGAAAGCATCCAAAAAATATAATCATTGCGAGACGAGATTCTCAGCATTCCGCCAGATTTTCCTCAGATTTTATGTAGAATTTCTTCCCAGTTCGAATCTCTGTAAACAAAAGACCACAGAATTTACCACGCTGTCTGTTAGAAGCATTTTCCCCACCCGCTGAGTACCGAATCCCTGTTAGTTTGGACACCGAACTAATGGACGAATCTTTCCCCCACGATTTTGTTATCCTTCAGGCTCCGGCATGTGCAAGGCCGGTTTCGCCGGTGATGACGCGCCCCGTGCCGTCTTCCCCTCCATCGTCGGTCGTCCACGCCACCAGGGTGTGATGGTCGGTATGGGCCAGAAGGACTCGTACGTCGGTGATGAGGCCCAGTCCAAGCGTGGTATCCTCACCCTGAAGTACCCCATTGAGCACGGTATCATCACCAACTGGGATGATATGGAGAAGATCTGGCATCACACCTTCTACAACGAGCTGCGCGTTGCCCCCGAGGAGCACCCCGTCCTGCTGACTGAGGCTCCCCTGAACCCCAAGGCTAACCGCGAGAAGATGACCCAGATCATGTTTGAGACCTTCAACTCGCCCGCCATGTACGTCGCCATCCAGGCTGTGCTCTCCCTGTACGCCTCCGGCCGTACCACCGGTATCGTTCTGGATTCCGGTGATGGTGTCTCCCACACCGTCCCCATCTATGAGGGTTATGCTCTGCCCCATGCCATCCTCCGTCTGGATCTGGCTGGTCGCGATTTGACCGACTACCTGATGAAGATCCTGACCGAGCGCGGTTACTCTTTCACCACCACCGCTGAGCGTGAAATCGTTCGTGACATCAAGGAGAAGCTGTGCTATGTTGCCCTGGACTTCGAGCAGGAGATGGCCACCGCTGCCGCCTCCACCTCCCTGGAGAAGTCTTATGAGCTTCCCGACGGACAGGTCATCACCATCGGCAACGAGCGTTTCCGTTGCCCCGAGTCCCTGTTCCAGCCTTCCTTCCTGGGAATGGAATCCTGCGGCATCCACGAGACCGTCTACAACTCCATCATGAAGTGCGATGTGGATATCCGTAAGGATCTGTACGCCAACATTGTCATGTCCGGTGGCACCACCATGTACCCCGGTATTGCCGATCGCATGCAGAAGGAGATCACCTCCCTGGCCCCATCCACCATCAAGATCAAGATCATTGCTCCCCCAGAGCGCAAATACTCCGTCTGGATCGGTGGCTCCATCCTGGCCTCTCTGTCCACCTTCCAGCAGATGTGGATCTCCAAGGAGGAGTACGACGAGTCCGGCCCCGGCATTGTCCACCGCAAGTGCTTCTAAGCTGTTGCCTAGCATCAGCACCACCACCACCCGGTGCCGTCTGTCCCCCGCTTGCCTGGCTCTGCTTCTTGTGGTGCTTGGCCTGTGCGTGGCAGTGGCACCGCCTAGAAACACAAAAACACCACCACCACCACTCCAACCACACAAACATCAGAGATGCCCGCCCATTTGTTTTGAATGTCATCATTTCACCCAGTGTGTGCCATCCTTGGTTCGAGAATACTCTTTTGTACTGACTGAACACAACACCAACATCAATCAAAGAATTATCAATCTATCCATGGACCGCGATCCCCATCCACTTGTTAATCGCTCGCGGCCTGCTTTAATGTTGATCGCCATTTGATTGTTTTACGAATGAACCGACATCCTTCATGTATTTTTGTACAGAACCTAACAACGTCCCCGATAGAGCGGATGGGGTCTATTGCCTACGAAATGTAAAATAATCTCATGATTGTAATATTAATTAAAACAATTTATAATTATTTATAAATAAAAACGATTTTTTAGATTTAATTTTTTCTAAAAACATAATGATTTTGGAAAAAATTTGGCCAATGGGAGGGACCCTAAAGGGGGAGTCTCATCTCCACCAGGCGGAGAAGTCATAGCTTTTCTCTAATCGGTAAAGCTCTGTGGTATTATCCGGTGCTATCCTCTCCGATCCGCAACGAAGCTCTCCTTGAATAGATCTATTTTAAATTATGGAAAAGAGATAAAAGCTCCTACCTCCAGGCATGGACGTTTCAAATTTCCCGCATTCCACCATAAAAGCTTCTCGGGAATGCCAAAAATATTCCACCCGACTTATGTGTATTCAGAGATTTCGAAACGCCCGATTTTTCAGATATTTTTAGCCGCATTCCATAGTGGGCGGAGGCGAGAGAATAGAACGTTTTTGTTTATGCCAGGGAAACTCGATAGGCCGCAGCCTCAGCCGCTGCTGGGAGGTGACGCAAGCCGCCGGATGATCAAAGGCGGGAAACGAAAACAAATTGCCAATGTCAATTTGCTGCCGCACCGAGCGTTGATTACCAGAAATGCATTTCCCTTGGAAAAAACGGGGGAAAAGTTCTAACATGAAAAATGCCCTGACCAAAACAGAGAGACAAATGTTCTCGGCCAAGACAATTAGTCAAGATGGCGTTGGGCCGTTTAATTAGAACTCGATCTGCATTATGAATGAAATTCCCATTCGTATTCGTGGCCAAGCGTCTGTCGCAGTTGCATCCACGTACAAATGGTTAATTAATGGGCGCGAATCCCTGGCATTTGGCCAATAAAAGGGGGACGCGGTGAAGGATGCGGCTAATGAGTTGCAAAGTGAGATGTGCAAAGATGGGTGCAAATTTTCACAGCTGGGTTTTTGCTTTTCATTTTAATTTTTATAGGTATTTTGAAGATTTATAATTTCAGCATTATAAAAGGCATAAAGTCAAATTGTTTTTTGAAAAATAATATAAATTTTCAAACAGCAAATATAAATTCTAGTTTAAAATAAAGTTCAACATAGTTCTTATGTTCTCAAGCGAATTACTTTACACCGCCCTGCACAACAACAAACAGGGAACTGAAATGGGTTCAGAGTTCATGAACGCAGAACTCACCACTAATCAATTTGCACAAAAACAAAAATAAACACGATCACAATGTCGTCGTCGTTGTCGTCATAATGCAATTTTAAGTTCTTAATTTCCATACAAATTCGATTTTAAATGCATAATAAAGAGTCAGCATATAAGGACCTATTCCTCCGCCCATCGCATTATGCTGCCGACTTCAAGTATGCCGCACAAAACGACCCATATGGTCAATTAGTATTACCAACCCAACAACAATGAGGGCATCAAGTTCTTCAAGGCGCTGCCACACACATTATCCAGAGATGGAACACACACACACACCCCAAAGCACACACCACACACTCATTGTTTTCACTTCAATTATTATCGATGAAGCTGCAAAGCCACCAAAAAATTTTGGAATATAATAAAATCCAAACTTGAGTTCAGCGAAGCGTAAAGTGTTGCAAAGCTGGTAGACTTGAAGAACTTTTGCTTGAAAAAGGATTCAGGATATGGTGGAATTATGGGAGGTTGATGTTGGGTAAGGATATGGAATGATTAGTACCCCTTTAAATTGTAGATTAAAAATATATCCTTATTAAAAAGATTTAAGTATAATGAAAGGATATCAAAATAGCTTTAAATAAATATATAAATGAAATGTGGATTTTTCTAATCAATCTTTTTAATATTTATTTAATTACTTCTCAGCTTTCTAGCCTCTTTAATAAGATATTAGTCACACAAATGAAAAGATAATATTTCTAATCATGGTTCAATCTCCTCTAAGCCAAATAAATCACTAACTGGCTTCTAATTCTCAGCCTTGTGAAATCCTAGTTGCAGTTCCTTGGACTTAACATTGCCTAAAAGTATGCAAGAAAAAAGGCTTCAAGGAAAATGTCTAAAAAAAGTATTTAATGATTTAACTTATGATCATTTCAGGACCTTTGAACGTTTCAAATTGAATTAAGCTACGCTTTTTTAGTTTCATCCCAATTAAGACCAAATTCAAAGGCAAACAAGAAACGATTTAAAACCCGCACCGAACAAGGCAATTTAATTTGATTGATTTCAATTTCTGCCATTTCCACTGGCTTTTGCAATCCCATTCCTTCCACCAGCAGAAAATATAAATCGCTGGGATAATGAAAAGCGTCACATTTGATTGCATTTTTTGTGTGAAATTGGGCTGACAATGTTCGCTTTCGCTGACCAAATAAAAGGAGGAATCGAGCGATTCGAGCGAAGGAAGGACACACACATACACACAGCCGCAGACAAAGGGGTGATGCATTCACTCACACACACTCATGCGTTTGGGGGGTGATTGCCATTTGCGAACAGGCAAAAGGGTGCAGCCCATTGGAATACAGGAACAGGAACAGGACCTGGCCCTGGCCCAGGACCTCGGCGAGGCCGTGTAAACGTGTTAGGGCAGAACAAAAAACACAAAACAAAAAATGTGCACTTTACGCAATTTATGTGCAAATTTTTCAATGACTTTAAAGCGATGCAGGAGGGCTGATTGACTCGTTGGGCGAGTGACAGGGGATGGTCCTGGCCAGTCATTATAATCGCTCGCTAATTGACTCTAATAGACTGAAGGCTTCTTTCGAGGGGGGGAGTTGATGGATGCCCTGGCCTGGCTTTCGGAAAGCTCTGATAAATCCCTGAAACCCCCTGGACTGAAATCACTTTCGAAATGGTCTGGCAATGAGCATAATCTCGAGTACTACCACGAGGGATTCTTAAGCGGCGGCTCAGCGAGATCTTAAGAGTAAGCAGCTTGCTTGGAAAATACACACTTTCAAGTGCTAAGGATCACCCAGACGGACCAAGGACTTATGTGTGAAAAGTAGCCATTAGAAAATTGCCCACAAATTAGCACAAATAATGCGAGCATTTAGCAATTTGAATACGCTTTCTGCCCAATCCCACACGCACTCGCGCTTATCCCCTCGACCTTTCACCTTGCCACCTTTCCACTTTTCAACCTTTCAGCCTTTTCACCTTTTCACATGTCCTAAGTCCGCTCTCACACATGAGCGAGGGGTAATTATGCGCCTGATTTAACTCTACAATAGATCGACAAATGACAATTTCACACTGCCTTTGTTGTCCGCACGGTCGGTCCTTTCTCTCCTGGATATTATTCTCTGTTATTTCAAGTGCCGCGCACTTGAATTTCGGTCATGTCCTTGAATCTGTTCATGCAGAAAGCGGAAAAAAATATATATATTCCAGTAATACCGACAAAATTCTTAACAAAAAATGGCTCCGCTCAGAGAAATATGAATTCATGAATGTTGACGGCGATCAAACAAAGGACTTTGTGAGCTGGGCCACGCCTCATCGGAGATTTTTTTTTGTGCTGTATTTTACAGCCGAGGAAATGGTCGAGGAAATTCGCATTTATTATAATCGCGGGGAAATGCGAAGAGTGCAAAGAAAATTGCTCTCAATTTCCCGCCAAGAAAAGCGCACAAAAACCCAAATCGAATTGAAAATGAAATTAATTTTGCAGGGACACAAAGAGAGAGAGAGAGAGAGCGCAGGAAAGTGCTGCTGCTCAAACTTTGCAATTTGCGGCGCGTTTCCGCTTCCGGTCGCCTTAGCGTCGATGAGGCTCCTTCAGCGCCAAGGAAGAGACATCCTTGGGGGAAAATGAAGAAGCACACCGATTGTCAGCCATTTCGTTTGATGTGTCACAGTCGCCCAGCGAGAGCATAACAATTTTATTTCCATTTTCCTTTTTCCTCTCGCTGTCGCTTTTTTTGTTGCCCGAATCGATTAGCAGCCACTTAGAGCAGTTAAGAGCCCCATTGAGTTTATTAAATCAGGCGTAATAATTGGCACACACACACAATGGAAATGGCAAAAGGGAAAGCGGCCAAGAATAGACCCTGAATAGCGAATAGGAATCAAAGTATCGAAAATCGAAATCGATTCCCAGGCAGCAGGCACTGGCAGCGTTGTCAGATCGCATTTCCCCCCAGACAAAAAACACTTTTCATCCCAAAAGGATATACAAATAAAATTATAGGAAAATTAAAGTAGTTCGGTCGCACCTTCAGCATGGCGGACCTTGAGGAGTATGGTCGTCCTGTCACAACAATCGTCGATATCTCCGAGGAAATGGGTGAATATAAATCAAGATAAATTTATAAACATTTATTGAAAGCCAGACACAGCTAGATTTAAAGAGGGATAATCTAATAAAATAGTTAATAATTCCCAACCAACAATATTATTTACAGAGTGCACCCATCTCGCTCATGTGCCCCAGGTCCTGAAGAAGTTGGAGGACATTCGAGACCCTGAGGACGAAATGCGGTTGGCTGAGGGAAAGCGACTGGGCAAAAAATACGATTCGGTTTTCTTTTAACTATCCCCCAAAATATTCTCACGTCACAATCATTGCGAGCGACACCTGCCCAGGTGTTGGCCTGGCAATTAATGACTGGCTGAACTCCTCACATTCACACGGCCCGAGCCGAGCAGAGAGCCAGGATCCAAGAAGGAAGTCTGGAGGCGCCAACAGCCAGCCAGTCGCACGCAAGCCGTGAAGGGTTCGGTCCTGAAACTCAAACAAATTGTGACAAAGTTGCGGAAATTTAATTAAAATCAAATACAAACACAAATAACTATGAAAGCACAAAAGGGGTAGCGAATTGGCAGTCAGGTGTGACCCGTGAGTTTCTAACACGCTCCCAGCTCCGGCTGAAAGTCGCTAGTTTTCCGCGTCGTTTAATAAACAAAATGTAAACAAAGTTTAACAGCAATGACACACATGATTCCACCACCCTCCTCTGTTCACCTTGTTTTTGTTTTTGCTAGTGCCTTTTTATTAATATAATTTATGGGCCTGTGGTTGTGCGAGCATTGTGAGCAAGGTGGAAATTCAAACAGGGCAAAGCCAGGGCAGCGCAGCTGCTTAATTTCACAGCGCATACGTTTGATTAACTTAATTTAATAGTATTTCTTTCTTTCTATTTTTTTGGCTGGTGTCCCCGTTTCTAGCCTGCTTTTTGATATATTTGTTTGTTTATTTAATTTATTATTATAGTTATGGCCACGCGCTCTGGTTAACAGCTATAAATGCGATTATATTGCTATTGATCATTTTTAGTAGTTCACTTTTATGGGCTACTTTTGAAATTAAGAAGAGGAAAGGGAGCTCTGGTAATGCAGAATGGATATCCTTTATTCAACTTAATTAATTATATATTTCCTATATTTTCTTAAATTAACAAAAGTAATATTCAAACTGCTTTCTCTCAGCTTCGCTTAATCAAAAAATGAAGTCCTGCCTGTGATTGCCACAACAATCGCCGAGGACGACCATTGGCTAATGAGCAAAGACTTGGCTGCCCGAGCCACGCCAGCTGTCCATGTTATAGATCTAAATTCTACCTGAACTGGCCAAAGGCCGAATAGAACAAATCAACCATGAAACCATTATGGCTAAAATCGGTAAACAAAAACCACGGGGCACTGCTCTTTCTTTAATCGCAACCCAAGGAGACGACGATCACCGAACGATAAAATTAGGCACAGCTTAGCCACGTTTAGGAGTCAGCAGGCAGGGAATCCTAAAAGAGACATCCTCACCTTCTTTTTCTTTTTCTTCTGAGGAGTCTCAGCTGGAGAGGATCCTTATGGGCGGCTCGCTTTGAAATGCTTAGCAGGAGCGGGAGCAATTGACACAAAAGTATCGTGTTTCGCAGTTGTCGCCAGCTTACTTACTGAGTATCCTGTCGGAAATGTTTTCGTTGGCAATTCCATGTTGCGGTGTCTTGGCAATTTATTTTCGGGCATTTCCTAACGATCTGCGATCACAGGACACCCGATACTCCGCCGGAATGGGTCTTTTCAAGTGGTCACAAATTACAGCAATTATGGAGCGCCTTTCTGTCCTGCGGCCGCTATAAAATGGCGCTCATTAGGTATCCTTTTCCCCCAGCCGTCAGACAATCTGCGCAATTATTTCGCTGACAACTTTTGATGAATTAAATGCGAAATAAATTTTTAAGTGCGCGTAACGAGCATTGCGACTGCTGGAAAATGAAATGAAAATACGGAGGCAAACAGAGAGCAGGACGAAAAAGGAGGAGATTCCACAGCAAGGTGAAATCTTTCTTGAGCGTCTGTTGAGCGGATTTAACTTGTTTAATTACCGCTGTATTCAGATGCATTCAGTTCGCCATCAACTGGCGCTCATTACGACGGCACTGCTGGTATATATAATTTTTATGGATGTGTATGAATACACAGAAAGAAAACGTACTTTATATTGGTGTTTATATTTATTGAATTGAATATAAGTGCATTGAGCTTTTTATAGGTTTAATTATAGAAAACATTTTGTATTTTCTGTTCAATTGTTCAAAGATCGAGGAAAACTCTATTAAAAAACGAATATATTTGGAATTTTGTTAAGAAAACAATAAAATAAAAACTATGCTCTGCTCCTTAATGAAAATTAATATAAATTTCAAAACAATTTTAGATTAAAATATTTAAAAAATTTATTTAAAGCTAAGCTGATTTAGAACCCTGGTTCTCCAGCTTGCAGCTCTAGTAATTTGCACTATTATCTTTGTATAAATCTTTATAAAGAAACATTACTTGAATAAATCTGAAATTAAGCAGCAATAAATTTCTTTATATCTAAATATTATTTCCAAACAATTTTAAAATTTATTCAAAAACCCATTCTGTCTTTACAAATAAATATCAATTTAAACATTTATATTTTTTTCAAAGTGTAAACAAATACAGTTTGGTTTCGGGGGCGAGTTGAAAATGCTGGCAGTATTTCAAGTGCACCGCCCACCGTCTCGCATCGCGTCCACTTGCTTCTGTTTTGCGTAACTGTTACCATTTTAATGCGCTCGAGTGTCGGAGGACAAAATTGATTTTGAGTTACCCATTGTGTTTGGGTACTTTGAAGAGCATTTTGGTCTCATAAAAATTTGTGACTACACAAGGTGAAATTGCACTGAGCTGATTGAAAATATCATGGAGGCACGACAAGGCGAGGCAAGGCGAGGCTCTCGTCACTCAATTTTGTAGAGCCACAAATACGAAACTCAAAAGGCCACTTGATAAATTTCATATATTTATAGCCCGCAGAGTGACGCTCTGCATTTGCACACTGAATGAAATTCCATGAGCATACACACACACACACATACACCAGCACAAGGACATTTTGGGAGGCTTGCACCCGGCTCCTTACCCATACCGCCCACTCCCCCACTGCAGCTTGGCCAAACACTTGCACAAATAAAAGATCTACTTCAACTTATTGAATTTTCGTTGATAGAAACAAGTTGAAAAGCGAAAAAGGAAAAAAGGAAATTGAATACCCTTTCACAGGACATTTAGAAATAATAATAAATAGACAGAAACCAGACAAGAGTATAGGTAATCTCGAAGTAGGATGCTTATAATATTTAAATAAATGATGGTATATTATTATCCTTCTATTTAAGTGTCGTAACTGATATATATTAAATAATTAAATGTGAATAATATTTTTTATGATTTTCCCAAGCGCTAATGATTCCAAAAACGTATCCCTAACTTACAATAAAAATGTATAAAGGATAACAAAATATTTCAATTTATTTAAATATAAAATTTTGTTATATTTGCTCAGATACAATTACCACTTTAAAAACATTTTAACTTATTTTAATATATAAATAAATTATCTACCAAAAGTTTACCATTTCCACCCGATCCAGGCTTTTCCCCTACCGATTCAAACATTATATCCTTGCCAAACTTCCCAGCTGCAAGAGTGTATCCCAGCTTTGGCAGGTCCTTCCATTCGCCGGATGTCTTCAGCTACCTTCTACACAAAGGACGGCCACAAAAGGCAATTGCATATGAGTTTTATGAGAGCTTCTTTTGAATGCTCCGCCCCGTAGCGTATCCTTTTGACTGTGACAAATCCGTTAAGTCGCGAATTTCGTTCATTATTATTATTGTGCGCCTGTGCATTTGTGTGTGTGTGCCGAGAATTGGGCTCTGACCTCGTCCATCCCCATCCATAGGGATATGATGAGGACGAGTGGTAAGTGTAATCAAATTCCAACCCGAGGCCCGGGCATGAACTCTAGAACAGAACTGAAGCTGAAGCAGGAACTTGACGGCGTTTTATTATTAAATTTGAGGCCATTGCACATACAATGCGATATCCTGCCGCGCGCCCGAGCGCTGTGCGAAATTATTAAAAAGTAATTATGGCACAAATTACGAGATATCAATATAGCATTTAGCTCTGCATGAGGCCCGGCTACAAAAGGAACTCACCACCACTTGAATTCGGTGCAAATCCTTTGGCTCACACATACATATGTACATACAGATCCCATAGAATTGCATTTCCTTTACGGCTGTCTGGCACAATGCGATAGATTCCTTGGGCCTCATTGTTAGACGACTTCTTCTTCGGCTCCTTCGACATCTCTTCACGTGTTATGCAACATTTGCCGACATTATATCAAGATTATTATACGATTTGAACTCTGAAGGGACCGCTTTCGGGGTAGTTTTTTCGGCCAAAGATCATTTTCATTTGACTCTCACCAAAGGAAAGGTCGAGTCGAGTTTGCACACAATTAATTGTAGCATTTGAGAGATTTATAATGAGGACTCGTAGGGCTATAAGCCTTACTGAAAGTACAAACTTTTTGTGATTCTTAAGATAGACAGGGGGGAGGGAGTATTTTGTTGTGGAACTTATAAAAAATTGCAAAGGTTAACGGAAGAGATTAACCCTGGCATTGAAATTGGAAATATGGGGAAGGATCGAGGCTGTAGAAATTAAATAATTATCCCTACAGATAGATAGGAGTTTGAATTTACTTTTTAATTTTAATTCCCTTAAAAAATGAACAACATTATTTTACATTTTAATTTAGAAGCTGTTAAAATGTAAAATAATTTTGAAAATATTTATTAAAGTGAAGCACAAAGTGAGCTGAACTGTATAAATCTAGCAAATCTCACAGTTACAACTGTAACATTCGCACACCACTTTCTAGAATAACGTAAATTTTCCCAAACTTTTAAAACAAGTTTCCCATTTTCACACTTGCTATATTTTTCGGTTTTGAACTTGAGAACCTCCGAAATGCTGTTTACTTACAGCGAGCTCATTGACTTGGCCATTGGCTCACCTGAATCGGGACACGTTAACTTTTATGCCTTGCAAGTTCTACTTACGTGCTTTGCCCGGCGGCTGGAGGTCCTGGATACAGTGGTCGAAGTACAGAACAGTTTCTGTTAGTATACCAATTTCATTAGTCAATGTCCTTTCGTTTCTACCCTTTTCTTGTAGTCCTTGGGAGGGATTCAGATACGGAGATCCGGCTTTTGGCTGGCGGAGATGCTGAGGGAGAAGAACCCGCAAAGCCAGCTGATGAGGAGGCGCCTGTTGCGGAGGCGCCTGTTGAGGAGGTGCCTGTTGAGGAGGTACCTGTTGAGGAGGTGCCTGTTGAGGAGGTGCCTGTTGAGGAGGTGCCTGTTGAGGAGGTGCCTGTTGAGGAAGCACCTGTTGAGGAAGCACCAGATGAGGAGGATGGAGAAGAACCACCTCCACCACCCATTGAAGGAGAGACCATGCCAGATAAAAGTGCTGAAGACAACACAGAACTCGGACCTAATGCTACTGAACTGGCTGAGATGCAAGACCAAGTTCAATCAGTCGTCTCGGAAACTCCCAAGGGTGCGGAATCGCCGATGTCTGTTCGATCATCGAAGAGATCAAACACGGATCCTGCCAGAAGTAGCATTATAATCCACATGGAAAAACGCTTGGCTATACTAGAAATGAGGAATGAGAAGGCCGCCTTGGATATGGAACAGTTTCTGGGCCATTTTAAGGTCCAGATGATGTTGACCATGGATCAGTTGAACAATGTAGCCCACATACTGATCGACCGCAAGCGAGATCCGAATAGGATAAAGATAGTCCGGCTATTGGCAAAGGAACTGAAGGCGCTAATAGAAACAGAAGGCGGAGGGGAATTCTCCATCAGTTGGTCCAGTGGTGACGCCGACTTGGACGCATATGAGGAGGCTTTGATTGAGGATGATTTTCAAGAGGAGGAATGTTCGGAACATGACGAAGTTGGAACATCAGGATTATACGATGACGTGGTAAATCTTAAGTCGCAGGTTTGTGCCCTCACCAACAATGTCAATGATCTGGCCGAAGCAATGGTGAAACACGACTGCGTCGTACTGTTGGGGAAATTCAAGGAAATCCAGAAGGAGTTTCAGGAGTTCCAAATTTTCAAGAGCAACACTCTGGCGGCGATTTCTCTTATTATGGAAGTCCTGAATGGATCTGGCAAGAAGATTGACAATTTGGAAAGGTCCACTCTCCTTTTGGATGAGCGCAAATCTGACAAAATGGAGGTGGAACTAATGATGGCGGAGAAAGTCAATTTCGAGCAACTGGCCACCAAAGTCTCCCTGGAGCAGATCGAGGAATTTGAATCAAAGCTGGACAGAATGTACTGTGAAATGTCTAAAGTCATTAGTGGGAACGAGAGAAATGTCCTACATATCATGGACAATTTGCGAATGACCCTGGGCATCGATGCCATGGAAGTGGGTCTTAAGGACTTCCGTAAAATGGTCGAGAAGAAGATCGGAGTGGTAGCAGATGCTCTACAGAGATACATGGAGATGACAAAAGATGATTGTGCTGCAGCCGCTGGCAGAGTTAAGGTTATGCAGGACTTGGCCTGCCTCTCCTGCGATACCACCTGCTTAATGCGCACAGTGGAGCGTCAGAAACTGCCATCTTTCCCAAAGGCCAAGGGTTCCGTTGGTCTGGCTCCCGCTGTAGCCTTTGATATAGGACAGATCCGTGGCACGGGCCTTATGGGTTACTATCGCAAGGACGAATTTCCATGTTCGACCCACGCCTGGACCAAGGGAACTTCCCGTGTTCCACTTGAAAAGTGTAATCCCAGGCATGCCGGAGGACTTCACACCACTCACACGGCTGAAGAGCATGTGCAGAAGGTCCTTCACTCCAAGAGGAACTCTGGATGGATGTAGAATGGTTTTCTTAGACTTATATCATCAATTAATTTAGCAGATTTATAAAATGTATAAAAATATTTACTGATTACTAAAAATAAAGGCTATTTTCAAGTATGTAAATATTAGTTACCTTTCAAATGTGATTTTCTATGCGAAGAATTTGCAGCTTTGTTTTTCCAATTTAAACCGAATAATACCCCTTTTAAAACTAAACAAGTTTTTCATTTCAGTTTGTTTATTTCTTGCCATGCTTTTCCTTAATGATTATTACTACCTTTATGTCAGCTAATGGGGCTAATTACACGCAAAGATCTCTTACAGATACACAATACTTTAGACTTTTACGACTATGTTAAATTTGGCCATTGACAAAGCTCTCAGATATCTTACAATGCGTGGGCTACTTAACTACTACAAAATATATATATATATCTAACTATACATATATGTACATAACGAGTCCTCCTTGGGCCTATTCAGTCCTCGCCCTTGGTAACCACGGAAACGGGCGTGGAGGCATTACTACTGGCACCAGCAGCACTGCTGGGCGACTGGGCCGCCGTCGAGGTAAGCATCAGTCCGCCCGAGATCAGGGTGGTGCCGCCTCCACCGACCGATGGGGGCGTGACATGAGGCGGCGTGGGATGAGGCACTAGCTTGGGACTCTCGCGCGGACTGCTGTTGCTGCAGGGCGGGCTCACCTGGCTCAGACCGGCGGAGAGGCCGGCGTGGAGAGACAGGTTCTGCGGATATCCGGCCGTGGGCACAGTGGCAGCAGCTGCCGCCGCTGCAGCAGCCGCTCCGGCACCAAAGATCCCGTTCAGGTTGCTCAGACCCATATACTGGGAGAGCAGGGTATGGAAGTTGGGCAGCTTGTAGTGGGGAGCCATCAACTGTTGGGGCAGGAGGCCAGCGGCGGCGGCTGCAGCGGGATTGAAGTGCTGATGCAGGGCAAAGTGCGGGGGCCAGAACTCGGTGGGCAGGGCGCCCGGATGGCCGGGCAGGCCCGGATGACCTGGCAGGGGAATTCCAAGCGGAAACTCCGGCAGTCCTGGAAGGGGAAAAAGGCAAAAGGGTGGTTCGGTTAGTATAACGTCCAGAGGGTGCTGACAAGCGACATAATTCCTAATTATGTTGCACACGTAATTTGGCAATTTGCGGGCAAATCAAATGCGTATCGTTGGGCGGCAGGAATATTACTGCAGCGACAACGAGGGGGAAGGGGGTGGTAGTTAACTCACCTTGGTCGGGCAGGAGGTAGCCGGCCTTGTCCTGATTCATAAACTTCTCACGTTTGCGCCATTTGGCCCGACGGTTCTGGAACCACACCTGCAAAAGCAAGGAAAGAAGGAGATTTTGAGTTGGAGTTGTGCGTATGCAAATGCAACTACCCCTTAATTTAGGGTATATTAGGCTGAAGCTAAGTAAAATCTACAAATTATTATCTGCCTCAGCTTCATAGATTATAAATCCAGGCTTAAAATGATACCTGAATAACTCAACTCAGACTACGAGGTATGCCTTAGTGCGATCCAACCACCGACTTGTCAAGCGTCTTGTAATTGCCTTTGACTTTGACCAAAACCCGAACAATTTGGCAATCTATCAATCTGTGAGTTCGAAAAGTTAAATCCTCTTGGTCCTTCGGTGGCTCCTTGTGCGATTTCCAGCCCCGAATGTCTGAGCCAAAGGACACACAGGGGCCGGGAGTGCAAGCAGAAGCAGGGAGGAGCAGGAGGAGAGGCCAAATACAATGGCATCCAATCGGAAGTGCTCTACTCTGATTTGCAACGCTCTCCGGCTGACTGTCTCCCTCTGTGCTCCCATTAAAGGGTGTCTTATGCATTTTTCGACACTTCCTTGGGGGTTGACCAGCCTCCTTCACCCCTAAACCCCTGCCACCTGCCACACAAAATAGGCGTTGGCTGCACACACATTTCTGTCCGGAGAAAGGGACTCTGAGGGAATTTTCAATCCGAGACTCTGGCATTTGATGGGAAAATTAATTGTTTGTAAATTGAAATCACTTGACAACTGACAGTGCTCAGTACTACGGATGAGTTTGAGACAAAAGAGGAGTCTCCGCAATTATAGACACCCTGTATTTAGACGAGGACACCCTACTCCAGAGGCCGGAATTTGCAACAATGTGTGCAGCTGAGCGAGTAGTAAATTAGCAACGATTTCCTTGCTATAATTGCTGCCAATTATCGTCCTGTGTCCTCTGTGTGTGTGTCTGCTGGGAAAACGCCAACCCACCCAACGCACTCCTGCCCCATTCCGCTATTGTGTGTGTGTGGGTGTGTGTGGGTGGGTGGGTGTAGGATTTTGTGGGCTTTTTAATTGTCAGTTGGCAGCAATTATAATGCAAGCAACTTAAACCACTGTGCAGGAGCAGCCAGCCAGTAAAAGTTGAATTGCGGATATCCGTTCAGCATTTATCACACATGTGCGATCAAAACGAATGAAAGAAGCTGAGACAGAGGGGATATTTCTATATAGAAATCACTATTAAAGGATATTTTTAGAAGGCTTTAATACCTGAAAGATAACTTATAAATTGTAGGCATATTCTATTATTACTTTAATAAAAATAGAGCAAAGGTAGTATGGATTTCTTGAAGTTTTTTTTATTTTAAGCCCCATAAATTGACTATATACCAAAAAATCCACTTCTAAAAAAGCTTTAAAAGTATAAAAACCCCAACAAGACTTTCATTATTTTTTCGCAACCTCAGCTCCCCCAATAAAAATTGGAATTAACCCATGAGTTAAACCGTTGGCTACTCCTTTTTTCCAGTTTTCCACACACAAACAACCAGCATGCAAATCCCAAAATAATTGCCCTCTCATCAACCCCAAAACAAGCAGGGATTAAGCTGCAGATACTTTGTATCTATCAGCTTGTTTGGACCGAGAGAGCAACTCTAAATCTGATACTATTCAAGTACCCGAAACGCTCTGCATATGCGAATCAATGACCAATTACAGTTAATCTGCTCACAGATACAAAAAAAAAAGAAGCGAGGACGCGAAAAAGGATGCGGATGCGAATGGCGGATGGCGACCGTGAAACGGACAATTTGTATGCGAAGCCTGTAATCCCTCTGTGAGCCAGCAAGAGTGCTTAGGTCAAGTTGTTTTACATTCTCTTCACTTTATTTTTTTTTCTTTTTTCTGTGATACTTTTCCCCTGTCAACGGCATTGAAATTGAGCGAATCGCTCAATCAAAAGTGAAGTGTTTGAAAGCGTTCTCAACAGAAATCGAATTGTAAGGGAGTGTAGGCTAAAGGACACCCTAATTACATGTGTAGCCAGTCGGGTGTGCTTAGCCGCGTGTCCTGCAGCAGGCAGGCACCCAAAGCCACTTTAATTGTTTACCCAAAAGTAGAGTTAATAAAAATACCGACACCATGTGAGCGCGGCCAATTTAATCATTTGGAAAATCACAATATCTAATGTCCTTGGGCCAACCCCTAAACAGGGATGTGAAACAAAGCAACCCTCCCCCCTAGATCTATGCGTGTTTTGTATACAAACTGGGGGCTTAAGTGTTTTAAAGACAATTTACAAATTGGTCTCGGTGATTGTTCCAAGGGTTAATCTAGTCATTCAAGTTCCCAGGTTCACAGCTTCAGTATCAAGTTGGAAAAAAGTGATTGTTGTATTGGAAAGTAGTTAGCAGAACTTGAATCAATATCAAAAATTTCGTTTTATATAGAATTAAATGCCTTTTTTTGTATTTTTCCTGAAATACTTATAGTTCAGACTTTAAATACAAGTTTTTCCATGATCTATAGTTCTATACAATCCTTACTAAAGTCCTGCTTAACTCTCAAATAATTGTTTCAATCAAATTGCATTTTCAATTACCTGCACGCGTGCTTCGCTTAAATCCAATCGCATGGCCAGATCCTCCCTTGTGAATACATCCGGATACTGCGTCTTCTCAAAGGCCCGCTCCAGTTGATGCAATTGAAATGTTGTGAATGTTGTGCGGGATCTGTGGAAAATCAAGGCAGCCAAAGGCGGCTCTTTAGATGGTTGTTACGAGTTGTAGCAGGACCCCTTTGTTGGCATGCTTTTTATTAGCCCGACAATGGGTAATTCGATTTGATCTGCTAAGCGGATTTTGATTGTCGCTGTAACTGTAGTTACTGGCACTCACCTACGGACTTTCCGTGGCCGCTCCATATCACTGAGATCATGGCCATTATTCAGGCTGGAGGACAGCTCATCGTCGTTATCCACATCCAGGCCTCCATCTGTATTTGTGGGCGAGTCCTCTCGCTTGGCCTGGACCTGCAATTGCTGGTGTTGTGGCTGCTGCTGGTGTTGCTGGTGATGTTGGTGTTGCTGCTGCTGCTGCTGCTGATGTTGCAGGTGACTGCTTCCATTGCTGTTGCTGCCATGCAGGTGATGGATGTGATGGGAATGGGCGTGGTGGGGATGGGTAATCAACACTTCGCTGGGTGTATCTACAGACAGAGGGAGACGAGAAATGATTGGCAAAAGTTAAACAATTTCAAATTGAACTCAAGAGCGAGAATGCGCCGAACAAAAAGTTTTGCGTTTGACTTTGAAAAGCGAAAGCCAAAGCGGCAGCTGCAAAAATTCAAATTCATTCAATTGTAACTGAAGTAGTTATATCCTGGATTTTAACCCCCTTTTTTTTGCGCACAGAGTCTCGAAAAAATCAAATCCTTGAAGAGCTCGAAAGCTACGCAAATTGATTTGGCAATCAATAACAAATAAATAAATATAAAGCCAGAAAAAGTTTTCCCCGACCTCCCTTCTGCAAGGCGTATAAATATCCTTTCTCACGGCGAATAGGCATATTTTTTAAGAGGGCGAAACCGTTTCTTGCGAGCATGTAATCAAACCTTAATGAACCTCAAATTAATCAGATTCACAATGGCACCAGGACACATACCCGCGCAGCAGGACGCAAGACCTGGTTCCTGAATGTATCCTTATCGTATTTCGAAACATTTATGCGGCCCGTTGTGGCGAAAAGGTAATTTTCATCGAGCATCAAATTACGAGGCTCGCAGGATGCAGTGTCCTGCGGTGAGCACGCCGCTCGTTGTCGCCAAATTGCAGGCTGAGCCAATGGGTGCCGTGATTTCTGAATCCTGCCAGGCAATGTCAGAGACTGCTCCCATCCCCCCTCTCTCTCTGCTGGCTCTTCCAAAGAACTTCAATCTAATTACGGGTCTAATGACGCAATTGCTTTTCGCCTCCTCCTCGCCCTCTCTTACTCCCTGGGATATATCCGGTCATATATGTTTTGATACACAATGTTTTTTCTCCTTGGCCGATCCTTGGGCGAACCTTGGGCATCCTGCAGCTTGGCCACGCCCCCAAACAACAGTTTCGACATGCCAGAACCCACCCATTGTCATGATACGAGTATGCTGCTGCTCCTCTTCTCTTTGGGTGGAGTTCGAGGTCGATGTTTGCCAGAAAGTTTTTTCCTTTAGCCCAGACTAACTACGACAAAATGTCCTTTCCAGGCAATTTGCATATGATATGGAAAAGTATGTGATATGGGTGGCCCATGGCCATGTCATTCTGTCTTTATTCATGTCCCTGGGTGTTGGGAGATATCTTTTTGATGTGGTCAATAGAGGAGAGTGGGTGATGGAGTGTTGATTATGAAGCATTAGTTTGAGTGCGACCCCAACTAAATTTAACACAACGGAAGTTATGGTGAATCTATATTTTATTTGGAAAATCCAAATTGGAAGTCAAGGAACTGAATCTGTTTATTAGATCCTAATAGATACTTTAGAAGTTAAAATTATGCCAAATAATTAAGCTTGATTATCTTTCGTGTTTAATAAATAGGAAACTGATGAAGAGTAGATTTCGTTTTTTTAATTATTAAAAACCATAAACTTATTGAGCTATATTCCTTATAATCAAATGATAATAACAAACAATAATTCGATTTCCTCCATTCACCTATTGATATAATAGTAAAATAATTATTGAAATAAAAATAATAATTGCAAATGTCATTTACTAACAGTTGTTAAATTAAATAAGTTCCTTCATTTCTTGAATCATATTTAAAAGTACTAAAATATAAATGGGTACTTAAACTTAATTTCTGAGTCTGAGGCGAAAACTAAAGCGAAAACTAAAAGAACCAAAGAGCCAGTAAGTGCTTCAACATAAAATCATAAAGTCTTTTATATTGATTTAGAATTTTAACCTTAACACCAAAAATAAAGCAGAAAAAATTAATCAAATTTAAATTTTTAAATAAACAAATTGTATACTAAAGGTTACCAGTTCCAAAAAGATTATAAATTCTAATGTTCTCAACAATATCTTCCAAGAACCTTAGTATCTCCTACCTCAGATCGCCGACGGCAACCGGGCAAATCTATAACCGAAGCTTGTTACCCAAAATTGCACCTCAAATTCCCCAGAGACTTCCGGTATTAATTATTCATTTAGTGTAAATAATAAACAAGTTTAGTTAACTCACCACTGCGCTTGATCTGATGCTGATTGCCCAGGATCTGATCGATGCTATAGACGGCGCGGGGGCGCGAGACGGGACTCTCCTGGACGGGGGCGGGGCGCATGGCTGGCGGCATGATGGGATGATGCTGATGGTGCTGCGAGGTCGTCGTGGTCATCATAGCTCCACCGGGAGAGCTCACAAACTAACCGACTTGGGCTTGGTTTCACTTGTTTGTTGGCTAGAAGAGACCCTTCTTTTTGTTGTGTTTGTTATTATTGTCACAAACTGGGAAGCACGCACCAAAGGTGACTTAATTTTGTAATTAACTATTCGAATTCGATTTGGGTTGCGATTTCACAGCCGCTGCGACGAACTGAGTGGTGTTCTGACTGAATGTGTGTAGCGCTCGGGACGATCAACAACCACCGACTGAGCCCGATTCCTGCGGAACGTGGCATTAAATACGGCGATGGGTCTGCTGCTGGTGTGCAAGTGAAATGGGCGAGGCTCTCGCTCGCTTTTGCCAATGTCCTGCCCAGCCAGCCGTCTCGCTTGCTCCTGTTCTCACTCTCCCGGGGTGGATTCCCCCTGTATTGCCGTGTCTCTCGGTGTATGTATATTCCCTCAATGGGCTAGTCTGTGTGTGTGCATGTGGCAGGTAGCTTTTGTTTAGGGGTGTTGGCACTCCCTCTTGCTCTCCGGCAGAGCTCTCTCCCTGTTTCTCACCCCCTTAGTACTATCTCGTTCGTTGTAACTAACATAGTTTGCTGATTAATGTTATTTATTTCACAAATTTGCTTGTTAAAATGTATCTTAGTATCTCATGGATCTCCCTCTCTGCCATTCTCCTTCTCTCTGTCTCTGTCTCTGGTCTTGCCTCGTCTACAAATCACAGAACAGGTTGTACAACTCTCTGGTTTTCCTACCTGAAACCTGATTTATGTCGGCCATTTGCCAGGAGCTCGTTTATTAGTTCCGCTTCCATTTCGGCGCAGATTTGCCGCAAGGATTCCCGAGATCTAGTCAGAATGAGCCCGCGGTTTCATTGAACCCTTCAAACGATCAATGAATCCCTTTACTTAGCAAGGAGTTGTCGCAGGATCGAGACCTAAGTTCATTGATTAAACTGATCTCATCTGGCCGGATCTGCGCCATTCTGGGTTTAAGGGGAGAGTAAACAGGTACAGTTCGGGAATTATTATGATTAGGAATTTAATGAAAAAAGCAGGATATTTTTTAGTTGTGATCCTTACAAATTTCAAGGATTAATCTGTTAAATCAAAACAAGTTTTTATTATATCAAAATAGCTCTTTTAAAATCAAGTCACAAAAACTTTAATTTAGAAAATAAAGATCACAACATTTTCATGAAACAAATAGTTTTAATATATGTACGTATTTATTTACATTTTCGTTTCTTTCAAATTGAGAAAGGCAAGTTTTTAAAAATGGAAACTTAAAACGACTTTAAAATACATTTTGATACAATTCTCCTGAATTATGGTTTAGTCTTGATAATAATTCATAGTAAATATTTAATACATATAAATATATATTTAATATAAATAAACATATCTAGTAAGCATTATTAGAATATTAAAATACTTAAATTTCTATAATAGACAAACTACAGAAATGTAAACGATACGAAGTAGTTTGTACATAAAATAATAACATTGAGTTATGTATATATCATTTTAAATAAATATAAGATTATTATTTGCAGTATTGTATTAATTTATAAAGAAAACCGCATTTTATCTTAATTTTATGTTTCCTGTAAATCTATTTTCAAGTAAAATCAATAAAATACAATATTGTAGCTTAAGTATTTTAACAACAAATAATACATAAAAAATAGTAATTAGAAATATGTACAACTTTTTTTGACACAATTAAAAATACCTAAAGTACTGCAAAAATCTTGGTTAAATCTTTCCCTCCAATACCTAAGATTTATATTGATCAGCAGCTCAGACCAAGCTTTTCGCAAGGTTGCATAACATAATAGGACCTCAAATGGCCAGGAATGCATCCTGAAAACCCCTCTTCTTACATCCCAAAGTGTGAGATGAGCCGAAACGCCGCTTACAATGATAACAAAACGCAACCGGGGATTTATCTTCTCTAATTTGTCGAAACTTACACAATTCCTTTGTGCCCCGAACCCAAACAAAGCCAAAGATCGCGGCACCTTTCCTGCCGAGGAAAGCGAGGAAAGTGAACACGTAATTTCCGCAGAATTGCGAACAAGTAAAATGGTACAAAGCCGCGTTGACCGGACTCATTAATGTGCCAGATGCATGACGCCACAGAAGACAGGAGACAGCGATCCTGGACATAGGCCTGCCTGCGAGAAGGATAAAAATTGTACGGTTCAGCTTAGTTCCTAGTCCAGGCAGGGCGCTTAATCATATTTTCATAGGACGCATTCCTTATGCAGATTTCATTCAGAAATCCGATTGCATGTTCGTTTAATTTAGAGCTGCGGAGGGCATCTCGGACTTAGGAGATGGCCTACCTGCCACGTTCACGTAATCTCCGATCTAATGTGGACTGTGAAATAATGCTGCTGGCCGAAAATTTATGCAGCATCATCAGCGCACTTAGACATAATCGTGGCTCATTAGGACTGCTAAAGAGCTAAGGAAAAAAAGGCCGTATGGGGGGTGCTTGCTCGCGAGATAATTGCCGATCCTCATTCCTCGAATCAGCCCAGGACTGGCCCTAATTTATCTCAGGGCCAAGTGATTGGCCCACTTAATGGTTACGATATATCAAGATATTAAAAATCAGAAGCAACGCCCTGAAAATTGGTTCTTAAATATGATGAGGGAATTTAAGATAATCTGTGGTAATTAAAAAAAAATATAAAATATACTCTTAATATTTTGTATCTTAATAGAAGCTGTCTTGAATTAGTTTTAAGCATTTGTTACATTTTTTAAGGCCTTGAGAGTTATTCAAATATTATTTAAATTGTATTACTTTTGCTTTGCAACTCATCTAAAATATTACAAATTTCGATCAGCAGAGTTCCCAAAATAAACAAACAAAACCCAATATATTTTTATAATTTTACCAATTTAATTTTTATTATTAAAAACTTAAGAAACAATTTCCTGATTTGCAGCTATTAACCCATTGTCCCGCCCTGCAAGCCTCCTTCGCAGGCTCTCTTCAACACTTTCAACTCATTTAACTGGAGGAGCCATGCCCGCTGCTCCTTCCCTTGACACCAAAAGCCATTTAGGCCAAGTGTGAAATGACAAATTGAATCAAAGTCAAACTCAAACTCAAACTCATTGAAGGCTACACTTCATTGTAATTTCTAAATTAGCACATCAATTGAGGCCAAAGGAGGAGTGTGGGTTGAGTAGATATCTCCTAGTAGAGATGCGCTTCAAATGTCTCTCCAAAGTCTCTTCGGCGGAGACTCTCTCAGGACATGCGCAGAGAAGCTGAAAGCCCATTGGATGGTCCTGTGAGTCTCTGTGTGTGAGTGCGACGAGTTCCAACGAGGTCATTATCGTGTTACCCCCACCAAAGGCATCCAAAGACATCCTCCTCCTACTCCTCCATCGCAGCAGCTGCGTGTAAACACATTGTGGCAATTCTCTCTGGTGCCATGACTGTGTTCACCTTTTAATAAGGTTAACTGCGACGACGACAACAACCCACAAACACCCACTTTGCACAATGGCTGTGTGTGTGTGGGTGGGTGGGTAGCGTGGGTGGAGTGGGTGGTGTCGGAAAAGCTCGGGGGGCTGATAGATGCTGTTGGCAACATTTTTCTTAACCATTAAATCTAATATATCAAAGTAATAAAACGAATTTCGCCCGTTGTGCGGGTGGAAACTACAAGGAGGGGTAAGTACCGAGCTCCTGTGTGTGTACGTTCGTTCTTACCCTCCACGTAATCCAACTAAAAAGTTTTCGTCTACTTACAGTCTGCCTGCCATTGTCTACCGGATATTCTTCCCTTACCCTCGGGGGTCTCAGGGAAAATGGGGTATGGCAAGGTGGGCCATAGCTGAACTGATAGCTTTTCTTATGGCGCTGGGATATTTAATTTTGAGTTTTAACTTACTGGATGGAGGGAGAGGGAAATAAAAGGGTGGGAAATTGGCGAATACCTGCCACTGACAACATTTTTGAGACCTGGCAAGGGGAGGAGAAAGCGATTGACTTTGGCAATTATTTTTGGTAAGAGATAAGGGAAACTGGCTTAGGCAATTAAACCATATTTTAATTATTTATTTAAGCATTAAAATTGGTTGCAAACATCTAAGTTAATCTAGATTTAAGATAGTTCAAATATCTACGTGATATTGTTGAATTTTTAAGCCGTTTTTCATGCTTTTGTGGTGTAATTTTTGGCCAAACTCTTACCCCCTGACCCTCTATGCCTAACTTACTTAATATTTTTCGATTCAGTCTTTCAATTTACCTCATACCTCATACCCCATACCATTCCAACTCCAAACTCCTCCGGCAGCGGATAGTTTGCAATAGTTGCTGCTTGGCAAAATGTAATATGCGGCAGGCAGCAAATGAGCAACTGCTGAGGTTGGCTAGCAACCGCAATTCAGGCAACACACACAGCTCATAGCTCACAGCACACAGCTCCGGCTCATAGAAACTGACACACCCACGTAGTAGTGGTTTGAATTATCCAATATCCTTGACTGTTTGTGGACGTAATCAAACAACTGCGAAAGGAGAGACGGGGCCAAGGCCTGTTTGACATTTAGTTTCATAATCTAATATAGCAGAAGGGGCAGGATTGGATATGAAGGACTCAGACCGCATACAAATACCATCGCTCGTCAGTCGTCAGTCTGTCCGTCTCAACATTTTTGCTCACGACATTATTGGCCACGTTTATTATGTCCCGAGGCCAGTTGCCAGAAAGGGGGATTTTCAGCGGAACAGGAACAGGACAGGAAGAGTTCCAATCTTATCCTGGCTTCTGGCACACTTTTCCCAGATTCACCAGCGATAAACCTTAATCATTCCTAGTATCAAGGTACCGTACCGTTCCCCCCTGAATTTGGTGTGCATATGTCGGTAAATTGACACTCGTTTTGGGCCAAATTAAAGCACACATGAAAAGGACTCGCACACACGTCCTGGTTTCTGCCAAAATTTCTGGCCAAGATAAGCGGCTAAAGAGCAGCGGACTGCTCACTTCAAAGGACCGACACCGTAGCCGACAAAAGTGCTTCCCGATAATTATGCGGCTCGGCTTCTGTTCTATTCTGCGGTGCAGATTTGGCCACCTCCTTTCCACCTGGAGATGGGCAATCACATGTGAAAAGAAAATTCATTGGAAATTACCTGTCACATTGTTGTGCACTTGAATTACATAAAAATTGGCCGGCCGAACAATGGCCGGAGTGGCTACCGTTTTTGTGCCAGGACACACAAAAGGATAATGCACACATATCCATATGCGAGGATGAGGACAAGGACGAGGGTGTTGTTGTTTGGCCAGCATGCAAAACTGAAGCCAAACAAACAAATAAACTGACAACTGCCAAGTGGCTCTGGCTGGGAATCTGAATCTGGATCTGCATCCGAATCCGAATCTGAAATCTCGGGCGACAACAATAAGGCGCTTGATATGTGTACACATGGGCGTGGCCCGGGGGGCGGGGGCCGGGCAACAAACAACAATTGTAATCACACACCTTTTGTGCCAACGTGTGCCCAAGAAAAACCCATCGAAAACATCTCTGCTCGGTGCTAGTGTGAAAAAAGAAAGAAGTTTTTAGCAGTTTTATGGCTAGATTGGCAAATGAGGAACAATTGAGCCTCGAATGGGCGGAAATGAAAGGCTGATGAAGGCTCATCAGGGCATCTGCATATATTGCTACCGCTTCATTGCCTCCATCGACAAGCACTGAAAGCAAAGGAAAGGAAAGGTACAAGAATTGCTTGGGAAATAATATTTAAATATTAATTTGTAGAGAAATTAATAGTACACATACATATTTATGTTGTCTTCAAGGCGTTAGAATTTAATTTGAAATCGACAGAAATTAAAAAACCTTGAATCCCCAAAAAATGTTTCTAAAAGTTATAAATAAAATGGCAAAGATGCCAAATTCAGTGTAAGTTTTTCTTAATTTTGTAAAATTTTTATAGATACAGCAGGCTTATCTTCTTTTCTTTTGACTTTATTTATTCACATGTAAAATAAGTCGATTTAAGACGAGGTTTAGTCATATTTTATGGGTGGAAATCTTTAGTTTTCCACTAACCCGGGGAAAGGCTTAAAAAAGTGAGTGTTTCGATCATTTAATTAAATTCTGTTGATATCAGCCACAGATTTAAGGACATAAAATTCCCTAACAAGGATATGATAGATAAAGAGAAGATATTAAAATTACTTAATTTATGAATATCTCATATATTTCTCACATTCTTTGCAGTGCACCTCCGCTTTTAATGAGTGCCCAAGTGTGAGTGTGGGTGAACTTGTTCAAAAATTTCATTAAAAACGGTTTTCATTTGTTATTGTTGCTCGGGCCCAGCCGCAAATGGAGGCGTAATAAAATAAAAAGTGCAGCCTGGAGGCTCCTCTTTGGTCCTGCCCCGCCCCAGGCTCACTCGACCCACGGAAATGTAACACACAATTGGCAGCCCAAAAAAGCGGCGAAAAAAAGATTTTTTAATATCTCATGCAAAATTGCATTCAATTGCCCCGTGTCTGTGTGAGGATGCCACAGCACAGCTGCCAGTGTGTGAGTTTGCATAAGTGCTGTAAATTTCCTTATTTGCCCAACCGCACACGCCACACACACCCACACACCCACATCTGCATAGTAGAAAAACTTGCATACAATTTTAACTCAAACAAAAACGTTGCAGAAATGAAATTTGTTACATTTTTTGTTTTGTTTATTTATAACAATTGTGTTTAAAAGCGCTTAAATTTCGCCCAGCATGTGCAAATAAGTCGTCCGCCTAAACCCTGTAACCCTTTCCAGCCATATGGCAAGTGCAATTTCTCGTTAGCCGAATACTTTATTTTTTGGTTCCATTTTGGGGATTTGGACCCGGGTTGGAGGTCTTTGTTTGAGTTCCTTTTTTTTGACAGAAAACCAGAGGCAGAGGCTGGGGCTGTGGCAGGGGCAACGGCAGTAAGCAAAATGAAAACTAAATGCAATAAACGTTTGCGCCTAAAAGCTGCAACAAAAAAATCAACGCCCAGAGATTAGCTCATGTGCAGAACGTTCCAGGATCTGCTCAGTTGGACAATTTTGATTGCTAAATTTGGGATTCTGAAATGGCTAGAAGCTAGAAGCTGTCTTCAATATATGTTTGGGTTATATAATATCAGAACAACAACAAAATTTAGCATTAGGGAAATCTCAAGATGTTGAAAATCCCTGCAAAAGATATCAAAAAGTTGCCTTATTTCAAAAATTTCCAGCATTTTAGGGAATTGGCATTAATGAGGTTTTAGTGAAAGATTAAATCATATTGGATAAATTTTTTCAAAACGATTATTTCAAAATATTTACTAGTAAAGAACCTATTTTCTTCATTTCTACAACAATACCTAAGGAGAAGTGCATGAAATATGGGTAAAAATTATTGGTAATACCTTAAGACCGTATGGTTTTCTTACAGTTGAGAAATTAAGGTGAGGTCCTTTAAATTTATCCTCTAATTTTGATTTGGCAGCACTGCTCTCTAGCTGTGCCGCCATGTGTGAGTGGGTACACACCACTTTTTGAGAATTGCTCGGCTTCATCCCTGTGCCACCATCCTCTGATCCTTGGCTTTGTTTTTTCGCTGTTGCCAGTTTAGCGTTCATTTAATCTTTGTCTGACTGCAGTTGTTGCTGTTTTTTCTTTGTTCTGCATTTAGCTGGGCCGCAATTTTGCGTTGCACACTTTGGTGCGTTGTCTTTTATTTTTTCCATTTTTGGCCTTTGCCTCTGACTGAATTGTAATGAACATTTTTCTGCCTCGTTTTTTGGCCACTCAACGGAGCCAGAGCCATACAAAACTGAAAAAAGAGTACCAACCAATACGGGGGAAGAGGCTGCAGAACGAGAATCAAAAATCGAAACGTTGAAAATTTCATTTCAACGCAATTTGCCTGTAATTGTTTGGAAACCTGTGGTTGGTTGGACCAACGCCCCCTCGAGAGGAACGGGATGAATGGCTGTGTTTCAGGAGTAGACAATTCCACAAGCGAGGAGCAGGAGGCACTGCATCGTGCTGTTTGTTTTAACTTTGTTATTGGCCGTTTGGCGGCCATAGACTGGTTCATTAAGCTGCTCACAAAAAAAACAAGAAAAAAGGAATTCGGTTGGACAGCTCAAAGGGTACGAGTATGTCAATGAAAAATGCCAAAAAACTATTTGACGAATTTGTGATTGGACATTTTATATATTTTAATATATTTGACTTTTCTGTGTCTGCTTGGACAATCCAATAAATGATTAACAAGATATCAGACAGTTGGTAAAAAAAGGTTATATAAGATTATTGGTTTGTTGTGTAATATGTTTAAATTTTATTACTTTTTCACTATCTGAAATTCAGATCTTTAAAGTAAGAATTATTTTGGGATTTGTGAAAATGATTACGTTTACTTCAAGCTAACTTATTTTATTTGAACAATAAAAATTAATTTTACTTCAGCAAACCACAGAAAATATTGAAATCCCTTTTTAATTTAAATTCCCCTCAAAAAAATTGTAAATCAAAATGAAGTTTGAAATCAATAGAAAGCAAATACCTTCTAAGCATTGATATTCCTTTGCCCAAGTTCAGGTTCAGCGAGTAAATATCTGGAAATAAAAAGGGATGTCAGCCCCTCTCCTAGCTCTAAGCCCGGACTGGCATTCACAAATATCGTTCAAATTGCAAAAAATAACATGACCGCGGGCCACGCAACCAGAAAAAGGACATCGTCGGAATGCTTAGGAATGGGAAGCAGGATTCTTCATTTTTTTTTTTCTTACCGGCTTTCAGATGGCGGATTGCTGCTTAGCCAAAAACCCAAAACGGCCACAGTGTCTGCTGTCTATATTGACACAACATGCCAATTTTCTCTGTGGCAGGTGGCGGGCGGACGACGCGTCATGTCCTGCGGCTTTGCGGGTGTCACAAGAGCAGCGGCCGCCAAAAAGGGACGAGCCAGGGAAGCTCGAATGGGGAAGGGATAAAGGAAACGAAGTGAAGGGGAACCAAGAGCAGTTAGCATTGCTATATCAACTGACAAAATAATTAATTTTATTCGCATTTTTTGTTTAGTCAGGGTTAGGCACACAGTACGGGTCGGCGTTGTAAGGCTTATAAATTTGTTTCTATGAAATATTTTGAAATTTTCATATTTAAAATATAAGAAATATAAGCTATAGAAATGTAATATTTGTAGTACATAATGTTTAACATTAAATTATTCTCATGAAAAGTTCCCATAATAAACATAGTTGGTTTTTTTTATTTCCATAAAATTCCAAATCTCTTCTTCAAAAAATAATACATAAATTAGTAACAGCTTTTTATTTATTATACGCACTGCACCCCACGAGTGTGAGTGACTAAAAAAAACCTCCAAGGAGTCGAAGGAGTGTAGGGATCCTAACTCCTGCTCGGCATACGTAATTAAATGTGCCTTACGCAATGTGCGAAAAGTGAAGACGAATGGAAAAAAAAGGGGGCGAAGGGAAAGAAATCAAAAGTTGATGGCGAAGAGCCGCTAAAATGGCGGGCGGGCCTCAGCCTCGGCACAACACGCCCACTGGCAGACGCTTTTCCAGCTTTTCTGTGTAATTAGTTTTTCCCCTCCAAAGCCAGAGCAGAAAGAAAGAACGAACGAACGAAAGAAGGGAAAAGTTCCCTCTGCGATTCGGCTCGCATTTTATTGAATTTTCTTTTCATTTGTTTGTTGATTTTTGGGATTTGCCGCATTTCGTATGCACAGCGGATAGACCGAGGCAGAGAGGGCTGTCATTGAGACAAATCCTTGTTTATATAGCTTCTGTGACTTTTCGTTTTGCCAATAAATTACTTTGTAATCAAGTGAATTCGAGTGGCAACGGGCAATAGCAAAAGAGAGCGAAAGAAGCACGAATTAAATAGGAGATTGTTGTTGTTGAAATCTAGAGGATAAGCAGGAAATGTTGCATTTGGCTAACAACTGATGACTGTAATTTGCCCAGGATTGTTTATTAAAAGTGTATTTTTGTTGTTGGGATTTATTTTGTATTTATGGGGGAAAATATTCTTTGAAAATAAAAGATAGGCAGATTGAAAATTTTCTAGTTACGGCTTATTTAGACCTAAAATTAAATTAAATTTGATTTATTTATTTAGGATCCTAAAACTGCTCAGTTATTTATTTAGACTTTCAGCAGTTTGCTTAAAATATTTCAAAATATTTTAACAGCTCATTATTTAAGGATTTCCCCATACCATTATTCATAAAAATATCTGTACTATTTTCCCAATATATTTTCTTGTTGTTTGCCCTGTAAATTTCCTACTTGAAGATGCTCTTAAGCATCTAGACCTAGGCCATTATTATATTGCGTCTGTACACACATGGCTAATATGTTTAACAATGGCAAGAAATCAGCGTGAACAAAGCAAAAGGCTGTGGCAAGACGGTCGCCAAGTTTGCCGAATGCATTAGTCGAGAACATTGTGGCATAATGGATTTGCATTTACGGCAAAGAAAAGAAATCCTTTGGCAAACATATTGATTGAATATGAACTTGTTCGAAGGCATTACAGCTCGCACATAGCCTTACATTTAATGTATACAATATATATTCTACTATATAGAGGGACTTAAATATATTATTTTTATTTAATTGGATTTTTTTTTTTAGATATATTACTCCTATAAAATATGTCTTAATAATATCCAAAAATTAATTGAAAGGCTTATAAAAATATCAAATTAATCATACATTTAATGATCTGTATATTTCTGTAAATTGCTTGCCAAAATTATGGCATCCGCACAATAAATCAAGCCAGAAGCAAGAACCAATCTGGAGAGGCAGCAGAAGGATAAGAGGAATAACTAACTAATCTGTCAGCGACAGATGCGGGCGCAATGATAAAATTTAAAATTGCCCAGCTAGCATTGCAATTACCCTCAAATAAAAAAGGCACAAGGATATGCCAGAGGACCTCCTGCAGTGAAAGAAAGAGAAAGAACAAGAGTAAGAGCGAGGAAGTCAATGCAGAGAGAAAAACATGAGTTTAAAAGTAACTTAAAACCTTTTATATGGAAATTATATTAAATTTAAATTGTAAATATTAACATTTTACGCCTTCTTAATTAAAAAAAACATATAATCTTAAATAAAAGTATATATCCGTTGGGAATATTAATCATAATTTAGAGATGCTTACCAAGTGCCAAAAATGTTCGTCCTTTGCTATCTGTATTAAAATCTGCCTCTAAATTAATATCTATTTCAAGAATTCTCGCCTCAAAGTTCCCCCCAATATATTTTCTCTCTGTACACCTGCTTTTAATGAAATAAAATAAATGCTGCTCGGTTAGGAGCAGGGCAAAGCTCAAGCAGCAGCGGGTCGCCAGCAGAATCAGCCGCAAGGACAAAAGGCAGTTGACATTATGGCATTGTTGTGGGATGACCCCGCCCGCTCTGTGTGCTGTTGATATTATATTACATTTTATAAATTACATTTTATGCGCAAGCAAAGTTGATTTGCCATTCGCTGGGCTCCATTTAAACCCTCGGCCCCCTCCCTGGCTGCACTTCACTTGCATGCAGGACGAGCTGACATTTATTGTTGTTGTGCATTAGCCGCCGCCAGAGTCCTTGTTGGTCCCTGCCTTTTGGTTTGACTTCAATTGCGCAACGGAAATGCATTAAGAAATTCATTGCACCACCTTTCCCCTGCCTGGATGTCCTTCAGGTGCATTGAACCAATAATCAGGGGCGAATGAGGAAGTGCTTTCCATGCGAGTCCCTGGATATCGATGGGGAGACTATTTTATAAAAACCAATTGACTGGGAAAAGCTAATGCAATGTCTAGCCAATATATAATTCTGCATTTATGTTAATCTTGATTTGAGAGGCAGCAGAAAAGCAACTAAATATTTAGGCTAACAACGCATTTTTTTATGTTTTAAGGGACTTGGAAATACTCTGTTTCACAAAATAAATATTTTAACATAGAAAAGTACAGTATTAAAATATTAAATTAAATATATTATAACATAAAATAATATCAAATTGATATAAAATGAATATTTCATTAGTCTTCTTATTCGGAAACTTCCAAATTATTATATATTCCACTCACTTTGCTTTGGAGAGTATTTTCATCCATCAACCTGTCTTCCATTCATGGATCCTACCTGTCCTGTCATAATAATAGTATCAAAAAACATTTAGCACCCATTCAAAACACACATTTTCCACGTAGAATAAGAGCCCAGCCCATCCCCCCCTTCCATTTTCCGTGCGTTTACATAAATTTTCCCTTTTTTGTGTGCGTATTTTTATGACAAGTAATCCGCTTTCACAGCAATTGATGTCAGGGAAAAATCGTCACAAAATGAAAGTTAATACCCAACAACGCGACAATTGATTCAACCTGTGATATCCCGTCATTATTATCGAGTTTGCCACTCGCACCCCGCCCATCGGGGGTGTTATTAAACATTTTATTTGATGTTGAGTGAGCTGATAAGGCTAATGAATGCATGCACCTCTTCCTGGACGCGAATGAGAGTGGGAATGGGGAATCTCCCTGCGAGCTGGGCCAAAATATCATTATGATTCTATTTACATTTTGCCTTTAATAAAAGTCAAACCGCATGCCTTATCGACATGGCGATGACTGTTTGATTTCGTATTAAATTAGTGTCATAAACAGGAACAACTGTTTCGGTTCGCACGGGTGGGTATGTGGCACTCGATGATTATCAATGAAATATTTACAATGTTGTATTAACAATTTATTAAACAATTTTATGGTGTTATCGCTGCTTGGCCTCGCATCACGTATACGCACTGTTCGCTCTGTGCGCAGTCTGCAGTTGTAATGTAATTTCCGTTCTGCATTTCCGCCAGCCGCCGATCCGAAAGAGCCGCAAATTGTGCGTAATTTTATTTATTTATCGCAGCAGTTTGCCTTTGCATTCCTCGCTGCCTCATTGGGAGGCAGTTAATTTCCGGCAGTGGCTGCTGCAGTGGCTTCTGCAGTTGCGGTTCTCATTGTTCGCTTAATCCCCATGATTGTCGGCCCTCGATTCTGGCAATCCGATTCAGCTGCAATTCGCTAATATTTATTTAATAAGGATTAAATAAGGAAAACCCAATCGGGCATCTTTATTTTTAAAAATATTCATATTTCTGTGGTATGCAAATATTTAAGCTCTGAATTCTGAAGTTATTAACTTTTGCATTTTAATAAAAAATTGGATGAAAATAATTGCCCTCAGAGTTCATATATAAAGTTCAAATACAGAATTTAATTTCAAAGTATTTCATGTCTTTAAAAAGTATTAGGAAAGTGATATATTTTCCTTATTATTCTTAAGATATTCGTAACTTATCAGCAAAATTGTATACCCTTTTAAATTTCATTTAAAACCCTGCAAAAAAACACCTTTGCTTACCTTAAATTGATTTTTAGCAAAGCTTAAAAGTATGCCAAGTCAATTTAAAAAGCAATCTGAATACGAAACACTTTCCCAGAATCTCCCCCAGTTCCAAGCTCTTTTGAATTTGATGCTGGGAATAAAAGCGTGCTCAATCGCACACCTGTATCCTTTCGCCCAACCCCCTTCGAGCGTTGTCCTGATTCAGCTCGAAGCGAAATTGGCTTCAATTATGCGACAGAATTATGAAATTACAAAAATTGCGAAAGTAAGTAGCTGCCGTTGCTTTTCGCTTCAGCGAAATGTAATTGCGGCAATTTGCAGTTGCAGGCAGCATTGCCAGTCGGCTAATAACGTTTATTAAAACCACAACAACATTGCTGGGGGGGGCGAGGGAGGAACCCAGGACTCCCACTCCCCACTCACCGCCAGTCCTTCATCCTTCTCAGCCTGCCAGTCATTAACAATAAGCCAGGGAACCGGCAACGTTGTGCAAATTATGCAAATCCTTGTGAAGCACATTAATGCGCACAATGACAATTAATCGCTGCAAATTAAAATGATGACAATGTGCACTGGCTTTTTCCCATATGCACATCCCCCTGGCCCCCAGGATTAGGCATGAAAACGAAACGAGAGTTAAATTTAAATCATAATTATTTATGGCTAAGCTGGTGGAGGCGGATAGTTAACATTGTGCTCCCCGTTCAGTCGTCCCACATCGCGTTCCCCCTGCTCATGTCGCCGCTCTTCGTGCCGCCCATCCAGGCCCACGCCCAGTCTCTCAATGAACTTGGCCGAGCGGAAGCCATTCTTCTGCAAGGATAATTATACGATTTTAATTTCACATTTAATTTGTAAGGATTTTAGTTATATTACCTCGTAATACAAGGACCTCGCTCGCTTGGCCGCCTCGGGATCAAAGTCCCAATTGGTTCGCTCGTGGAGGATGGGCTCGCCAGCCACATTATTCTGCAGAGTCTCGGTTATAAGACGTATGATAAAGCCCTCGGCTGGTTGGCTGACCTCAAGCACTAAGATCAGCACCAGGGGAAGCTGGAAAATAAATGTTTTACAAAAATTAAATTAAATTATACAACTTCATAAATAAATAAACATTTTTATAAAGTGAAAATTTAGTTATAAGTCTTTTATATGCCGGTAAAGTTAAATATTTCACAAACTTAAAAATTGCGCAAGAAATTAATCGATCGACGTTACTCATACGCCCCATATGACCCACTCCGCCAATCACTTCATCTAAGGCTTCCTGCACACGTTTTTTTCCAAGCACTCCACTTAACCACTTCATTTATGGCTTATTTACTTCGTTTAAACCACATTTCGGTTCACTTACAGAGACCATAAAGACCTGTCTCAGGCGAAACATTGTCTCGAAGCGCGTTTTACTTTCCGGTGGAGCGTCGCCCGTCCCAGTCACTGGACCATTGATCACTGAAGACTGCGGATCGCAGAAATTGTGCGGTTGCATAAAACGCAGCCAAGCGCCAGCTGGAAAAATATTGGAAATAAAAATCAACTCAAAAGCAACAAAATATGGCAAAACAAACTAATTTGAGAAGTTACACAGCCAAAACTTGAGAAATTGAGAAACAGAGAAAGAGAGATACAGAGAGCGGGGAGAGCAAAGATACAATTTGGGCTTACAAATCTTTAGCGGATTTAAACTGCGGATTGGTTGAGCACTGAGAAAAAAAAATTAACAAAGTATTTTCTTTTATATTTTGCTCATTTATTTTTTTTTTTTTTTTATATATTTTTTTTAACTCACATAAAATTAAATTCCAGCTGAAAAATACAAAAAAGGATCTTACAATTTTATATTGTACAAAATAAAACTATTTTCTTTGTGTACTTATACTTTTAAGTGTTCATTTTGGAGCCTATTAATGGCATATGATCTCCGAACTGTGACTTTGCTAGCGACCTTCGAGCAGGTACTTCAAAGCCCGACTTGGCTTGTGTTTATGAACTGTTTTATTTTCTTGATTTTTAATTTTATGACAACCCAAATGGGATTTCATGGCAGACGGAACTAAGTACGCATATTTGCCAAAGGTTACTGCTCCGTCCGTGTGTGCCGAAAGCGAACAAGAAAAATAAATAAAAACTAAGTGGAAATGAATGTTAAACAGAAATAGAAACCTAAGGAAAAATGCGAATGCAAATGCAAGCCAAAGAAAGTGCCCGGGAGCCGAGAAGAAATGGCACGGAGCCGCAAAGTGAAGAAAGCAAAAACTGGTTGCCAGCCATTGGAGCGACTGTAGGTGTTCGATACGGCTGGAGCTCTCGACTCTTTATGGTTGCAGAAATTACATAATTTTCCATCGTCATCTCGATCATTTATCCAGTTGGTCCACAACCACTTTGGTGACTTGGTAACTTGGCCCCAATTCCCATGTTTTTTTGCCCACTTCAAACAGCTGTCTTTTAAGACTGGGGTTTCCTATGAATCTCTTCGATCCCTAGGCCCACTCTTTGACTGCTCTTTAAGATCGAAAAAAGAGCCTACGTGAGTCGGATCAGGTGGGTTTATATTGCATCTATTTGTGTTTTGTTTATTTACATAAATTTCCGGCAGAATAAGTGCATGCGGAAAGAGGGGTTAGACTTTTTTTCAGGACTTTCACTTTCCTCATGAGTTGCAAAATCTTGAGAATCATTTGATTAAGTAAATAAATTTTGTTATAGGAAATAAATTGATTTACATAAGGGTATACCATTTTATTTAATTTTTTATATATATTTATTTAATAAAGCCCCAAGAAATAATTGGTATACTCAATCAAAAGTTTAAACATATCTGAAATATACAAAGATAAATACGTATACTTAATATTAGGAAAATTCTTTATTGGTAAAAAAAAAAATAAAGTTTTAGGAAGATTTTCAAGTAAATTCGTACGATAAAAGGAACTTTAATATATTTTAAATAATATATTTAGTTATATAATTAATTTCACTGATATTTTCCAAGGAATATCAAATATTGTCGGCACTTTATGCTGTATATATTTCAATATATACGCATATATAGACTAAGTACCTATACCAGGTAATGCAATCTGCGGAGACTGAGAGCCTCCTCAGAGACTCTAAAAGAGAGAGCCAAACTTGAAGACCAAACTAAGCTTGACTTTCGAAGCTCTCTTCAGGCAGCACACCACTTGGCCACCTTTCGTCTGGCAGTGCAATTCAGTTGCCAAACAAAACGCGATCGGCGAACAACTGCGAGCCGCTCTACGCCTGCGATCGGGAAACTATACACGTACTATATCTGCATATATACTCGTATCTGAGCAGACATGGCTAAGTTGAACGCTCTGGTGCTGCCCGTAAGTTAGATTTCCACCAAGGTTTACTTCCCCAATTAGCACATCTGTGGGATGGCAGACCCGCTGACACCATTTCCGCTGCGCCTGCGCGAAAGTCGCACTTGAGCCACCAAAAGAAAACTTTTTGTGGTTGTAGGAAATTGTGACTTGAATTTCCAATGAGCACTTGGGCGTTCTTCTTTCGAAATTCGTGTGTGTTTTTTTGGTCAGACAGACAGACGACTGACACATTTCCAAATCATATACAAACATATGTGGGCCAAATTCGGAGGCTCTCTCCAGGAGAGACCTTGAAAGCCGCGATCGAATGCTCTCTCTGACTCCCGCTCTTTTGGCCAAGTTGAAAGCCAAGCGAAATGTGTCATAATCTCTAAGCAACAAGTTGTGGCCAAGTTGCGCATCGTTGTATTGTTGTTGTCGTTGGTTGCATAACCGGCGTCATCAACCGTTGCCTCGCAGTAGTTGGCCAGTAGTAGTTGCTGCTGCTGAGAGTTGGTTTAAACTTTAAAGCCGATTGAAAGCGATTTCTTGGACGATCACTTCGAAATTTACAATTACACTTTACACTTTAAGTGGCTGACACAGTGAGCCAATGCTTACCACAAGTTTCTGGGAGGTTTAACTTCCCCGATTTGAGCTTTTTGTAAACGAATTTTATGGGATTCAAACTACTTTCACGAAACTACATAAGTGGAGAAATTAAAATGATAACATCGAACAATATTTAACTATCAAGCTGAAAAATGTTGTCCCAACTAACGCATAGTTTTCTCTGGCATTTATACTTCATTTACTATGCAGTTGTACAAGTTTTTAAATAATTACCTTTGCTTTATCTTTTATGATTCTTATTTACCTGAAAAATATTTATAATTTTATTTTCATTGCTATTTACAGTCTTCTGTTAGTTATTAACAATTTTATTTGCTTTATTTTCCAGCTCATTCTGTTTATTATTGCCTTGGTGGTGCACACATCATTGGCCACCGTTCAGCCAAAGGCCCCCAATTTCCAGTACTTTGAAAGGTAAGCTTAACTTTACTAAATTATAAATTTTAGGATGTTATTTCCAACTTCTAATTTATCTTTTACAGGCCCAAATACCGCTATCCCTACTACGATGAACATGGGCGCGGAAAACTGCTTTACGGCTATGGAGGCCCGGAATTATATCAGTACAAAACCTACACACCACTGGAGGGCATTCACTGAGTGCATAATACTTAATAATTGATAATGTAATACCTAGTTGCATTTTAGTTCATAATTTATATGCTCCGCTTTATTTATTTCATGGCTTGGCTTTGGCCAAAAGGTATTTAGTCTAATGCGGCAGTAAACACACATGCATACACACATTTAAAATAATCTTTTAATAAGCTAAATAAATTTTGTATACAAATCATTGGATAACCAAATAATAGTCCGTAAACGAGAATTCTATATTTGTTCATTTGTATTTTGAGTTTCGGGCAATGAAATAGAAAAATAAAGTAATTTTTTTTCATGAAATTAAGGTAATCAAAAATAAAATTAATTATAAATTAAATAAAAATTAACAAACAAAAGACTCAGGCGACGAACTTGACGGCAGAAAGTTTTTGGTTTATTAAAAGGGCCGTAAGACCGAAAGCGCCATCAAGCGGCCACATTTTGAACTACAGCTTGTGGGCGAGAGGAAAGAGAGGGAAATAGCGCGATGATTCTGCTTGCCAATCGGCCATCGATAGTTGGCGGGCTTTTGCAACACTTTCATTCGACTTTTGCAACACTGGCATTTTAGCTTTTGCAACACTGCCACTCAGATACTCAGATAAAACTTAAAAATTTAAGATTTACCCGTAAATATGTCTCGCAAAGAAGCCCTGTCACAGTTTATCAACCAAATTCATGGCCGCCCCGTTGCCGTCAAGCTAAACAACGGCGTGGACTACCGAGGTGAGGCGGCAGAGCCACAGAGCAGAAGTAAACAAAAACAGAAGCCGGTTGCTAACACACACGTTTCCCTCTACTCCCTAAGGTGTCCTGGCTTGCTTGGACGGCTACATGAACATTTGCCTGGAGCAGACGGAGGAGTACGTAAACGGTCAACTGAAGAACAAATACGGCGATGCCTTTATCCGCGGCAACAATGTCCTGTACATCTCCACGCAGAAGCGGCGAGTCTGAAGGTTTAGAGCTTAAGTTTTTACCCTAAAAATACAACAGTTTCTACAAAACAACTGATTTAGTGTGATAATCCACAGGGTTCGTCGGTATCCCTTCTCCCGAAAACATTTTCAGCCATAGTTTATCGTTGTTCCTAAATTTATTCCATAAATTAGTTATAGCTACTGAATGCACATCAATCCTCGCTCAGCTGGGATAGTGAGTCGTGCCAAACTCCTGGGGAATAGCTCCAAAGTGTCGAAGCTGGCGGATGGAGTAGCCAGAGCCCAGGGCTGCGATGAGGCGCTCACCACGATGACCAAACTTCCGCTCGTAGACCGGACGCCAGGCGCGGCCAAAGTGCGGATCGAAGGGAATCTCGCTGGGCTGCTGGAACGGCGAGTTGCCAAAGAACAAGCGATCCAGGTAGTCCAGCACTGCCTTCTTCTTCTGAAAGTGCTCTAGGAATGGATTGGCGGTGGCTGCGGTACGCGGATCCTGGGAAGGCAGGTTCTTGAAGTACTGGAAGTTCACCAGATCCACGTTGGAGAAGTCAAAGTCAAAGACCCCGATCGTGGCCAGCACGCGGTCCGTAGAGCACTGTTTGTTTATGTGGTGCAGCCAAGGGCAATGTTAATGCGGTGATTAGTGATTAATTGAACGCCCGCTTACCATTACGGCCAGTGCAGCAATTAAGACGTATTTGCACATTGCAAGTGGACGATGATCGGAGCAGAGACGACACCTATACGCTTCCTCACGCGGAATCAAACTGATTTGAATAAATTCGGCCAACAACTGCAGTGCGTCCGGCTGCCCAGTGATTTGCAATCGGTCCGCAGGTATTCTGTTGTAATATCCCCTGACTGATGGGTTGCCCAATCCCGCATAAAGCGGTGTCCACCGCGGCCCAGCCAAATGTAACAGTCGTCGGTCGCAGCACTCTGTCGCGGGTAATTAATTGATATGCGCGTCGCATCAAGGGGCGTTCCAATCAAAGCGCTCGTCACCACGCCACCAAAGCCGATGCGGTCGGGCACCGCTGATCGCGGGCGATGCATGCATTATGATATCTGGGATCTTGATGACACCGCTTTTGTTTAGACAATCTGCGCTGCGCTGCATCTTACCGAACCACTATTTTTGATTGAAATTAGTGCAGCTTACTTTGTGTGGCTAGTTTTCTTTTATTTTATTTTCATTTTATTTAAATCAAAAGGGTTACAAATATGGAGAGTTTTCTTCAGAGACGCCTTTGGTTTTCCATTAATAAAACTTTATATATTATTTTAAAAATATAATATGAATATTTTAAATTAAAAGTCGCATGATTCTTATACCATAAAGATGTCTTATAAGGAAACTCGTTGGCTTTTTACTGGATTAAATTATCTTTTAGATGAATTATAATTTATAAAGTATTTTTTTACACCCCAGACACTATACATACTCAGGATCAGCTTCACCAGGCGCATAGATATAGGCTCCTGACTCTCAACACCAAAGAACACTGAAACTATGTTAACCTTTTGGAAGGCCCAAACATGCCCCTTTCCCATATCCAATCGATATGCAAATGGCAACTGTAACCTAGTGCGTAACCGATTGCCAAATTTCTATAGAAACTGAAACAAACAAAGTCATCGGAATGGCAGAGAAGACACTTCCCGGTCCTGGCCCATGCAATTACGTAAAATAACCTTTCAGTGTGCTTCGATTCTGTGAATTACGCACTCGGCCAGGCACTTTTCAGGCTGCTGTCAGGGAACTAGATAAAAAACAACAAATCGTTTCACTTGGAACCGGGATTAAAAAACACCCGGAAAATATCTATAGACAAATCTCTTGGACACAAGAGGAACTGAGCCCACGAAGAAGGCACTCCAGAAGCTGCAGGAAAGATGGCACAAAAACCAGGAAAGGGCGATGGCAAGCAGGTCAAGCCGAAGGTAACTACAGAAGCTACATAACTCCTTTGCACACGTAACACTTAACTCTAGCTGTGCACACATCCTTTCGCCTCCATGGCTGCCAGCGTAATGCCAATGCGAGGTCCTTGCTGCGACCCAAGTCTATTTCTGTGCTTAAAAATTTTTTGCGCTTATTTGCGCTTACTTTTTAATAAGTTTGGCTGAAAGCTTGGCTCCGTCAGGCAGTTCTCCTTGATGGAACTTTGTCACGAAACATAATTTGCAATTTCCTGCCCAATCCGCCCGAGGATGTGGAGGTGGGCATGACCCAATGGCCACCATGTGCGTGCCTGCCAGGTCGGGTAGGAAAATCGGAGCCCGGAGCTCCGAGCTAGCTAGAAAATCAAAGCGATCGGAGCAGTGCAATTTGGTTACAGCTACCAATTTATTTGGCCGGGCTGGTGAGTGTCGAAGCCTCATCAGGCCCAACGCAATAAAAGAGTCGATAAATCACTCACGTATACGACCCTAGGCTCACCTTATTCATTTAGATGGCCATCAAAATAAATATGTATTTATGAAAGAGCCCATCTCGGAGGCAGTCAGAGTCGGTGTCGCTGTTATCCCCCTGCTTTACCCATTCCAGGACCAGCTAATCGAGTTGTCTGCAATTTGTTTTTACTCCGCCTCATCCTGTTGTGACGTCAGGCCAGAAAGTTTTTCGACTTTTCCGCCATTTCCTTTGGCTGAAGAGCCCGCTGACGTGGCGAACGTCATCGTCGGTGCTGTCTTGGCTCCTTTGGCTCTTGGGTCTCAGTCTTGCCTTGCTACTCTTGCAGGACGCATTTGCCGGATTCCTGCCAAGCAGCCGGTAGCCTTTCTCCGACTTTCTGTCCGAGTTTGAGTATTCTCGAGTATTTATTCTTGTTGTGACCCAAGTGACTTGAGACTCGACCAGGATGTGGAAGCTAGCCAACAAGGCCATGGCGGTATTTGACCATTAGATTTCGTCTCCACTAGCAACTCTTAGCTGATCCAACTGCGTAGAACTGTGTGCGTGAGAGTGTGAGGGTGATGCGTTTCAAAACTTAAGAAAAAACTTTGGGAGATCGGAAAATGGTGCTCTTGAAGTTTATAATTCTCAAAAACGAAACTTTATTGATACTTAATTTATATTGTTTAAGAATGAGTCTTATATGCAGCTCATTTTTCTCCTATTTAAAATTCAACGCACTGTAAAATATGATCACTTCCTAACCATAAAATTCTCTAAATTGTCTTCTGAGGGTTTTGGAACGCATTGTGACCTAGGGATCTGTATATACCACGAGTGCCTGATTGTATCTAATGTAAATAATCAATATGTTTCTCCATCTACAAACCTGTAAATAAAATGTACATACAATCTGTAGTTGTTTCTTCAAATACTTATATAAAACCCAATTCGTAGTCGTAGCTCATTAGGACAGATCGCTCCCATTTAAAATCACATTAAGTCTAGTTAGCAACACCATGTCAGAGGTGTCCACGGCTCCAGGACCCATGGGCGAGCCTGCGGAGGAGCTTGCCAGCGACAGCGGCAGCGATGGTGACGAGGTAACGCCTCCTTGGGGTATAGCCATAATGTTCATAAGATTTTCGGATGTTCCTCCTTTCAAGTCGCATGCCGCAAACCGCATACCGCTTGGTTTCCCCTTTATCATGTTTCCTCTGTCTCACCTGACCCATTTCCAGCTAGACCTTGCACCCAGGAATTAGAGTCAGGTAAGTGGCTGCACTTCCACACACCCTCTCCCAGCTTGGTTTCTTTCTTGGCACCTTCAGTGGAATATTGCATGAATCACACTCCTCCAGCCACACCAAAAGCCACAAATCTAGTGAGTCTGTCATGCTGTTGATTCCATTCCCCCAGATGAGGAGTTCCAAGAACAAGGGTGAAGGTGGCGGAGGCGGTGGCGGCGGCGGCGATGCCGATGACTTCGATGCCTGGATGAAGTCTCGCCAGCTGCTCAAGCCGGATGACCAGCTGGAACTCACGGAGGCAGAGCTGGGCGAGGAGGTCACCAAAGTCTTGACGCCCACCAATACGAATGTCATCCGCAATCTGGTCATCTATAGTTTTAAGGAGGGGGAGTATGTCCCGGCTCCGCTGCCGGGCAATACCGTGACTCTGATCGCCTTCACCGGCAATTCACTGCATGTGGACTCGGAGGAGGCGCGCCGTCAGATCGAGGAATCGGACGAGATTGGCTACCCGCTGCCCATGCCCAACTATGCAGTGGTGGAGCAGCGCGAAGTAGAGGTCGGGGAAGGAGAGGAGGGAGAAGAGGAGGAGGACGACGATGACCGTGGGTAAGTTATAGAAAATACTGCTAGCAACTTGTTATTGGCACTTATTTAAATATTTTGTATGATTCAAGTGCTAAGGATACCGCTCCCGAGGATGAGGAAGTCGAGGAAGAAGACGACGAGGAGGGCAAGGGTACCGAGGGCGATGAGGGAGAGGGCGATGGGGAGGGTGGCGAGACCCGCGATGAAGAAGGTGCCGGTGCCCAGCGGGCAGTGTCTGCCTCATCCAAAAAACGAAAGCTAATTAACCAGTTTAACTACTGCGAACGGGCTGCTCTTACCTACACGAACCCAAAGAGGGTAAGGGCAAAGGTGATATAACAAGAAGATACATAAATCCCACTTCCACTCCTTACAGAACGTTGACACCCAAACGATTCCTCCGCCCCGCTCCCAGTTCGGCGCTAATGTGCTGCAGTGGATCATCTACGATTCGTACTTGGAAAACTTTGCGGAGCAGCAAAAGGAGGGCGGCAAGAAGGAAGATCGCAAGCATGGCAGGCGCGAAAAGAAGTTCAAAGACAAGTCCGCCATTGCCGAGCAGCTAAACAAGAAATATCTCAAATCCTGGCAGATCCTCGAGCGGATGATCAATCAGAACATTTACGATGACATTGCCCACGACTATCGCTACTGGGAGGATCCAGCTGATGAGTTCCGGGAGGGTGAGGGCAATCTGCTGCCCCTGTGGAAGTTTCAGTACGATAAAACCAAGAAGATGAATGTCACCGATATCTTATTTAATCCCAGCTATTATGACTTGTTTGCGGTTTGTTTTGGATCACGTGAGTTGAGCATTTATCTAATTAAATTAGAAATATATTAATGGCTGATTCCCCATTCGTCCTTAGATGATTTCATGAAGCAAACCAACGAGGGTTACTTGTGTCTCTTCACCGTCAAAAATCCTTCATTTCCGGACTATATAAGTAGGTTTTCGATCCGCTTCTGATTGTAGCTACTCATTTATGGCTTATTCCGATTGCTAGTCCAAACCGATAGCGGCGTAATGTGCTGTGACATCCATCCAGAATATCCTTTTCTGGCGGTGGTCGGCCTGTACGACGGCAAGGTGGCTGTGTATAACCTGCGGGAGGACTGCAAAGAGCCTCTGTACGTGTCCAAGGGCGTCAATTGCAAGCACGGCGAGTGCGTGTGGCAAATCAAATGGGGAAAGGACATGACTGACGGCGAAGTGAACTTCTTTTCGGTATCTTCCGATGGGCGGGTGTTTAACTGGATCCTCATGCAAAACAAGCTCTGGGTTACCACCATCATCACGCTGTATCGGGAGAATGGACTCGTGGACGGACCTGATGGCACCAAGGTTAGCCTAAAGAGCGGCGGTTCTTGCATGATGTTTCATCCCGTTGACAATAAGGTATAGATGTCTTCCTTTCCATAAGCTTTTACCTTAAATATTTATATAATTTTTCCTGCGTAAATCAAGATCTTCCTGGTGGGCACCGAGTGTGGCTACATCTACAAATGCAGCACAGCCTTTAGTTCCAAGTATCTGATGACCTATAATGCCCACAATATGTCCGTTTATCGCATTGACTTTAATCGCTACAACTCCAACATTTTTGTGTCCTGCGGCGGCGACTGGCGGGTTAAAGTCTGGGAGGACATGCGCGCCGATCCGCTCTTTATTTTCGATCTGGGATCCGCCGTCGGTGATGTTAAGTGGGCCCCATACTCGAGCACTGTTTTCGCCGCAGTGACCACAGAGGGCAAGGTGCATGTTTTCGACTTGAATGTGAACAAGTACAAAGCCATTTGCATCCAGGCTGTGGTGCCCAAGCGGAAGAACAAGCTCACCAGGCTGGCCTTCAATGAGAAGCTCGCCTTTATCGTGGTGGGTGATGAAAAGTAAGTGCCTGCTGTCTGTGTTTTAATGAACAAACGTTGATTTGATGTTTATAAATCTCTCAGGGGTGTTACCACATCGCTGAAGCTGTCGCCCAACCTCCGGATGATGGTCAAGCCGCCCAAGAAGCAGCTGTATCTCGACCAGACCACCCTGCAGATAGCAAAGCTGGAGAAACTTCTATCCCTGGTCCGGGAGCTGCCGGAGGGAACTGTGGTGCCCGATGCAGCCACCACTGTTCGCAGCTAAATTAAAACCATTACAAGATATATATTTTGATAAGCCCCGCAGATAAACACACGAGTCTGATTGTATGTATTATATTTTACACATATAGATCTGCTGGTTCTAAAAGAATCGTAGTTCATCCGTCTTATGTTAATGTTATGTTCCTATAAAACTAAACAAATTTGCTATCAACGTGCGGTTGGGGGTCCAACCAACTTAAGGAACTTAGAAGCAATGTAAAGGATCACAAAATTGTATAATATCATATATATCTGCGCTAGGAAAACCAAATACAAATTGAATTAAACTGTAGTCAAATCCGTCTGCCGTTAAACAAAATAATTGCTGGACTGAGAGAGTTCCTAAATCACAAAGAAGCCCGAAGATACGTCCTGTTTGGGCTGTGATTGCATTAAAACACTTGCGGATATTAACAAGGATAATAATCTAATGAAAGATTATCTTGGAACAACTTAGATAATGTTCAGCTTTCCAGGGTTTCTTTACAGGTTCATGCAAAGGCCATATAATGAATATGATTCGTAACTCACATACAAAAATATTTAAAATTAGAAGATTAGTGGGGAAAAAACCTTCAATATCATCTTATTCCTTATATAGCCTTTGGTTTTCGTCCACTCCAACTCACTCCTCCTCCGCATCCAGGTCTGCGGACTTGACTCTAATGTGCTTAGCCTCCAGATACTCGAGAACATTGTTTGGACACATGACGCTCTTGCCCAAAAACAGAACCGTGGACATTGGATGCAAAAAGTCCGCCGAGAATGTGGTCGCCTTCCATCCGAAGAAGCCATTGGCCCGCGCCTCCGTTCCACTGATCTCGTAGGGGAGCAGATTGACACCCACCTGGTTGGGCTTGGAGAACTGCACGCGAAAATAGTGGCCATCGGTGGCCTTGATCCAGTAGAAGCCTTCGTTGTCCACATACGGCTTGCTCTGCGACTTCTTCATTGCGTTGGATCGCTCCAAATCCTGGACATTGAAGCTTATATCAATATCGTAGGCGTCCGGCGATAGGTGATTCGTTTCGATGGCGCTCTGCAGTGCCCGATTGTCCAGCCAATAACGGATGCCCACATTCTCAAACTCCTCCAGGACGTGGTTAAACGTTGTCCGCAGCTTGTCCAAACAGCAAGGTGGGGTGTGTTTGTCCAGATAAGAGTAGAACGGTCTTCCGCCGTACACACTGCCAATGCAGGATTTGGTGGTCCGTTCGCAGCCAAACAGATCGATGTCGGTGATCAGGGGCAGCGAAGTGTTGGACGAGGAGAACTGGCCATCGAGCACTAGGCCATGGCCCTGGCCCCACACATCTCTGGCTTGTGCCTTGCCAGGAACCCGATACGCCCGTCGCACAATCCGCTTGATCTGCAGCTTTTTGTACATTTCCCGGAACTGCCGGCGCCTGAGCTCCATTCTCCTCTGCTTGGTGTGAAAGGAGGCGAACAGCCGCCGGCCCTCTTGGAAGGCTTGAGGGAACACCGTGGTCTAAAAGAAGAGCTTTCAGAAGGAGGCTAGGGAAGCATCATGCAGCAGGTATACTCACCGACAAATTAGCAATCTTGGCCTGCATATAGAGCATCTCTGGGAAGGGCAGGGTGAAGGGCTCGGGCATGGAGCCCAGGGCGGCCACATCCAGCAGGATGGCGTGCTTCTGAAGAAACTGTTGGGGGGAAAAGAAATATTAATATTTACATTTCAACCCTTTTCGAGTTTACCCACCAAATCACAGCGCCGACTGTCATTGGTGGCCACCAGCTCCAGCGTCCAATTGGGCAGATCCATGGTCATTCTAACACAGCTGCTGAAGGACTTGAGATTGCCTGCAAACGGCACCAGCACCATCCGGCGTACCATCTCCTCCGGCGGAACGGGTGGACGTTGCTCCTTCGGCTGTCCCGGCAATCCCAGGGAGTTGATCTCTCGCAGGATCTTCTGCAACAGGTTCTTGCTGCTCAGGCGCACACTGTCCGGCATAAGAAGCGCATATTTGGTGCGGATGGCGGCCAGGGGATTCAGCTCCAGCCGCGTCCGTCGCACATCGAAGGCTAGACTCTGGAAAATCACGGTGTGCTCCTCTCCGGCGGTTAAATTCCGTTCGTAGCTAACCGGCGGATAGGCATAGTCGGCGCCACCCTCCTGGAGCACTAGGATGGGCATATTGGGTATCACATCCAAGATACTATCGATGCTCGCCCGCAGATCCTGCTCAAAGTTGTAGTGGCCATAGAACACAATGGTAATGGACTTCCGGATGTGCTTATTGGCATTCCGCACCTTATCCTTCGGCGACAGCTTGGCCGCCTTCGGTGGCTCCGGCTCCTCGGCTGCGGCCGACTCGCCGGAAAGGGCTCGGCTAATGCGACGCCAGAGCAGCGTGTTCCAGGTGTAGTAGAAGAAGATCAGGTTGGCCAGCAGGAATCCCAGCAGGAGGAGCTTCACCAGACGCAGCCGGAACACCTTCATGGCGGCGGACTACGTTGGGCTATGCTTTGGGGAGCGCTCTTCTGGCGGTGTGTGTATCTGTATCTGTATCTTCGTCCGGGTGTCTACACTGCATCTACATGGCTAGCAGGGGAATTCCGTTTCGTTTCCATTGACCCAGACACTCGCTTTGACCGCCAGATCCTTTGGCTTCGGATGGATGCTCATTCTACGATTTAACTACTGCCTGTCACAGGACTTAAACTTACTATTTTCACGACTTTGTTTTTGTGCCTATTCCTTTTTCCACGGCTATGCGCAAATACAGGATTTCCTCCCCCTGCGGAAAAGCGCTTTCAGCTCGAACAGCTGATGGCTTAGGAATTGGAAAACCTACAGCCTTAGCAGCAAGGTTCCTGAAACAGTAAAGCTTTCGTCCTGGATATTTGTCTTCCTCGAAAGTTCGAAATGGAGCTTATTGAATGCTTTTAAAGGACATTTGGCAGCGTTTCCCAAACCCAAAAGCATGTCCTAACAAGGGGGAATAAAAGTAACGATGTCGCCTTTAATTTCAAGAAATTCTGAAATAAAACTTTTTAATATTATGTATTTTTTTAGTGTATGTTAGTTGTACTTTTGGATTTAATTTGCGTGTTTTTTGAGTGGATATTAGATATATTTAAGATCTTTTTTGGGTGTCCGGTTTCAATACTTTGGTAAGAAGTTTAATATAATTCATTAAAATTTTCAACCTAATATTTTCCGACAAAAAAATATTATTTTTTCAAAACAGTAAAAGCAAATATTTATTGAAATCCATAAGATATCTGTATAAAATATTCAGCAAAGACAATACTGATAATACTGATTGGTAGGAGATCGACTTTAAAGCGGCTTAACTTTGCTACTTTCCCATTCCGGCGAATAGCAACGGGAAGGGCACCTCATCGGTGGTAAGGATCTGCGGTGTGGGCGGCCTGGCCTCGCCCTCGGTGGTGCTGTTCAGCCAGTAAGTGGTCACCGTGCCCTTGCCCTTGAGCTCCACATCACCACGCTGCTCCATTTGGAATGTGCCAAACTTGTCCAAAATCACCTTAGTGGCCGAGGAAACATGAATCTTGCCAGGTTGGCCAGTGCTCTCCATTCTCGAGGCCGTATTCACGGTGTCCCCAAAGAGACAGTAATGCGGCATCTTCTTGCCCACAACGCCAGCGCAAACGGAGCCTGAATGCATTCCAATGCGTATCTGGATTTTGTACTCCGGCTTATGGCGCAGGTTGAAGGAGCTGACTGCTTGGAGAATGTCCAGTGCCATCAGTGCTATCTCGCGGGCATGCTTATCCCCATTGGGCTCTGGGAGTCCGGAGACCACCAAATAGGCATCGCCAATGGTCTCCACCTTGTACACGTCGTAAAAACCAATTATCCGATCGAAGGTGCTGTACAGGTCATTGAGGAAGTTCACCACATCCATGGGACTGCTGCGGGCACAGAGTTCCGTAAAGCCGACAATATCGCTGAAGTAAATCGTCACACTGCTGAACTCCTCAGGCTCGACAAGATCGCCGGCCATCAGCTGCTGGGCCACAGGACGCGGCAGGATCTGATAGAGCAGCTCCTCGGTGCGCTGCTTCTCCAGGCTCAACTGTCGCGTCTTCTCCTCAACGAGACTCTCCAAATTGTTGGCATACTGCTCCATGCGGTTCAGTAAATCGTCCATCAGGTTCTCACAAAAGCCTCTGCATTTTTAAAACAATAAATAATACAAATTTATTAAATATAAAATATAAAGTTGGACAGGACTCACTTCATTATGGTGCGAATGTTGCTACGTATCGTAGAGAAGGTGGGCCGCTCCTCTTGGTTGTCTGCCCAGCACTTTTCCATTAGTTCGAGCAGGTCTGGCGGACACTCACGCTCCCGGATAAGCGGCCTAAAGCCGTTGCACTGCCTCACCTTATGCAGTATCGTGTGCACGTCCATCTGCTGGCGTGCCTCCTGGTACGGTCCCCCACGGTTGACGATCTCCTCCAGAATAATGCCAAAAGAGTAGACATCACCGCGCTGCGTGGCTGGACAGCAGCCAGGAATGGAGGTTAGCGGCAGCAGCTCCGGAGCGATCCACAGCAGTTCTAAAATGTTTTTAAAAACCTTTCTTAGCTTCCTTTAAATTTTTATAGTTTGAATAACAACTCACTGAGGTAGTAGTTCTGATCCCGCACAAAATCCGAGGGCGTGGTTAGAGTGCTCAGTCCAAAGTCCGAGATCTTGAGCACAAATCTTCCATCGATGAGACAGTTGCAGGATCGCAGCTTGCCGTGAGCAGCCACATCGCTGTTATGCAGATAATTCATGCCCTTGACAATGTCATGGATGAGTGACATGCGGAAATTCCAGTCCAACTCGATGGCCTCGTTCTCCAGCACATCCTTCAGGCTACCTCGCGAACAGTATTCGGTAAGGATGAGCACCGTGGGGCGGGGCAGATCAATGCAGGCGCCCACGAATCGTACCGTGTTCTCGTGGCTCACATCCCGCGCTTGTTTGATCTCCCAGAGCAGCTGTGGTGTCAGCTCCACCTTCTTAACGTTCACCTTCTTGATGGCCACCCGCTCGCCCTTGAACTGCCCAATGGTTGTGTACACTTGCGGTGGCAGCGAGGTAAAGCTGGCAATGGAGGCGCGACCTGAATGGATGCCGAATTGCTGCAGAGAGATATTTTCCACATCCAAGCGCTGCAGGCCGCCCTTGGAGCCAAACATGCCGCCCATTTCGATCAGAACGTCGTCGGGTCGCACCCGCCAGGACATGTTGTTCAGTTCCTTGCTGAGCTTCATTTGCCTAAAATTACAGGAAAATAAAATATTTTTTATATTAATATTTTTTCTATAGTTTTTAACTCACTTTTGGAGCAGACAAATAACCAGAAAAACCAGACCCAAGAACAACGCCAGGCCAAATATGGAGTACATAATGGTGGATTCTGTAATTATTTTAAACACAATTAATAAATTACAGCCCCTTTAGCAGTATCTAAAATCTTTAACCATTCCCATGGCAATCTGGTGCATTGCCCAGAAATCCACATGGTGGCACATCTGGCGGCGGCTCCTCACGTCCGCCTGGCCAATGAATCTTCTTGCCATGAACAGCAGCGTATTCTCTATAAATTAAGATAATTATTAACAATTCTAAACTTATAGTTTCCTCATTTCTACTTGTGCAATCCGGAATAATGGGCTACCACAGAAAATTTGCCATTAATGGGATCTAAATCCAGAATGGAGTAATCCGCATCACGATCGCCATTGTCATCGATGCGCACATGCCCGGTAATACCCTCGAAAGTGCGATTCCACATCCGCCTTGTGATATTGACGCCATCCCGAATGTCACCGCCCTCGGTAAGGGTTTCATTCAAGGCCATACCCAGCAGATAGACACCATCGTAGAAGGCTCCGATAAAGAAGTTCACCTCCTCGCCCTCGCCAAAGGTATAGTTGTAATCGTAGAGTGCATTCTCCCGAACATTGTCCGCAAAGTCCTGAAACTTGGGACTGGTTGGCTGCAGAAGGCTCACTCTTAGCAGCGCCTCGTACGCTTTGCGGGCCTTGGCGTCATGCTCGTCCTTCATTTCCCAGCCCTTGTCGCCCCAGTAGTCGCTCTGGAAGATCTCCACATCCAGGAACACCCATTCGCCATTGGTCATGCCCAGGCTGTGGGCAGCCAACATGAATTTACGCACCAAAACACCGCGAACTGACAGGATAACAACTGCAAGGGAACGGGAAAGGTTTCGGCAATTAAAATATATATTTAATTTTGAGTGCATCCACACTTACCCCTGGCATACATGCTCGCATCCTTAAGATAGTTCTCATAGATCTCCTCCTCGTTGCCATTTAATTCACGCACAAAGCTCAACAATCCCTCCTGACGCAGTCCGTACTCTAAATTCTTGCCCACCGTCCACGAGAATAGCTCTGACCTGTCCACGAGAAGCGCCACATGCCGCCAATTAAACTGCCGGAAGACGCTGGCAAAGACGAGAATGAGACGGCACTGGCAATAGGACATCCTGGTGAGGGTGGGATACTTGGACTTGTCCTTGAACATTCCCTGTAAGGAGTAAGAGTAGCGAGAGGGCTAGTAGCCCGTTGCTCAAGCCAGGAATGGTTCAAGCCACACAGTGAGAAATACACCAATAGTGATACAAGATTTAATTTCTATTTTCGTGCCAAGCTAACACCCACTTACACTTACCGTATTCTCATTCTTCCACTTGTGTATCCTTCCCAGGATTCCAGAAGTCACCGTTAGCTCACCCTCCGAGGAAGGCGGCTGCCAGCAGCAGCAGCAGCAGGGGAACGAGAAATGTCATTTGTTATCAATAACACGGCGAACTTAAATGCAAATTAAAGAGCAAGCGGAACGCCATTTAATTGGCAATGTCAAGAGTACGACCACGACAATTAAGGCAACTAAATGTGATTGCCTCTGGCTGTGCGTGGGGAGGGGTTCTGGATTAGGCTTAGGATTAAGTTTCCGCATTTCGCCGACTCAGAGGTCACATAATTGAAAGCGGCGTGCTGCGCCAATTGACACGCGACTGCAGAGTCCCCTTCACCTGATCCCGGCGACTCTCCTCACCTGATCTCCCATGCCGGTAATAATGGGCGTGTTCCAGTAAGCGGCCAAACGTGCAACCGGCTCAAGGGCAAAAGCGCAAGCGGGTCCAATGAAGGCGATTACATCGTCCTGGAAGTGCATGTCTGCTGCCAGACCAGGAGCCCGGGCACCAGAGCAGGAGGGATAGCTGGGCAAAGAAAATAAAATGAAAGTGAATAAGCAAAAAAAAGTCCTTTTTAAATATCCCAAAAAGATGCCTCAAACTAATCCATGATCCAAATCCAGACCACTCACCTGGCCTTCTGCTTTAGAAGCGTTATATTGTGAGGCCTAAGGAAAACCTTGTTGATCTGGTCCAATGCCAAGTCCACAGCTGGCCCACAACGTTCTAGATCGAAGGGTGAATCTGTAGGGAATGGCGAAGCCGTCAGATCTCGAACCACCATCCCCCAGCCATCAACCCACTTACCCAAATGAGAGGCCATCAAAACACCAACATTGTAGACACGCATCTGACCAATTTCACCCATTTCGCTGTATCTACTCAGCTGATGGGATTTCGCATCCCTGCTTCTCTCGAAAGTCTTTACCTCCGCAAAGGAATCATTGTTACTATTAAATCCCACAATTGAAGTTGTGGTGTCCAGGCTAAGATCCTTATTGGCTTCATCCCAGCTGATCTCATTGCGTTTGGGATTGGGATGGGCACTGAAGGATTCCGTCGACATCAGGAAGAAGAAATGTATAATGACCCGAAGAAGGTGCATTTCGAAAAGCTTTCCACTAAGAGATACCATTTAAGGGGATAATTAATTAATGACTAAACTGTATTATTTAATATTCAGCCTTGTTAATATAACAAATTCCACAATCTTAATTCACATTCACTTTTAAACTTTAACAAAAATGTTAAACTTTTCATTCTTTTTAAAGAAAATTCAACCATTTTTAAAGCGTATTATAAAATTAAAGCAAATTTATTCAAAAGTTATTCAATATGAATCCTTTACTGATTTAATTTCAATTGCTTTGTCCCGAAAATCCGCCTGGAAGTTGAATTTATCGCACAGCACTTGGTTTTCCCGTGCTTAGAAATTTGAAATTAATTCAAATCGCAATAAGAAGTAATGAGGCGCGAATCATTATCCTCTTTAAACTTGAATGTCCCGCTGTTCCATTTCCTTTGGCACATCTTTAACTTTCAGCTTTAAATGATTTTTATTTAAGAACATTTAAATGCTTTTTAAAGATTCAAAAACACAAACACTTTCACTGTTTTTAATTGTATTACCGAAAAGTTATAGAAGAAAGCTATCCCGAAGCACGTTAATCGACTGAGGCCATGGCCAGCAACGTTGGTCCTTTTATATATGCCAGGACTCTAGCTCGGCACCAGTCGGCCCAAGACCCGAGCTGCTGCAGCCAATGAGAGGCAGCCCATTTGCTGGCCAACTGGCTTCGTCTGGACTAAGGAAAGTGATTCTCTAGGTTAGGCGAGCAAGGTTTCACGGTCTTACTTGTTGCTCCTTCGACGAATTTGAATGGCAATCGCTTGGAAACGATGTCGCGTGCCGGCAACAATTAATGTGTCTGTTTGGGGGCAGTCTTAAAGTCAACATCTTTATTTTGCATTGCTTAAGGAAATCCAGCATCTTCTGGCGGCATGTTTAAGGGTGGCTACAAACGCCTTTTAGCTATTACAATCAAAAACAGAATCCTAAATAAAGTGTCTTGGGAATAGAGTCAGGCAAGGAAAATATTATAAGCTTTAATTTAGCGTATAAAAACTTTCTTTTACGACAGCCACTAATACTTTTTCCTTTTTTCTGCTCAAAATAAAATAATTATCATAATAAAAAAAATTACATCTCTTCTTATCAACATATTTTGTTTAATTTTTAATTCTTATTCATATACAATTTATTTATTGACCAGATTCTACATAAGTCATTTGCGCTGTAGGCGGCCACCAGGACGAACCACTCCAGCGGCTACCTTCTTCACCTCATCAATGGCATACATCACGCGTTGCGGCTCAGTCAGGAACCAGATCCATAGAAGAACGCTATAGCGCCAAAGTTTATCCCTGTCCTAAAGTGAAAAATACATTAAAAAATATACTTTGCTTTTTTATATTAAACTTACCATTCGTCCTACAACGTGTTCATGGAAATCAAGGCGCAGAGATCGCACGGCTTCTTCCAGACGACTGTGCTGCTGGGTGACACTGAAAATGCGATTCAAATACCGAATATTCTCGAACATGGGCTGTTTAATTGGGGAATCATAGACAAACGGTCGGAGGGTCTGTTCCAGATGCTTGCTGTAAATTCAATTAAATAGTTCATTAACATCGATATAAATACAGAAATGAGGAGACATTCAACTCACAGTTCCGAGAGCTGATCCTGGGCTGTGACGCAGGACTTCCTGTTAATCATGTTCTGGAAGGAATAAGAGAGCAGGCGTCCAAACTTTTCGTATTCGAAAAGACAAGTCTTGGCCTCCGCAGTCTTGACGGTATGCCCAAGGTGGGCCGACAACAGTTGGCCAATCTGCTGCACAAACTGGGCACTGAGGCCCTGGTGGCTGGCGTTAATTGAGCGCATTGTCTGAACCCGCTGCCACGTTGCGTGCGCCTGATTCCGCAGCTCCTCCGAGGGGTCCATGCAGTTGCGGGTCTTGTCGCAGTCCAGCTGAATGGCGATCCAAAGCAGCTCGGCATTGGACAGGGCATCCGATATGATTTTGGTTAGCTTTTTGTCGCTTTCGTGTCGCTGCAATGCTCGTTCCAGCTTCAGTTTCGTGTTCTCAAAGAGCACTAGCTCAATGCGGCGCTGTGTATGCTGCTGTATGTGGTTTGTGATATCACTGAAGAGGGTGTCCTGTATGCTCAGCTGGTTCTCGTTGTGTAGCTGCAGGTCGTGCAACTCGCGTCCCATGTCCGCCAAGCTGAGGCAGTGAATCTGCTTCAGATCCAGCTGTTCGATAAGTGCCTGTGTGGCCTTGGCCTTTGCCCTCTTCTTGATGTAGGAAAGTGCATAGTACTGGATGCTGGAAAGGAAATACAGGACTAAATTACCATATTTATAACACAGATTTGCTCTGCTTGGCTTACCCGCGTTGCAAGTTCTCCAGTTTGCTTTTTTCCTGCAGTAGATCCGCCTCTGCGCTCTGGAATTCGTCATAGTCCTGGATCTTGAAGTTATCCTTAACATACAGGGTGAAGAATTGCATAAACGAGTCACATTTGTTGAAATACTGATCCAGAGGCAGTTGATGCATAAAGACGGGTGGCATCTGCTGGGAGGTAAAGGCCTTTTTGGCCTCACTGCTCAGCCGGCAATTCTCACGCTGTAGCTCCTCCAATTGCTTGGCTTGCGACTGGCACTCTGAGATCAATTTGTTCTCCATAGTTTGAAGCTCGGAAATGATGCACTCTTGCGCGCTTAGATGATTGTTTATGGAGTGCTCGTTGTTGCTGAAAGAAGCGAAATACATGGTTTGGGGAGATAATTGATTTCAGGAACTAGCCCCTTACAGCATGTCTTCCAATAGCGTGGCATACTCCCTCGATGCCTCCTCCACAGCTTCGATCTCCGAGGTCAGGGCGTCCACGTCTTGCTGACTGTAGTTCAAGAGACCCGGGCTCTCCGACTCGATCTGCATGAGCTTTTGCTCCCGAATAGAGGCGTCTAGCCACTCTCCCCGCTGCTGCATCTCTGCCCGCTCGAGGGCCTCTCGCTCTGTAAGGATATTCACATCTGTTATGTTCTCCGACAGATATTTGAAAAACTTTTCCATCTGCTCATCGTAGAGGATCCACTGATTGGAGCTGTCCACGCCCAGCTTCTTGAAAAACTCGGAGTTCTATAAGCAGAGCGGTATTACATATAGTAAGCAGGCAATTTTCAAAGCCCATTGTACGTACGCTGAGTAGATCTCCCATTATTTCGAACGGCAACGTTTACAAAGTTGAACAATTCGCGCGTCCCCCAATACAATTACACAAATTGTGTGACCGCGTTTATATACTGAAAAATTATAGACATTCTTATTAGAATTTCCAAATCTGGCAGCACAGTTGGACCGGCTTTTCATTCTTTTTGTCGGTGATTTTCCTGCTTTTATCTTAGAAAACGCATCTACCGTCAAATTTTAACCGTAGAAAACCACAATTAACGTGAGAAAACCATTAAAAGTAACTTCCCGCCGAAAACTGAGTGTCCCCCAATCCACAACATATCGAGAATGTGCCGAACTTTTCCCGAGATTATGAGCGGAGAGTGGACTGGGCACACTTCGGCTACACTGAATGACAAGTAATTTCTGTTCGTTTTGCAAAACAAACTTGTAAATTTATATATTTGAAAAAGATGGTAAGTACATTCCTATCCAAAGCAATATCCCGTTTCGATGAAGTGTACAAGTGCGCTCATCTGTCCACGTTTGTCATTTGCTAGGCGCGCCGCTATGATTCCCGCACCACGATCTTTTCGCCGGAGGGCCGCCTCTACCAGGTAGAGTACGCCATGGAAGCCATTTCGCACGCCGGCACTTGCCTGGGCATCCTGGCCGAGGACGGCATCCTCCTTGCCGCCGAGTGCCGCAGCACAAACAAACTGCTGGACAGCGCCATTCCATCGGAGAAAATCTACCGCCTGAATGAGTGAGTTGATGGGTTTAATCGGTTTTTAAGACCGGTTTACAATTTTTTATATTTAGCTTGAAATGAAACCAAGGGAATTACTTATGCTAAATTACTAATGAGAATCCTTTGCCCACAGAAACATGGTCTGCTCCGTGGCCGGCATTACATCCGATGCCAATGTGCTGACCGCCGAGCTGCGCCTGATCGCCCAGCGCTACCAGTTCAGCTACGGCGAGGTGATCCCTTGCGAGCAGCTCGTCTCGCACCTGTGCGACATCAAGCAGGCGTATACCCAGTACGGCGGCAAGCGCCCCTTCGGTGTTTCCCTGCTCTACATGGGCTGGGATAACAAGTACGGGTACCAGCTGTACCAGTCAGATCCCAGCGGCAACTACGGCGGCTGGAAAGCCACTTGTATTGGCAACAACTTCGGCGCCGCCATCTCAATGCTGAAGCAGGAGCTGGCCGACAAAGAGAACGTAAAACTGACACTCGAGGACGCCAAGGATCTGGCAGTCAAAGTACTCAGCATGACCCTAGATACCACCAAGCTGACGCCCGAAAAGGTGGAGATGGCCACTCTGCAGCGCGTGGACAACACCACCGTCTACAGTGTCCTAGAGAAGCCGGACGTGGAAAAGCTAATTGAGAAATACAACAAGCTGCAGGCGGAGGCCGAAGCCGCCAAGAAGGAGAAGCAGTCGAAGCAGCAGGCCAAGCCCTAAACCCGCCTCTCTGTTCCTTTGGTGGATAGCTACATGCATAATTACTGATTTTTGTATTCGAGGAGTGTGAAATAAAATTTCAAAAAACTGATTTTTTGTGCTGTATTATAATTTTAAAGATTTTTAATTAAATCTCTTTGGAATCCCTCAACAATTTTAAACAATCATTGTGCACTGCGTTGCCAGATGAGTCTACGCTTGTCATTTATTTTTTTTCATACCCGAATATTTATTAAGTATTACGCAAATGAATTATTAATTATTTAAATATTAGAAAACTCCCATCACTTATTTTAAAAAGGTTATTTATTAATAAATACATTTTTAAAATTACTAAATTTTAGAATAAAAATCCATCTGGTTACACTTGGTCTCATTTCTCAGTTTTGCGTCGCTGGGAAATGGGAAAACGTCCTAAAAATGACGGTCATCGGGCAGTCACTAAAAAAAATACCGTACAAAACATTTTAAGAAAAATTCCGTCGCTTTTTATTTGCTGTTGCTGTCAAAAAACTGCTAAAATTACTGCTAAACTAATGATTAATCGGTTTCATCTGCGGGCTTTTCGTGAAAACATAAATCTCGCAGCGGCGAGCGCGTGGAAAACGGTTGGGGAAAACGTTTTTTTCATACGCAGCAGTAGCAGTAAGCGCGCGTGTATGTGTGCGTGCCACAGAAAGTTGCAAGCAGAAAGAGCTCTAAATAAGTTAAATATTTCATGTGCTCGCTTTATGCAATAACAAAATCCCCATAAGTATCCATGCGAAAGCGGAAAAATGTGAAAAAACCAATGGGAATTTCTCAATGTTGTCAATATTCAGTGAGAGCGACGTACGAAAAGTCAAAAGCAAAGGAGAAGAGAATGGAATAACACAAAAAAAGAGCTGAGCCACAGCGAAGCAAGAAGAAACGCGAAGCACGGGCTAAAGAAAAATCGAAATAATAAAAAAAAATACACTCACACAAATGCCTGGCCCTGTGTGTGTGCATGTGTGAGCGAGTGAGATTCTGTGCGCGCGTGTTTGTGTGTGTAAGAGAGTGAAACGTATAAATAAAATTCAGCCAAATGCAGAAACCAACAAAATGGATAACAAAACTACACAGTTGGATTTTAAATTACTGGTAATTAAATAATGTTTACCATTACGGTCACCCCTCCCCCTTCTTCTTAACCATCATGATATCAAGTACACATACACAAGCAGCTGAATTGGTAAGCTTGTGTGTGTGCGTGACTGTCTAATTGAGAGAGCAGCAAAACAACGTGTAATACGTAGGCAAGAAAGAGAGCGGTAGCGAGAGAGGGATAGAAAGAGCGAGAAGAGAGCGTGATAGAAGAGGAGGTGGAGGACAGATAACAAATGAAGTGAAGTACAGTGTGCACTGGCCGTATTTATTGTTGTTGTTGTTGTTTGCTGTTCTTATTGTTGTTGCTGTAGTGTGAAAAGGTCGTCCCGATTAAAAAAGAAAAAATTTAGTTTTGCGCTCCAATTGGAAATGCGAAGCACCTGAGGTAAACAAAGAGACGCTGTTAATGAGTTTGAGCGGGAATTGCGGTCAACTTGGGTTTGATTAAGAAAGCGCGATGGAGAGAATAGAGTTGAGCAGAACGAGTATTTTTCGGCTAAGTGTAACTGGCGGGAGGGTGGTTCTGAAATTCCCTCTATTTGTGTTTGCTTTATTATTTTAAAAGCTTTAAAAGCCAACCCATCCCCAATCACTTCTTGCACAATTCCCACCCACCAGCACACAAACACACACACACTGAACTTCCGCCGAGTCTTTTGCTCCATCTCCCAACCGCATCCCGCCCTTTCTCTGCCGCCCACTCCCACTATCCCTATTCAAAGGCAAAACCCATACCACTCCCATTTCCATTTCCATTTGCCTCCTCCTCGTCCGCCTTCTCTTTCTCCCCTTTTCTTTCCCCTTTCGCCGAGTGCCACATAATGTTATTTTTGTTTTTTCTATTTGCCTCTAAAATGAATTGTAGTCCCCCTTCTTCTCTCCGCCTCTCTTTCCTCCTCGCCATCGCTTTGCCTTGCTTTGCTTTGCTTGTTACTCCCCACTTTTCGACCCATTTCATCATTGCTATTATTCACTTTTGTTTTGTTTTCCTTCGTTATTTTTGAGAAAATATTTATTTTTATTTTTATTAGTTTATAACAACATTTACATTTACTTCATCCACACACAAACACAGCAGCACATTTACATAAATACTAATACTACAAATACTACAAAATCCGACAGCCAACAACAACAATCCAAAATTGAGCCCCAAGAGCAAGAGTATGATTGTATTTCTTTCTCTCCCTCCGATTTAGTGTGTTTGTATTGTTGTTTTTGTGTTGTGTTTGTGGGTGGGGGCGCAACGGAAGGGGGAGAGAATGAGGAGTTCTCTCCTCCTCCTGCATGCATATAAATTCGAGACATTTCACATGCAGGTGCGAGCGAGAGGGCCAATCGAGTACGAATGTACGAAGCAAAGCACAAGTGGAAGAAGAAGAATAGTAAACAGCGCCGCACAGTGGAGCAAGTTTTCTGTTGCCTTTTGTGGGGCACCGTTTTAATTAATTTCACCGTTAATGCGATTAAAATTCAGCGATTTAAATGAATTAAATTACTTCTACGTCATGCCACGAAATGCACTCAATTTGATTTCCCACTCCGTTTCAAATTAAGTTTTCCCTTGATCACAAGTTGTTTTGTTGATTTTTAATTAATTCTGTTTTGCAGTAACTCAATTAAAGTTTTTATCGCTCTTAATTGAGTTTACGGCATGTTTTTTTTCCTTCCCTGTCCTTTCCACTGTGTTTTGCTGTGCCAATTTCATTAATAAAACTCTGAAAAAAAGGGAAAGAGAGCGGGCGATGTAAATGCTATTTTTATTTGATTAGTACAACTATTTGGACGTACGTGTATGTGTGTATGGCTGTGTGAGTTCCACTTTGAGAGCTTTAATGTGTGCCTGAGTGCGAGGGAGATGGCGCTCACGAAATGTATAACATAAATTTTGCTAAAAATGCAGCCAACGTCATCCCCCCGGCCACCGCCTGCCGCCGCCCCATGGTTTTTCACCCATCTGAACACTATAGAGTATATATATATATAAATTTATATATATTCATGTTCATACCGTGTGCTCATGTGTACATAAGTATTTCGAAGATAGCTCTTTGGGTCTTTATGTGTGCTCTGAACAGGTACATAACAATTGCAAACGAACTAAATATTTCTGTGCAGCAACTAAAGCGGAATAAATCAAGATGAAAGAGTTATTTATCCCCCAAACCTAGCGAATATCAGATGCACTGCTGCTTGCCTATTGCTGCGAATATCTATATATCTACACAATCCTCAGATTATTTTTAGTTACTCATACATGATTTTAAGAAACATAAAAAAGGGATTCATTTTTTGTAGCTCTATTATATTTATGTACCTATTATTTTGACCATAGGTGTGTATGAGCATAAAAGCACACATACTCATACATACAGACACATTCTGGTAAAATTTTAATTAGAACACAACAAAAATTCTAATAAATATGGCATTTGCTTTTTTCTTGCATTGTGTGTTCCGGAGCTATTTCTCTCTCCGCCTTCCTCATTTCCCTCTCTCTCTAGCAGTTGCCTCACAGATACAGATTAAGTTTATAAAAGTTTATAAATGCATGCCTGTGTGTAACGTGTACTTGTAGTTAGTTTGTGTTATCTGCCATCTAAATTTACAACAACTTTATTGACAAATAAAACGCACGAATCGCAGCGTTGCCAGTTAGATTGAATCGGTAAATTATGTACTAAGTATCAGTTAATTTCCTTAGTTAAAAACTTTTAGTGAACAATTACAGTTTTGTGTTTTATTACAAGTTGATTGCTCAACAACAGTTAGACTGGGAGAAAGTATGGGCTTACTTACACTTTGTTTCTGCTGCTATAATCGCTTATGCATGTTTATATGCATACTACGCTATATGACATACAAAGCATAACACCTTTAAACAAACTCCATAAAAAATTAATTGTTTGCATCTCATTAGCTCAGAAATATAAATACATATTTAATTTAAGGTCATTGTTCGTAAAAGTATACATAAATTAACGCAACAGTAGAACGTAATTTTGTGAATTTCCATTCCCAAAACAAATATTTAGTAAATACAAAAAATAAATTAACCGACTTTGATCTACATTATCTAAAACTTTAAATTTAAGCCAGTTTTATATTACAACAAATATATTTTGATTAAGTTTGATTCTCACAATTATCGAGCGTGCACTGTTTATTAACGAATAACAAAATATTTCTGAGCTATAATAATCATGCATTAAGCCTTGATAAGAGCCACTAATCAATAAAAACACTAAATCATAAAAACCCCTGTTTATATAAATATTTTTAAATAGCATAATATTTTATTAAATTATTAAATTAAATTACTAAATTAAATTATTAAATTATAAATAAGAAATTTTAGTTGAACTAAGGCTTGTGATAAACGCCTATATAATTAGCGCATTTGTAAAATAAATTTGTATTTATTCCTAAGCTTCATTTGCACTACGTCCTCGTTGAATTAAAATCTTAAATTCGATGGAGGGGAATTATTACAAGATTATCGTAATGGCTCCACATATTTGTGGATATAGTTTTGTTTAAACCCAAAGATGTAGATAAAATTTGCAGAGTATCTTTTTTTTAGAGCATTTCAGGGTTCTGTTTTCGTTTATATGCGCTGTCCCCTTTCGCTGACTCCCCATTGTTTCCCTCTCCCGCGCGCACAGTGGGTGAATGGGTGGTGGGAGAGCTGCAGGCAGAGAGCTCCACATTGTGTTTGTAACAACTACAAATCGCTGCAAATATACACACACGTTCACATACGGGGCATACATACATCCATAATAGCAACATTGTGGAATGGGGAAAAGTAGCACAAATTGTGCGCTGTTTTAATTTCTCTGCCGCTGCCTCTGCCTCTGCTTTAGCTGTTTTTGTTTTTCTTTTCTATTTTCGCCATCTTCGTTCGCCATTTCTGTGTGTGTGTTTGCTTTGTGCTAATCGCTTGCGCCAACAGCGCTGCCGACGTCGCTGTCGCCGTGCTGTCTACGTTTCATTTCATTGAAGCGCGCGCTCTCTCTTCCAATCTCACATTCTCCCGCTCTCCAGGTCCCCCGCTCTAATTGCATTAAATTGTTTGGAAAATCATAATCAGTAATTGTGTTTGACGACAGTTTGTGTTTGTGTTTGTGTGTATCTATGTGAGAGAGTTTGCTCGTTTAATTGAAACAAATGACGATTCTAATTGGGCCTTTAGCGGGTCTAACAAATGTCCCGTATTCAGGTGGCAACCCTGCGAATCTCTCCCACCCACCACATTCCTTAGTTTGTTGTTTTTGCCGTGAAAATGGTCGGCTTCAAGCGGAAGTTGGTAATTTATTTCCACTAGCGCAATAATTTAGGAACAGTGGGCCCAAAAAATGCATCAGCTTGCTACTCTTCGCTCCTAATCTCTAGATTTATTTAATTATTAAAAATTATTTTTTTAAAGCTAAACATAAAAATTATAGATTTTATTGTTCTCACCAGGGGGTCTATATTTTTAAGTGCTTTTTTTTATTTGTAATTATTTAAATACGCTTTATATGTTTGGAAGTGGAGTTATCTCTCAATTATTTACGAATTTCGATTATTAAAAAGTTTAATCAGTTTTTAATGAGCAAATTTTAATGTTTATTGATTCTTAATCTAAGTATAATTTTCAGTTAAGACTTTTGTTGAACCTTTAAAACTAATAAAATATATTTAAAAATATTTAATAATTATACTTGTTTTATCAATAAAATATTAATTATTTTGTATATTATTTTTCAGGTTGATCAGTCACTAAATCTACTGGACAGCCTCAACACGGCATTGCGGTGCGATGCTATTCAATTCTTGCTGCAGACTCTTAAGTGCAAATATCCGGAGGCCTGCGACCAAGTCGTCAGGAATCTGTTCAGTCACATAGCTGCAGTCAATGACAGCGACGGAGGCGGTGGCGGCGGTGCTCAGCAGCAGGAGCTAGCGAGGACGAAGCAGCTGCAGCTGCTGCTGACCGCCAAAAAGGAGAAGAAGGAACCGGGAACGGTATCGGAGGCGGAGATCAAGCGCGAGAACGACGACGATGAGGCTGGATCGACGGATCTGAATCAAAACTTTGAGAAGATCCTATGCAAGGAGGAGTTCCTGTGCCTCGAGGAGGAGGAAGAGGATTTCCTTGACGATGCCGACACCCAAAACTCGTCTTCCCTGCAGTTCAATGCTGGCAACAATGTCGATGCCCTGGCCCTAGGCCCCGGCGATCCGCTGGACCTGATCCACACGGGGAGTTCCCTGTTGGTCAAGCGGAAGTATGCTGCTACGTTTGAGGACGAGGACCAGCTGGGCGAGGATGCGAACAGCAATAGTAGCGATGGCAAGCTGGTCAAGAGGAAGCGCACTAACAACATGCACCTGACCGTGACGAGTGTGCGGCGAAAAGAGGCACGCTCCCGGCTGGGAGAGGGGTACATCTTCCATGAGGACAGCCAGTACACGATGCGCTATCACCACAGCACCGGCGAGTTCAGCGAGCGGGCCTTCAAGGCCCAGTTCCGGGCTTTGCTGCGCATGGCGCTCAGCCAGCACCACAAGCCGTTCCTGCGGCAGTTCTACGAGAACTTTGTGGTGAACGGGCGCCTGTTGGGTACCACGCCGTCGGCGAGAGTGCTCAAGGAGCTGCGCGAGCAGCGGCTAGAGGAGTGGCGCCGTCATCGGGAGCGCCGTCAGCTGGTCAGCATGATGAAGCAGAGTGAGCAAAAGTTAGAAGAGATCCAGCAGGCGCAGCAGCGGGAGGAAATTCAGCAGCGGCAGCAGCTGGAAGAAATTCAGCAGCAGCAGCAGCAGCAGCTGGAGGAGATTCAACGGCAGCATCAGTTGCCGGCCATCTCGTTTGGCGACTCCGAGTTGGAGTCGGAAACGGAATCGCAGCTGTCGTCGGCTGCTCAAGAGATTATGAAGTTTGAGGAGTTCATTGACGAGGGTGTAGGCGCTGGACGTTTGATTGATGGTCTGGAGATGGAGCTAGAGACCGATGACATGTTAGCTGGCGCCGGCAGTGTCCTGGATAGCGTGAATAGCGCTAGCGGACACAGCAGCAACAGCAGCAGCAGCGGGAGTGGGAGCGGCGGCGCTAATGGGAATGGCATCAGCAGCGGGGTGGTCCTGGAGAACAATAGTCATCATTCGCATCACCTGTAAGTTACTACTCCTCTATACCTCCACTCTGGGAGATTTTATAATATTTCTGTGAGCGTTCTCTAATGCCATGACCTTTTTACTTTCAGAAGTAGCAGCAGCAGCGCAAATCTTGTGATCAACGGCCTTACGTCAAGCAATAGTATCAGCAACAACAACAATAATAATAATAACAACAATAATGGCAGCCTGCATTGTCCGCAATTAACTCTGCAGACACAGGATCAGGTGGGAGCGTCCTTGAAGCCGTCGCACCACTTGCCCATGTCCATGTCATTGGAGAACAGGGATGTAAAGAGCGGTCAGACCCTTGGCAATGCCAATGTGATTATGCCGAGCGGCAGCTCGGGTCACGCCAGCGAGATTCAGCTGCACCAGCAGCAAAACCACTACAACTCAAGCAATAATCCCCTAAGCATGATGGGTGGGATGATGCACCAACAGCAGCAGCAGCAGCAGCACCTGAGCATGCCCCACCAGCCGCAGCATCAGCAGCATCAGATGATGCAGGGGCAGGGGTTTCCCCAACATGGAACTTCCATGATGGTCAACCGTCAAATGCCCGCTCTGGCTGCTTTGTCGAATCTGGGCGACACTCCTCCTATCAGCAGCCAGTTAAACTCCTCCCTGGAGCTGGACGACAACGATATGTCTCCAGACGAGGATGACGACGACCTAGAGCATGATCTGGACGAGCTGGAAGCGGCCAAGCAGCAGCTGATCGATGGCGGCAGCAGCAGTAGCACCTCCCTGCAGGCGCCGCCATCGCAACACGGCAGCGGCAGTGGAGGCAGCGGGGGTCAGACGCCCGGCAGCAAGAAGAACAAGCCCAGCTATAATTGCCTGCTCTGTCCCAAGTCGTACCGCAAGAGGAAGTCCCTGCTTGACCACTATAAAATGCATCCCGGTTTCTGTCACGATTGCGGACAGCCCAACGGAAATACGTTAGAGGTAAATACAAGACAATACTAAGGAAACGAAATAATAAAACTAATCCAATAAAATCTCCATTTACAGGAAGTAATCCTCCACAATAGGACGATGCATGTAAAGGAGTTTCCTTTCGTATGCGAGACGTGCGGGGAGTCGTACTCGCGGAAGCAGCAGTTCCATGCCCACGTGGAATCGCACAACAAGAAGGAAATCAAAAGTGAGTCGACGTGAATGTAAATTTCACCAAGTTCTTCGGTGTTCAAAGTTCTGTGGAATCAGCATCATCCCAGAGTTCCAATCCCATGAAACTTGTAGTCTAACCATTTGTTTTCTTTTTTCATTTTTCTAAAGCATTTCCCTGCGGCGAATGCGGGGTGAAGTTCCCGCAGAAGAAGCTGCAGCAGCACTTCGAGGAGACCGGCCACAAGGCCGACGGGGCCATTTGCGAGGTGTGCGGCGAGGAGTTCCAGTCGAAGAACGCCTTATACCAGCACATCATTCGCGTTCACAAGCGCGACAACTTTTTCGAGTGCCACATTTGCCATAATCGCTTTACGCTAAAGGCGAACCTGGAGCGCCACGTGCAGCTGCACACCGAGGTTAAACGGCCGTACGTGTGCGACATGTGCGGCTCGTCCTACTACACATATCCCGCGCTCAAGGAGCACTATAGCAATGCCCACGTCGACGTCTCCGAGTGCAAGTGCACGCTATGCGGCAAACGCTTCGGATCGGCCAAGTCGCTCCAAAGGCATCTGCCTTCGCACTCTGAGGAGCGTCCGCACTGTTGCAACTATTGCGATCAGGTGGGTGTCCTCAAAATTATTTGAATTAAAACCATTTCTAATATCCTCTGATATTCTTTCAGACCTTCAAGTGGAAAACGCATCTTGTGCGCCATAAGCAGACGACGCACGGAAACGAGCCGCCGCCTCCTAAGAAGGGAAAGCAGCGCTTCCCCAAGGCGAACGAAGAGGGTAAGTGCACTTTTTCTGTCCTTTGCGTCAAACTGAAACTTATTTTACACTTTTTCTTATTCAGCTGAAATGGCTTCTTTGCCGGACATGCCTGGACCGCCGCCTGTAAAGGCCAGCAAAAAGGCGGTGACGAGTAAAGCGAAAGCGCAAGCGGCCGTCGCAGGAACCGCCCAGCTGCAGCATCAGCAGAAGGGTGTTGCAGCTACGCCGACGCCACCGCCGCCAGTGTCTACGACTCCGGGATGCATGCAACAAGATCAGTTTAATGCGGCCATGGTAAGCAGCAATAGCTCGCAGTCCTCCACGGCGTCCACATCGCAGCACTCGGTGTCGACGAGTGAATCTCAGCAGAATTCCATATACAATCAGAGCTTTAATGCGGAGAAACTGCAGCCGGGACAGCAGCAGCAACAGCAACAACAGCAGCAGCAGAGTGCCTTGCACCAGCAACATCCAACGCCGCCGCCGCAATCTCAACAACAACAGCAGCAGCAGCCACATCCAACGCCGCCGCAGCCACGAGTGGCATCCGCAGAATTGCATCTTCAGCGCATGAATAGCTTTGGTCAGGATGGACAATTTCACTTTGAGGCTAGTCCAGCAGCTGGTGGCTATCAGCAGCATCAGATGATCAGCCAGTATCAGCAGCAACAGCAAGCGACTCAGGCTCAGCAGCAACAACATCATCTTGCCCAGCAGCAGCAACACCTGAGGAGCCACACCCCACAGAGTCCCCATTCGCCACACCCCTCGCAGCTGCAACAGCAGCAGGCACAGCCACACTTCAGCTCCCCCCACCATATGCCGCCTATGCACCACCAGCACCAGCTAATGATGCAGCAGCAGCACCGCCACAACCAGCGTTCCCCGCTACACCACCACCCGGCGGCCCAGCAATTACAGCAGCAGCATCAACAACCGTCGCATTCCCCCCAGCATGCGAGACTGCAGTCGCCGCAACCTGCTCCAGTACAACAACAGCAACAGCAATTCCTGCAGCAACAGGCCTCCGACTCCTGGGGCAATATGAACTTTGGCAATCCACCCAACAACCAGCAAGTGGAGCTCAAGGATAACAAATTCTATATCGTAGACTCGGCCGAATTCCTAGGGCTTCCAATGAATGTACCGCCAGCGCAGCAGCAGCAGCAGCAACAACAGCAGCAGGCTGTAAGCAAACCGCAGCAACAACAACCGCAACAGCCACAGCAGCAACAACAAGATCCAGCCCTCGCTGGAGACCTGATGAGCTTCCAGCATATGTGGCCGGCGCCTGGTTTTAGCCAAAATCCTCAGCAGCAACAGCAGCCACAGCAACAGGCTGCGCAACAACAACAACAACAACAGCAGCAGCAACAGTCCCAGGTTCCTGGGAATCCAAGTGATCCCCACAACTACAATAATATCGGCAGCATACTCACGAATCTCATTGACACAAATCCTGCGCCAATGGAGTACAATTTTGACCTGATGCAGCAACAGCAAGCGCAGACACCGCAGCAGCAGCAGCAGCAGCAACAACAGCAGGCGGCGCAGCAGCAACATCATGGTGCTGGGGGCTATTCGAGTGGCTTGATGCGCAGTGGAAGCAATGTTTACGGCGGTGCTTACGAGCAGCATTTGAGTGACCAGCTCGTCAGCGAGCAACAGAAGCAGCAGAACAGCTTTCAACCTTACCACCCACACGGCCTGCAGGCGCAACAGCAGTCGCCATTGCATCCGCATCTGCTGCCACCGCCAGCACCGCATGGAAGCGTCTACGACCGGACAGGAGTTGGCGTCGGAGTTGGAGTCGGAGTGGGCTATTCCATGCTGGGGGATGAGTCAAAGGCGGTGCTGCCGCCGATGATGGGCGGCATGATGCAACAATTGCCACCGCATGGCCAGCAACCGGACTTAATATACTACCCAGTGAAGAACGATTGACAGTCGAAGCACCATCAGCAGCAAGCCCAGCAGCCGAATCACCATCACCACCACCGCTGGTGGGCAGAGCCAGCCAAGAGAGGCGATGTTTTTCATTGAAGAAACAGACAGAAAACAGGAAACGGAAAGCGGAACAAGTTCGTTTAGATTGTAAGTGTAGGGGAAATAGATGTGGAGATGTGGGGACGCGAGGAGTTTTATGTAGATAGGGCAATCCACACACATGTTTTTTTGGAAATTAAGAGCAATAATATAAAGATTAGAGCGGCAGCAGAGCTCAGAATTTTTAATCCGACCGGCGCTATGATACGTGTATAAAATGTAATCATTTACAGAGAATACATCAAATAAATAGAAGCATGTATACATAACTAAAATCAGACATATACATAGTAGCACCTAAGCAAGGCAAAGTAAAAAACCTAAATTAAACCTACAAATAATGAACGTATATATATAAAAAAAAATATATATAAATTATATGAAACATATAAATTAACGTTAAGAAACTACTAACAATAACGCAGACCACAAGCAACTTTCGAACAAATTTTATGCTTATTTAATATTTTACCATACGAGTTATATTATGCACACAAATACGTACGTGTTGATGTATAATCAAAACAATCCAACATTATATTCATACATATGATATCTATGGAGACCACGACCGCAAGAGACCCTTATATATTGTAGATGATTGATTGAGTTGAGCGTGGATCGGGTCAGCAGGCATCACAAACAATAACATTAACAATACAAAAGTACACGACGCTTCGAGCCCGGGCCCAGCGCCACACAAAGTTGTAACCATATCATGAGGCCCCCCCCCTTCCCCCTATAATTAATTGTATTCTCGATAGTGCTTGTTATTTTCTATTTAGTTAACGAATTGATTATGCTTATGGAGCCTTTCTGCTGAGCCACACTTTTGTTAGATTAGTGCCTAAGTCTAGTTGATATCCCCATGTATACCCTCGACATCTTGTGGCTTTTTACACCCAAACCTTGTACATCTTTAAAGCATTTCCGATTATTCTTTTCAAGCTCCCCCAATTCTAATTGCGATTATTTACATTTTTAACGAATTTCCTTAAGATTCAAGACGGGCCCCAAACAAATCATTTAAGTTAATCACAGAGTTGTTCTTGTTTTACCATTTATTCAAATTCAGCAACATAAGAATTGTATATTTAAGTGAAAGTTTAAAACGTTAAATGTGTAAGGATACTTTTATGGACAACAACAAAAAGAAAACATAAAAAAATGAAACCAACAACAAACTTCACTAAAATTAGGTTTGTATTCTGGATACAAAAAAAAAAAAAAAAGAAGAGAAAAATAAGCAAAATGGCAATTAAAAAGAACGAACACAATATAAAACAAAATTTGTATATTTAATAAAAATAGCAAAATAAATAAACTTCTTTTAAAAAATTTACAAACACCGTCTTATTGCTGCCAGTTTCATCCCATTTATTTAAACAAATCTATTTAACAATTTACATTAATTAACACCGCCCATAAGATTGACCACCCGATTCTTGTACCGCTTAGATATGTCCTTCTCGATGTGGGATTGGAGGACTCGGGTCTGGGCCACCAACTCCTCCAGGAGAGGGTTGAGCTGCTGTCGCTGATCTCGCAGCTCGACGGCCCGGCTCTTGAGCGCCTCTCTCGTGGATCGCAGCTTCTCCACCGCCTTGGTCATTTGCTGTAGCTTAGTGGCCAGCAGATTGGCATATTTTGGCGAGTGCTTCAGCTGGAAGAGATGCCGTGTCTGCTCATCGGAAGTCTGTTGAATGATTTTCTCCACAGAGCTGAGAATTTTCTTGATGCTCTCCGCATCGTGGGTGGCGATGTTGTCCATTAGCGAGAACATGATGTCGCTCGAGGACTCCAGCTGCTTGAGCTCATAGAGACGCAGGCGCAAGAATGATTCCAGTTCGTAGATTTCGTCCAGGAAGCGATCGCGATAGTTGGGTGAGTCCAGCAAGGTGTAGGCCTGATCACCTAGGACCAACAAAAGATTATAATTCGCTCGAGGTGGGCGGATTCCGTAGCAAACAACTTACCTTTGGCCGTGCCGCCATCCATTCCAGTTCCCTCTACCACGATTCCATACTCCTCGACGGGAATATCAAAGTTTATTTCCACAGCTGCCGCAGGAGCACTTTCTATTCCCCAATCAATGTTGCTGCCGTCCGTCTCCTGCAAATCCACACCACCGAAATCGCCATAATCAATTATCTCCGCCGAAACTGTTGATGAAGTTCCACCACCATTGTCGTCCGTTCCAAAGTCGATCTCGGCAGCACCGTTATCGCCCTCCTTTGGTACGATGCCTTCGCTGAGATTCAACCTAATAGGCGGCTCCTCCACGGCGAGCGGCGCCTCCTTATGAATGTACTGATACACAGTGGTGTTGCCGAACTCCACCAGGTGGCTCAAAATGGGCAGCGGCTGCTTGTGTCCGCTTACCTCAGCGTACAGATCGATTCCCGGCTGGACTTTGGCGATGCCATCTATAGACTTGGTGTACAGGTTGGGCAGGCCAGCTAAAACCTCTATAAACTCGGCATGCAGGTTGTCGCCTTTGACACCCAGTTGCTCCAGCAGGGCTGCATGTTCCGCTAGAAGCTGGGTCTCCGGTTTGTTAAGGTCATGAGCTCGTTTCTGGCTCTCGTCCGTCTGTTGCTCCAGCTTGGTCATTTGCTTGCGCACCCCGGGAATCTCGTAGTTAACGTTTCGCACAAAGATCTGTGCCGTTTCCGCCAAGTAGACGGCATTCTTCTCGTACAGGCGGCTGATCTCCTGCCAATCCTTCATGCGCTGGCTGCCATAGGTGCCAAACACACTTTTGGTGTCCTTTTCCGTTTGCTTCAGTATCTCAATAATTTCCTTGACATGGTAATAGTTAATATCTGCAAAGAGGTGCCGCGATGCCAAATTAACTGAACCGTTTTCGGGCCACACGCCACTTACTTGTATTTGCCAGAAGCTTAATTAGTTGCTCGTTGGAGGGCATGTCCTGCAAGGCATTGCTTATCTTCGTATGAATATCCCTTATCTCCTGTTGAACATTCTTGGGCACAATCCTACGGCTGATAAGCCAATCCTGCAGCTTCAGCGTATGGATGTCGATGGGAATCTCGGATTCCTAAACAGGAATAGAAAATTATCCTGGACATTTTCATGTGATTGTTTTCAAAACAAACTTACATTCATTTTTACTCAGTGTTTGTCCACGCAAGCTGTTTTCTAGAGCTGGAAATGGAAATGTCGATAACAACAATAAATAGCGATTTCAGCAATTTTACATTTTACACGTGTAAAAGATACAAATTTCTATGGTAATAAAAATTCTAAAAATAAAAGTTAAATTAGAAATACTTACATTATTTCCATTCTCACGAAAATACACAATTTTTTGTTAAATTTAATTTATCCTTTTTGATATCTGAGTTGTCATAGTGTAAACGGGTTCAAAGGACCTTATTAGTGCGATATATATAAACTATCGTTGTCATCGATCGATCGATGACTTCGGCCCGCTCGATCGGCTTGGCGTCCATATTGAACTGTGTATTTAAGGACTGGTCAAAATAGTGCGTTCTTTTCGTTTTTCACGTACCTAGATGTTATAGACTTGTCAAAATTTGTAGTATGTCAAACGCGTCATTGTTTGTTTGAAGTCAGATAGAATTGCTCGGTGTTTACTTGTTGTCCTGTGTCGTGGCTAAGAGATCGCGTGTGGATGCAAATAAACAAAACAGTTAAATTGGTTTCCTGGAACTTTGCACAAAGGCAGGTGTGACACAGTGACGTCAACGTTTTCGCGTTCGCGTCGGATCGCCGCAGACTCAAGCTGCCCAAACGTAATGAACCTCCAGAGCTGGGAGAAGGTCCTTCTTCAGTGGGTAAGTGCCGGAAAGTGGAAAGTGCAGCAGCCAATGCAAGCAGCTAAATACCTTTGCCCTTGCAGATCCACACGTTTGGATTCACGAAGTCAAAGCATATCACACTAGAGCAGACCGACATCGATTCGTTCTTCGCCTACTATGTGCAGAAGGCCCTGGTGGAGCCTGTGCCAGTGGTGGAGGTTGCGCTGCAGGCTCAGCCAACACAACACCCATCCCCCAACGAACCCTCTTCAGGAAAGTTGATGCCCTTGCAGGCGTTCCTTGGAGGTAATTACTATAGTTAACAGTTCATTAAAGAGATTTAATCATAAAACCAAACATTTTTTCATACTTTCTTCAGAAATGTATCCTGAATTTAAGGGACACATAGATGACCGAGGGCGACTGGCCGGGTCTGACTACCTTTATGTGTACTCGCTGCTCCTGCACTACAAGTGTGTGAAGCAGCCCAGCGCCTCCTTCCACAATATTTGCAAAACGCTGCCAGTTCTGACGCAGTCGTGCATCTGTGAATTCTTCCAGCAGACGATGAATAAACAGATGACGCGCGAGAACCTTAGCCAGGCTATCTCCGACGTGAGCAGCGTTTACCTGGCACAGCCAGGCGCTGCAGAGATCAACTCATGTCGACCCACCAGCTCCCAAAGTCTGGATAGCGACGGCAGTGGCCATTGCAGCAGTCTCGGCGAAGATACTTCGGAGGCTCCCATTGATTTCATCGGGCAGATCTCTTCTCCGTCGCCAAAGGCAATGCCGCCACCTGCGACGCCCAAGACAGAACTGTTGGAACAACGAACCAGAGAGGTGAGGGGCCTTCAGGCGCAACTAGAAGCGGAGCGTTACGAGAAAAACGTCCTGGAGGAGCAGATCCTTGAGAACGAACACCTCATTAAATCCCTGAGAAAAGGTGACTATAGAAAAGCATTAGTGGAAATTGTGCAACTGGCTAAGTTAAATGTACAATTTCTTTGCAGAAAACAAAGTAAAAAAATTGCAGCTGGCAAAACTAAAGGATTCCAGCGAGAATGAAGAGGAGGACTCGATTGGAAAATACGTTCCGAATGAATTCGATCATGTAGGTAGTAGTTGGCAGGTAGCGGGAATCATAAACTAATAAACTTTTACTCGAAATTCAGTTGAAATGCAGCCTGATGAAGGAGATCAGCCAGAAGGAGGCCATTATAACGGAGACCCGAGATAAGCTGCAGGATTTGCGCATTGAAAACACCGAGTTGCGAAGCAAGGTAGGATACGATAACTATAACTACCTGCCTCATCTGGCAGATATTGTTTAGTACATGAAAATTAACCATTTCCTTTCACTTTACTTCTAAATTTTAAATATATTTTAATAGTTTTATTATGTTTTCTTGTATTTAATAGCTTAAATCTTCGTCGGAACAACTGGTGGTATGCATGGATCGTATCAGGGAACTTGAGGTTCGCCAGGAAGAGCTCGTACAAGCTTTGTCAACAAAAGCCGATCAGGTTACCTGCCTGGAACGTGACAAGCAGGAGCTCGAGCAGTGCTTGCAAGTCGCCCGCGATGAGCTGCACAATCGGCGCGAGGTGCTCAACGCCTCCTCCGACCTGCTCGACTTGCCCATGTCGCCGAACACAACGCCCGAGAACCTGGCCGACTCGGTGATTGACAAGCAGCTGCGGGAGAAGGAGCACGAGAACCTCCAGCTGAGAGAAGAGCTGCAGGAAGTAAGCAAATCCCTGTTGGTCATCCTGGAGGATCACGGATTGGCGGTCTCATCTGTGGCAGACCATTCTTCGCAGTTGTCGTCCACCATTAGCTTTATTAAGGAGGAGTTGACCAAGTCAGTAAGCCTGATTAAGCTGCGTGATAGCGAGCTACTAGAGAGAAGCCAACTTCTCGATCGAGCACTTGCACAATGTGCAAAGCTAGTTGAACAAGGCCGTGAGCATGCCAAGGAACTGGATAAGATTAACGCACGAAACGAGCAGAAGCTAGCTAGTCATGTGTCTAGCCAACAGGCCCTGCAGTCGCAACACGACAAGCTCCTCCAATCCCTTAGTCATGCGAGCGATGAGTCTGCCAAGGCGGATGAGCACCTGCGGCAGATTAAGGTGCAGCTGTCCGAGAAAGAGGAGCAGATGAACCAACTGGGCAGCGAAATCGCTGAGCTACGCAAAAAGAACGAAATTCTCGAGAGTCGCACTAATTCCCTGATCTCCGAACGAAACAGCGGAGTTATGCAGCTTCATCAGGAGCAGCGCCGCCAGGAATATGTGCGTAACAAGTACACTCACTGCCGAGACCAGCTGGTGGCCCAGAGCTCAGAAATGGGTCTGTTGTCCAGTCAACTGAATGCTTCCAACTGGAACGACACGATTCGGAGAATAGACGACTTGATTGCCGCCAGGGAAGAGCTGCAGCAGCAGTACGATGCCCTTAAGTTGAATCATGTGAAGACCGAGCAGGAAGCCAGGGAGCTGAAGAATCGTCTACAGCTTGGCGTGGAGCTGCAGCAGAGTATGCAGCAGAGCCACGAGCAGCAGCAGGCAGACCTTCAGCAGCAACTGCAAGCGGTGAACGAGCAAATGGAAGCAATGCGGCAGCGCAATTTGCAATTCGTTGAGCAAATCCAGACCGATCACAACAACCAGCTGCATAGCTCCCAAAAGGAGGTGGAGAGCTTCCTGTCCCGAATCACTGCGGCCGTTAATGGTGGCACAGGCTCTGTTAAATCTGAGTATGATTGTCAATTGTCTAAATTCGAGCAGTTCGAATCTACGCTCGTTTCATCACTGCATCAGCGATCTCTGGAGGTGCAAGCCCTACAGGCGACGGTGGATCAACTGCGTGAACAGCTAGAAACGGTTCAACGGCAGAACGATTCGCTTCTCGAGGCGGAGACCCAGCAGCGAACTTCGCGAATTAATCAACTTATGCGACTTATGCAATCCCTGGAAGACAGTGCCGCAAAGTTACGTGCCACGCTGGTCCATAAGGATGCCGAGATTGCGGCTAGAAACCGGCATGTGACCGAACTGCAAGAACAACTGGCCAACGACCAAGCCAGCAGCCTTCTCATAAAGCAACTCAATGACACCATCCACAATCTAGAGCAAGTCAACGAAAAGCTGATCGATGACAATGCCAAGCTGCAAAACATGCACATGGACGTTAGTTCTTCATTGTTGGCGGTCAACGGCGATGTTGAGCGTATAACAAACGAACTGTCCAAGTGCCAGGCGAGTCTAACCGAGATGGCTGCATCGGATAAGCTAAAAGCCAATCAATTGGCTGAAAGCGACAAGGAGCAGCAGAACTTGCAATGTCAGCTGAACGAAATGACTGCCAAGTATTCCGAGTTAGAGCATCACATTGACCACTTAAGGACTTTGAAGTCAGAGTGTGAGAAGCGCTGCACAGAACTAGAGGAGAAGCTAGCGGCGAAGGAGTCTCAGTTGTCGCAACTTAACATTCAACACGAAGAACAGCTCGAGGGCTTCAAAGCAAAGCTAAAGGACGCCCAGTTTAATATCGAACAGCAGCGCCAGGCGATTCTGACCGACAGGGATGAGATCTACAAGTACAGGGCACAGCTGACGGATCTCGGTAAATCTCGAGACCAAACGCAAGAAGAGATGGCGAAGCTGCGCGGGCTATTAGCCGAAGCAGAAAAGGACAATCAGGAGCACCTACAAACAATGAAGAATTTACATGGCAATGAGCAAACGCTTGCCGAGAAGATGGATAAATTGATGGGCGAACACTCCGCAGAGCTGAGCCGGCTGCAAGCAATGCTCATGGACAAGCAAGCGATTACGGCCCAGCTAAAAACGCAGTTGGCCAGCGCCACAGAACTGGCTCAGGCGAGGGCCAAGCAATTGACACAGGCCGAGCTGGCGCAGGTCGAACTCACGGCTAGTTTGCAGCGAGAAAAGGCGATGATGGAACAGCTGCGAACTGAGGCCGAGGAGAAGAGTTCTGCTGCTTATGAGCGCATCGGAAAGATGGAGAAGTTGAGGGATAGCCAGGAACAAAAAGTCAGACAGCTGAACGATCAGCTAGCTGAAGCCGAGCAGCTGAAGGTGAGCCTTAACTTGGAGATTGGAGGCCTGAATTCCGATATTGAGCAGCGCAAGCGGCAGATGGCTGAGCAGGCTAATCAATTGAACGCCAAGCAGATCGAAATTGCCGAATTGGAAAGTCGTCTAAGGTCTGAGGCTGAAGAGCACACGCAGGTCAAGGCAGAGCTACAACTAATCACCGTAAAACTAGCCGAAGTCCAGAAGGAGGTGAATTCTGATAATGAGCAGCGCCAGCGCCAAATGGCAGAGCAGGCTAACCAACTAAGCGCCAAGCAGAACGAGATTGCCGAATTGGAATGCCGACTGAAGTCTGAGGCTGAAGAGCACAATCAGGTTAAGGTGGAGCTACAAGAAGTCACCGCAAAACTAGCCGAAGTCCAGCAGGAGCTGAATAGCACACGGCTAGTCCATGACACGCAACATTTCGAGCTGGATGAGAAGACGCGCGAGATGGAGTGTGAGCGTGCCGAGTCTGCCGAAAGAGTTCGCTTCTACCAGCGTCGCATCGAGTCACTCGAGGGGCAGCTGGCCGAGGTACAGGCTGCCAGCCAGACGCAGGAGCAGGCCGCAACCGATCTATGCACAACCTATAGCAAGGCGGATCGCCCCGCTGCCGCGTCGGACGACGATCTTGTTCAGTTGCGACAGGAAATGGCCAGAAGCAAGCTGGACTGCCAGATCCTTCAGGCCAAGTATCGTGAGACCAAGGAGGAAATCCAGCGCTGCGAGCAGAAGATAAAGGATCAGCGTCTGGAGATGGAGGGCAAGCTCGACAAGATGAAAACGAAGATGGTATGTCATTGTAGAATATTTAAATGCGATTCTAACACCAAAACGAGTTCTCTCAAGGTGCAATGCCCGGCCTGGTCAAGATGTGTTCGAAACGCATTTAGTTTTCTAATTCACCGGCTGTACTGCGCTTCCACATTGAGATTAGTTTCTGCCGTTGTGTTTCTTATGCACTTTACCGACCCCAGATGATCGAAAATTTGTTAAAAATCAGTAATTGTTATTTATTTTTGTTATCGTTTTGTTTTAATATATGTTTTTGTATGTGTTGTACTTTTTCTTTTGAAACTTTCCAAGGAATTTGGAATTTAAATGTAACTTACCCTCAAATTTAGTCAAGCAGATAAAGCTCCTGCTAAGAACATCTGGCTGTAAGAGGAAATATTAACAGGAACCTAGCTTCATATAAATTTGTTCTATTATCGAGTGTTTCCACAAATACTTGGCGAATATTTCTAAATTTTGACATCTGGGGGAAGTGCAGTCTCGTGTTAATTTGTTACCCATGATTGTGCATATCCTTGCTTACTACTAACTTGGCTAAAGCTAGGGGCGGATGTTATTGTTGGTAATGTAATCATTGTATGTGTGCCATTTAACCTGCCTTCGCTGGTCTTCGAAATTTATTTTAAATTTATAAAGTTCAACCTATATTCCGGAGGCAACATCAATGCCTTGGCTTCTCCAATCAGTCCAAAGATCACATAATATTTCAAGTACATTTTGTCATGATAGTTTTCACAACAATATAGGTCACATGTCATTGGTTTGCTATATAAGCTCTTTGTTCAAATGCCATAAAATGGAATCTAAAATCATTTCTTCCCTCTTCTCTATCTTTCTTTCTCCAATCAATTCCGCCGTAAACTCAACAATCCCGAATTAATCCTCATCCTCGATCCCCTATTCCTCCGGTTCCTATTGCTGCCTGAAGACCCAGACGCATATGACGGTCCACCCGCGTGCTCCTGGCGTCATAGGGAATAGCGGCGGCACAGGAGGGACAGCAAGGGCAATGATAGCAGCAACCGCAGACGCAGCGTCAGCGGCCGGGAACATGAACCAACTGCGCCGGCATAATGCAGGCATTCAATGCCGACGTGGTCGTGACCGCCGCTGCATAAGCACACGCGTGATTTTGTTCCTGGCCAGTACGCAGGCAGTATTGATGGGCATTTTGCACATGATTTTGTACCACAATGACGTTGACCTCCAGCTCCACTACCGCAATCCCAGTCAGTTTTAGACTGATCTGTAGCTGTTATGTTATATATTTTTGTAGTTTTGTTATTACCCGCTTTGGAATTCAATGTACATATGTATGTACCTAGTTTATATATTTAATAAATTTGCAACAAGCACATGCCTTCTCTGAAACGTTGCGCCTGCGCTTCATTTGTTATTGCTGTCCTCACTTTTGTCTCGCACTCACTCACACTCCACATATGTACCCATGCGGTGATCATTGATACACACCAAACGTAGCGCTCTTTGTATACTGCGGAGGTGACTCGCATGAAGGAGAAGCAGGAGCGGGATGCGGCCAGCAACAAGGCGGAGCTCGAAGCCCTGACTGCCCAGGTAATTCTAAAGCAAATAAACTTTCAAGAATGTGTTATTAATTCTGTTTCTATTTAGAATGTCAAGTACGAAGAGCACACACGCAAGCTGTCCAACCAGATTGTCCGCCTCAACGATAAAATCCTAGAGCAGCAGAAACAGCACGCCATTATAAGCACAAAGTTGCGCCATCTTCAGATGCAGCCGCAACCCAACGTGACCAAGGCTCCTGCATCACACCCCCTGGTTACTGTCAATGCCGGCTCAGCGGCTGCCACTGATGACTGGCAACCCTTTAAGCGACCCACCGCCCCGTCCTCTAACCTGACAATGGAGGATGAAGAGGGAGAGGTATTTAACAATACCTATCTGACGGACCTAAAGCTAGGTCGGGTTCCGGATATAACGTAAGAGGATCATGACACGACCAACCAATAGACTTTAATATATATTTTATTCTTACTACAGCGCCGAGGAGTTGAACTACCGAAACTCGTTGCAGCCGCCGCATCTGAAGAGCACCTATGCCGCCCAGTACGATATAAGCAGTCAGGATGAAGATCTCAAAGTAAGCACTAGCGCCACTAGAAGCTCAGCATTTGATAGTAGGAGCAGCTCGAACAGCACACCCTTGAAGGCGCAGCCAGCAGCCAAGAGGGCACAATGGGCACGAATCTGGCACAATCGCTCACGGAAATAGTTTTTTTTTATACAGCGAAAGGCGCCAAACTGGGCTCCCGAGGGTCTTTGGGCCGTTAATCTGCCGATAATGGCACACGGAGCTGAACCGCTGCTTAATTTATATACAAAATAAAATTTTTTTTGTTACCAGACACTTTGAAGACCTCACAAGGCCTCCGAAAAAAATAGGAATAGTTTTAATAATTCAATTTGTAAATAAGTAAGGACAACTCACGGCCATAAAATGATTAATACAGAATATTTTCATTACATTTTTATATTCCGATTCTCTCTTTTTCTGAGAATACAACCCTCTAGATTTTCTATTCCTGAGCAATTGTCCCGTGCAAACTGTGAAGTCCAGTGTTTGTAGTGATTATTTTGTCTCTAGTTATTGTTTTTTGTTGATTGTGTGATTTGTTCCAACTAATAATCCTGTTTTTGTCTATTGTTTAATATGTCTCACTTTATTTTAAAGATAAACCGTAATTGCTTGTATATTCATTTGTAGGATGGAACCCACAGCCTCGACGACAGCATGTGCGCCCTGCTTAGTTCAACGGGCACCGGGACACGCAAAAAGTCTTTGGGCACCCACTACAAGCGTCCCGGACCGCCGACGCCTAGCAAGAACGGTGGTCGGCTCTCCTTTGGCAGCTCGGAGCCGCCGCGTGAGGTTCTGCGGGAGTGCAGTGACCATAATAGCAATTCCAAGACACCAGCGCGCTTTAAATTCCTGACAACACGCTTCAGCGTCGGCAGCAGCGGCCTGCCCCGGGATGAGGTAAGTTTCCGTCCGAAAACAAGTAGAATTGTTGTGAGATTCAATGTTTTGGTTGTTGGTAGATTGTGTATGTGCCCACTTGGATTATGTCTTGTATTAAATGGGAAGAATTATATCATAGAATCTTTAGAGATTACTTTATAATCAACGGACAGAGCTAGGAAAAGCATTAATTAAACAGTTTCATTTACTAAACGCACTATTTTGAGTCAGTTTGTGAGTATTTATCAATAATTCAGTCTAAGCTCGCGTTTTTAAGTGACTTGATGCACCTTTTTTGCGATATTTTCGTTTAACTAAAAACTAATTAAATTAATGCTTTATGTTTCAACTAAAGTTTTGCCATATTTACAATAGAAATACCACAGCATGGGGCCAAGTTTAGTTCCGTTTCGTGTCAGAATGTTCTCTGCAAGTTAGTGCCTGTCTTCAATATGGTTGCTTCTGTGTAAATTGTCTTCGTCTTTGTCAATGTGCGCTTCTATGTGGCTCAATGGAGCTGGAAGTTAACAACAACAAAATACCAAATACCCCTGGCATCTCCCACAGCTGCCTCAACGCAAGCGGTCGAATATATTGACTCGGCTGCAGCGGCGCAGATTACAGCGTCAGGTGGCAGATACGTTTTGCACGTCAACGCCTCGCAAGAGCCGCTCCTACTATGATCGGCAGCGTCTGATTGACACTGTATATTCGGACGAAGAGCAGATCGAATCGGCGGACCAGCAGACAACTCCACATCTGTCCAATGGAGCACTGTTAGCCATAACCCAAGGGAATACCCGAAGGATTTCTGCTTCCGCTACCGCCACGCCCAAACGTCAAGCTCGCCTCCCGCTTTACCTGCATGGAAACGGAACGACGAAGATTGGCATTTCTGGCGAGCGGTTGCGACAGCGGCGGAAAATATGCCGAGAACGGATGGCCCGGTTCGATAAGGACCGACCTCTCGACCAGGTTCGGCTCTCCGATCGAATTTCTTGTTCGCGGAGGGCCTCCCAACTTCTAATGGGCAATACGGTTGTGCTGGACGATGGAAGAGGAAGGAGATCATTGATAGGCGTCACATTTAAGGTGGATGATTCGTTGCAGCTGCAGGTACAGCAGTTTGAGGCTGACAACATGTCCAACTGGACACCAAACAATGAGATCAGTGAGGTGGAAGACTGTCGTTTCGAACAGCTGTGCAAGCAGAAGATGTCCACGGCGCCTTTTCATGTGGAGCCAGCAGTGGTGGCTGATTTGCAGTCAGTTGGAAGTGGGCCCGTCTTCCGGACCCTTACATCCAACGAGTGGCAACGAGTGGTCCTGGCAGTGTCGGGACTCTCGGTCATTGCAGCGCTGTTTTCGCTGCTGGTACGGGCATGGGCATAGGAAAACCAAAGCAGTTGAAATCTCTCAATACTATTCCTGAATCCAATTGTTCCTTATATTCTTGTCGGCTGTTTAATTGCAGAACTCGCCACCCAAGAGACGGCTCAGCAACATGTTCAAGCGCAAGGAGCGCCAATAATGTATATAAATGTAAATCAACAGAAAAAAATTAAAATAAAAAATATCTATGTATAAATATTGACAAAAGATTTACCTTAGTTTTTATCTGGGGCCATTGGTGTATGCATGGATCAACTTCAGTTGTAACTTGTTACAGATTAAAACCGTTATTTTTACATAATTAAAACAAAATAAATAAAGTTGAAGTATCAATTTTTGCTAGTTTTATATTTTTTATTTTTACACTCATTAAAAAGCCATTTTGAAATTTTATAAGCAACTATAGGTTGGAAGAGAAGATTAATTTGATTTTTAATAATTATTTTAATTTGGAATTATTTAAATATTCAATTATTTAAATTGTTTAAGTCGATCTAACAGACTATGGCAGGATCAACTCGTCTGTTCATTAAAATGACCAAGAAGAAAACTTTATTTTTGGTAATAAAACAGTTTGCAATACGAATGCTATTTATAATTATTTTAATAGAATTACAAAATGAATCAACAAATTAAATTAAATTGCAAGAATTGCTACCTTTTAAAAGATTGCGCAAGTAAAATGATATCCTGTAAAACTTCGTTATCGATAGTAATATCGGCATTTCCCCAGTGTTATCGTTATCATCATCCAGGCTTAAACTTAGTGTGAGTTCGGTCTCACTGGACAAAAAAAAAAGCGGGAAGCCTTCAAAAATAAACAAATTTTATGATTTTGTAAGATTGTTGTTATATTTTGACGTATGCGACCACCGCCAAAAAAAGGCGCTGCTAAGCGTCCAAAAAATGTAGCCAAAGCAACTTCGGCCTTCGTCGACGACGACAGCTCAGCTTCCCAATCATCAGATGATGTCACCGACTATGGTTTGGAATTTACAAACAGCCAGCTAACACTACAGGACGCCACCAATCGACGCTGCTCGACGATGCGGAAGGATACATCAACTGAACGAAGAACCCGAGCAGCTAACCGAACCGCTACCAGCGAAGAAGACATCGAAAATCACTCGCCGGTACGCAGTTCCCCAAGGACTCCTCAAAGCAGAAAACAATTGCAACAACAAAGTATTGCCCAGCCGCAGGCAGCACCAAAAGTCGATGTCAGTGGGGCTCAGAGACGAAAGAAGCGCAGACCAATGAATCATAGGATAAAAATGGAGAGGGAAATCCGAAAGCTTCAGGCTAATGCAGGCCTGCTAATTCCCCGGCTGCCGTTCTCGAGATTGGTACGAGAAATAATGTTTGAGTTGGCTGGCTACGAGGCAGGGATGCGGGTCACTGAGGGAGCCCTCCAGGTGATGCAGGAGTCATCGGAACTGTATTTGACGCATCGACTGCAGGACTCGTACCTTCTAACGATGCACCGCGGCCGCGTTACGCTGGAGGTGCGCGACATGGCCCTTATGGCGTTGCTGTGCAGTCATGATCGCCTTCGTTAGTATTAGGTATGTTTAAGTTGGTTGTCGTTTTAAATTTAGTTATGAAAATGTACAAGAACAAAACATGTTAACATAAGTAATTTTAAATAATTTACAACACAATTAATTGTCCACTCAGCATAAATAATTGTGATTAGCTTTAGACACGTTTGATTATTAATTAAAAACAAAAATACCGGGTTTTCAAATAAGTCCTATTGTATATTTTCTGTTTTTAAACAAGGGGTAAATCAAAAACTAAGCAATCGTTCCGTGCAACGATATCCTTAAGCGTTTCTAGGCCTAAGCTGAATAGTCATTGGCAATAGCTGTGGCATCGGTATCGTCTCTGAACATCTGAGCCACTTGGGCGCTGGGCAGGATCTTTTGGGAGCTACCAGTCTTCGTCTTGCGCCAGATATCCCACTCGACCGGGTGCATTTTCTTCTTGTGCGAGTGCATGTTCGCGTTGGAGTTAAATGTTCGTGGACAGAAGGGACACTTGTACAGCGGCTCACCGGTGTGCTGTGCCATGTGCTCCTGGAAGGACAGTTCATGTACATTTTTGTTCAATGAATATTTTAAAAGACTTCCTACCTTGAGGCTGATATCCTTCTTAAATGTCTTGCCACACTGTTCGCAGGTGTAGATCACATTCGAATGAGAGTAGCGCTTGTGGCCAATCAGCGCCCGGGAGTTCTTACAGCTCTTGCCACACTCGGCGCAAATGAACAGTTTGCCCTCGTCGTTGTGGCGCCTCAAATGCTGCTTGAGGTTGTCCTCGTCCTTCAGCCAGCTCTCGCAATCCGGTCGCGGGCACTTGATGCGCGGTCCGCTCTCCTCGAAATGCAGACGAACGTGCTTTTCGAAAACGGCCTTATCCTTGATCGTCTTGCCGCAGACATGGCAAATGTTGGCCGCCTTGCGATGCTGCATACTGATGTGGACTTGCATATGATACTCCGTGGCGAAACTGCGGGGAGAAAAACATAAGAATTTTGTACCATTTAGAATATTGCTTAGGAGGCAGAGAAGGAAATACGCACGCATTGTGTTTGGGACACTGGGGGCAGATAAATTTGCGCTCGTTTACAGGCACATGGGAGCCCTTATGTAGCTCGAGCAGATTACGACGCGAGAAGCGCTTGCCACAATCCTCACACTGGAAGTCGCACTCCTCGTCCGGCACGTGGTGGACCAGCCAGTGGGCACGCAAAACACTCGAGTTGGCGAACACCTTGCCACAGTCCTTGCATCTGTAGAGAAGGAAATATAAATAAATTACTAGAAGCGCTAAAAAGAGGAATTAAATTAAGACCCACTTGATGTACTCCGGGTTTTCATGCCTCCTCGCATGCTCCTGGATAAGACAGCGCTTGTTGAGCTTACGCCCGCAGCATTTGATGTACGGCCGTTCGTCCGGATGCTTCTCCTTAAAGTGTTCGCGGATGCCGTCAAAGTCCTCGGCCAGAAAAATGCACAGCTCGCAGCCCATGACTATGTATCGCTTGATTAGTTCTTCATCCTCCTTGCAGAACGGCGGCAGACGCTCCATCTTAAATATTCTCTTGGCCGGTCCGCGCTTGGCTGCAATTTTATCCTTGACCTTCCTGCCCGCCACTCCTGTCCGTTTCGTCTTGGCCGGCTTGGCCACCTCGCGCTTGCGTTTGCGACCACTTCTGGTTACAATCAGGTCCTCGGCATCCTCGCCATCATCGTCGTCGTCCTCATAGTCCTCGTCGCGATCATCATTGTTTGTATCGTCGGCACCGAAATCTAATTCGGGAGTCTCCCGCTCCGTCTTAATGTCCAATTTGCTATCTTCCGGGGACAAGCTCTGGCCGAGATCTAGCTCATCCAGTGGATTCACATTCAGCTGGGCACTAACATCGTTGTCCACGGCCAGCACATCGGCCGGCATCAGCACCTCCTCCGGCCAGGAGGTGTTCACCATCTCCGGATCCTGCTTGAACTTGGAGGCGGTGGCATAAATGACCTGCGCCTCCTGTATGGACACGTAGAACTGGTGGAACTCGGACACCTGCGTCCAGCAGACATTGCAGATGACCTTCGATATCTCGTCGTTGGGCAGCAGCTGAGGGGAAGCGAGGGAGGGAGATCGGATCAGGATCATACCAGATATCAAAGTCAGGGGTCCCGTGAAAATGGGTAAATGGGTGAGGTGAGGGCAGGCAGCCTTACCTCGAACCAGAAGTGCTGTCGCAGCACCTCCGCAACCTTGTTGTCCGCCGAACCCGCATCGAAGATCTGCAGACACATCTGGGCTCCGCTTACACCGCGTAAACACAGGCGGCAGATCTCCATTTTGCATTTATTTAGGAAAATAAAACTATAATAAAAAGTAGTAATTTACATAGCGCAGCGTTGGCGATGGGACTTCTGCTTATCGTTGGGCCGTGCGTGAGTGGCGGCCAATGGTCTTACTTTTCTTGGTTTCTCCACTTTGGTCACTCTAGCCTTTTCGCTGTATATCTCCGGAAAATGCAGAAATAATAGTCGGAAAATGAGTAAACCAATAAATAAAGCAAAGGAACCGGCGGCGGCTGCCTCTGCCAGCATGAAGGTGAGCGCCCTGAAGATCTGCAGCCCAACAGCCCAACTGGAACATTTTATTTTCAGCGAATAAGCGAGAAAAAGCTGGAGGCCTTTACGGTGGGCACGTTCTCGAAGCGGCAGCTGTCCAAGAAGGAAATCGAGGAGCAAAAGAAGAAGGAGGATGCGGCTGCGGCGGCACACGTAAGTTACTGGTTGCCCCGATCCCCTGTTCTTCTAAAATCACACTTGGTTCTCCTCATCAGGCTTTTGTTGAGTTCGTGGAGACATTTCAAGATGCGCCCACTCCCTCCTCCAAGGTGTGGGTCAAAGCCGGCACCTACGATGCGGGATCGCGTCGCGAGGACAAGACGGAGAAGGGGAAGCTCTACAAGCCTGGCTCCAAGTTACTGGAGAAGAGCTCCGCTGAGAAGGCTGAGGAGTATGCCAAGGTTTTGGCTTCGGATCTCAAAAAGGATTCAGGACCGCTGAAGAAGAAAAATCAGGAAAAGAAGAAGAGCAACTTGGAGCTCTTTAAGGAGGAGCTCAGACAGTAAGCCAAACAATTACTAGTGTCCCAGTAGAGCTCTCTAATACAAGCTAAAATTTTAGAATACAAGAGGAACGTGAGGAGCGACACAAGTACAAGCACCTGGCCGTATCCCATGCCCCACCAGCTCAGCAGCCAGCGGCCCCAGCTCCAAGCAGCAGTGCCTCCGCCTCCGCCTCCCAGGCGTCCAACAGCTCACGGGACTCTGGATCCTTTGATACCGGCGATCCGAACACGACGAATCTTTACCTGGGCAACCTGAATCCCAAGATATCCGAGCAGCAGCTCATGGAAATATTTGGGCGCTATGGCCCTTTGGCCAGCATCAAGATTATGTGGCCGCGTTCCGAGGAGGAGAAGCAGAGAGGTCGCAACTGCGGCTTTGTGGCCTACATGAGTCGCAAGGATGCCGAACGGGCGCTGAGAACACTCAACGGTCGCTACATCATGGGCTATGAAATGCGTTTGGGATGGGGTAAGGTCGAAATTGTATTTCAAAAACTCGGAGAACTGATTTTCAGCTTTCAATCTTCCTTTCGTTAATAGGTAAGACTGTGCCCATTATGAACACACCCATATTTGCCCCACAAGCGCTGCTGGAAATGACTCTTCCGCCGCCGCCATCTGGTTTACCTTTTAACGCCCAGCCGCCGCCAAGCGAAGCCGACGTTTTGCCCAAGAAAAACTACAAGGAGTTTGATAAAGAGGAGGACAAGGAAAATATGGAAAGGGTAAGCATATTATCCTTCTTTTAGCTTCAGAAAATATCGTCTTATACATCTTGTATTTTTTAGATACTCGCCAAATGCGTCGTCAAAGTCCACATTCCCACAGAGAAGTACGGGCTGCTAGGAGACCTTCTGCATTTTATTGAAACTAAATGGCATTTTGTACGTTCACAGAGCCGTGCTCAACGTTATTCATCGCATGATCGAGTTTGTTATCCGCGAGGGACCCATGTTTGAGGCTTTAATCATGATTCGCGAAATGGAGAATCCATTGTTCTCGTTTCTGTTCGATAATGAGAGTCCTGCTCACATATACTACCGCTGGAAGCTCTTCTCACTTCTGCAGGGAGACACGCCCAATGAGTGGAAGGAGAATGAGTTTCGTATGTTCAAGAATGGGCCAGTTTGGAAGCCGCCGATTGCCAATTTCTACACCCAGGGAATGCCCGATGAGCTCGTGGTGGATCCCGATGCTCCGGTGGTGCACAAAGGCGCCTTGTCTAATGCGTATGTTTTAACAATGAAAAGCTGAGTACTTAATATCTAATTCTTTTGATGCTTAAACAGTCAACGTGATCGCCTTGAGGATTTGATAAGACACTTAACTCCTGAACGCTCCCGCATCGGCGATGCAATGATCTTTTGCATTGAACATGCCGATGCTGCTGACGAAATATGTGAATGCATTGCCGAGTCTCTTGGCAGCCTCAAGACGCCGGCGTCAAAGAAGATTGGTCGATTGTATCTGATCTCAGATATTCTGCACAATTGCACGGTTAAGGTGGCCAATGCATCTTTCTTTCGCAAATCGTAAGATTTTGATTGCTTTTCCATTTTTTTATTTTTTCCTAATGAAACCTTTATTTTCAGCGTGGAGAAACAATTAATGGATATATTCGAAAATCTGCACAGCTATTATTCGAACATTGAGAGTCGCCTGAAAGCGGAGGGCTTTAAATCCAGAGTCTGCAATGTCATTCGCACCTGGGAGGAATGGACAATCTATCCGAAGGAGTTTTTGGCTCAGCTAAGAGCCAAATTTCTGGGCAAACCGGTTCGTTACGAGGTCTTCCTTTGTAGGTTCAATATTTATCATTATTCTGCTTTGATTTCAGTATGTAATGCCCGCCAGTTCATCGCCTCAGGCAGAGGAAACACAATCTGAGGAGGCTTTGGAGGAAGATATCGATGGAGCCCCACTCTCCGGTGAGGAGAAGGATGACGAGGACCTGGATGGTGTCCCGCTGGACGGTGCTGCCTTGCTCAAGAGTGCATTGAAACGGGCCTTGCCTGACGCTACAACGCCACAGCGAGGAACCCCTAAAAAAGACGAGTACCTCGATGAAATAGATGGCGTACCACGTAAGAGTCTCTATTAGGTTTTTAAAAATCCTTTTGATTTATCAAGAAATTCAATACATTTCCAGTTGATGAGGACTTTGACGGTGTGCCCCTCGAAAAGGAAAGTAAGCCCCACGTTAAATTGCCAGGATTTATACCCTCAAAGTGGGAGACTGTTGACCCGCAGCAAGTGGAAGCCCAGGCAATTACCACCAGCAAGTGGGACACTCTAGATCCGCCGGATCCGCCAAAGTTTTTTAGCTCCGATGAAGACAGCGAGGATGACAACTCCCAGAAGTATAGCGATGAGAAACGCCAGAAGCTGCGGGAGATAGAACTGAAGGCCATTCAGTACCAGGACGAACTAGAATCGGGCAAGAGGCGAGTGGAGCCGGGGTGGACGGTGGCTGAGCAAGTGGAGTATTTCCGCAAGCGATTGCTTAAACAGGTTTGTTTTTTATAGTTTCTAAAAAGTAAATTTTTATTGTATGAAGACAATTTCAGGACTCGAGATCTGATTCTGTGGTGGAGTCTCCCTTGAGTTACATGCATGCGAAATCAAAGAGCTCCAAGCACAGTGAAAGCCCCGCCCAGTCAAGCAGCAGCTCATTGAAAAGGTCCCATTCGCCCTACGCCATCGCAGAGACCAAGCGTCGCGACTACTCGCCGGATAACCCTCGTTCCTCCAAATCCTCCAAGCGCAATCGGTCACGCAGCTCGTCCGGATCACCGAAACGGTATACAGAGCGATCAGCGCGCAGCTCCCGTAGCTCACGGAGGTCCACGTCTCCGTACGCCTCGCGGTCTGCGCGAAGAGATGATTCGCCTCCTTCGAAGCATGGCAGCGATAAGCACAAGCGCAAGCATAGGCACTAGATTTTATATTTTGGACTATTTATGAGAAGATTTAATTATATGTGGATTCCAGATAAAAACCTTATCATTCGTTGGTTTTAAATACACAGTATATATATTTTTTTATATTAAAACTAAGTGGTTCGTTAGGATGTGGGACACATGCACAACACGGCACAGGAAGTTCGATTCCGCTCTGCGAATTTGCCTAAAAACACGTATCTATGCAAGCTATTTCAATGAATATGAACCTTAAGGAAAGCCGGCCGACCAAACAATGGAATCCCACCCAATCCCGGACCATCCTCAAACTACCTGAACCGAGCCGAACTGAACCGAAAGGCTATCCAAAGCAGTGGTGATTATCATAGGACGAAGAATACATGGATTTTGCTTAAAAGTAGATGCGAACAGCCTCCTCGGCATTCTGCTCCACGGGACAGTAGGGACACTTGAGTATGTGCCCATTGCTGAGCTTGTGGAGGGCGTCGTTGGAGATGACATGGCCGCACGTTAACTTCTTTGGCGGATTGTCCTCGGAGGTCTGCTGACGCAGAATGGGGCAGGCGAAGATTGAGTGGAAGCGAAATTCTGGCTGCAAATCGATCTCAATGGGTAGCTCATCGCAGCCGTTCCACATGCTCAGCACCTGGCGCGACTGCATCACCTGCTTGATGTTAAGCAGGGCGGGCAGGGCAGTGCATCCGGCATTCACCACGACGGACAGGGCCGAGTTCTTGCTGATGCCCAGCAGCTGGCAAGCGTCCTTTAGGAATATGAACGATAGCTCGGTCCACATCTCTTGGCCCAGGAAGTGCTTGTACGGCGAATTCTCCAGTCCGCTCGGCAGATATATGAAGCTGGCCATCAGATTGGCTATCTCGTGCTCGTAGCGCACCGCAAACTTCTTGAAATTAAGCCGGGCATAGCAGATAGCCTCGCGCTGCGAATCCAGGCCGTAGGACACCAGTTGCATGAAGCGCATGCGGTGCAGCCGGAACTCTATTAGCGAGTGCCGGTCGCTCAGTTGCTGCGAGTAGATCTTGGCCCACTTGAGGGCGTCGGTAAGGTCCCTCTTCTGTATCTTCACCCACATGCTATAAATGGCGGCAAACTCCCGCTCCGAGTCGAACACATCCTGGGCGTGATTCTCGGGCATTTTGCACTCCCGGATCAGGGTGCGGGCCACCTCGTCCATGCCCTGGCGGCAGTAGTGCTTGGCGATAGCCTTGTTCAGCAGCATCAGGTTCTCCTCGTTCTGCAGAACGTCCACGCGCATGGTGGAGGTGAAGTCGGCGCTGAAGTTGCGGTCAATGGCCTTGCCGATCTTCGAGATGGAGCCGTGTAGATCGCGGTGGTCCGTAGACAGCTTCTGTACTCGATCGTTGCACTTGACGATGGCATCTCTGATGATCTCCATCTGACGCTCGGTTAGGCGCTGCGGGGCAGTGGGCTCCGTCTCTACCTGCATACTAACTCCGTCACCCATAGGATCGTCCACGCTGGCTGGAGTCGCATTCACCTGTGTGCTCGAGTTCAGAGTGGTCACCGCCTGCTCCGCCTTGCCCAGAACCTTGACCAGCTCCGACATCAAAGTGGCTATGTCCCCGATGTCCGCCGAGGCATTTTCGTGCAGCTGCTCCAGCTTGGTCACCACTCGGGTCAAGTCCTTCTCCACAGACGCACAGCACTCGTTGTCCATTGTTTGCTCCAGTTTCGTCGAAGAAAACAAAAACCAGCCACGCCAGACGCGTGATTTATCTTCGATATCCCAGTGATTCGAGCGCAGGTATGTTGTCCGTTTTACACGCCAAAGTCTTTGCGTTAATCGGTGGGACAGCGTAAAATGCGTATTTATAAATTGTTAATTTTATAACACAAAGGAAAGCACAGTATGACCCAAAATCGTTTTTCCAGAATTGCGATTTGTAAACCAATTCCACCGTCGCATACCTATCGATATTTCGATTGGCAAAGTAATGTTTGCTGGTCACGCTGGCTTTCGGTATTTCACGCGAAAAATTTGAAATGGTCCGTTTGGCAGTTGGAAAAATCAATTATTGTTGCCCCTGCTTGCCTGGCAGAGAAACTTATAACGACAAACAAACAGTTTGAAATTAGCCTTAATTAGATAAGGAACGAATCTTAAATTAAAACTTAGCGCATACACCAACGAAACTGGTAAATATTAAAAAAAGATTTGTGTTTCTGAAAGCCAAAAGGAATGCCAAGGACCCAATGTCAACGCTTCCAATTCATAATTTTAAAAATAAGTGATGAGTACACCTTTTAAGCCAAACGACATTGAACCCCCTTACAATGCCGTGCCTCCAAAAATAAAAACACTAATTGGTCATGCCGAGAGCATGGAAGCTCTTGCCCCAAAGCAAAAAAGAAACAAAAACCCGGGTGGCTGGGTTGAAGAGATGGTGCAGCATTAGAAAAGTAAAACAAGAAAGCACGATTAAAAAGTTTTACTTTCGTCCAGTGCCAGTCAGTGCGTTTGAAAGCGAAATGGAAATTGTTGGGGAGCCATAATACTCGCAAATGTCTATATTGCCGTGTATCTCTTGGCGCTCGCGTGTGATAACAAGAGCGCAAAAGCTGCGAAATATAAAAAAATATGAACTATATGTAAATACACAGTAGCGGGGATGAGAATGAAAGATACTTTTCATGAAATAAAATAACAAAATTTATTAGTTATTTAAAGTAATACAAAATAGAGAAATAATATTATAGGGAACTACTTTATTAAGTACCAAAAAAGTATACAGATTGATGTATTTATAATTGTATCTAAAGTTTAGTTTATATTAAACACATTATAGTCTTCCTTATAAGGTCAAAACCCGACGTTAGTTAAAGGTACATTCTCGTTTCTAAAACCCCACAAGTAATAATCCGTTTTCTAAAGTATTACCCGATAAACAAGTTCAAATTAAATGTTATAAAAACATATAATACGATCTAAAATAAATACTTTTCTTAACAAATTCTTTCAACTATAATGTTGTAGCCGCTGTCGTATAATTAGGTGCTAGAAGAGAGAGCTCTCGGACATACCAAATACCCGGTGCAGGCCCAAGCTGCAAATCACTTTGTCGCACTCATCATCGGTCGGCCCGATCTGGCCAAGACGGGAAAATATAAGGGAAAATAATGCCGACGACGTTTATGAGGAAAAGCGGAAAAGCGTGAAGGCGGAACAGCCGAATGGCTTTCGTCGGGTCGTCGTGTCGGGGCTGCCTCACATCTGATCTGCGAAAATTCGCTAATAGTTTCAAAAAATTGCCTGGCCAGTTCGGGAACAACATTCAAACTTTGCGTAAGCACTTGCTCCGCCCAGCCCCCGGTTCCCAGCGTCCAGGAAGTGGTGTCCATAGCGAGATTGAATCGTTTTCTTTGGAGAATGAGGAGCATTCAATATTATTTATGTGGACATTAATTGCGTAGAGCCCCTGGGTGATTTGTGTTTTGTGTGTTGCAGAAAGAAAAGTGAAAATAATAAAGAATTATTAGACGACGGTCCGAGAAGACCGAATTGCGCGAGCTAAAAATAAAAAATATCGGGACCGCTATTTATGTAATAAACTTTTTTGTTTTCCCGCAACAATATTCAAATGTATATAGCCGAGAATTAATGTTTGGGTGCCCAGTGATGTGAACTGAAGCGTGTAACCACATAACGCATCTATGTATCTTTCAGATAATGCTTTAAACGTACAGAATCGAAACAGCCAGCATGAGCCAAAGTCAAAGTTAACCAAAAAGCTGGAACTACCGCATACAGCTTTGCAGAGATTTGCCACCAACGAACCAAACAGATCAGGAATACCGAAGCAGAGTTGCCTTAGGACTTAGCTTTAATAGCCACCCACAGCCACACACGAATCGGAGGCCCACAAGCGATCCCAATCGAAATGCCCGCGACAGCCACGTCGAAGCAGCGCCCCTCGCATGCCTCCGCCGGCGAGGAGGGCCAAATGACCCCCAAAAAGACGGCCCTGATCATTGTGACCGTCATCGGATGCATCGCCATTCTCTGGCCAAAGGTGTTCCACCCCATGATGTTCGGCGGTGTTCCGCCAGCGCCAGCCAAGCAGAATTTTAAGGATCAGCGCGGACCGGGAGGTGAGTTTTATGATTTCCGTAAAAATGGGTTTGTAATCTTATTTAGAAGTCTGCCACGCAGTGATAACTGATCAGTTTTACATTTACGGATCTATTTATTTAATTTAATAATTTGGTTCTTTGACTTGAATTCAAAATATTTGAAAAGACTTTTTATTTTTAATATAATGATATTTTTTTTTAATTAACATATTTATAAAAAAGGCAATATGCTGATCTAAAACTGATCTCTTCGTTGCAAACTTCTATCAGGAAATGACATAATTTAATGGCCGCACATTTACCTTTACTCGATTATTATCTTATTTATTCTTCCTTTATTATTATTATATTAAAAACAATAATTTTAATTTATTAATCATTATTATTATACTTTTGTTTGTTTATTCCCACATCACATCTGTGGGTGTGCTTTTGTGTTGGCTGTTGGTGTTGTGTAGGCTGTTGTGACGTCGTTCTTGACAGGGAGCAGTTCGTGAATATCTCGAAGAAGGACAGTATTGAGCCCTTTGGCCCGCATTTGTATCGAAAACAGATCAACGTCTATACGGGCGAAATTAGTAGGTGGCTCTTGGAATCTGGTTATATCCACTAAGCATAGTTTTTGCTTTAGTAAAACCACCAAAAGTGGTAGCAAAGGCGAATCCCCCAAAAGCAGGTGCTTGCAGCCTGCATCTATAAATGTAAAGCATTTCCAATAACAATCAACATCAATTCAAATATAAGTTTTTTAAGATGTTGTTTATTAATTACGCTATACATTTCCGCATTAAATGTGTATTTTAAAACGCTTTTAATAATACAACCATCAAATGATTTTCATTATAAACAAATTGTTTGCAAACAAAACAATTTACGTTGAAAGCGTTCAATAAAAATACAATTGTTCTAATATAAATACAACTATTGTTTATATAAAGTTACTAAAACATATTCTTTACACAATTTTAATTATGTTACCATTAATTTTATGCTTTTCCTCAGTTTTCCTTAACCCTTGTTTACTGTACTTGCCTTTTTTCCTAACAGAATTTTGTGTTTTATCTAACAAAGTTCCAGGGAAATTCACGGTTAATTAATCAAAATGAAATCTTTCTTAGGCCTGCGCCAGGAACGTCCAGCCCACCTGCATCCGGAATCCATCTATCAGGCCATGCGTGAACGTGGACGCGCCATACCTGCCACGCCCACGGTTCCGATCCTGGAGCGAAAGAGCTCGCCCAGCAATCCGCCTCCGCGCATCGTCGACGGACGGGTGAGTTGCGATTTGCATTATTATTATTCTTTGGAGTCCGCAATCTGTTTAAGAAACCGCATTTCGGACTTGTGTATATTTTTGTTGACCACGACAGTCGCGCAGCGATTATGCTGTTGTTGGGGATGAGACATCCGTGCTCGCGTTGGAACTCATTTATAAATAGCCAACGTTTATTTTATTTGGATTTGGGTTTTGTTTTTATGACACTGCACGCAAATTGAAGGCAGAGCACAGAAGACAGAAGACGGGCCAAAAGAAAACACAAAAAGAAACTGTAAAGGATGAGTGGGAGAGCGGCAGAATGTACATATTGAACTTGTGCCAAATTTGATGCGCCAGTTCCATTTTGGTTTGCTCTCGTCGCCAGAATCGAAGAGAACAAATCAGCTGTCAAAGAAAAAACATAAAACATGGGGCGGATACGTGATTTTTATGATCACAGAGCAACTATGGATTTCCCAAAGTATGTAATCTGTGGAATACTTGATTTGTTGGGAATCTTTTAATACGTATCTGTGGGGGATATCCTAGGGACTTTGAAACTATAGGTTTTTATAGTTATTTATAATGAATTATTATTAAAAAACACATGGGGCGGATACTTGATTTTTTCTGAAAATGAAGTGGCAAATATGGTTTATGTTTAAGAAATCTGTTGGAATCTGAACGGAGGTTTGCTGAAGATCTTTATAGATTTATAGGGGATATCTTTATTTATTTTTTTTTTAATAAAACCTAATTAAGTTCATCTTATTGTTAAAATTTTGTATATATTTAATCTTTTCCAGCCTGGACCCATTCCTGGCATGAGACCGCCCATGGGAGCCGGAGCCTTGCATCAGCCACAACAGCGAGGCAGTAGCATGGGCTTCCTAATGCCACTATATACCATAGGAATTGTGGTGTTCTTCGGCTACACGATAATGAAGGTAACTACGAAAGACTCTTTCTGATGGCAGAAGCAAGGATACTGAAACCTAACCTTTATCTCCCCAAAGATCATGTTCAAGAAGCAAATACCGAATGCTCCTTATGGACCAGCTCCCTCGGATCCCGCCTTCCGGCAGGAGGTCTTCGGGCAGCAGAACCACAGCCAGGTGGAGGACTTGGGCAGCAGCAAATTGGGTAAGTGCTATGTCCTCACAAGGATTACTCTTGTAGTTCAACACAAAAATACAAATACAAACTCATAGCCACCGCTCAAATCAAAAGTCAAAATCTAACCGAAAAAAAAAATATATCCATTTTGTACTCTTTTGCTTCCGCCTGCGCACACCCGCACACCACACGCACAACCACCTGGCGATCAGGCTGGCGCGAACATCAAACAAGTAAGCCAGTTAGATGGTTCCCGATGACCGTAGAGTTCCGCATCCGTTCACATCTTCAGTTTTCTAGACCTCGGCGGAGGCCGCCTCTTGATTTTTGAAAAATATGTCCTCCTCATTTGGTTTAGTACCTTAGCCACTATGTGTTTTTTTTTTCCTATTCATTTAAGTAGTAGATGTACTTACTCTAGATGTTGTGCCACATAAATATATATATGTATACGTAATTACTAACCCTAAATCCGAATCCGAATCATGCCCCATTGAATATGTTATGTGCCACTTCTCCCCGTGTGTGTAAATACCCTTAGATTCTCTAGTTAGTTTCGGCCCAGAATATCAATCTCAAAGCCAAATCGTACGCCAATTTTATAGGAGGAGGAGGAGGAGGAACCAGAACCGTGGCCGTAAAGTCGCCGGCAGCCAAGGACACCGGCAAGGAGCTCTACAATGCCAGCCTGTCGGCCACCGAGGTGGCCAGCAGTTTGTCCAGCTCGCTGAAGCAGCACCAGCAGCAGAAGGAGGCCGAGCAGCTGATGGAGATCGAGAAGCTGCGCCAGAAGCTCGAGAGCACGGAGCGGGCAATGGCCAAGCTGGTGGCCGAAATGAACACCGACCAGAACGAGGCGAAGGTTAGCATCGCCACCGGACACTCAAGATACTCAAGATACACCTCAACCATTCAGATACATTCATGCCGAACATCACCGTAGTGACGTTTAGTTGGCCAACGATCGCCATTCGCTATCATTTATTAATCTTTATCCTGTTCTTTATGTTTTCATTTTCAAGATGATTGCCATGAAGTTTCTCAAGCGGCAGCCAAACTTCTAAAAGCTCAAAAAACAAAAAATAACCGCCATTCAGTTCACTTTATTTATGTAGAAATCAATCAGTAATAAACAGACCAAAATCAGACCAACAGCTCAGACCACAACTAAGTACAAGCCAACAAATAGATTACTTTCATGTTTTGGTTCCCTAGTGGATAGCCCCGGAATGGTTTTCCCCCCTGCCCGATCCCCCGATCATGACCCTCTTCTCGCTAACCAGTGCATGGAAAGGACTCTCTCACGTCCCCTGACTCTGTCCTGTCTCTGTCTCTGTTCTAACCTTGCTTGTCTGCTGTCGGCATGCGATGTAGTACGATATCTTCCATCTGCTTACTAACAAACAAACAAAAAAAATATTTAAAAAAAAAAAACCCACTGTCTGAATGTGTTTGCATCCCACCTCGAGTGCTCTTGACTAAACTATTTTGATGGGGACATATTTTATATGGTTCAAGCAAGCCTTTCTCGAACTCTATCCGAACTTCGAACACTTTCTCTAGACCGAAACACCACATTGCCAAATTAAGTAATCGCAAATTTCATTCCATTGTCTAAGCTAAAGAAACCACAACTTATGTATATCAATTCTCATTCTCTCTGTCGTTCTACGTTCTCCATGTTTCTCACATTCATGTGTGTAAAACTCAAATTTGTATATGGGAAACCCGATATCCCTTGGTATCTGGGGTATCTTCCTTAGTTGTAACGGCCATACAAGGTTTGATAGACGCTGCCGATGAGCAATTGAACGGCCAAGACAAGCAGAGGGCGACGAGCGACACTGAATCCGATTCGAACAAGGTTAGAAGCCGCCAAAAGGGTCCGGCACGGCAATCCTTGAACACAACTCCTGCGGATGCCCACGTGAATCCGACAATTTAATATTGTTTTTGTTTATGTTATAACCAAGATCCTTCGACTAATGAGTTTTGTTGCGTTTCACCTAACCACAACGAATTGAAGTAATTAATGATGCGTTTATTATTTTTAACGTTTTTCTTTTTGAGGCTGTAGAAGAACTGCTTAGACCTGAACGTCTCCTGCCTTGTGAACAGAGTTTCTAACATCTTTTGTGTATCCGCAGCAAAACGACAACGAAAAACTAAAGGCGCAAAACCTATCCAACGGACATGCAAACACTACCGACCAGGATGCGGAGCAGGAGACAGCGGCGAAGGGGGCCAGGACGCAGCGGAAGCGTCGGGACCAGAGCGCTGAGCGCGAACTAACGGTAGGCATATGGCAAAAAATATATATATATAGATTGTCGCACTCGTAGATCTGTTGATGTATATAATCGCCTATGTATTGGTTCAGGTACTGGGCATGGAGTTAACAGCCAGTTGCGAGGGCGGCCACAAGTGGACTGGACGCCCTCCAACGCCTGTTTTCCGAGCACCAAACGAACATGTAAGTGCCACAGCCGCACACCCAAAGCCCAACTAGCAAAGCTGTAACCTGCATTTATGTGTCTTAGTGTTTAAGTTAAAGCGATATTATATGACTGATCGCTATTCCAGTTCCATAAACATCCCTAAAAAAATTACTTAAGATGGGAAATGGATATTTTTTTTAATATAACTAAACACTTCCTGAGCTTTTAGTTATCTAAATAATATTTATTAAGGGTCTGATTTTCCCTCAAAATAATTAACATTCGATAAAATTAAGTAATATTAAAAAGATACGTAATATGGTTTTAAAGATATCACTCATAGGCAGTGTCTTCAATTTTAGTTTCCTTAAAAAATGTTCTATAACTTTTTGTTATAAAAATTTGAGAGAAGAAATTAAGAAATTAAGTCTAATATATATTTTCGAAGTCATTCCCAAAATATAATCTTTATGATCTTATTTTATGATCTTATCTTTTTCAAAATGAAGAAACATTTATCCAAAATTAAAAAATTAGATTTTTAAGACTACTAAAACTAATCCTATTTGCCACACTCTTTATGAGCTTTATAAGCTAATGAGTTCCCGGTTCCCCTTTCAGTCCAAATTGGAAGACGCAAATCTGCCAGAGCCGCAGTCCATTTACTTGGAAGGCGCCTTGGCCCATGAGTCTCAGATTTTGGTAGCCGACTCCCAGATCAAGCGCGAAGAGGTCTACGACGCCGAGCTTAATGGATCGGCCGAGGAACCAGCCGTAAGGATCAGTCCCTATATATATTATATCTTACTCATCCCACCTCTCATTTGCAGGTCATTCTTAGCAGCAGAATGACATTGTCATTGATTAATTTGGACGCAAATCAACAGAATGGCAAGCCGGCGGTGGAGAGTCCCCTGGCCGATGACATCGAGATAATTGGACACGACGAGCAGTAGACAAAAGCAGTATGCATACGGGTATATATGTGTACAGATCGAACTTTTTAGATTTTGGCAATAACAATGACTTGATTCTGATGAAAACTGTTGCAAGAGCCGAGTGAAATATTTAGAAAATTTCGTTGAACGACGAACATAACGACTGATTAATACGAAACAGATTTGCCAATAATTTGATATCTAATTTGTATATATACATATTGTATGTTTTGATATATTTGTTTTGTTTTTGAAAACGCCAAAGTTTTTGTCTCCCTTCGAACACCAAACACTCTGTCTTTCTGCTCTCATTAAGAACTCTGATCCTCCCATTTTGGTCAAATGTAATTGGCTTAGGAACTTGCGCGATTATTTGTGAATACTTTTAGTTGCAACTCTGAGTGAATAAAACTAGTCTACCATTTAAGCTAAGCGCATGTGAACCCACATTGCCCCATTCTTGTGCACCTTTCTCTTCGCATTAAATCCTCTAGTTACTGGGCAAGGAAAATTATCTAAGCAGAATCGATCGATCGCACCTTATTATTACTGAAGAACTAAAGTTAGTGCCACTGCGTTTGTGAACCTAGTATAATGAATAAATTGAAAACCGGACTTGAAATTGAACATTATTGTTGTTTTTTGTATTAATAAATTGATGCCAGCTTGGAGTTGGGTTTTATTTGTGAATTATACAATTAAGAGTATGTATTTTATAAACTTTATCATCAGAAATGGTAAAAACTTTATAATCTTAGAATAATATAACGGCTTTGAAATTTTAAAAGGTCTGTCATTTTATAGTCATTTATCGATAAGCGATATCCATCATATCAGCTGGACAGATTTGGTCCAATTAGAATGTATTTTCCTGGTGTGTACACACTGACCCATAATTTAAGCAATTTTGCGGGTTTTTTACATTATTTTATACACATTTTCAATTCAGTTTTTAAAATATATTTTATTTATGTTTTTTATTCCTTCTTTCTCACCTGTTTTATAAAAACAAAAAAAAAAGGATACGTATTTAAATGATTCGGTATATTATCGAAGTATGTTATCGAAAAACGGTTATACTACACATTGTTCAACAGCTGTTTTTTGTCGATCTTGGAAATAATTACGTAAATTTCGGCAGGTTAGCAAATTTACGTTAAATATACAACAATTCTGAAGCCCAACCAACGAAATGGCCGACTCTGTAGTCTCAACTACCCCCAGGAGCGATTGCAGCTGCTCTGGGAGCTGTCAGAGCAACGGTTTCTTTGCTGTTGCATCGAATTGTTTGTGGTTCATCAGCTAATGTTTTTGCATCTTTTACGAACAGCCAATCATGTCGTTCTTACGCTCCAAGTACTACGACCATCCCGATGGCGAGGATGCCTTTGGCAAAATCGTGGCCACCAACAAATACGCCGTTTCAGCCGGTCTGGCCTGGTCCATGTTCGACGTGCTGACGCTCTCGAAGCCGCAGGGCTATGTACCCACGCTGGGCCGCTTCGCCTACAACACGGGTCCGCTGATGGGCATGGCCACGGCTTTCACGCTCACCACCCTGGCTGCCACAAACGCCCGCGGCAAGGACGATAAGTGAGTGTGAAAAAAACAAACCAATAAGTTCGTCAGAAGCTAAACAATTTCCTTATTTCAGAATTAACTATTTCCTTGGCGGAGTTGCAGCTGGCGGCGTCTTTGGTGCCTGGAAACACAATCACGTTGCTGGTCTCTGCGCCGGCCTCTTCCTGGGTTAGTATTCATCGCTCTGGCTGTGCTTAGCCTTTGAGATAAACCAAAATCCCGCCCAATTCAGGCATTGCTGGCGTTATCAAGAAGATGTCCGTGGAACAGGGCTGGGAGTTCTTCCCCGACACTCCTCTGAAGCAGTACGGCGGCGTCAACATTGCCGAAAACGACTGGACCATCATGGCCGACCGTCCCAGGAACTGGACCACGGAGAAGCCTGAGGAGCAGAAGGCGTAAAGTCTAGTTTCCTACGTTTAGTTTAATGTTGATTCGATTAGAGAAGGATTTGGCAGTGTCAGTTCGCCTTGCAACCGAATAAAGCAAAGTGAGGAGTGATAATGAACGCCGAAATGGAGTCCAATCCACAGCTGTCCATTTTTACCCAGTCTAATGGTGCCACAAGCAGTTGGCCCGACTTCGTTAGCCGCTAAGATATGCAAACGAGCCGAGCTGTGTCACAGAAACTTATCAGCAGTTGGCGTGAATGAATGACGGCCCGCAATCGGGCACCCAGAGAGGCCAGCAACAAATACAACTGACTGAAGCCTGGGGGGAAACGAGTCACGCTTGGAGCCAGCGTCTTATATGCTGGCTACAGTTTATTTCTTTATTTTCTTGATTTCCAACGGCCCATTTAAAAGCCATGAATGTGCATTAACTCATGTTTGGCTCTTTTCACTTTACCTGGCGAGAGGTGGGGAAGAGTGAGTCATGCCCCAAGCATACATAAGCACAAGCACCAAGTGCCATCTTATGCATACTAATGCCGCTTCTTAGGAACTTTATGCTGAAGATTGGGAACCAAGCATATCTATCGATATGCTGCTGGAGTTGGAGCTTATGCACAGAAAATCCCTTTCAGCCGCCCAACAACCACAACCGGAGACTCTGCCAATTTCTACCTTAACCTTCTCAACCTTAGAATCTTCGCTTGGTTTCTTTGTTGCGGTTTGGCGGTTCATTTTTGCTGCTTCTCTTTGGGGTTTCAGTTTGCCAGATTTATTGTTATGGCGGAAGAAAGTTTTGTGTGTGCGAGTGGAGTGACCCTTAAGCGGGAAACCGTTAAATCTTGGCTTTATATTGATGATGCTTCGCTTTATGTAAGCGATTCTCAGGCGTGGTTCCCTGATGTAATACTCCTATTGGCGGCGATCTGATTCCAATAGAGCGCGAGTTGGGAAAGTTGTGGCACCCATTAGGCATTATTTTCGCCACTTACCTTGATCTTTCGATGCCATCCATGTACATGAGGCTCAGCATCATCACCCGCTCTGCTCTGGGCTCCAGCGATCCGAAAACCAGTCGAGCAGCTTGCTCGCAATCGTGAGTAAATTGAAGTGCGCCTGGCCGAATCTGTATCCGAATCGTACTATGACTCTGACTAATCTGTGGCAGCTGCCTCGACTCCACTCCACTCCACTTCACTCCACTCGGCTGCAGGCTGGCGAATCTGGTGGATGCGGCTGCTGTCACGGCTCTCAGCATGCTGGAGCATAAACGGGGGGATTTTCGCGATCGCCGCGTGATTTATGGGAGATAAATGCTGCGGGGATGACATCATCATTGCCGGCAATTCGCCTTGGAGGCATACGATAGAGATCGGCGAGTGTGTGTGCCTCTTCCCTGGGGATGCCTAGAGTTAATTAAAACTAAAATAATTGTTTTTACTTTCATTTCCTGGACTCGAGAAAAGCTAAGAGTTTTCCCCAAGGCCCAACGAATTGGTGAAACAGTATCCTTTATTCAATTCCAATTATCCTCGCCAGAAGCACCATCCCCCTTTTGGAAGCTCGCGTGCCAACAGGATCTTAGAATTAAGAATATGCTAATTTCTGGCTGGGATTACTACGAGTGTTACTCCAACCCCCACCGTTGGGAAGTGGAGAAAAGGGCGCAAAGTACCCGGAAAGCTCTTAAATTAATGAATCACTTGAAGCACCAAATGAGAATGTTATTGGTTATGTCAAAATATTGAATACAGAAGTTGTCCATGACCAGAAGAACTTACAGAACTTTACAGCAGCGGGCAAGATAAGAGCTGTGTAAAGATAGTTTTAAAAATAATATTTAGAATGGATTTAATTTGTTTTCTGAAAGTTTTACAATTGTAAGAGAATCACAGCTTTTTCTATAGCATCTCAAATTTTTATTCAGTAAATATTTGCCTTAGCTTAAGCTTCAATAGTTGCTCTTTTATAATTCTATGAATTCTTTTTAAAGACATGATTTTACCCCTATAATGTTGACCACAACTGTAGAATATATACAAAATATAAATACGAAGTGGTCACGCAGCTCTTTGGCAGTTGCAGCCGTGGCAAGACGCTTGTAATTAATCTTGCTGCTGAGTTGGAGATGCGTTTTTATGGAACTGTGCGCCGCCTTCCAACGCACAACGCAGTCGTGTAATCCTTTTAATAAAGCCCGCGGGCAGCTCACTTCAGGCGACACCACTGTCAAATTAATCACCACGACAGCGCCGCCGTTAAGTACTGCCTCTTGTATCTTTTGCCCCTCCAAATGCATCTCAGCCTCATCATCAGCATCTGCAACAGCAACTGCGGGCAGGCATCGAAGGTTATTCCGTTCCTAAGCCTCTCACAATTCCGCAATTAAAGATCGGCGCGACACAAAAGACGCAGGCATATGTACATAGTATATGCCATTTAGGTGCTTGTGGATATTTGTATCTTTGTATCTATAGATACAAAAGTGTTTATGAATATATAGAGTTGCTGCGGCTTTGTAGCAGCCATTCAATTGGTGTCAAACTCCAATGACTTGGAGTACAGTGTGAAATGATAAAGAAATATTTCATATTTAAAATATGAAATGCGAGTTTTTAAGATCTTTATTTATTACAATTTAATTTAAGGTATATTTAACTCAAAAAGCATCTTTGAGGTTTTATTTAAATATATTTAATGGGACACTGAATGCATTCATGCAATAAAGATTGAAATTAATAATATATAATTTTAATAATAAATCATTTAATTACATTTTCTGTAAAGAAAAATATGACAGCTGAAGCCACAGTATGTCGCAGAAGGCAGGCAACACGCTCATGATATGAAATCAGGGACACAATTCATCATTGGACACAAAGCAAAGATCTCTGGCTCCGGTGCTGCATCTGTATTTGGTTGCAATGATGCTCCTCCTCCTCATGCTCCTCCTCCTGCTCTTGTCTCCGGCAAACAGACAACCGCCTCATAAGGCTGAACTGAAAGCAAAGATGCAAATGCAGCAGCCAGCAGCGATGGGTATATATGCATATGGGTATGGGTATCGGATTCACTTAACCCGATCCGCATCGGGGTCATAAGTGCAGAGTAAATAAAACATTTTACGGCCGCGGCGAACGTGCCGCCAAGAAGACCCAGAGCGCTAAAGATGAAGCTGCGCAGCCGAGAGCTCGAGAAATGGAGAAGAAAACAAATGAAGTGATTGAATGCGCTGCGCAGACGCAGCCGGGTGGGAGTTATTGGGAGTCATGGCGGCGGAGGGAGGGAGTAGCCATAGCCCCCAAATGACAACAGCACGCGCTTCCCCACTCGCAAAAGATTGATTGGATTTTTGTTTCCTCTCCCGAGTTCATCAATTCCGACAATCTAAATGGAAATACTCAAGAAAAAATACATTTTTTTTGGTGCTGGTTGTACGTCAATTTAACACTCGGCGAAGGGCATATTCGTGTAATCGGAGATTGGGAGGGGAAGAGCCCAACAATCAATCAATGGGATATATGTATACCCTGGGAATCGCGTCTCTTCCTCCAAGCTGCTTATGATCGCTGCTGAGATCTGTTGTCATGTTTCAAGCAATTATTTATTCAAAACTATATGCTTATCATATTTGATTAAATTCTAAATGCTTTTTATGATTATTATGATTGACAGAAGCTAGGGGTTTGCTAGAGGAATTCAAATAAATGTACTTCTTTATTAGAAATTTAATCTGAAAGTGTTTAAAAGCAGTTTAATAACTAAAGGCATTGTGTAAATATTTAAAAGGAAGCCTTAAAAAACACTTCAACTTTATATAAACAAGAAAATCAACTCAAAAACTTATATCTCTATATAATTTTCCTGGAAATTCACTACTAAGCTCATATCGCATTTGCTTATTTGTTGCTTTCTCAGATGTAAGACAGATTGTCGAGGAAAATATTTACTTTGTGGCGAATTGTATTTGATTTGGTAATAAAACTATGCATACAAAGAATACATAAACCATGCAAAATGTGCTGCAGGGGAGTGAATAAATCAAATAGGAATTCGTCACATGCGACAGCTCTCAAAAGGGTCGCTCCCTGACAACACCCTTCGGCCGATCCTCACCAGCTTGCAGCTCCGCCTGGCTGAGATATGCAACATTTGCTGTAAATGAAGTGAGACACATGGGCCTTGGGCAATGCAATTCCAGGCCATTCGTTTGCCAGCTGGAATTGCAATTATTTTCAATTCCAGGCTGGCTAGAGGGTTCCTGCTCCTTGTTCTTCAACTAGAGCGAAGCTCCGCTTCTCCTTTTGGGTTCTTTGCTTGTTCTTTTGTTGGTTAAAGAATCAGTTCCCGTACAGTCAGCCCTCAATAGCAGAAACTATTTATATTTTATTCTTAAGAAGGGGATACAATTCTCGAAGTTCGACTGTAATATGCTGCTCCAACCCGGGGTGCCATGCCCTTCTTGCTTCATTCTTTCACATGCATCATACGAGGAGAATTGCGAGTGCTCGTCGGCGTCGCTGGCTGTTCAAGTGGCATTCCTCAACTGCCATTCTTCCGCACACCGACTCTTCGGCGTCCCCAGTACCGATCCCTCTTTCTGAAGTGGCTTCCGTTCGGCTCTCCAAAACATAATAAATCTCTGTGGAGGGGCGTTGGGCGGCTCTGCAGCTCTGCGGTCGTGACGCATTTGATCTTTGCTTTCCATATTTCCAATCAATACTGAGACTGAGGATCGGTGCAATGCTTCCTCAATTGATAACGCATAAAATTTAAGCACCCAGAATTCGATTTGAGTCTGGAACGCCACACTGGGGAGCATTTAAAAGCCTGAAATCGAGGCTTAAGTGAACTTAATGGCAGCTTCCAAGTTCGATCCATTAACATTCGTTTACATTTGTGGGTTCTTGTGGAGCGTACGCACAGCTAAGGGCAAAATAATAGTGAACATTTGGTTTTTATGGGGTTTTATTTATTCATTAATAAATACATTTATTTCTATATATTACAAGAAAGTATTTTATAAAATAAAATAAAATTAATTTGGAGTCAGAACCCTTTTCTGTTTCTTAGATATCTATTTACCTCTTGATTTTGAGATTTAAGTAAGAATATTGCTTAAATTTCAACCAAATAAATACCTAAAAATAATAAATTAATAATATTAATAAAATATATATCATATTCTCGATGTCTTTATATTTTTTATCGCTACTGTAAAGACAATTTTATACCTCCAAAAAGTGCAATGGACCCGCCAGCTTAAGAGCGTTGAAAACAATTTCGGAAACTTCAAGTTCCCCTCCGATTTTTCTGCTCTGCGCATTTATGCAGGCCTCTGGGAAATCTGTGCAGCGCATTATTAACAATTCCATTAATTTTTCCCCGAATCTCTTTCGGCTGCTCTAATTATGAAAATGTTTTTGATGTGGCCTGCCTTTGCTGAGCAGTGAATGTGGCCCCTACTCACTCAATTGATTCAATTATGCAGAACAAATCACAGTTTTTCGATTCGGTTGCTGATCCAAAGCAGAGATATAGAACTTTCCATTGAGCAATCAAATAACCTCAATCTGATTTGCTGGCTATAGGAAAATATGATTTATAAAGATAAAAAGAATTGATTAATTGATTCTCATATTTTAAGTGTTAGTTTTTCTTATACATAAATGAACCATACAATTTCTAATGTAATGCTTAAATATTTTTAGTTTAAACATCCTTTCAAACTTCTGCTTAGTTGTGTATCAAATTTGATTACTTTTCCTTTAAGTTTCAGGGTTTTATAGATTTATTTGTAGATTTATTGATTCCGGATTATTAATAATAAGACTTCTTATAAATCTACTTCATTTCTGATGTATAATTTTCATTAAACGATTTCTGTAATATATATTTAAGCATATCTGATTAAAGTCAAACCATGATTAATTCTGTATCTGTGATAAAAAGAAAATTACTTTGCCGTTGCACTAAAGCAGACTTCTTTGCAAAATTGTCAGTTTCTTTCCTTCCGTAAGATAAAATCGAACCAAAGAAATACTTTTCCGGGATTCCACGCAACGCGGCAATTTTCCAACTGTAACAATTGTATCTTGTATCTGGGAGGTGGCATCTACGAGCTACAGGCCGGAGCTTCCCACTCGCCGTTCGATTGATTTGTCTTCCGCTTTCTTCTGTCGCTCTTCGATTGTTCTCCCCACAAACCGAATCGAACCACACCCACAATTGGGGTACGAGAATTGGCCTGATGTCTTTCTGGCCTGCCTGTGTCACATTTACACAGTTTTATCTATTGAATGTGTCTTTTTTTGGCTTCGCATTGTGTGCCTTTCTCTCCCCACTGAATTTAATTGCGACTTTTGTACTTGTCATCGTTTGCGACTCGTTGATATCTTTTGTGTTGCCACCGCAGAGCAAACTATGCGTAGATACAAAAGTTTTCGGAGATACTTATGTATCTTTGGGATACCCAATAGCGGTGGAGCCTTGTTTTTAAAATTGTTTCTTACAATTTTAAGAGTTAAAAACTAGTTTTTAAAAGATGAATACATACAACCACAATATTTAATTGTATTTAAAATTTTGCTTACAAATTTACTCAATTGGTTTTGCTAGTTTTAAGTGGAGAAAATGGATTTTGATTTGCTGAATACAAATTGATTTGAATTAAATTGAAAGGAATGAAATTATTAATTGTTAAGAGGTGTTTTATTAATTATTAAATTTATTTGTTGTCCCAGAGAATAAAGGAAAGCCTTTAAATAATTTTAAATTAAGCATTTTTAATGTTCATAAAATCCGAACATATATCAAACCTAAAACCATGACCGCCTTTTTGCTGTGTACAAACATTTTCGTCTTCTATTTATTTTCTATTTTAAACCCAATTTCCATTGCTGTGAGCTGAGCCATTAAAATTAATAAAGAGAATCTTCTTAGTTCTCGTTCGAGCTCAGTCCCCACCTTGTCGATTATCACTTCTCCGCATGCCTCTCGGTTTTACGGCTAACCGATGGGATTTGTCGCTGACAACATATAGTCTAGAGTCTGGGAAGTTGTAGAAGTTGGAGAAGTAATAATTGCCCAGATCACGCACAACTCCAATAAACTGTCTGTTCCGCAGGAAGGAAAGGGAAGGGAGGTGACTTTAGTACGGGGCAGTACACACGTAAACAGAAGCAAATTCAGGGGAGAAGTGTGCGGCCAGGGAAAGACTTCTATTTGGGTCAGCTGCTGTACTGCCTTTCCTGAGTTCCCTGCTTCTCCATAAATCAAGAGCGTGCGTCACAGCGGTAAATGACATTAAATTTCGAAACAAATCAAAACCTTTTCCACTAATGTAAAGTTTACAAAATATATATGGTATATTGCAGTTTCCATTTTCATGTTTATTTGGTGTCGGAGAATGGAATTTATGGGCCACCACCCTTGGGAGGGGACGTTATCGAAATTGAATTACTTTTAGCAATTTGTAACGGTCGACGCCCTCGCCGATACAATTTTCCAGCAATGTCAGATTTCCCCAGAGGGGTGGTTTCGAGAACTACGCAAGTAGTTGAGGAAAATATTTATCTAACCCTTCGCCTTTCTCTCTAATTACACGCTAAAAATAAACAAACCGAAAATGTTAACAGACTTTTTTCGAGAACAGAAAAAAAAAAAGACTCTCCGCTCCAGTTTCTCCCTCGATAATGAATGGTAAAAGTGTAACCATAAAAAATGGTAAGAGTCCCCTTTTTGAGGAAATCAAATAAATAGAATTCCGTTTGCGCCATAAGGACGCACTTACGGGCTTAGCCTGCATCTGACTTGGCGCACGCGTCCTGCCAGGATCCTGCCAAGAACCCCCGGCAGGCAGCTGCCAAAAAAATAATTCCTCAAAAGGCTGCTGCTGTTGACTTCGTTACCCATCATCCAACCAGTTTCCAGTTGGTGGTCTTGTTAAGTCCTCGTTGATCCGTTTGTAAGCCCAACGGAGTGAGTCCAAAATAAACAATGCGAAGTCAACCCTCTGCGACTCCTTTGATATTTATTAACTGGGGACAGAGAGTCCGGAAAGGGGAAACTGTGCCAAAAAAAAAAACAACTTTTATAAGTCGTGTCTTGAGTTATGATTTCTGTTTGCGGGCAATATTTATTCCGAAAACCCTGAAACCCTTCTGGGAACTGTTTATTTTGCCATGAGTTCTTATCAAATTAAAAATTCCGTTATTAAAAAAGAGCCCACAAAAAAAATAAGGTTTGTATAAGCGAAAGTCAGCAAAACGCTGGCCAAGTATAAACATTAACCCGGATTAATTACGATAATAAACTATCATTTTCACCCAAAACACGAACTCGAACCCGAACCTGAAACACACGCCGCAGCTCCACAAAAACCCAAAACACAAAAGAATCAGCGACCGGAACTGAACCCGACATATCTCTTGGAGCTCTGAAAAAAAGAAAGTACGTGTGGTATGTACATAAAGGTGATATAATCATATAAACAATTACAATCAGAATTAAAACCAATCTCATTTTTTATTCAATGTTCAACATGGCATAATTCAGATTGGTTATCTGACTTTGGTAACAAAAGAGGTTTTATTGTTTAGAAATTGAATGCAATCAATTGAAATTAATATCTTATGGATGAGATTATTAACTGGAAGTCTAGAAAATGTATAATTTTTCATTTTTAATTTAGAAATTAATAAAAAATTTATCAAATATAAATCAAAGGCCAGACCGAAAAACTTTAATGCTTAAAAATCTTATGGCGTTACTTAGCTTGTTTTATATTATTCTTTAATGAGTCCTTTGAGACCTATACATGTGCAATCTGCATGCTGTGCTATCGTTTTCTATTTTTTATAGTGAAATAATAGTGACAGGCCTCCCACTTGAGTTGAGCAAAGGCAGCTCACACATTAATTCTCAAACTTCGAATGCAATCTTCGCTGATTACGATTTGTGGGCTCCCATTAACCAAGTTTGGCATTTTCCCATAGTGAGTTTTATAGGCAAAGAAACTGAAAATATCGCATATATAGTAGTATAAGATCTCTGCGTGCTAAAACTTAAGCAATATGCTGTCACAAGATGTCACATGCCACACTGTCTTCTCTGCTACTTCTGAGTCTTCTTTTGCTCGCTACAGTTGAGCGCGCTTGGTGAGCTCAGCATAAACATAAACAACAACGACATACATATATACAAACTGTATAAACATATATCCAACAACAAAAGCAACCAAGATGGAGACTTTATTTGGCATTGGCGTGGGCGAAAACCAAACGAAAGACTTTTGCGTGACGGCGACAAACGCACTGGCAAACACGCACATCCAAGGCGGCCAAGAAAAGCTGAGCAAGATTTCCTATTTCAATTTATAGCTGTAGTTACCCGTTTTCTAACGTTAAATGTGCTACATCATCATAGTTGTAATACTGTAAAACAGTGTTTACTTACAAAGAAAATTGAATTTTACTGAATTTTATAATGGGAAAAGGGTCGTATACTTTATTTTAAACTCTTATTATTCTCATTTGATGAATTGATCTTAGTTCTTCAAGCCTAACTTGAGTTTGTTTAGGGCTTCATCTCAGTAATAATAATGGTTGGAGAATCTTGAGGCTTTTCTTCTTTTTAAAGCTATAAATATTTTAAGATTTAAGATTGAACCGAATTTGTAATGAAATTTTAAAAATGATGTGAAAAAACATAAAATATTTGTAAAATATATTTCAGCTAAAAGACATAAAATCACCATTAAAAAAAAACCCTGAATTATGCATTCCAAGCTCTTAGTGTAGTTTCCCCATGGAGGTCACCTACGCACTGAAATTCCATAAAAATCTCTCCCTGAGTGTTGCATTTTACACGCAATTCCGTTGCAGATTTTTTCCACTTTGGCTTCCATATGCATTGTATATATATACACCTTTTATATACATATATAAATGTACATATATTTTTGCATTTGGGGTCGCGGTCGCGTGTCGCCTCGAAGTTGTGCCACTTAAGTGCATGTATTCTTTTTGTTTTGTTTTCGGTTTTATTGCATTATGACATTTATTTATGGTCGTTCTCTCCTCCCACTCGGACGGAGTGCACGTGCAGGCTAAATGGAATTAGGGAACTACCACTTGGTGGGTGTTAATGGCGTGCGAAGGAAGCCGGCCGGCCTCACCTATGGGTTTCATCTTTAGTGTGGCTATCACTATCCCATCAGCTCCCGTTCCACAGGTCTGCATGTGTTGGCTGTGGACTTCATGTTGTGCACTTCCGCTGGCCGCTGCTCCGAGCTCCCCCCGTCTAAGCCGCAGAGGTTTCCGGGCATATGTCACGTTTGTTTGCTTGCCAGCGGGAGAGGGAGAGGGAGCAGGAGGGGGAGCGGGTTATGTGCTCCATCATTTGATTCTCCTTCGTGATCGAGAACCACCACCCGAGCCTAAAAGTGCAGAAAAAAATACACAGAAAAAAGAAGATAAGAATGAAAGAGTATACGAATGAAAGCTTTATAAAAAAAGGATAAATATAATATTAATTAAAAAATATAAATAAAATAAATATAAACAAAATAAATGTAAACATAATATTTTAAAAATTCCACAAGATTGAAAACATTTTGGCAAGCTTATTTTTCAAGAAATTACGTATACGCTCAGTTGTCCGATGTTGTCCAACGCGCTGTACTCATTTATTGATAGGAAAAATTAACAAGACTTGAAGCTAATCCTCAATATTCACCCAGTGTGCCATCCATTCATGTAGCTGAAGTTTTTTTAATGCACCAGGTGTGATTCATGGCCCGCGGGTGTGATAAAAGGCATGTTACAAATCAAAAGGGCAATAACAACATGGCTTGTGGAATGCGTCAGACTTGGTTTCACCTTCTCACCCTTCTCCTATACCATATAATACTATAATTTCACTCACCAAAACTCACAGCAAGTTTTATTGAGAACGCAAAACTTGCGTAATGCAATTAAAATACTTGTAAGCAAAACTGAGCAGAGCTCTCCGCCCTTGACACAGTCCATTCACAATACACGGCGGGGTAGCGGGTGGATATGGGGCAGGGGAGGGGCCGAGAGACGCCCGTAATTGCCGCTCAGCTGCAAAACAATTTCAATTCATTCAAGACGAGCTCGTAAACCTAATTAGTGATCACGATCAGCAGAGAAGCGACGAGAGATGCAAAGTGTGAATGGCGAAAGAAAATTATAGTCTCAATTATAATTCAGTGTCAATGCAAAAAAAAAAAATAGAGATCGGATAGTGTCACGTGTAATTGGCCTGGCAAATAATTGTATTTAGTATCTAAACATGATACTAAAACCAGAAATAGAACATCATTTTAAGAAGATATCTGCTCCTGATAGAATTCCCTAGGTTTCTGGGCTGCAACCCATTTTAAGATCGGTTATATCCCACTTCTTCCTACATTCCTCAGCCAATCAGGCATTCCAATCTCAGCCTGGAGCTTTACGAGTCCATTAAGGCTTCGAGATCCAGATTGTGACAGGCAACACAGGCGCCTTCATAAGCAAGTTATTTTTATTAAAGCCCCATATACACATATGAAATTATAGTCAAGTTTAAAATATGCAAAGGAAAGAGTAAAGATAGACTGGAGAAAACAACAAGACGGAGCTGCAGCAAGCTTGGAAATATTTTTTTGCATAAACAAGGTGCAAGATAAAAAATCAACAGAGTCTCGACGGCAGTCAGAGTTAGTCAGCAGTTGGCCTGTGGCTTGAGCGCTGCAACGGCCAACTGGGGGTAAACTTGAAAACTGGAAAACGAGCGGAGGAAAACTGGTTTTCAGACTCGCCAAAAGCCCGAAATAAAATGGAAAGAAAAGGTAAAGAAAAGGCAGGCCATAAGCGTAAATGCTGGCAATCAAATGCGGCCTGGCCATTCGGACAAAAGAGGTCAAAGTTGATCATGTGCCACAACTGGAAATTACTATCTAACAAAAAGCACCTCTTAACGAAGACAGGCAAAAGGTGAAGATGGCACATTCAACTTTAAAGAACTTTGTGACGAATTCTAAAAGTTGTCTTAATAAAGGAAAAATAATAAATAAATTAATTAGTTACGTATTTTATATTTGTTCTATATTTACTACCTGAAAAGCAAGGCAAATCGAATTGATTAGCAAATTATTGTTTCCGTTTTTAGCCAATTTATAACTAGTAAAGATCTCGTTTTAGTAGAGTCAACATGTTAATGGAATTGCTGATCCTCTTGCTAATCCTTCTAGCCTTTTTGTGTTACTTCCTGGACTGGCACTACTCTTACTGGCAACGCCTTGGAGTGCCCGAGATCAAGCCCAAGTGGATAGTGGGAAATTTGATGCCACTGTTAATGCAGAAGGGTTTTCCGGAGTTCATTTACCAGCTGTATAATCATCCGGAGGCTGAAAACGAACCCTTTGTGGGCATCCATATATTCCATAAGCCTGCCTTGCTTATTAGACATCCGGAACTGGTGAAGAACATCCTTATGAGAGATTTTGGAAAATTCCGTGATCGTTATGCGAACACGGATCAAAAACACGATCCTCTGGGATCAAATAGTTTATTTTTCGTGAAAAACCCCGCCTGGAAGGAGGTGCGAATGAAGCTAACGCCGTTTTTCACTGGCAACCGTCTGCGGCAAATGTTCCCGCTAATCGAGGAAGTGGGTGCCAGCATGGATGCCCATCTTCGCCAGCAGCCGTTGGATGACGAACATTTGGGCAGCTTCGAGCTGGAGGTCAAGGAGCTGTGTGCCCTCTTCACCACGGATGTGATTGCCACCGTGGCATTCGGCGTGCGGGCAAACAGTTTCAAGGATCCGAATGGCGACTTCCGGCGGCATGGACGTTCCATATTCGAGTTTAGTCTTCTACGGGCTGCGGGGTTCACCGCAATCTTCTTCCTGCCACACCTGGTTTCCAACTTCGGATTCAGTGTGCTTTCCGCTGAGGATGCTCTGTTCATGCGCCAAACCGTAAAGCACGTGATAGAGGAGCGCGAGAGATCTGGCCAGTCACGCAACGACCTCATCGATATCCTCATTGAATTTCGAAGGAGCACGCTGCAGGCCAAAGCTTCGGGTATTCGGGATCAGTTCGAGTTTGACGACGACATCCTGGTGGCCCAGGCGGCACTATTCTTTATAGCCGGCTTCGAATCCTCCTCTTTCACCATGGCCATGACCATGTATCAGTTGGCCAAGGATGCGGATATCCAGCAGCGATTGCGAGTTGAAATCAAGGAGGCTCTGATCGAAAGCAGTGGCCTGGTGACATTCCAAATGATCGAATCCCTGGACTACTTGCAGATGATCCTGCGCGAGGTGGGGCGCATATATCCATCGCTGGTGTTTTTGGACCGCGAATGCACCTCCGATGAGGCCTACCCACTGGATCCCTTCAGCAAGATGCGGGTGCCCAAGGGAATGCCTGTCTACGTTCCCTTGTATGGCATACACCTGGATCCCCAGGTGAGGCTTTCTATAAATAAAATCCCATAACTAAAGATTGTCCCCTTTGGCCAGTTCTTTCCCGAGCCAAAGAGATTCCAGCCGGAACGATTCTCCCCTGAAAATCGGCAGAGCCACACGCCCTACACCCACATGCCCTTTGGCCTCGGTCCTCACGGTTGCATTGGCGAACGTTTCTCTTATATTCAAGCGAAGGTTGGTCTGGTTAACATACTCAGGAATCACCGGATAACCACATCGGAACAAACACCTCAGAGCATAGAGTTGGATCCCAAATCGATTTTAATGCAGGTCAAGGGTGGCATTCATCTTCGCCTGATTCGTGATCCTTTGGTTGTCCAATAAAAAAGGAAACTTAACTGGTGCTGGGGGTTAGTATCTGGTATCCAGTCCCATATAGACGACAGACAGAGCCAGCTGGTGCCGGCTAATCCCAACGAGACACTCATAAATAGCCCGGCTTGACACTAATCAGACTCCGGAGTTTTGTTTTGCTCAGTTTGCTTGTTTACCCAAGCACTTAGCCGCCGGAGATGGAGGATCCCCAGTCCAGATTCATGTAAAAATAGCAATCGACAGACGGCGCTAAATGCAAACTCCGGAGCAGACACACTCGCAGCATCTTTGGCTTCTCAGCAGCCTCATCCTCAGATAAGGGTGCAGAATCATAGTGTTTATTTTTGGATTGGCGCTGGCACTTCACTTTCTGATTTGCCTAGTAAACAATTTTCAGATTCAGTAATCATCAAAGAAGAGATATGGTTGAGGAAGTGTTTAGGGAAAGATGAGAGATATTTGTAATTTAGATATTATATAAATTTATTTAAGATATAAACAAATAAACTTTCACTATTGAGAAACAAAAGTGAATAATTCTCATGTTTAATATAGTTTCTTGAGCCACTTTCAAGACACAGTGAAACCCCATCTATAATCATTTAAATTATAAACCTTAGAGTCTATTTGTGTGTTATTTATGGCAAGTACAACATGTACTATTGTCTGGCTCCGTGGGACTATGACTCGTTTCTGCCACTTATTTGGCTGTAATGAAAGTTTGGGCTAATTTATGGGACATTCATTCTAATGTCACTCGCACGTGAATTCCAATGGGCCGTCGTCTGTCATCATTCAAATGGCAATGCCAACATTAAGTCAAATCAAAAATTGCCGAAAATAGACAGGGCGTGTCCATTGCTGGGGTATTTCGGTAGCTTCCCATTTCCGAAAGTTAATTGGAATTGAGGGAATCTGTAGGCAAACTTGGGCATCGCTGCCGTCAACTAAATTAGCACCAAAGTAGGCATTAAAATTTTATGACGAACAAGTAAACAAAAAAAAAACTCGCAGATGCATAAGGTGCCACCCCACTCAGTGTACATATCTCCCAGTCCTCAGAATCTCCGCCCCTGCTCCGATTCCGGGTGTCGTTTAATGGGCAACTGCAACCGAAGGCGGAAAGCGCCGCTGGAAGATTTATGGCTGAATGTAAATCTCCAAACGTGTGCAACTTTGTTGGGGGAGGAGCGCGATATAGTTTCCTGGAACCGAAGCATAGCATATATATTTTTGGGACTAGGTTTATTATTGAAAATTCTCAGCTTTTGTTGCACAAATAAATACAGGCCTTAGACTTGGCGTAAACAGAAACTCCCCTCGCGAAGCCATAAATTACTTGAACTCTTCTAATTAAACGGAATCCTCGGTCGAGCCAGAGATTTATATTTTGTGTTATGAGTGGGCTTGGGTTACACATAAAGCTGCCCCCCGAAAATGAGTTTCCTCTTAATTGATGGACATATCGCTGAGCACGACTCCCTCATAAAAATTTTGATTTGAATTGGATTTGAATTGCGTTGCTGGCAAATCTTTGAATTTCCTTCCTCACTCCCAACCAAACAATAAGCGGCCATGTTTAGGTCTGTTAATAGACTTTGCCTTGCCGAAGACGAAAGGCTCCTTACCCAGAAACTTCGAAATATTGATGCCGAGGGACTGGAGCGGGCCAGCTGTCAATCAGAGCGATCCCCGAGAGGGGCGAGGAATTTAATTGAATTTAGAAATTTGACTCACTCTGACAGCTCAATGACGTTTCGGCTGGCTTAGCTGGATTTCATTATATAGGCGTGAGTAAAGGGGCATGTTTATATATATATATTTCTGAAGAGTGTGAAGATCTCTGCTTCAACTTTGATCTCTTTGGAAATCTGAGGTTACATTCCTAAAGTACTACTTATGAAGGACCCGCAGGACGCATAAACTAGAGATAGTGCTTGAGATGTAAAAACCTTTGTAACTTGATAAGTCGGAGGTTGTCTGTTTTCTTATTTTGAAATGTTCATAATATATGTCTCCAGACGGAGCACTTTGGACATCGTGGTTTCAGGAATTGTGGCTTAAACTTTTCGATATAAAACAGAACATTTAGAAAATATATTTTAAATCTGAAAGTTCGTAGAAGATCGGCTGTTTTATAATCGGAACCCAAGGCCTGCCTTTCTATTTCCTTGAATTAAATATTCCAAATTTCTGTTCTGTCCAAAGAGTGATATAAAAGCAAAACAAATTTCTGTTCTGTCCAAAGAGTGATATAAAAGCAAAACATATTTCTCCAGCATTCCTTTACCTGACGAGTGGCCATTGGAAAAGCAGCTGCTCCGTGATTTGCCCCTCGGCTCGACTCCAATGGGGTGGGAAATCGACACTGGACTCTGCTGGGGTGAGCTGCAAATAAATAATACATAAAAATCTGCTCGGCAACAAATGAGACCCAAGCGAAACATAATGCAGTTGGCAAAATGTGTGTGCAGGCAGCTGTGCCAACTGCAAAAACTGTCAAGCAAGCAAAGGCGACGCGGTGTTATTGTTGTTAATTATGCGCCACAAAGGCAACATCAACAAACAGCAATTGCCGTCTGTTTTCGACCCTCGAAATACTCTTTTACATCAAAGACTGATGCATGATATTGCCAATTCATGGGGACGCCATTAAGTTAAGTGGCAATCAGCTTAGTTGTTGGCTTTAGTTTAGATTGGGTTTATCGGTTTGTGATGAATTTTTCCAAAATTAAAATACTCTTTTATTTAAATAAATATACATTTTGCATTATATTTATAAATTCAACATAAAGAATAATAAAGAAATAAGATTTCATTTCATGTCATTATTATGATTTATTTTGCAGTAAACCAAATAAAACGCAACCTCTTCCCTGAAATGTTAATATCCTTTGAAAGGGTAAAGACAATAACAAGAAATGGTGGCTTAGCAGAGAGTATATAGCCTCTGGCAAAATCCAGACAGAAATCGGAGCAAGGAAATGAGGTCGCGCCTGCGCCGAGTGACTCCGGAGGAGAGCTGAGTTTGGGGGGAAATCGCTTCAGTTAAGTTTACATTCGGAAAGGGGCACGTGATCGGCGCAATGGCAGCTAATTGCTGTGTCTCAATTTTCAACTCTCGGCCCGAATTGCTTTTGGGCTTGGTCGTCGTGACTCATTTACACAGGCTCAACCGTCGGGGAACGAAATGGACTCGAGCCGAACGGACCTGGCATATGCTGCCTGTCGACCACGTTTGACCCTCGGCCTGGACTCAAACATTGCGCTGGCCTGGTGCTCACGGGGATTTCGGGGGTTCAGAGGTTCAGCTCAAGTCTGAAGGAGGTCTGATGGAGGTCTGATGGAGGTCTGATGGAGGTCCGATTCCGGTCATAGTCCGAGCGTTGGCACAATTGGTTCTGTGTCAATGCGGGAGGGTATTAACAATTTGACTGTCATTTTAACCAAAGAAATTTATAAGCACAAAGTTGGAAATTCATTAAATTAAGTATAAAATAATAATATAGATACTGTAAACTTTGAAATATAATATAGTTTACAAATAATATGTTATTATTTATATTTTATTCTCTACTTTTAAATTTTGGTTTCCAGTTTTTTTAGATGAATATTTATAGCTATAGCTTCAGGTCTGGAATATTGATAAGTTCTGTCGCCAGAAGACTCAAAAGCTAGGGTGTGACATGGTTCGATCCCTGGAATTACCCCTTCTTTTATTCGAATTTAACCGTCAGCACATTTTTGTTTCTATAGCTTTTTGTTTTGCTTTTTAGCTGGCTGCGCATTCTATTGTCGTTTGGCTCGATGGTGTTTATGTGTTTGGGTACTAGGAAAGCTGCTTTCTGGTGGGGTGGAGGTTGGGCCGAAGTTGAACGAACCGTGGACAACGAGTTGTAGTTGCTGTGGGTGCAGTGCCTTCAACATAAATACCAACCCATGGAACTACACCTTTCCTTCGATGCAACTCTGGATATTCACGCTTTTATCGCTGTTCTGTGTGCTCAGATAAAAAGTGCTGAAGATAAGATATGATTTTTTGTTTATATAAAACCCCTCGCTTGTCCATCATGAAAATTAAATATTATTTTAGTTTTATTTTTAGAAATGCTATCAGGAGAAGTCTGGGTAGAAATAATATGTAGCTCTCTGCGATGCTGCCCTCTTGCAGTCGATATCGGAAATCAAAAAGCTATTCAATGGCCGTGTGAAAACTCACGAAGAAACGTCTTTTCTGGTGGGAAGACTTCAAGTCCAAGTCAAGATACAGACCACATCTCAGCTTCTTCATTTGCATTTCTTTACAAATTTTACTCTGCTCTTCTCGCCGACATCATGAACTAATTTCTTAATTATTCACGGGAAGTTTCGACAGGTAACCCGGCACGCCAATGCGCTGGAAGACAGACACGAAGAAAAGTTGGCCAAGCAATTTTTGCAAGCTTCTGTTTAAGTTGTGTAATTTGCTTGAAAATGATTCAGCAAAACGTTTCCAACGCTTTCCAAACCGCCAGTGCAGAGATCAAATTTCCCAAATGGCGTTAACAATTAACGATGTTCAGGAAAGAAATGGGAAACCGGGAGCGTTATGAAAATGCCTCTCTTATGGCGCAGAGAGGGTTACCCTCCGCCATGGCAACAGAGCACAGGTGCAGCCTAGAGATAAACAGCAAAGCGGATGACACCTGTTCCCCCTCTTCGGAGGTTGTTTATCACAATAATGACGCGGCTGCTCTCCGAGTAACCCCGACGAGTTGACTTTGGCCCGAAAAGTGGATTGTGAAAAATATAATTTGTTGGCAACTTGCAAGTGCATTCGACTGTGTAAAATGGAGACCCGTGAGGATGAGGCTTCTAGGGGGTTAGCTTCGGCATCGCCGCTTCGCTCCGTTGACTTTGCTGGGCCTGGGAAAGTGGCAATGAGCCACCGCACCACCTCACCACCGCTACGTAGGAGGAAGTCGCGTAATTGACCTTTTTCGGCTATATTTCTACATGCCACTAAACTAGTTTCCTTCTGTTTATGGCTGTCAATGGCGCTGGCACGCCCACACGTACTCGCCGTGTACAGTTTAACAATCGAATTATGGTAATTTCTCTTAGTGTCTCTCCAGCCGATTTGCATAACAAAGAGTCCAACAAGTACTCGGCCTCGGTTCTAATAAAAATGTGATACTATTTCCCCGCCGCTGGCCAGGCACAACCGAAACTAATTACAACCATATGGGGGCACCTTTTGGGATAAAGTAAACACAAACGTTTGCTGGGAACTCAAATGTTGTTCTCTCTCAAAGGGATACGCTTCATTTCGGATGATTTTATGAGCGATTTTGCAAGGCAGCACAGCAATGAATTCCGGCATTTTTTGTTTACCTTTCATAGGAAAAACATTTGCTTAGAATGAGCAAATGGTATGGGAAAATAATTACTCTTGCAATAGGTAGTTTTTTTTAGGTGAATTTTTAAGCAGATTTGATGTTCTTCTACGTCATTTAAATTAGGAAAAATTTCTATAAATATAATATAAATTATGAGATAGCAGATTTCTTGTATTCTAGTTAGACTTCTTAAAACAAATTAATAAGTCTGTTTTGAGAAAGATTCTGAAACTCAACAACATTTTTCATTTCATTTCATTTGTTTTTCTTTCATTTATTCCCCCTAAGCAATATCTACTGTACTGTATTTGCTCTCGAAATCTGAATGTTTACGTTTTCCCTCCAAAATGTTTCCTTTCCCCATTTATTTTGTTTGAATTTCGCGCTTCATTTGCTTTAACAGAACGCACTCCCATGAGCAAGCGCTCTTCGATCACCATTGTTTGCTTAGTCCCATAGTCGGGGCAGCGATATCCAGTTTCCGGTTCAATAGATCAACGGAGCCCCTAAGAGCCGCGATCTATCTGCGGTCACAAAAGTTTCTAATTTGTGTAAAAAAGCCGTTTGAGGTAATTGAAATTAGTCCAACAATGCGTGCGCCTGCGTCACGGAAGCACTCAAAGCACGATGACGGAGTGGGGCTTCAAGGGAGCCAGCGGAAATGCAGTGTCAGCCATGCCAAGTTGGGCTTTAGCTTTGAAGCCGCCGCTTGCAATGCGAACAACAAAAAACTCCGGCTTTTTGTGACGGCACGTTCGCTTCCAAATTAACAGCGGACATTGGCCATTGGCCAGCGGCGGACTTGAAAAGCGCGGACAGCTACTGTAGACAATATTTTCCATAGACAATTGCACTTTGAGGTAATCCGAGAGGCGGCGAAATGACCTCGTTCTTAGCGTTAGTGCTGCGTAAAATGCAATTTACGCAAAAAACTAACACAACGGTGAGAATGCAAAGTGGTGGCCGAAGAGCAGTAACAACGAACAATTGGCGGATTGCCTTGTAAATACTCTTGACGAGTGACAGTTCTGACTTGGCTTGAAGTCTTGAAATAATTACAGAGTTTAGTTTAGTAGCAATTAGGGTAAATCTTGAATTTGTTACACATTTTAAAAGTTGAGAAAAACAAAAGACATTTTTATGTATTTGAAGTTACATTTATAAATATAAGAAAGATACAATAGAGTAAGATGAACTGGCATTTATTTCTTATAAATATCTTTATCATAGACTCATTGTTTTATCTCTGAAAAGATTTCTATTAAAACTTCTAAAATAAACCCTTTCAACCCTTGAAGATTGGGTTTTCCCATGAAACAATTAAATTCTGTTATAATAATTTTTTTTTCCAGTGCAACATTTATTCTAAGGCTAATATAAACTCCCTAGTGATATCAATTAGTGGGCTAGCATCATGTTCATTACCTTTTACCTGGTCTGCCTCACGCACTGCTCTCATTGCTTAAGTTGCGTTAAATCCAATTAATATTGTCCATCAGCCCAGCAGTGGAAACACGGTCGCCGGGGGTCACCTGAAGCACTCGATGGTGGGCCAGTGCAGGAGGAGCTTGGGGTCCATGGCATGACGATGTGTCTGTCGGTGCAATCACAAGGTGAATACGGAGAATCGACAGCACCGGAATTCCCAAATGACCGACTAATTTGTCAAACGCCCTGCTCTCGTCGAGTGCCGCCACCATTATCCCAACTATGACAAAGATTCCATACCGGCTGAAGGCTCGACGGTCATCTTTGCCCCTCCTTTGTTCGCTGCTATTTGTTTGCTTCAAAGTGTTTTTTTTTTTTACGATCTGCCAGGGGAATGCATCTCGGTGCATTAGGGCAGGGCACTCTGCGTGTTTATCACCGCTGGGCGATACTTCCCACGGTGTGTGGTCCGGTGGTCCGGGCAATTGAAATGTCCGCTGGGCATGGGAAATGAGTTATGCGCCCAATATTTCCCGCCGATTTCTTCATTAAGCCGCTTAGCTTGTAGCCAGACCCCATTTCCCTATCGGGTTACCGAATTGCCCCACTAATTCCATCTTGGAGTAGATTTTCCTTGATGGGGCGACTCGTGGCTGCACTTTCTATGGCCTGGGCCCCTGCATTTCCTCAACCGCAAGACACTCCAGCGAACAGTCGTCACCTTTTGCCCGTAAAACGAAACTTTTGTGTCAATGCCTTCTTTGCCGTTTCTTTTTTGGTCGATTTTATTGGTAACGCTGGGTTTCTGCCGCTGCTGCTGCTACTTTTTGGCTCTGTTTGTCTGTTGCTGTTTCTGGCTTTGGCTTTAGCTTGGCTTGGCCTGACCCCTGCGACGCCAGCGCCAACGCCATCGCCATCGCCATTGCCGGCAGCAGCTTGTTGCTCCAATTCCCCATTGCTGCTTATTTTATTTTTTAGTTTATAAAGCGACCAACCACTGGAATAAAATAAGTAATAAAACGTGATATAAGAAGGAAATGGATCTTAGTACAAATATTTCTAGAAATCTTGATAAAATATGTTGCCTATTCTTTTCCCTAGATTAAAGCACAAAGTGCTTTTCCATTTCCATAAATGATTTATAAAGATCACAGATATTTTTCATTGTTTCCCAAAATGTACTTATTATTTATATATATTTTTATAGCTTTCTTTAGCAGTGTATCTGTCTCAAATATCAGAGTTCTGCTTCAAACGTGCTTTTGCTGAAGCCAAGAATACTTTTCTGCAGTGTTAGCATATTTTTTATATATATATATACAGATATAGTAAATATTTATGCTTAGAGATTTGGGAAAGAATGCGCCATTTATCACAGAATAGATGGATGAATGCACATAAAAATCCATTATCTAGCTCATACATCGTGCAATCTGCAAACAAGATTAGATAGGTAACAAGCTCACTCGCCTGGAATTTTGAAATTACCAGCAAAATGAATGAAAATGCAATGCATTCCACACTCGAGCCCATATTTCATATATGTAGTGTATATCAACTCTGGGATCGTTCCGGAACCCAGAACCCAGAAGAGTAAAACCGAGCATGCAGTTGTCATTCGGGCATTGGAACAATTCACCTTTTGTCCACATTCCGGGGGTTGTTCTCTCCGCCAGGATCGAGGTCTGCAGGAGGGGTTGATTGCTCCGATTGCACCGCCCGCGCACTCAGCCGCACATTTGTATTAGGGTCATATTTCACTTGTAGGGCTTCCAGCGAAGTTTCATTTTAATTTTATTGTTTGTCGCTGCTGTCCCCCATTCGAGTTTTGCCCATTGTTTTGTTTGGTTGTTTTTGCCGTAGTGCCCGGGAGTCCATTATTCTAACCAGAGCCACCCTTCTGCGGTAAAATATGTATATATTTTCAGGCATACTTTTCCATACTCCCTTATTTCCCCCCTTTCCCATCAGCATTTCGGGGGTTTCGTGATTTTATTTTCGGTTAGCTGCTAAAAATAGTGGTACTAAAGCGAAATATGTTACCCTGTTAATGGGTTTTACGGCCCCTGGGCTTCACCCCGAGATCTTGTCACTGGGTTTCCGTTTTGGTTCCTATCAAATATTATGTCATGCCCAATGAATGCGCCTTCCCAGAGCAATATGTTCGGTTTTGTGAGTTTGCAACACAAAGCCAATCGATTAGATTATGAGAGACTGATAGTTGGTTATATTCGAAATTTATGGGAGTGCTTCAACAATGAGATTTTTTGCTAAAATTAATTAAAACCACAAGTGACTCAGCAGAGGGTGTAGAAAGATCCTTGAGTTTCTGTACTTTTCTAATAAATATTTTAAATAAACCAAAGTAAAGAAGGTATTAATTAATTCAAGCTTTAAAGATCTGTATTTAAAGTCTTACAAAATTGAGAGTCTGTGCTTTCTTCTCTCCTTTTTTGGCCATGTGTGCTTTATTATTTGTTGTGCTCACTCTCTGTTTTTGTTTAGACTGCTGCGCCATATTGGGCTTTGGCCATTTGGCCAGTGTTAGTGTCAAGTCAAGCGCTGGTTTCAATTTCAGCGAAAACGCGGCGAAACTAGTTTAAGACCATATTTTCTGCTTTGATTGCAATATTTTTTTCAAAGTGTTTCAGCTTTCAGCATTGGAGACAAAGCACCTGCACACAGCAAACGCCAAGACGAGGCCAGACGCAAGGAGAATAGGTCTGAGTCTCAGTCTCAGTCTGTGGCTAAGTGTGAATTTGCTCACCTCATATTTGTTACTTTTTCGTTCGTTTTCTGCATTCCGGGAATCGCTTTTCGGTTTGGTTACCTTTCCAATCCGTGCCTGTTATTCCTGCCACCAGTGTTGCCAGCGATCCCTGCTGGTCGCCACAAATCAGGCGCGAGTACGTGCCGGGCATCGATAACCGGCGAGGAACAACTGCAGCCGGGCACGTCCCGATGGTCAGCACTTTATCGACTTCTTTTTGAAAATTTCCCTTTATGAGCGACGGCCTCATCATTATGCATTCCGAGTGGCGGAGGATGAGGATCGCCGGGCAGCTAATAAGTGTTTTAGCACAGAAGCCACGTACGCGGCTTCATAGAGTTATTAGTGCCCTACATGGGGCTGCTTGGTTGGGGAACCCGTTTATATATTATATATATCTTGTAAGTGCATATTCCGATGAGATCCAAACAGCGGCGAAATTTCTCATGGGCTCATTGGAGGAGAACGGTTGGAGGAATGGTCAAACCTCAAACAGTTGGGGTCACGGGAAACAGGTTGTAATTGCCGGCGGATGAGGGCGGAATTAATTTGCAAAAAATAATTTGAGATCCTATTAAATCTATATAATTTCCCAGAGATAAACTAACGCAGGCCCCACAGTGCAGTCATAATTGAAACAGGGGAATGGGAGGAGTTTTCTATCTTCTGAAATATCTTTGAAGAAAGATTTTTAAACATTTAAATTGTATTTAGTTTTGAACTTAAGTTTTAAGTTAAGAGATTCCTATTATTAATAAAGAACTAGCTTTTATTAAGATCAAAGGAAGATGCTAAAAATCAGCTTTTAGGGGCGATGCCTTCTTCTATAATTTAAGCCCAACTTGGTAGTCATTCCGTCTGGCCAGTTGGATAATTGAAACCGTGATAAATAGGCAGCGAGTGTTAATAAGCATCTCGGCCGTCTTGCATTCGACTGTTCATGTCATTGGACATTCCCTCGTCTCCACTCCGTACGTTCCACTGTAATTAATCAATGCGAGGCCTTGGCTGCTGCAGCTTCCCCGCCATCAACAGGTAGTAAAACGCCAAGACGTGCCCCATCAATACGAATCCATCTGCGTCTGTCTAAGTATCTGTATATTTTTCCGTTTCTCTTTCTTTTTCTGCAAAATATACTCTGGGTGTATCGTTCGATTCGTGCATGAAGGAATGGGTGAATGAGTAGAGTGAATGTGTCTTCAGGCCGAATCAAGATCAAGGTTTCTCACTCGAAGCATTTATAACTATTAGTCACAGAGTTCTTTTCTAAAAAAAGAAGAATTAAAAGTCAAATTAATGGTGGCATTTATTTTTAATGGGTAAATGGGAAAATGTCGAGATATTCTTGCAATATTTATGTATATTTTAAAAGTCCTTTAAATATTTATATTTATTTTATAATTAAATAGTAACATCTAAGAAATCTAATCCTTTGTCTCAATAAATTGCAGACTTTGAGTGGATTGCTAGGAGCTTTGAGGCCGCAAAATAAACTCAAACCGATCTGAGCTCAAACGTATCTGCAAGAGAGTGGCCAAAAGAGAGGCGCAACCAACAGATACATACCTTGCTGGGAGTCGTTCTGGAAATACTGGTTTTACCTCAAGCCGCCATCCATCCAGCCAGCCAGCCAACAAGCCAAGTTCGTTACAAAGATTTGCTTTCATTTTTCCGTTAAAAAATGCCTCAGTATGGGTGAGTATCTGAGCTCGGCTGCCCGAGTATCTGAGCGATATCTGAGAGCGACGCGAGAACTGCAGCGTCGGCGTCAAGGTGAGTTATCTGAATACCTGTATCGCCGACTGAGCGGGAGAGTATCCACCTTCCCAGGTGTACTATATGTGTGTGTGTGAGCACAGGTAGCCGCGCGGGAATTCAGCTCGCTGCTCTCATCATCGTGGCTTGGGTTTTTCGGGCCCTGCTTCATCTGTTGATTCTTTCCTGCTGCCATGATAATCCACTGGCCTTAGAACCGACCCATACACACCTGAGGAGGAGAGTGCTGGCAGCGGCAGCTGCAGCTGCGCAGGTAGCCAGAAGAGGTTATTTGATTACTCAACCATTTTTTCTTTATTTTTGCTGATTTTATTCTGTGTGCCCTCCTCGATTCCTCTGGATTCCCGGGGCCTCTGGGCCACATGGTGCCGGTGAAACCTCACGTCGGCATGTCCGGCACAAATTTCTTGCCATTTTTTTCTGCAGGAATCCAAGCTGAAACTCGAAAAACAAAAAGACATCTGTCGTCGTTTTCGGCTCGATTTTTTCTGTTGGACATTTCCAAAAGGTACTCCTTACGATACCAAGAAATTTGATGGTTTTTTTTAATATTTTCTACAAACTGAAGGCTTCCATAGAAGTTACTGCACTTGAGGCTGCATTTAATTGATTTGAAATTTGAATATTTGATGGGCCCTTGACATAAATATATGTACAGGCTGATCCCATCGAATTGTTTTCAGCTTTGGAAGTGAAAGACTCTTGAGGGCCGCCTCAAGTTGCTTTACGGTTTGCGGGCTTTCAAAATGTTGATATTTTTGAAGAGTCAATTGAAATGTAATTTCTGGAGAAGCATTTTTGAGCTCGTTGAATTTCTGTTTGGGAAAAAGGAAAATATCAAATGATGGTTTCAAAAAGACAATTAATATTTTATACATACACCTTGATCTCCAAACAGCAGCTGCAACGCATTCATCTTGATAGAAAGGCACATCCTTAGGTGCTCCATGCAAATCTAAACTCATTTCTCAGCAATCAGATAGAGATACAGCTGGTGAATGAGACTGCAACTGCAGCTGCACCTGCTCAACCGATAGATACACAATTTTGCCTCCATCCCACTGCCGTTTACCCATCGAATCGCTCCAATTTCGTTCATTGGCTTGTGCCGCAATCGATTTGTTCAAACCAAACGAATCCAAAGGCAAGTGTAACCTACTTTCCGCTGATAAGATAATGACGCTTTTCCTCCGTTTCCAATTTACAGTAGCGCTCGCCGACGCCCCAGTCAATGACTTACAGTCTGCTCTCTCTGTGTGTGTTTGGCTATGTACAGCAGATACGATGAGCACTGTGTGTGCCGCCTGGTGTGCTTCAAATAAATTTCAGTTGACGGGGCTCCACAGATCTTACACTGTCTGTCATAGATGTCTGGCTCCAGTCCACCTTCGAAAGAACATAAAAATTTTCCCGCTGGATCGCTTATCGCGCCCACCAGTGATTAACACAGAATTTAATTCGATTTTATTATGTTTTTTATTGAAACACAATAATTGTGTTTGTGTGGCTTTTTGTTTGTTGTAAATTATACAATTATTTCAAATACGCTCTATATATAAATAATGTTGTTCAGCTATTTGCTGTTGGTTCTCCCCTTGGCAGGTATAAAATGTCCGTCTTAGAGCCTTAAGTATTAATACGGAAAACGACTTACAAAAATAGATATCGCATTGATTTATTGAACATTATACTCTTACATCGATATGTCTCAATGTATTTATTTATTTGTATTTAGTTTATGAATACAGCTGCACACGCGTTACTTTCTAGTTACAGGAAGAGCTGATATCTCCCGCGATTCGATATAGTTTAAATAAGGTTATGCTGTTTTATACATGTACTAAAAGACAACCCTAAGAACTTATGGTACGCTGATTGATTGATTACATGTCTACATAGATGACGATTAAACTTAGCTTATAGATTACCGACTTGTCTTATCGATTTGAGTTCTCCCTCGATTTGAAGTAAATTTCTGTTAGTTCCGAATAAAGTTCTTTCTGTCTTGTCTAGGCCCTAGCGCGATATAATTTTCCATATTATACTGTGTAATGCCCTTTTAAACATAAATCGTAAAGTAAGCTAATAACTACTGTTGGGAATTATGCATTCGATATGCATTGAAAAATGCATATTTGTTTTTCTAGGAATATTTCGTTTGCGGATATTCGGATTTTGATATTGGTCGTAATTGTTTATTTTGTGTATTATGTCGAAGCAATAACAATTCTGCTGCCGTTTGTGATTTGTTCGCAGTTGCTTAGCTACACTAGTTTTAGGTATAAATTATATAGTTCGTTTACGTAAGATCAAGATCACTTTTTGCATTTACAAAACAAAAACAGAGACGTGTCCCCCTTAGCCCTTGCAATACTCCTCGACAAAAATATATTTATATGTATATATATATATAATATATAGTTACCTATATATATCTCTTGAAGCGACTTTGGGTCCGGCTAGGCCGTCGCCTTGTCCGGCACAATCAACATCCGTACAACTCTTAGCATATAAAAAGTCTTTTCAATTTCTACGTCATCGTCTGGCTTACCACAGCTGGAACAGTGGCCTAGATGCGCCAGCCCTGATCGTCGTCCACATTGGAATCGGTGTCCGAGGGCTCCTCGCCGTACATGTCGGCCAGTTTGCGGAAGCGGGGTCCAAAGTTGGACAGGTAGTCGAAGTTGAGATCGCCGTCGTCGGTGCAGGACGCCAGGCTGGACAAGCTGCCGTCTGAGTTACCGTCGCCCTCGTAAGCGTAGTGGCGCACATCGTCCACGGTGAAGGCGCCCACATCCCGGTCGCAGTTCTCCTTCTTGTCGCCCAGGAAGTCGGCTATGTCGGGTATATCGTTGGGATCCCGCATGCTGGATTGTAACGTATGCGCATCCTTGTAGAGCTTCTCTTCGTAGAACGGCTGCGTGCGCAGTACATTCAGATCGTAGTCTGTGTCCCGCTCGCCGCCGCCCTCGTCCTCATAGTTGATGATCGTCTCGCGAATGTCGTCGATGTCCTTCTCATGCCAGCCGTTCTTCTGCTTCTTCTGCACCACCACGGCCAGCAGGATGATCAGCAACAGCGCCAGGCAGACGATGATTGCGATGATGAAGTTGCGATCGATGCCAAAGCTGAAGGCGACCGCAACGGACTGCTGGCAACCGCTGTCGATGTTGCGGAAAACGGAGGGCATACCCAAGTTGTAGGTTTTCTCGTTGATCGTCAGGTTGCGGATGCACCCAAAGAATCCCTTCTGGCTGGGCACATGGGTCCAGTTGAGCTGCCGTCCCAGTTGATTCAGGTCCACCGGAGTGCCGCCCAGCTGCAGGGGGGCGTTCACGTTCAGGAATTCATTGGGTCCCACCGGGGCGCCCAGAGTCTGGCAGGTGGACAGCCGGCAGTTGTTCACAGTCATCTCGATATTGGTTCGCTGCAGGATAATGTCCAGTTGGTATGTGTGGTCAGCCAGCATCTTGATGTGGTGATGCCGGATGCGCATTCCCCCCGAGCCGTAGTCCACAGTCAACACCGGATAGCCATCGTCCAGCTCCAGAGCCAGGAAGTCCGTGAGTGGCAGCAGCGGATTGTAGTTCAGCGGCCCCAAGTACATGATGAGACCCTGGTCAATCTGAGGCGCGATCTCTAAGCTGATTCTCGTGTTGTCGCAGGCGGAGACGGGCTCGTAGAAGGCATATCCAGAGCCATAGAAGGCCACGGAGACGAGTTCGCAGTGCGGCCCGGTGAATCCATCGACGCAGTCGCAGACATCGTTCTCGCCAAACCTCGCAGTGCCACCGTTCAAGCAGTGACTGATTAATGGAGCCTCGCAGGTGCACTCCGCCTGCACAAAGGCATTCACACCCACAAACGATGTGATATTCGAATAAATCATGTACGGCACAGAGCTCTTGTGCAGCTCATTGGTGCAGGAGGCCTCACACTTGAACCGCTCGATCAGGCACTCGTCGATGTTCACCATCAGCATCTGCAGATCCAGTTCGTTCTCCAAATGCTGCTGGTTCTGGGCCACGATTCCGTTGAGCTTCTCGGGTGCGTAGTAGGGCGAGCCGTGAGCAGAGAAGCGCACGTCCAGAGTGTTGTTCTCGTTTTGAAGTACAGTGAAGACGTCTACGTTGGACACGGAAGTGTTGAAAAGCTTGGCCAGCGAGAGCTGCAGGCGATCCTTAATGGAGAGAGAATCCGGCACAAGGTCACGGGGCACACCGATAAACTCCTCCTTGGTCACATTGATGAAACGAATGCTGCCGCTCTTGTCAACCGCCTCCTCTGGCAGCTCTCGGACCACCACCGTGACATCTGCATCCACGATATTTCTCATGAAATTCGGCGAGTCCTCGGTGACGGTGAACTGAAGATAATATTCTCCCTCGCCGGTGTGCTGCAGCATAGTGATCATTCCGGTGCTGGGATTCAGTCGGAACTGCTCGTTCTCTTGACCATTCTTCCATTCGAAGTTCTTGTCCGGCAGGTCCCAGTCATCCAGATCGTCAACAAAAACACGGCCAATGTCCGTGTCCGGCGCTTCTCCTCGATAATTGTAGACAAAGATGCGCGAAGAGCCCTCAGTCATGGCATTATCGTTGACATCGCCAATCACCAGGTGCAGAATACTCACCGCGCTCTGTCGCGGGACGCCAGAGTCGCTGATTCGGATGGGGATGTAGTACTCCTTCTGCTGCTCTCGATCGAACTGGACGTTGGCATGCAAATACTCGCCGTCAATGCTAAACTTCGTCTTGATATCCGGCGAGGCCTCGCTGTCGATGCCAAATGTGAAGTCACTGGCACCCGGAGTGTCGTCGTAGTCATTGGCCTCCAGCTTAACAATGTTGCCGGGATTGCGGTTCTCCTGCCATATTACGGGCATTTCGTTGATCAGGAACGGCGCATTGTCGTTGATATCCTTCAGGGTGATGGTGACCTCCTTCACAGTGCTGACCGTGCTTCCCACGCCGTCCTCATCGTTGGCTTTGATCAGCACCTGCCAGTACTTTTGGCCGTTCGGCGGGTCGCGATCCAGCGTCTTGACCAATCGCAGACAGCCGCTGTTGTCGATGGTCCAGCGATTGGCTTCGTTTTGATGGATGGAATAAACAATATGCTGATCTGCGGTGCGGTCCTTGATGTCTGGATCGTAGGCTTCTACTGTTAGGATGCAGTCGGGATAGGTGGTCTCTTCCTGGATGGTGATGCTGTAGTTTTGCTTGAAGACCGGTGGATTATCGTTAACATCCTCGATCTTTATTACCACCGTAGCGTAATCGTCGTAGATGCCATCAAATGCCCGCACCTTCAGCTCGTACTCGGTGATCGTTTCGTAGTCCAGCTTCTGGTTGACAGTAATTTTACCAGTCTTCAGGCCGATCTTAAAAGCATCGCCCACGTTGCCGCTCTCGATGCTGTACAGAATCTGCGAGGCATTGTCCTCGTCCTCGGCCTTAACCTCGATCACCTCGGTGTTGGTATTGGCATCCTCCAGCAGCCTGTCCGCCAGATACTTGTCCTTCTGGAAGTGCGGCTTGTGGTCGTTCTTGTCGCCGATGGCTATGCGGAACACCTGATGGCCACGGTTCGGCTCGCCATTGGTGAACAGGCTCGAGGGGGAGTTGTCGCTGGCAATAACTTTGACGTTGTAGAAGTCACGCTCCTCGCGATCGAAAGTGGTGAGTGCTGTGATGTTGCCGGTATTGGGATCGATGGTGAAGTACTCTCGATTGTCCGCCAGCTCGAAGGAGACAATGTTATTGGCCGCCGTACCGTCCATGTCGAAGGCACGCACTTGCATAACGGGTGTGCCCGACGGTTCGTTCTCCAAAATCGTGCCCGATTTCACCTCCGTAAAGTAGGGAATATTATCATTGACATCCTCCACTCGGATCTTGATTTGATGCTCGGTTCCCAGCTCGTGGGTGTTGCGCGCAATCATGGTCAGCGTGTAGTCAGTGATGGCCTCGTAGTCCAGTTGCTTGCCCAGGCTAATGGTCACCTCGTTGCCAATCTGGTTGAATACGAACGTATTCTTGCTGTTGGTCTGCTCCGTGCGGCCAGTGTTGAGTTCAAAGATAACTTCCGGCTTGTCCGGCATGTTGGAAACTGCCCGCAGCGTGGCTATTGGCTGTGAGAAGTTGATTAAATTCTCCTTTAGGTAAATGGGCGTGTCGATGGGATCCACAAAGGACGGCGGCTTGATCGAGGACTCCACAACTCGGATTCGTACTTCAATCTGAGCATCCTGTGGCGGATCGGGCACAGTATTGTAGGCCCGCACAATGATAGCATACGACTGGCCGGGATGCTTGTCAATGGGGCGCTTCAGATAGATAATGCCCGACTCCTTGTCGATTTTAAAGTACTGAAAGTCGCGCTCCCTCAGGATCTCGTACTCTACGATACTGTTGTTTCCGTCGTCAAAGTCGCTGGCGCTAATGGACATCACCACCGAATCGGGCTGTAAATAGAAGGTAAAAGGTAAGGTGACAATGCAAATAGGGGGCAAATTCTAAATTCCCTCCGCCAGCCCGACTTTCCTGCAGGTTTGCCCAAATCAGGAATCCGCACATTTTCTTTAGTCAAAATAGCTAAATATTTCCTCGTTAAATGCTACAAGTGCAAGGGCCTGAGCCGAACTGAAACCTTTTTGCCGGAAAACTGAGTGCAGAAAAAGCTTGGCTAAAAATAAGAACCGAAAAAGGCGGCCTAACAGCGAAAGGGGATTAATTACCCTCCTGGTTATATCTTTAGATCTTTAATTAGATTAAAAATGGTTCGAAAACGAAAACTTTGTGTATTATTTTTAGACATTTGTCGTATTAATATGAACTTTATTATAAGAAAAATAGGGAATATTTAGGGGAATCCCCAAATGATATTAAAATGAATTCAAATTCATATCTTTTTAAACGCAAGTTTCAATAAATAACTTTTTAATATTTTTATTTATATAGAAAGTTTGATACCAAAATTTAACTTGTTGGTCAAAAAAATCTATATACTTTTACCTATATTTATCTACAAATACTTTTCCTACTCTGCTCTGCTAAGCTGTTTGGCTGCACTTTGTTATTCGTCTTGACGACAAGTATTTCCAGTCGCCTACATGGTAATGGCGTAAAAGAAAAAGCGGCCCTGGGCGTAGGAAAGGGTTTCAAGGTTTTCAGTGCAGAGAGCCCGGCGAGCAATGAACCCAAAACCCGTCTTAGAGAGCTTCGGCCCTCCTACGCCAAGCGAAAAACTAGTTCCGCCCATGAAGAGGTTCGCCTGTGGTTAATTAAAGCTGCCTGGGATGCACACAGGACTTGCGACAGTTGGGGGCCTACGCTTTATTGACACGGGCAGGTGGGCGGCGGGTGGAGGTTAATAGTGGCAATGACCCATAAAATGCCAATATACTCAGGAAAAAATGCTCTAAAAATCATCAAAAATTCAGCTTGAAGAAAAATACAAAGAAATTCGTTTAAAAAAGGCAAAAAACTAGCAAGAAGCATATTTTTTCTGAGTGCATAAAGCCAATTAAATTAGGTACAATGACGACATCACGGGATATGGAGCCCAAACCCAGCGCCACTCCTGCACCAGTCCACTGCCTTGGGCCAAACCGCAGTAATCCGGGTCCACGAATTTGGCCCGCAGGGACGGACAGAGTCGGCCAACTTCCACATAGATGTGGGACTGAGCTTACCTGAGCATTTTCCGACATGGACTCGTCGTAGCGAGCCTTATTGAAGGCCGGTGCATTGTCGTTGATATCCTCAATGGTGACATTGAAGGTGCACACGTCGTCCAGCGGCGGCAGGCCGTTATCCGTGGCCTGGACGGTGACGAAGACAAACTTCTCGTGGATGGGCTCGTCCCGGTCGAAGGTGTGCGTGGTGGTAATCGTGCCGGAGCTGGGATTTATGAAGAACTTGGGACGCTCGAACGGCGACTGCACGATACTGTAGCGGATGACCTGGTCGGGATCGGGGTCGACTGCCTCCACACGGAAGACGTATGTGTTTTCAGGCTGCTCCTCCTTCACTTTCGGCGCGTAGCCGGCACAGTTCTTGAAGGCGGGCTTGCGATTGTCGCCGGAGTAAGACTTGTCCGGCGCGGATTGGAGTGCGAGGGCGGGCGACAGGAAGCCGAGCAACACGATGCTGGCCAGGAGCAGTCTCGCGGTTACGGGTGGCTGTCGGCATTTTCGCTTGTGCTGCTGGTGTGTCTGTTGCTGGGCGGGATTACGATGTGAATTAGGAGTCGGTTTCGCCGACATGATGCTGCTGCAGTCGCTTCCGGACGATCGCTGGACTTTAGTGGAAACTACTACTGGCGACGAAGCGCCATCTCTCCGCCGGAGCACTTTGGAGCACTTTTGAGCACTTCTTTGTGAATCACCCAGTATTGTCCGCTCACTCACACTAACGCACTAACTAACGATCACCGCTCTCCACACACCTTTAGCTTTTATGCCGTGTGCGCTGTGTGTCTCTGCTTCAACTTTGTGACTCCACCGCTGAGAGTCTGTGTGTGCGTGGAACTATCGCGCCGTTTGTTTGCACTGCATTCTCATGGCAACGACACGGAATTATCAATAACACATCGAAGTGCGGAGCAATCAAACCCCTAAATAAAACACAAATAATGCTGCACAGCGTACAGTGCGCGCCTTGACTGTAGCGACGGTACACACTTCCGATTTGGCTGCAGCTGCTGCCGCCGCCCCGCTACTTCGTTTTGGTTCACTTTTATCTTTCACTCGTCCGCTTTGGCGCTCTCCTTCTTTCGACCGCCGTCTCTCTTTCTCTTTCCCGTTCGCGTTGCAAACAGGTAATACCAGGTAAAAAAGTGGTTACACGCACACTACTAGATTAAGCCTCAGTCTCTTGCGTTGGTATTTGTGTTACCAAAACTCTTGGTAAAAAGGCACTTTTCGTAGGTATTTCGTTTGCACTTTTTGGGTGCATAAACAAATGGAAAATAAATATTTTTCTCAAGAAGGGCTTTTATTTGAGTTAGCTTAAACCGATTCGAACGAATGGAGCTGGTATAGCGAACGGAAAATATTGGGAATCCGCGATCGACGCGCAACACGACCGCTCAATTCGAAAAACAATGCGACAGTGTGACCGTATGTGGGTTTATGGGAAATCCCGTAGAGTTTAGTTTAGGCTATCGATTCATTGGTATCCGACCGATGAAAATAAAACTGCCTGAAAGAAATTATCGAAAAGAAATCGCCAGCCCTGGGAAAGTAACAACACATCTCTTGTTTTTCTTTCACGGAATCGTCATCGTTTTTTGGCCCATTAATTGCTGAGAAAAAACTTACAATTTGCGGCACAGCCACGAAAACGCTTAACGAACGGCAAAAGCGACACCGTAGGACCCCACAAAGACCTCCACAAACAAATTCCGGTTTGCGCCACACCCGTGAAGCAAGGAATAACAAGGAGTTCTTAGCAAGACACTCAGTCGAACCACTGCCCCTGCCCTGGTTTCGTGAATCACCAGTGAGAGAAGCACCAGAAATATGGAACAGACGCAGATCACCGATGCGGAGAAGGTGCGCATTGTCTCGGACTTCATCCTGCACGCCCCGCCCGGCGAGTTTAACGAGGTGTTTAACGATGTGCGCGAGCTGCTCAAGAACGACACTCTGCTGAAGGACGGGGCCAGCCACGCCTTCTCACAGTACAACAAGGACCAGCTGACTCCGGTCCGCATCGAGGGCAGTGAGCACAACGCGATCATATCGGAGTACAACGATCTGGGTAAGCAGTGCCCTTAAATGGACATAACCGACAATGAGTCACGACCCCCCGCATCAACGCACAAATATGTGGGGTTTCGTAGATATCTCCGGTGTGTCGATTAAGCCTTTCCGTGATAACTGATAAGTCAATTGCATTGCAGGCAACGGTCGCTTCTACGATCCGCGAACAAAGCAGGCCTTTAAATACGATCACCTACGAAAAGAGGCCGCCGAATACCAGGATGTGGAGGCGGATGCCAATGCGGAGCCATGGAGAGCTGCCCTGGATCTGGAGACGCTAGCCTACACTGCCAGTCACTATAGACACGGGGTAAGTTGAACTGAGTCGACTGGTTTGTGTATCTCCATCTCTAATGCATTCGCCATTCGTTTCGCAGGTTAGCTCTGTCTTCGGTAAATCGCAGGGCAACCAGATTACCCTAACTATTTGCATCGAAGACCACCAGTTCCAGCCGAAGAACTACTGGAACGGCCGATGGCGCTCACAGTGGCACGTCAGCTTCCAGGCGGGCAGTGGCTCCGCCGAGCTGAAGGGCGTGCTGAAGGTGCAAGTGCACTACTACGAAGATGGAAACGTGCAGCTGGTGTCCTCGAAGGAGTGCCGTGAGAGCGTGGTGGTCACCAGCGAGCAGCAGTTGGCCAAGGAGGTGATTCGTCTAATCGAGGAGGCCGAGAACGAGTACCAACTGGCCATTTCGGAGAATTACCAGACGATGTCAGATACGACCTTTAAGGCCATGCGCCGCCAGCTACCCATCACAAGGACCAAGATCGATTGGAGCAAAATCGTCTCGTACAGCATTGGCAAGGAGCTGAAGACGCAATAAGACCAGGAGGTGCAAGCGGAAGCGGAGGGGACACAGTCGACAAGGCGGCCCAACAGTCTTCCACTTGCCATGGACAAGCGAGCATAGGAACCGATCAGCAGCATTAACATAAACATAAAATCCAAACCGAAAGAGCAGGAGTTCGAATAGGGGCGGGCTGGCGCCCGCACAAATTGAATGTCTGTAACTTGCTATATACATACGAACCTATACATACATATATATATATATACAGCGTGTATTTATACTGTGTTATTGAAAGATGAAAGTGCATATACATTACTACATATATATTAACTACGATCGGAGAGGATTTGATTGCATGCATTTGGATAAATTGTAGCCGTTGCCTGACGGTGAATGATGCTCCTGCCTCGTTCGAGTTCGAGACATTATCGATCGCCACCAATTGTCGCCTTTATCGTTTAAGAAGAGCATTAAACGCGGTTTTTATCATGTACTTTCACCAATGTATGTATTTTTCTAATTTTAAACAAACCCCACACACAGACACACACGAAATCGGCAAGACAAGCCTCGGACCCGAAGGCGTCTTGACCACTTTAAGCAGTATCATCATTAGAACCCCCATCAAGTTTTCTGCTTTCCCGATTGTGCACTGCCACCTGGCAAGAGCAATAATATTACCTAAGCTAAGACCCAGAGCATTTTAGCCAGCGCTCCGTTGAGAAAAACCGTTCACTTCAATAACAAAAGACTTTGATTTTATAAAAACAATAAATTTGTAATTAAAATAACAACTATACAACACTTAAGATTGCTTGAATTAGTCAAATTTAATGAGAATAAACTAATTGAATCGAATATTGTCACTAATTTCAGCCTGTTCGCTATTCAACTGATTTGTTTCGTGTGGCGTTGGATAATTGCTCAGACTTTCGGTCAGATCGCTGGATTGTTCGTCGGATTTCTTGAGCAGAAAGCGCTTTTCGGGATTGAGTTTCGTTTCCAGCTCGAGGCGATCTATGAGCCAGCCTTTGTCCTGCTGATGGGAGGCCCAGAAGTAGAGTGTTCCTGCGGAGTTGGAATTGGTTTTGTAAGTATTCATTTTAGGTTGAACCCCGAGGCCCTACCTTTATCCTTGCTGCCTCGCACTGAGACTTCAAATTGTGCTATCTCCGCATTGCAGTTGTTGTTGGGGTTGCCCAGGTCGATGCCCGAATCCTTGATGGGTTCTCCCAGCAGCGCCACAGCCCCCCGATGGCTGCGCAGTCCCTTAAGTGCCAGCTTGTAGTAGTCGCACGACTTCACCCGATCCTCCATTTTCCAGCGCATGTACATCACAGCGGATATGGAGGCCACGGCACCGTAGACGCATATGTTGCCGAGTGTGCGGTTCGAGGGCATTCTCAGTCCCACCATTTTGCTGCTGTATTATTTAAATTCTCTGTTATCTTGTGTAATATTAGTTATTGCCGGTCTACATTTAGAGGTGGCCGCCACTCGATAACTCAAAGATTTTGAACTCACTGAATCATACCAAAGAGTACCCCAATTATTTGTATCCACTTTTGTTTTATTTAATTTATTAACATAAACATGAGTAAAAACCAGTTCGTTTAGTATGTATTATATTATTTAAATATTTTTAAAAACACTTATTTTTCCCAAACATAAATGTTTTAATGTTTTGTTTTGATTAATCAGCTGTTAGAAAAGGTGTAACCGTATTTCGGGATTGAGCTGCAGCTGCCGCATTTCCAATTGGCAGATTATACAACAAAACACGAAATTTTTAAATAATTGTTAATTATTAATTGAATAATTATCAATTAAAGATTCAGGCAAGGGGCATCAGAACACCTAAAACATGAGCAACTTGGTGGCGGCACTTGGCCTGTTCAGGCAGCGTTTGATGGCACCGGCGCTGGCCACTTCGGCACGTTGTTATGCTGTGAAACCGGCGGCACCAGGTTAGTCTTTATTTCGCTCAAAATGCTTAGCCGAATACCTAATTACAAGTATTTTCACAGCGGGCAAGAAGAAAAAGCTTGGCAAACTGGGCCCCATTATGGAGAAGAAGGTTATTCCCGTGGAAACGGACGCCAACAAGCTGGTGAACTATGTGTGCGGCAGCAACTACCTGAAAACGGGAGAGGATGTCAAGGTAAATACAAAATGTGTTCGTCCCAGAGTCTTGAATCTAATACGTTTTCTGTGACAGATCAAGCCGGATTCCGAGTACCCCGACTGGCTGTGGACCCTCAATACGGAACGCATTATCCCCCTGGATGAGCTGGATCCGAACTCGAAGCAGTACTGGCGGCGTCTGCGGAAAATGGCGCTGCGTCGCAACAATCAGTTGTCGAAGCTGAAGAAATTCTAGACGCTCCGTAGTCTTAGCTGTTATTGTTTATCTTGAAGACCAGCGGCTGGCCCTCAACCCGCCCGTGGGGGCATCAGGCTGAGCACTGTTTGCCATGCTTTCCGGAGCAACAAGTGTGCAAACACTTCGATTTTTGTATGTTCTCCGCTGAATTCTCGCAAATACATCGTCACTGTCTTACACTCCCTTATCAATAATCACGTTGGTTTTCCTGTATAAAAGTCGCTGGGTGGCGCGAAAGCTCAATTCAGTGTAAGCAATTTCGAAATGTGGACCGGAACTGGCATAGTAAGACTGCTCTTAGGGGCAATCCTGATAGCTACAGCAGCGGCAGCAGCAGACAACAACTCTTCAAGTAAGTAGGTGGAATAATTTTCCCCAAGGACTTTATATAGATAAAGTAATCCTGTTGCAGAGGCCGTTGTTTGCTACCAGGGCACCTGGTCCGTCTACCGACCAGGCCTTGGAAAGTTCGGCGTGGCGGAAATAGATCCGTTTCTATGCACACATTTGATCTACGCTTTTCTCGGCATCGAGGAGACGGGAAAGCTGCGTGTTATCGATGCCTATTTGGATCTTGAGGACAACGGTGGACGGGGCAATATTAAGAGCTTCAATGCTCTCAAATTGAAGAATCCCACCTTGAAGACTTTGGTGGCTGTGGGTGGTTGGAATGAGGGCTCCAAGAAGTTCTCTATAGTGGCCAATGATCCTGAGAAGCGAGCTGCTTTTGTGGATGACGTGGTTAGGTTCTTGCAGCGGCATGGATTCGATGGCTTGGATCTGGACTGGGAGTACCCTGGCCAGCGACACAGTCTGAACAACGAGGATCGCTCCAACTATGTCACTTTTCTCAAAGAGCTCAAGGAAGGGTAAGTCACAGGATGCTTTAACTGCTTATTATCTGTAATTTCTCTAATTTAAATTTAATGTCAGGCTTGAACCTTTTGGTTTCATGTTAACCGCTGCCGTGGGCTCCGCTCAGTTCTCCGCTGAGATCTCGTACGACATTCCAGCCATCGTCCCGTATCTAGACCTGATCAACGTAATGGCATATGACCTGCACGGGCCTTGGGATGAGGTTGTGGGCATTAACGCCCCACTATATGGCTCGGCTAGCGACGCCACCGATGCCACCGGGCGGCAGCAGCAGCTAAATGTGGACGCCATTGTCAAGTACTGGTTGCAGGCGGGTGCTCCTGCACAGAAACTGGTGCTCGGGATTCCCTTTTACGGACGCACCTTCACCCTGGCTGCTGCCGATCTCCATGAGCCGGGATCGCCGCACATAGGAAAGGGGATTGCTGGAAAATATTCCCGCGAACCTGGCGTACTGGGCTACAACGAGCTGTGCGAGCAGATGGAACAGGAGGAATGGACGCAGATGTGGGAGCCAGATCAGCAGGTGCCCTACGCCTTTAGGCAGCGACAGTGGGTGGGCTACGAAGACACGCGTAGTCTCTCTCTGAAGGCCCAGTATGTGATGCAGCACCAACTCGGCGGCGTAATGATCTGGTCTCTGGAGTCGGATGACTTCCGCGGAACCTGTGGTCAGCAGCGCTATCCGCTGCTGCATGAGATCAACCGCGTGCTCTTCGGCAGCGGCACTCCCACAGGATTAACTACAGAGTCCAATGAGGACCAGTCGAGTGAAACATTCAGCTGCCCGGCAGATGCACCTCTTGGCTATGTCCGCGACCCGAACAACTGCTCAAAGTTCTACTACTGCAGCGGGGGAAATACCCACAGCTTCGATTGCCCCAGTGGCCTGAACTTCGACCTCACCACCAGTAGCTGCGACTATTCCGACTCAGTAAAGTGTTGACTTTCGAATATTTAACCCAAAATTGCGCGTTTCTTATATTTGAGATCTATTCAACGACCTTAAGGTTCATCGGGATGTTATCTACATTGTAGCCAGGCATGCCCACTTTCCAGACAATAAAGTCCTGATTGCATTTGACTTCCTTAGCGGGTCGGCAGTATCCCTTAGCTTCGTCGAAGAACTGACCCACTACACATTCGTAATCGTAACGTTCGCCCCTGCGGCACTCGTAGTAGTAGCGGCATTCCCATTTATCACCAAAGAATCCATCACGTGGGCATATTCCAGCGTCCTCACTGGTCGGTGGCGGGGTGCTGGTGGTTAACATTTTTAGATCACCCAGAGCAGTGTATATGTCCGTCAGCAAGGGGTACTCGATCCCGCATGCGCCTAAATTGTCGTCGGCATCGATAGTCCAGGCCATGGCGCCACCCAATTCGTTTTTCTTTAGAAAATGCATCTTTGCCCAAATGCTTTTCGAGTTCTCGTAGGTCAGCCACTGATCGTCACGGGTGGCGTAGGGCACCTTGGCCTTCTGGTCAAAGTGCTTGGTCCATTTCGACATTTGAGCGCAATACTCTTTGAAGAGTATAAAGCCGGCAATACCGGAATTTCTAGCCGGCAGGCCGGGTCCCTTACAGGGCGATCCCACAGTCGACTGGTTCTTGGCCATGGTGTAGGAGCGACCGAAGAGGGGGATACTGAGGATGAGCTTGTGCGGAGCCTTACCAAGAGTCTTCCAGTACTGGACGGCAGCGTCCACGCTATTAGTGCCGCCGTACAGTGGTGCAGTGTAGACCAGACGCTGGCGGTGCTTGTCCCGCTCGTCGTCCACCATTAGATTGATAAAGTCCACGTTGTTTACAATTGCGGGTATATTATAGCTATACAGGGTCTGCTTGTCGGTTCTGCCCAGCACCATAACCATCAATATGAATTTATGGTTCTGAAAGCTAAATAATAAATGACTAAATTACTAGTTACTCGTCCCCATAGCCCCGCTGCACAAAACGTACATTACTCTCAGTTCTTCTAGAAAGAGGATGAAATTCCTCATGTCATCCGAGCGGCCATGGCGTTTCTGGGGATAGCGCCAGTCGATCTGGGCTCCATTGTAACCCATTTTCAACATGAACGCCACCAGAGTGTTGATGAATTCCTCGCGCTTGTATGCAAAAGCAATCATCTTGGCAAATATTCGGCACTCTTCCTCAGTGCCACCTACAGAAATCATCACTTTCTGGACGCTATCAAACGTTAGTCTATCGGCTTTGATTAGAATATCTGAGAGTAAACGAAATTAAATTAAATTATCCTAAATAGTGAGACCTGAAAACCCGAAGAGAATCCTTCATGAACTACTCACCGTGTTCCAGGAGATCTTTGTCTTTTATCTCCAACGCTCCAGTTTCTTCATCAATAGCAATTCCCGAACCAAAAACCAGATGTGTACAAAGTCTAAGGTCGATGTTCCAGGGGTAGAATTGACTCGAATTTTTATAATAATATGAATTCAAATCATATTGGCAAAATACGTTATCTGCAAGAAATTGGTTTGTTTCCACATTTATCGGGCTTTCAGCGAAGTTTTACTTACACTGCTTCGCCACGCAACTGACTGCCAGAAAAATTGTGAGCGTTAAAACAACTGCAAAAGATGCCATCCCGAAAGGGATCAAATTATAAGTTAATTTAACTTAAAATTTTTACGAGACGCGAATGGAACGTGTTTAAAAATTTTAACAATATCATAACCTTGCGTCTGGTATTTTGTAAGCGAAATTCCAAAGAGAATAAAGTGCTTCTAGTTTCGTTTGTTTTTTAAGTGAGTTATGTTTGAGAAGTGGTTTTTGAATTTAAGGAAAACGGACTATAGAATGGCAAAGCTAACTTGTTTAATATTTATTTCATATAATTTTGTGTTATATATTTCATATATTCCACATTTAACATTAACAAAAAAAGAAAGCTAGAGTGGCATATGCGGGACTCTGAGACAGAAATAAAACCTTGCAACTTTCCTTTAGCATAACTCATGTCTTTATTATACAATTCTAATTAAATTTTGAAATAAATTCCTTTGTTTAAGTTCAAATTGTGTTATAAATTAAAGAATTCCCCTGACTAATGGTGCCTTCAACCTGCATACATTCTTTAATATTACCACATTTCCGTTATCGCTATCAATATTTAAACTGATTCACTTGCAGTTACCTGAGGGCATATGGACTTTCCTCTTACATATATATGATAACCGTGACTAAGTTCTAAGCTATAAATATTATTATGCGAGAGTTGAATCTAATCTAAATCCGATTGGTCATAAATATGAATTTATCTTTTAGGTTTTTGCAATCTTTAATATATTTTTAAATGCTATGTTTTCAGTAGGGACAATAGACCGCCTCCGGCCAGTTGCAGACGTTAATGGTTACATCGAAGTAATTTCCTCCACCGCATTGATAGTCGTAACGTATGCCATTGGCGCACTCATAATACCTGGTGCAGTCACTGGCGTGCAAGTAATAGCCATTCGGGCCGCATTCTCCGCTGGAGCCTCCGCCATTGCCACCCGGAGTGGGTGTCGGAGTAGGGGCAGACGTAGGGGCAGCAGTAGGGGCTGGAGTGACACTACCGCCGCCTCCTCCGCCTCCACTGCCGCCTCCTCCGCTCACATCCTTGCCCAGAGCTCGGTTCATGGTCTTCAGCAGGGGATAGGACTCTCCGCAAAGGCCACGGAAGTCGTCCGTCTCGATGGACCACATCATAGCGCCGCCCAGGTTTCGTGACTCCACCAACTGCATCTTCATTTGGATGCTCTGGACGTTGTCATAGCCAATCCATTGGTCACCCTGGAAGGCATAGGGTGCACCGTTCTCCGCATCGAAGACGGTCTGCCAGTTGTTCAAGCAAATCTCATGATAGCCGAGGAAACCACTCTCCCGGGTGTAGGGGCCAGGAGATCCAGAGTCAATGCACTCAGCTCCAGGCCAGTTCTTGGAGCTGTCAGCCATCTGGTAGCTGTGGCCATAGAAGCCAATGCCCAGGATAAGTTTCTCGGCAGGGGCACCTGGAAAAGCAGGAAGTTAGTGTCTGAACCTAAGGGATTTTAAGAAACCACTACGCACCATGCGACAGCCAGTAGTCAATGGACTCGGTAACCTCGGGCAGAGGGGCATTCAGACCCAAGTAGCCATCAAGGGCCATGTGGAAGTCATAGGTCATCACATTGATGAAGGTCAGGTGCTGGGAAATGGCAGGAATGTCGTAGGAAATGCTAGCCGATTTCTCGGAAGCGCCCACAGCAATGCCCAGCTCCAATCCATACTTATCGAAGCTGCGAATGTTAACAGATCATTAATCATTCCATGATTCCTTTTTAAATCCACCTACGTTTCCTTGATCTCACGCAGCAGGGTCACAAAGTTCTCGCGATCCGCCTCGCTGCCACCACGCTGACCAGGATACTCCCAGTCCAAGTCAAGGCCATCGAAGCCATGCTGCTGGATGAAGGCCAGAGTGGTGGAGACGAAGGTGGCTCGCTTGGCGGGATCGGCGGCCATGGCGGAGTATTTGGTGGAACCCTCGTTCCAGCCGCCAACCACAGCCAAGATTTTCAGGTTGGGATTGCGCTGCTTCAGAGCAATAGTCTGGCTAATGAAGCCTATTAAAGGGAAAGCGAAAGAGTTTAAAGCTAAAGAAAACCTTGAATTATCAAAATTCAGAGTTTACCCAGTCCATCGTCCATGTCCAGCCATGTATCCAGGGACTTGAACTCGCCGGCATCACTGATTCCAAAGAAGGTGTAGCTAATGTGCGTACACAGCGAGGGATCGATGTCTGAAGGAACAAACTTGCCATCGCCAGGACGATAGTTGGCCCAGGTGCCCCAGTAGCAGTTGATCAGCTCTACAAAAGGCAAATGTTAATCCGATAACTAGCCAAGATTAAGCCGCAACTTACTTTCGCTGGAGGCCACTTGGCCCAGGCAGAGGCAGAGGGCCGCCAAAGCCCAAATGGAGAATGCCTTCATGGTGCAGTCAATCGGTTGAAGTTCCCAATAGCTTCGGGCCTTCTGGGACCGCGTTTATATAGGCCGATTCCCAACGCAGCCTTATCGCTCGCATTATGAATTATTACACATATTTGTTTACCATCGCTGCGCTGATAAGCCGCCACTTAGCCTAGGAAATCGCAAAAATCGCAGAAATAGAAAACAAAAGTTTAATATATTGCATCAAGCGAAAATTTCTCAATGGTTTATATCTCTCCACTCCACGGCCTTCAATTAGGTTTATAAATTGTAATATTAGGTCGGCATTTTTTGAGTGCATCTTGAGATTGGGTTAGGATGTGTTCCTAAAATACCCCCCTCAAAGTTGGCGTGTGTCGTCGACTGATGATTCAAATCGGTTGCCAGCTAACCAGCTCTCAAAGTAAAGCGTAAATCATATAATCAACACTTACTAGGAATAATAATAAGAGTGACACAATTTCTTTCATCAAGTTAGCAGGAATTAATCCATGACTAGTTTTCTTTATTGTTAAAAAAAAATAAAATGTCTATTCTTAGTATCCAATCATATTCAATGCAATTGCTTACTAATACTTAGTAAAACCATAACAAATTTTTAGACACTAAAGTTGATATCTGAAAAGGCTTTTATCAGATAATGAAAACCAAATAGGAAAAGGTGTTAACATTGTTTTCCTCTTTCAAGAAGGCCCTTTTGCGACTTTTACTGCCAATCATATGAAATGTCAAGGCTGAACATTGTTTCCATCTGGGACATGGCACAGTTGTGGGTACGTCCTCTGCATATACATATGTTATAATATTTTATATAATATATTCATATAATATTTTATAATATTTCTGACTTAATGGCATTTTTACAAGGGTTTACAGTGCCTTAAATCAAAAAGTCCAAGTGAGAACTTCTTGTATTCTGATTATTCCTTGACTTGACAGGATTATCAGCTTAGATTATAATAATTATTGGCTTTATATTAAAACAATTAGATGATGAAACCTAGCGGATTAATAACGAAAACATAACAGAAATATAAATAAGAATAAGACATTAATAACTTGTTCGACGTTAAATCCAAAATTATTATGTGAAGTTTCGGGATATTTTCTTTCAGTTAAGAGTCCAAAAAAATAATTCATTGATCAACGTTTTAAGCCAAGAATGCAGCTTTTATAGAAAATAGATTAATGCCGTTAAAATATAAAGCGCTCCAATCTGTATTAAATATCTTGTAAAGAGTTTGTAAATCTTCAATTTAATTTGTTTCTACTTTGCGTCATCAGGACACTGGTTGATCAGCTCTACTTTCCAGAAACCCCATTCCTTTCCCTTATCATAAATATTGCAAAGAATTTTGTAATGAACTCTAATATTTTTTAATTCTTTTTCAATTTCTTTTCAAGACAATTTTTAAACCCATCGCAGCTTCCTGTTGATGGTCTTCAGCAGGGGATAGGTCTCGCCACAGAATCCGCGGTAGTCATCAGTCTCCAGAGACCAGATCATGGCTCCAGCCAGACCCTTGGACAGGGCAAAGTCCATCTTGTATTGGACACTCAGCACATTGTCGAAGCTCACCCACTGGTCACCAGAGAAGGCGTAGGGAGCGGCATTGTCGTAGTCGAAGATGGTGTGCCAGTTGTTCTGGCAGATCTCGTTGTAGCCCAGGTAGCCGGTAGAGCCGGTGTAGGAGCCAGCACTGCCCTCTCCGCGGCACGGAGCACCGGGCCAGTTCTGGGAAGAGTCCGACAGCTGGAAGGAGCGTCCATAGGTACCGACACCAAGGACCAGCTTGTTGGCCGGAGCACCCTGGCTCATCCAGAAGTTAATGGCGTTCTCCACAGCCCACTGGGGGGAGTTGAAGCCGGTGCGGCCATCGGAGGCCATGGCAAAGTCATAGGTCATCACGTTGATGAAGTTCACATGCTGGGCAATGTTGGCAATCTCGTAGGAGGCGGTGGCAATCGACTCGCCGGCACCCACAGCGATGCCCAACTCATAGCCATAGGGAGCAAAGCTATTGAAATAGATTCAAATTACTGCCAGGACCTTCATGATGGCTGTATGCTAGACTCACGCTTCCTTCAGCTCACGCAGCAGGGTCACAAAGTTGGCACGATCGTTCCAGTTGCCGCCACGCTGGTTGGGATACTCCCAGTCAAGGTCCAAGCCATCGAATCCATTGTTGCGGATCAAGTTCAGGGCAGAGTTGATGAAGTTCTGGCGCTTGTACCAGTCGCCGGACATGGAGGAGTAGCGAGTGGAGCCCTCGTTCCAGCCACCGACCACGGCCAGGACCTTCAGGTTGGGGTTCTGGTGCTTCAGGCCCACAGCTTGGCTGATGAAGCCCAGGTCGTAGTCCAGCCAGGTGTCCAGGGACAGGATCTCGCCGTTGTCATTGATTCCGAAGAAGGAGTAGCTCAGATGGGTGCAAAGGCCGGCGTCGATGTTGGAAACATCGAACTTGCCATTGCCGCTGCGGTAGTTAGCCCAGGTGCCCCAGTAGCAGTTGACGATGCCTGGAATGTTATGGGGAAACCGTGTCAGGACTATGATTTACAGGGCGATCCTCCCCCAGGGCGATACTCACGCTCAGCACCGATCACCTGGCTCAGGCAGAGGACTGCGAGTAATGCCAATAGCTTTCCCATTTCGTAAAATGTTGATACAGTCTCGTTCCTTCGGCGTATTTATACCCTTTCCCTCGCGTATTATCATTATCCTTATCACCCGCAGCGATAACTCTCCACTCCAAAACCTACCTGGCAAATTTATGGAAGCTTCGTCGCGTGCTTCTTGCTTTGAATTTTAATATTTATACCGCCGCAGTATCTGTAACTCAAGTCCAGATTTCGGTTATCCATTTTGGAGTTTATTATTTATTTTTGCTACTTATGATAATGTTTAGCACCCATGCAACCGCTGCCTGAACAATTGACAATCTTTGCGAAAGATTTATTTTGTAATTTGCAGCTCTAGTAATAATGACCGCCAAACAAAAACCTTTTTAAATTATGCCATTTAAATCCGTTTTAACTCGGGAAGGTGTCTTTTTTTACCAATTAAAATCCATATATTCTTGATCAGAATTAATAGGAGAATCGATCTAGCCATGGTTTGAAATTGTAATTGGAAAATTGTAGATTTGAATAATCATAATTTGGCCAAAAATACACCAATTTCAAATCGGAAAGCATTTTTCTGTTTCTTTCTGTGTTCTTAGCCATGTTCTAAGCAAAAAAATTTTTTTGGAATTTTTTTGACATTTTTCCTAAGTTGTTAAAAATCCAAAAAAAATGTTATCCAAAAATTTGGCTTGCACGTTTTTTAAGGGCAAAAAAACCAACACATTATTGCTTTCAGAATTTAATTTCAATTATTTTTGGCCAAGATATGATTTATCAAATCTACAATTTTCCATTTATATTTTCAAAACCTGGCTACATCGATTCTCCCATTAATTCTGATCCAGAATATATAAGGTTTATGTGGTCGAATACGACTCCTTCCTGTGTTAAAACGTATTTAAAAAGATGGTTTGAATGGGTCGTCAGACCGAAAAAGCCACCAGCGGACAAATTTGGAACTACGGCTTGTGGGCGAACGGGGGGAGAGAGAGACAGAGCGCAATACATCGAGCTCTCTGTTTTGTTTTGATTATTGCTTACACACGCATACATATGTGTAAGTTGGTTCCATGCTCTATGTATGTGTGCGCGATGGCCGAAGTGTGGCGGCCATCATTAGAGCTGATAAAACCGCGATATTAATCGAAGCTTAGAACAAGTGACAGGCTAAGAGGCTATCGCGGCTTTATCAGCTCTAGTAATAAAGACCGCCAAACAAAAACCTTTTTAAATTATGACTTTTAAATCCGTTTTAACTCGGGAAGGTGTCTTTTTTTACCAAATAAACCCCCTATATTCTTGATCAGAATTAATAGGAGAAACGATCTAGCCATGTTTTGAAATTATAATTGGAAAATTGTAGATATGAAAAATCATAATTTGGCCAAAAAATGCAATTATCAAGCACAATGTTTGGCTTCTGCTTTTCTTCATATTTAATATCACTTGTGGTTGCCGTGTCTCTATTAATCTCAATTTAATTATTTAGCCTCTGTTTAGCCTTTGTGTGCATGTGTGTCAAAAATCTTACAAATCTTAATGGGGTGTGTAGGTGTGTAGGTGTGTGTATCTGTCTTTGACGTACTTGTATTTGCATTTAACAACAACAACGCTCCTGCCGTTGTTGTTTTTTGTTTACAATTTATTGAGCTAATTTAAAGCTTTCCATTCCTGCCTGCCATATCGAACGAATGGCTCCAAGTTTCTCCAAGAAATTTGTGAATTATTGAAATGGTTTTCATTTAAAAGATTATAGGAAGTTTATTTTTAGGTTTCTTTTTTATGGGACCTTTGAGTGCACTGATAAGGTGTTCAAGGTGTGAAAGAGATTTTCATTGAGTAGAAGTAAATTATTTTGAATGGGCCACAGCCCTGATTCCAATCAAAAACTCTTCAAGATAGCATGGAGAATGAGTTTATGAAATAAAGAACGATTGCTGATATTTCATGAATTTGCATAAGAGATTGTTTACAGGAAAACATATTGGAGAAATGCAATTTTATAAGACTTTAAAACTTCCTTGATTTAATAATATATAGACAAGGGGTTGTATGTGGGGAATCCTTTACAAAATATATGTATTCTTAAGTATTTATATTTATTCGAATTTGGGAGAATTTATTTATAAGAAATGTACTCTAAATAGATTTTTTAAACGATATCTACTAGCTTTGAGTTGACAGACTTCAGCTGCTGATTTTAAAGAAGGGTAAATACTTTATGAAAACTTATATAGTATTTATAATTAATATACTCTCAAAGATACGCTTCAGCTAATAATGCCTCCAAACACAAAACTAAGACTACTTTTAGGCATCCCAAAATAAACCACAATCGTTTCTACATGAGGCCTGAAAAAGTGGCCAAAGTAGCATTCTCCAAGACAAACCCCACACAACAAAGTTCCCATTATAATTCATATTTCCCTTTCTTAAACATATCGTTTATTATTTACCAATTCGGGTGAACAAAATAATAGCCTTTTCGGCATCAATTTTAAAGAGATTCTTCAACAGATTTGAGTAGAAATGCAAGTATAAATAAAATTTCTGCGACCAGTTGAACTGTAAAGCGCTCAGGTTAACAATTGTGGTTTCAGTGCGTTGTAATCCTAGCCCAGAGTAGGACTTAGTTGGTCACGTAGACCTCGAACTCCTTGTACGCCAGCTCCTCGCCGCCGTACGGGATGTAGCAGCAGCCGTGGGAGGGCTGCACCTTGCCCACAGTGATGGTGCCGTCGTGGGTGGCACGGCCAATGAACAGCGGCTCACCCTCGGCAGTCTCGCCAGCGGGCAGGGCATTGGGCGGAATGTTGCCGGCCTCCACGGGCACCCACTGGCCGCCAGCGGCGCAGAGTACCTCGTATTCGCCGTGTCCGTGCTCACCGCCTCCGTAGGCCACATAGGTGACGCCGTGCGATGGGTGCAGCTTGCCGGGAATGAGGTCGCCCTCGTGACGGGCTCTGGCGATGTACAGCTGCTCGCTGCTATCGAATCCACCCTCCAGAGCGTTGGGAGGCACCTCTCCGTTGGCGGCGGCCACCCAGCATCCGGGACCGCTGCAGGTGGGCGCCGAGAAGCCCATGACAGGGGCTGAGGGAGCAGCATCTGCGAAGAGAGGAAGGATTAGTTTTACTTTATATGAAGTTAGGTTATACAAAATAGCACAAATAATATTAATGGAAGGCGTTCCCTTTTGTAGTACCCACCGAACCAATCCATTTGTTGTAAAATATTTACAAAAATTACTCTTTTCAGAATTCTATAGAAATGAATTACTTGACAGATAAAGTTGGAAGATTTTCAACAAACAAAGTCTACAAAGTCTAATAAATATCAAACAGTTTAACTGTTTTTAAAGGTAAACTAATCAAGTAACAAAACACTTGTGCTACTATTTAAATATATATAAAAAATATCACGAGTAAAACTCACCATCTAGCAGCCAGGAGCCGCTGGCTCCCCATCCGGTGCAGATGCCAACAAAGTTGACTGGGAACAGGCTGCCGGCGTCGTAGGACAAGAAGGCAGCGGCATCGCCCTCACGGCCCACGGTGATGACATTGTCGTACCAACGCACCCAGAAGCCACGGAACTCGCCGGCATCGAGAATGCCAGGAGTGGGCACCTCGGCCACCTCGGGCTTCTGGCGATCCTTGCGGATCACCGACTTGGTGTTCTCCCAGCCGCCCAGGAAGATCTCGAAAATGGGGCCATTCTCCTCGGGGGCAGGGGTGAGGGCCAGATGGGCATCCTTGGGCGAGCGTACCTTGAAGGTGAAGACTCCTCCGCTGGCCGGGAAGAACTGGTACTCCAACTTATCGGGGGTGTTGATTTCTGCAAAGAAAATGAAGCATTGAATGAGGCTGTTAAGAGAGGCAACTGTACACCGGTTTTCGGCTGGTGGAAGGTGGGAAAGTTCTGAGGCCAGAATTATCAGCCTCAAGAATCTCCCTCAGAGAAACCGCAGCAGGGAAAATGTTGTCATAAAAACAACTCGAACTTGTTAGAATTCATAGCTATTTATATGCTTCTCCTCCCATATCTAGATCCAACACATACGAATGGATATATATCATAATGTTTAGCGTCTGTTTTTGTTCTCGCTTGTTTATTAGCGCCGTTCGCGCTGATGTCATTTTGATCGCCATCAGTTCTTTGCTACAAATTATTCCAGCACTCAGAAAATTCCACTCAAGCTCGCATTCAAGTTTCGGGCTTGAGCCCGGCTCACGAGCGACAAACATTTAACTATGGCGGTCTACGGGGTTTATGTTTTTGTGTTTGCTGTGCACGAATTGTTTCCCAAGCAGCAAATTTTTCGCATGACATCATTTGGGGCGCATCTTCCCTCGGTGACCCTCGGGTCACCGGATTCGCGTTCCTATTGATTATTGCCAGAGTTCAAGGCGAAGACGTCTGACTCACGGCTGCTGATACACATTTCGGACAGTTTGGTGGCATGACCACATCGAAAATCAATTTAATAGGTCATAAATAGCACTAAAAAGGCAGCAGACAATTCGGAATTTAATATTACATATAAACGTTAATTGCTTCTCGATGATCACACGGTGAAAGTTGCTAACGCCGTCAGCAGGTGCAGTGAATGCTTTTTGCCACAAGTTCTTCTCTCCCGATTAAGCATATATCTATTTTATTTACTTTTAATGTTTGCGATTCTAGGAATATGTTGATACAATTAAATTTTTGGTCGTGGGCCAAAAGTTTCTTAATTCTTTATTTTGCTTGTTCCTCCGGCACCGCGTCCCCAATGATTTATTCCATTATCCAACCTCAGAGGGCACTCCACCCACTTGGGGCGTGACTCACCAATTGGCATGTTTGCTGCTTCCACTCAACGTTGTTCGCTTACTGAGATTCTGAATAAAACTGCCCAAATGGAACCCAAATGCCGGCGAAGTAAGCACCGTGCCACGAGTGGGTTTGTGGGAGAACCAAAGCTCGGCAAGCTTTGGAGCGCTTTGTGGATGAGAGATCGGTGTTTGTCTAGACTCTAGAAAGTGGACGACTGTACCTGACCAAAATAGAAACTATTTCAGCTCAAAGTACCTCTGTTCTCGCCTTAGCTTGAACGCTGGGGAATTTTATAGACCACATCATCCGAGGAACTCGGAATTAATTACATATGTAAATATCTAGAAATTGTTTCTGATATGAGGTTTATTTTCATTTTTATGTTTAATAATTTACAAGTTCTGCCTAAAGAAAAGTGAGCTTTTATTCTATATAATTTCTTTATTATGATAATAACGTCTTTACATATGCCTTGCAATTTTCTGTTATTGAAATATAAAAGAATTACTAGGTATAATCATTAATCACTTCCAATCCCGAAGTTCTTAATTACTGGAAATTTGTAGTACTGGAATTTATTTTTAATAGATTCTTTATAGTGTGAGGGTATTAAAACATACTAAATCTTAACCACCTTTGTGACTCAGCTTGGCTAAAGCTCCTGCTGATGTCACATAGCACAAAGCTTTTTCGATTTCAATATGCCCTTTCCTAAGGTAATAATAGTTTCAGGCATCAGGTTTGGTTAAATTAGTATTCTGCCAAACATTATTATACCTCAAAATGAAAATGAAATATGGTCTACGAAAAATATAAGAAAAGCACCTAAAATTCCTTAAGTTCCCTATTCGAAATTCAGCTAATTAAAACCTTTAGTTATGGATGATAACATCCATATGATAATATCTGTTTTAGTTTTATTTGATCGCTTTTGTGTTTAGATTTATTTTTACCCAAGAAAGATACACATCTAAAAAGTATCAGCTAGATCGAAACCTTTTCATTCGTTTCTAGATATTTAATTTCAAGAGTACTAAATATTCTTTATCACCTTCATTTTAGTATTTTGCTTTCTCTTTTTGCTATGCTTGGGTCTTGTTGTCGTCACTTATTCACGGCGTCATGTGCCGGTTTTGTGTTGTGATGTCACATGGCCACTGGAACCAGGGCATCAGAAACTCTGGCCAATGACTTCACCAAGTAAATGTTTAATGTTGACATAATTGAAAACAGCGGCCACCATTCTATGCTTAGGCATACTAAATATACAAATAGAACCCTTAAAACCCTTTTATTTGTTTTTTTTTGTTTAAATATAAATCTTTTACAATTTAAGAATAATTTTCTAGGATAATATACATTTTTTCCGGTGCAGAATGCTGTAAGAAAATGACGCGGAAACTGTCAAAAAAAGAAAGCAAATGGTCGGTGAAAAAAAATGGTCATGAAAAGCGGCTAGGAAAACCTCTGCAGCGGCGGCGACATTTGCGGTTTGCTATACAAATGACCGACCGCCGACTGCCCCGCCCATTTAACGAAAATTATACAATAATGGCGTCAACATTAGCAAATTGTGCGCTTGTCGCAGTTCCCATTTTGGACATTTCCAAGCCCCCCCTGCTTGTCGTCCTTCGTTCTCCTTTAATGAGCGTTTAAATTGGCGGATTCTGGTTTTGCCTTTGCTTTGCTTTTTTTGATGATTGATTGCCCGGCAATTTTGTTTTGGTTTTTTATTTTGTGGGGAAATGCATAAATGATGCAAATTAAATAATGGATGGTGGAAAATCTGTTAGTTACGGCTTTATTTTGATTTTAATTTGTTAAAGTAGAGGCAGTTTGGTAGGAAAATCCAGCAGATTTCAATGAAGAAGTTAAGATTAAGAAGATTCTCTATTAGTTATTCCTATAGTTTGATACAAAATTGATATTAAAGTCAATCCAATTGATATACCCTTCATTTTTAAAAATTGTATTACTGTATATATTTTTTGTAAACCTTTTTTTAAGATCATTAATAGCCCTTCCCTCAATTTTAAAATATATTTTTTGTTATCTCCAAGCACAGGAACTAAACTGAACTAAATGACCACTAAAACTAGTTTAAAAACTGAGATAAACTAGACTCTAATAACTCGTTTTAGCTTCTAGCATTAATCACGCCTTTTGTCAGCATCAGATAAGGTTTGGCATAAATTTAGCTTTAATTGACTTAATGCCTTGTACTTTTATCAAATAATTAATTACATAGCACAAAGTCAACACCTCAAGCTGGGTTCCCAGAGAGGAAACTGCTTCCTATATAATTTTATTTTATTTTATTTTCTCTCCTTTTTTTTTAAATCGTAGTTACAACTTAGTTGTTAGTGGGCGGGTTTTCCTAGCAGCCTGCAGTTTATTTTGTCAACCAGTTTTGTCGCTCGTGCTGTTTGCTTTGGCGTGGGCGCCTTATGCCTTCCCCCTTTACTGTTTTCAGTTTTCCTTTCAATTATCAAGTTTTCTATATAAATTTTCCTTGGCTGCAGACAGCAGGCGGTGCATTTTGTTGCCTTGTAATTGGTTCATGTCAACAAGTAAGATCGATATCGCCGCTGCCAGTGTTCTGACATTCTTTCGCTTTTGTCGCTTTTGCCAGGCAATAAAATTGTTATTGATTGTAATTAGGTTCGTAATGGGGTTATTTATGTGTGCCACTGCACGTTCCTTGTTTATGTACTGCACTGTACAAGCTGCACTCTATAGTGAGTGCTGACTTCGGGCAGGAGTCGTGATTGATTGATGGTCGGGACGAAGCGGACAGTTGGTCAGTTCAAAATTGATTGAAAATTGAAGCTAACAATTTAAATCAATTTGTGAGAAGGTCTTTGGTTATGATAGAACTTTCATTTGGTGCTAGAAAAAAGGGAATTTGGGCTAGAAAATGATTTGAGGATTAAATTACTTTAATAAACTTTTTAAAGGTTTAAACATCAAGTTTTTAATTGTAAAAAAGGTTTAAGTTAGTAACAGGCTTAATTAAATTAAGAAATAACCTCGCATGCATTAATTAAATAATTAATTAATTAAATCTCCCACAAAAAATTCAACTAAAAAAAGTCGCACTTAAGACCCTCTCAACTGTACTTTTCCTTTTGTTTCCGGAACTTTTTAAATTACCAAAAAATGCTACATAATTAATTCGAAGACTTAACCCAAACCAAGTATCACTGACCAAGAGTTTCCCCCTTCCAAAAAAAGAAAAAGAAAACAATTTATGCAGGGACCTTGAAAAAAGCTCTTGACAACTTTCTGCGGCAAAACAATGGACCCGGCAGGACTGTGCGGAAAATAAGACAGGACACGTTGACGAGCGATCCTTTTGTTCGCCAGTGTCACATCCATCTTCATCAGTCCAAAGTTTGCATTTAAATTGGTAATTAACACAAAATGGAAATGAAAATGAAAGCGAAAGCCGAAAGCGAGAAGAAAAATGCGAAGCGAAATAAGCACGAACACAAAAGGCACTAAACAAGATGATGACATTGAGCCTGGCGAGGAGCCTGGCAGGATGGTGAATGGAGACGGAAACAATCAACTAAACCGAAGGATAAGAAATGTGCAGGACATTTAGGAGAAGAGAGGTCATGGATAGGATATCATTTCAAAGTCCTAAATTGATTGTCAAAGCGAAAAATTTCAAGGAAACTGCTAGAAAATTGAAATTATAAAGAAAAACTATAAAAGTAAAACACTTATTCTTCATTATTGAACAAAATAATAACTATCAACAATTTGTTTGTGGTTTTTGGAGATAATTTCCTAATAAATAAGATATTTACAAATTGATTACAGTGTAAAATCCCTCAAAATCTCCACCAACGCAATAATTTCGTTGCCCTTTCTAAACTACACTCCCTTCGACGTTATCATTTCATTAAATCACCAAAAACGAGAGGATATAAAAAAAGCGAAAGAAAAAGGACAATAAAATGGAAGTGAAGATAGTGGCAGCACGCCAACGCTCACGTCCTTCTATTAAGCGTCGTTTGCCAATTGAATGTAAATAAGAGAAGAGGGCGACAGACAGCCAAAAAAGCGGACAGAATGAAAATGAATGAAAATTCCTTGGAAAAGCTTCCCGGCAGGAGCTGAAGCTGAATCGTGTTGAGCAGGTCATCAAGGACAATTGCCCTGCTTGACGACTTAGTTGACAAGAAATTGGAGAATGAAGCCATCGACAGGTGACAGGCAATTTATTAGCCCAGAAGTTGAACAAGCAAATGGTAAAAGATTTATTTAAATGGTAATTGTTAACCAAAGAATAGGTTTTTACTCCAGAATTAAGCTTTACGGAGTTAAAAAATCTTTTAAAATATTTATTTAGGTTTTAAAAGCTAAATAATTTCAGTAAAAGCCTTTAAAAAATCTCATATCGTCTTATTAAATAGCACCCAAGGATTAAGGATAAACCCAACCTTTTATCCCCAAATGAACTTCCAAAAACTGAATTTTAATCAACAAGCCACAAAGACAAAAATCGAATTCGTTGGCAAATTAATTTTGTCCCCCCAAAAAAAGCCAATTCCCTGCATTTCTCCGGCCCAACAACAATTAGTGCAATTTCTTGGCCAGAAGAGAGGAAACCAGGAAGACCAGGAGCCATTACCTGCTCGACTTGGCCATAAACGTAACGTGCAATTCGTTTTTGGCCAGAAGGGAGATGGGAGACAGGAGAGAAGGCAAAAAGTAAAAAGAATATGGCCAGGCAAAACAAACTTAATTGTCTGCACAGTTTTATTTACTCCTACGACGACGGACAGGACTAACCATGTCCTTGCCACAGACAGATCCTGTCGGCCAGATGGGTCTACGCTTCGTCTGCTTGTAATTACTGTGCTACGAGTCCTGCGAGTCTTCGAGCCTGCCTGCTGCACCCACTTAACGAACATGGCCAAGACTGACCAAACAATAGGCCTTCTGCTGGCTGCCTATAAACTTGGTTTAAACTGGGAGAAAAAGGGTAATTTATAAAAATAAATAAATAAATTTGAAATTTTAATTAAGAAAGGGAAAAGGAAAAAAGGAAAAAGTATAAACTTCATTCAAAGAAAAAGAAGAAAAAAGTGTACAAAGCCATGCAAAAGAATTTTGTGACCTTTGAAAATATTTTATTAAACAAAAACTATATTTATTTATTTACTACGATTATTTCTGGGTTTTAAACTCACTTTTTTGGCAGTGCCTTAACCATAGCTTCAGTATGCATGGCTCGTTGCCCGGATAAGTGATGCAGAGCCCGTACCACCGCTTACGCCTTCGCCTTCGCCCGCAGCCTTTGGTCTTGTTTAATGCTAACACAATAAACTTGACCGAAAGGCTGTTGTCGATGCTGCTGCTGCTGGTGATGCTCCTGCTCCTACTGCTGCTTCTCCTGCTTCTCCTGTTCCTGCAGTTGAGTGTAGGAGATGCCGATGAGCTGGACTCCTCTACGCTTGGCCAGGCACCGGGAACAACTCTGTGGCCATGTAGTAGGTGTTGCTATCGCATTTGCATCCCGGCTTGTCCTCCTGCTACCCCCGTCCCGCTGCCAATAACTCAATCAGTGGCGCACTGCAGTTGCCGGCAACCATTCATCATCGCCAGACAAAATATTAATCGCCTCCTGCCCTTGCACTTACACGTGGCCAAATTGGATTCGAACGCGATTATGTCACACGGAGCTTGTGCAAGGTTACAATTTATAATTGTCAAGCGGATGCAGTGCAGCGATACATGGGGCAGGACCCCTTCAACCTTCCACAGACAACAGACAAATGGTATATGTATATGTATGGTGCGGTTGGTCAACGAAATTTGCACTATTCGTGGTGATTTATGACCCCAGGAAATTGACTTGTGATATATGGGCGAACTCCGATTCTGGGACCTTGAAAAGGTGAAACAAAATCAATAAGATGATGGGGATTAAAGGTGGAATAGAGTGAGGGGAATAGGTTTTATGATGTGGATTTCGGAGGAAGGAAATTAGGGAAAGCAAAAGGAAAAAGCCAGCATCTTCGAGAGAACTATTAACTATTGAGTCGTAGGTCTGCTTGCCTTGGCTTAAAAATTACTTAAAATTTACTTCACTTTAATCATAAAATCAAAACCATTAGCCTTATAGTTATACCCTTAAAAAATATAATTAAACCCAACCTTGATAAACCTCTTTTTAACCCACAAAAGCTCTAACAATTACAAAATCAATACTCGCTTTGGCATTGACCAGGCTTTGGTAAGTTCAAGCATAATCGAGGAACTTTGGCCCACACACACAAAAGGGTCCTCGAAGGCTTAAGTGGATTGACCGACGCAAGTACAAGGATTCCGAGGTGCTGGGAAATTGAAATTAAAGCAGGGCAGGGCAGAAAAGTCAAAGTCAAAGGCATTTTCCATTTCAATTATGACTTTGCTTATAAGCCAAAGCTGGGCTTTAATGAGAAAACAACAGCGGCTAACAGCCTCACCTTCCCCACCTTTTTTTAATGAGACAGAGAAGTTGAGGCCACAAAACGTTGTCATAATGGCCATTGTGTGGCTTAGAGAAACTGTAGCAGGAGCAGTAGCAGGATGTGGAGTCGCGGTTTTAGCGCCTTAGACTTTTCACACAATGGCCAAGCTTTATTGTGATTTTAATTAGAAAAACTTTAGCTGCCAGCAAAGAGAAGGCAACTCCTCCTCTGACTCCTGCAACCCGCCACAATTAGTGGGCTCAAAAACTGGCCGCAACAAAAAACCCAGTAACCAAACTATTCCTTAACTTGGCATAATATTTGCCAGCGGGCCAAAAGTGTTGAATATCGAAAAAAAAATAACAGAGAGCAGAGAGGAGGAGCTTCTAAAAAATGTGAGAAAATATTGGAAGAAAAACAAGCTTCTGCCTAGGAAGAGCCACAACAATTCCGGCTGCAGAAGGACTTCAGCTGGAAAAAGTATGCAACACTCGGCCACCGGAGCCACCAGAGCCACCGGAGCACAACAAAGGCGCTTACCAGGTGTTGGTGCATGCCACCAGCGGGGGCGATACGAAGGAGTCCTGGACACAACCGCAAGCTCTGGCCAGGTCCAAGTAGCAACATGAATCACGCGAAGAAAAAGGATTACAGTTTTAATTTAAAGAACATTTTGAGCTTAATTTTTATTTTCACTATAACTAAGATACATTTTTTTAAAGGCTTTAAGTTCTATTCTATTTATTCTATACTTTCTAAAACTTTCCTTTGATATTTCCCTAAAAATTTAAAGTTTTTCAACCCTTGTCTTCTCTTTAAATATTTTTTGAGCTTTTTTTTGAATCCCCAAGACTTTCTCTCAGTGCACTAGCACAAGGATGAGGAAAAACAAGAGGCACTGGGGCTTGGGGGAGCCATATGCGAAATTGTTTTATAGCTGGCCGGGTACGGTCAGTGCAGAGCGTTGAGTTTGTTTATGGCCACAGCCGGGGCTTGGGCCAAGAACGGATGTTGCCTTTAACTTGTATATCCTTTGGAGTCCCCTGCCTGACCCATCGTCCTGCGGCCTGTGGACTATCTGAGCATTCGGTTTCATGTTGAAGCGTTTAACAAAGCGCCGTAAATTGCATCAGGCGTGCAACCACAAGCTTTTCCCCTTTTTCCTCGGCATTTTCCCGTCGACTGTATGCTGTGTGTTCTGGTATTTTATTCAGCCTTTCGTTTGGGTTTCTTATTCCCACCAGCAGCTCGGTTAAGGTAAACTTTTATTGCCCCCGAAAAAACAATTTAAGCAGGCTTTTAGCCAGGCCAAAAATTAGATTATTGGCTTGTGGTAAATGTCATTCAATCGTCGGTTCATGGTTGCTAATGGTTGCTCGGTCTTTTGGCAATTGACAACTTGAATTTATTATGACCAAAAACTTGAAATTCTAAAATTCAATCAGACTGCAATTAAAATAGTTTGCTTAATATTTTCCCCTAAGGGCTCCTCTGACTCTGACAATTATGGCTTTGTATAATCAAAGACTCTTGGCCAGCTGTGCGCTTGCAATTGCCATATTGCCAATGTTTATTGGCATCCGCGGGTTGGCTAAGAGAGAGAGAGGGGGCAGGACAAGGGGGAGAGGACTCTGGGACATATATCCCTGGGAGGATCCAGCCACGCCCCTGGTGTCCAAACTTCCGCGACGGTGGCAAGTGCAGCAGGGCGTTGCTTTTTTAATAGAGTCATAACTTGCTGCCAACTAATGGGCTTGCAACCAAAACTTAAGGCACTGAAAGAAAATTTGTTTGATAATCAAATTAAAAACATGTCGTAGAACAGATTAGTCCCTGAATTTTTAAAAATATGTTTTATACTTCAAAAATGGTATCTAAGTTTAGGCAAAATGTTCTTTCAATTTTTGGTTTACAGGAAAACTGTTTTTATCTCAAAAGCTAGTTATAATTTTCAATTATGATTTGTTTTAAATTTTGACTTATAAAATTGTAATCTTTAAATATTTTATTTATATCTTTTAATGGTTTAAAGTAACTGTAGATTTTTAACCTTTTCTTCTAAATAAATTATTAAAATTATTCGAAACTCGCTTTAAGGACATCAATACAATTTCTAAATTTACGCAGAAAATACTCCATAAATTACTAGCTAAAATTCGTATATACAAATTTTTATGTTAATCATTTTTCCAATCCTTTTTTCTGTGTGTCCTTTGCCTGCTTTTGCTTAGCCATAACATAAGCCCCTTTAGTTTTTAGCCGCCGCTTTTTTTCGTCGTCCTCCCTGGTGGCTCGACTTTGGTTACAATTCAATTTGCAGTGGTCGCTTTTTCTTGGCCACATATTCTCTGGTTTTTTTTTGGCCAGTCGCTGGGAGCCTTAAAAATTTGTAACCATACCTGGGCGACTCCCTGACTGTGTATGCCGTAAATGTGTGGAAATTGTTGGGTGTTATGCCTTGTAGGTATGACTGCCAGTTAAGCAACGGGCGGTCCCGGGTCCTTCCTCGGAGGAGGAGGAGTGTGTGGCATTTGGCCAACAAATCTCTTGCCTGCTTTCCCTGGCGGCGGCACTCGCTGTCGTTTTATTGTCTTGGCATAATGTTGACGTAGTTGGACTTGTTCTAGACGCTGGGCTGTGTCGCCCTCTCTACCATCCTCTGGCTTGGCTTGGTGGTGGCTATGTGGTCCTCATAATTGTCTTGCGCAAATGGTCGTGTAAAATTTTAATTGCTTTTTAGTGCAAGCTCTTGGAAAATTTTGCACTAAGACCCGGGCTAAAACTCGAGTATAACCCACACACGATGCCGAGGAGAGCCTGATGTGAAGGGTCAAGTTTTGTGGGCTGATTAGGAAAATGTTTATGACCAAGTTGCTTGCCTTTCCTTGCCTCTGATGGGGTTAAGGGTCCAGGAAGTTGTAGTTTTAGTCTAATCTGTTAATTATTTGGTTGAAAGGTAAATTTCAAGGGTTTTTAGCTTAACAAAGGGCCGGAAATATGTTTTTATTCGGTTGAGAAACATCTATGAATTTATAAGTAGATTAATATTTATTTAAATTGAGTTTAAGGGTTATATTTTAAAGATTTCATCCTTAAATTCTTCAAAGAAGCAACAGCCTCAAATCATCCAAAAATCAGCAGACAACTCATTAAAATCCAAAGTAATTTTCCACACCATATCACCATCCAAGGAGACATCTCGGCACATATATCAAAAATTTATGTGCGAAATGTCAGAAAGTTTAAACATGGCCACCATAAAAACAATTTGAATACATTTTTGATTACATTTATGCCAAGAAGGAAACCAAGTCAAGCTGAAAACAACTTTCGAACAACACTTGACATGGAAATTTGTGTGTGCCCCTTTTTCCCAGGACCCCCAACTCAGGCCTCATCCTGTCAGGGGGGCCAAGTGATATAGGATGTGTGTGAGTCCAAATATTTGTACTTAAACCGAAACCATTTCATAACTTTAAGTGTCCCGTCCCTCATCATTTTCCGTATTTTTTCCGCTTTCCATTTTGTCCTTCCGATAGTGTGAGTTAGATTTTCCAGGCTCGTTAGCATTTTTTCGGCTATCTTCAGACCAGATTTATAGTGCTCATTGGGGGCCCAACCCCCCGTCATTTACGGTCACAATTTTTGACATTCATTGGCCCTTTTCCTGCTTGCCAGTCCTTCCTTGGCCCTGGCTCCTTGGCCTCTCGATAGGACACGACACTCAAACTTAAATAGAAATGAGCGCATGAAGCGTGAAATTAAATTTGATAAATTCTATTTACGTAAAGAGATGGAAGATTTGTGGGTTGGACAGCTCGGGATGATAGATATATATACAAGGGTAGCTGCTGGTCCTTGGAGTACAGGGTCCTGGGTCATAATTTAAGTGTATCGAATGAGTTTTTTAACGCTCGGTTGTGCAGTGTAAGCGAAGATTATGACGGGGGAACATTTAAAAGGTAATGGGGAGATGAGTGTGGTTATAGGAAAAAGGTAATAAAAATGGGGATTGCTTTTGTAGGTTTATCTTGAGATTATCTTAGAGTTGTGGGTTAATTTAATTTATTATTTTGATAATGAAAATGATGAAACTACATTTGTTTGGAAAATATCTTTCCTACTGAATCAGTCTTACAAGCTGGGACACCTAGACTCCTCTTCAGATTCTTCTTCTTTTGTATCTTGAAAATCTCTTCAATAACTTTATATTTCCACTGCCTCAGTAGCTATGTTTGCCTTCATCTTTTGCTGCCTTTGTGTTCATTAAGCAAAAGAAGAAGCCATTATAATATAGTATATTAAAAATAATAATGTAATCATAATCATCTGAAGAGCACAGCCCCGAAGAGCCGCCGACGCCCACATAAATGGAACCGCAGATTCACGGTGTGCCCAGTGAAGAACAGAGAAGAGAAGAGAAGATGCAGCTAACCACAGTAAAAGATACAGCGGAGCGCATTGAAAACTTTTAATATTTACTTTTGTTGGCTGCATAAATTAAGGCACTCAAAAGGGGGTTGAGAGTTGAGTTGCTCTGAGCTTGAGTGTTGGTCAGTTGCATACAAAAAATAATAAATAAAATAGTTAAACAACAAAAGTAATGCAAAAATGAGAGAGATGAAAAAGTACATTTCATATATATTTAAAAAATGATAAATAAATAGCTATAGAATACAAATAACTGCCTTTAAAATAAATAAATAATACATAAATTAAAAATTATATAAATAAATAACTTAAAATCAAATAAATGTTTGTTTTTTAAATATTGCTTAAAAAGTATACACTTGAAAACTACTTTTCCCTTTTATTAATTCTTAAATTTTTGTTATATATTTTAATTTCTTAATTTTAAAAATTTCAGCTCTTCTTATTGGCTACTTAAAATCTGCATTGTCATCTCTGTTTAAGGGGAGATCCAACCGATGGAGCCAGATAACATGCAAAACCAATGGAAGGGCACTCAACTGGAGAGCAAAAGTGGGGAGTGGGAGTGCAAGTGGGGTAAAGAGGACGACCAACTCAAGAGTGCCGTGCAAAATAAAAAACCAACAACAAAAACATCAGCAACTTGCAGACAAGGTTGCCTGGCAAGATGAAGAAGATCTGGGAAAAGGGGAGGCAACCTGCGAGGCGGGGGACGACAGACTATGCACAAAGCGAATGAAGTATGAAAACGGCAGAGCCAAAAGGCTGCCCCAACTTGTGGCGCCTTTTGTTGTTGTTGCTGCTGCTGCTGCTGGCCTGCCTGCCGCTCTGTTCCTGTTTGTTATTGCACTTTTGCGTGCCGAAAGCCAGCAAAGGTGGTGGTTGAGGAGGAGGAGGAGTCTAAAGGGGTAGGGGTTATGGCGGGGCAGCCAAAAACTGCGAGCCCAGTTGGGCCACTCAAAACTCACTTCAATGAATACTTTATGGGTTAATAATCGTAAAACCATTCAGCGCAAGAGCCTCGTAGCCCTTTGGGCCTTTTGCCCAGCCAACTTATGCACTGCAAAAAAAAATGGAAGTATTCTCAATAATAATAATAATACCAGTGAAAACTATAACCATATATTTTGAGTAATAGATTTTTTTTTAAATAATTTCAAACCAAGTATTTTGTAAGAAATAAGCAGGAATTTAAAGCTCTAAAAATTTAATTGAATTTCATCGCAAAAGAAAATATAATACTTAATTATTTTAATGATATAATATATTTATTATAAATTCCTTTAAAATAATCTATAAAAAATTGTTATCCATTAAAATTTTTCGGGTGTAATTCACCCCTCCATTACCTTCTCTTCCTCCCATGGGCAAAGTTTTTGTTCGCGAGAATTCATAAACAATGTGCATAAAGCGCAAAATGTAGCGCTTCCACAGGGGTGACGCGGGGGTGTGTAGTAGCTAAGGGCTATGGGCTATAAGCAGGGTGTGTGGGTGTGTGGGAAGGGGTTAAGGGACCTGCCAGGAGGGTGGGAGGATGTCCCACTGCAGTGGCAAATTGTTGTTGTGGCCCCCTTTTTGTTATTGTTGCAAGCGGCAGCTGCCTTTTTGAGTTTGTCAGGTGAGTTGGAACATCGCTTATGCAAGTTTTCGTGTTTCCTTCGTTGATTTCCCACATTCCTCTGTGTGTGTGTGGGTGTTGCCATTGTTGTTGTTGCTGTCGGACGCTGCTGCTGCTGCTGCAATTGTTGTCGTTGTCATTGTTGATGTTATTGTTGTTCCTTTGGGTTCTTAGCGAATAGAAGAGCAGAAGTTGCTGCTGACAAACGATGTAAAGCGGATTTAAGGATGAGATGGCCTGGATAATGGCAGATTCCAAGAAAAATGGTATAATTGAGTGCCACTCGAAGCTCAAGTTGTAAATTCAGGCAACAAAAGTGGTTTAAAAATTAGTTATGTTTGAGGATTTGTGGTTTATTTAATGACTTTTAGCTTAAAAGCTTTAAAATAAAGATTTTTAAAAAGCAATTATTGCTTTTATTAATATTCAAGTTCATAAATCACAGAGAAACACATTAGTTATTAGTAATTTTCATTTAAAACTCTTTTCTTTATCAGCAACAACCCCCGTTTTTCCAGCTAAAACCCCATTAATCTGCTTGCCAAAATTTTAAATACTCATAAACAAGGATCATTTATCATTCCTATGCTTCCTCACTCTTACCACTAATCGAATAAAGATAACAAATCCCCCAAGCAGCACGTTCATCCTTTGCAAAGTTTCAAATGCCAATAATTCAAAAATAAATAACTCATACGCAACGTGGGCCTACACAGGAAAGAGAAAAAGCAGAAAATGACAACAAAAAACAATGAAATAAAGGCCAAGTCACGCCTGCCAAATGGTAAAAATGTTTCCCAGTCAATTGTAAATATTTTTCCCATTCAGTTTTATTTGAAAAGTTGCTTTTGTTTCACTTTATCGGAGGGAGGCAGGGAGGTGGGTAGGTGGAACTGTAAAAATGCCACCACCTAATGAAACAGCAACCCCCGAAAAATGTTTGAAGGGGAGGAGCACATATACCTGTTCTACCCCCGTCAGGTTTTTACACGCTCGTTACGTTTGATTTATAAAAGTTGATGTTGTTGAGCGAGCGCACAAATTAATTGCCGTTGTTGGTTGCCTTGATAAATTGCGTATACGCCGCATTGTACGCCAGAGAGTTCTTTAACAATTTGTTAGCGGGGGGAGTGAGCAGGGAAAAATATTTAAGCAATAAATAAAATGCCAAGTCAAGTTTAGTTCAAGTTCCCAAAAATATCATTCCAGAATAGAAGTTTTCCCTCAACCCCCTAGCTGGCCATTTAACAGTTGAAAAGATATTTTAACAGGGATTCCTTGCATTTAATTAATTGCCTTACTTAGCTCCCAGGTGCGATTAACAATGACAGCTTAAACTCTTGGCTTTAGATCATTGGCAGGAGAATGGGTTTTAATTGGTAATGTAAGGTGTGGAAGCTGAGGGTTAAAAGTTGGAAATAGGGTGTTATTTTAAAGGATATTTATTTAGAGTTATTCTAACCTAATTAATTTAATCAATACATATTTTTATCTGACACTTTTTGGCATTTAAATAGATAATTTAATATATTTATTGAGCTTTTTCTTACAGCATCTTTTTGTAATAATTAAAACAAATACTTTAATGATTGATTTATGTTTCAAGCATCATAATTTCCTCTTTATTTATCTTCCACAACACATTTAAGCCTTACTCGTTAAGCGTTAATGCTTAAAATGTCTTTATGCCACAAAATGGTTATTAAACACTTCCTTTTTTGGCTGTCCAGCCGCTCACTTACCTGCTGCCTGCTGCTTAGCACCGCCATAAATTATTTTTCTTAACGTTTTCTTTGCCGCTCCGAAATCCCCCGAAAGAAAGTCGGTACTTTGTTTTAGCATTTCTCTTAATTTGTTTTGGCAATGGCAATGGCTATATAGCTGTGCGAAAAGAAAACAATATTTCTTAAGCAGTTTTGTGGAATGCTGTAAGGATATTTTACTTGGTTTTCTTGGACCCCGCGACCCGCTGAGTGAACGCGGCGCCAGCGGAAATGAAAACTTAACGCTTATTTGAGCCTTCAACAGTGCACATAAATCACCAGACTGATGCCGGTCGGAGGCTACTGGCTTTGGCTCTGCAGTTTCCTCTCTCTCTGCCCACCGATTTTCCTCGATTTTCCCGCTGCTAAGCGAAAAATCTGCTTTTCCAGTCTACTTTGGGGGTCTTGTAGCATTCGCAGTTTGGATTCTGCTTAAGCTAGTGCTGCGAGGAGGTCTTTTTAAGGGAAAAGTAGTAATTTTTTAAATAATTTTATTCTAAAGATACGTGAAATCTATTTTTTAAGGATGTTTTTTTCTATAAAAAAAATGTCCTTGTTTGTCAAAGGAAAATGCTCTTTAAAATTAATAAAACTTTCCTACTTTTATTTATAAATATATTCTCTAGTTGTCTTTTCTTGGTATATTTTTATGAATATAAATTTATATATATATCTCCTGCCATCACTGTTTTGGGCAATTGCATTTTGTAGTGTCCTCTGCAGAGTCCTGTGCACCTTTCTAGTTTGTTCTTCGTCTGGAGGCTTTGTCTACGGGCCTGTCATAATTCCGTCTCTAAATGTTTTTCGACCGCATTATGCTGATGACGACAAGGACTGCCATGCTGATGATGTTGATGATGATGATTGGGCGCATATGTGCGTGAAAAGTGTTCCTCTCGCTTTTCCGCTATTGCGGCGTGTGCAACTTCCGCTTCCGTTTTTGGGCGCACCGGAAGCGGCAGACGCCTGTGGCAGGCACTTTCACTGATTGCTGGCTCCCAGGCTCCCTGCTGCCCCCCTAAAAATCAACCCCCAATACACTTAAAATATAACCCCCTGCGTTGATTTGCCTGTTCAGTTATTAGCAGCAGCACCAGCAGCAGGCAGCAAAGATTGGAAATAAAAAATCTTTCCCTGGGAAAAACTGCATTTGATTGCCCCAAGTCGAAATGAGTTTCGTCTCGGAGCGTACATTTTGAAGTAATCTCAAAAAATGTTCGCTTTTCCTCATTTGATTCAATTACACCTTTGGGTGTTGTAATTTTTATTTTTTTTGCAGGGGGGAAATGGCTAGCAAAAGGAAATGAACATGAAAGGGAAAGAAGAGGAAGCAAGGAAAATTCAGGACAAATGAATGAAAGAAGTAAAGTGCAGCTGTTTTTAGGAAAAAAGATGCGTCTGGGGCAGGTCTTTAAGTGGAATTTTGGGTTGTATCATTAGGTACAGAGAGAGAAATCAAGAACAAAGTGGTGGAAAATAAAATAAGAGATAGAAATTTTATTCATACATTTAAAGTGTATCTGGATAGCTTTTTTTTAACCAAGTTTGTAGAGGAAATATTTCTGCATTTTATTTACTAATTCCCAGCTATTAAGATGTTTTTAAATATTTATTTACCGTATAGTATTTTATATTTTACCTAATTTTTGTTTATTACATTTTTCTTTTATTACTTAACCCTCTTTTTATATTATTCCCTTAACTTTTAACCATTCTTTTAAGTGCTGAGGTCATTTGAGCTCCCTTTTTGGGCAGCAACAATGGGCGAAAAATGTGAATTTCGCGCTACTTTTTAATACAACAAGGCTGCTAATTTGATGCTGCAACAATGCAGGCAACATTTGCGCTGCTTTTAGCCTCATTTTCCGGGGCTCTCACAGCCACCAACCCCCCTGAGCTCACCACAAGCCACCCACCCATCTACGAGCCATGCATCCATCAGAAGGGTAGCGCGGCGTTTGGTCGCCTTTCTGGTTTAGCTTTAATTTCATGCTTACTTTAATGCGAACAAGAGGGTTTTTCCGAGGGTTTCCTCTCCCTCTCCGTGTTGACTTTGTGCTGTAGTTAACGGCTTTTGGCAAAGAGGGGAGCAGGACGGTTCGAGGTTAACTACTTTTCATGAGCTTAATTTTAAATTGAGGCTGCTGCATCGTCGGCAGCGGCGGCGGCGGCTTCATTTACTTTGTGGCCCCGGCTTCAACTTTGTTGCCAGCTAACTTTTACGCGGACTGTTTTAGCAAAAAGGCAAAGTTAACTTTGTGGCCCGAGCCCCCACGTCCCCCTCTATATTGGTGTGTATAAAATTCTATTAGGAAAAGGCAAAACCGGTTGCAAGGCCATTGAGTTATTAAGCCAACTAATTGCTTATTTGCACAACGGGGAAAAGCCATGTGATCCACCGGGATCACAGCGATCCTCTTGCAATTTGCACTCAGCGCGAAAAATTGCCACTCACGCCCCCCGAGGGGGGCGTGGCCTCTGGCTGATAGCGAATCTCATCATTCCCAGTCTCCTTCAGTCTCAGCCCCATCCATTTTATTCGTCCATTCACACAGCAACGCCTCCTTTTTAATTTTCTCGTAGTTTTTCAGCGTTTTGTGAGTGAGTGAAGTTGCTTGATTTTTCCAGCCTTGGATTTTTTAATTGCACCGCCAAGTGGCTCCTCATGATCGTGAGCTTAATTAAAGTCCAGTCTTTGGAGTATAGACCGAGGTCTTTGCGTGTTGATGACTCTATCGGGGAATGGCAGCTTATCGGTGGGCATCTCTTGAAATTAATATATGATACTTATTTGCTCAGGGAAAATTAATGAAAAATGTATAAGAAAATTATTAATAAATTTAATAAATATTTTATTCCTAATAATATGCAGGAATATGTGCACCAATCAAGGCCTTAAATAATTACATATTCAGTTTCCTATTCATTTTAAAGTAAACTCCATTAAAATAACAAAATCTAAGTGAATTATTTTCTAATAAATAAATCAGATAAATAAATCACATCTCCTTCACAAACATGTCTCCATTATACCTTAACTTTGACAAATTAAATGCATTTTAGTTCAATTTAATTACCTGGAAAATGTAAAGCAATTTCCCTGTGACGCCGTTTGCAAATGAAATTATAATAAACTGAAATGAGCCTTAAATATTTACATTTACAGTTTTCCCCAGGCTCCCAGGCTCCTTCTCCTTTTCCCCACAAATATTTTCATATGCAGCCTTTGGCTCCTGGAGGAAAAACACACAAACACAGAAAGTGCGAAACCCTTTGAGACGACGCACTAGACACTCGAGCTGGAAAAACATAAAAAAAAGGATGGGGGAAACCTCTAAAGAAAAGCCCTACAAAACATGGTGATACAAAAAATGCTGGAGAAATTATTTTATGGCAAGTGTATGCGCTGTGAAATTATTATGAGTTAGTGGCAGTGTCTGGCCTGGACTGGGATATATATATCCAAGTAACTGCGTTTGCTATTCGCTTGAATTAAAATGAATTTAAGTGGTTTGCTTTTGGCCAAAGTTGCTCTGGCTCCCACACACATGCATGCATGCAGACAGACAGAGGGCAAAGGGCAAGGATATGCTGCCAGGATGTGCTGCTAGGATATCCTGCTAAGCAGGAAAAGACAGCTTAAATTCATATTTAGCCATGAGATGTCTGCAAAGTTCCAACGAGTTATTAATTAAACGAAAAGAATGGGCAACACAGGGGTTTTGCAGGAAAAATTAATTAAATTAAAGCCGTGAGAGGTTTGGTAAAAATATTTAAAATGATGATAAAAAAGGTGTAAGATATAGATAAGTAATTTTTTATGGTAACACAATTATTAAAAATGATGAATTTGTATGGCTTTCCTTTTGAAAAAGCATAAAATTTATTTACAAATTAAAAGTTTAAGAAAATATTTATTTAACATAACATAAAACGTTTCAGCTTACCTAAAACTACTTATATTTTGCCCTTTAAAATATGTATGCTCTCTCCTGAATGAAAGAAAAATAAACATAAAAAAATCCAGCTAACTGGCCAGAAACTTGTAAATAAACTCCTTTACACAAAAGACATTTATACAATTCCTTTTTCTAATTAAATCTAAAAAAGATTACATAGAAAACATCTTAAAAATACATTCATCAATCCTAATAAAGTTCAATTAAACCCCAAAAGTCCGCAGAAAGCATCCTTGGGCCTTATTTTTCACAAAAAAAAACACAGCTGCTTACATTTGTTTTCAGCATTTTTGTTGTATTTTTAATTGCCAGTTGAATGGAAAGACAGAGTGCAATCAATTTGCTGAATTGTGTGTTCTTGTGCAAACACCTTAAAATGCCATAAATTCTCAACGACTATTTATTGTTTTTATCATCGCTCGTTCAGGGGGGCTGACCCAATTCCAGAATCGAAAATGGATGACCCCTTCACAGAAGCACACACATCATTCATGGCCATATCTTTCGGATACCTAAGCCATTGTGTTTTTTGGCCAAACAATACGACAAATTGGTATTGCATTTGTCTGTCCGCTACGCTTTTTGCAATTTTTGCCAAATTGTTTTTATCCAAAGTATTTGCATTTAACTGCTGTTCCGAGGGTCGGATATATATATATATATCATATATATTTAGTATATCTGCCATTTATATAGGCCATTAATATTGAATTCATTGTTGTACTCGAAATGTTCCATCGATCGCATCGTTATATATTTTGTCAGCATTTTTTCCCCCAATTCAGATTTTCGGGTTTTTGCCGGCGAAATTAATTTGCGTAAATTGTATTAAATGTTTTGCCTGGGCCAGCAAACTGTGCAAATTTTAATTGAATGCCTTTTGTTTGCCTCTGAATAATTTTCAGCAAAATGTTTGTTGTTAAATCGTTTGATGGGCACAAAAAAAAAAAAAAAGAAAAGGAGCGCGAGGATAGCGCAGGATTTTGCACTCGTCGCGATAAACGGATAAAGCGCGAAAAACCACCACAAAAACCTTTGGCAAGACCCGGAAAATGCAATTTGAACAGTTCGATACTAATTGGTTTATAGATTTTATTATGTTTTAATTATTTCACTAACAAACAAAAATAAGTGCGCCTTTGTTTTCATCAAAGTGAATGGAAATGGTTATTAGTTTTTAGCTAATCCTTTAGTGGGATTTTTAGAATTGGTTTTTATTTAGAATTATGGCAGGAAAGAGACTAAAAAATAGTAAATTTTTAACACTTAGTATTCTTTCCCTAAAAACAATCACAGAACAATTTTCGTATTAAAAATTACGCATGAATATAGTTTATTAATTTTAATAAACATTTTTTCTCTTTATGTTTTCCACTGGCAATCTTCTCCTTGAACTCTCTAGGAGTTCAACTTCCTTCCATCTTTCCAGACATCAATCAATCAATGTTTAATGCATGCCCAGCATCCATAACTAAGTTATTGATTAAATTGACATTTCAGCAGGAGGCAAAAAGAAAGAATACAAAAACAACAACCTTAATTAAAAACCAACGAGTCCAGGGAGTCACTGAAGTAAATAAATCTTTTAACGCGCGACACGAGACGCATTCAAAATGCTAAATTAGTAAAATGTCACTTTCGCTTTCAAGTGCAGAGAGGGGGAGGGGGAAATTCCCTGGCGGCATTGTTGTCGGCACCGATCAAAGCCGCAAAATCCATCCAACGACGACGACGACGAAGGAGATGCGGCAGCCACATAAATTATCACGGCCTAAGCAGGCGCAGACACTTGCCAAAAGTCTCGGCCAAAAAGGGGTAAAAACCGGGGGAAAAATGCCAGGCAATGCGAACTGGTGTCGTGCGAAATGTTCCACATGTGGCAAGAAATGCATTGACACACTTCAAAGGCTTTTCTTTTGCTAAATTGAGGAGCCAGGGAGCCGGGAGTCTGAAAATACAGGGAAAGTTTAATGACTGTATACACCTCGTTAAATTGTAATATTTTCTAAGGTAATTACATAATTTTATTAAGCAAAAATAGATTTAAAAACCAATTTATGGAAAGATCTTATTTACTTTTCTGCTAGCAAGAAAATAATCACTTAAAAATGCACTTTGATCCACTTTTATTAATAATAATATTTTAAAAGTGAGTATAAATGTTGACAATAATTAAATGATGCAGAAAATTAAGTTGAATTATTTTTAAATAATACTTTTGGATTGAAGCTGATAAAAATTCGCAAGGAAGATGGACTTCTTCTAACGAATATATCTTTGGACTTCCCTCGATGACAAGATCTCAATCTCTTTCAGGAAAGATGAATCCTTCAGGACGACTGGGAACCTCGGCAACTGGCGAGGGCGACCAAGGCATCTCCAAAGCATACTCTGGACCGAAATCTGGAGCTTGGTTTTCTATCTCCGATGAATGATTCTCACGCATCTCCTCCATGGCCAGATCTTCATCCTCCTTGGGATCTTCTCGCCTCAAGCTTTTGGCAGTCTGGACAGAGATCGGCTGCTTGGCCCCGCGAAAGAGGTAGCCGTCGAGAGCGATCCTGGCCTTCTCGGCGTCCGCAGGCTGCCTGAAGCGCACGTAGGCATGCAATAAGCCATTCAACTTGTCGCGCAGAATCTTCACCGACCAGATCCTGCCATAGTTCTCAAATAGGTCTTCCAGATCTTTCTCCTCCACGTTCACCGGCACATACCTGATAAACAGATTGCACTTTGCAATGTCACTGCTCCGGGGCAGAGCAAAGGCCACCTTGAGGCGCTTCTGGCGGAGCTCGCGTCCGTTTAAAAGGACTTGGGCCACGTGGGCAGAGCGATAACTTGCGAAATCCACAAACCCATAACCAACACAAAGACCGGAATTATCGCGTATTATCTTATAACGCCGAATATTACCAAATGTAGAGAACATGTCCAGCAGTTCCTTGTCTAAAATATCACTGGGAAGATAGTTGATGATGAGGTTTGTGGGGCGAGGCCTAGCCAGGGGTTCGTCCAGACCCTTGCTAGTCCATTCCTTGGTGGGGTTCTGCATGCTTATTGCCTTTGGAAAATTACAAAAATTGAGGAAAATATAAAAACTTGCAGGAAAACACTTACGAGGTTTGCAGGAAGCGAGAAGAAAAGAAAGAAAACTTTTTGCTAGGGAAGGCATTTCCTGTTGACGGGTAGGAATTCTGGCAACCCTAGCGATAATCGGTTAAAAAATAGTGTTAAAAAGTAACACTATGACCAGCCAGGGCTGAAATAAAAAAACAATAAAAATATGAATTAAAAACTACAAATATTTACAGTCTAAATTCACCCTAAAACTGAAATATATTTATGAGCTAACCAATTAAATAAATTTAAGCATCATAACATCAGTTAGCACAAGCGATTTGTTTAACAACTCTTTCCCCGAGGCAAGCAAATAAATATTGCAAGTGTGAAAATTGTAAACTACCTTTGGGCTAACTAGGAAATCCACATATATTGTTGTTAGAGAACTGGATAGCCATTTGAATTATGTATCGATTCTCGTAAATATTGCCATTCTGGCCAGCGGTTATCTTTTACTAACTGGAACTGGATTTGGGCCAATAAAAACCGAGCTTGTGCATAAATCTTGAGCTGCTTTATCCCAGCTTAGAGCTCTTGTATCTCAGGGCTAGCTTTGTGTGGCAATTGCCAGAAATATTTTTATGGATTATGGATGAATTTAGTAAAAAAGTAAAAGAAATTAAAAAAGAACTGTAGAGGAAAAATGTTATTACAAGATTTTAAGGTCTTGTATCAAATTCCTTATAGTTCAAGCAGCTACATTATTGTGTTAACTAAATGATAGCTTCTTTGTTTTAATAAATTAAATATTAAGTAATACAAAATTTATAAAACAAGCAAAACCCTAACCCATATACACATAAATGCAATTCAAAATCCAATAAAAAATCCCCTCTTGACAGCTTCTATTTTCAGTATCAACTTCAAATTGAATTCCATGAGTTCCCCTTGGACATCTTTATTCCATCGTCGTGGACGTGACTGGGCCAGCTTTTTTATACTTTTCCCCGATGTCCATCGCCAAGTCAATCAAACAAAAAGTTGTCTCTTTCGCTGCATTTCCATAAGTTAACTACCGTTCTGGCACTCCGAAACACATGTCACGCACTTCTTGAACAACTGGGAAAAGCTGGAAAAGCCCACGCCGCGGCAATTTCAACTGCACTTCACAGCTGGCCCCAGAGGAGACCCGGCTATCTGGAATATATATATAAAGAATATATATACATACATATATAGTAAGTAAGCCCACGCTGTCCCGCAAGGCGGAGAGACAAGAAAAGTCGCCAGGCCATTCTGTAAGTGGAGCGAACAAAATAATCAAAATGGGAATAAAATCAAAACATTGCTGCGGCCAACTGGCAATTTGCATGCGAATAACGAGGACAGGACTGTAAAATAGAGAAGAGTAGAGTTTTAGCTTCAAAAAGGTTGTAATTTTTGCTTTAATTATAAATAAAAAAGGTATAAATTATAAATAGGTAATTCACTATTAAATAATGAATTTTTTACATACCTTTTCCAGCCTTTCTTTTATTTTTATGCAAAAGTAAAGTCATCTGTGCTTCCTTGATATCTTTATCGTGTTTAAGTTAAGAACGTTAAAAATAGTGTTAAAAATTTTAACACTCGATTTTAGATAAATGTCATCTTCACATTAAAGAAATATATATTTTTTTTTATATTTTAATTATCAAAAAAAGATTGCTCAAGGAAAATAAATAAACTTAATGCAAACTTTGCTGTTATTAAAAAATAAATCAAAAACGATAGTGTAGCATTATTTATAATATTTTATGGTACTCCAAATATCAACATATTTTTTTATATTTAACTTTTTTGAAATATTTTAATTAATCACTAAACTATAAGCCACTAAAAAGCCACCATCTCATCACCGACTTGCTGGCTACTTGAAGACATCGCTGGAGGCGCCTCTGGGCTGCAGCTGGGCTGCCGGTAGCTGGGAACCCCAAGAGCTCTGGACTTGAAGAGGAGTTGAGTAGGAGAAGTGTGTGTTTGAAGACACTTGTTGGCTGCCCGCCAGCTGAACAACATCATGATGATGATGATGATGATTGCAAATATTGCTACGATGATGACCGATGCGCGACCGACGACAGCATAACAAATGAACATTTAGACGAAGTTTGCAAGCAAAATGCCAGCGGCCTCCGCATCTCTCTTTATGGCCAAACCCACTCAGATTTGGAATGGCAAGAGACAAGGACTAGAGAGAGTGGCAGGCAAGGCAGCTTTAATCAAGCGTCAAGTGATGGGGTTTAAAAGGGAGAGGGAAATTAGGTACCAAAAGGTACTGGCTATAGGTAAAAAGGGTACCTAAAAGTGGTAGGAAATATTGGAAAATATTTGAGAATTTTGTTTAGGAATTATTTAAAGTCTTAAATATTTTTTATGGTTAATCTATGTATATATATTATTAATTAAAAACTTATAAGAAAACTGCAAAATACAGGAAAATGTTTTAAATTTGTTTACAAAATATTTACAATTTTTCACATACTTCAAAATACTTTTTTGAGGGGTTTTTATAATATTTAAAGTTCATGAAATTAAAAAAAAACTTTTTGGGATATTTGTGGGGTAAAATTTCAAAGAAATATATACTTTCCTGTACCAAAACACCTCAAAATCGCTTCTATACCTGACAGGGAGTGTGTGCGATAAACTTAGCGTCTTCCTTGAGTGACTTTGGTTAACTGGCCGTCATCGTAGCGCATGGAGGATGTCGTCGTGTTCATCACACAGGAGCAGGAGCAGCAATAACTGCGATTGCAACGACTCCTCCTGATACTCCGCCTTCTCCGCCACCAACTCCAACTCCAATTGCCTTTGTTAAACGCTTGCCTGTCAGGCTCAGATTGGAGTTTTTCAATTCAGAACGCCAGCTGGCAACCGTGGCCTCTTCCAAGCGATGAGTTGTTGAAAAGTTAAAATGGATTTTACGCAAAGTTTTTAATTTGCTGCTGTTATCCCACAAATCGTTCTATTCTCTCTGTTCTGCGTGTAATTATAATCTTTAATTTCTTGCTAGGAAAAACTTCTTAATGATGCGCAAGCCATTTTGTTTTAGTTATATATAAAAAAGGGATACAAAATCTTTGTTTTCTTAGGAAGTTAAAATTTTTAGCTAAATATAACACTTTTCTTACTTGTTTTTCTAATTTTCTTATTTAAATATATATGAAAAATTCTTGATTTTGTTTTAGTGTGATCCTTTCTCTGTAATATTCAAAACGTTATAGATTATCCTTAGAAACTGTTCTTGAAATTTGAAAGCAAACTCATTAAAAACTAAACTCCTTTTCCAAATCTTAAAACTCTTTCTGTGTTATATAATAAAACCTTGAGTTTTTGCATTCAATTTTATCAACTGTCGAATTTTTGCATTAAAACTTACACAATGCCTTTAAGGGTAACCCAGGGCGCAAGCAACGCAGCTTTTGAGCCAAGTCACCAGAGCGACGTCTAGACATTGGTAAACAAAAGACAAAAGCCATGCTTTTTGCTACCACTATTGATAAAGAACAAAAGATCAAAAAAAAAAGGGACACCAAAAAACCCAAGAAAAGGTCGATGAAAGTTTTACAGAAATTTTCGCGTTACAGTTTTTGGCTTTTAAGATAAATAATGTTTAAATAATGTTTTAATCTTATTAAAAGTAATTAATATGAGATGTGGAAATTTTAAATATTTTATTTTTAAAGGAATTAAATTTCTAAAATGAATATTCCCTAAGAAACTCTATAAAACCAATTTCCTATTGAAGTATAACCAATTGAACTCCCTCTTTTTCAGTTAGTCATTCAATCTACTGACATTTCAGCCTGTCTTTCACTTGGGATGCTTAAGTATTCAGCGAGCAATTTGCAATTTATATTTGGTTAGCCAAGTTGTCAGGCAAAGCGGTTGCAACGTGAGACAATTGCAACAAGCGGCAGGCAGCAGGCAGCACAGGATGCGATGCACAAATTAGTTAAATTACACAGGCGCTTTGATTAGAAAAAGTGGCTTTGGCTGTTGCATCTTCTTCGTGGCATCTTGGGCATTCCACCAGCCTCTTGCCAACTCTCTTCTGGCCCCCGCATGTATTTTCTTTGGCAGCTTTTGGCCGCTAACGAAGCTCAATTCGAGCGCCAAATTGAAATTGATTGTGACATTTGATCATGCGTTTGCCAGGCCTCTTCGAGAAAAGGAGAAGCGAAAGAGACAGCGGAAAATCCTGGTAAGGAAAAGAGACAGCAAATCCCAGTTACTGAAAAGAGACAGTCGAAGCTTGTTGTCTTTGGAATTTGTGCGGAAAATTGCTGGAAACGCAGGTGTGTCTCGGTTTTCCTTCCACTTTTTGTGTCTCTTTTTTTAGCTGAGACTTTTCTTCAGACTTGATACGCATTGGATTAATTGGACGGATGTGCATTGGGTTGATGAGTTGAGCTGGAAGACAACTGGGAGAAGTACTAAAAGAAGACCAAAGAACTGGAGAAAGACTTGGAGCCGGCTCACCTGCCAGCTGGTGGGTCTTTCTGTCAGAGATTAACTTGAGTTTTTTATTTTAAGGCAACGGTGAGACGATGAAATTGGTTTTCCCATGAAGAAAGGAAATGGAATATGGTAATATTAGATAGATGAGGCTATAAACTTGGCTTGAAATGGGTGAAAAGCAGTAGGGGTTTCTTTAGAAAGGTTTATAAAGCTTAGTTTTCGATTAGAAATAATTTATAAAATTAGAATAGACATAGATCTTAAAAGACATATATTTATTTTAAGAAAAATTAAATATTTAAGAATTAAAATAAAACGTTTAAAATTTATATAAATACTACTCCCTCTCAAAAATAAGAAAAGCTAACCCTCTGCGTCTAAGCTCTTCCCTTGTAAAGCATTCAACTCGGAAAACTCAACGCTTGGAAGGCGAGGAAAATCCCCACATGAATAATTACGGCGCACGCACAGTTCATTTAATTTCACTTGAAGGGGCGCATGGATGGTGGTTGGTGCCATAAAACCCTTTCAGTATGAAAATATTTAATGAAGAAATTTATAAGAAACTTTTGCAGAATATGGCAGCAGACTGTGGAATGGAAGGCGCTAAAAAATTATGAACATTAAATGCAAATTAAGCTAATCAATTAGGTCGGAATTGAGGCTTAAAATTAGCCATGCTTTTGGAAAAAGCAGAGAGAGGAAACGGGGTGGATTTGTTATGAATTTATGCCTAAAGAAATAGATAGCAAATTAATTAAAAGAGAGACTAAATAAATGTTCTCTATTTTTAAGGCTTAACTTAAATGTGTATAGGCCTCAAAATATATTTTAACTAGGCTCTTGTTTATCTAGTTTTTGTTAGAAATAGAAACTTTAAATGTAAAATTTTAATTCCTAAAATTTTCTACATTTTTCTCCAGTGCTTTCAAGTTGAAAATACCCGCTAGTAGCGACTTCTGGCCCATTTGCTGCCTGCTAACCCAATTAGCCAAAAGGAGGACTGACTCGTGAAGCTCCCTCCACACCTCCCAACTCCCCGCTATAACTAAAGGACTCTCCCTGACACACAACTCCTCTCTATAAATGACCGACATTTAAATGGTGATCAATTGGGGAGTCCTACAGGGCACCTTACCCTCCCGAAAACCCTTTGAGTTCCTTTCCCAGTATCTGTTGCCATTGCATAGCTGAGTTAATGATTGGAAATTAATTTGTCAGCACCGAGGGGGGGAGGGAGGAGGGAGTGCGTGTAGGGGATTGTTCCTTGGGGATTACGCAATTGCGTAGACAAATTGCCGGCAATTAGCAGGGAGTCGGCGGAGTCACCCAAAGACGACGACGACAAAGGCATTGTCCCGACCGATTTCCATAGCTCAGTTCAGGTATAGGAGCCGAGGAGGTGAGCTCCACTTAACGGACAATGGCCATCGATCTAGGGAGTCATTGTATCGATACGAATTGAGTACTAGATTAATTGTCAGATGGAAATTTCTGCAAGGAAATAGGCATTCAATGGGTAATGGCTGAAGTAATGGATGAAGTAACATAGTTATCACCATGAGAGGTCATCAGCTTTATGGGAGTGTTGTATCTATGCAGTTTGTTTTAGTTTCTATGGGTTTTATTGAAGTAGTTTTGTGGTAGTTTTTATTTGTTTTCATTAGGAAATAAATAAGGATAGATTAAGGGAGTTTCTGGAGAGTTATTTCTAGGGTTTTATTTATTTCTCAGGATTCTTCTTTTCGTTTTAGGACCTTCAATAAAATGTGTAATAGTGTTTTAGATTTTTATTCAGTTTTATAAACACCAAAAATAATTGTATACGTTTTTTATTAATAAATAAATATTATTTGAGTTTAATTGAATAAAAACTAAGTCTTAAGCTATCCTAATATTTACTCTCCACTTGCCTAAATGGCTTAAAAAATTAAATAATACTTCCTTTTATCAATCTCTTCCATAAATCTTACAAAAATTCTTAAAAAACTCTTTTCCAAACCCTACTACTCTACTATTTTTCCCTCCTCTCAAAATAAACCCCTTCCTTGGAAAACCCCATTGAAAAATACCATTTTAATGTTATTTCTAAACGAACCGAGAAAATTCCCAGCCATAAAAACAATAAAAAGGCGTCACTTGCCGCCAAAAGCCTGAATGGGCCTAATCAAATTAAGTACTAATCCTTGAGAGAAAACCGCCCACAATTTCAAATGATTGTTAAGTAAATTTCCCAAAACAATTACCGCTGGTCTAGTGCACAAGCCACACTCGGAGAAAATCTGTGGCCAGGCGCAAGCGCAGGCGCTGGAGAGTTGTCTCAAATTTCTAGCATGCGATAAATTTGTCACCGGACCAAAGACTCTTTTTGGACGCTTTGCATATGTGGAAACTTGTTAGCCCAGATGGCCATTGAACAAGACAAGACAACAATAATGAGTTGGCGGCTTTTGGACAGGTGAGTGGGGGGAGTGGAAGGGGAGCCAGGGAGGAAAGCAACTTTTTGAAGTAACCGAAGGAAGGATAATCCACTTAGGAGTGCCTTTTGCTCGTGTGTTCTGGCGACAATGACGGGGCTTACACAAGAAAAATAATTATTTAAAAGGGGTAAATAATCAAGAAAATAATTAACATAAAATAATAAGAATTCAATATAAAATATATATTAAAATCTTGTTTTCAAATCCCCCTAAAAACATTTTTTTAAATGATGAATCTGTATTCCAACATAAATAGAATATTTTTCAATAAATAAAATTCATTTTATCAACATATATTTTATATTTATAAGGCTCAGGGGCTTTTAAATTACTTTAAAAATATTTTAAAATATTTCCTTTCAAGTAGCTTAATAAATTTCTTCTTGTGCATTCTTGAAACATTGTGGAGAAATTGTTTTATTACCCCAAAGCGAAGCCGTTGAGTATGTGTTGACTGAAAACAAAGGTGCGCACAATAAATTACATTGTTACACGGAAACTTACGAGCAGGACACGGACACGGACACACATGAGTATGGAGAAAGCAGGAAACAGAGAGTGAGACAGAGCTAGGGGTCCTGGCAGGAAGTCAGCAACAAGCGTCGCGTTAATGAAAAGGATTTCTCTGGCATCTGCAGACATGTTAGTTCCCTCACTCACTCTCTGGACTATTTAATATTTAAACTTCGACCAGACGGTGTGGCGGTGATGATAGGATACGATAGTCTTGTCTTTGATGTCCTCGACCCATTAGTTGAGGTCTCAACTTTTGCATAAATAAACGCCTCAGTTCATTAGTGAGTCTCGCCTTACCCGATTCTCAATTGCGAAAAGGGTTTCGTTTTGCGGAAGGGAAGGCTCCCCTTCTGTGGCTTTCCCTTCAGTCATCGGTTGGGTTTTTGGTTGATGTGGTTGGCTTTTTGGGAGGGAGGCACCCAAAATGCGTGAAAGTGTCATAAGCTACCGGCTACCAAAAAGGAAAGACTTTATGACAGGGACCAGACCGCAGATACATCTGGGAATAGTTGAGATTCTTGTTGTTTGTTTTAGTGGTTTCTGCTTAAAGTTTAATGATTTTATAATCGATTTTGGCTACCCTAAAAGCAAGTGTTTAAATTAAAAAATAAATGCATTTCTCCTTAAAAAAAAAACCAGCATAGTAGCTCTTGATTTCCTTTAACTGTCAGAAAAAAAAAACACTTTAAGCCCAAAAGTCATTTAAATTCGTAGGTCAAAATTTTACACAGGCCTCCCCCCCTGGCTACTCGTAACTATTTCGATCCCAACTGAGTTTCTCTCTTTGCCAATTTACCAATGGGTTCCGTGGTCAGTTCTTTGCAACGACCCCAGCTTATGGTGAGCATGGAGAGCTCGCAGGCGAATTTCGTACGCGAGATGGTCGTCAACAACAAGGTGGTGATCTTCAGCAAGACCTACTGTCCCTACTCCAGCATGGCCAAGGAGCAGTTTCGCAAGCTGGACATTAAGCCCGTTGTCGTGGAGTTGGATCTGCGAGATGATTGCAGCGAGATCCAGGCAGTGCTGGGCAGGATGACGGGGGCCAAGACCGTTCCGAGATGCTTCATCGATGGCAAGTTTGTGGGCGGTGGCACCGATGTGAAGCGACTCTACGACCAGGGCATTCTGCAAAAGTATTTCAAGTGATTTTATTCCTTTTTAAGTTTTACTGGCAGAACTAATAAAAAAAAACTAGCTTGGAGTCCATTAAAAAAAAAAAACATTTTTAATCTTAACAAATGTTATATTTTCCACCTGCAACGTCAAGGATAATAACAACAGGAGGAGACGGATATACCGACTGCCTTTTTATCCGCTCAATATGATGCTTAAGTTGTTCTTGAAAGGGATTCCAGTTGTCTGTGGGAGGGCGGAGAAAACAATTAAGGAGCGAATCCTGCTGCTGCCTTTTCACCTGCAGACTGTGCATCAGGCAGTTCTCCTTTTTCTTTGTTATCCTGCTTCCTTTTTCCCCTCTGGAACCCATCCAGCCATTTGCATATGGAAAAACTGAAAGGCAGGCTTCATCATCATCATCGTTGTCGTGGGGAGAGGTCAAGGCTCTCAGCATTAAACTTGCAGGAGGCCATCGAACAATTCACAAAGGGCTCACAGGGCACACATATATCCATATTTTAAGCCATATAAGGGGATGTAATGTATCTCAGCAGGTATTAATACTATAAAGCAAGGGAAATTTCCGGCTTAAATTGATTGAAAGTTAAACTTAGCCCCAAATTGCTTGTAATTTGCTTAGCAAATTGTTTTCTTCGTTGTTTTTTCTATTTTCTTTTTTGTTCAAATTGACTTTAACAATGTCAAATTTGAGTTAACTGTCACACGCGAGAATTGTTTTGGAAAATACCTCAGCAGGTGTGCGGCGCAGCGAAGCAGAGGTGAACGATTGAAAAATGCCACGGCACACGTGTCGTATGCGTAATTTGGCTCATCGATTGCTTGATTTTTTGGGGATACTTTTTGGGGCTTAAATTTTGAGTAGGCAAAAAGGATTGATTATGGAAATTGGTGAGTTATCAGGTATAAAACCAGTCTTTGGAGTTTGTGTTTTGGTTCTATTGTAGAGAGAAATAAGTAAACGTACTTTTCAGTTAAGAGAATATTCCTGGAAATGGGTTCACTCTTAAAAATCATAAACTTTATGTTTAACCTTTACAGGGAATGTAACTTCCTTGACAATGTTGTCCTACAACTTAACAAAATTAACAATAGATTGATGGCTTTTTAAAGACTAAATGGAAACAAGTTTAAAATAGAGAAAATATAAACTTACCATGAGCATAGCTAAAAATATCTCTCGCGTTCTTTTAATTCTCTTTTTAAATAAGCAGTTTATATATTAAAATTTAATATAAAAGATAAAACCCTGTAGTGTATTCTATTTTTCGCTTATACCAAAGCCTTCCCAGATTTGTACACCCCTTTTTTTATTGTGTCTGACTTATCAAGCATGAAAACTAGTTATGGCTGCCAACACGCAGCATTTACAACTGCAATGGAATGGAAATTTTTTTTACGAGCCCCCAACGCTGGGCTGTAATTTTTTCTCCTCTTTTTTTTTTAAAGCGAGTGGCATATAACTTTGTTTTAATTTGTTGGCAGAATGAATGCAATTGCCACCGGACAAAGGGACTGTTGTCAGAGCGAGGCATTCGCTGACTAACTCAATAAAAAATGCATTTGGCATTTTGATTGCGATGTGAGTGTCGGGCAACATTGTCTTCCTTTGGCTTGGCTTTAATCTCATTTGGGCCAGACAATTTTTTAATGGCCAACGACGCCACTCAATCTATCTATCCATTTAGCAGCGTGTCAAGTTCCATAAAGCGCTAAAAATTCTTGCGAATTTATTACAATTTTCTCCCACTATCTCTGACCAGAGAGACGAGTTGTGTGCGGCTTTGAATAGTTTTCCCTGGCTGCACCCAGACTCTGTCAGACTCCTCCATCCATATATCATATAGTTTTCCCGGGAAAACTCCGCCTGTGTGTGTGCATGTGCAGCTGGCGACTCCTCCTTTGCCTTTGATGGACGATTTATTAAGCGTTTTATTATTAGTTTTCTCGTTCGGTGGCTTTTGTGGCATTTTTGATTACGAAATTCCCCAGCGGGTGGAGAGCCACCAAGTCTTGCTTGTAATTACCAAAAAATGACCGAAAAAATTTCTGGGCGGTTATCCCATTATTGGAGATTCTTTTGGCGACTGAACAGAGATAGATGGAAGTTTAGAATGTGTTTGGCTTGGCTTTTAGGTTTAATTCTTTGGATTTAAAGTAGGAAATGGTTAAGACTTTGAAAATGATTGAAAAAATATTTAAATTAAATAATTATTTATTTAAATATTTTACAGAAGTTATCCTGGTTATTTAAGATTATTTTCTTATAATTACAGCATTTATAGACTGCAAATTTTGAATTGTTTTATTAAAAATATGTTAAATAATTTTATATATTTTTTTTTGCTTTAAATTCTTTATATTTTCCTCAGATTATATTATCTTCATATTTGTTACTATATAATAAACAGTTTCTGGCCCATTAGTCTTGAATTACCGGTCTTTTCTATAGCTTTCAGCGTCGTGGGTTGAATGTGTTAAAATTTCTCAAAACGACACTCGCACGTAACATGTCATGCCAACATATAATTATATTATTGCTGTTATTTCTTTGTTTTTACACATGCCAACCCATAAGATCCCACACTCCGGTGACTTTGGGCCAGGTCCAGGTTTCAGTTTTTGGCCATGGCCATGCAACTGAGATCTTTGAGCGCTGATAAACTTTGTTGGCGAAAAGGGGAATGAATTTGCACATGAAATTATATTTATTACATAATTTTTAATTAATTTTAATAAAATATAATTTTTATAATATTTATTAAGTTATATTTTAAGACAATTTTTATTTTAAAATTATATTTGATGTATAAAGTTTAAATTCTCTTCCATTTTTCGCCAGTACTTTGCCAACAACAATGGCTCAGGCAACGCACGTGTTAACAAGGATGCGATAAAGGAAAAAAATAGGAGTAGTGGAAGTGAGGAAATAAACGCTAGAATGACAGGAAATATGTGTGCGTGACATTGTTACTTGGTCCTGCCAACCGGAACTGAAAGTGAGCGGGGTGCGGGGCCATTGTGGGGCAAGCACGAAAGCAACAGGATATGTGTATATATAATTATATAGAATATGCCAGCCAGTTAAGGAATGTCTGACAGAATTGATACAAAAACAAAAAATTGTAAAACAAAATAAGCTAAAATGCAATAAGTCTGGGAGCTAAAATGAGCTAAATATTTATTTTAGTGATTGAGAAAATTTTAAGTTAAATTTAGAACTACTCAAAATATTCAAGACAAATTTATTTGCTATTCTTTATTATTTTATCAGCAATATTTAACCTACCGCCTAGCCATAAATTTTGTATCAAAAGATAAACTTGCTTTTGCCAAACTTTGTCACCAACTTTGCCAGTTTTTATGGAATTCCCCGTGGGATCATCGCCCTCAGCCTCTTCCCCTCACGTCCATTTCGGGTAATTTGATACCTTGCGATAGCGTTAGCGTTTTAGCTAAAACTTCTCAACTTTTGGGAGCCATTAATCAATTAATTAAGTATTTTATGAATATTTTAAGGCATCATCACAATCGTTTGGGCCTTCTCCAAAATGAAAATGGACCCTTTCCCGCTAGGAAAAAGGAGTTTACAGCATGAATATTTTAAGGAAGTGTTCCCGGACTCACACAGGGAAAAACAAGAATATTTTTGCCGGCATAATCGAGCCGAGACGAGATAATAAGTTGAGGCCGCGAAGAAAGGGATAATGAGTTTGCTTCCAGGGAGTCGACTTGATGAACAGCCAAGCTAACTTTCCCGAGGAATAAGCAATAAGAAGGGCTAAAAAAAAAGAAAACTTTCCGACTAATTAATTAAATGCTTGCTATAAAAATGTTTGCCGGCAAAGAGAGTTGAAGCAGGAAAAATTCCCCAGGAAAATGGCGGCAAAAAGAGTGCACGGCAAATGTTTAAGTTATTCGAAAATGTTTTCTCAAAAAATTATGCAGGTGCCACAAGGAAAAAAAGTTCCCGCTGTATTGACATTTCTGCTTTTTTTTGTTGTTGTTCCTTTTTATCATGATAAGAAAAAGTTTTTAATGAGTTTGCCAAATGCCTTGGAACAAACTCGACTCGAGATGATTTGTGTTTGGCAGTGGAAAGTTTTGCCTTTGTCATGGATTAATTTATTAGAATTTTGCTGGTTCAAAAACATTAAAATTTACCTTTATTTTAGATAATGATAAGAAGAAGGGAGCGATGTATTTATAGAGAAATTAGGGGTGGACTAAGTTATTATACGAAAAAATAAATATATATAGTAAGAATATAAATACTCTATTCTCTAATTCTTAGAATTTCACTCATAAAAATTAAAGCAAATCCCCCGAAAGAACACTTTGCTTTGTAAAGTGTTCCCCCGTTTCATGGAGACTCCTGTCCTGTGGCAAATATCCTTGAAGCGATTCAAGTGTCTGACGCAGGTCTCTTACCTCAATTTCCACAGCTTACTCCTACATAGTACAATCGCTCATTTGCCAACATCCTTCACAATAGCTGTCAATGGCAAGTCCAACTCGCCCCCGAAATGTATGGAAAGTCCACCCCCCCCTTAGGAATCCATGTGTGCACACATTAATGGTCAATTTCATTTCGATTTGATTGTACAGGATTGTATACTCCATATGTGTAGTTATGTACCTAAGCCTGGTTATGCAGCAGCAGCAGCAGCAGCCTCCTGTGGAGCACGTTAAATGCCCGTTCCTGGGCACCCGCCTTTAAGCGAAGGACCTCATGTGGGTTTTGTCAAATTAGCGCATCGTTTGTTGTGTATTCCTTGGGGCTGTGCACTGCAGTGCCAAGGCAAAAACTTGTTAATTTTAAGCCGTAATGCTGGGGCCTGAGCCTTGGCTGGCTAGCCACTTCCTTGCCGGTTTGCCACTTGGCTTCAAGTGGTTCGCAGTGGGGTTCGTTGGCAGTCATTCTAAAAGATGGGTATGGAAATTAAATAATTGCACTGAGAGAAATAGGGGAACATATTTTAAATCAGGAAGTTAGGGGAAAGTACATAAATTTAAGCTATTTGTTAGCCAGTGAAATCATTTAATTACATTTGGAAACCTTGTTTCCTAAATATTCTCTATATTCCCCATATATTTTCCTATAAATCCAATTCATTTTTGTTGCAAAGTCAAGTGATTTTTATAAAAACTAAATCTTATAAATATTTTATTTAAAAAAATCGAAGTTCTTGAAACAAAACCACAAACATCAAACTTCAATTACCATTGCCCAGTGTTGGAATGGTGGAATTTTTGCTTCCATCTCACATCTGGTATCTATATACCTTACCTACGCCTACATCCTCCTCCCTTTCCTATATCTATGCCCCCCCTAACAAACACCGTTGGCATCCAATGGACGAGGCCGTTACAATTCATCAAACAAGCGAATGGATATTACTTTATCGAGTGCTATATTAAATACTTGAACCGAGCGAACGGACAACCAACGAAATTGTCAACGGAACAGCAATCGAAACGACCTCAAAAGGGGGGGACCCCCTGGGGGGAGAGCTTGGCTTTGCTCCGAGCTTGAAACAAAAGTAAATTGCAATAAAAGTTTTGTAATTGACAAACGGACAACAAACAAAACTCCACTCCAGTTCAGTTGCTGGACAGAAGCTCAGCCAGCGGAGGAGGGAATGTGGTTAGGGCAGGGTGGAGGGTTGCTCATGTTGGGCTTCAGGGGGTTAAGGGGGCACTAAAGTCTGTCCTCCTGTCGGCAGCTAAACAACTGGCGATGGCATCAACAAAAACCGATTTTCCAAAAAAGCAGGAAGCGGCCAGAGTAGAGGCCCAGTTTGGGGCATGTTATCAATACCCTGAAAGAAAAGAAATCATTTTTATTTGGTGTTAAAAAATACTACAAATTTAAATTTAATTTCATAACTTTTCTTGTACTATATAGATATGATGTGATATTTTTTAGTTTCTAGCCTAGATTTAATTTCTAGAATTTTTAACAGATATTTTCTTATAAAATCCTAATGTTTTTTTTATAATTTTCTTTCTGTGTCATTACCCCCCTCTTGGCGGCGCCTGTGTCTCATCATTTCGTGCATTTGCGCCCGCATATTGACTTTGTGCGAGACGAGGCGAGGCGCACAAACGATTCACGGATTTAAGAAATAAAAGTTTAGTGTTCCGGCGAGCAAATCTGTAGCCACCAATGCCAAAACAGCCCCAGACTGAGGGGCACACAGGACATGGACATTCTAGGAGGAGAGGCTGCTGTGCCCTCTGTCAAAGCAAACAAAAGACGCGTCTGTGGTCGTTTGCTACCCCTACCAAATAACCACACTCGGCGCCATTACCCCTCAGGCGAACCCCCCTATGAGCCACCCACTTTGCCTCCAGCTGTCGAACGCAAAATGTCATTGCACTGAAAGAAAAGTATAAGTCATGAAATTTAGGTAAAATTGTAGTAATTTTTTATTAAAAATAAAGCCTAAGGAATGAATAGTAAATATATATAAGAAATTAACAATTATGTATATAGTTTATGGGAGAAAAAATTCACTAAGTTTATAATTGATTCATTTCTGAGTATTGATTGACTTTTTATTAAAATTAAATTGATATTTTACATGTTTAAAAAAAGATTTCTACAAATTAAATGATTTTTTAATGAAAAGATTCATGTTTTCTTTTATAAAGTCTGGATTATTAGCTCAGTTTTTTCTCTGTACATTTATCCTGGGGCCTGTGACTTGTTGGATGTCAGTGCCAGTATCTGGCATCCAAATCGGAATCGCAATCGGAATAGGAACACGAGAATGCAGGAATTCACTGAGCTGCAGGGCTCATTGGGCACGAGTAAATAGACTTTTGCAATGTGGCTCAAAGCTAAAGAAATATCAAACTGAAAGGGAAAGTGGAGAGAGTTAAAAATTATAGTTTTTAAAAAAATATATGCACATCAAGGTAATATAGAAATATTTTTTTGTATTAAATATTTGTAATATACTTATACCATTAACTATTTGAATGCCGTTATTCCAAAAGATGAATAGTAGTTCAAGATTTGTGATAGGAAATTGGAGTTAATTTTAAATCCAATATGTCTAAGCTAAAAATCACATTAAATTAACCCACCTTCCTTATGATTTCTGCCTTTTTTAAACCCAGTTTTGGGCAGGAAAAATATTATGAAAATGCAATTTAAAACAATTTGTCAACGCCGCCCAAGAAACCGGACAGAGCTTGGAAACCGCACAGGAAACACACAGAGCAAAAGAGAGAGACAGATAAGGAGCGGGGGAGTACGAGAGGAAACCGAAAATGTGAAAATGAAAATAATAATGAAAGAATGAATTATGAACTTATGCGCGGCAGACCCAAAGGACCTTGCACTATGTGCCGCCATCACATCCACCCACTTTTTTGCGTGGAACGTGAGTGGAAAGCGAAATTGTGGCATAAAAATGATTGTGTATGTTAAGTTTGGCACGCGCCACGCCTACAATAAACCGCAGGAGTCGGCACAGAGATGAAGATAGAGTGGCCGCAAAAAGTATGCTACATATTTCACAGTTCGAGGCAGATGGCGAAAAGGACAAAGCAGGCCCCAGGGAAAAGCCACTGTCACCACAGTCTCACGCCCACGACACAATCGAAAAGCGTGACTAGAGTCACGGGATCTGAGAGAAAGGAGTTACTTAAAGGTTACATACTTTTTGTGCTAATCTGAATCTGGCATAGCAAATTGAGTTAGTTTATTTTAATACAGTTTTTACACAAGCGGAAAATGTCTCTTTAACATTTGCAAATCCACCCAAATATTTTAGCTATTTTGCCATAAAAATTGCCATTGAAATGGCTTAAAGTTATAATTATGGGTTTATAAATAAAACGTTATATAACAGCAGCTTGAAGGAGATTAGAAATCATTATCACAAATGAATATTTATTAGTAAATGAGTATAAAAATATATCTGGATCATTAGATTTCTGTTGAGTTTTTTAATCTTGCGCCTTTCGGTCTCTTGAAAAGGCTTGCTTGTGGGGAAGATCTTTAATCACCCTTCGGAATCTGCAGGAAGGAATGGTTTAAAAGCTTAAAAATATTGCATTTGTTTATATTTTTACGTAAGCGGAAGGGAGCCCCAAAAAGTTGCGTCTCATGTTTATTGCGATTTCATGTGCCATTAAGCCCAGCAGAAGGAAAAGGATGACGGAGTCTGGGAAACTGCCTGCTAATCTGTTGATAAAAAAAGCAGAGGGCAAAACCAGATAGCTTCATATCAACCAAGGAAGCACAGTAAATAAAACAAAGCAGTGGAAAGTTAACTTTTTAAATGCAGTTTGAGAGAGTTTCTGAATCGTTATTATTTTAATTAAATATTCATAAAAAATATTTTAAAAAATCAATATATATATTCTGGGATACAGTTTCTTTTAGTGTACAGTCAAGTGTCATTGACAAATGTCAAAACATTTTTACCTGTGCCCTGGCCGCACTTTTCACCCGCATCCTTCCACCATTTTTGGATGCTGATCACGTCTTCCTCGCACGCAAATGTGACCATTGCCATGAGAGCTGCCATTGTTGTTTTTGTCATTCATCACTCTGCGTGGGGGGTGGTAGGAGGGGGAGTTATGTAAATAAAGAATTGTCACTTTGACACGTCGGATGCGTGCCGATTTCGCCTAGTTTCGTACCCCCCTCTCAGTCGTCATTTGGCATTTATATCCGCCTCGTAACCATATTTTTATTCGATTTCAAAGAACTTGTGAAGCTAGTATAATATTTTTACTTTCTAAATTAAGAATATAAATATAAATACCAAACTAGATTTAAACTTATTATGCAGAATATCTATAAAGTTAACGGAGAATATCTAAGGATGTCTTATAGTGATGGAAAAGTGTTCTTAGGATGTTATGATCTTACCGAATCATGAATATTTGTAATTGTTAAGCCGCATCTAATATCATTTTCTAAGCTTAATTAAAAAAGAAAAAAATGTCAAAAGCCGTTTACGCTTACGTAAAATGCAAAGATGCAATATATTTAAAGCATATTTCTTTCTTTGTTCAGACTCCGAACTGACTTCGACTGGTCAAGATGAATTTTACCTGGTTATTAACTATATTTGTTCTTTGCCAATTTACAGCCCCTTCTACTGCTGTAAGTAATTAACACTTGTTGTATTATTCATCATTTTATTATAATTTTTATTTGAAATCTTTCAGGCTAAAAATGTGAATGAGAATCAGATTCAGATTCAAGGAACACCGCCGCCACCGCCTCCGCCTCCGCCACCACCTCCTCCGCCTCCACCACCACCACCAGAACCAGAAGCAGCAGGACCCAACACCCGAAGCACCTTAATCCCACCGATTCAATTCGTTAGTACATTTTCCTCTACATTTTAATATTCTTTTATCCTGAATTATTATTCCTAATATTATAATTAATTCCTTTTAGACATTTTCCCCGTCACTCGCTCACCACTCCACTCACTAAAAGCCACCACAATGCCCAAGGATGGAATAACATAGAAAGCTAATACATAAATAGGTATTGTGGAAATGTAAAAAAGTTTCAATTTGAAAAGAGCGATTAAAAAATATATGTTGTTTGGCCTTGGTCACATCCAAAGCATGACTTTTTCTATGATGTGGTCGGGACATGCAAAATTAATATTTTAATTTTATGCAAATTAAACGCTGATTACCCTGTCAGCATCACTGGGAGGGGTCGTTACATAAAGCCAAATGGAATGGCAGTCATTTCACATTTTATAATATTTTATATGACAATATATGGTAATTGTTGGTAGCTTTGCCTGATTCCATGTAGGCCATTCGTATTTTGCAAAACATTCCTGCTTCTGCCTCTTGCCACAAGTCCATTGAATTGATTGGTTTTGATCTATAAAGTGTGTGTTGGCAAGCGACTTTGCGGTTTCATAACTCCAACTTGGCAAACTGAGGACAATGCGTACGATTTTATTATGTTATATTTTATATATTATTAATTCATTATACTATATGATAGATACATTTGGCCAGAAGGCAGACTCATTAACCGGAGAGAAAAATTGCAAAGCTTTTCCAGAGCTCATCTCATTGATATCTTATTTCTGTTTTTTTTTTTTATTTCTTGCTTAATCGAATTCGGGATAAAGATCAGCTTAAATATTTATATACATACATACAAGGATACAAAATTGGGATTTTCTGCGCCTTGTGGTTATATAATGTTGAATTAATAAAGCCATAATTACATCACTAAGCCAATCTAATGACAATTTTCATGCCAACAAGCTAACATATTTCGTTGGATTTACAAATGTTAAAGTGGCACTTTCCGCTTATGTAAAAACTATATTAAAAATAATTCCACACATTTTGATTCGTCAGTTTTCGAGTAGCTGCCCATCGATCAAGATGGATATTACTTGGCTATTACTATTCTGTGTTCCGTGGCAATTGGCAAACGCTCAAAACCAAAATGTAAGTCTCAGTGGTTGATGCTCCTTTTGCATATTATTTATAATAATATTTGATAGGTCTTCGAGGAGACGGATTGGTTACCTGCTTTAGACACTTGGCTGTCTGAGAATCTACAACCCGCACAACCTGTAAGTAGTCCCAAGGCTGCATAAAACATATTTTAAATTGACATCTCTCCCAGGATACAGTAAATAATGTTATTTTGAAGGACAATGATGCGGCCCTAAGAGCAATTGAAAGTATTTTGGGAATCAGGCCGGTAACGTCTTAATTACTGATATTTAGTCTAATATAACTAACATGCCAATTGTACATCCTTTATAGTCAAAATTATCTGGTCGCTCCGGCAGCTCCAATACGAATCTAATAAAGATCGGACCCATTGGACCGCTTGGACTTTTCGGAATCGGGGCGGTAAATTCTGAACAATTGATATTAAATTTAATATTACTAACAAAGGTGTTTTATGAACATGTTTTAAAGGTTCCTGTATCTCCTCCTTCTGGGGGGAACCCCAATTCTGATCCTAATGCTGGTACAGGATCAAGTCCTCCTGATTCTTCTGTAAATGAAAATCCTGGTTCGCCAGAAAATCCAAATCCGCCGAATCCTAGTGCTGGCCCACCAGATGCACCGCCTGCAACAAACCCGCCAATTTCTGAAGGACCCCCGGTAATGTCTGACTTTCTGCTTATAACTTGAATATAATCTACGAGAAATATTTAAAATCCTTTATAGATTTATCCCGAACCAGGTCCTCCTGATTCGCCAGAAAATCCTAATGCTGGCCCACCAGATGCATCGCCTGTTTCATACCCTCCAATTTCTGAAGGTCCCCCGGTAATATAAGATCTTGTGCGTATATTTTTTGAATATAATATACAAGAAATATTTAAAATCCTTTAAAGGTTTATCCCGAACAATTTCAATATCCCACCGCCTCACCAGAAACACCAAATCCCAATACTGGCCCAGAAGGTAAATCGAGTGTACCAGTTCCGCCAGCTTTTGAAGATGCTCCGGTAAAATCTGATCTTCTGCTTATAATTTGAGTATAATCTAAGAGAAGTATTCAAAATCCTTTACAGGGACTGCCAGACTTATCGCCTATTCCACCAGTGGATCCATTGGAAAATCCAGAACTTGCTGGTGTAAACATTTCAGATATTGATCCACTCACCCTTGCAGCTATCCCAACACTTTCTCCGCTTGAAATAGATCCGATTGGTCGTCCAGAGGGAATTCCAGGTGTAAATCTGGATCCATTGAAAAATCCAGAACTTGCTGGTGTAAACATTTCAGATATTGATCCACTCACCCTTGCAGCTATCCCAACACTTTCTTCGCTTGAAATAGATCCATTGCAAAACGTTACTCGCTTACAGCTTGAGGAGCTGAAACGACTCAACCTTACGGCTTTACAGCTTGAAGAGCTGAAGCGACTCAACCTTTCTGATTTGCAGATTACAGAGCTGAAACGACTCAACCTTAGTTCGTTAGACCTTGGAGACCTTAAACGACTCAATATTAGTTCTGTAGACCTTGGAGCATTTAAGCGACTCAACCTTGGTTCTTTAGATCTTGGAGCGTTTAAACGGCTCAACCTTGCTTCCTTGGACCTTGGAATGCTTAAGCGACTCAACCTTAGTGCCTTGAACCTTGGAGACATCAAGCCAATACGTATCGCCCCGATTCCAAAAATTAAAATAACTCCCATATCGCCCAATATCTTTAATAACTTCCCAAACCTTTCGCCCAATCAGGTAATGTCAGATCAACTCATTTTAAATTTCAATTAATCTCAAAGAAGTCTTATAAATCCTTTAAAGAAAGCAAGAACTGAGGCGGAACCCGGCCCATCAAATGACTTACATCTTGTACGTACGCCAACTGAGGTAATTAAATATAATTTGAATATTAGTATAAAAGATTTAAGATTTATTAGAACCCAATAATTTTTCTTTTTAAGTCTGAAAAATGAAAATTCCGGCTTACCGAAGCAAAAATCTTTTTATATAATTTAATCATGTTAAATTTTTTTTTCAGATTCCAAAAGCAAAGGTATCTGCCCGAAGTTTTTTGGACTGGATATTTCCAAGTTATAGCCAACAACGAAAGTGTAGGCCTAGTCGGCCTAGTCGTGGAGAATATTGCAGAGATAGATATAGTGGAAGGCGTTACGGCTGTAGGAATGACAACTACAATGACTATTCTGATTATAATGATAATTATTATTAAATGTGCATCATCATAGGAAGAGATGATGTCAGGACATGAACATTCATATTTTAATTTTATGCAAATTATACGATGTTTACGCCGGGGTGAGAGGGTCAAATGGAATGGCAGTCATTTCACATTTTATAATATTTTATATGACAATATATGGTAATTGTTGCTAGCTTAGCCCGATTCCATGTTGACCATTTGTTGTTTGCAAAACAGTTGCCTTTGTGATTGGTAAATGTCCTAGCCCCTCCTGCTTCTGCCTCTTGCCACAAGTCCATTGAATTGATTGGTTTTGATCTATAAAGTGTGTGTTGGCAAGCGACTTTGCGGTTTTATAATTCCAACTTGGCTAACTGAGGACAACGCATACGATTTTATTATTTTATATATTATATATTATTAATTCATTGTATATTTGACTAAAAGGGCAGACTCCTTGCAAAACTTTTTCAGAGCTCATCCCATGTATCTTTTATATCTGCTATTTTTATACCCTTGCAGGGTATTATTGTTTCAGTCAGAAGTTTGCAACGCAGTGAAGGAGACATCTCCGACCCTATAAAGTATATATATTCTTGATCAGGATCAACAGCCGAGTCGATCTAGCCATGTCCGTCTGTCTGTTTCTACGCAAACTAGTCCCTCAGTTTTAAAGCTATCTGAATGAAACTTTGCAGTTAGGCTTCTATATACTCTTACTCGTACATATGATGGAACGGGCCGGATCGGACGACTATATCATATAGCTGACATAGGAACGATCCGAAAAATTAAAAAAAAAATTATAACTTTGTCAGTTTTTCACATATTTTCACCAAATTTGATATTTAGCCATATTTTATTATTACTGAATTTCGGTTTTAATTTCATGAAAATCGGCTGTCTATATCCTATAGCTTCTATAGGAACAATCAGGAAACTAAAAAACCATAGCTTAGCCGTTTTTCAAACCATTGCCATCAAATTTGAGATTTGGCAACTAATTATTATTTCAGAATTTCAGTTTGAATTTTTAGTTTAAATTCTGCAAGGGTATACAAACTTTGGTGAGCCGAAGTTAGCTTCCTTTCTTGTTTGATTTCCTATTTAACCGAATCTGGGTTAAAGATCTTATATAATTATTTAACATTCAAGGATACATAGTTCCGATCTCCTGCGCGTTGTGGTTATATAATGTTTGATTTATAAACCCATTACTATATCACTAAGCTAATCTAATGGCAATTTTCACGCCAACAAGCTAAAATATTTCGTTGGATTTACAAATGTTAAAGTGTCACTTTCCGCTTATGTAAAAACTATATTAAAAATAATTCCACACATTTTGATTCGTCAGTTTTCGAGTAGCTGCCCATCGATCAAGATGGATATTACTTGGCTATTACTATTCTGTGTTCCGTGGCAATTGGCAAACGCTCAAAACCAAAATGTAAGTCTCAGTGGTTGATGCTCCTTTTGCATATTATTTATAATAATATTTGATAGGTCTTCGAGGAGACGGATTGGTTACCTGCTTTAGACACTTGGCTGTCTGAGAATCTACAACCCGCACAACCTGTAAGTAGTCCCAAGGCTGCATATAACATATTTTATATTGACATCTCTCCCAGGATACAGTAAATAATGTTATTTTGAAGGACAATGATGCGGCCCTAAGAGCAATTGAAAGTATTTTGGGAATCAGGCCGGTAACGTCTTAATTACTGATATTTAGTCTAATATAACTAACATGCCAATTGTACATCCTTTATAGCCAAAAATATCTGGTCGTTCCGGCGACTCAAATACGAATCGAATAAAGATCGGACCCATTGGACCGATTGCACCTATCGGAATCGGGGCGGTAAAGTCTGAACTATTGATATTTAATTTAATATTACTAACAAAGGTGTTTTATGAACATGTTTTAAAGGTTCCTGTATCTCCTCCTCCTGGTTCGCCAGAAAATCCAAATCCGCCGAATCCTAGTGCTGGCCCACCAGATACACCGCCTGCAACAAACCCGCCAATTTCTGAAGGACCCCCGGTAATGTCTGACTTTCTGCTTATAACTTGAATATAATCTACGAGAAATATTTAAAATCCTTTATAGGTTTATCCCGAACCAAGTCCTCCTGATTCGCCAGAAAATCCTAATGCTGGCCCACCAGATGCATCGCCTGTTTCATACCCTCCAATTTCTGAAGGTCCCCCGGTAATATAAGATCTTCTGCGTATATTTTTATACCCGCTACCCATAGGGTAGAAGGGTATTATAACTTTGTGCCGGCAGTAAATGTATGTAACAGGTAGAAGGAAGCATTTCCGACCCTATAAAGTATATATATTCTTGATCAGGATCAACAGCCGAGTCGATCTAGCCATGTCCGTCTGTCTGTCTGTCTGTCTGTCCGTCTGTCCGTATGAAACACTGGATCTCAGAGACTATAAGAGATAGAGCTCTTTTTTTTCGACAGTATTTCTTATGCTTGCACGCAGATCAAGTTTGTTTCAAATTTTTACCACGCCCACTTCCGCCCCCGCAAATCATAAAAAAGGGTATTAAACGTATAATTTTAAAGCTAGAGTCCCGAATTTCGGTATATTAAGAACTATAGTCCGTGTGATCTCTGAAAATTTGGTTGCGATCAGAAAAAAAATTGTCGAAGTTATTAAAGAAATAATTTTGTATGGCCACAAACGGCTGCTGGCAGCATGCCTCATTTGGTTGACCAATTAGGCCAACTAAATATTCTTATCCGTTCTTGGTTGTGTTTGGAAAAGAATCTTATAAGATAATCAAAAAGCAATTTTAATAAATGGTAATAATTATTAGCCGCTTGAATGCAATAATGACGCGTTTTTACACACATAGATACATGTGTATGTATTTTTGTATGCATGTGATTATATTACACTTGCATTTGCATTTGTCCGTTATGTTTAAAATTGTATTAATTGTTTTTTCTGGCGTCCTGACGCTTTTTTGGTTTAAGTATGGGTAGCGGGTATCTCACAGTCGAGCTCACTCGACTGTAGCTTTCTTACTTGTTTTAATATAATCTAAGAATTATTCAAAATCTTTTATAGGCACTACCAGACGTATCGCCTATTCCACCAGTGGATCCATTGGAAAATCCAGAACTTGCAGCTATCCCAACACTTTCTCCGCTTGAAATAGATCCATTGCAAAACGTTACTCGCTTACAGCTTGAGGAGCTGAAACGACTCAACCTTACGGCTTTACAGCTTGAAGAGCTGAAGCGACTCAACCTTTCTGATTTGCAGATTACAGAGCTGAAACGACTCAACCTTAGTTCGTTGGACCTTGGAGACCTTAAACGACTCAATCTTAGTTCTGCAGACCTTGGAGCATTTAAGCGACTCAACCTTGGTTCTTTAGATCTTGGAGCGTTTAAACGGCTCAACCTTGCTTCCTTGGACCTTGGAATGCTTAAGCGACTCAACCTTAGTGCCTTGAACCTTGGAGACATCAAGCCAATACGTATCGCCCCGATTCCAAAAATTAAAATAACTCCCATATCGTCCAATATCTTAAATAACTTCTCAAACCTTTCGCCCAATCAGGTAATGTCAGATCAACTCATTTTAAATTTGAATTAATCTCAAAGAAGTCTTATAAATCCTTTAAAGAAAGCAAGAACTGAGGCGGAACCCGGCCCATCAAATGACTTACATCTTGTACGTACGCCAACTGAGGTAAATAAATATAATCTTAATATTAGTATAAAAGATTTAAGATTTATTAGAAACCAATTATTTTTCTTTTCAAGTCTGAAAAATGAAAATGCCGGCTTACCGAAGCAAACATCTTTTTATATAATTTAATCATGTTAAATTTTCTTTTTAGATTCCAAAAGCAAATGTATCTGCGCGAACTTTGGGCTTAATTATGAATTTGATTACCCCAACCAGGCGTAGAGTTGTACGAGTTTGTAACGACCCCTATCGCTGCGATAGGAATTCGTTCAATTATTATTGAGTGTGAAGTAGTTTGAGTTGAGCAAAGAATATTGCTTATAAAATTCAATAAAATATAGTCACAGCAGATTAATGATTTTTTATTTTCTAAATAATATCTACAACTTATAACCATGAGGTTATAAGAAATTTCATGAACCAATCAACTGATTATACCTGAAGTATTTATAGCAGCAAAATGCCAAAAACAATGGGATACAAACTTAAATCGTTTTGGCAGTCGAATTAATTTCACATTCCCTTTATTGATTGTCGATTTAAAACAATGGAAACTCCTAGGCAATGGCAATGGTGGTCCTTGGTACTCCTATTCACGTTGTGCTGCTTGCAAGCCGAAATTCAATTCCATTATTAATACAAACTTAAATTAAGCCCCGTGCACGTCACTATCAGGCCATGGCAGGCGGCATTGGGGTAACAGCAGGTCCTGCCACATCCGACAAATGCAATGCGGGAAGCGACAACAACAGCAGCAGCAAGGATAACACCAACAACATCGCGTACAACACAGCAATTCGCAGCGGCATAGTCAAAATATCTAACGTACAACAGCTGGAAGACAAAGCAAAGGCGACCAAATCAACGGCAACGGATGCGAGAATGTTTATGCCCATTATGAACAAGCGTTGGGTTGTGTGTGGACACTGTGAGAAATTAAATGAACCTATCCTGAAAAGAAATAATAATATTAAAAGCATACATTAAGGAATTTATTTAGGATGCTCCAGAAATTAGATTTTTATACATTTTTTCACATATTTTTTTAGGGTTTTTTAATAGCCACAGGGATTTCTTTACAACCCTCATATATTTCACATTTTCTTTACCTTGTATATACACATTTCTCACAGTCCATAAGCTGTTGTCCCTGTATGTGCCTAGTGTGCGTGTGTGGGCGCTCGAAATGGTCTGTATAAAGGGGTAAAGAGGCATTCACATACATATACCCAACGCCTATATAAACGTTTTGTGCATAGCAAAATCTGTTTGCCGCAGGATCCGACCCAGTTGAAAATCCTTCCAAATTATTCACGAAAATTATGTGTGCGAAAGCGAAAATTTGTGCACAGACGACGGCGACGACGATGAGGAGGAAGAGGATGCCAGTCCTCGGAATATTGCGCATACGACATGTGTTTGGCATATATTTTAAATGAACGAACAAGGCAGCAGGCAGGCAGGATGGCATTGTCATTAGCCCAATTCGCAGATCGCTTACAGTAAGCCATATATATGAATATACTTATTTTTTTTGTTGTTTTATCCCTCCAATCATTTATCAAATGAGTTTTCATAGAATGTCACGCAATGCAATATCTGCTGAGAGGAAATCCTGCGAAATAAATGATGCCAGAGCCATGCTGGCATTGCAGTTTCCCCATTTTCCACTAGTTTCCAGTTTCAGTGTCATAAGTAAATCCCAGCGGGATAGAAAAATGACTAAGAACTCTTACTTGTGACTGGGGACAAGTTAAAGTTGCCCTCCCTCTGGCATTATTACATTGTTGCATAAGACAGGAGTCGGAACTGGCTTCTGCAGCCAATAAGTTCCTCCCAGCCAGCCAGCAGCCGTTGCCACTGCAGCAAATATCCTTTCTGGCTCCTTGACATTTATGTACATGCGCGTATATGCTGCCAGGGCACTTACAACTTAAAGCTTTTAATAAAAATGTCAAGAGCATTGAAGTGCATTGAAGGCAGCAGCCGAATGCGCAGTCACGGTTCTGTAAAGGTCGAACAGGCAACGTATATCCTTAGATTTATTCTTTATTAGCAAATACGAGATGCATTGAATGCGTAATAAAAAGGTTTAAGTATCCTGTAATCCAAATGGGGGAACATATTATAGGAAATATTTTATATTTCTTGGGAGAAACTTTTTTAAAAAGGTTCTTTCTTATTTTAAAGTTTTGTAAGATGGGAAAAATCAGTTCTAAAAATTGTACAAAAACTTGTTATATTTTCTATTGCTATAATTTTTATAAAACTTATTTTAAAGCATTTTTATAAACCTCTAAGAACTCCTTTAAAAATCCCTCTTAAAGCCCCCCAAAGTGACCTCCTTCGCAGGACACATCTGTCAAATATATGCTACCAGAAATCAAGCTGCTCCTCGCATGTTCCCTCCTTTGTTTCACACGACTAGCTCTCGTTTGGCTGTTGGCTAACCAACCTGGCCTTAACCCATGCCACCTTACCCCTTAAACCTTTTGTATTAGCTGCCAGTGGTGATGCAGTCAGCTGAAAAGGAGGTATGCAAACGTGTTTTCCTTGGCTGCTGACAGGATACTGGACCTGGGACCCTCTGCAGCTGACAATTTTATTGACAGCTCGACATTTAGATTGATTGCAGTTGCAGTTGCAGTTGCGATAACAATACGTGGCCCTCCTCTCTCTTCGCTTCTCTATTTTCTTTAATTAAAAGTTTGGCCAAAATATTGTTTACTCTGGGGAATAAAAACATTGTGGAATGTTGAGATATATATTTGGATGGGATGGAAAAGGAACATCTTGGTATGCAATTTGCTTAACTTTTGCCTTTGTTGGCTTTTCTTTTTGATTCCGACAGGCAATCGTGCAAAACTATTTCAATTTTGGCAACACCCAAGTTAAGGGCTTTCTCCTTTTTACTAGAAAGTTTTTATTAAGAAATTCTTAGCTTCAAATATAAATTACAGGTGAAATATGGAAGTAACTAAAAGGTTTCAAGGGGTATTTTTAGTTAAAGAAATATTAATAAATTTGATTTAAAGGCTACATTTTTATTTATACGGAAAGTGTATAGAAAATCCTTTATAAAATATTCTTATCTTCTTAAAATATGTTTCTTAAATACTTTTATTGAATATAAAATAAGTTTAGAATTGTAAAATTTCTTTCTAGCCAAAACATTGCCTCAAATAAATTATTTCCTAGAGAAATCTTACCAATTAACAGTAGCAATAATAAATAATATCAATGACCTTTAAGTCCTTACCCTTAAGACCCTTTCAAGTCAAGTGTTTAAGCTTCAATTAATCGATATCCTTCGCTCCTTTTGATTACAAATTCCCACTTGTCAGCGACTTACTTAAGGCATCAACTCATCAATTCTCAGATAGACTCACATGCACATACATTATCCTCCTACCAGACACACACACACAGACAAGGCTGTTGACAATTGGAAACTGCTGGCCCCCTCTGATATCCTGGGTATCCTTCCACTCGAACTCAATGTGGCTGTAAATTATGCATACAAATTAGAAACTACCGTCATATGTGTAGGGGATGACGTAAACACAGAAATGTTGAATAATAACATTAATGAAAACAATGCAGAGAGGGAGGGGGTATAGCAAAAAGGGGAGACAGACAAGGGAGATAGGGGCTGCAGGGACACGGAAAAGGACAAACAGCTGCAAGGAAGCAAAGGCAAGCAGAAAATTAAACAGAACAAAGCAGTAGCAAAAGCAGATGGCGACAAGATAAACATAGACACTCATACGGTCTACTCACACATGCATTCACTAAGAAAAATGAGGGATAGATTTATTAATTAAATTTTATAGTTTTTAGAAAAGTTTTTGCTAATAATTTTGAGTAACTTAATAAAAGGTTCTTGCAAATAAAGCAGTAGACTTGCACTACTTTTTAAGCATCCAAAAGTAAATGTGAAAAGTAATGAATATATTTTATTAAATTAAAAATCTTGTATAATATATAATAATGTATATTTTTTAAATAGTAAAAAAGATTGGATAAAATCTACATTAAAAATGGAAAAAATCCAAATCACACCTAGAATTTTCCATTTAATAAATAAAACCACTTTATAGCTTTTTCCTTTTATTTTCCCTATTTTTTTTTTATGAGCAAACATTTTCTTTATCTTAACTTTCTTCAAGTGCACCTGCAGCTTCAACAACAATCACAGTGAGCGCTAAAACAAAACAAACAGCAACAGCAAGCCATATAAATTTGATCTGCTGCTTTACATTAAAAAACAAAGTGCTAGCTTCTTAGTCTTCTCAACAAAATGAAAGGACAAAATCCCATCAGCTTTGATATGTCTGTTAAGTAATATTTGCTTACCAACAAATAAATAAAAAGAATTTAGCAACAAATGAAACACACATGTATGTAGGGGATAAACTCTTCCAGGCAAAAAAAAAGGTTGATATCTGTTTCTCAAAAGCTTGTAGTCTGTGCGATTATTTTTGCATGCTAACTAATTCCATCTTTTGTCCATTCCACAAAAGATACACAGAGTGTACACGTTGTAAACAGTTTGCTTGTGTTGCAAGGATAATAAAAAGGGGGGAAAATAAAGTTGTGCCAGGGAAAGATTAAAGCACAAATGTGTTAAGCATGACACAAAGAGGTTGTTTTGTTTGAAAAAGATAGAACTTGCGTAAAGGATATATTTCAGTAAAGGCTTTAAACTTGTTTGTGTTTAATTTTAAGGGTTTTGTAAGGTTTATTTTAAAAGTATGATTATATTTTCCTTTCAATAGTTTACAGCTTCAAAACCCCCTTTAAAACCTCTAATAAAACCTCCTTTAAAACCCCCTCATCAACTCAATGAATGAATCTCTAATTCCTCAACGTTCAGGTGTCCTTTTCGCAAGGAACTCTTTCATTTTGGGCCCTGCGGTTTTGGTTAGCCACATTTTCGACAGTCCCGCAAATGAGACATGAAATCCACATACAGTCGACGGCCCCTCTTAACCCATTACCGCCCCAACCCCTCTCTCAAACGACCATCCAATCAAAGTCACCTTTTGCGGCCGCTCTCTCCTCCCACTCACTTATTCATTGGCAACCGCAAATCTTTTATTTGACTTTTGGCATGACTTTTACTTTGGGACAGTTTTTTGGGGGGCCTCCGAAAAACAGGGCCACAATTCTACGAAAAATATGGAGGAAGATCGTCTCGAGGTGAGTTGGCATTTTGCTTTTGGGAAAGTTTTTTAATTAATTAGGAAAAAGTCTAACTGGAAAGTTGCGGCGGCAATTAAATGTGAGTTAAAATCACCCAAGAAAATGTATATTTAATAAGTCACCGAAAATGACGCAGTCACGTCTTTTTTTTGTGAGGCTGGGAAATGCCAAAACAGGGGATGCCCAGGATTCACAGATGGCACACACATATGTGGAAACATTTCGGTATATATGAACGTGCTGGAGATACATATATATATGTTTATATGTTGTGCTTACACTTGCTCAACAAATATGCGCCTAATAATGCCACAGGAGGGGTATTTCTCCAGGCTAAAGGCTTAAAATATTTTCACGTAAAATGTTTGGCGGAAAATCTCAACGGATACGCACACACAGCCACAGAGACAGACACAGAGACAGAGACGGAGACGTAGACACGCATTTGCGTTGTCATAACGCAGCTGTTGCGTCCTACATGGCGTATGCGTAATGCCTTTCAAAATGCCATAAGCATGTGCCTTTAATGACATCATTTTGCCAGCAAGAAATGAAAATGGCTGGCAAGTGTCAAAAGTTGATGGTTTTATTGCCATATTATTGCATTTAAAAAGATGAAAATGCAAATACAAATGGGAATTATTTTAAAATTTAAAATGAGAGAACAAGAACAAGAAAATGTATTTAAGCGGGGTTTATGCTCTTAAAGAATAACTTTGTTTTCTCATAATAATAAATTTCTCAAGAAAAACAACTACTTGTTACCAGGCAGCCCAATCTCAAGCTTAACTAAATTAATCAGCATAATTGTGCTTACCTCAGAAGGAGTCCTAATTTATTAATTAGTGATTCGTTGCCAGGAAAAATAACAATAACAAGGAAAAATACTCCAATGAAAGGTACAAAAAAAAGGAATGTGTCGCAGAGGCAGAAACAAAACTCACACGCCCGAGAGAGCACCTGGGTTTACCTGGGGCTTAATTAAAATAAATAGACACATGCTACGCGCGCTCCTCCCCAACCGCGCATCCTTGATGAGCCGCTCTGCTGGCTCGTTATTATGCAGGAAGCGTGTTTGGCATTAACCAATATAAGTAGTCGGCTCTGCCAATTTCCATAAGTCAACAAGAGGGCCAAGAGGGAGAGGGAGGTACAAAAATAAAAGCAAGTTGGCAATTAAAAGCGGTGTTCATCAGGCGGCCAGCTGCTTGCGGTTAGTTTGGTTTTTCGGCCTGGCTAAATATTTTCCACTTTTCCACTCCTTTTTCTCTGCTTTCTTCGTCCATATTCAAATCAGCTGCACCGCCCAATTAATGTAAGCGGACACATTGTTGCATACTAATGAGTTTTCGGTGTATTCCAAAGGATTCCTGAGGATATAAAGATGCCCAGAACGAAGTTGGGATGGAAGTTGCTGGTGTAGCCACTAATTCACTACGCTGATCTTTTGAGTTTTTTTTTTGGGTGGTTTGTGATTGGGTTTTTGATTATTTAATTAAGGGTTTTTGAGAAGAGGGGAAAGTGACTTTAAAGTTGAAGTTTTATAAGGGAAAAGAGGGCCAAACTTTAGAGGGAAAATATAGAGATAAGCCATAGGTTCATTTAAAGATTTCTCTACATATTAAAGGATATTTCCAAAAAAGTTATTTCAATATTTGTATTAGAAACTAGTTGATTTTTATATAAAATATATTATCAAAAATATGTAGTATATCTTAGCATTTTCCATATAATTTATATGTTCCTTTTTTTAACATTTAACATCCATCCCCTTCAGAACTTAATTTCCCACATAAACTTTAAAAAACTTCGTCGCCTTTCTTGTACATTATCTCCCCTCGTAAAACTTACGAATAAAATTCATTTAAAATATGTTTCACACCTCCTCTGCTGACTGTCTCACAAATTACACGCCCAGTTAATCACGTGCAAGTTGGCCAGAATGTTTATGGCCTTAACATAGTAACAGGCATTACCATTACACTCCTACTTTGTGTTACTTAGAGTGCTAGTTATAATTAAAGTTGAGGCATTTAAAGGACATTAAGCTGACTTTTCATCTCTCTCAAGTTTTCCTTTGGCTGACAAATGATAATGTAATGTCATCATATATTACCAGCCAGTGCTTGGCTCAATTACAAAAACTTATAGCCTGGCAGAAGAAAATAAAGCAACATTGAGCAGATTTACACATGGTCGTTACAAATGTAACTTAAAGATGGCGCCGCCGGAAGGGAAATATGGGGTGAACAGGGAGCTTCCCCCAGGATACTTCCATATCGCAGTGCGAATGAAAGTTTTTGCTGAAACAAGAAGCCCAGGCACAGGCAGAGATTATGCCATGTTAAGGAACAGGAAAACTACTTGGCTAAAAGGAAAACCGGGGGCGGTGGTGGCGGCGGCTACAAACAAAAGATTAGTGTCGTCGTCTGGGGCTGCAATCGCTTTCGACTTCGACTTCGACTAGGAGCTATATAGTTCGAGTATGTTCTTACACATTTGTCGAAATTAAACAATGTAAAGTTTGGGTTGTGCGAAACAGAAAGAAAGTTTGCTCCGCATGTCAGCACCAAATATGTAACTCAATTAGTTTTTCCGCCCCTTATTTCAAAGCATTCATAGTAAAGAGAGAGAAATTAGGGATTATTTTATTAAAAATTATATTTAATATATTAATTTTCTTTTATTTTTAGATTTATTTACTTATGAGAGTAAAAGGAAACAAAGGTTTAAGCATTCTTTGTAATTTGACTTTATGTTTTAGGAAAATTTTTCCCTTTAAGACTGAAACATTTCTATTAAAATTATTTAATTTCTTGAAATTGAAAAATATTTACACACTAAATACATGTTTACAGAACATGTTTTAATATACATACATATTTATTTGGATTCCTAACTAAAGACTTATTTAAATAAAATAATTAAGTCTTTCTTTGAACCCTATTAATATTTTTGGAATATATAACATAATAAAAAATTTCCAATTTTATCTACAAAAATTAAGAAACTCTTAAAGAACTTCTGTATTAATTTTCTCTCTGTATAACCACCCATGTTTTGTGCAAAAAACTAAACTTTATATGTAATACATTGTTGTTGCTCCTGCGGTTCTTGTGGCCAGCTAGCCAAGTGGCATCTCCAAGTGGTCCATCCATCCTGCCCTCAGTCCAAACCCTCGCTATGCATTCCCCTGTCCCCAGACACATCCACAACCATGTCCACACCCACATTCACGTCTGATGCCCACCACCCTTGGCCCCACTCGATGCCAATCGGCGAGTTCTGTTGAGCGTTTCAATTATGTGACTCGAGCTGGAGTCGTCCAAGTCCTTATGGTCGAGGGAGTTGGAGTCACCGTCACCGCAGTCACATATAAATTTCAAGTAATTGCTTTCGCCCTTCAACCAAAAGTCAAGCCAAAGTTGTTGCAAGTAATTGCCATCTAATTGCTTATTGAAATTTTTTCCTCTAGTGGCGGTTGCTCTTGGATATTCGCCAAGATTGATGATGTCCGACAAGAAAATTGCAGAAAATTTAACATGAAAGGAAAGTGAATGGAAATGATTGGTAGAGGAATTAAGGGGGGTTTTTTTATTGAAGATTTTATTAGGAAAAAAAGTATACATTAATAATTATCTCTTGAAGTTATTACAAAGTAATTAAAGTTTTGTTACTCAATACTAGAAAATCCATAAAAATAAGTTACATTTTCCTTTTTCCTGTCCCATTTTCCTTAACCTCTTGCCTTATCCCTAACTTGACTTTCGATTACAAAAACCTGCTGACTCATGACCGTATCGATCTCTATCCCAGAAAAAAAGGGCTAAGGGAAATGGCGGCTCTTCACTTTATTGAATCCATTTCTGTTGTTACTTTCAATTGATTGATTTTATTTGGCCTTCGCTTTACCACCTCCCCTCTCCCTCCCCTCTAAGACTTAAAGTAGCCAAATAACAAGTTAAAGTTGGGCTAAGCGAAAGATTGATGGACGCATTAAGTAGGGGGTTATGGGATAAAGGATATAGGAAGGCCCCTTTGGCGCCAGAGAAAAGCTTTCGCCAGTGAAGCGGAAATCACACAAAGATTTTCCCATATAAATGTCTACTTTGGCTTTGGCCAGATCCATTTCCTTATTTGTTGGCATTATTTTTGTTGCCATTTTCTTCGAGACCGCATTAACCGGAAGCGTTCGCCAGGCAAACTTATGCAAACTAAGCGAACAAAACTTGGCCGCAACTAAGGAGCCACATCCTCCCATCTTGGCTGGACTTTCGACCGAAGACGATGTCCGAAGTTTTTACGCCAAAGGCGGGACAGGATAAAAAAATGCTAGAGTTCAAGGAGGAGCTGCTGGTTACAGGGAGAGAAAGTGGGCACCTTGAATACTTTTTTATTTAAAGAAGGAGTTATTTTGAAATTATAAATGTGATAGAGTTATTCCATAATAAGAATTTTATTGATAAAAAAACCCCTTTCTCAGAGAATATCTTTTAAAAGATTTTACGATAAATTTATTTTTTTAAATAATGTGGGCTAAGGTTTATTATAAGAAATATGTTAAGGAATTTTAGAAACATGTTTCTACAAATTTAAAAAATATATAAACATTGATAAAAACCATTGCTAAATGTTCCTACTATTTCCTTTCAGTGCCTAAAATGTGCAAAGCTTTCTTCTGGCTTTCACCCGCCCGCCCTCTTGGCTGTCTTGGCCTGGCCTGACCGCCTTATTGTACAAAGTGTTGACTTTATATCCTTCATTTAGTGGACATAAAAAGGATATTATTAAAAGCTTAGAAAAGTAGCCATTTCCCCGATGTCCGATGGGGATGTTGTCCCTCTCCTCCCGATTTGCCTCGTCATTGCATTGCAGAAAATACATAAAATATTAGATGACTTGAAAGGGAATAATACACAATACAAGCTGATTTTCGACCACAGAAGACAATGACAGTGGCGTCCTTTTGTTCATTTCTTTCTTTTTTTTTTGGTTGCGGCTCATTTGTCTTTTATGATGTTGGGAAGGGAGGGGAGAATAGGGCTTTTGGCAAGAGGAAAAACCATTCGTAAAAGGTCCATTATAATTATAAATGAGTTTAGCGCCCATAATACTTTTTATTCCCTTTACAAATGGATCTCATCGCTGAGCGAGCTGAGCTCTCCCTACAGGTCCCCAATGGGGATGCTGGGGCGGGCTCCCTGTTCTTTTTTTGTCAAATTGACTGCCACATTTTAATGAGCCAGCAGTAAAAATTGCTGGCCCAGTTATGAAAAGGAGGCCGGTACGGCAAATGGCCCGAAACTGACAAAGAAATTTGGCATTTTTTTTCTTCGTTTGCTTTTTGGTAAATATTTATTTTTCCCTTTTGACTTGATTTTGTTTCGGATTTTGCCTTTGTCTTTTGTCATTTTATATGAGCTCAATGATAGGCAAAAGTAATAAGGGTATTTTTAGGGGGGTTTTTATGGATATAGATTGGGAAGAAACATTATATTTTGGTGTTTGTAGAGAAGGGGTTTTTAGAAGAGGTGAGAAATTAAAGGTTCTTACACAGGATTATAGATTACTGAATGTTTTTGCTGTAAAATAAACGTTTTCATTTATTGGTTTGATTTAAAAAAATATAATATAACTAGATCCGTGCTTCCCTTGCTAATTTTTTGTACATATATTTCCCTGTTCATTACTGATTTCATTCAGGATACTGCAGATACTGGCACCCCTCGTCATCGTGTCCTGGGCATTGTCTTTGACTCAAACCATTTCGGTTCATTTTCATTAAAATACTTGTTCGGTCAGATCCTTTTCAGTCGGGCACATATGTGTGGCTCCAATGGGAGGAAGTAAGAAAGGAAGGAAGTCGATGCTCCTTTTTTTCAGCTGTAGCTGTCTGTGTGCAATATCCTTTTGGCGTCCTTTGGAGTCCCTTTTTATTTGGCGCTGCCACTGTGCGGCGCAGCAATGCGTGTATAATTGCTCAGACAATGAGCAATTGTTTTTCATTTTGCATTTACCATTTTTCACTTGCTTTTCTGTTTTATTTATTTTTTTGTTTCGTTGTTTGCTTGTTGATTGTTCGCCGCACTCCCCACGGTTTCCTTTACTTGTTTTTGAATTTTTCACATTGTTTGCATACATTTTGCACTCACTGTTCCATGGGGTGTCCGTGTATTTGTTATGCAAAGAGGCCTCAAAGCGTTCGCGTTTCGCTCCTCCTTCTTTTTTTTGCCCACAGCCGCCAATATGAGAGTTTGCCATTTTCCAAGCAAATTAGTTTACAAAGGACGACAAACCCAGTGGCGGCTGTCCTTTTCCCCGAGTTTTCACCCGATTTTCCCCCCGGTTTTCCACGCTCTTTTCGAACCAAATTGAAAATGCATTTTAAAGCAGACGCTGCCGCGGGCTAGAAATTATTTCATATATGCCAAGTTTATTTACGTTTATTGTTTGGCCAGACATCTGGAGTTTGGGGGCTATATGCACGGAAAGTATTATTATTTATTTTAAATTTATTTAGATTTAAATATTAGATATTATAAAAACAAGTTTTATAACTGAAAAGAACGTTACGATTATAAAACCAAAGGTTGTAGGCTTTTTGTGGTTGAAAATGTTTAGTAATTATTTATAGCAGACAAAAATATTATTTAAGATTTAAAAATTATATATTGTGACGAAGTTAAATTATTATTTATTTTCATTTTTACCTTTTTGTGTCTGAATTTAATTCTTTTTATATGGAAACACTTATGAAATTGCTTTAGTTGAAACACTTACATTAATGGTGGACTTTTTTCTATGATTTTGATATTTAAAAAATTGACAAAAGTTCTAATAAATATTTTATATTAATACATATTATGTTGAGGTATTAAAATTCAACTAAATGTTTAAGAAAATTTATAAATTATAGCTAGAAAACGTTCCCTATTTTTCCCCTGTGCATTTCCACTTGCTGTTTATTTGTTTTTGCCTTGACTTCAGCCGGGAAAGGGGGCCTGTTCATAATTAAGTGCGAAAATTGGCCACAATACAGAGTGGATCCCTGATCCCGAACTCTGAACTCCGAAGCCTGAATCCGCAATGCCCATCCAAAACTCCCTCCCCAATCCAGACTGCCGCCCACAGATGCATGCAATTAGTTGGCCATTAAAACAGGCCCAAAGATAAACTACAGTTGCGATAATATATCTCAAATTAGTTGCACTTTATCCCACAGTCTCGCCTTGCCTCGCCTTCCCACGTCGCCTTCCAATCAAGCCGCCTTTTCGCGGGTTTTTATGACTCAATAAGCGGGGGGAGGGAGGTGAAGTGGCAGCACGGTAGTCGTAGTCCACAGACAAACTTGCCACAATTCGCCACTAATTTCAGCGCTATAAAAGTTCTGTTTGCCGGCCATAAATGTCAAAGACAGTGCCAGGTCATACATATATCGGCAGAGGGATATATAGCCGAGTCGAGTCGAGTCTCGCGTGTTTCATTAGTCGCGAATTATGACGACCTGCCTGTGAAACGCCCCTTATTTTCCCTCCTTCCTCCTTTTTTTTTGTTTTTTTTGTATATTCCTGTCTGGGGCGTTGTGACAAATTTGGTTTTATTTTCGTGCAGACAAAAGCCCCATGCAGGCACAGATACAGATACAGAGACACTCGCGCAGAGATGCAGATACTTGTAGTTGTTCATTGCAAAATGGTCATGGCATCTTTAATTATGTTTTGCATTTTGTATTCAAGAGAACATTAATTCTGTTCCGTGTTTTGGACAAGGCACTGGGAAAATAAATGGGTGAAAAAAGAGAAAAAAGGTATCTTTAAGGTTGAGTATCTTTAAATTTAAAGAATAATTTCTAGAGTTTTAAAACTTGGGATTTTCATAAGAATTCTTTGTTTTTAAAAGGGTTTGTTGTTTTTTGGAGCTAGAAAATAATTATTTTTTATTATTAGTAATTTTTTGGTATCCTAGACAAGTAAAAAAAGTATTTATTTTAAGTAATTCCAAATAATTAAATACCTAAAATATAAAAACTTATTTTCGTCATCTCTACATAATTTTTAAATTTTTCTTTTAAATTTATTAAAAATTTCCCAGTGCCAGGCAGCAGCTAGTTGCCATCGCCTTCTCGCTAAGAACTCCCCAACAGAACCCCAACTCCATTTCCACTCCTCTTTCAGAATTTTCTCAGGGGCGTATCAAATGTGACAGCTTGGCAAGAAGAAGTCGGAGTCATAGACATACACTTTGTACTAAAAGATATATATATATGTATATACCTTTATGCTTGCTGCCTGGCTTTACGCAGACAATCAAAATTCAAATGGAATAACGTACGAGGTATTCTTAGGGAGAGTGAGAAGGATGATGACGAGACAGTTGAACATTTTTTCGTTCAGGTTGCATTTACTTGGCGTCTCCTGCCCCCGGACTTTTGCTTTTGAGTTGCTTAAAATGACGACAACTATATCCACACATGCCAGACGAACTAAAGACCAAAGGCGAGGCAGCTCCTCATGACTTTACGTTGATGTTTCTTTGTTAATTTCAATGCACAAAGAGAAAAAAATTGAAAATAAAAGAAATACCTTGAAGATTTATGTTTTATGTTTAAAATTTGTGTAATATTTTCTGGCTAGACTTATCATAAATTGTATTTAAATGAGTCGAAGTCACATTAACTTCATAAGCATGTAAATATTTTCCCACAGTAATTTCCCATTTATTTTCTCTTGAAAACTATTATTTTATCTATTTATAATTAAAATAAAACCTCTTCAGCTTATAATATATACGCAACATTTAATTCAAATTTGTTTACCGTGTATTCTCCTGAAGAATTCTCTGATGAACGCGTGACAAATGTTGAACTTGTACAATTGTTTGTGTTTCTTCAACTCAACTCCCCCGGAAAAAGGTGTTGCATAAGTGGAAAGCGTTTATCTTTGACTTACACACAAACAACATTTGTTGTCTGCAATTAATTCTTTTTCATTTCTGTTTTTCGGTGGCAAAAAGCCTTTGACAATTGACAAAGAAAGCCAGGAGGCAGCTGTAAGAATCTCAGTTTCGATTCTGGGAAAGGCTAAGACATTTCCCTCCCCTGTGATGGCTTTTGCTGTATCCAGTTACAAAGAGTTTTCTGGATTTTAGTCCCCAGGCAGATTTTCAGCTATTTAAAGATTTTCACAAAGCAAAAGCAAAGCAAAGCACAGCACGCCCCGCACTTAATTACAAAACAACGTGGGCGGTGGTCGGAGGAGGTCACATCTTTTTTCGATTAAAAAGTTTTCCCCAGCCAAAGCAATTGTCAGTTACATCCACTTAACCTGAAATGTCGTTGGCAAAGGAAAATTTTACGACAGATTAACGAACGATTAACGGTGTAACGTGGCACTTGCCACCCAGCACGTGCCCCGTGAAAAATATTCAGTGGAAGAGGAAAACCCCGGGGTGCCCTGTAATGTCAGGCGCTAGGAATTTATATTTCGCAGGTGATTTGTCGCATAAAATTCGAATAATTCATAAGAGAGAGCAAAAATAACAAGCAGCCACCCTCAAACCGCACTTGCAAAGCGCCAGAAAATATGCAATGAAATGCCGCAAACTTGGCGTCGCCGGCAACGCGGCGTATGCGTGTTAAAAACTTTTTGTCAACGGCAAAGGCTTCCTGAGCGGTGAGCGCGGTGGGGTTTTCACGGGTTAAGAGTTTGTCATTTCGTTTGTTCTCACTCTTCCGCGGGTCCCACGATTTTCCGGGGGGTTTTCCCGGGCTTTTTGGGTTGGCCCTTTTTGAGCATTTTGGTCACATTTTACCCGCATTTTTTGTTGCCTGTCGCGTTTCCTTTTTTTGTTGTTTTTGTGTATCTCTAACAATGCGAAAATTGTATCTTAAGCGGGTGTAACTTGTATACGGATGGATTTGTATCTGCTATCCGTTTAGCGGTTGACTTTTGACTGTCTTTTTGTGTTTTTTTTTATGCTGGTTTGGATTTCGGGTTGGTTTGATGGCATATTGCGGCTGATTATTGAGATATCTGTGAACTGAATTAGGGGCTAGGTGATGGTTATGGAGGGAGAGGTATATTTTACTTGATTTCTTGCTCTGTGTGGGTATTTAACGTACATTTTTTGAGCTACAGATAACATTTTAGGGAAATATCTCAAGAAAATATTTTTAAATTTTATAAATACGAGTTTTTGGTTTATTTTCGCGTTGAAAAAGTATTAATTCATTTATTCACTGTTGAGTAAAGTATTATACAATTTATTTAGCATTTTTTCCTTAATTGTTCACCTTTATTTCAGCTTTATTTTAATTATTTTGGGTTTCTGTTTGCTTTTAAATATTTAGAAGTTATTTTCTACAATTTCTTGAATTATTATATTTTTAAATGAAGAAATATTTACTTTTTTGTTAAATGTGCATTTAACACTCATAAAATCAGCTCAACAATATTAATATATTTAAACTATATATTAAGCTCTCCTACTTCACAGTTTAACTTAATTTCTAGTTGTTTAAATCTCTTTATTTTCCATAAAAACCTTAACTAATGTAACTTTCTTAACTGATACATATTTAAGCTTTAATTTTTCTGGCTAACCATATGCAATCTAAATGGTTTTTTTGTTGTATATTTTGTTTAATATTTTTCGCCTTCAGATTTTGTATTTCCTGCCGCAGCTCGCTTGGCCTTTTGAACCGCAATTAAGATTGCTTCGCTCATATGCCAGCTGTTTCTGCCTTCGGGGCCACGTCCTTCTCCTGCTGTGTTTTTTTTTTTGTAACCATTTTCCCTAGGTTTTCCACCCTATTTCCCCGCCAGCCCCGCCCCTCTGGTCGTTTCATTTGCATTCTTATCGGCTTCGCTGCCATGTTTAAATGTCGCCAGCATGAAAGTTTTCCCCAAACCCCAAACCCTCCTCCACTCCGCGTTGAATTCGTTGCTTCGTTTTTTTTTTGTTGATTTTAGAATGTTTCTTTCTTGTGTTTATCTTTTGTCACATGTGAGTATGCGCGTATTTTTGTTGTTGCTGCTGCTACCATTTTTTATTCCTTTCCTCATCTCGGCAGCTGTTGATTTTTGATATATGGGTCCCTGCGGTGCTGTTTGGCTTCGCGTGAGTGGGCGTGAACTGTGACTGCGAATGTGACTGGTAGTCACATTTCAATGCGTTTGACTTCCGTGGGTGAGCTTAAAAATATATGTGTGTATATGTCAAGTGGTGCGGATGTCAAGCTAGAGGAGGAAAGGGAGGAGGAGGTGCAGAAGAAGGTTCTGGTCCTGTGTAATCAAGAGCCAGAACAGGAAACTTGCCAGCGGCAACGAATCAAAGGCGGAAAGTCTTCCAAGGCCCCGATAAAGGATTTGATAAGGGCATGTCAAACGAAGGCGTTTTCACATTTTTCACATTTTCCCACACACATTTTCTGACGCACATTTTCCCCTCAACGAAAGCCAGATGAATTAGATGGTAATGATGGTGACGAAGAGTCCCTCGAGATGGCTTAACTTGTAGGAAATTTTTAAGTGTTGAGGGGTATGGAGGAGTTCAAGGATATGTTTTATTTAGGTTAATGTTTAGTTAAGGAAAATAATTAGGATATTTTTTATCAACTGTATTTATATAATTTTTAAAATTAAATTTACCTTCATTTAAAATGGTTTTAAATCACAAAACGAAAATCAGACAGTACTGCTTCTGAAAACTATGAAAAAGAAAAATGTTATCAAAATTTCTGCTTTAATTTGTGATTATTTAAACAAAACAAATGTTTGTATAATATTTTTTCAGATATTTAATATTTTTTAAATATTATTTAAAGGCTTTTAAGAGAGTATGAATACTGAGACTGTGTCTTCTCTACCCCATTGCCACCCGATAATTGCACTCATCAACAGAGATTTTTGAGCATTTTCCGGAAAACAGAATTCTCTTTGGCCGAGAGGCAAATGTTTACAAAATGTTGGTCAGCCTGCAAATTCAATCGAAATCGGAGTCACTCCCCCGGGTGACTTCATTTCCCAGCCAGCAAATTGTTATTTCAATTGTCAGCAGTCGACAGTTGTGCAGTGGCAGTCCTGTTACCGCCCACAGATATGCAGTTAATTTTGTGCTTGTGACTGCAATAAATTTTAAATGCACATTTCCAATGAAAGGAGCAGCAGAAGCAGCTACGACGACCCAAAACGAAACGAAACGGAAAACAATTTTGTGCAATTTTCAACTAAAACGACATGGTGGCAGGGGCAAAAAAAGGGGGGTCAAAGTGACACACATATGGCCAAGTGCAATCGAGAATCGATGTCCTCGGGAGTCCGAGCTACGGAATCCAAGCTCTGACGACAACAAATGAAATTGTTGCTGCCAAAGTGCTGCGTTTAAGGAACTAACTCCTCCCCCTAACCATTTTCCTCTCCCATTTGGCATTTGTATATTGCATTTAGCCAGGCTTTTGTATCCATTCGACCCGATTGCAGTTTTATGACAGTTTTTAAAGTCATTTTCGATGAGTGTAAATTTGGTTTAAGTTGGTCCTGTGTAGCACAGGAGTTTTATTAGTTGAAATTGGGAAAGCTTTTAGGTGTGGCAATTATATATTAGATGTTGTGGGTGATTTAAGGGAAAGATTTAGGGGGAGTTTTGGGAACTGATTTAAATAGTTTTTGGATTTTTGATAAATTAAAATTTTGGCTGTAAGAATACTTAAAATTAACAGAAATCAAAATTTAGTTTAATATTTTCATGGAAAATATGTAGAAAATGTTTACCATGCTTTAAATAAATGCATACAGATTCTAAAGCATTTTAATTACAATTTATTAGTGATTTATAAATTTTATACTAGTTTTAATTATTTTAAACAATCAGAGAATAAAGATGTAGGTCTTAAAATATTTGTATATTATATTTTCCATTTAAAAAATATATATTTAAGCTAAAAGTTCTTGAACGAAGTTCAGCAACCATTTAAAATTTATAAAAAAGCACCTTAAAATCTAAAAATCTAAAAAAAAAAATGTTTTCCCCACATAACCCTCTCAATTTCCCTTCTGCTCTCGAAAAGCAACCTTTTCCCTCTTTTTGGCCAGTCTCTGCTGTATCATGTGTTGTTTCGCGCTTGGCCACCGACATTTTGGCCAAGATTTTGAATTTTAAGTGCGGCTAATTGGGACTAAACTCATTAGACGGCGGCGAGAAGTCACCCTCCTCACACGAAGTGCGATGTCCTTGTGCACACAACTGCTGATAGCCACCCAAACCCCTTTACCACACATTTTCCCACCATTTTCCAACCATTTTCACGGTGAAATTTGGCTCACATTTTGGCCATGTTATCATTTTCAATGGGGGAAACGGGGTAGACTGTCGTTTGTGTGCGCATTTGTTTTAATTATTATGAAAAGCAAATTGCCTAATTAAAAATGTTAAATTCATTTTAATATTTAATTACAATTAATTCGAAGCCCAATGAAGCAGAAAAAGGTAATAGCGACGGCGTGGGTGTGTGTGTGTTCTAATGGGTTAATTGTTGGCATTGCGAGTTAAAAAATTCCCACAGTTGGAAGCTTAGACTGGACTCTCTCTTCAGCTTTTTCTTTTTTTTTTAACTGAAGTGATGGATGGAGCAATCAAATGGTCGTAATGTCATCAGCACATCAGCCATACATAAGTGGTCAGAGTCAGCAGGATCTCCAAGGACCTCACACGTGCACACACATGACATGAGCCTGCGTCCAATGATGACGATGATGAGTCACTTTGGTCACGAAGCTATTTTTACGCTTGATTACACGATAAATGAAAATCAAACGTTTGATTGCTTAATGCCAGGGACTAAGGGGTCATCCGCACCACCACTTCCACCAGTGGCCGCCACACCCACCCAGCCACCACCCACCACAGAAAGTGCTGCAATTTTGCTAAAGTATAAGTCTCTGGAGAAAGCGAAAAAAAGGAGATAACAGTGCAGTGAGAGATATTTTTTAAAGGCTTACTTTTATATTATTATTATTATTACTATTTATAATAAAGATTTCTTAGAAAAGAAATATTATGTTATACATTTTATTGATAAATTATACGAATTATTTTAATTATATTTATTTTTTTATATTTTAAAATATTTATATTTTTAAAGAACACGATTGTGTGCATAAATTTTTGACAATTTTTATGATGTAAGCCCTTATAAAATTTTGAAAAAATTTAAAATTATTCTCAGTGTAGCATAGTGGTAAGCCGGGGGTCAGTGAGTGAACATTTCAATTATTTATATGCTTGTTTGTCTCCCTTCGCTCTCTGATCTGCGTGTCCTTGGTGTGGGGAGGTGGACCTGGGGTGTGGGTTCATGTGTGTGTGTGCACGTGTCTGATAGCCAGCTCCTCCCGTTTCTAACACTTGACTGCTTTCGGCCGGGTTATCGCTTATTTTTTGCTGTATTTTAGCTTCCTTGGGAAGCTGGACTTTGACTGATTTGATGATAGTTGAGTGCGTTTTCCTGAAAGTTATTGCCCGACACCTCTTGGAAATCCTACCAGCAGCCAGCTTGCCACTTTGATTGATTCGTTAATCCTCCAACGAAATACAAATTAAAAGCTTTTTGTTTAGCTTCCGCCCCCTCTGCTCCTTGAGCCGCATAAACCGCTTATGTTAATTAAATTTTAGGGGTTTCTTGGAGGAGATCTCCTGCTACTCTCGCCGCAATCAATCAATCTGAAGACTGAAGTCCTTTTCCAGTTTCTTTGCTCTTGTTTAGTTTAACTTGAAATGTATTTGCATTTTTGAACTCATTTCGAAGGGGTTAAGTCCTTTGGCAGCTCCTATATTGATGAGTGGGGTTAGTTGGCCTGTCAAAGGGCTGCTTTTAACTAAAAGAGAGGAGTAATCAATAACTGAAAGGATGTCTAAGATAGTGGGAAATACTTGTAAATATAAATAAGGGGTTGAGCTTAATGTGCTTAAAAGGAGTTAAGAGGTTGTAGTTGATTTATTGTCTAATTTTCTTCTTCTTTTTAAAGTAACTTAACTTTTCAAAAACCACAAAAAGATTTAAGTTATAGTTTATACTTTTTCTAAATATTATTTACCTCAATCTTTAGTCAAGTTTCCATATCTTATTTGAACTTATATCATCTGTAGTTCCGCTTCAACACCTTTGGCTTATAGTATACATATGCTCCACTATTGACACTTGATGAATGCTTGGTTGGTTCCGGAAAAACTCAGGGTCTACTATACTATATATATACATATATACATATATGCCCCCCGATATTGTTCAAGTTCACCGCCCAAGAAGACCTTTTGAGTTACGTTTGAGTTTAATTAAAGGTTAAAATTGGAAAAAAATAGTTATAAAATGTATATATATATATATATATAGATAATGTACAAGCTCCCTTTGGTTAATCATAGTATTTGGCACTTTTTCGATTTGGTTTCCCTACACTTAGACCTATTTTCCTTCTTTGCCTTAAGGTCTTGCCAGCTGACAGTTTTGCACTCTGGCAAAGTTTTCAGTGTATATTAAATCGCAAATGGCAGCATTATTATCATAATTCATCTCAGCCACCTTGAACTCTGGATTAATGGCTATTTTAAGGGTATAGGAACCAGGTCTCAGATCGGTTATATCCACCCATTGGCAGTCCAGATTGTACAGATAGACATCCGAGCAGTTGATGGAAATGCCTGGAATATATATTAATTTTGTATCTTAATAAAAAAAATATTTAAATATAATTTATTGGTAATTTAATTACCCTGATCTCCATAGTTGGCGCAGCTATATTTCTTGGGCACTCCTGGCAGGCAATTGCTGTCCTCCAGACAAAAGGAGGCCTTGTGTCCTTGGGCAACCTTGCGTCCGCTCAAATCGAAGATGTCAAAGGTGGCAAACACTTCCATGCTGTGAAAGTGCCTGGAAAAGTAAGGTAAATATTAAGTAATAAATAAAATAATTAAGAAATTTAAGGAAAAACTTACATGTGACACATATGCCACTCCCACTGACTCTTCTCCTTGAATGGCCGGAAATCCGCATTGCCTGCATTAATGGCCGCCGCTGTGAACTTGAGCAACCTCCTTGATCTGTACCGCCACTGGGGATCATCTCGCTGGATCTGATAGGCCTCATTGGCCACACAATTCTCCTCCATGGCGCACTGCATCAGCAGCATGGGCCGATCCTCCAGGTGGGCAGTCTGCTCAATCTCCAGGTAATCCACAACCAAATCCGGTGACAAATAATCACAGATCACGGCCGCTACATGCTGTCTATTCCCATGACAACTCACTATGCCTCGAGCAGCATCATGATGCAGGCAGTCGGCCAACTCCGTCTCATTGCCATAACACTCAGTGCCACTTAGGGCAGGCTGTGAGGCATTTGCTCCGCCAAAGAAATCAGTTTGGAAGGCCTCACTGGCATAGCCCATGTCCATCTGACGGCACACAACATTGGCTTCGAGCAGGGACCAACCATCGGCACAGACACTGCCCCAGCGACCGCCATCCAGGCTGACCTCCACCCTGCCCTCGTTACGACGGCGGCCTCCCCTCAATCTCACATACAAGCGAGATCGAGAGTGAATGGGATACTTGGGCAGATCCTCATCCCGGAGGATGGGAAGAGGTAAAGGTATCAGGGCATTTTCCGGGGGATAACACACCACGCCCGCCGCCTCCCCAGGCTCACAGTCATTCTCGCCCCAGCCCTCGAAATGGCAGTTAACCAGCTCCTGTTCATGACCCTCGCAGAAGAGGTTGTCCATCCAAAAGCGACGACGAGCGGAACCAAAGTAGCCACTTCGGGTGTAACGCCTCATGCCAGGAAAGCCCAGCTGCCGGCACACGATGTGACCTTCGGCGGCATCCCACTCGTCATCGCAGACAGCGCCCCATTTTCCATTGTGAAGGACTTCGATGTTGCCTGAAGGGAATAATTATTATAAAAAATTGGAAGTAATTTAAAAATATATTTTTTAGGCTTATATTTTACCTTCATATTCATTATCTCCTCCCACTAGGCGTATGGCTCCCTCTTCCTTGTTCAGGACCTTGCTGTATCTATGCACCAGTCGCTGTCTCTCCAGCCTGGCATCCTCCAAGGATCTGTGCTGAACCACAGCCTCCGTGAGATACAGCAGGAATAAAGTTAACCAAAACTGTAGCCCTATCATATCGAAGAGATCCTATTGATCTTTGACTGCCCGCCTCGGCGTTCGCTCGAGAACTGAAGCTTTGAGCAAACAAAATCATTTAACTATGAACTATTACCGGCCAGATACAGATACAAAGATATAAAGATACATAGGTAGGTAGGTGGCTTGTTAGCTACATATTCAGATATATTCAGATATATATTGCGCTTGTTGCGCTTCAGAAGCTCGCTTCACTGACGTCATTGGGGCGCCTCCACGAGGGCGGAATCCAAAAGCCAAAAGAGCCGAGAGTGAGCACTGGAGATATGTACGATGTCGGATATAGTCAGAGAGCTGAATCTATTTCCCGCACGTATGCATGTCACTTAATGGGTTTTTCATTTTGAGGCAACACTGACATTGCTCTAATACACATGACGAAAAAAAGGAAGCTAAATAAAGTGAAGAAATTAAATTCAAAGCATTGGAAAATGTACAAATAAAAAAACTTGGAATATTTTCAATTAATTTCCAATGATTTTTAACTCTTTGAAATAGATGTAATCCATGTAAATATGTAAATAAAATTCAAAGGTTTTTAGCTTCTAAAACAATAAAGATTTCTATTATCAAATATTTGTTTTACTTTAATTATAAACTAATGAACTTTTCCCTGTGCCTTTCCAAGGTCATCTAACAAATATTGCTCTATAAACAAATGCGAAAAGGAAGCCGTAACCCATCTAGTTTATCATCACAAAACCAACAATAAACCATTATAAAATATTTCTCACACCCATTACAAACATTTAATGTGAGAGAGAGATCTGTGTGTTTGAACCCTGAACTGCCTTCCCCTATCCCCTCTCCCCCAATAATGCATTGCAAAATCCCAAAAATGGGTATGAAAATATGGATAACGAAGCCATAATTTCGTCTCTGACTGAACACGACCCACATGTGAATCTGATGTTTTGGAATTTAACAGCAAAATAACATCGTCATCGTCATCGTTGGGGGAAGCCCATTACTTGGTTGGCATGCAGCCACTGGAAACGTTGCATGCCACATGGAAAACATGAACTTGACACTGAAACCAATGCCAAAGAAAAAACAACAAAAAATTTAAACAAAATATATGTAAAAAACAAAGTAAAATAGTAAAACTAACAGCTCGTGTGGGCAGCTCATTAACAAAAGTGGCAGGCCGCATAATCGTAATTGGAAATCAAACTTGATTAGGTCAGCTGCACAGGGAGAAGATATATTATATATTGTGTATATAGAAAACGAAATCGGTAGCCATTGAAGCGTGCCTTCCTCGGCATACATTTGCTGGATAGATTTTCAAGATCAATGTAGATCAAAACCCCGGTAATTGTCTATTCAGGTCTTTCTCATTCTGATGGATGAATGACAGCCCGTTGTTTATAGTCGGAACATTGGGGCAGATTGATCAATTAAAGGTTTGGATATATAATGAATAAACTTACAGCCATTAAATTTAATTAATTTTCAAAGATAATTGGTTAGTGTTGAGAGGGAAATTTAACTAGAATATGCTTTTAGATTAACCTATATACAATCATATATTTTTAAACAAAGGAAATGGTTAATTTAATTAAAAGAAATTATATTTAAAAGGCTGTAAATATTTTTAGGGGGTTATATATATTTGTTTTATTTTATTTGATATATGTTTTACATTTTCTGGATATTTCTTTGGGTAAATAAATTATGGGACATCTAGAATTTTAATTAAAATACATTTTGAGAATATAATTTAAAGTACAAGAGCTAGGAATGCCATAAACCCTTTCAAAATTAAATAAATATTTAATGCTCTTTAATTAAAGGAATAAATAAACCGTTCCTAAATTTATTTAGTTATTATATTGAATACACTTCAAACAGTTCCCTAGAATCTGATTTACTTAATTATTTATCAAGTTCATTGTTCAAGCCAGGCTAGTTTTAATTACAAATTGCTGTGCCAGTCACGTTAGGCCACTATTTTCCCACTACCATATAACCAAAAAAAATCTTTATCCAATAAAAATCTACTTCTATCAATATTCACACCCACTAATGTATGAATATAGCTCTATAAACCCACTCCGGATGCATGACTATGGCACAGCAAATATGTTTATGCGGTCCAACATGTAAATATTTCAGCTATATAGTAGAGCGGCCTGCTGCACGAACCGATCATAAATATTGGCCAGGGGAAATTAATTGGATAAACGTTTTATGATATTGAATTATGATGGGGCAGAGAGAGAGAGAGGAAGAGGGAGAGGGGGCAGGGCAGCAGCATCTCCCGAGATATTCCCACACAACTCAAAAGGGGGAAAAAGGAGCGAAAATTTTATGAGTGCGTAAATTCCGTTTCGATGGCCGCCGCTGGGGCTAAAAAGGGCATAAAGGACATGCCACATGCCGCATGGACACTGGAATCCTGCAGCACCAGCACCACCATCATGCACCAAGGTAATAAAATTCGATAGAAAATCGTGTAATAAAATCATTACACACACCAGAACCAGGAACAGGACACAAGTCCGCTCAGCCTTTGCCAATCCCGGCACTAAAATCAAACGCAGCTCCTTGCGACTCCTGATCCTCTGCCAGTTACTCCTTCTGGGAAATAAAAACGGCAACGTGAGGCGACAAGTCGCCTCCTTTTGGCCAACAATAAAATGGCAGAGGAGGCTAAGGAGGAGATGGAACAAAAAAAAGCGCACACACACCGACAAAGTGGAAACCAGCGGGAAAATAATTTGTGTGGGAGCTACCCAGGCCCCGGGGTATCCTGGCCAGGCAGAAGGAGGCAGCCGAGGCTGTTCTCCCAGAACGGATGAAAAGATAAAAAATGGTTAAGGGATATTGAAAGGCGGTAAATTGCTTTATTACTTAAGTGAGCCCAGAGATGATTAGGTTCGCGCTGCAGCTTGCCTTGTGGCGACTCATTAAAACGGAGTTTCGACTTGGGAAATTGCAAATGAGCGGAAAAAATGAATGGGAATAATAAGAAGTGTATATAGAGGAGGCTTAGCTGGTAATATAATGGCTAAACAACAGGGTTTGGTTTATAGTTAAAAGTTAGTGGGGTTTCTGAGTTAGTTGGGCAGTAAATTAAGAGGGGAACATTAAATAAAGCTGTGTTTAGGAGAGTAACATGCACATATTATTAGGTTTAAATAAGAAATATAAAATTTGGAATATTAATTTATATTAAAACGACTTTAATATATTTTTCTACCAGCTCATTATATTTTTTAAATATTTATTAAAACTACCAAGATGCTAGGCAAACACAAAACCTGTGCAACATTTCATTCAGCCATAAATGTTGCCCAACATTTTACTAGCAACATTTCCCTAGAAACATTTATTTAAGAACTTTTCCCTATTGGATTTGTGTTTCTATAGTTAATTTCTAGCTATTTAAAGCGTAAGAAGACATTGTAATCCATCTTCCTTTAACTTCTTAGCTTTCTTACTTGCTTCTCTAAAGTTCTGTTGCCAATTACCAGCCAGAATTACACTCATAACTTAATTTAGAGCAAAGACAAGCAGCAAAGACCATTAAATCTTTTCATAATGATATCATACAGTCGTATCACACATAAGTATAGGCAACAGAGGCTCATTTCGGACATTAATAAAATTGGATGACGCGCTGACAGCATAAATGTCACCCAAAAATGCTATTAAAACTAAATTATAGCCGGCATAACCATGATTCATGGGCGGCAAGACCCCTGCCCTCAAAAAGAAATCGTAAAAAATATAAAATGCCAAATTTGTAGCTAGCTTATGGCAGAAAATGAACAAAAAAAAAAGATTATTAATTCTTAATAAGAAGGCGAAGAATGCAAAGCAAAAGAAGAAATAAAAACTGAAATTGTATAAAAAATGTGGCAAGTCGGGCGTGTGTCTATGGCTGCCTTGAAAAAATGCCAAAAAACGCAGAAAAAATAAAGAAAAAAAAATGAAAAAGAAACCATTGAAAAAAAGCGCTTACAATCAGTGAATGCCCTGGCTGGTATACCCTTTTTTATGCGAATTCCAATGGATTTTTCTTTCGGAAACAAAAATAATAAAATTAAAATGCGCCTTTTGCCTTGCCTCGAACTCAGTCAGTTGGACACACAAAAAAAGCACACAGTCGAAAGCAATAAAAATAATAATGAAATCAAAGGAATAAAAACAACAGAGAGACAGGGACTCACAATGGGGCCAGGACTCTAGTCGCAGGACATTGGGAAAATTGCTCCTCGCTTCTCGTGGCGAATCATAATGAGCTTTGCGAACACATTTCGTTGGCTGAATAAGAAATTATTTCACTGTCTGGGTAACCTAAAAAAATATAGCCTTTAAAATTACAAATTAGCTTCATTTTCTTTATTTCTTTAGTAACAGAAGTCCTTAAAGTTACCCTGAAATATGGAAATGTTATTTGTGAATTGTAAAAATGATTTATTGAAGCGTTCAAATACGTTGGCACTTCCTGGCAAGCTGGCGACAGTTTATGGCCAATTGAATGGCCAGCACTCGATATCACAGCTAACGTGTTTTTTGATATATTGTATTCCCCTAACAGGTGGCCTTTCCGGTCTTCAACTTCCTTCGATTTTCGCTGCTCTGGCTTTAAATAATTTTGTGGGGAATAAATGTAATAAAATGAATAATATTTTCTTTAAACAGAAACTAAAGAAAAATGTTTGTAAAAATATATATATATATATATATATAATATAAATAAGTACTTGTTAAGAGAAATTTTATACTAAAATAAGTTGAGATTAGAGTTTCTTCTTTTAATAAAATTTTTCCAGCCTTAATAAATATTTTCCACAGATATTTCTATAGCTTCCTGACCTCTCTCTTTACTTCTCATAGCAAATAAAGTACAAGAAGTAAATATTGCAAGTCATAAATCCTAAGTCGACCCTTGTGAAGTAACATTTTATTTTATTTTAATTTCGTCTTAGCCTCCCCCTAAGGCCTGGTCCTTGCCAAGGATTTGCAAGTCGAACTTTTCGCTTATTTTGCTGTCTGTCTACCCAGACAATGTGTGCAAATATTTATTTTGGGATTTAATATAAAGCTAGATGCTTTCCCAAAAAAACAGCAATACAAAATTGAGTTAAATATCAATATTTTTTTTCCTTGCTGCTAATTGAATTTTCCCAAGTCTAGTAAAATAATAAATAAATCGAGAGCTCCATTGTTTCGAGGCGACACACATCTGCTGCATATCATTGGAATTTGTCCCCGTGCAGACACTAAATGAATTATGTAACATGTCTAGCCATTTAGTGCCATAATTCAAAGCAATCTATGCCGCCAGACAACACACAGGACCATACGCCCATAGAAAAAAGGTAAGAGGGCGTGGCAGGGCTTTATGACTGGAGCCTAAATTGCACGCAGTCCAGACAAATTGCATTTGCATCGCGTAATTGGAAAATGTCGCGTGTAGAGCAGGAAAAAAAGAAGAGAAAATGATTGAAAAACTATAATTGGTATGGCCGCTTATAAGTGATATACCTAAATGGGATCGTAACAGAGAATGGCTATAGTTTCGGCAGGTAAAATTCAATCTAAATAGAAAACAAAGAATTTTAAAGCAGTTGCCCAGATTTAGGCTTCATTATTTTGATTTATTTCATTTATTTTAGAATTTATTAACTCAAAATCTTTCAAAATCCTTACCAGAAATGCCTGTGGCGGTGAAGCTTATTGAGGCCTTGACCCTGATCACCATCATGGGCATGATCCTTTGCATTGGCCTCAGCGTGGTTATGGCCCAGCATACAATTTCAATTCTCGTAACGTTTCTCGAGGTAAAACTACCATTATATTATCTCAGAAATATGATAACAAAGCACAGAATTTAAACAGCCCGCTGCGAATATAGCCAATGTGGCACTGATGGTAACGGAAAAAATACTTGTGTCCTTGCTACTCGGACTCCTGACACTGACCAATGTGGTGGTAAAGGCCTTGGGTGCAACTTGCACTTAGAGGATCATTATGTTGTCTGAAACAAAATTATCGGTATATATATGTGGTTCGTTTATGATGCCATCATTGTCTGACCCGGAAAACAAGGGAAAGGCGGCACACACAGACCTCAAATGCGGCGGCATCGTTCTCACTAATATTCAATCAAACAATTTAACGCCCCAATAAATATTTCTAACCTGCGGGCTGGTCCAAAAAAAAATAATAAAATAAAATCGAAACTTTCCTCAATTGCATCGAATTTGCGCCTGGCCAGAAAGGAGGAGCAAAAAAATTTATATTTTTACCACAAAAGCCAATTTGAGGTCGCGTGGATTTCAACTCTGCTAGAGGATGGACATTACGTTGGCCTTTTTATACACTTTCGGGGGTTGTTAACAAATTTAATATCCTATATCCTAAGCTGCCGTAGGAAAAATCAGGGAAATAAAGGAAAAAATTATAACATTAATAATTATATACAAAGATGTTCAAGCCGGTCACAAATCGGTGAGACGAAGTTAGCTTCTTTTCTTGTTTATCAAAGCTTTAAGTTGCAATCCCCAATGGGAGAGGCACGCACAGCGGAAAAGAGCCCCAAACCAGACCGAAGTGTAGGTGTCTGCTGCTGTTGTTTTTTTTTTAATTTTTTTGTTTTTTGTATTTTTTGATTTAGTGGCAATTTCGTGGAGCAGAAATTGCCGAGTGCCCCGGGGGTAGACTTGAAAACAAGCAGATTACAGGCGGAAATTGAGGCAAGAGAGTGGATTGTTACAGTGGAGCTAACAAGCCAAACTGGAGCTCAGAGAAATCGGCAAGTAAGTGCCGATCAGATCATTCATTACCCTCCAATATGCGACGATACCATTCGGGTATAAAGCTAAGCCGTTGGCCAGAGCCCTTGTTCCAATAAATGCATCGCTTCTGGGCCACATAATTGAACTCGTAGATGGTGCCATAGTTATCCACGCTCCTCATGATCTCTCGGAGTTGACCCAGGAATTGGGAGAGAAACTGCTGGCAAAAGTCCGCTGACCAATTGTCTTTCTATAAATGAAAATGGAAAATATTTAAAAAATTAAATGAAACTAAATATATTAAACTCACATAATCCCTGCGCAACGTTTCACAGGATATCAGGTCAAAATTATGCACACGACCATAGGGATCGGGCAAGGCCAACATAAAGTTCTTGGCACCCTTCAGTTGACCCTCTGACCACCAGTTTAGCGCCTCCTCGGAGCTATACAAGTCGCTAGAGAGTCGGCCATCCAGGCGGCGAATATTCTTGCCCAATTTGCACTCCAAAAATTGTAAATTCTTTATTTCAGAATCCGATATGCTAAGGAAAAAATATTGATTAATATATTTTATAAATAATTCTTAATTATATATTAAACTCACGCATCGGAGCCTAGATTGTTGGCCCCATTAAAGGGCGCGGAATATAGAACCGTCAAGTCATTCAGTCGACAATTTAATATATAATTAAACTCGGAGCACTCTTCGGGCGGAGCCTGAGTCAGGTTTGGGTTGTAAGCTTATAGAAAATAATAACTAAATATATAAAAATAAAATATAAAATAAAAATTAAACCCGAAACCTACCTTTGTAAACCCAACTTTTCAACATGGTCTCCATGGCGGCCTTCTTTCTTTGCTCCTCTGACCTCGGCTTCTCGCCGGGATTCTCCAAGCACAAATACAAAGTGTCCCTGTAGTTAATGGCCAATATAAGCCAACTCTCATTCAGCTTAAATGGCGTACACATCAGGGTCTGGAGCAGCTGCATCTGACACACAATGGAGGCCTTCACTCGCCAGCCATAGCCCAAGGGATGTAAAAACTGCGACCGATTATTGGAGATGTTGTAGATCACATTGTCCAAGTACTCGTCGTAGAAGTGATTCAACTTCTTCTTGTAGCGACTGTCCAGGGGTGCAGTGAGGTCCAATGGAAAGGCCTCCGGCTTGGGGTAATGAAGCATTTTCAGCTGGCTGGCATTGCCGCGATAGAAGCGTTCCGGCGTCACACTAAAGTAGCTCAGAGGCTTTTCCAGTTCGAATAATACCTTCACCTTTTGGGCGCACTTTATGTACTCCTGCATGTCCAGGAAAACTTCATTAGAGGAATCCATTTTTGCTTTTATGTGAAGGATTTTTCGTCTCTAAGATGTTGCTAGGCCAAATATCAAATTTGCTATGTCATTGATGAAAATTTTCTCATTCAGGGTTGTCTATAGAGTTTTCATAGATTGACATTTCTTATCTTCGGGGTTAGCCTTAAGGATTGCCATAATTTTACAGGTATAACCATAGGGTTTCTATTTGCACAAGAGTTTTCCTGAGGGTTGCCGTTTTTTATTAGAAGTGTTGGAAAATAAAACCTTTTAATCATACATTTTATAAAACCTTTAAAATACAATTAATAAAACCACAAAATAATAAATTTCATTGACCAAAAGAAGCCTTTATTAAAGATTTATATCTCAAAGACAAAGCACAGAAGTATGAGCTTTCAGTTAGACCAACTTATTGGCCTCCACCACCTCTGACTCCTCTGCTGCTTCTGCCTCTCCCCCTGAAGTGGTGTTCTCCTCCTGCCCTGCCGTCTGCGTAGAGCTGCTCTGAGGAGCTTCTGCTGGCTGGGCACAGGAGCAGGCATCTCTGGTGTTCTCCTCGATCCACTGGTTAAAGTTGCTCACCCGCGTATAGACACCCGGCGCATTGGGCTTGGCACAGCCCTCGCCCCAGGACACAATGCCTGCCAGTTGATAGGCCTCGCCCGAGCCCAGAACATGCATGGGTCCACCGCTGTCGCCCTGGCACGAATCCTTGCCGCCCTGCTCCACATAGCCGGCACAGATCATGTTGTCGGTGATCTTGGACTCGCCATAGTTGCTCTCCCGGCACTCTTGCTGACTGAGAATGGGCACCTCCACCTCCTGGAGGGTGTCGGAGACGGGGCCACCCTCGCTCAGGGCACCCCAGCCGGTGACGACGGCCGTTTGGCCGGCATAACTCTCGCTGGGCAGGGGCAGGCACACGGGATGCATATCGATGCCCAGACGCACGGGCTCATTGAAGCGGATCAGGGCAATGTCGCTGTCAAAGTTCCGGGTGCTGTAATTGGGATGAATCAGGACGCGGGCCACCCGTCTATCCACAATCTTCACATTGCTATCCTGACGATTGTGCTCCAGCAGGCGGACGGTGATGAGGCGATGATAGAAACCATTCACACAATGGGCAGCGGTCAGGGCGTACTGGTCGTTCACCAGGGAGGCGCCGCAGTAGAAGTTGCCGAACCACATGAGCATGATCATCCAGGGATACTCGTGCACCTCCGTCTCCTGGCCGCCAACGATGCGATGCCGCGTATTAACGCTGCCGCAGGAGCACTCTGAGCACTCCCTCTTACTTGGGGAGCTCCATTCCGCTGGCACTTCGGGTCCCAAGATAGACTGAATCCAGTCGAGGAAGCTGCTCTGCCGCAGTTGGGCCAAGGAGTCCAGAATCCTCTCGGGCTCCGAGGCCCCTCGCAAAGAGGGAGTGGCCCAGGACAAAGTCAAGGCAGCCAAAAAGAAAACCAGCAATGAAAAAGAACCCATGATGAACTAGCCTGGCCAACTGGCAATTGGCAACTAACCAAAGCAATCCTGGCCAAGACCAAGAACTAGCATCAACCTAGAACTGGACAGACCAGAATTTGGAATCTAGAGATGAGAGAAACCGGCTCCTGGCAGAGGTTAGCGCACTTTTGAGGCAACTTTTCTTTTAATCAATAAATATATATAAAACAGCTTGAGAATAGGAAGGTTTATACTCTTGCTAAGGTTACCTCAGTTCTGGCTTTGTGTGATTTTAAGGAAACATATCCCAAGAAATTGCAAAGTTATTTTCAGGGAAAATAGTTTGTTTCTGGGGATATGGTTTGGGGTTTCTTTTTAGGGAGAAAATAATAAGCTTTTTGTTAGGAAAACTTATCTTTCAAAACAGGAACTTGAAATGGTTTAAATATTGGCGGAACTTCCTTGAGTTCTCTGAGATTCAACCTTCAGCAAGAGTATCTTATGGTTGCAGAAATATCTAGATTGCTTCTCTCCCTCTGCCTACTTAATCTTCTTGGTTTCCTGCTGGCAGAGGCAAGCCTGTTTGGTGAGGTTCTTGATCCAGGTGCCATAGCGATTCACTCGGGCATAGACGCCGGGATAACCGGCCTTGGCGCAGCCCTCACCCCACGAGACAACGCCGGCGATTTGATGCTCTCGCGTGCCACTGGCCACAATGTGGAGTGGGCCACCGCTATCACCCTGGCAGGAGTCCTTACCGCCTTCATCGTAGCCACCGCAGAGCATATTGTCTGTGATCTTATTGCCATAGCGACTCTTGCGGCATTCGTCCTGGGACAGGATGGGTACTTGGACCTCCTAGAAAAGTGGAAAATAAGATTTTAGTTTGGTTAATAAATTATAGTAAATATTTTAAAATATATTTCTACTTTAAAAAATCTTAACTAGCTATGTGTATCCTCACCTGCAGTGTATCCGATGTGGGTCCTCCTACTTTCAAAGCTCCCCAGCCTGTGACTATGCCATTCTCCCCCTTGAAACTCCTGCCCGGCGTGGGCATGCAAACGGGATGTAGGACCTCATTGAACTCCACCGGCTCATCTAGCTTAATGATGGCTATATCGTTGTCATAGTTCCGGGCATTGTACTTTGGATGCGTGATCACCTCGGCCACCTTGCGGTCAATCTTTTGCATATGCGACATCTTGCGGTCATGTTCCAGCAGCCTCACCGAGATCCTTTCCTTTCGGAATCCATAAACACAGTGGGAGGCGGTGAGGAGAAACTGGTCGTTGAGCAGGGAGGCGGCACAGTAGAACCTGCCGCCATACAGGAGCATGGCCACCCAGGGATATTGATGCACCTCCGTCTCCTGGCCACCAACTATACGCTTCTGGATATTGGCTATGCCGCAGACACAATCCCGACACTTTCTCGGCGGATCCAGAGTCGGGGGAGCCGGGGTGGTGGCTCTCCTAGTGGTCGTGGTACTCGATGATGGCGCCGGCGTGGTGGTTGAGGTGGTGCTCGCTGAGGGCTCTGGCAATGGAGAGCTACTGCTCAGGGTGGCCACAGTGGCATTTTCCGAGTCGGAGCTACCAGGACGTTGGGGCAACAGCGATAGAACCCATTGGATGAAGGTGTTCTGGGATTGCTTCAGCAGGGGATTCGCTGTGGTCCCTGAAGCGGGTATGATCTGATCTTGGGCCACAGCCAGGCCGATGATCAGCAGGCACAGCCATATGATGAAGGTGGCTCCTCGTCGACTCATTTTGGACTAGACTTTTTCCGGCTTTCTCCACAGCGACACCACCGATGAGCGTGGCTCTCGGCGAACTGAACGAGCAGCCGCTTGGCCAGCATTTGAAAGCGGCATTTCACCCAAAAAAAAAAAAAGAAACAGAAAAAAAAGTGGTTCTGGCCGGTGGCACGTCCACTTTGCCAATCCGAATTACACAGAGAGAAATGAAGATTAAATGGGGCTGAGTTAAATGAAGAATTATGAAAACGTTTTTCGATTTTGTAGAATAAATATTTTTATAAGCTTTGTTTTGTGATATTTCTTATTTCCGAAGAAGAAAAAAAATAAGAACATAAAATACTGAAATCTTTAAATATATTTAATATATTTTTTTTAATTTTTTTCAGTGCACAATCACACTCCCCTTTGGATTTGCATTCAGTATTCTGCGCATGCGTGGGCGCCTTAGGGCAGCTCACTAGCACCCAGCACGACGCACTTTACACACACTCTACACACCGCACACACTCTGCACACACAACACACACACTCCATAAACACACACACTCTACACAATCCAACGATTGACCATGATACTTCACTTGATTCGCTGGCAAACAAAACAAAACCAAAAATCGGAGCCACTCGGCCACAAAAGTTGGCCTTTTTTTTGCGTTGAAGCCACTGAAGTAGCGAAAGTTTTTTTCTCGCTTCAAAACTTATTGAAATTTATTTTTTGTTGTATTATTTTTTGCTTTTTTGATTCGCTTCTATCCCCACTTCGATCGCCACTCGACGACGCATCGTAATTTTACTTTCTTTTGATTTATATTATTTGGGGCTACATTTCGGCGGCTGTTTTGTGGGTCTCTTCTGTTGTTAAGGTTTTGTTGTTTGTGTTTTTTTTTCTTTTGATTTTAATTTTGTATTTTTTGAACAGCAATGGAAACAAGGCTGGTGACAACAACAATAAATCTTGTGGCACTGTTTACATTTACAAGGTTTACGTGGTTGGGTTTTGGGGCAATTTATACAGGGTGTTTTTACTTTTATTGGAAATTAAAAAATAAATTAAATAAATTGTTTACTATATTTTTAAATTATAGAAATAATAAATACAGCTTTTAAAACCCTTAAAGGTTCCTTCCTCAAAGAAACTCTTTAAGCTGTATTTCAGGTTTGGAGCTGCAAAGATTAACGAGGCAACGACCACATCCTCCTCCATCCCAGCCATAACCATTCGCACGTGTCCCCGACCAGTCGTGAGTCATATTAAGTAGCCACATCCTCCACTTGATCATTAAAAGCAAACTTGTGAGGCTGCGGAGGCGGCGCCGTTGCGCCTGCGCCATTCGGCTGACCGACAATTGATGGATGCCCTGAATGGTTGTTAAAAAAATATACTAAGAGGCGACTAAGGGGACACAGAGTGGAGAGTTTATAGGGTCATTAGTATGCACACACATGGCACTTGGAATATTAATTGTTCGCGTAATGTTGCAGGCAGATTCAGATGCAGAGTTACAAAGGAAGGGGGTTCTCCAGGTGATGATGATGATTATGAGGAACTAATGTCAGCATGTCGCAATGTGGGCAAAGGTGATGCTCTATTTTGTGTATTTCCTTGGGGCTTATTTAATGTATTTTATTGGTAAAATTAAATAAGAAATATATCTTTATTTTGAATAATTTAAAAAGATATTTGAAAGTGTTTAAAGTATCAATCGGAATTATTTCAAATATGTTTTCAAAACTGCTCTTTTTTACCATTTCTTCCATCTCTTTCACTTAACTTTTAATTGATTTTTTGGCCCTGTTTAGTTACCTTTTAAATTTTAATTTAAACAAGTAAATGCCCAACCATCACTGGTGGACATGTGAGCCCATCCAAAGACCGCATCCGATCCAGGGGCCCAACCGCAGAGCACGCAGTTAAAACAAAGTGCCATTTGCATAATGCCCGGCTAGACAAAACCGAATGAAAAATACTGGAAACGAAAAAAGGAACGACAACCAATGCTTGTGGCATGTGTGAGTAGTACATCTATGGCTTGATGGGAGTGGGCTTTATTTACGAGCCTGGACCTGGACCTGCACTTGGCGACGCAATTATGCAAGAGCCACTCTATGCCGCCACGGAGGGAAAACGTGACCACCAACGGAGCGGCGGCAGAGTGACTGACGACTGCCTCCTCCTGGCTCTGACTCTGCTCTTGCAGGGAAAATATGTTAATTGGCATTGTAATATGCACATTAGATGTTGCCAACTGCTAAGCGCTCATTAAACAAGCCAGCCCAGGACCAGGCTTGGCCAATTACTGCCGCAAGCTAAAGTCGCCAAGGAGGGCTGACAGGTGATAAATTGAGGGAATCGGAATTGATTATGAAACCAGATTGAAAGCGCCATATTAGTTGTATCTTTGTGGTTTAATTACACTTAATTGGGGAGTAAAAAAGAATATTAACTTGGGTTTATTTAGATTTAAATTGAACAAGTTAGGGGGTTTTGATTTTGAAATTAGTTTATTTTTGGCCAAAATATGATATAACATTTGCAATTTGCCATTTATAATTTCAAAACATGGCTAGATCGATTCGCTTATTAATTCTGATCAAGAATATATGCTGCGTTGCAAACTTCTGACTGAACCCTGCAAGCGTATAAAAAGCTGAACAAATAATTTAAATATTCGTTTAATTTCTTTTAACAAATTCTATGCATTTTTAATTAAAACTCTTGCCTTTTTTAAAACATTCTTTTCTTTTAATTAATGTTTTTAACTTCTTAAGTTACCCTTTAATATATCTTGTTTTAAAAGTAGGCTTTGTGTTTGTTTTTATATCTGTCATCTGTTTATACAACCTACAAAATCTAAAATCCTCAGTTAACCATCATTTGTTCAATAGACCAGACCTAAATGGCACAGTTTTAGGTTTTTCTCGCATTTCTTGCTTTTAAATTTTTTTGTTTATCCAAATTTCTGTTAAGTGTCCGTTCTCTTCAAGCAAAGGTGAGTCGGGCTTGACCGGAAACCGCGATGGCGGCACAGCGATGGCGGCACAGCGATGGCCACCATTACTAGAGATGATAAAACCGCGATAGCCTCAGCCTGTCACTTCTTCTAAGCTTAAGTCGATTAATATCGCGGTTTTATCACCTCTAGTAATGGTGGCCATCGCTGTGCCGTCACCGCGCACACAGACAAACAGCACAAAACTAACTAAACCTCTTTAAAAAATATATATAAAAGATAAACAACCAATTGCAGATGCTTTCTCAACAATTTGGCCAAATCTAAAACAAAGTATCTATGGCAGATAGCTTTCAGTGCCCATTTCAAGGATTACTTTGCATTTGTAATAGCTGCTCTGCCGATGACCCGAAGAAAATGTGAGAAAAACGTAACGTAAACGTACTTTTAAATTGGTAAAGAACATGGCCAAAACAATGATCGTTCCTAGTCATACCAAAAGATGAAACTGTTGAATTATGTTATATTACATGTAAACATTTTGTTACTTGGACTCCTTAAAGCACCAAAGGATTGGACCCTTATAATAATAATAATAATAATACTAGGATTTCGACTCGGACTCCCTATATATGATTGCAGGATTTACTGGACTTTGCTTTACCTGGACTTTACTATATTTCAAGGATTTTAATCGGATTACCCAATAGGATGACTTCACTTGCCATGCGTGGATATATAAGTTGCAAATACTAGGCAGAGATAATCCAGTCAAAGAAAAGTTGTCGCAGGCCTACTATATCTACTATATATGTGGCCGTATATTATATTGTATTATATATGTTTCCAGTTATGTGAAGATTACTGACATTTAAAACGGATTTCAGCACTAACATTTATTTGTAACAGTAAAGTTAATTAATTTGAAAACTATTAAAATACCCTTAGCCTCACATTTGGGTTGTTTGAAAAATAATTATCCTTGGGAACAAATTACAAGCCTTTTCTGTATTATTTAAATCCTTATCCTTACTCGTTAAGCTTTAATTATGTATTTTCCCAAACACATCTCTTAATTTCAGTTGTATCTTTAAGTTTCATTTTTAATTCCCTTCGGTGAAAAAAACCACAAAAAACAATTACAAAATTGTTGGCGGGCTGACACATGACCTCCCCCCCGAACCCCATGACCAGCGCATGAAAATGGAAAATTTTTCACAGACAGTTGGGTGCGTGTAAAAAATTTCACTTTTGATTTATGCGCGACGCGTGGAAAGGTGTTGCCTGGATAACTCTGTTTGGTTTTTATTTTTTTTCTTTGTGGGAGAACCTGGGAGCAATAATAAAATTGATGGTATGGCTAGAAGTGGATATTGCAACATATTTGCATAGACAGCCATTAGGACAACGAGCACCATTCAGCCAGTGAGCCACTCAGCCATGAATGTGGCTATTACACCGAATAGATTATGTTTGGCTATATGCACGTTAGCCGGGGCTGTCATAAAATTTTATCTGCCAAGTTAATTAAACCGGCAGTTAGCCGGGCAGTGGGAACCACTATCCTATCCTATACCATCCTGGCTCCTGTTCATTTGCAGTTGAAAATTTAATTAGTTATTCCATTCGCAGCCAAAGAGAGAACATTTCATTTTCCTACCTACTCTTCTCACTTCTTTGCGGGCATTTTCCGGGCACGAAAAAGTGAAGGTGCAAAATATAAGAAAGAAAATGTCTGGCGGTTTCCTTTCCACACCTCGGCCCGGGGGAAGGAAAATCACCAGCAGAATCGCATCAAGACTCACGCAAAGGCAATGGCCAGCGTCTCAAGTTGCTAAACACGCGATGCCACATTTTTTCTGAGGTGAACCCACTACGATTATGACCTGTACTTGTTGAAAGAGGTTTCCACAACAGCAAAAAAACAGCTTAAAAATGTGTAATGATTTTTTCGGGCATGCTCAACATACTTGCAATAATTTGCATGCAATTCTCGAGTGCGGCATGCAATGGTTCCTTGGCACGCAAGGCCTTATAATGGATTAATTACAGGGTAATGCGATTCGTGAAATGTCAGAAATTGAGTATTTGAGCTTTATGGAAATTATTGTACAAGTAAAATAAAATCAGTTGATATTTTATATAAAAATTGATTTATTAAAATATTAAATTACAGCGAATTTTAGTCAAATTTTTGCCATAATTTACAATGCCTGAAACTGGACAATTAGCCACTTTTATTAGCTGACTTCCATTTAAGCCAAAGACATTACATGTTTAGGCACTTTCGAGAGATTGTTTGGTCAACATTAAAAGTCAAGAAGAGCACCGAGTATGGCACCTTTTCTTAATGCCCTTGTAACCCCCAGACTTTGACCGTTCCCAATAAAATTTAAAATCGAATGCTGGCGACAGGTGATTCAGATTTTTTTTCTCCAACTTTCAACTCTGGGAACTTGCCCTCGTTTCCATCGATTACATATTTTATGCTGCCATAACGACTCATTAATTCTATGGGAATGGAGTCGTAAACAAGGCCGTCAAAGCTGACCCGTTATTATACGAAATGGGGGAAGAGAGGAATATAAATAAATCGGTGCCATAAAAGCCATGTTTGTTGACATATTTAAATGAAGTAAAAATTGAATAATAAAATCAACCAAAATGACCAATAATCCATAAAGAAAATTTCTCATCAATGGAAGAGTAAGCAAGCTGAAGCCTTATAAGCTAGAAAATTAGTTTATATTATATTAGGATGGTAATATAAACCTTCTTTAATTAGCAAAAGTTTTATATAAAACCAAAATGCATATTAATTGATTATAATAATTATGGTTTACCCAATTTTCAATTATAATTCAAGCTTCATTACAGCTCAGTCTTGCATTTAATTGGATTTTACCGATTGAGAGCCTGGGCTATACACAAATCTCCGGAGGCGTTAAATCTATATATTCATTCCGTTGTAATTGAAATAATCATGCGAAAATTTGTCTAATTTGTGGTCTTGTTCCCTACATAATTTAGGCTACCAGGCGGAATCTCTGTCCGGGCACAAATAAGCCAGTCAAGCGGCCATTTGCTGGTTCCATGCGCATTTTCTTCATCAATGATTAATTGTTTTGACAATGTTGCAGCCATGTACCAGTAGCTCTCTTCCCTCTTCCCTCTCTGCTGTCTGGTGCCTCTGGTATCTGGTTCTCGATGTGGTGAAATATTCCGCGTGGCCTCCGTCGCTGGTCCATGTCACATTTGTGGCCTGGCACTGACGAATGTCCCCAAATTGATGTATGATTTTGGCAGCAATGCCAAAAACCTGCACCGGCTAGGCCAGTCTGTCTCCAGTTCCCTCGCTCTCTCTCTCTGTGTTCTGGGGAAAGATTTAGTACAGGGCTTTGGCTTGCGTAGAGCATTTTTGGTCAGATATGATATATCTCTGGTCGGTGCGAAGTTTATGTGGCTGGGTTTATTGATTTTGTAGAAATTTAAGCTTTAAATGGAACTAGAACTATTCTGTTCTTTCCCTAAAAAATGTCACTCACAGGTAGTTCAATTTCCTTTCACACTTTCCCCTTCTGTTTTCCTTTAGTTAAATCTGCCTTGGAACAATCTTCTTTTAAATTAAACTTAAAAATAAACAAAGTGAACTGAGCCAGGGGGGGCTGGAAAACAGTTTAGCTTTGGTGAAAGTCCTGGAAACTTTCACTTGACCCTTGTCAAGCGGCCGGAGGGTGAAGGTATTGAGGTCGAGTGTTGTAATCAACAGCAAAATTGGCACCAGTCAACCGAACTCCTACCCGGAAATACATCCTTACTCCTTCCCAAACCCCCCCTGTAGTTCTGTGTCAGTGTCAGCATCGTTTACGCTTAACTTCCTGCAGGATCTCTATATATTTTTTGGGGGGTGGCTAGCCTTGACCAAGTCGCTGAGTTAGAGGGTTGTTCTGGCTCTCTGCTGTCTCTGATAAGTCGCCAGGTTCCATAAATCGTGGCCTTAACCAAAAAATATATGTATTTAGTTAGTTGGTAGATAGTTGCAGTCACTGGACATCCCCCATTATCGCTTGTTGGAAATCCAAACATATGACCCCATGTAATCGTTGGCCATTTACTTTATCATTTGGCAACATAAATTAGGAACTAAACGGTGCCACTAAATGTAGACTAAAGCACGTGTTTTGCATTTCATTAAATTATGCCAGTGCACAGAGGGGAATTTTGGGTTATTTATAAATAGAAAAAAGGATAATAAATTAAGTAGAAATAAAGTTGCAAATTAAAATGAAATATTATTTCAAGATAATTTTAAACAGGTTTTTGGGAGCATTTTATTTATATTTTTCTATATTTATTGAGGACACTGGCAATCATGATTTAAATATATATTTCTATATAACAGTTTCTTAAATTTTTCTCTTCAATTTCTCTAATAATTTTTCCTATCTGCTCTAAAGGGAAATGCTAATTAAGTGGAATGCCGAGTTGGCGCCACATGCCAAATATTTGCAACAGCTGACACCCAGTGGGGGTCACTGTGAGTACGTGCTGGTTAATTAAGCGGCAATCCAAATGCATTACATGTCCCTTCCGCCCAGGTGCAAAGACTGAGAGAAGGGACCAACTCAAGCTGGAACAATTTACGTGACAAATAACTAAAATTATATACTTGAAATGCATTAAAGAACTTCTGTGTTCCTTTAAGCCATTTGTTAACTCCAAATCCCCAGGGTGGCCTGTCCAACTAGCACAATTTTTCACACCTTCTGGGATCCTTATTTGTAAAATATATATATATATATATATCCACCATTGACCGGGTCAACAGAATGGCAAAAAATGTGGACATTTTCTTTAGCGCAAGTCATGCATTCCATTTCCTATTTACATTTATCTAACTCTCGCCAAAAAAAAGATGGCAAGGAGTTTTCTTTGGAAAACCGAAGATTATATACCCTGGAAATAGATCATAACTAGACCTAAGATGAATTTATTTTAATTAAGAAAGGAATGCGGTGCTAGTTTATTTTGTAGTTTAATAAATCTTTGCCTTCATTGCGTTCCAAACTTTTATTATAATTATAATACCTCTTGCAGGGTATAAAAATTAAAAAAAGGGAAAAATTGTAAAGGCCAAGAAACGGATTTAATGGAAAACGATGATACGACAGGGTTGTTGGCCCCGTCGCCGCGGCGCCTGGCAACCCTGGTCGGCGCCAAACACACAAAATTCCGCTCCGCATTGCGTTGCATCCGTTTTTATTGCTTGTGATGGCTTAATTTATTTGTATATATATTTAAAAGAAAAAAATAAGGGTGCTCACAGGGTAGAAGAGAGTATATTGGGTTTTATTTTAATGTTTAAGTTGCTTAGAACTTTTTATTTACTTTAAAATAGTATTAAGAAGGATTCCTTAAATGGTTGCCAATAAAATTAGGCATGAAACTTAAAAATAAATATTTAAAAAATTATTTTTGGAATTAAATTAAGTATATTTTACCTTAAATTAAAATATCAATCAGAAAACATCAGTATAAATATTAAACTTAAATATATTTCCAGGACATTAAAGCCTTCATATCTGCTAGCTGAGCTTTCTGAGCCTTTTTTGTTGCCTTTTTTATTCAGTTTCTGCTTGGTTTTTTTGGGGAGCTGACCAAATGGTGCCAACTAGACGCGATGCGCCAGAAATGGTTAAGCGTTTGCCAACTTCAATGGGAATTGGTGGCATTTTCCGGACAACGCTGCGTATGCGTGATTTGTTTTTAAGTCCGAGAAGCTAATATACCAAAACAAGTTGTAAACTAAAGCAAATAAAACAAATATGGCCAAAAGAGCACACAATTTCCAACAATTTATATAATTCCAAAAGAATTAAACATTTGTTTGGATTTATTTAAATTTTAATAAAAAAAACTGTAACGAATCCACGTAACCATAAATCATTCAACTTAAATCCCTGTAACAAATTCGAATGCACGCAAATCAATTGTTCAATTGTTTTCCCGAAAAGGAAAATAAATAAAATATAAGCCCAACGCTGTTAGGGATACCATGGCAGGATATGGGTGAGCTGGGGCAGGACATAGGGCGTAGGGACAACAAACAAGTTGGCGGCCATAAATAAATATCGCTTAAGCCCAGAAACCAACATAGAATATAAATTTTCACTCTGCAAATTCCCCTCCTCTCTGTCTCTTTGTAATACAATCAACTTAATTTTGTAAAAATTCAATTTAAATAATGCCGCGTGGATCTGTATAAAAATATACATATATATTTATTTTTTTGCCAGCAAATATCTATCTTTATTTGTGTTTCTGTGGCTGAGCGATTCAATTGTCTGGATTTAGTTTTTAAATGGCAGATGGTTTCGGGGTTTGTTGGTTTTTAATATGAGGAAAAAGGTTTAAAAAAATGTATAAAAAATGTTTAACAAACTAAAAAAGGTCTTTAAATAATTTAATAATAAAATGCTGTTTATTTAAAACTAGGAATTCTTTAATAATAGTGTTTGGTTTATTATTTTCTTGACTTGGTGCTTTTTTCTTCCCCAAAACATTCTTAGAGTAATTCCCAGACCCCCTTTATAATTTTATTTAATTCATAATTTTCATCTGCATTTTTTTCTACTTGCTCTGGCTATAATTAAATTGAATTTACTGCTTGAATAATTTTAATTTCCTTCGGCCACGATGCGCGTCCAGCGCCAAAACTAATAAGACGCCTGAGACACGTACACGTACACCTCCTGAAGATGACGAGTGGGATTCCCAACTATATACAAATATATATATATATATATATATATATATGTTGCACTGTCAAATCTTCTGTCTGACTTCGTCTGCTGCCACACATGTGTTGCAATCTCCTTGTGCCAGTTGGGGCAGAAGCGAACAAGTGCTGCGGAAATTACATTGAATGGGGAAAGATTGTGTACTTAAAGTCAGCAGTTTTGTATTTATTTGGAGAATTAAAAGGGCTTTAATTATTTTATTTTGTTTTATATAATTTATTTAAGAGCTAAAAAATAAGGTTTTAAGATTTGATGGTAAAGAAAAGTTATTATACTTATTCTCTCTTTGAGTAAGCTTTATTTTGTATGGAAAGTAAGGTTTTCTTTCCATAAATTGAAATGGTTTAATATAATTAGCTTTTAATAATTAAATTTACTGCAGAAATATTTAGTTTATTATAAAACCCTCCCCCCACCATCCTGCGCTGCAATTAATCTTTTCCCAAAACATTTTAATCAAATGACAAAAACCGAAAATAATTTATTTCATGGCTCATAACTCTCTTGGCCTTCGAAGCCGGAAAGCGGTTTATTAAATTTTATTTGCTCTGTCGCTCCACAAACAGGCTAAAACTAATAGATTTTAAAAGCGGCTGTCGCTGTCAGCGAGAAAATTCAGAGGGGGAAAATGGCCAGGGGGAAAAGCGAGTTAGGCGACGTGATAAATGCGCCAAAATAAATTGGTCAACTTGCTGCTTTGGGTTAACGGCCAGTCAGTTTGTTGTGACAGCTGCAAGGCGATATGGCAGCGAAAAACTATGTAAAAAAATAAGACCACAACTGGTTGTAACAAATAAATTAACTACAGATATTTAGCAAGCAATGTAAGCTTCTCAAATAATTAAACTTGAAGGGTACTTAAAACAGGGCTATAAAAATGTAAGCAATATTTTTTTAAAGAGTTTGATTGATGTCATAAATTACTTACAACCCTTAAGTAATTCCCACAATAAACTAGTAAATAAAAACCTTTAAGAGATATTGAAAGCAACGATATAAAAACAGCATAACAAGCACTTTCTCTGGTAAAACTTAGCCATCAATAAGTTCATTTAATACACATTAGTCAGGGACGCCCTATCCATTTCTTTCCGCCTACACATGTCTTTGTGGCTATTCTTGTGTAATTTGCCATTAAATCGTTGTCAAACCACTTAATTGCCGGCCATAAATCTTAAAACGCAATTGCTTATCGTTCAGTCAGCAATTAAAACGAAATCAAATGGTCTGGCGACAAGTTTTTCTGGGACTTCCCCCATAATCTTGATGGCTGACAAGACTTTCTTTCAAGACTATATAGTATTTTCTTTGTTTTCAATTTGCTTTAAATTCCACTAAAGACAAACATCGCATCGCATTTTGCTTTCTGCATTTGCATTTTATTTCCAATGGCTGCGTTTTGCAATTTCTTGGCAAGTTTTTGCTTTTTTTCGGAAGAACCAAGAGAGGCAATTTCACTTTTCAACTTTATTCAAGCGAAAAATTGAGGTGGAAAAAGGGGGGAAAGGAAAATCCTTCGTCTGGTATCTCTCAGCGAAGTCGAAAGGTGTAGAAACTGAAGGAGTTTTGAGGCTAGACAGGCGTTAAGAAAACAAGGAATATTGAAGGAAAGAAAGCACAGGATACAACCACAGACAATAGAATCACTAAGAGTAGAATCTTTGATACAACTAAGACTTGGGAGAAGTGCTAGAAAGGGTTTTTTTTAGGGAGATCTGGAGAATTAGGTTCTTAAATATTTTTAGGAATTTTCTTATAGGTTTTCCAACAAAAACCTAGGTATTATCATCTTTAACCGAAATTCTGGTTTAATAAAAAATGGGCCAGTCTTAAATTTGATGAAAATAAAATCAATGGGTTGCGGCGGAAATATAGAAATTAAACATTGTAATTTAATTAATTTAAATAATTTAAGATATTTGTAAAGTTTGAAAACCATAACCATTCAATGGAACTAATCAATTCAAAATTAGTCTTATTTATTAATTAATAAAATATTCGTAGGAATTTTTTTGTTTTTCCCTCTGACATTTTCAAAGAGGAACTAATCAATTCCGAATTTGTCTTATTTATATTTCTTAATTTAAAACGTCAAGGTGAATAAATTGTTTTAATATAAATACAAAACTTTCCTCAAAGCTTTAAGTTGTAAATCAGATCTTTAACCATGAACTTGAGTGCTGCTGGCCTTTTCACCATCGTCTGCCTTACCCTGTGCTTATTCGCCAGTGCCAAAAAGAAGGCAAGCTGTCCTGAGGGTTATGACTGGTCTCCGTCCGGAAGAAAGTGCATACGACTATAAATTATTTCATTAAAAAAATGAAAGAATAAAATAAAATCGACACTTGCTTTTGTTTTAAAATTTATTTACAAGTGGAACCCAGAGGATGAAACTTAACAAAATTATTGCAATGAAATTCCATACCTAAAATCTTTGGTATGTTATCGTAAGTTATGCTTCTTTGATTCCTGATGACTTGAGCCATTTCCATAAATTTGTTCTGGGAAAATACCCAGAATCTACCTGACCCTGGGCTTATCCGGCAGTGCTGGACCATTACACCGCTGATTTGGTCCGTGGCCGGTCAAACATGATTGCCTGTTTTGCCCTGATTGCCCTTAAACTCACCAATTTGTATATAATTATTATTGTTATAATTTTGTCTTTTATTTCCCTGATTGTTCCTATGGCAGCTATAATACCCTGCAAGGGAATAATAAAAACATATACTTTACATTTGTCGTTTTGGTTTATTTACAAATCGTTTTGTAGATTGTTCGAAGTCCGGAAGAGAGGCCTCTATCGTTAGCACAGCAATCTAATTACATAAGCGTACTCTATATAAATCTACTTAAGTATAAGGAATAATAGGGGGACACCTGCTCCTCCTCCTTCTCCTCCTCCTCCTGCTCCTTCTACAGTCGCTGAGTGTAGCTGATGCACCAGGCGAGCAGCAAGGTGAGACCCAATCCCAGGCCAGACAGAGCACCGGCGGAGCCCGTAAGCTCGACGGTGTTGCAACCATCCGTGGAGCACTTCTGACAGTGATCCTCGTTATCCACCTCGCACTCCAGCTCGCTGGCACATCCTCGTCGCAGGAGGCCATTGTTGTACGCAGTCACGCAGACATCGTCCTGGGCATAAATGGGACACACGGCCTGGTGATTGGGCTGCTTGGCGCATTCCGGATTGGCGGTGGAGTTGCAGATGTGACAGCGCCGGCGATTGCTGGGGAAGATCTCGGCATTGCACTTGGCCCCCGAGCAGACAGAACAGCTTCCGTTGGCCGTGCAAGCGGCACTGTCGGTGTTGCTGAGGACACTCTTGCAGCCGCGGATGGTGTGTCCGTTCTCCAGGCGGGTTATGCACTCGGAGTTGGGGGCATGGCAGGTAATGGAGGATGTGATGCTCGCGGGATCCTGGGCGCACTCTAGCGACTTGCTGGAGTCACACGACAAACACTCGCCCTCGCTGGGCAAGCGGCTGAGCTCGTTGCACTCGCTGCCCTGGCAGGAATACAGCTGGTTCGCCTCCTGCCACTCCTCCAGGCTGGAGCTGTTCTGGCTGCTGGCACAGCCCAGCAGCTCGACGCCGCCATTGGTTCCGTACTTGGCAAAGCAATAGTCATCCGCCCTGTAGGCCACGCAGGCCTGCAACTTGCTGCTGGAGCAGGTGTCATCGGCGCAACTGTGGCAGCTCAGCCTGTCCGCGGGATACGCGAAGGTATTGCAGCCGGCTCCCGAGCAGGAGGCACAGTTGGTGCCGCTCTCATCGGTGGTGCAGTCGCTGCGATCGTACAGCTCCTTGTCGTCCAGACAGGATCGGACGAGGGCCTCGCCATTCAGCGCCACCAGGCACTGGCCCTTACAGTTGCGCTTGCCCAGAGCCGTGTCCGTGGGATCAGTGATGCAGGTCTCATTGTTCTCCGAACTGCAGAAGGTACAGCTTACAAACTCAGAGGTGGCCCAGGCATCGTTACACTCGTTGGACTTGCAGCTGAAGCACAGCTCGGGGTTCTTCCTGCAGTACCTATCCTCGTAGTCATCCACATCGTCGGAGCATCCCCTACGGCGGACAGTGACGCCATCCTCGTCGAAGACAATCTTACAGTCCTGTTCGATGTTCGGAGAGCAAGTCACAGCCGGGCCCAAAGAGCTCAAGCAGTGCTCGCCCACGCAGGTGTGGCACTTCAGGGGGAGCGTCTGGTAGATGCCATGCCAGCCATCATCCTTACGATTGGCCAGGTCAATGGCATTGCACTCGCTGCCCGAGCAGCTGCGGCAATTGCGGAAATCACTGGAATCGCACTCCAGGCTGCTGCTGCAGCCACGAGTGGTCACATTGCCCGAGAGGAAGGTCTTGCAGGTCTCCGTCTCGCTGACCCAGGGACAGGCCAGGGTGTAGCTGGGATCGGACTCACAGGTAGAGTCATCGGCGGAGGTGCAGGAGTAGCAAACTTGGCGATCGGCAGGGAAGACCTGGTGCAAAAATTACATATTGAATTTAAGTTGGGTTCATTTTTGAATATTTGAAGGGGTTTTTACCTCACGATTGCAGCCATCGGTGGAGCACACAGTGCAGTTGGCATCGTTACCCAGGAGGCAGGAGACAAACGGTGTCTGATCCAGGTCATAGAGGCAACCACGATTGGTGGAACCATCTAGTAAAATAGAAAATTAAGGAATTTAATTAGAAATAATCCCTCAGCCAGCCATTTCCCGCACTCACCATCCTCCAGCTTGGTGTAGCATCCCGTGTGCGGCATTTGGCTGCAGGTCTCGATGCTGCCCACCGACTGGGCATCCGTGGCACAAGTGGGATCCTCCCGGGAATCACAAACAGCACAACGCACCGGCGTCTGTAGAGTGGGAACATTGCAGTTTTCCCCCTCGCACACAGCAATGCGCTTCGTCTTCAGAATACTCTCCAGATCTTGGTTGCGGAAGGAGCTGAGGCAGCCCAGCTGCTTCAGATTGTTGTCCTCATCGATCCACAGGAAGCAGCTGTCCTGCTCCTTGTAGATCACGCACTGCTGCGGCTGCGGATCCTCGCAGTCATCGCCGTCACAGGTGTAGCAGCTCTGGCGATCCGCCGGCAGGGTATCGGTGTTGCAGGAGTCTCCGTCGCAGGCAGAGCAGGTGGCATCGCTGCCGCTGGCGCAGATCAGTTGATCCGCCACCTCCTTGTCGTCGAGACAGGTGCGAATCAGATCCAGTCCCGTCGAGGAGCTGCCATACAGAGCCGTCATGCACTGGCCCTGGCACTGGCGAGTCCTGTGGCTGCCGCTGGTGGGATTGGACACACAGGTGGAATCCTTGTAGGAGTCGCAGTAGATGCAGGTCTTGTACTGACTCAACGAAGTGGCATTGTTGCAGTTGTTGGACTTGCAGAGGGGGCAGCTGGCGGCATTGGAGTCGCACCAAGTGGCAATCGATGTCTGCGCCTCGAGATCATCCTGGCAGCCGCGCTCGATGACCACACCGTCGGCATTGAACACGGTCATACAGCTCTGTTCGTTGTTGTTCTGGCACTTGACCGAGGGAATATCCTCCGCCTGGCAGGCGTCGGCTCCCTCGCAGGTGCGACATGTCAGCGGCAGATCCTGCCACTTGCCATTGTTGTCGTCCGCCTTGGCCTGGAGATCAACCTGATTGCAGCCATCGCCCTCGCAGTGGACACAGGTCTTGGCATTCGCCTCGCAGCTCAGCGAGGAGGAGCAGCCCCGATAGGTGACGCCATTGCGGTAGTTGGTCACGCACTGGTCATCCGCTTCGTACAGATAGCACACGGTGAGGCTATTGGGCGCGGAGTGGCAGCTGGCGTCCGAGTCCGAGTTGCAGACATGGCAGGAGCGACGATTGGCGGGATACAGCTCCTTGTTGCAGGCACTGCCCTGGCAGGAGGAGCAGCTGCTGGAGGTGCCATTGTAGCAGGAGAGGAATTCATCGTCCTCCAGGCTGGAGAGGCAACCCCTCTCGGTGCTGCCGTCCGACATCACCCGGGAGTAGCACTCGGGGTAGCCGCTCAGCCCACAATTCGTGGCACTGGTAACACTCGCCGGGCTGATCGCACACGAGGCATCCGTGCGGGAGCTGCAGAGAGCACAGCTCTCGGTTTCGGGTATGGATTCCAACGTATTACAGTCGCCCTCACTGCAGGTCAGCAGTCGCTTGGAGCGCTTCAGCAGGTAGATATCCTCGTGGCTCAGCTCACTCAGGCAGCCCAGCGCCGACACCGATCGCTCCTCATCGAACTGGATGTAGCACTCGTCGTTCTCCCGGTAGTTGGCGCAGCTCTTGGCCTCCGGCTTCTGGCAACCATCGCCCTGGCAGACCAAGCAGCTCTGCCGGCTGGCCACCAAATCCTCCGAATTGCACTTGGCATCCTCGCAGGTGGCACAGAACCGCTTGCTGCCCGCGGCACAGGCATCCCGATCCTCCTTCTCCAAATCGTCATAGCAATTGCGGACCAGAGCGTAGCTAGGATCCTCGGTCTCGCCAAACAGCGGCAGGAAGGCGGAGACACAGCGCTCATGGCACTGCCGGGTCTTGGTGATCTGTGAGGGATCGTTCACGCAGTTGGCATCCTCGCTGGAGTCGCACACAATGCACTGAACATAGCTGTCCAGGGAGTCGGCGGTGTTGCAGCCGTTGGAGTTGCAGCGCGGACAGGACGCGGGATTATCGTCGCAGTAGGTGGAGGCGGCAAAAACAGGGTCGGAGCAACCGCGCTGGCTGACCGCTCCGTCCTCTCCGATGACCGTCACGCAGTTGTCATAGCCCGAGCACTCGGTGAGGGATCCTCCGCCCGAGGCACAAGCAGTTCCAGTGCACTCCAGGCAACTAATCGGCGTCGGCTGCCACATGCCCGGGAAGCCATCCTGACCGATCCTCTCCATATTAACGGTGTTGCAGCCATCGGCCGAAGAGCAAACGCGGCAGGTGCGCGGATCCGAGGGATTCGAGCAGCTCAGCGTGGAGTTGCAGCCTCGGTGGGTGATGCCATCAACCAGTGTGGTTACACAGGCCTCGTCTGTGGAGTAAATGGGGCACACAGTGCTGGACAAGCTCGAGGGCGATTCAGCACAATTGGCATCGGTGGCGGAGTCACACTGGTAGCACTTCCTGCGATCCGCCGGGAACACGCTCAGCCCATTGCAGCGATCTCCCGTGCAGCTCTCGCAGAGCTCCCCGGCCCCCGTCTGGCACTCGTAGAACTCATCGCCGCCCAGGCTGGACAGGCAGCCCCTTATGGTATTGCCCCGGGCATCGATCTGGGTCATGCAGGCCGTGTAGGGCAGCTGGGAGCAAACCTCGGTGGTGAGCAGCTGATTGGGATTGGTGGCGCAGCGTGAGTCATCCGCAGAACTGCAGATCAGACAGGTATTGGGATCGGGCGTCGAGCTTTGGGTATTGCAGTTGGGACCCGAGCAAAGGATAATACGCTGCTGGGCCACCAGTTCCTTGATCACCTGCGTCTCAAAGTCGCTGGCACAGCCCATGGCCACCACGGTGCCCTCATCGTAGGCCATATAGCATTCGTCCTGCTCCCTGTAGGCCAGACACTTGGTGCTAACAACGTCTATGCACTCCCAATCGCTGCAGACATAGCACTCCTGTGGGCTCTCAATCACATCGTTGTCATTGCACAACGACCCAGTGCAGGCAGTGCAATTGGCATGTGTTCCGGCGGCGCATGAGGTGCGCTCCGCCTCGCTCAGATCATCCAGGCAGCCGCGAGTGGGCAGCAGGGCCGAGTCCCAGGAGGAGCTGCGCGGATACAGGCCAGTCATGCATTGACCCAGGCACTTCCTGGTCGTCGTAGGCTTCTCCCAGGCGCAGCTGGAGTCCTCCTCGGCATCGCAGAAGTAGCAATCCACGTAGTCATCCAGGGTCACAGCCTTGTTGCAGCCATCGGACTTGCACTGCACACAACTATCCGGGTTGAGGTCACAGTAATCGAGATTGGCCGCCTGGACGGCGTCACTGCAGCCGCGGGCCACTACCTGACCCTCGGCATTGAAGACCGTTGAGCAGGTCTGCTTGTTGTTGCCCTCGCATTTGGTGGCTTCGCCACTAACCGCGGCACAGCTGGCTGCATCGTTGCACTCATAACAGCTCAGCGGCAGATCGGTCCACTTGCCCGGCTCGCCCACGTACGAGGACTGCAGATCCTCGACATTGCAGTCGGCGCCGGAGCAAACACGGCAGCTGCTGGGCTGAGAGGCATCGCAGCTCAGCTCCGACTGACAGCCACGACGAGTACGGCCCTTGTGCAGGCTGGTGACGCAGGCATTGTCCTCGGAGTAGATGCCGCAATGGCTGGAGTAGCTGGAGGGGTTCAAGGCGCAGTCGGCATCGCTGGAGGAGTCGCAGCGCAGGCAGGTCGGCCAGTCTGAGGGGTAAATCAACGTATTGCAGTTGTTCTCGCTGCAAACAGTGCAGTTGGAGCTGCCAGAGCCGGTGCATTCATCAAAGAGGTCGTCAGAGGTGTCCATGAGACAGCCGCGGCGCAGGACGCCATCTAAAAGGAGTTGCAAATGAGTTTATGATGAGGCAATAATCAAAATGGTTTCACCTTCGCCGAAGTAGGTATAGCAATCCGGATAGATTATGTGCTGACAAATCACTGCTCCCACAGAACCGGCAACGCATTTGTCATCAGAGACGGAATCACAGATGTTGCAGGAAATGCCCTTCTTCAGCTTGTCCTTGGTGTTGCAATCATCCCCCGAGCAGAGATACAAATCCCGTCGATTGGCCACCAGGAAGTCCTCCTCCAAATCGCTGGCACAGCCCATGGCCTTCACGTCCTCATCATCCACATGGATATAGCATTGATCCCCCGATCGATGGCCCAAACAGAGCTGGCTTCCCAGGTTTTCGCAGGCGGAATCCTCGCAGAAATTGCAGCTAAGACGATTCTCTGGCACATCAGCCTTGTTGCATGCGGCTCCGGTGCAGGCGACGCAATTCTCCAAGGTGCCCGCCGCACAGGCCAGCCGATCATCGTACTCCAAATCATCCAGACAACCACGGGCCAGATCCAGCACGGGATTCGTCTGCGAACGGTTGCGGTAGTAGAGGCCGGTGAAGCAGCTTCCCTGACAGGACAAGGTACGCGAAACATCTCCCACTTGGCGGACACACTCGGGTCCGTCGCTGGCATCGCAAAACAGGCAATCCACATAGGTGTCCAGCTCCTTGGCATTGTTGCAGCCGCTCGACTTGCAGAATTTGCAGTTGCCGGAGTTCTCGTCGCAGTACTGCAGCAGCTCGGCATCCTCGTAAAGGGTATCGGAGCAGCCGCGCAGAACCACCAGGCCCGACTCGTCGAAAACTGTGGCGCAGTTTTGCTCATCATTTCCCACACACTTCCTCAGGGTGCCCACGCTGGCTCCCTGGCAGTCGGTGCCATTGCAGGTGTAACAGTTGACCGGAGGAGTGGCCCAGTTCTTGGGATAACCGATATTCAAGCTCAGGAGATCGGCCACGTTGCAGTTATCCTTGCCGGAGCACAGGCGGCAGTGCTGCTTGTCCGAATCGTCGCAGGTGAACTCCCGCTGGCAGCCACGATAGGTTTCGCCGTCCACCAGCTTGGCACTGCAGCCCTCGTTCTCCAGATAATGGAGGCACGGCTCGCCGGCACCCGGGGCGGATGAGCAATTCGGGTCGGTGAGGGAATTGCAGCGGTGGCATTGACGGCGATCGGCGGGATAAATGTCCACATTGCAGTGGTCGCCCTCGCACACCTGGCAGAGTCCAGTGCCAGCCAGGCAGGCGGTCAGCTGGGCGCGGGGCAAGCTGCTCACGCAGCCACGCTGGGTGATGCCATCTGAAAGGAGAATAAGATTTGGGTTTCAGCAGGAGGATTTCCACTTCAAAGAGCCTTTTTTCACTCACTTGTCACACGCATCATGCAGCTGGTGTAGGGCAAAACCCCGCAGTTACCAATCAGAGTGATCTTGCTGGGATCTGTCACACAATTGGGATCCTCGGAGGAGTCGCAGGCAATGCACTTCGTGGGCTTGATCGATTGGACCAACTCAAAGCTGTTGCAGTTGGTTGTGTTGCAGAAAAGCAGCTGATGGAAGTTATCCTCCACGTATTCCTCATCCAAATCGGACAGGCAGCCCATGCCCGAGACATCGGCGTCATAGTTGAACTGGATGTAACACCTATCCTCGCTGCTGTACTCACTGCACTGGCTGGCCGAGGGATCCTCACAATCCTCACTGCTGGAGCACTGGTAGCAGCTCAGTCGCTCTTCCAGGAGGCTGTCCACATTGCAATTGGGGCCCGAGCAGGCCACACATTGGGCATCGGTGCCGGCAAGGCAGGCCTCCTGATCCGCCGGATCCTTGTCGTCCAAGCAGCCGCGCACGGTGTCATAGACAAAGTTCAAAATGGATCTCCTGCGGAGGGCAGTCATGCACTGGCCATTGCACAGGCGATGGGTCTTGACATTTTCCGGATTCGATTCGCAGTCCTCGTTCTCGCGATCGCAGTAGATGCATTCGTTGTAGTTGTCCAGGGATCGGGCAGAGTTGCACTCGTTGGAGTTGCAGTTGTGGCAGTTGGCGCTGTTGGCATCGCAGTAGCTGCTCCAGGACTGCTCCACCACCTGGCTGCAGCCCTTGGCGGTCACCGAACCCGCGGCATTGAAAACGGTCACACAATAGTCCGAGCTGCTGGCACAGGTTGTGGCTGTGGGCGAGGCACAGGCGGTGGTGTCATTGCAGGTTTCACAGCTGAGGGGCAGGTTCTGGCCCCACAGTCCCGGCTGGCCATCCTCCAGCCTCTTGAGATTGGCTACATTGCAATCGGCTCCCTCGCATTTCTGGCATTTGCGGGCACTGCTCGAGTCGCACTCCAAGGAGGCACTGCAGCCACGAAGGGTGTTGCCCTCGATATCGATGCTTGTGATGCACTGCTGGTCGCCGGTGTGGAGCAGGCAGAGGGCAGCCGAGGAGGGCGAAGCCTCGCAGCTAGCATCCTCGCTGGAATCACAAATCTGGCAGCTCAAGCGGGCAGCGGGTTGAAGCTAAAAAAATATAATTTTATTTATATTTTTATATATAATTTCCAAAGTAAACCCACCTCTTGGTTACACTTCTCCCCCGTGCACCTCAGACACCTGGTCGAGTTGCTATTCCGCAGACAGTCCAGATATTCCTCATCCTCCAAGCTGGTCAGGCAGCCCCTCTCAGTGTGTCCATTATCCAGAATCCTGGAGTAGCAATCGCTGTTCACCTGACTCTCGCACTGGGTAACAGTCTCCACATTCTCCGGCGCCACAGCACAGTCCTCATCCGTGCGAGAACTGCACAGAGTACAGGTCTGGGGCTTGGCCAGGGCAGATTCCACATTGCAGTTGTCGCCGGTGCAATACCACACCTGCTTGCTGGTCTCCAGCAAGGTGACATCGCTCACATTGTACTGACTCAGGCAGCCCATCTCGTAAATGGTTCCAGAATTATCAAACTCGATAAAGCAGCTCTCGGCCTTATCGCCCGCGGGCACAGCTCGGCAGGTTGTGGACTGGGGATTAGAGCAGTCTCCCTTGCAGGAATTACAGCTACCACGAACGCCCAGCTCGATGGTATTACAGCCGGCCTTATCGCAGGCCACACAGTTATCCAAAGTGCCATCGATGCAGGCCTCGCGATCATCCTGATCCAGATCATCGAGGCAACTGCGCACCAACTCCAGGGGAGCACCCACCTCACTGTTCGTGGGATACAGGGCTGTGATGCACTGCTGGTTGCACTTCCTCTTTTCGGTCACCAGTTCAATGTCGAAGACACAGTTGTCATCGCTTTGGGCATCGCAAACGACGCATTCCAGCAGATTCTCGGTGGTCTTCAGGGAGTTGCAGCCATGCGACTTGCACTGGTAGCAATTGTCTCCACTTTCCGAGCAGTCTGTCTCCAGGTTATCGCTGCAACCTCGCTGGATCACGGCTCCATTGGCATTAAAAATGGCCACACAGCTTTGGGCATCGTTATTCAGGCACTTGCGCAGGGCTCCTGCTCCCGCTGAGCACTCTTCGAGGGTGGAGCACTCGTAGCAGTTAATGGGTCCCGAATGCCAGTTGTGGACAAAGGCATCTGAAAGTTATACAAGTTTGGGAAGTGTCTTAAATTTTAGTGTTTAAAAAAACATAAAGCTAAACTGGATAATCTAAAGCTAAAAGTGGCTGGATGTAGCCTGAGCAACGTAATCTGGAAGCACTGATCTAAAACCAAAAGCTTGCAGTTTTAGCACAGAAAATCCCTTCTTTAACCTTTAAGAACTTCAAAGTCTGATCCTCTCTAGATAATTCCCAGACTTATAGCCCATAATTAATGGCACCATGCGGCTCTAGTTACGTATTAAAGACTGGTTTTTTATGGGCCAACCAACTGGCAATCAATTTTGGCATTATTTATGGCCATCGATGTCCGTTGGCTGCCGTTGCCGCATTGTGGCGATCTTTTGGTCGTTCGTAATCTCTGGCTAATAAATTAATAATTGGTTTGTGGTGGGCCCATAAAAACATTGGGTAATTCAATGCCGATCGCAAGGCGTTTAATCTCAACGCGGAAAAATGTGTTTAGCCACAAAAGTTCTAAGGAAAAAGGGAAAGTACAAGAGAGAGTACAAGTACTTATATAACTAAAGAATTTTATGTCTTAGGAAAGGAAATTAAACCAAGGAATATTTAAATATGAATAATATAGATTTCCTAATAAATTTCTAGACTTTTTTCTTCAAATATTCCCAATTTTAAGTGAGAGAAACCTGTGTACTTTTGGCTGTAAATAATTTTGTATTAATTCTATATTAATTCCTTAGATTGTTTTTTAACAACCTGCCTGCTAACAAAGTCCAAATTTAGCTCGTAATCTTTTCCTTAACTTAATCCATATAAATCAAATTTTGTAGATTTCCCAAGCACTCGAAAGTTCTGATTGCGCCTTAAAGTGTTTTGCAATTTGCAGCCTTAAAAAAAGAAAGGTATACTTTGTACCCGGAAATTGTAACCAATATTATTAGTTAAACATTTATGTCTCATCATGAAGTGTACATTATTTATTGGGCAGATAAAGCTTTACTATAACGGCTATACTATATAGTTAATAAAAATATGATTCATAAATGTCGGCGATCGTTTGACGGATATGCGTTTCCTTTATTTCTCATGTCCGATTGGGGGAATAACACGCGCAGATAATACTTTCCGCAGATTAGATAAGTTCTTTCTCCATTTTATTATATATTTATTTTGAGGTGTTAATTGTTCTGGGAATTTTTAACAATTTATAGATTTTTTATAGGTATAGTTATGGGTTTATATAAGGAGGGGTTTATGGGAAAATATTTGTGGAACATTTAAAGAATAAATATTTTATGGTTGAGGCTTTATTTATTCATTTTTTCTTTCAATTCCCTTTTAATTAAATATTCATTTCACTTTTTAATTTAAAACATGTCTTAGTTCCATGACGAAATTCATTAAAGTTCATTCAGAATTACACAAATGGATTTATATAATTTTTTTCAGGCATTTTACTTTTTAGCAATTTTTACTGATATTTTCACTGTTTTATTTCCTTGATCCTTTATGATTTCAACTTAAGAATAAACACAATTTTTCTGAAATTTCACTTTCACTTGGTATTATCCTTTATCCTTGATTATATTGGCTAAACCTACCACTCGATGAGCTTAGCCCGAGAAGTAGCAAGGCCACTCCTGCTGCGATTAATTTCATGATCGCTTTCCAAAGGCCACTTTAGGCCGTCGACAAGTCGCGCGTATTAGCCACAAAAATGGATTCGGGCAACTAATTTTTAGCTGGCCAATGTGAAGCCTTTTATAGATTCTGGTCCGATCGATCGATTGATGTGTCGTCCGTCCTATCGGCGCTGTTTGATTATTGACTCTATTTAGGGGCCCATATTGTGCGCGCCTGTTGCCATATAGCTCGCTCTATGGCCGATAAAGCGCTGTTATTTATAACCGATAGAGGGGAATTAACATAAAAAAAGCACCAACAAAATACCTTATTGGCCGAGAGATAAGCCGGCTATAATCAGGCGAAAAATGTAGGCGCTGTGAACACACGTTTACACGCCGCGATAACAGCCCAGAACACAATATATGTTGGCTGATTGGGAGGGTAGGGTTTTAGCCTTGTTTGTCCAACTATTGGTAATTGCATTGCATTTTTTTGCACTCCACAAACTATAGAATGCTTAAAGCTCGCTGAATCGATAGCTTATTGGTTACAGTTGATCGATAGTTGCTTTGGAATTACTCAAATCATTATTGGATCGTGGCTGTAAATCAAATAGTTGCTGGGACTCGGAAAAGCCCAGATAGAGGCCTTCCTAAGAACTTAATCTGTTAACGTATATTGTTACTTTTATGGGCACTTTTTGAACTTTAAGCCAAGCTATTGGATAATGTCATGAAATCGGTAAAAGTGTGGCAGACTAAAGAAATATAATTTAACAATGACTCATGGCATTCGTAGTAGATTTTCTGATTATTCTTTGATATGGGAATAACCCAATTATTTAATCATATTTTTTAATCTTAATCAAAACACAAAATAAAGCTTGAAATCAGCCTGGGATTATAGTAGATCTTATTTCACAATTTCCCAATCAATTCCTATTAAATGTGATGATTACATAAATAGGTTCTCTTATCGTCTTTCGGATTTTCGTCATTTCATATAGCCCAAAGCTTATCTGGCTTTAATCTATGACATAAAACCAGCAACATAAGGCGGCAAAGGGGCGGCATATTTATGGCCGTATCATAAAAATTATTTTAACAACAGTTCGTACATACATAGATTAGGGTTTCCTTTGGAGAAGGTCGTGGGAATTAGAAACCAAAAACCAAAGCGAAATTATTTATAAAGATTATAAACGCCAAGTGCCAATTGAGCAAAGATCAGCAAAATGGAAACTTGCAATCTGAAGGCAGAATTCGGTTTAGTTGTTGGCGGGATCTCAGTGGTTGTTGAAGTGGACGGTGAAACTGTTGTAGGAGTTGTGGGAGAACTTGTGGAGGTACTCGTAGAAGGACTTGTAGAAGAACTTGTAGAAGAACTTGTAGAAGAACTCGTAGAAGAACTGGACTCTGTTGATCCAGAAGAACTTGTGGTTGCATCGGTTGTTGAATCCGTTGTTGGCGTGTCATCCTCCTCAAGAATCTGATCATTGCAGTGCGGCTGCTCCAAGGGATCACACAAATGGCAATTCTTATCAGCCAAACATTTGACTTGATCCGAAAGAGTCAAAGAACATCCTCTTTCCACAAGATCTCCCTGGATACTTGAATAGCAGAAACTTCTGCCAGTTCTGGCTATAGAACAAACTTGGGCTGGGAGATGTTCAGGAGCTTTAGCACATTGGGTGTCCTTAAAATAAAAAATAAAATAAATAACATATAGAAAAACATTTTAATTTAATAATTACCTCAGTACTATTACACTGAAGACAGCCAGCTAGCTTGGAGCCCACATTGTTGCATTTATTTAGAACACAAACTTCACAGTCAACTCCTGTTTCCTTGCCGCTTTCTTTGCACTTTTCTCTCCAACTATTCTCTAGACTTTCCCAACATCCTTGGGCCTGGATATTGCCTCCTTGGAAAACACTGACACAGGTATCCAAGCGATCTGAGCACGCTTCCTCGCCACTATAGCTGCTCCTTTGGCAATTAATTCCCCGACAATAGTTACATCTTTCTGCTGCCAGGACATGGCTGCCCGTAAACAAAACGAACGCCAGCAGAATTGGAAAATTATTTGTGATTGACATTGGGAGAAGGCAAGTTTAGCATTGAAAGGGACTCAACGGATGACCGGCGCTTTATATAAATTCTGGTCAAGAGAGCCCTCTCAGATATTCCATCATCGATAGTTGGTCTTGAGTGTGTAAACAAACATGTTGAGTGATTCTCCTTTCGCGTTCTCCTCGGTAATTGCATAAACAATATTGTTGTCTTTGCGGGGTTCCTTAAGCCCAATTGCACTCAAGTGGCTGTGGTCTTGTGGGGCAGCTTACAGAGTAGTTCCTTAGTCGTAAGTAAATAAAAAACAAGTTTACAACGTTAATGGAACTTTTTTTTTGCCATTAAGCGGTTATCTTTTAAGATTAGACAAGTTACTTGGACAATGGCTTAAAAGGAATGTCGCTGAGAGATAATATTTAAGGGGTTTTACTGAAGGTTATAGGTTTTTAGGAACAAAGGAGGGGATCTAAAAAGGAAACCTATATTTATATTGATAATTACTACCATTTAATAGTTTACTAAATAATTGCTTAAGATTTCTTCTTTTTTAAAGCAGCAAAAAGCCTTTAAATGTTTTGATTAAAGTGGATAAAATCAAATGAAGCAGTTTGTTTACTTGATTTATTAAACAACTATTTAACCAACGTCTCAATAAAATACAGAACTTATATTTGAACTATGTATTTAATTTATTAAATATTTAACTCTTTATATGAAATTAGCTTTTGACGTTGGTATCTTTAAGCAATTTATATTTTTCTTCTAGCTTAACTTTTAATAAATTCATAAATATTACAGAAATAACAAAAGAAGCACCTTCTTATTTTTTGTTATAGATTCTTATAATTTTATATATTTATTGTTTAATTTTATTAACATTTTGCATATATATTTTTCGATTTCACATTAAAGTTATCTCAGAAAACGAATGAAACGATTTCCAGCGCTGGAACTCTCCTCAATGTTGGCCGCATTGCAGTTCCTAATGTCTCCGGAAGAGCACAACAGGCAGTTGGCATCATTGAGGCAGGTTTGCTGATCCGTTTCGGTGGTGGAACATCCCCTCACAATGGATCCGCCCGAGGACTTGACATAGCAATACGAATTGGGAGCTGTGGGGGCCGCACAGCGAGTGGCCTCCAAGGTGGCAGCATTCGAGGCGCAATTTGAGTCCTGTTGAGGCATTATACAAATTATGCATTAAATATTATAACAAATTATTAAATATTATTAACAATACCTTGCTGGAATCGCACTGAATGCAGGCATACTTGGCCGATCCCACATTATTGCATTTATCCGTATTGCATTTGTAACAGGAGCGATTATCGTTGCATTTCGAACGCAGAAGATAGGGAATTTCCAATGAGCAACCCTTGAACAGAACCTTGGCTGCAATTTTTAAAGCACAAATGCACTTTTTAAGCACTCAAAAGTTACTCAAAATGTAATCTCTGACTCACCCTCATCGTAGATAGTCACACAATAGTCCAAGGAATCCACACAGGATTGCGTCTTGGCCAGACTAACCCGCTGGCAGTTGGATCCTTCGCAGCTATGGCAGGTGGTCACCTTATTGGCCGCCACATTAACCACCAGGCATACCAGCAGCAGCAGCAGCGCATTCGAAATTGTTTGGGCCTTCATTTTGGGGCTTCGACTGTCGGGCAATTGGCCAATGCGATCGGCTTTTATACCGCCAACCACTTCAAATGTTCCACTGAAGAGTCCTCGAGTGCGGTTTCAGTCGGTGTGTGTGTGGGTGTGTGGGTTTTGCAATTGTGTGTGCGTTTGTTCGTGGAAATGGCCAAACACTTGAGAACCTTTCATGAAGAACTTACAGCAGGGGATAGTTTTATATGAACGACAACTGATAAAGGAAGAATTCATTGATGATGAATTTGTTGTTAACTTTGTCTAGAAAAATTATGTAAAAGCTTTTTAAATCCATTGAAATCCCTTCTGTTCTTTTAATTTTCCATTAATCTATTGTAAAACTTAATCTGTCTGTAAATTTGGTGATAAACTTGTTGTTAAATAGATAGATTTCTTAGTGGTTGAGGTAGTGGTTGAGTTCAAAGAATTATTCAATCAAAAAATGTTTTAAATTTAACCAAACTGCATTCACAAAAGTTCCTACTTTTCTTCCCTTAAATGTACCATTTCTACCATTTTTTAAGTGGCCTCTAAAATAAACTGATGGCCAAAGAATTCCCCCTGTGATTAAACTGTGTTGTTATTCCGACAATCACATGCCCGCTTAATGTTTAACACAAAAATATAGATAAAGTTTTGAACAATATATTTATTGAGTGATTAATGGTTTCATTTATTTGTAAAAAATTAAAAAAATAACTTATTTCAGCAATTTAAGCATTATCAAAGCAATGGAGGCCAATCCCAAGCTGCTGACCAATTGTCCTTGACCATTTTTGGAGCTGGTATCCAAATCGAAGGTGTTGCAGGCAGCAGAATCACTGGAGTCCTCTGGCAGACAGAGTGAGCATTTCTCATCATCTAGGCAGGACTTTTGCTCCTTCACAGACAGGGCACAGCCTCGTTGCAAAGCTGAGCCTACGACCTTGACATAGCAATAGGAGTTGGCTGAAGTGGGGAGTCCGCACTGCGAGGCAGTTAAAGAGGCAGAAGCGCCCTTGTTGCAGGCAGAGGTCTGAATGATGAGGAATAAGTTATTAATTAATAGGAATTTTTAAGAATAATATATACTCACTTCCGAGCCACTGCATTGAAGGCATTTAAAGTCCCCACGACCTTGATTATTGCACAATTGGCCGCTACATTTCTGGCACTGACTGTCCTTGGCCGCACACTTGGCCTGGCCAGCCAGGGAAATCTGCGAGAAGCAACCCCTTTCGCTGACAGCAACTTTAATTTAAAGAAATTTGTTTATTATTTATTAAATTTCTCTTAAATTCCCATACTTACAATCATTATAAATAGTCACACAGACATCCAGTTTATCCGTGCAGCTTGTAGTGACATCCTGCAGGGTTGTTCTTAGACAATTAATGCCCTCGCAGCTATAACATTTCGGAGGTTCCACAGCATTCTGAACCTCTGGCTGAACTTCTGCACTTATAAGCTGAGCAGCTAGCAAAAAAGTCAACAAATAAAGCAGCATTTTCCTCTAAGAGCCTCCTCCGCCGAACACAACTGAAACTTGACTGCAAAATAATTTTGAAAAAATCGAAAAAACACCCCGAGACACTTGAGAAAAATTCACATTAATCAAGAGTCAACAAAGTGATAACGAAATTACAATGCAGTACTCACCCTCAAGATGTTTCCCTATAGATTAGTATTATTTTTTGTTGCTAAACTTATATCACAGGGAATATAGTATATACGGTTTATTTGCTTGCCCATTGAAGGGTCTTATCTCTGGCTTAGATATTTCCCAGTGATTCACATGCCCCGCGAATTATTTATTAACATTTGTTTTGATTTTAATTGATATTCTTTTTCGGGTGTTTTCTTATCGAACATTTTTTGTGGGTTTTTAATTCCGCCCAAATGTCTTTCAATGGCTAATAGGCGGTCATTGGAGAATTTATGTGGCCCTGACTTATCGGCCAAGTTATCAGTGAGTTATTGCAATCAATTTTTATGACACAAATCGAATAGTGCAAAAGATATGGCCGATGGCCGACATTTGTGCGCCTTTAATTGAGTGTACTACACCTTTGGCTATCTTTTATTTATGATTTAAAATTTATAAAATATTTTACTTTAATTTTCCTCTTGCTTTAAGGCTAAGGTCAAGCCACAGCCTGTACTTATTTGCATACATTTCCCAAAGATTTTCTTTCCACCCGAAACACGAGGAGATTATGTTACAAAATCCGGAGCAGAAAAAAAATAAGTTTTTGGCTTGGGGAAAATAAGGAAAAACGAAAATAATACAAACATAACAAAGAAATATGCAAAGCAGATGAATTGGGGAATAACCACACAAAAAAAAAATAAAGAAAAATGAAAATGCAGGAAAACGGAAGAAAACTGAAATTGGTAGCTTACAGCCAGGACTCGCGTGAATGCGAAAACTTTTTAGCCTTGGTAATAGGAAAAGGCCAAAATGACACAGAAATGAAAATGAGAGTGGAACAGGATTTGTTTTTGGGGTAGAAATGGGGAGATTTTAAAAGTCAATAAAAATATAAAAAAAACAAGAAGGCTCTTTACCATATATACAAAAGCAAAAGGTGTTTTTTAAGAGTTGTATTTATTGTTAAAAGCAATGTTATAATTTATTTAATGAACTCAAGGGTGCAGGGTTACAATTTATGATTTGCGCTTAAATTTTAAATTTTTAACTTTATATTTTGTACACTTTCATTAACTTTCTTCGAGTTTTCCCCGAGTCTTTTCCTATGCATTTCCTGTAATTTTCTCGGGAATGCGTAGGAAGAATCCAGTGGGTCCTTTAAGTATGATTTCGTTCGCTCGCTCCACGCACTTTATCCTCTCCACTCGGGCCATGCTTAGGTACTCCTGCCCGCCGCTGACCACAAACTTGAACTCATCCAGGCCGGCACAGGCAGCGCCGTAGGTGCCCAGACGGGTCACCACCACAATGCCGCCATTGAACTCGGTGTTGTGCTTGAGTAATCTGTGGATGACCAACTTGGCAGCCGCCGATGCATTGTGACCCGCTCGCAGAGCTTCCACGGCAAGGAAGGCGGGCAGGATTCGCATCAGGATATCACCATCTCCGCTGACCACGGCCCCACCCACATCGTTATCCGCATAGATCCCGGCACCCGGCACCGCCGAGTCTCCCACGCGTCCTGGGATCCGGAAACGAGCGCCACTCGAGTGGCTGGCCACATGCAAGTGACCCTCGTCGTCCAGGGCCAGGAATGCTATATGATCGTGTTGACCCTCCTGGATGGGATATTCCTGGCGCACCGGTTTCCAGTTGAGAAGCTCCTCCGCCAACGGGAAATATGGACCGCAACTATTCGTCGGCAGCGGACGAACATCCCGCCAGAAATTCGGCTGACAGTGCTGCTTGCGCCATCCACTTAAAACTTTCTGAGTGTAGCGACGCGAGGGAAAGTCCTCCTCCTGATAGCCCAAAGATCTGGCAAATTTTTCAGCATCCTTGCCCACAATCAGCGAGTGCTTTGTGTGCCGCAGGACAGCATCGGCCACAAGGATGGCATGCCGGAAACTCTCCAGACCAGCGACGGCGCCAAACTCCAAGGTCTCGCCGTCCATGAGGGCTGCCTCGAAGGAGAGATTGCCCTCCTCATCGGGAGCAGATCCTTCGGCCAAAATGTGACCGCATCGCTCGTGCTGACAGGCCAAGCAGCCCTGGATAACAGCTTGCCGCGTCCGACGAGGTCCCTCCTTCAAGACACTCCAAGCCTGCAGATTGGCATCCCTATAGTTCCACGTGCTGATCACCAAAGGGTTAATCTTGGTTTTTATTAATTGTTTTTGCTGAGGAGAACGCCAAAAGTATTTGCGGAGCTTCTCCTGAACCGTGCAGGGGGACTTTAGCAGCAGGAGAAGCAGGATAATCATTTGAAGGCAGCAACTTTGCGAAAACCTCATGCCAAGAGCGATCAATAATGACTAAATCGTAAGGGGAAAAGCAGGGCTTCTGGTAATTTTTTAGGTAGTGAGTAAGGTTAAATCAATCTGAAATTATCTCAATGTAATTACAAATTAAAGTAAAGTTTTTAGATTGCTGCAAAGCCGTTAATGGACAAGTTGTTATGCCAGAAAACTTAACCAGAACAGACTTAAGAAAGCTAACAGCTGTCTGGCGACTACATATTTTTTGGCATCTTAAATATATTTACTCAAATTAAATACAACAATCCAAAAGATATTTTCACCCAGCAAATGAATAAGTAACGCTTGGCATTTACACCTCCTGAAAAACATTTCATACTCGCATCCCACAGATACATTTTGATTTATTTACTGCAAACAATTTGCAAGTATTTATCCTATTCATGCATTGTCAACAAGCCCAGATATCTGCCAGACAAACTCATAAGATACAATATTTGTTATGCATCGAACTTTGTTCCAATATATGTACATATATGTATCTATATGTATGAATTTATGGGTGTTTGTTTGCTTGCCCAACGACTGAGTGTGTGCCTGCCTGCCTGCGTGTACATATCTGATGAAAACAAAACTTTTAGGTTCAGGGAGGGGCGAAAAATATTGTCAATTGGTTTGAGGGGAAAACGTTTGAAAAAGGGAATATCAGAGCAAATATTTTGGCACAGTGTCATTCACAGTTGGGGTGTAGCAACCATGATTCATAAGAGATATGTTGTTCAGGGTTAACTTAAGATCTAAAGAACTTTAAGGAGAATTCATTGTTTAAGTACTTTAATCCATAAATAAATAATTCATAATTCATAATTCTAAGAAATTTCTGGGTTATATTTGCTGATTTTTCCTGACCTTTTTCTATTGTTTCTTAAAGATTTTCCTTAGCTTTAACCTAACCACTCTGCCTTAGTTTTCTCACTTAAATAATTGAATGCTGATTGGGCCCACGGTTTGAATGCTCCCTCATCGTTTTCCACTTATCAAAAATGCTGTTTTCTCACAATTGACTTCAATCATATGCTGGCCATATGTATTGACTGCTGATTGATTGATTGATGAAGCCCAGCCGATGGTTTAGTCCAGAATTGCATAAATCCTTGGCGCCGCAGCCTTTCAATTTCCTTTGGGCCCACGTTATTGTGGCCTGCGGTTCGCTGTATTTCCCACTCCATAAACCCCTCTATATACCCCTCCATATACCCCTCTATAGCCCCCTCTATATCCCCCTCTCTATCTCCCCAATTCCCACAACGCTCTTGTAATTGCGTTTATTGTGCGTTTGAGATTTGTAATTCGCTGGCTGTGCCGCTGTATCTGAATCCGGCATCCGAATCTGTGCACATGTATCTGTATCTGGTATCTGCAGCTTTTTGTATCTGCGAATATATGGTTGCGCGTGTGGGTTCGGTTTTGGCCGTGTTGATTGAAAATGGCTCAAGTAATCGACAGTTGATTGGCTGATTTGATTGCCGGCGTTGTTGTAGTTCGGTTGTCACTGAATATTGTTCGGTTTGTTCGGATTGAGTTTTGGCATTTGCGAATTGTGGAATTTGGCGGAAATGCGGTCAGAAATTTAGGGAAGTGAATGGCCAGAAGCGTTATGGGTAAATTCATTAGTAGAAACTCCGTTTAGTTAAACCTCTGAATACCCTATACAAATAATTTTTATTCATATTTTTCCTGACTGTTCTTATATCTTAAATAAATTAGCATATATTATATACATTTAACCTTTACCTTAACCACCTTTGATTATATTTTACTCAACCGCAAAAGTACTTTCCAAAATTAACAGATTGACAACCGCCCAGGCACATCCTTTCACTTCCTTTCGCCTCACTTGTGGGTTTTTCCTTAACTTTTCTATGTCAGGCACAATCTTTGAGTCGGCGGGGGAAACCCTGACCCAGATATGCCTCTTGGAAAGCCTCTCTCCCTCCCCTTGGAGGCTCTTGAGCGGCTAAATAAGCTTGCTGGCTGGCTGCCTGGCTGGCGGCTACAAACACTTTTGCGCCTGGACGCAGCCACAAGCAGCACTTTGAGCCAGGCGAGCGGTTTTTTGGGTGGCATGGGTTAAGTTGCTGTGTGAAGCAAGACGTGAATAACACGCCAAAGCCAAAAGCAAACAAACAAAGTGCCACGATGAGGAGGAGGAGGGCGTGGCGGCGGCAAAACCAAGCCAAAGAAATGGCAAAATGCCGCAAAATGACGCAAAAGAAAATCCACTTTTCTCCCTCAGTAAAAAGTTCTTCACATAATATGGCTCTGTGTGTGTTTTGTTGCCACTGATGCATGTGCGTCTCAGTTGCCAGTTTGCCACCAGTTACCTGGTACCTGTTACCAGTTACCTGTTCCCTGTTACCTCTTTGCCTTTTTACCAAAATACCACCATTAGTTGGACCTGTAAAAGGCTCTGCTTTTGGCTCTATAGTGGCTTCTTCTTCCACTTGAACTCGAAATATTTAACATAAACAAATATACATAAGAGCGGCTTCAAGAGCTGTCTTTTAGGTTACATCTAAAACGTGGATAAAAATCGGAGAGTCATAAAAATATATTAAAAAAGAAAGCAAACTGTAGGAAGTAGTTAAAAAGCAGTTTGAAGTTTAACATTTAGCTTTCAATTAAAATATTTAAAAATGATTCCCCGAACGAATCCCAAAACCAGTTCAACTGGACACCCAAAGAGGAGTTGCTGACTGATTTTCCTGCGGCCTAAAGCAAAATCCTTGTTGGGTGGGCAATTTTAAGCAGAATATCGCGACATCGGGCAATCAAAACTGCCATGATTAATGTCAGCACAATTGACATAAAGCATTGGCCATGGCCAAGAGCGGGAAAAACTGGGAACAGGCAACTGGTTACTGGAAGGAGGTTGCAATTATTGATGGATTATTTACTGTCAGCACTGTCCGTTATGACAATGAGATATGGCCACAGGGCGGGCTGTCGTCTGGAGAATGTCTGCAGCCAATGACATCCACTGGAGAGTTTGCTGCCCTCCAGCGCGAGTCATTGAATTTATCTCCGATTTTTCTATGATTTTTTCACTGGCTTCCTCTGGCTTCTTTATATATGTATTTTTTTTCATTAGTTTTTCCTTCTTTTTGGCATCTCTGACTTGGCAGTTTATGGCCCGGGCATCATTAGTATTCACTGGTATATTCAATATATTCCTCAGCATATTGCATTGATGCATTAATTGCGCGTAATCACCTTTCATATAAATATCGAAACAATGGTGGCGCACAGGCACCTGTAAACATCAATATTACACTTGGAAAAAATTATGAAATAACATTTTGAAGATAATTATTGTATAGCTTTGATATAAGTATTGTTTAAATTGGGATTTATCAAACATTAAAAGAGGGAAAAATTAATGAATGAAGACATGCAGTCAATCTGCTTGTGAAGTTTGATGCGACAAGTCCTCTGCTTAACTCAAAGAAATGTTCTAATTAAATTAACCAATTTGTATTATTTATAGATTTTTCTTCCTCTGCATAACTTCCAAGACGGAAGCCAAAGTCAAAGTCAAGGGACATGGCTCTGGCGACGCCTTAGCCCTCATTTACATATTCCGTGTAATTATGCGTGGAAATTACAACGGGAGCGGATGGACAACGATGGGCAGCCTATGGGGGCCACCACCAGCCATCGTCATCATCATCATCAACATCGTTGCCGTCGCATAACTTCTTGTCATGACTGTGAGACTTTTGGCTTCCAGTCGAAGCAGACATTTTCCGTTAATTATGTTGACAGCATTGACAGCCGCGATTGGGGATTGCCATCGATTGCTGGGATATGGCTTCGGAATGGGAATATATATATGTGTATGGAATGGGGGCTAAGACCACCAGCCGTGTTGTGTCATTCGATAAACGTTTAAATCGCCTTGAATTGATAATAACCAAACGGTGGCCATTATGATGTCCCGTCTAATGGATAATTTGTGTTTTGGCCCAAAAAACTTTTGATTTTGGCCGCAGCTCAAACGCATTTCGAATGCAAAACGTCAAAGGTGGCAACCGGAAAAGAAGGCCATAAAGAAGTTATGCTTTTTTGATTCCTGATAATGACTTGAGCAATTTCCATAAATTTGTTCTGGGAGTGGGTCAGTTGCTGTGGAAACATAGAAAGAACATTGTACATTAAATATTATTATGTAAATAACTTCGGAAATTAAAAAGTTAGAAACCGATAAGTAAAATATTCAGAGGAATTCTTTCGTTTCTCCCTCTGACATTTTCAAAGAGGAACTAATCAATTCCGAATTTGTCTTATTTATATTTCTTAATTTAAAGCGTCAAAGTGAATTAATTCGTTTTAATATAAATACAAAACTTTCCTCAAAGCTTTAAATTGTAAATCTGATCTCTAACCATGAACTTGAGTGCTGCTGGCCTTTTCACCATCGTCTGCCTTACCCTGGGCTTATTCGCCAGTGCCTGTCCTCCTGGTTATGACTGGTCTCCGTCCGGAAGAAAGTGCTTGCGATTAGATTAAATTATTTCATTACAAAAAATGAAAGAATAAAATAAAATCGATACTTGCTTTTGTTTTTACATTTATTTACAAGTTGAACCCAGAGGATGAAACTTAACAAAATTATTGCAATGAAATTCCATACGTAAAGTCTTAGGTATGTTTTCGTAAGTTATGCTTCTTTGATTCCTGATGACTTGAGCAATTTCCATAAATTTGTTCTGGGAAAATGCCCAGTGAAAAGCTATGGCAGAGGTAATGTTTACGTATTTTTTTGGGATGGAAGTTCAGAAGTAAAACATTGTAATTTAAATATCCTTAAAATAATTTAAGAAATTTGTAAAGTTTGAAAACCATAAAAAAAATATTCAATTGAACTAATCAATTCAGAATTGGTCTTATTTATATTTCTTAATTTAAAATGTCAAGGAGAATTATTTCGTTTTAATATAAATACAGATCCTTCCTCAACGCTTTTAGTTCTAAATCTGATCTTTAACCATGAACTTGCGCGCTGTTGGCCTTTTCACCATCGTCTGCCTTACCCTGGGTTTAGTCACCAGTTATAGACGAATAATAGCACAAGGCTGTCCTAAAGGTTACATTTATCGTCCAATTATAAAAAGGTGCTGGGAATTTTATTGAAAAAATGAAAAAATACAATAAAATCGATAATTGCTTTTGCTTTTAAATTTATTTACAAGTGGATGAAACTTAACAAAATTATTGTAATGAAATTTAATACGTAGGATATTTGGAATGTTAAGGTAAGTTATGCTTCTTTGATTCCTGATGACTTGAGCAATTTCCATATGGGAGTGGAAGTGCAGTGTAAAAATGGAGGAAGGAAACATTGTAATTTAAATAATTCTGTCGAAATAATTTAGGTTATTTGTAAAGTTTAAAAACCATAAATAAAATATTTAATGGAACTAATCAATTCAGAATTCGTGTTATTTATTTATTAATAAGACGAACTCTAGTTTCTCCCTCTGAGATTTTCAAAGAGGAACTAATCAATTCCGAATTTGTCTTATTTATATTTCTTAATTTTAAACGTCAAGGTGAATTAATTCGTTTTAATATAAATACAAAACTTTCCTCAAAGCTTGAAATTGTAAATCTGATCTCTAACCATGAACTTGAGTGCTGCTGGCCTTTTCACCATCGTCGCCCTTACCCTGGGCTTATTCGCCAGTGCCTGTCATCCTGGTTATGAATGGTCTAACTCCCGAAAAAAGTGCAGACGAACATAAATTATTTTATTACAAAAAATGAAAGAATAAAATAAAATCGACACTTGCTATTGTTTTTAAATTTATTTACAAGTTGAACCCAGAGGATGAAACTTAACAAAATTATTGCAATGAAATTTAATACGTAGGATATTTGGAATGTTAAGGTAAGTTATGCTTCTTTGATTCCTGATGACTTGAGCAATTTCCATATGGGAGTGGAAATGCAGTGTAAAAATGGAGGAAGGAAACATTGTAATTTAAATAATTCTACTTAAATAATTTAGGTTATTTGTAAAGTTTAAAAACCATAAATAAAATATTTAATGGAACTAATCAATTCAGAATTCGTGTTATTTATTTATTAATAAAATATTCAGACGAACTCTAGTTTCTCCCTCTGAGATTTTCAAAGAGGAACTAATCAATTCCGAATTTGTCTTGTTTATATTTCTTAATTTAAAACGTCAAGGTGAATTAATTCGTTTTAATATAAATACAAAACTTTCCTCAAAGCTTTAAATTGTAAATCTGATCTCTAACTATGAACTTGAGTGCTGCTGGCCTTTTCACCATCGTCTGCCTTACCCTGGGCTTATTCGCCAGTGACTGTCCTCCTGGTTCTGAATGGTCTAACTCCCGAAAAAAGTGCAGACGAACATAAATTATTTTATTACAAAAAATGAAAGAATAAAATAAAATCGACACTTGCTATTGTTTTTAAATTTATTTACAAGTTGAACCCAGAGGATAAAACTTAACAAAATTATTGCAATGAAATTCCATACGTAATGTCTTTGGTATGTTTTCGTAAGTTATGCTTCTTTGATTCCTGATGACTTGAGCAATTTCCATAAATTTGTTCTGGGAAAATGCCCAGTGAAAAGCTATGGCAGAGGAAATGTTTACGTATTTTTTTGGGATGAAAGTTCAGAAGTAAAACATTGTAATTTAAATATCTTTAAAATAATTTAAGAAATTTGTAAAGTTTGAAAACCGTAAAAAAATATTCAATTGAACTAGTCAATTCAGAATTGGTCTTATTTATATTTCTTAATTTAAAATGTCAAGGAGAATTATTTCGTTTTAATATAAATACAGATCCTTCCTCAACGCTTTTAGTTCTAAATCTGATCTTTAACCATGAACTTGCGCGCTGTTGGCCTTTTCACCATCGTCTGCCTTACCCTGGGTTTAGTCACCAGTTATAGACGAAGAATAGCACAAGGCTGTCCTAAAGGTTACATTTATCGTCCAATTATAAAAAGGTGCTGGAAATTTTATTGAAAAAATGAACGAATAAAATAAAATCGATAATTGCTTTTGTTTTTAAATTTATTTACAAGTGGATGAAGCTTAACAAAATTATTGTAATGAAATTTAATACGTAGGATATTTGGAATGTTAAGGTAAGTTATGCTTCTTTGATTCCTGATGACTTGAGCAATTTCCATATGGGAGTGGAAATGCAGTGTAAAAATGGAGGAAGGAAACATTGTAATTTAAATAATTCTGTTTAAATAATTTAGGTTATTTGTAAAGTTTAAAAACCATATATAAAATATTCAGACGAACTCTAGTTTCTCCCTCTGAGATTTTCAAAGAGGAACTAATCAATTCCGAATTTGTCTTATACATATTTTTTAATTTAAAACGTCAAGATGAATTAATTCTTTGTAATATAAATACAAAACTTTCCTCAAAGCTTTAAGTTGTAAATCTGATCTCTAACCATGAACTTGAGTGCTGCTGGCCTTTTCACCATCGTCTGCCTTACCCTGGGCTTATTCGCCAGTGCCAAACCAGTGCCTGGCTGTCCTTATGGTTATGAATGGAATCCGTCCATAAGAAAGTGCTTGCCAATATAAATTATTAAATTAAGAAAATTATACAATAAAATAAAATCGACACTTGCTTTTGTTTTTAAATTTATTTACAAGTGAAACCCAGAGGATGAAACTTAAGAAAATTATTGCAATGAAGTTTAATAAGTAGGATATTTGCAATGTTATGGTAAGTTATGCTTCTTTGATTCCTGATGACTTAAGCATTGTCCATAAATTTGTTCGGGGAAATGTCCAGTGAAAAGCTATGGAAATGCAGTGGGAGTCAGTTGCAGTGGAAATATAGGAATAAAACATTGTAATTTAAATAATTCTATTTAAAAAATTTAAGTTATTTGTAAAGTTTGAAAACCATAAATAAAATATTCAATGGAGCTAATCAATTCAGAATTCGTGTTATTTATTTATTAATAAAATATTCAGACGAACTCTTTAGTTTCTCAAAGAGGAACTAATCAATTCCGAATTTGTCTTATTTATATTTCTTAATTTAAAATGTTAAGGAGAATTAATTCGTTGTAATATAAATACAGGTCCTTCCTCAACGCTTTTAGTTCTAAATCTGATCTCTAACCATGAACTTGAGTGCTGCTTGCCTTTTCACCATCGTCTGCCTTACCTTGGGCTTATTCGCCAGTGCCAGAACAGACGAAGGTTGTCCTAAACATTATGTTTGGAATCTGTCCAGAATAAAGTGCATTCCATCGGATTAAATTATTTCATTAAAAAATGCGAGAATAAAATAAAATCGACAATTGCTTTTGTTTTTAAATATATTTACAAGTGGAACCCAGAGGATGAAACTTAACCAAGCTGTTGTAATTAAATTCCATATGTAGAATCTTTGGTATGTTATGCTTCTTTGATTCCTGATGACTGGAGCGATTTCCATAAATTTTTTCTGGGAAAAAGCTGGGGGAGTGGGTCAGTTGCTGTGGTAACATAGAAAAACCGTTGTACATTAAATATTAAACTAAATGTTCAGAGGAACTCTTTCGTTTCTCCCTCTGACATTTTCAAAGAGGAACTAATCAATTCCGAATTTGTCTTATTTATATTTCCTAATTTAAAACATCAGGGAGAATTTATTCGTTTCAATATAAATACAGATTCTTCCTCAAAGCTTTTAATTCTAAATGTGATCTTTAACCATGAACTTGAACGCTGCTGGCTTTTTCACCATCGTCTGCCTTACCCTGGGCTTATTCACCAGTGCTAAACCAATACCAGGATGTCGTGATAATAGTTCTTGGTTGCCGATCATAAAAGATTGTCGTAAGAGTAGTCCGAAACTTTGAAGTAATAAAAATTGGCCAAATCTTGTATTTGGTTAAAGTATTTTGAGAAACAGCGGAGTTATTATTTTATCCAATTTTTTCCAGAGTTTTCCTAATATATAAATATAAATTAATCAATATTAAATTTTAATATCCGATTAAGCAACGTGAACTAAGTCGAGGGTGTTGCACGCTTTGTGGCAGCTTTTCAACTAAAGAGAGCTTCGGAGATACACTTTGCATACCCCAGAAACCACAATCGTAGATGCTTGGCCAACATTCGAGGGCAATCTAAGGGGCAAGCTGAAATTTCCGATTAAATGCGTGACTTTGACCCTTTCACCCCGCCCCGCCAGAGCGGCGGCAGACACATAAATCGGAGCTGCAAATCAATTATGTTAGCCGCCTGCGAGTTCTTATCTGCCACACCACCGCAACTACAACTCGAACTCAAACTCGGACTCGATCTCGAACTCCACATGGGTCTTGATTATAATCCCAAGGTCAGTGTGCGACTTGGATATTTTACGCACGTTTTCGGCATTAATTGATATTTGCAGTAATACGCATAAGTCAAGAACAGGGACGACAGGCAGTGGCGAAATGAATAGCAAATGAAGGGCCAGCAAACAGGACAAAAAAAAAGGAGTCAGAAACGCAGAGGGAAATTATTAAGCTATTTATTATTTAAAATATTTTAAAAAATATTTAAAGAGCTTCTAGAAGGCCTATGAGCAATACAAAAGTGTAAGAGATTCAAGTAAATATAATTATGATGATAACACAAGGCAGTTTGGAACCTTGTTTGTGTGAATAAATTAAATCAAATTAAATTTATCATTAATAAAATATATATAAATAAGTAAATAAAATTGTTGTATTACATTTTTTCCGACTGTGTTTAGTGCTCTTCTCGAAATCTGTTATGGCGAATTTATTGCAAACAAAACGCTTTGCTTTACGCAAACGGCATACTAATTACGGCCTGTTCTGGCTAGTAAGTATATTCATGTCCCTGCGTTCATTGACCTTGGGTCCTGCGCTATGTACAAATAAGTTCATTTTGAATGCGAAGACCAAATTACAGGCTTAAATATTTACATCTTGAGGGCTTTTCTCGGGCATCATGAAATTTTCAATGCAAACATTTGATTGTCAACAAGTTTTCGTTGGGGAAAACGTAAATCATGAGTAATTAAAACTTAATTGGTGGTGTTTAAGTTCTAACAGATGTTTAACTCAATTGTAATTTGTTGATTAATTAATTTATATATTTTTTTTATGTATTATATTATTTAAATATTTGTTATAATATTTATTATATATTTTTATAGGCTTTTGTCAATATAAGAAAACGAGTCTACAAACTTTTGTATTTATGAGCTTAATTATTTATTAATTAAGATAAAATAAATAAAATTATTCAAATAATTTAATAATAATTATATTAAAAGAAAAAACTTAAAACAAAATGTATACTTTTATTGTTGTATTAATTATTATATACTTTTTCAATAAAAGAAAACAAATAAGAGGAGGGAAACTTAAGTTTTGTATTTGAGAGCTTAATTATTTATTTATTAAGACAAAATATTAAAAAAAATATTTATAATAAATAATAAATATTTAAAGAATAAAAAGTATTATTTAAAAAATAGAAAAAATGAAAAAAAATTTACTTGTGCGTCGGCCGGGAATCGAACCCGGATCAACTGCTTGGAAGGCAACTATGCTGACCATTACACCACCGACGCCGCTTGATTTGGATGAGAACATAACCCCACTAGAGCCAGAGAGAAACCGAAAAGAGGGAGGGAGAGAAAATAAAAAGTGGTTGATAAGCAGAGTGGAAGAGGGGGGAGAGGAAAAAGATAAGAAACTGAGCAGCATCAGCAGCAGCAGCAGCTGCTTAGCGATCTTAAAGGTTCAAAACTAATACTAATATAATACTTATATATACAGATGTTTAGCCACCTCTTTGCTGTCGTGTTTTTTCTTTATAAATATCAAAGATCCAGAAAATTTATGAGCTGCCGCAAGATAAATAAATAAAATAAAATGATATTTATGATGATTGCTTATTTGCTTTGAGAGTAATTGCTTAAATTTGTTTGCTAAAAAAACAACAACAAGCTAGCAACATGTAGGTGTTGCGTAGGTGTCAAAGGTCAATGGGTTTTCTGTTCGAACGTCAGTGCCTGCGGAAAAACTTGCTCAACGACTCCAAATGCCAAGCGACGATGAACAGGCGGAAAAGCCGACAAGTTTTCTGTGCGAAGCAGAAGTGAAGACTCCGACAGAGGCCTCCAGACTTTGCTTTTGACAAACTTATTAAAAAAGTTTGCTGCCAGTTGGCAAATATCATAATCATCTGCATTTCAGCCGAGAGTTATTTACGCCCCACACTTTTCCGCAGCTCAGCTTTTCCGCCATAATCAACCAGGCCAGGCCACGTTTGGCATATGCCATGAACTCGGTTCCCCTTCCAGTTGAACTCCTCGTCATTGGCAGACTTTTTTTAAATTAAGTTTTCTACTAAATAGTAAAGAATTAAATGCTCTATTAAGATGTTAAGTGGATAAATTAAATTAATTAATTAAAAGATTTTTTTGGGCGATAAATGTAACTCCTCAAATATATTTTTTTTATTTTATTTTATTGACATTCAAACTCTTTAAAATGTATTATATAAAATGGGTTTTTATATTTAGAAACAAATCAAGCATTCATATTACCATTCTCTTAATTATAAAGCTGTATAAAAATGTGTACAAAATGAATTAAAATACTTCTCCAACAAAAAAGGGTATTCCTGATTTTCCCTCACAATTTTCCTCCATCAATTTAATTATTTTCCTCTGCGTTGTGTGTGGAAATGTGATAGTTAATATGTAAATAGTTTTATCAACTGTTTATGGCTTTCACATTAAGCTAGTTAAATATTAAGCTGATGACTAGCATTAAAATTCGCAAATATTAATAAATGTGCATCAAAAGTTCCATTGTCGCTGGCCTTAATCAAGTATTTTAATTAAAATATTTCACAAACTATGTGTGTTTATATTAATTTTTCGTAGAGGCATTCCATTCCAAACGGCGAGCGAAAAATAATAATATAAATGGCATGGAAATTTTTGCTTTGTAACTTTATGCATACTGTGGCTAAGTTGGGGCCGAAAGGTATGTGGCTTTGGCAGCTACACAGTTTATTTATAGAAACTGCTGATTCTAGTTTATTTTTTGGTAATTAAAATTCTTTTCAATTTACTGCATACTTTTGGGGGTCTAATATTTTCGGATAGGTATTATCTCCGGTAATGAGTATCTGTTAGCTGACTTAACTAGGGAAAGGCTATCTACTGTATTTTATTTTTATGCTCGCAAGCCAAAGTTTTAACACAGTCGTTGTCCCCCCTAGTGGGTACCCAGAGGGGCCATTCCGGGTAGTAAATTACAAAAATGGACAGTAACTCAACCCACTGGCCAGTGGCCATGGGATCGCTTCACTGCCTCCCCAGCTGCTCGCCTCTCTCTCCAGGAATATACATATATTTGCAAGCTGTGCGTGCGGAAATTAAAGGCATCAAAGCTGGTAGTAAATGGAAACTACAGGGAAATAAATTTATTTATAAAATATTTAACATTTTATATAGTTTTGATATCAACGTTATTATAAATTATACTTTTCCCACTTTATTTGCAAAGAAAATGCATTTTAAACATCAAATTAGAAATTGTTTGATTTAATTCATTAAATTTGTTTCTTTATTGAGCCTAAAGTTATAAAATTCGTTTCTTTATTAGCCTTAAAAATTATATAAAAATTAAAAAACATGCTTACATAAATAAATTCTAATAAAAACCGTTTGTAATGGAGCAAAATATACTTCAGTAAGGAAAACCCCTACATTTTCTAACCAATAATTAATTAAAGGCACTTTCCATCTCTACAAATTATTTAAATATATATTCCAAAAATATAAATTACCTAAAATAATATACAAATTTTAAATTTAAATAAATCTAGCATTTATTAAACAATATTTTCTCTCTGTGCAGCTTGCAACTTGCAACCGGGAACGTCCACTTGAGCTTCATAATTGCCTTGCGGTGCTTTTGGCTAATAGAATTAGAATGTGCACCACATGAGCAATTTTCCACAAATTTGTCGTTCGCCATATACATATAAACATAGATATATATATATATATATATAAACCTGTATATAGATAGATATGGTATGCTGCAGCTGCGGCCACAATGTCGGGCCAAGAGGATCGCGGCCTCCTAATTAGTTGGCCATGAAGCCGTCGACAGGCGAAATAAAAATAAGCGAAGAGAGAAAGAGACTCCAGGCTCCATGTTGCACGATCGGTGGAGATGCTGCAAGGAGGTGGCCGATGTCACTAGAGGTTGATTGGGATCAAGGTGAGAACGAAGTTGTTGTCGACGGTGCTGGTGGTGGGGTTGTGTCTGTGGTTGCCGCCACCGCGGAGCCATGAATTGTCCACTTTATGGCGGTTGACTGTGAATGTGAAGGAGGGAATTTGCCATGGGATGTTGGTTCTTGTGGCCCATAAAAGGAGTTTTTAAGCCAAAATAAATTCCCAAACAATTTCTATTCCATAAAATTGTTTCAAAAATTTGCTAGCATTTTATACGATTTCTTTTAAATTTATTTAAATAGAAATAAAATGTAAAGCTCATATGTTTCCTGAATAGTGTAAAAATCATTTAATAATTCCCTAAAGTAACTTTAAAAAATATCTAGTAATCCTTGCAAACAAAGTCTTTCCTTGCTAGCATTTGGTTTCTCCTGAAAAAAAAGTCTGGCGAGTTAGGACATTTTTTGTAAATTCCTCCCTTTGTTTCCTGGCCAGTTTTGGGTGAACCATGTCCCAGGATATTGAAGTGTGCGAGCCACCCACCGATTCCATCTCAGCCCTGGAGTTTGGTCCTTTCAAGAGCGGCTGGAGCAGCAAGCTGGCCGCCGCCAGTTGGGATAATTCGGTGCGGGTTTGGGATGTGCAAACAGAAACGGGAGCCGCTGTTCCGCGATGCCTGCAGACAATGGACTCAATCGTCCTGGACGCGGCCTGGAATGTGGAGGGCGGCCAGCTCTACATGGGCGATGCTGCCGGCAAGGTGCTCGTCTTGGACGTGGCCACCAATACGCTGACCAAGATTGGCGACCATGAGGCGGGTGTGCGCTGCTGCAATACGATGATCCCGCCGATCCTGATGACCGCCTCCTGGGACAAGACCGCCAAGGTGGGTCAAAGGAGCTCTTTCTATACTTTCTTCATCTCTTATCCCTACAGTTTTGGGATCCGCGCTGTGACAAGCCCATTTTCCAGCTGGATCTTCCAGGTCGTGCCTATGCCGCCGACACTCTGCCCACAGCAGGCGTGGTGGTCTGTTCCGACCAGAAAGGGCTGGCCTTCTCCGTCGAGGGAGGCCATAAGAATGTGCACCAATGGGACTGTCCGTCCATTGGGGCAGCCAACAGCCAGACGCGAGCCGTGGCCATAACCAAAGGCCCCGCAGGGCAGCAGCTCATTGGCTGGTTTCTGGCCAAGAGCGACGGCCGAGTGATTTGGCAGCCAGTACATCATAGCTACAAGCCATGGTCCTTTGAGTGCCATCGCAAGGAGCACAATAATGGCAGCCAGCACGATGTGTATGCGGTAAATGACATTAAATTTAACCACGAAACAAGGATCCTGGCCACGGTGGGTTCCGATGGAAACTATGAGCTGTGGGACTGTGTACAGCGCTCCCGGGTGATGCAGAGCAGCGTCCAGGGCTCGGAGTCCATTACCAAGTGCTCGCTCAGCGGCAATGGACAGGTGTTGGCCTATGCCGTGGGCTATGACTGGGCACAGGGACACGAGTACTACGATCCCGCCAAGAAGCCCAAGATATGTCTGAGATCGTTGGTTGGGGATATGAAGTCGAAGGCTTGTTGAGCTTCTTGGGTTCAAAAGAATTTATTAAAAGTCTTTAATGAAAATAATTGGAGATTTTAAAGAATTTTTTGGGTATTATTATAATAAAAATCCTTTTTGAAATAATACATTTTATATTACTTATTTTAAGGCTCTTCCAAGAATCTCTTCTTGGCTTATAAATAAGTGTCCAGTTCCTTCACTTAACGGTTCTTTTTAGAAAGCTATAGAATTACATATTAACTAGAAAATGCAATTAACTTTCCACCATGACAAAGAAAATCGCGACTGTGAAATTTGGAGGCCAGGAAATAGCGAAAAAATGCATGACAACGGAAATTAAATTGCATGAAATTGGAAAATTATTACACGCAGAGGAAAATGCATTTGCATAGTGTTTGAGGTAGCCATGCAATTTGGTTGGCCATTTAAGCCAAATTAAGGCCCCGTTGGAGGCTTGCTACAAGTTGGCCTAAAACCCCATCTTCCGAGTGTGTGTGTGTGTTGCGTGTGTGCCGGCGTTCACATGCAATCAAGGCAGCAATTTTCTTAACCAGTTTTCTTTAACCAGTTGACAATTCGTGTGCGTAACGCGGTCTAGACCCCGTCGCTTTGGGTTCTGGCCATTTTTCTAACGAAGACACGACTGCCAATGGACCAAAATCGAAACCGAGCGTATGCACAGAGCCAAGAATTTATTAAAAATAAATAAAGAGATAGTAAAATAAATAAAGAAAAATATAAATAAGGCCCTGAGAGATTTGTGTGATTTAAAAAAATTAATTAGAGTTCTTGTAGGGCATCTGCAATAAATATAATTAATAATTATGTTATGTTGTAATTAAATATATAAATTTTTCCCTGTGCAAGACTCCTTCCAGACCTTTGGTTGTGGCTTTGTGGCATGCATCGCCAATCAGTTGGCAGTTTGTTTGGCTTAATCGCCTGCGTAATTGATATGAGACCTGGAAGGCGGTATCCTAGGCTCTCTCTCGTTTTCTTATTTTAATTAAACTCCACAGCTCGTTGAATTTTAGCCGGCAATTTAACAGAGACATTAATGCGGAGCGAGCCTGGTCGGAAGGCTGATTGAAGCAGATGCTAAATGGATGTGGAAATAGAATGAGATGACAGCGATTTATCTGGAGGAGGGATCTGGGTTGTATATCAAATCGATTAAGGCCTCAAGGCAATAGGATTCCACACTCTGACCTTTGAGAGGAACTAATCCAATCAGTAATTGTTTTATTTGCATTTTTTAATTTAAAATTTCACAGTGAATTCATTCTTTATAAGGTTTCAGTTGTAGATCTTAGTTGTAGATCTCCAGCCATGAACTTGAGCACTTGCCTTTTCACCATCATTTTCCTTACCATGGGAATATTTGCCAAAAATAGAAAATGTAATCCGCCTTTTGAATGGGAACCCAAACTAGAGGTGTGCAGGAAACATATACCACCGCATAATGATAATCCTGGTGGTGTATAGCTGCCTTAAAAACAATAAAATCGGAAATTGTCGCACAACTATTATTTTGAATTATAATATCCAGCAAGGATATAACAATATTGTTATAAAAGATATAAAGATTAAAAAGATTTTTATCAAAGTGATCAACCAATTACAAATTGCCAATCAGTTGGCAAGGCGGTATCCTTGGCTCTCTCTCTCTCGTTTTCTTTTTTTAATTAAACTCCACAGCTCGTTGAATTTTAGCCGGCAATTTAACAGAGACATTAATGCGGAGCGATCCTGGTCGGAAGGCTGATGGAAGCAGATGCTAAATGGATGTGGAAATAGAATGAGATGACAGCGATTGATCTGGAGGAGGGATCTGGGTTGTATATCAAATCGATTAAGAACTCAAGGCGATAGGATTTCACAATCTGACCTTTAAGAGGAACTAATTTACTCATTAATTGATTTATTTGCATTTCTTAATTTAAAGGGCCACACTGCATTTATTCCCTCTAAGGTTTTAGTTGTAGATTTGATCTCAAGCCATGTACTTGATCGTTTGCCTTTTCGCCATCATTTCCATTACCATGGGAGTATTTGCTACAAATAGAAAATGTAATCCGCCCTATATATGGGACTCCGGCCTACAGGTGTGCAAGAGACATCCACCAAAGCCTATGGATTGTGTGATTGCTTGATTGATTGATCCTGCTGGTTTATCAGTACCCTTGCCTTAAAAACAATAAAATCGTCAATTGTCGCTTCTAAAAGGGTTCTAAAGATTGTTGTAAAATGTATCAACAAATTACAAATTGTCAACTTAATGAAAGAATGAGAAGTTAACCGAATAAATAAAGAATTTTCTAAACCTGTAAACAAGATATAATTAAATGTGGGAATACAAAATCTGCTAGTTTTAAAAAATATCTTTATTATTGTTAACTGAAAATTTAAATTATGTAAATTTTGCTTTAAACTATTCTAGTTTTTATAAACCATTTAAAGTTCCATAATAAATTACTAAATCATTTAAAAATAAATGTAAGCTCCTGCTGTAATTTATCAAATATCCAGTTGATTTTCTTGATTTTCCCCTTTTTCCTACAGTTTTCTTTTGCAACCATTTTAAAAGCAATATTTGGTTGTGTTCTCTGCAGCTGCGCCGTTTTGCTTTACGTTTTTGGCATTTCAATTGGCATTTTATTTGGCTCGCAGCGCATTTTGTTTATTTGGCATTCGCATATTTATGCCCGTTACTGTCTGTCCGTGGCTGCTGCCTGTGTATTATGATGACCGTTGTTTTCCTTTTGCTGCCCACTGTTCAGTGTTTTCCCGTTTGTGTTTGCTCTGCGGCATCTTCACAGCTGAGTGATTGCGGCCCAATATTTGTCTTTGTCCATCGGCAGCCAGGGGTTAAACGGGGTTAAAGGGTATTGGTGGTAGGTTACATTTTTTAATCTTTCGCACCAAAGCCCAAATGTTTTCTACAAAAAAATAACCATTAAAGAACTTCTTTTGAGTACCTCTTAAATTTTTAAATTAAAAAAAAAACAACTGAATCCTTTGGGAAAAATTCTGAATTTTTCTGTTTGAAATATAAAATTAAGAAATTTAATAAATAATGAAATAAAACAATTACTAAATAAATTAGTTCCTCTTAAAGTTTAGAGAGAAAAATTTATGGAATTAATTCGTTTCCTTTTAGGGGTTTGAATTGATTTGTTTCTCTTAGGGTTTTGAATTGATTTGTTTCTGTTACGAGAAGTTTAATTAACGTTTATGCAATAATTATTTCTTGTTAAACTATATTTATATGAAAAACCATAAAACAATAATAAAAAGATTTTATTTTGTTGGTTTTTCGAAGGATTGTTATTCAGAATTATTTAATACATTTTCATTTTTACCTTTGGTATTGAGAAATTGATTATTTATTATTTTAAGCAATGTAAATACAAAAATATTTGAAATATTTTGGTTTATCATTAGTATAAATGTAAAATATTAAAGTATTGTATAAAAAACTACCGTTAATGTTGTTTAATCAAAAATAAATAAATAATTGTGTGTTGGCAGCTCAGCCACACAAAAAATGAGGACAGAAATTTTGTTGTTTTCTTTTCTTTGCTTATCAAATTGGGTCAAGTTTGGCCACTTCATTATTTAGAAATTATACAAACATATATTATTTATATGAGCTGATAGTATTATTATATGTATAGACAAAGGGCTTGAAAATTTACCAGCAAACTTTTAGATGCTTTAATATATTTTATAAAAGCGAAGAGAGGTTTTATAATAACAATACTAGTTTTAGGTATTGTTATTGAATTATTATTTATCAAATAAGTATTTAAAAAAATGTTAAGAAGAGGAAATATATAACAAATTGTTAAAATTCTTAGTACATAAAAATATACGAAATATACACAAAATAAGTTTAGTTTTCATTATTAAATTACTTTTTACTATGTTGATGCCATGAAATTTCCTTAAAATTATAGACAATCTTTAAAAAAAAAAACGCCAAATAATGCCTGACAAATCTCTAAAAAAATTTCCAACGCTTTTAGCCATTAATACCAATGCCAATTGTTCTCCCAAAGCTTTTATGATGCAAATGGCCAGCCAGCAAACACACCCACTCACATCAGTAGGCAAGTAACAAAAGGTTAAAGACACACCACATGCGGTCCACGAGCTAAACTATTTATTACACACCAACCTCGGCTTGTATTATTAGTATTATTCCCCAAAACCAAATCCAAAACACACACACAAATGAGCCATGTAAAATAGGTAAGAGCAGCTTGGGCCTAAATAACCAAATCGTGTTTTGGGCCTGATCTTTGACATGGACTCCCGACTCCGACTCCCGACTCCCTTAAGTTTTTATGAATCGATCTCCCTGGTACTTAATTAATTTGTATGATCCGCTCACAGCGTGTCGGTAATTTCCCGTATCCGAATAGCACTCTGCCAGGCCTAACAAATTGCCGGCAATACATCAAAATCTATCAAATGAATGCTCATTTTATTTTGGCTACCTTTTTCGAGCATAATTGATGGGGTTGCGGTTGGGTTTCCATCTCCTCCAAGAGAGGGGGAAAATATACAGAGAAGGCGGGTTAAACAATGGGGTTGACACTGATGCCAAATGATGTCATTGCTGGAAAAGAGTTTCTCTATTTTCTGTAATTTATTTCTTTTTTCTAACTCTTTTTTTGGGCGACCTATTGAGTTGTCTACTTTTGTTAATTGAGTCTATTATTTGGAGTTAATCGCCGGACAAGGTCCGAGTTTTGTTTAGTCATGGCGGATTATTAAAGAAAAGAGAATGGCCTGGCGGCGGATATTGTTAGATTATAAAGTTAATCTTTATTTATTCGGAACATAAGGTGATTTCATTTTGAATTGATTGAACTTGAGCTGAAGATGATTAGCTTACTTTGTTGTGTTTGAACTGAGATTGAGCTGATTTAGTCATTAAAATTGAAATGCGAAGCATAAACTTCCTTCTTAAGAACTCTCCGACTTGATTATGAGTGCAAACTAATTATGCACTGCAAAAGCCTTGCGTTTAACAGTCCTTGAAATGCCTTTGCCACAAAATTACATATGCAAAAATGGCAGGAAAAAAAAATATATAAAAGAATGAAAAGGTTGAGGGAAAAACCAGTAAAAACGAAACGGAAACTGCATAATCAAAAATCACAGCAAGCGGTAATCAACGGACCATATATTTTCAAGATGCCTCAACCCCTTCTTAACCCACAACATCCACCTTGGGTAGCCCACACACAGCAACTAAGTAAGACCAGCCTGTGAGCTCTGGCTCACTCTCTCTCTGGGGAATGGGAATGGTCAAAACAAGTCCCCCAAGACCAAAGGATGCAAACGCAAATGCACAGGGAGAAAATATTAAATTAATTAAACTTAGAACTTGGAGAAAGCTCAATTAAAATCATCCTTAAAGTCTTTTGTAGAAGAAGTTTAGTTCTTGTTTTTGTTCCTTAGATCCTTTTGAAGAAATGTTTTTTTTAACTTATTTTCTTGCTTCTAAAGGAAAACAATTTCATCTCAAAATCTTTGTTTATCTTTAAGAAAATGTAGTTTTTGCTTTTCTTCCTAAGATCTTTAGGATTTCTCTTTAAAAATATTAATTTCTTAATGATTATCTCAAAGTGTTTTCCCTTGACAAAGTGTAGCTACAGTTTTTGTATTTCTAGAAACGCAAAATATCTCCTGAATTAATATTTTATTTTATTTTCAGCCAGCTAAATAAAATTCCTGCCTCCAAACCTCCTCTCTTTCTCTCAGTGCTTCCCTGGTGAATGGGCAAAAATTTGTGCCGTGACTCCTCTGAAAAGGGGCTCCTCCTCACACTCCTGTTATAAACATCCCTTCCCTTCGTGAATTTTGCCATCCTCACCACATGCGGCGTTCTGTTGAAAGCGTCTTAGAGAGCGGCGGTTGTCTAAGTTTCCAGACATTGAACTTGAATATGAATTTTTAATTGCATGCGGCATGCGAAACTTGCTCAAGCCAATTAATTACACATCGATTTGTGACTCGGCAGGTTTTCGCATATTGGCCCAAGCTCTAACCCAATCCCAGTGCCAGTCCCAGACCCATCCAATATCCCAGAGCCGCCTGATGGGCAGTAACCTTTGCATTTGACAGTGGGGGCCACTTAATCGGAGCTCCTTTCCTCCGTCTCCTCTAAATCTGACTTGGCAACTTTCGGAAATTGCTTAGTGGCATTGGTATGGGGATCGAAGTCATTAGTTTTGTTTTGAGGCATCATCATGAGTCCTGGTCTCCTTCTTGGTCATCAATAATTTCCCTGCAAACTGCACTCGGACCTGTGATTGACAACTGGAGCCGCCCGCGCGCACCTCTGTGTTGACCTTATTCTCGGGCCATGAGTCAGGGAGTTAACCAAGTTAACCAAGTCAACCAAGTCAACCTGTTTCTGTATTGCTTTAGCCTGTGGCTACATTTTGCCTGGCTGGTAAATAATTTTCAATTAACTACACGTATCCGAAGGTACACAGGGCAGCGATGCAGCGTTGAATAATAATTTCATTTAAGTGAGCAAGCAGCCAGGCTCTATATAAGCATTCGCCTGACTGAGTTCCATTAAAAGAGGAGCGGCAAAATGAGGAAAAAATATATTCTCAGCAAGGCAGAGTAAAAAAAAGAGGAATGAACACTCCATAAAGGCAAAACTAATCATACAATAAATGAATCCTCATCAATTCATAGACAGCAGGAGCCCCGGCATTCGATGAGAGCATCCATCCTGGCCGTTGTCCCGGTGAGTAAGCCCCAGATAGGTCCCAGATCTGAGGTCCTATATCGACTAGCCCCCAAATGAGCAAACAGCAAAGGCAATAAAATTTATGTTAAGTAGCGCGGCCATAAATAGCCAAAAGCGGCAATGGAGTGAGTGCCTATCGGACAGCGTCGTCATCATCTTCTGGCCTTGACAATAGGACCAGAAAAAGTAAGGAAATCAGTGAAGGCACTGAGGGAAAAATTAACTTTCTATAAAATGAAATGTGGTAGATAAATGTAAGATAAGTTTAGGAATTTAAAAAAATTTGCTAAGCTGGGAAAAAATATTTTTAAATAAAGCAAATGTTAAACGTTGCTTACAGCAATATTAACTTAAAATATTTAATTTTGCAGTGTAATTATAAACCAGAAAAAAAGGAAAAAGTCTACATAAAAAATCATGAAATCGTGGAATGATAAATGTCAAAGCAAATGACATAAATAATCGAATCGAGCGCAAACTCAGTCAGCCATGAAAGCGATGCGGAGTCCGGTGGAGCATCTAGGCGACAGGGGTGCGCTGTGGTATGCCTCGGGGGCAGCCTATCAACGGCATTGGCTCCATAAAGAGAATAATCAGCGGGGCGAAATCCTTTAACGTCGCCAAGTGTGGTCCATGGAGGACCCCGGCACCAATAGCACGCGTCTCGGCCAGTCCGGTGCCAGTGCCAGTGCCAGGCAAAGAGGCCTTCTCAATTATTGATAGATTATTTACTGTCAGTCAGGCAGGCAGTCAGTCAGGCAGTCAGTCAGGCAGTCAGTCCCTCAGTCAGGCAATGACATTGCCATTGGCCATTGTGCCCGATTCCTGGAAAGAAAAGCTTCGTCACAGTGCCATCGTCATCATGTCTCCTCCTCCTCCTCCTCCTCCAGCTCTCTCTTGTACGCGACTTACATTAATCATTAAAGTGAAGCACTTCCCCCGGCACCCGTCTCCCTCGCTGCGAGGCTGTCTGTGCGTGCAATTTGTAATTCTTTATAAAGCCTCACTGGCACAGGGACTTCATATATCATAGATCTCAACTGGAATAACTAGAATTTGCATTAACACATCAGCCAAGAAGAGGGGATAGTCACTTTCAAAGGCAACAGGAGGTTAGAAATTAAACTAAAAGGGTTTTAGGATTATTATTTACCCCTAGCAAAGCCAGTGACTTGTTCCCCTATCCATAAATCATTCCCCAATGGCCAGATCAAAATAAAGAACTTCTTCTTCGATCATAAATCCCCCCGGAGAAACACTTCCTTTAACCACAACCAATTTCCATTTCCCACCTCATCACAAGACCTGGAGGGGGGTTTCCCTTTGCACACCTTTATGGCTCATTAACGACATGTCGTGGCAACCACGATAACTTTTGCATCCTACAAGGCCGGGCACCCAAAAGCTCCTTGGGGCCAGCAAAACGAGTTCAATAAAAAATATAAAAACTGTCTGAACGAACAACGACGTCTGGACGACAATAAAACAAAATGGCAATTTACGATTTTATTTACGAGCTGCCGCCGCTTGGAATGGGTGAAGCTATAGACTGCAGATCCATCTGGGAACTCTCCATTCTGTAGGTGGTGGCGAAGGTACTCCTCAGGAGTTGAGGGAAACTTCAAAAGCGGCAAACGAAAAATTTGTCATGCTCATCGTCCATCCTCCGCCCGCTTCGTTTCCAAAAGAGTGAAATGGTTGTCTAAACTCGAGGAACTTGTGGAACTGCATAAATTATACGATTCTCTTGTATAGTTTTGCGGCCACCAGGCGCAGCTGTCAACGGCCGTCCGCCTTTTATATAGAGATGCCCCGCCCCGACCGCCCACAATTGTGAACTGGAGCAAATTGTCGTTCGGCGGGGATGGACCGACGACCTGCCTTCCCTCGATAATGCAGTTTTATGGGCGTTGCACGCACTCCAGACGCCTTCAATTTATTTTTGGCCCAACTATATGGGGGAGAGTGTGGTGTATTTTTCGGTTATTTGTCTTAATTGAAGGTTTATTATGGGAGGCATTCAGGTGTGAGGCCAGCAACCGCGATATTTTGGGGTTAAATATTTTCTGGTTTCAATTAGTCAAGGCAGTCGGCTTTAGTTAAGTGCCAGCTGTGAGGAAGTTTAAGATTAAGTGAAGTAATTAAGTAAAAGAAAGGTGTGGAGTGTATTTTAAGCAAAAGGCAATATGTAACTCCATAAATTAAATATATTTCTTGGATTTTAGCTGCAGAGGAATAGAAAGGAAAATTCTATTAATTATTTAATAGTTTTCATTTAAAAATCTCTTAGAAGTTTACATTTTAATACCAAGAATAAATAAATTAAGGAAATATTTAACTAAGCAGCTCTTTGACTCCTTAAAACGTATATATTATATTAACAAAACTTTAATTTAAAAATCCACTACATTCTTTTAAAACTTCCACTTTTTAATTATTCTTGCAACAAACCCAAATCTTAAGACTTTGATCTCCCTCTCTGCACTCAGCTGCCTTTATTACAATAATAAAACTTCACTCCAAAATTTCAATCATAAAAACTACCAAGAGAAAAAATAATGAATAAACAGAAGATCGTAAAAACTTTCCCATATATGTTTTTCAGAAAAAAATTTGGATACATCTCTTCGTAGAGAAGAGTTAGGTATACGAGTTGAGGGAAGCAGTTTGAATCCAAGAGCCTCTAGACGATGGCGCGTAATGCATCATAAATTCACATTAACACTTTGCCAGACATGTGTGCGGTTTGTGCTCCCTTTGGGATACATATCCCCCCAGCCTTTCCTCCCTTCCACTGTATTTATGGAGCTCATTTTGCGTTCTAAAAGATACATTTTGTGTGCCATTTGTGTCATCTATGCGACGCAGTGCACGTGTGTGCTGCGCGGCTAGACTCCAAGTATTTGTGCATCTGTTTTGTTTAGATATTTTTTTAGATGATTCTAGAAGATTTTTTAATACTCTTTAAAAAGTTAAACAGATTTAAAATTGATTTATTTTATAATATAAAATATTTTGTCGCTATTATTTTATCTTGATTGCCAGCTTTCAGATTATTGTTAAGATTTGAAATAAGAAAATATGTCATAGCTAAACTTAGGTTTTTAAAAATATCTGTGACCAAAATGTATATTTAATATATGTTATATTAAATTGTAAAGCAAATTTCCTTGAATTTATCTTAAGAGTATTCCCTGTGCCATATTATTTACGCCCTAGCACTCGACTTAATGTTATGTTTTCTGCCGCTGTTAAAGATGCAATAAAGATTTTTTTGTGGCTGTGGCGTTGGCTTCAATATATTTACTTTTTAATTTTTTATTGCCCATTTTGAGTGCGTGGAAGCTTTTGGGTATTTGTCAAAATTTTCACGATTTACGATCGACATCATCATCAACAGCATCAGGAGAGTAGGTTTCCGAGGGACTAGCTTGAGGGGGCACAACTCCTCGAGTGGCCCGTTCCCGCCCCTCGAGCTGAAAAGCGCCGACGACGACGACAGAACAAGATTTATGTTAATTTGTTGTGATTTATTGAATGATTTTTTATGGGAGTTTCACGCATGCTGCTGGCCTAAATTTCTGTCTGTCTGTTCCCCAGACACAAGCAAAAAAAACAAGAACACAAACCAGAAACATTTGAGAAAACCAAATGACATTTTGAGTGCTCCGCATGTTTGGTTAATTGAAAAAAAAGGAATGGAAACCGCATTGAATTGAATGAAACTGAAAATGAAAATGAGCGACTCCTTTTGGCACAGTTGGGGCTCGTTGTGGCATGTTTCTTAACCCCCTTCTGCCGCAGCCGCCGTCTGCCTTTAACCCGCCAATATGATCAATGTGCGTCTGTCATGCAAATTTAAATTTGTCCAAAACGAAAGGCAAAAGAGGAGGAAACAAGGCGAAGGAAAGCCAAAGTCAAGCCGAAAAATGTTACACGGAGAGGAAATTTTTGAAAAATATATATTAATTAAATTATGGATGAAAAAAGAAATTAATTTTTTGAAATTTTTAATCAATTAAATAAGCTAAAAAGCGATTTATTTTAATTCTTAAAGATTTCCTGTGTTAGTTATGGGTCAAACATTTATAATTTGAAAACAATGTGCATTATTAAACCCTGTTTTAAATGTATTTCTTTTATTTTTCTCATAAATATATTTTATTTGCATAAAAAATTAACAGAAGTAACCCTAAAAGTTTGCAAATATTTATTTCTTTGTTTTTAAATATTTATTAAAGAGGCTGTTGTTAAAGGAATGTCAAGCCATAATATTCTGATCTTATATATTTCTTAAGTTAATTTTTACATTTTAATTTTGGCTTCTTAAAAAATTCTCTTTAAATATTCCTTTTTTTCGGTGGCTTTTGTAGTAGAAGTTGGATGTTGGCTGCCGGGCCTAGACAAGCGGCAAGTTAATTTATGCACAACAGCAACAACAGGCGGCGGCGGCTGCAGCACAATGCCAATAAAGGCTCCAAGGCAGACACAACACCAACCACCAACAACAACAACAACAAAAAAGAAAAAACAACAAAACAGAAACAACAACAATTTGAAAATTGTTTATGCCTCTGCGCAGCCGCAGCCGCAGCCTTCGTTCGCCTTCGCCTTCTTGCGACTTGTGGCGCGTTTAGTGTTAAACGCTTGATTAAAATTCTTGTAACTGCAACACTTTTGTGGCATGTGTTGTTGCTGTTTGTTGTCTTGCGGATCTTTATGGAGCGTGTTTCGTTTTCTTTTCTTTTCTTTAGCTTTTCTTGGGCTTTATGGCATAGAGGATCGTATCGTATGTTTTGCCCGGCGGCCATGCTATGCGTCCTGGCAATTGTTGCTGCCTTAGTGGTTGCTCTTGTTCTTTTTTAATTGAATTGATTTGCATTTTTCACGCAGGCGTTGCTCATTGAGTTTGCTTTGCTGTCGCGCTCTGTTTGCATTGTCGTCGTCGTCGTCGTCATCGTCAGTGGGTTAAGTCTGAGAGGCTGAGTTTCGAGGGGGAAAAAGGAGGAAATCCAATGGAGAAAGCAGGAAATGTTAGCATTTTCTTTAAATTAACCCAAATTAAGAGGAGACTGTATTTAAATCAGATGTGCCTCTTGAAATGTGGACAGCTTATTAGCATAACAGGTTAAAATAATGGTTATTTAGGGTTATTTTTAAGGGTCTGTAATTATTGAAATTTGTTTTAAAATATTACCTGTAGCTGAGAATTATAAATACAATTATAGTATGGGTTTAAAAATGTTTATGTAAATATTATACTTACTAAAATAATGCTCAAGGAAATTAATAAATGATTTCATTTATTTAAAAAACAAAAAACAGCAAAAAAGGTTCAAAAATGGCTCAATTTTGTTGGCTCATTTTTTGGGCAATTCATAGTTTTCCGATTATCATAACTAGGCCAAAACAGCATTAATTTCGAATCGGAAAGCTGTTCTATGCTAGTTTTTAGCAGGATAACAAATTTGCATACTCAATAAAACCAATTTTAAGATTTCATTTTTTGTCCATTTTTGCAAAAAATCATGATGTAACCCCTTACAAATTTTTGAAAAAATTGCCAAAAAAAATTTTCTACCTAAGGCATCTAGTTTTATTCGCCTTTTCGTCCTGATCAAGAATATATATGATTTATAGGGTCGGAAATGACTCCTTCGACGAGTTTTAAGCTTCCGACTGTAAAAGGATTCCCCGAATTTTAGGGACTTTAAATAAATAATTTTTTATTATGTTACTGCAAGGGTATAATAATTGTAGCATCGAATATTTGTTAATTATAGCTTTACACGCTTCAACACCAATCGCTCTACCCCCCCATTCTCCTGGTTAAATACAAGAAAATTGTTATTAATTAATATGTAATTGTAATGGGCAGGCGACATGACTGAAAAGGCCCACATATAATGCCCGGAAAAAGTGGGTGTTTCTAGGGGGGGACGCGAGTGGGCTTTTGTGTCAAATCGCTGCTGGCTTTAACAAATTAATAAACTTGACCGGCGGACACACACACAGCAAACACTATAAAACCGCATAAATCAATTTCAGCTCCGAACTGCGCTAAACAATCATAAATAATAATTAAATGCTGTTTGAAACTATTTGCTGGTCAGTGAACTGCTCCACCCCCTCGCAAGGGATAATTAAAAACTGTCGGTAATTATTGAAATTTGTGGCCAGCGTCAGACATATTCGGTTAACCGAATGGCGCGTAAATTACAAAAAAAATAAAAGTAGGAAATTACTCACAAAATTTAATTCAATTAATTGAAGCTGAAGCTGAAAAGGGAGGAAAATATAGAGTATACAGAGCGGCTTTCATCTCTTTTACATGGCTCGTTAGTTCGTCTATATCCGCTTCCAGTTCCGATTCGGACATCTAGCCAACAATTTGTAACGCCTAATTGGGCAAAGGGTAGCTGTACAAATATATAGCATATATATCCATCTCTCCGGAGTGAACTTTCCACTTCTAATTGCACATTTGTATGCCTAATCGATCTGTCTGATTCGATTTGTGTCCACGTCTCTCATGGAATTTGTGTGCCATGTTTTTCTCTGTCCCTTCTATCATCTCTGGCCTTTGTAGGTTACCTTTTGGGCCAGGTGTCCGTTTGAACGGTTAAAGCAAATGAAGCGTGACATTTTTCACATTTTCTTTTCGTTTTTCCCCCAGTGGCTTTGAGGTGGAAAGGAAACTCAGTGGCAGGAAGTTGGGCTAGAACCTGCTCTATGCAAATTGGTTGACTGACAAAAGGATTTTGATATGTCTGTTGGCTGAGCAATCAATTGCTCTTTAACTGGTTGATATCATGGATTAAGGGGTGAAGGTATAAGGGAGTATAAGGCTATAGGCAAAAAAGGGAAGATTTTAAATAATTTTTTATTTAAATTTCAGCTTTTAGGAACTCTGTTATATATTTTATTAAATCATATCATATCATCATATAGGGTTTCTGATTTTAAGCCCACTCTCTCCTTGTTAAACTGTCATAATCAGCTTAGCCAAAGTTGATGGGGCTCTCTGTCTGTTCCTAGTTTGTTTGGGGATTGCGTGTTGCCAACAAATGCTGATCATGTAAATCCTAAGTTGCAAGTTGCAAGTTTATGTGCTGCACATATGTACATATTTCTTTTATGGATATACAAAGCCCACATGCAACTGCAACGAAGTGCTTGTTGCACGCAATTAAAATCTTCATTAGCCGCGTTTAATTTCCACTTTTGATTAAAATAAAAAATAAGAAAAAACGAAAGAGAAGAGGCGGAGAGGCTGAGGCTGAGGCTGAGACTGAAAAATCTTGTGACATGTGTCGCTGCTTATCGCCATCAGCCGCCAGCCGGCAACAAGTGGAGTTTGGAGTTGGAGTTGGAGCTGTAGCTGGGATCCGGTCCTCGGGGCAGGACTCGAACTCCAACTCGGACTTGGACACTTTGCCTGATTAACGCAGAGTCGCTATCAATGTTGGGCCTAAGTGACAGTTGACTTGTTTATCAATTGACAGTCGTTGTTTTTCCTTCCCCCCCCCCTGTTTTTATACATATTTTTAGTGGCTTGAGTTAACTGTTAATAAGCTTGTTCTGCGGCCTGTGAAAATGTTGCTTTTAATTAAAAATCGTCGTTGTAGAGTCAGCGGAGGAATGTGTGTTTTGGCTGCATTTGCCTGCTGTTTTGTAAGCTGCGGATTTTAAAGCCCGATGCTGTCGCGATAGCGGCCAAAAAGCTCATGTTCGACAACTAAGTAGTGTCCAGATATATTTTATTTACTGGCATTTGCCTTTAAATCATGTTAACACTCTGCCAGCCTACGCAATGCGAAACACTCGGTTCTCATTGAAGATAAAGATACATTTTTGCAGCCAAAAAATATGTGAAAGGGAACTATGAATTGGGTAATTATTTAAATTAATATTTTATTTATTTAAAAAGCTAAGCAGCGCTGGGAAAAAATATTTTAAATATTTACTACAGTTTTTAGTATAATTTCTCTTTATTTGTTTTAATACTTTATGTTTTTAAATACTCTAAAAATATTAATTAATTCAAACCACATTTACAGCATAGTTTTCAGGGGTTTATAAAACTAATTCCAGGTGCCTTATGCCTTTTCCTAACCACTTCAAACTCCAGTCAGCCAAGATTCTGCCTCTAATTTCTGACTTTTCCCTCTCTTGGCTATTTTAATTGGTTTTCTTTTGCCCTGGAAACTTTTTAGGCAAACCGAAAAACTTTTTACCCACTCCGGGACATGTTTATTACTTGGCCACAATTAAGCCATATATTTCAGCTGGACAAAAGCCACTGCCAGTGCTCGCCAGCTGCCTTTCTTGGCTGCAGTTGTGGGTCAGTGGATTACTTCTGCAGCTTTGTCTTTCCAGTTTCAGCTCGTATTTCTCTGTCTCCCACTCTCTAATGAGCGGCGGAATGAAGTTCAATGTTGTGGCTTGTAAATCTCCCCACATGCGCTCCACTTTCCGGCAGAAAACCATTTCCATAAATATCAATTAAGCGAGAGGAGAGCGACTATCAAAAGTGACAGAAACATGTGGATGATGCGTCTCCAGTTTCCCCCTCAACACAGTTGGCTTCTGGTCTTCCAGTCTTCAGTTGTGGTCTGGTTTTTCAACTGGCCACTGCTACCTGGCCTACGCAGTTTTATAATTGGACAATTTACTGGAGGTGCTGGCAGTGGCAGTAACCCCCAACCCCCGGAAAATACACTCCCAAGTTCTCTAGTCTATAAAATGGAACTGGGGTAAAATTGTTACCATTTAGGCGTTGAAGCATAACGTTTACAGAAGGAGAAACCTATATTTAATTTTTTTTTTAATATATTTTACCCATAAAAACTATTTTTCAAGTCAGAAACTAACTAAATAAATCTTTAAATATATTTTCCTTAGACTTATTTTAATTTTATAAAATTTATTTCAAGTTATAGCTCCTGTTTAAATTATATAATTACCAATTTCTTTCAGTGCTTTGACCATATGTGGGTGTAACCATCCAAATTGTAGTCGTGTGCTGGGGTTAAAGCCACGCTTCAATGGATATACCCCAATATATAGACCAAATTCAATTAGTCAAAGTCGCAAAGCTTTGCTCACATTCTCAGTCCCATAAGCGGCTTAGTTTTCCACAAATAAATGTACACACACACCCACCCAGCGGGGGAAAATTGTTATGAAAATGCTTTCACTAATTTTCAGAGCTCTTCTAATTACAGTTGGGGAGGAGTTTGGGAGTTTTTCCACCAAGATGACGTTACTTAGTCATTTGGCATCCACTAAGCGGTCACTAAGCGTCAATATTTCATGCCTAAGCCTATTACAGATTATTGTGCCAGCTTACGAAACACAGAGACATAGGGGGGAAAATCAGAAAATCGGCGGGGAAAAGTTGGAGGAAAACTTGCTAGCTTTTGTGGCGGAGTGTCAACTCTTGATTGGAGCCTTATTGGGCGTCTGATTTGCATAATATTGGATAAATAGTTAGGAAAAGTTGATGTGGAAACTTGTATTAACAGTTGTCAATTAGGGGAATTGTGTGGTGATTAAGGAAAATCGATGGGAAAGTTGCAAGGGATTTAATAAAATGTGGTTTATAGTATTAAAAAAACATTCCTCTAAAAGTTGCCTTAACTTAAATTCACATATCCAATCTCATTAAAGCCTCCATTTAATTTGACATTCATGAAAAGTGCAATCTTCTGTGAAAACCCCTTAGCAAGTACCCTCCCTTTTTGCCCAGAATTAGTTAGTTAACCTGGCAGGCATTTACACTTTGCTGGGGCAAACATTTCATGAATTCATTTGTGCGACAGCCTGGAAAATGTGTGTGTTTGGTGTTGCCAAAATGAAAAGTTGCACAGCCAGCCGTCAGGTTTGTTGATAGAATAAAACGTGATTAGCAAGCAGAGGGGTTTGGATTCTGCTTTAAAACGGATGATCTGCGAGAGATTCAAGTTTAGTTGATGAAAGTGCCAGGAAGATGAAGAAGCTCAAAGTGGTGATCGCTATTTTCTGTGGATTTTTGTGTGTGTTTGATTCAACAGCAGCAGCCAAGCGAGTTCGACCTTTGCAGGGGAATTTTTTTGAGTGGATAAGTTCAATATTTTTACCACCACCGGAAAGTACAAGCACCACATCAGCAAGTGGATTACAAACAACTAAAATTACTACCAGAAAATCCACAACAACTTCAACAGCATCTTCCACAACAACTTCTACAACATCTTCCTTAATAACTTCTTTAACAACTTCAACTGCAACTCCAATAACTTCGCCAACATATTCCCCAGTGCCCAATTTTCCCATGGACAGATATTGTGTTACCTGCCGCTGTGGCTTCATCAATACTCTGAACAAAATTGTGGGCGGCGAGGAGACTATAGTTCATCAATATCCCTGGATGGCTGTTATCCTTATACACGACAGATTCTATTGCTCGGGTTCCTTGATCAATGATCTCTATGTCCTGACAGCTGGCCATTGTGTGGAGGGAGTGCCGCCAGAACTGCTTACTCTGCGATTCCTGGAACACAATCGCACTCATCCCAACGAGGATGTTGTTGTCATCCAGCGTTATGTCAGCAAAGTAAAGGTTCATGAGCTCTATAATCCTCGAAGTTTTGACAATGATATAGCTATATTGAGGCTGGAGCGACCTATAGATATGGAGAATCGCCGCATAAGACCCATTTGTCTGCCCATTCAGGGACATAGTTTCGATAACGAACTGGCAGTGGTCACAGGCTGGGGGGCTCAGAAGGAGGGTGGCTCGGCCAGCGATACTTTGAGGGTAACGATTTCTTTGAATTAATAAATAATTAAATTAAATCCTCCTTTAAATTCAGGAAGTCCAAGTGGTGGTTATACCCCAATCGGATTGTCGGAATCAGACAACCTACAAGCCAGGACAAATCACGGATAATATGATGTGCGCTGGTTATATCTCAGAGGGAGGCAAGGATGCCTGTGGTGGCGACAGTGGAGGTCCTTTGCATACCACCTTTGACGAGCAGCCAGGACAATATCAGCTGGCAGGGATAGTGTCATGGGGAGCGGGATGCGCCCGACCAAAGGCTCCGGGAGTTTATACCCGAGTCAATCAGTATCTTCGCTGGCTAAAAACGAATACTCCAGGAGCCTGTCATTGTATGCCTTATCCGGAGGAGGATTATTAACTGAAAGGTTTATTTAATACTATTTAAATTAGGTTCGTTGCTCTTGCTTTTAATTGTTTCTCTTAAAATAATTTGTGAAGCTTAAAAGATGTTGAAATAAAATTGTATCTACATTTTTCTCCGCATTTCTGTAACCCTTTTCCCTTTGTTTTTTAAATAAATAAACATTTACAGCCATAATAACTTATAAAATATTTCCTAACATTTTCTTTGTGTTTAAGAATTTTTCCCAATGTATTTACTTAATTTCCCAGCAATTCCACCATCGATCAAAAGTTTGTGGCAACTTTTTTGGTTAGATTTTAGCTAAATGTTGCATAAACTACTTGGAATTTCCCCTCCGGCGGGAGCATCCGCATATCCATAACCACATCCTTAACTGCAGTCCTGGATTGGCAAATAAAAAAGCAATTCAAAACTGGGTTACAACACTTGAAGGTAAAGCAAAGCCACTTTTGGCTCCTTCGAGGAAACTTTTCGCCGAGGAACGAGGCCATATCTTTCTCTCGTACATATAAATCCCAATTTGCTGGCGAAATATTTTTGGTGCAATTGTGATTGTTATGCATTTTGCATTTGTGCAATCACAAAATAACTCTGCTCTACCTGAAAGAAAGCCCAAGGACACGCCAAACTCACAGGAGTAAGTTTTACATACACACAGAAAGGGAGAGAGGGTATTGGCTTATTTATAAAGTTGGTTTTGTCGGAAAAGGCATTAAAGATAAGCGTAAAGTTTTTAACAAATGTGTGCAACAAATTATTTAGTCGAAGGGAAAATGGCAAATTGAGTTTCAATGGGAGTTGAGCTGAGTTTGTGAGTTCTTTTACTCAAAATAAATGGTTTAAATATGTATCTTTTGATCTATGATAATGCCAATTAGTGATTCAACTATAAACTTTAAACATAAACCTTTAAATCTCTAAAATGTCTCACACTCAACACCTTATTCCCTTCAGCATTTTCCCATAGAGAAAAAGATCTTTACGCTTTTCGGGCTCCATAAACCATCTAGCAAGCTGCATATGTAAATAGTTTCCACCAAATGGCTATATGCATCATTAAAACTCTTTACGACTTACGATATTAATGCCAAACGGGAAAAAGTAAAACGCCAGATACATTTATGCCTTGCCAATAAATTTGTCTCACCACCAGAAAACTCGTAAAGATTTCCTACTCACATCCATAAAGCAGTCTCAGAGTCCCCGAAACAAAAGCCAAAGAAAAAGAAACGAAACGAAGCGAAGAAGTTAAAGTACTGCCGCCGACCTGCATGAATTTCCAGCTAAACGACAAATAACTTGGCATTTAATAACTCAGCAAGCTGAGGGTTGGCAAGAGGGGAAAAAAATCCAAAGTCCCGACTTTATATACCATAATTTTATTCTCTCGCAAAGCCAATTTATGCGTTGAAACTAAAGCTGAGTCGGAGAAGAGGTGTGCTTGGTTTTGTATTTAAAAAAGGTAATATATGTATTTCAGAAATAAATAGATAAAAAATTGTATAAGTTAATAATTTTGTAGATATTTTACCCATTTTTTCCATAGCTAAATCTATAATCTTCTGACATTTATAGACATTTCTCATCATCATTTAAACATCAAATTTAATAATCAGGCTGTCATGTTTATAATTGAGACTCTTGGGGGCGCAAGCAGGATTTAGTTCTGCCCAAGACGATGTTCAATCGCGGCAGAAGCCAAAAAGGCCAACAAGAAACATTTCTCGGAAGGCAAAACATGACACATCTCATTATGATGACTCCCAAAAGAGATCCCAGCCGCAGCATCCAGTGTGTGTGTGTGGCTGTCAAGGCATTTTGTTTATGATTTTGTAGCTGTCATAAAGTTATTAAAAGTATGTGACATTTTTATGACATTATGACGTCTTGACTTAAAGTTCTTACCCTGGACAACAATCCAAAAAAAAGATCTCTCCGCCCTGAAATATGATATCAAATAAAAAGCAAATTAAAGACGATAAAAATCGTGTCTCGACTCACGCTGAGTTATATTTAAAAAAAAAAGGCGAATTGCGAATCGAATCCCCGAAACCCAAACCCAGAGTCAAGCATCGTTTAGGTTTGGTTTTTTGTTTCTTTTCTGAATTTCTGGTTCTGGTTTCGTTTTCGTTTTCGGTTGCCTGTTGTTCATCTTGTTATTTGGTGGCTCATAAAACTTGTAAACATCCGACTGATTGTGCCCCTGTCTGGCTCTTGGCCCGTGTGGGTGCCGGGCTTTATTGGTAAGATATTTCCCGATGATATTACACTTTTGATTGGCCCCGGTAATGGGCCAGGCCGAGAGGGCGTGAGAGATCAAAGGGCGATAAGCGATTTAATTGCCCATATGTCCAATGCCAATGGCATCAGCCAAGAGAAAACCAAACAAAAGTTATTATAATGGCCGGGTTTAGATATGCCCAAGATGGTAAATGGACAAAGGAATGGGTTTTCAAGTTGAATAAATAAAAGATACAACAAAGGTGAAGTGAAGAGGTGTTGCTGAGGCTGTGAGGTGTTCTAGGTTTGTGATTAATAAGAATTCCTATTCCTTTGCTTGGTTATAATATATTATTTATTTCCCTTTAATTTAATTAAGGAAAACCTTTGAAACTTCCTCTCCGTCTTTCTTTAGCTGGTTTTTGACGTAGCTTAAATTATATATAAAACCTGTATAAAGCTATATAGTTACAAGAATTGATTTTACTTTGACTTCCGCATGGAATTGCGAAGATCATAGCGTCGTGGCTTGTCCGGCTGGAGGGCAGCAGCGCGATACTGAACGCTATAATCATCATCGTCATCGTCGTCATCGTCATTGTCTTCGGCATCATCCTCATCGTCGTCCTCGTTGCTATCCTCTTCGTCTTCTTCAGAGTCTAAATCTTCTTCTTCGGCGTCCTCGTCCACTTCAATGTCCTCGTGCACTTCATGTTCCTGGTTCTCGTCTGCATTTATATCCTCTTCGGGTTGCTCGTCTTCCTCTGGATACTCTTCTTCTACACGCTGCTCTTCCTCCTCATTTTCATCTACTTCTGGATGCTCCTCCTCGTCTTCATCTTTTTCTAAATGCTCTTCTCCTGGATTCTCTTCCTCTGGATAATCTTCATCTTCAGCAAGCTCTTCTTGTAAATGCTCGCCATCTGCGGCTGCCTGGTATTCCTCTGGCTGCTCGTCCTCTTCGGCGATGTCTTCTTCTAGGTACTCGTCTCCTTCAGCTATATCATCACCCTCAGCTATCTCATCTCCTTCAGCTACATAATTTCCTTCGACTATCTCATCTTCTAGATACACGTCTCCCTCGGCTATCTCCTCTTCTAGGTACAAATCTTTTAAAGGATTCTCAATCTCTTCCTGTAGAGCCTGCTCGTTCTCTTCAGCATCCTCTTCTTCATTTTCTTCGGCTTCCTCTTCCTCATTTTCCTCGTCCTCATTTTCCTCATCAGTTTCAGACAATTGCTTCTTTTTTTGGCCACGTTTCCTCTTCGCAAGAACCTCTTCCTCCTCCAAATCTCCCAATTGTTTATTTCTCTTAGCCGTTTTAGAGACCTGGACACCTTTCCTAGCTCTCTTTTTAGGAGGACTCGCCTCATCTTTATTCGGACTGGCCAGGCGCTTTCGGGAGGCAGCCTTTGGAGTCTTGGCCTTGGCTTTGGGGCCTCGCTTTTTAGGAAGAACTTCTTGATCCTCTTCGATGGCTTCCTCTGGGGTACTCTCCAGTGATTTTCTGGCTTCCTTCACGGTTTCCTTCTTGGATCTCTTTGGCTTTCGACTGAGTTCAGCCTCGTCCTCGCTGGAACTGGAATCAAAGCTTTTAGCGCGACGCTTACGGGATGTGGCTTTCGGAGACTTGGGCTGCGGTTGGGCCTTGGCTTTGCCACGGCTGCCCGAAGGGACATTCTCCTTGAGAGCTGTTGAACCGCCACACAGCTCCTGCATGGCCTCCTCGAGGTCCTGATCGTCCACCGAGTCCACGCTCCTTTTGCGTCCAGAAGATCTCATAGCTGCCGCGGCCGATGTGGAGGGCATACAGTCGATGTCAGAGTCCAGGCCAGCGGGGGAGACGGGTTGCTGGACATCGTCGGGTTCATTATCATCGCTATCCGAATATTCCAGGCCAATGGGCAGGTTCTGCTGGAAATTGCTGGGCTTGTTGGTGGTCTCCAGGACAATGTCCTTGTAGCCGGTGGTCTTGTTGCCATAACGCGGCAGATAGTCGGAGAAGAACTTGGAGACTTTGGTGGGGGACACTCGGCCATAGTAGCCGGCATATTCCGGCAGCGGCTTGTTTGGATCCAGGGTGATGACCGAGTCGTGGGGCCGCACACACTCGATGGAGGAACTGGTGAAGGTGGGAAAGTCCAGGGGACGACCTTTCTTCATTGAAGTGTTCTCGCGGAGATGGGCACTGGCCTGCAGGACCTTGGTGGCTGCCAGGTGATCCAGCAGGGTGCGGAAGCGGCAGCGCGCCTCCTGGATGGGCGCACGAAGGGAGATGCTGGCGCAGCACTTGTCGCCGCGCTGCTGCATTCGCTCGATGTGACTCTTCGAGGGCAGGTGGAGCGGCACTGGGAACTCTGCCTGCTTGGCCTCCTCAGCTTTCTTGCCATTCGCGCAGTTCTTCTCCTTGAGCAGGCTCTCCTCCATCAATGTCTTTAGGCTGTCCAGGTCACCTCTAACGAACTCCTTTTGCTGGTAGTAAAGCAACATGGGTTTCAAGTCGGCTGCTTCTAGTCCTCGTGAGTACACCTCCTCCTTATGGATCCTCACAAAGCCCTCGGTTTTAAGCTTTTCTGTAAATTGCAAAACACTGCGGCAGCGAAAGATCTGACTGCTGGTGGTCAGGTGGTCCTGAAGCGCCTGATAGTCAATCACCAGCTGGAGGCCATTCGGCGTCCAGTTGATCATGGAGAAGCCATCACTGCTGGCGGCCAGATAGAGCTTCAATATAAAGGGACACCCCATTAGCCGCATGTCTAAGGGCTTTGAGGACTTGGCCATCTTCAGGATGGCCTCCTGCTCCTGCTTAATCTCCGGCTCGTCCGGCTCGTGGCCAACACACAATTCGGCCACCAGCTTGTCTAGGCTCAGCACCTGCTCCTGCGTTGACGGGCTACCGGTCCTCTCCTGCTCGAGGCCATTTAGATCCGGCGGCAGATCCAGAGAGTCCATGAAATCGTCAAATCCCATGCCATTGTCCTCCTCGGAAGAGGTTGACGAGCTAAAATGTTCATCTCTCTTGTCTTGAAACTTCACGAAGGCTTCCTCAGGCGGCTCTGCTGGCGGTAAGTTTATGGCGGTGATAATTTCACCGTATTGCTCGGGTGAGGACATTATCCTTGTTTTTCCTTTATTTTTATCACAGAAAATAACAGAGATTTTGCTAGGAAAAATCTCCAAATTCCAACTAATGAACTGCAGGCCTTTTTTTGTTTGACAAGAAAAAAGTGAAGTGACATTCCCCACAGTGTTGTCGAGTTTGGAAGGTTATATTTTTAGGGTTTACCCTTTAGGGGGCGTGGCATTTAATTTAAATTATGTTTTATCGATAGCCAGAGTTGAGTTTAATAAATAAAATAATTAAATTTGAAATAGATTACCCTGAAATTGCAATACTAACAAAGAATTACATTTTTCTTCAAGAAAATATAACAAATTATACTTAGAATTAAGTATTTATAAAACCTAACTAGTATTATGTATCGTTTTCTTTCTGTTTCAATATTATATTATTTATTCAAAATTAAAGCTTGTCAACTTTCGATTAAAGTTATTCAAAAGGGAATTCATAAAAAAACCAAACAAAGCCCCATACGAATGCATTTTATGTATTGTTTGCAATAAATCTATTGTTATTTATAACCTCACCCAGAAACCCCCCAAAAAAACACCCCAAAACCCCCCAAAAAAACACCCAAAACCCAACTGTTTTCCACCCACCCTTTTCCTGGACGTCGGCACAGTTCAAAAAGGAAAGTAAGCGGCAAGGGCAACCTTTCATTGGGGATTCATGGACTCAATATCAATAATAATGCAGACCGAAGTCGGGACAACAAAAAAGTCGCCACTCAACCGTTCCATAACCCATCAATGAGGGGGAAACAGTAGCTTTAAATTGACATTTACATAAATATTTAATAGACATCCTTTAATCAGCATGCGCACCCTGAAATTATTTCAACTGATGGAAGTTGTTTGTTCTTTTTTACATATATTTTTTATGTTAAAAAAGAAAACCTGACTAGCGTGAATTTTATACAATCATTTCATGTGTCAGCAGGCGTTGTAAAGGAAAAAAATGCAGCCAAAGGTGATAATTGAATTTAAATTGTAGCAGAAATTTAAATACTCTTTAAAAATGAAAGTACATATAATTTTACTTCATTTCTAGACTTTGCTTAATTCCTTTGTATTTATAAATATTAATCTCAACTCTTTTTATGGTTTCATTATTGCTTTTATTACCCTCAGCAGTTAATATTTGCAACTACATTTCCGCAAACATTTTATTACCAACTATTGTTATGTTCTTTGTCCGAAATTGATGACATAGTTGTAATTTCAATGGAAAAACATAGGGAAAATCCCATGAAAAGCTGCATAACAAGACCCCCGGCTGTATATATGACAAAATAAATAAACAAGTCCCGAAAAAAAAGAGTTCCGCAGTGACGCCGCACGCACGTGATTTTGACAATGTAACTCCCTCTACTTTTTTATGATTTTCTTTTTCTGATTTTTAATAGCTTCCTATATTTTTTTTGGCGGAACGAAAAAAACTTTTCTTTGTTGTTCTCTCTGAGTTTTTTTATGATTTAAGTTAGTCGTGTGACGGAAGCCGTACATGAAATTCATGAAAAACTATGAAGTGAGCTTCGGTTTCGGTTTCAGTTTTAATTTGAGGATTATATTTCTTATCGCCGCCCAGCGAGATCTTTCGGAATATTTCAATAAAGTAGAAATTGTTTACAACAAAAATATATAAATGTTTTGCCTTTGTTTAATGCGTGTCAAGTGGTCATAGATTATGCATTTTTATGGTTTATGGGAAGGCGGTGTTTTTCCTTTTAAGGTTTTGTTTTGAGAGTCGTAAAACGGGAAGAAAACCAAGCATGAACTTTAACCCGGAATATTCTTCTCTGTCAATTGCAGTTTTACGATCCAGATTCCCATTTCGATAATTTTTGTTACTCGGAAATGAGTCACTTGTCTGCTTTCGAATGATTCATCTGCAGGTTTCTTTAGCAGATCGATCGATCAATCATTTCACATGCCAAAAAATGAAACTGGAAACATCTCTTCTTGAAGCTTCGCCTTTAGCTTTTGAGTTAATTAATATAAATGAATAATTTAGCATAATTTTGTGGCTGCATATTAAGGGCAACAAGGGGCTGCTTTTGACAATTAAAGTTCGTGCATGTTGAATAATCATTTTTCAAAAATACAATGCATATTAATGATCTTGAACGAGTTTCTTAGGAAATATTGAAACTGTAAATAAATATCTTGGCAAAGAGTTTAACAATAAAGCTCATTAGGGAAAGGATTTCTGGGAAGTGTTGAAGGCTAAAGAATTTTGCTTACTTTTATTCCAACTTTAACTTTATTCTTGCCCTAGAAAATACCTTAAAAATCTGTGATAAATCTAGCTTGACATTAAATTCTTTTTCCAGGAAACAAATAAGTTAAAGAAGTATCTATGAAAAGTATCTTCCAACTCTTTATCTCCAGCAAGTCACAGTAATCTCTCACCCATGTTAAAAGTGACTAATTGAATGCCTAATATTATTCCCCTTTTAAAATTTTCAGACCCCTCGGTTGCTCTACAAAAATCCATTCCCATTTAAGACTCCCGGTTTTTGGTTTTTGGTAATTTGATATTTTTCACTAAATATGTTTCGGTATTGGTATCGCTTTCACCCCTCTTGGAGTGGCTCTCGCTTTTCTGCTTTTTCAGTTCTTTGTATCTTTTTGTCTAATGAAGCGTTTAAACTCCCGCTCGTCGCTGATGATAATTAACACAACTCCAAATTTCCAAAAGCGAACCCAAGCAGGGATCTCATTAACCCTTGGCATTTGTCACACGAACTCCAAGGAATTTTATCCTTTCGCTGAGCAGTTTTCAAGTGGCTGCCAAGTTAAAGTCCCCGCGCCATACAAGTCAATCTACGTGACATCCTTTTTGTCCTCGCTCACTTTTTACTCCTTTTTTTGGCGTTGAAACAGATGTCAAATTGTTGTGCATTTTCTGTATATTTTTGTAGCCTTTTTTTTTCGTTGTTGTTGATTTCCTATTGTATTTGTTTTCTTTGTCTCCCCTTGTGTTTTCGTTTGTTTTGGTTCATTGACTTTGCGCGGTTTCGTATTTCTGTGAAAATACTCCACTGGGCAACCCCTAAAAACTCATCTAGGAGTTACGCCCTCAATCGATTTGTAGGGCAACTTGATATGTTTCGAAAGGAGTCGTTGGAACACATGTGCATCCTAAATTTGGTGATCGAACAAGAGATAGTGCAATCGTTGGGAGTTATGAGTTTGGTTAGTTTGAGGCTCTATATTTATGTACCTCAAAATATCAATTATTTCCTGAAGTTATGGTTGTCACAATGGGAACTTGCAGAGATCATTGGTTTTTTTATTTATGGAATTTATTCTGTGGTTAGTATGCTTCGTAAATTTTTATAACTTGAGGTAGAAAATGGAAGAGAAGTCAAAGAGCCTGAAGAAATATATTTTACAAAGGTTTTTAGCCTTGAATTTAATTTACAAAAATCTAAATAATACCAGAAATAATAGAAAAGTTTAATAGAAAATTCATAACTCAAAAAATATGGATATTTAAAGGAAGCTTCTTATTTTAACAATTAAAATTATTAAATTATATTATCCTCCTCTCTATACCCTATTATCCTTTACCATATTCTCCCTTTCATTCCTTTTCCACACCTTTACGTAAGAAACAAGAGGTAAGCAGACAGCTGAAGACATGCGGAAAGTGCGAAAAATCACTTTTGCGATAAATAATACAACTTCATCAGCGACAAACGACGAACACCCCAAAAAGCTAAGAGGAGGAGATCGGGGAAGGAGGTGCACCCTCTGGCCACCAAAGCGTGAGGCGTGCATAAGTGAAATGTGCACAAGATACAAGCTGCGAGATACAAAGATACATCCGAGACATCCAGCAAGGGAACGGCAAGCGAGCCAGCGAGCAAGCGAAGCAGCCAAAAAGGTAATTAATCATCGTCATGGGGCGTGTGCACGATTCGCTTAACGTGCGCCTTTGGCGGTGGTTCCCCCCACCAAAACCCATCCACCCCCCTCCCCTAGCTCCACCACGAATAAGAGGGGCTGAATGGGGGTCAGAGTTTGGTCTGTGCAGAGTCAGACAAACATATTACTCAAGGCATTTCCATATGGTCTACTTGAGAGCAGTACACGAAAAATAAATTTGTTAGAAACTTAAAAAATACATTACGAATTTTAGAATATTTTATTTTTATTTCTTAATTGTTTCTCTTTATATACAACATTTTTATTTAATAGTTTATGAATAAATTAAAAAGAGTTTGGTAAGAAATCGTTGAATTAAATCTATAATCTTTACAATAATCATATTTTTCAACTTTAAAAATATAATTTAAATAGAAGAAGCTTGAAAATAAATGTAAAAAAATTGTATTTAAATGATTTATAGATTTCTCTGATAGTTAAGATTTTTAAAATAAAAAATAAGTTACAACTTCATCACATTTTCTATCTTTAAAATTATCCCCTATAATTCACTGTGCATCATCTTCTCCAGCTTCGCACCAAAGGGGCAGCGTGTATGAGGGGCGTGGCATGGCGTGGCAATAATCATAACGAGCCAAATTAATGCGTTTCATTCTACATCAAGCAGAATTCCCGTGCAGCTTGTATACATATAGATATGTATTTTTTGCACCCTTCTTCAGTTGACACATTTGCTGATATAGCAAATATATGATGGGGGAAGTATCTTTATGGAAGTATCTTTATACAAAAAAAGTCTAACATATTCTAAGCGTGTGTATGTGATGGCGCCTATTTCTTCTTAATTTGAGAGTTTTTTAAACACAATTTTTAATTGATTGTGTGCCTGATTTCAGCATTTCTGCGAGCCATTTCATTCTGGCCAACGGGGCGTGGAATTCATGCAATAAGTTTAGTTTATGGCTGAGGATTTATTAAGCTAATTGGATGGCTAGGTAATTAGTTGCTTGAGTTGGTTAAATTAGGTGGAAAAGTAAACAAGAAATGTGTATATTAATGGCTTTTTATTCATAATGTAAAATTTAAATAAAGGAGGTTTTAAAATAATCAATTTATGTAGAAAATAACAATGGAAAAAGTTTAACAAAAATAATACTTTTGGTTTTGTGGATCCAAATTCTTAAAGAGTTAAAAAATTATCTGAAATTAATTAGAAAATTTGTCTTTAAATAGTATAAAATACTTCTAAATAGTTATTTGTATATATTCTAATCTTAAACATATAAATTATTAGTAAAATCATAGCTTGTATCTTGTATCTTTTAAATCTTTTTCCCCCCGCTACCTGTGGCCGCCTTTATAAATTCTCTTCTTTCTATGGGGAGGGGGGAGAGGAAAAAAATCCACGTACTTATCAGACAAATGCGAGGGAATTTATTGTAATAAACAAAAAACAGCTGTTGTTGATGCCAAGCTAAGAGAGCAAGAGAACGAATAACTAAAAGATACTGAGAGAGCTGCTATAAAAAAAGAGTGGTTCGGCGAGTAAAAGATACTTTTATAGCATGCCATATGTGGGTGTTGCAAGAAAGAATTTAAGAGAATTTAAATTGTTTCAGTTGAAGTTTAATAAACAAAATAATGGAGTAATGAAATATAAATATTTATATACAATTTAGTGGTTTTAAATATTTATATTTTACTTAAAATTATATAGTTGGGTTGGGGTTTTATTATTAAACAAAATATTGTCAAATAACTGGCGATAACAGTCTAAAAATTTGAAAAAAAAACAAGATTGTGTTAAAAAATTTGAAAAATTCGTTGAAAAATTCGTTAAAAAAATATTCTTCTTATCAAATTTAGTTCTAACAAGAAAGTAAAAATAATAAATAATACCCAAGGAAAATTCCCACACACCAGCCGGCTTTTACCGCCTTTCTCTCTCTAATTTTCTCTCGGAATTTCCCTTTTCTCTCACGCAATCACTCGTGAAGTTCATTTCTCGCATGCGATATTGCTTGAATTTCACGCCTGCTATAAACCGAAGCCAAACGAAGCAAATGTCGATGCCACACGAAGGCGGCACAAGGGTATATTCGATGTCGTCGACTATACGTTTCCCAACTGGTTTAGGTTAAAGACTGATAATTCAGATTCAGTTGGAAAATAAAACTCGTGGCGTGCGGTTGTGCCCCAGACGGTTGAGCTCTTCGCTGAGACATTAATTTACGTAAAAGTGCGCGGAAGAAAACCCTCTAAGGCGACGCTAAGAAAGTGATAATAGTAAAAAATAAAAATTAAAAATAAAAAACAAAACAGAGTATAAAATATAAAAAAAAATACAGTCAAAGAGAAGCTGCTGCTGCCTTAAAAGATTCTCTATTCTCGGCCTTTGAGTGCGTGTGTAATTGCCTTGATTGATAACCGTTGACAGCGACTTTTCTTTTCGGAAAAACGCTCCCTTCCTCTCGCTCTATAAATTCCTCGATTTTATTAAAAAGCCAGAAAGAAGCTGCTGTCCCGGAAAGTGTGACCTAAGTGTGCGTTTCGAATCCTTAAAGTGTAAACGGGAAAGTCGGAGGAAGAGGGGGAAAACTCATCCCCACAAAGTTTTTCACGCTTTGCCAAGCGTGCAAATTTGCGGAATTTTCAATTAAAATTAATCACATCGTTACAAAAGGACGATTGCAGCGAGTGAACACACAAATCAAATCAAGCAATCATAATTAAAAGGATTAATTGAACCTGAAAGCGGGTTTCTTTTGACAGAATTTCAAATAGTTTTTCAAGTGGAGCTGCAACGACATTGCATTTGTTCGTCTTAAAAGGTAAGTGATAGGACATATTAATTAATTAACGAAGAAAAATTGTACATTAATTGAAAGTTTTATTAAAAGAAATTTTTAGAAGGGTTTTGACATTCCATGATTAAGTTTACAGGAATTCATAATGTTGCATTTTAGATGGAAAATATATTTTTTCTGAACCTTGATAGGCCTTGCAAGCTCTTTTTGTGTTTTAAAGAAAATTGTAGGCCTTTTTTTGTGGCTTAATGAGAATAAAATGTATAGTTTATTATAAAAGGAAGTCATAAATATTTATTTCTTTACTTAATTATTCTTTTTCGAAAACATTGAAAATTAAATACCTTGGGAAAGAGTTTAAAAAAGAGTTAAGCTGATTTATTCATATTTATTTATTTAAAAATTTCTATTATTCTAATAAATAAATAATAAAAAGTTCAGGAAGTTATTTATTTTATTTCCTATTAAATAAATAATATTTATTTATGGATTAAATAACAAAAAGTTCCTAGAAATATGAAATATGAATTATCATACTTCATAATCGAATAGTAATTATTTCTATTATGTTTATTATAAAAGTATAATCCCCAAATAATTTCAAAATAAATTAGAATTTCTTTAGGTTAAAATGGGAAACCTCCCAATCCAAAAAACAGAAGTGAGAATTAATTACCTTTAACCTTAAAATAATGCAAATTCCGAGAACCATTGAAAGTGTCAATAGATTGCCACTTTTTAGGTAGGCGACTTCCTGTTTCATACTCCTCCCTTAACTTCCTTAACATTATGGTCAATTTCAAATGGGTCAAAACTGCATTTTCGGACTGCGTTCTATTCTTTTTTAAACAAGAACCCAACCCTCTGAGTGGAAATTAGCATAAATGGACAAAGGTACTTTTCAGTTAACTGCGGTTGGCATCTAATTAATGTGAATGCGTTGGCATTGCATTTGCTGGCTAGAATTTAAATTACAAAAATGAAAGGCGGCAGCTGTGTGTGGAGGCTTCTTTGCCTATTTTCCGATATCTAATTATGCGGCGTGAAAATGCAATGCATGTACAAATATTGACGCGTGACAAGTCTGTTGTGTCTGTTGGCCATGTTGATGTTGTTATTGCGTTGCAGTTGTTAACAGTAATTTCCATAGTTGCCTGGCTCTTTTTTGTTAATGTTTTTTGTTTGCCTTTCGGTGCGTACGTGTGTCTATTTAAAGTGGATCTCAAATCGGACATTATTGAAACAGTTTGAAGTGGCCACCAAAGGCATTTGTTTAAACAAAAACGTAAAGGGGGAGTCTAGTGGAATAATGATAGATGCAGACAAAACATACTTTGTAAATATTGTTTGTAACAAAAAATAACGTGAGAGAGATCAAAGAGGAGGTCAGAATGTATACTAGTAATAAATTAAGAATTATTCTCTATTTATTTATTGTTTTCTTTTACTTGTTTCTTACTATATTTTGTATAAAATTTCATACCTTAAATTCTTAACTTTCCCCTTCCTCTTAAACTGTGTTAAACTCTCTCCTCATTTCCTATTCCGTTTCCAAGACAAGGTCCTGTTCTCACCTTAACCCAAAGCCTGGCACCTGACAAAACTTAAGCCAGGCTAAGAACATGGCTCTCGGTTCCTCGCAGGAGATGTGGGTTAAAATCTAGTTCAAGTGCGTGAAGAGTAATTAGAGGAGGTGACTCTCTGTGTGTGTGTATCCACAAATTGCGTAAGAAACATTCTAAACAAATATTTAGACAAGAAGAAAAATATAAATTAAGAAAACAGCTCTCTCGCTGAGCGAGGAATTCACCTCAAGTGGACACTCGAGTGGAAAGGAGGCTCCTGGGGTTAATTAAAAAACGAAAATCTCTATGTATGCCGAAGGAATTGAAATTGCTTTTTAATATTTTCAACAGATTTCCACTTAGAGATTAGCCTGGGGCTGGAGATGAAGATGAGGATGGGGAGATGCACCTACGCACATCTGAGTGACAGGGAAAGGAACCCTCTTTATCTCTTGTCTATATATTTAGCTTCGTTCTGGTGCAATGTTTGTCTAAGTGTCTTGGATCTCCGCCACAGCTGACACAACTTATATGGGGTATATATATATATATATATATACTATATAGAAACCCGACTCACTTGACTAGCAGGAGAAGAATAAAGAGTGTGAATGAGATGTGAACTGCATTAGTAAGTCGAGCCAAGTCGCGTTGAGTAAGTACTTTGCCCCGCACGCTGCACTTCCGTTTTGAGAAACCCCCGAAAGTGTCACGGAGTTGGGTTAAATTGTGTCACAGAGGTGTTAAGGTTTAATTCCCGGAAATACTAAATAAACAGCTGCCTTTTTGGTAGCTGGCGAGGTGAAAATATACAAATAGTAAAGGTTAGCAGAGGAACAGGATCAGGGTTTTCAGTTGAGTTTATTGTTTTTATTTTTAATTCTTATTAAAAAAATGTTTATGCTGACTTGAAAAAGAATTTGTTGTAGTAAAATTAGAGAGAGAAATATAAAAAAATTGAGGTAGCCTCGTTTGAGGGTTTTATTCATTTCTTTTAATTATTTTCCTAGTTTTCTTTTGACAGTTTGTTTAGAAATAAATATTTCATCAAAAGTAAATTGTTTACTATACAATTTTAATGTTTTTTAATTTTTTAAATGTTAAACAAGATGTAAATCAAAGTTTTACCAAACCTTTATTATTATTATTTATTATTTTCCCACAACTCTATCCAAAGTTGATTTTTTATTTCTTCTCGAAGAGTAACTCGATCTCGAAAGCCTGGCCTGGCCTTGGTTGTCTTTGCCTTGCCTTTAATCCTAATGTTAAAAATGACCCAAGTTTCAGTTTTTTATACCCTCCATTTGTATTATTTTCAGTTGCTTGCATTTTATTTGTTATCTCACTTGCAACTATCTGCCTGGCCGCCGGCCATTAGACCGAAGCCGCACCCAGTCCGAAAAATATAAAAAACTATTTGAATGAGAGAAGTCCGTTTGTGATGTGAATAATTCCACCACATTACACACTTGCAGTGCTCCTCCCCTGCAGTTTCCACCCGGATTTTCCTCGCTTTTCAGCTGCATTTGTGGTGCACATTTTGCCTAGTCAAGTGGTTGGATTTCGGTGGTTGCGAACCGTCGGTTTCGGCGGTTTCGTTTGCCGCTCGTTTATTTGGGAAAGTTGATTTGTTTTGAACTGATTATGGGCATGTTCGGTGCGGTGCAGTGCGGTTTCGCTTTGAGCTCCGCCTGGGTTCCGGATAATAGTTTTAAATAAGTTAAAGTTGCCATTTAATTGGCCAAAGCACCGCAGAGGATCTGTGAGATATATATTAATGTATCTGCAGCCCGCAATCTGTGTGACAAGAGACGTGACTTATCGGGAAAACACACAAGGGGCAGAAGTATCCCCATCATCATCCTCATCGTCGTCGTCGTCAGTCTGTGCTGGTCATTAAAAGCTAAACAAATTTCATCGCATTCTACTCGTGCTGGGAAAATGCTGTGAGATGCCGTCAGTTTTCCTTCTCCGCTTGTTGCCCAACAATCTCACAGATGCCTACACCTGTCGCCTGACTAATTTATATCTTGTAGATAAAGCATCGCATGACATGTGGTCCACACACACACACACTCGGAGTTATGGCCAGAGTTGACCAATATGAAATCATTAAACATCGGGGGCTCTGAAGAAAAGATGACGACAGGCAAACAAATTTGTTTTCAGTCTCAGTAATTTGCATAATTGAGTCGGAGTTGGGGAATGGGGCATTTGTATTGGGTTTCAGATCCCCCAAAAATATCTGATAAACCATAAAGTGCTCAGCCCTGGCAAGGTTGCTGACATTTTCCCTGTAACTCGGACACACACACACACACATCTTTTTTGAGTGATTGAGTTATGGTCCTAAAGATTGTTCAGAAGAGATTTTCTGAGGCATTTAAGTTTTGAATTTTTGATGTCAATATGCGTGGCTGGAAATAAACAAGGGAGTTGGTATTAGTTTTCAAGGTAGGTGGAATTATTGCCCAGGTAAAGTCAGATGGCAGTGGATAAAGTTGAGGTAATAAACAAGTAAATGTACGAGGAGATCTTGAAGGTGAAATAAAAAGAGGAAAGAGTTTAATAAAATTGATAAAGAATTGAATATATTGCTTGGGTGTCTACTTTGGATAGTTAAGCATTGAATTTTTTATAAGAACTACACTTCGTTTATTAATTTAAGATCCTTTTCTATTTATTTTCCTTGTTTATATTTCAATAACTATAAATTCCCCCTGATTAGCACTTCCCTTTCTAACTTATCTATTTATTTTACACTTTATTTTCAATACCACATTAAATTTTAGTACTTCCCTTACACCTTTAACTCTCGATAAACCTTCTAGGAATCCCTTACCCACTCATTCTCAATCAATCACTTTGATATATGCCTTTATCTTTTATCTGCTTCCTTATCGATCCCAGAAATACTAACTGAAAACCTTTCATCAATGTTAACTACTTTTTTTTACGATATAATTTCTGAGTAATCAGAAACCGAGCATTCGGCCCATTCGCATCCATCAGCCCACAAAGATTACACAATTTGCATACCACTCACGTTCCCTCTGTGGAGGAATGAGGAGTGTCTCAGGATCTCTCCTTCGGTGTTTGGCTACTGAAGACTAAGTGGAAACCGAGGCAGAAACCCAACTCGAAACCGAAACCAAATAGAAAACTGCGTTAAATTATGATAAAGCCCGGTCTCTGCCCATTCTCTCCTCGGTTATTTCCTCGTTTTATATCTTTTTTAGCTGCCTTTTTCTTCAGTTTTCTTGCCTCGACCGCAAAATGAACTGACCAAATGGCCCAGACAGACGGAGCAGGAGGAGGGGCGTCTGCGGAGGAGCTGGAAATACATTTTGCTAAATGCAGTTTGGCTGCAGATTAGTGCGAGTTGATTATTTACTTTGGCCTCAAATTGTGCAATGCAAATAAACGGAGCCGCAGCATTATTATGTTAATGGCAAGCGAAATGCAGTTGCAGTTTGCAGTTTCTGCCCCAGCCATGCGGGTCGTAAATTCAACTGCAACTTTAACAGCAACTTCAACTCCATCTCCCAGCTCTGACTGAAAATTTCCAGACAAAAAACCAAAGCCAGAGAAAAGGCAAATGCATGTTGATTATTTTTATTGCAATTGACAAAACCTCGAGGCGAATAATGCCAATGCTAAAGTCTGCCAGCGGTTAATTCTTTTGTAATTGAACAGCAGCTGCCGTTGGCTTTTCCGGCTTTAATTTCTTTTTTGTTTTTTGCCAGCAGCAGGAACATGAAAGTTATCAAAGAAAAGTAAGCCAAGTGAATGTCATAGAAACCATTTGATTTGTGGGAATTTTTGGGGATTAAAAAAGGTTAATAAAAGCCATTCATGAAATATAAAATATTGTGTGAAGGGTAAATAAGTTTGAGTTATTTGTTTTTAATTTTGTAGGGAATTATATTGTGGAAAATTAAACTGAAATGAAATAGAGAAATTGTGGTCATAGGAATGTTCTCCAAGCAAGTTCTTTATTAACTCTTTTGAGGGGAAAAGCCATCTTCAAACTGTATGCTATTATATAATTATTTGTATACATTTTTTATTTTATATATTCACTACTTTAAGCTTATAAATCATTTCAATACAAACCTCACCCTCTAATCATTCCAAAACCCTCCTTTTAAAAACCCATTATCATTATAATAAACCCACCTTTTGAGCTTCCTTTAACCTGTATCTCTTTCAATATTTTTCGCACATAAATCTTCTGCTTTTTTAACAAAAAAAACTTAAACACATCGTGGGTGATCTTCCCTTTTATTCGAGCCAACACAAAAGCGCATTCCATGATTGATTATCTTCCTATAATTCATTAATTTGACACCCACGCTCACTCGAAAAAAATATATATCTAACCGAAAATAGATGAGTTTCGGCTGAATATTTTAATAATCAATAAATTATTTCAATCGTTTTGCGCAAAGAATACAACAAAAAAAAAAACTGTCAGCGATAGAGAGGGGTATACCCCGTCGAAAGAGAGGGGGCGAGCGTTGCATGATGATGCGCCCGCATAAAGTGGCAACAGAGAAAGAGATAGCATGATTTCTGCTGAGTCAAGATAACGCACACACACACACACAGAGAGAGAGGGAAGGATAGAAAGGGATTGGCAATGGTCCCCGGGAAGGTTTATCTTGTCCAGGCAATCGCGTTCGATTATTAACCCTCATAAATAAAGGCCTCGCACTGATGGCGACACAGTAGCCGCCTTGCTTAACCCCCGCGGCCATCCTTAACCCCTCGCCAAGGGCCTTAACCCTCAGTTGCGGCTCAGACTCCTCATTTTCATTAGCATGTGCGTGTGCACCTCAGTCAGTCTTACACTTGAAGAAAGCTAATGACTTATTAACTAATATAAACTGAATTTTAAAATTAAAACTATATTTATTTTATAGGGAAAACTAATTTATTTCAATAAGAAATTGCTAAAGATTTTAAATAAGGAAAAATATAAATCCTTATTTTCGTCCTTGTAAATTTTATAAAATTCTGTAGCCTTCAAAGGAATATTTGTTGGAATAATATTTGATCTTTCAAAGACTCCAAATTATTTTAAAGGCTTCAAAAAATAAGCAGCAGCATTAATAAGAATTAATTTGGAATTCTTTAAAGCTTTTTTTTTCAATTTTAATCTAACCAATTTTAAATCGTCTTAAATTTTTCTTAAATACATTTTCTGTTTTAGCCAAAATCGAACCCCTGCATTTTCTTGGTGCACTTCTTGCTCTTCTAATAAATGTTTTTCAATTTTCATTGTGGTTAGTAATAATTTTTTTCTATTTGTTGCTCATCATGCCAGTGCATTGTTGTTGTCTGCGGCTTTTCGTTGAAAAATAAAGGAAAAGTAGCGTCGGAAAAAGGAGAGAAAATGCTTTATCATCCACTGACTGATGCCAGGGGGCTGGGGGTTCGTTTGGCTTTGTTAGCTTATTGAGCCATAACTGCAACTTTGTTTGTTCTTTGGCTCGTTACAATATCTTCTTCTTTTTCTGCGGTTTCCCTCATTTTTCCCTGAACATTTTTATTTTTTTGCTGATTAATCATGCTTTTTTTTACGTTTTTTGGGTTATCTTGGCAGCTGTTCCTCGGCGGCAGCGGTGAAAGTGGCTCGAGCTTCAATTTTTTCTTCTATTTTGATAACTTAATTAAAAAAGGAAATTAATTGAAAATAATTTAAGGTGGTGAACTTGATTAAATGATTGTTCAGTGAACTTTAAGATTTCTACTTTTATTTTTCATCAAGTTATCTTTTATTTTAGGAAATACAAATGGAAAATATTTGACTTTAAAAAGAAATCAATTAATTTAAAAGATTTTTACTTTACCTGCATATTTTTTGTACTATGCTCTCCCCTATGCCCTTCGATGTTTTATCAATATTAGACAAATCATCCTCATCTGGCTGTCCTTTTTCCGATCATATCCCTGCTTTTAACCCCAAAAAAAAGAGACCAAAGCCAATTGGCAAGTCATCATTTTTCACGGCCTGCCAAAGGCGCCCGCTTATCCTGTCAGAAAATGTTTTTTATTCCTTTAAAAAAAGGCAGAGGTGACCAGGCTAATGCCATGTCCTACCATTATAATTTCCAACATTTTATATTTTGTGCCTTCTCACCGAAACGGAAACCAGAAATGTTATAAATCATTCGCCGGGGCATATTTTTAATAGAGTTGTTACTTTGAGTTCTTTTTTTATCGCCCTGTTTTTGAGGTTGATTTTTTCTTGTTGGCCTTAATTAAAATCCCAGTTGGCTAGTTGGCGAATTTGAAAAGGGTAACAACATCGCCTTTGTAATCTTTTAATTAGCAAACATAAATATTTTCCCTCCGTTTCCCTACTAAACTCGTTATCTTGTTTCCCTTTTTTTGCAGGTGAGTGAACTTTCCGAGGGATAACAAGCCGGCAAAATGTGATTCGAGTAAGAAAACTTTATAAGCCAAGCGTACGAAAATGGAGGAAAATTCGTTCATTGAGCAGAGTCAAATCAACTGAAAATCTTTTCACACCCAAAGATACAATGGAAAGCTAAGAGAGGGAGGGAGGATGATGCTGAATGGCGGGATAGGGATTTCCTTTTTCCTTTCACTTTCTCCGCCGGGCAAACAAAGCGGTTTTCTGGGTGTGTGTTTTGAGTGACAAAACCGCAACAGACATTGACTTTTCACTGGTTTTCCTCCTGTGAAAACTTTAAAGAACCAAAGAGCCAAGAACATTGTCATCATCATCATCATCAGAGGCATCAGGCAGCCCAACATTTCCTTCCGCTTGTTAGAGGCTTTCTTTTTTTTGGGGGGATTTTGGGGGTGGAGGTTGAAGTTCCTTTTCTTTTCTTTCTCAGCTTTTTTTTCACATTTGACGCCTTAGAATGGGGGAGGGATTAAGGGAGAAAGGGTGGCTTTTTCGAGAGTCTACTGTAACCGCCGCTTGGCATATGGTTTAGTTGGTTTTGGCTTCTGGAAGCTCCATGTGATTGATGGTTCTTCCCCCTTTTTTTTTGGTTGGCCATCTGCACCTGTTGTCACTACCCGTAAACTGGAAAAGTTGCTGAAAAGTCAAGTCAAAGTCTGAGCCAAAGAGAGTTGCAGATACAGGCCGAGGAGCTCTATAAAAATGGAATAGCCCTAGGGGGAAATATCCCTTGCCATGTTTATTATTGCCTTTTCCTGTTGGGATTATTTTCCCGAAGAAAAAAGAGACCCTAAGGAAATGGGGATTAGAAGTCCAATCAGAGTTTGATATATTTTTTAAAGGTATTAAGAATGATAGCTTTTATAAGGATTTTTGAAGGGAAAATATTATTGAGAGGTTATGAGGATTGGAAAATATAGTTTTTATAAGGAATAGTATTGATTTTTCTATTTTAATATTAGGAACTTTAAAAGAATTATAGTAAATTCTGGGGAAAACTTCTTATATTAAATTTAACTTTTTGTATTTACAAATTTTTGTTAATTTTTATAAATAGGTTGACATATCCTCAATTTATTTTATAAAAGCTCTTTCAGGTTATAAAATGTTTTCTGTAGTTTTATATTTTATAACCTGAAACCCCTCAGAACCCAAACCAAGGTAGCTCCTATGCATTTAGCTTTACTTTCCCTCATCTTACCCCCATTTTTCTGGGCTTTTCCACTCTTTCCCGACATGGAAAACATCTCTAAACCTCTAAGCAAGTTGCGTCTCGGTGCCCAGCTTCCGGGACTTGTACGTCAATGTCAAACTTTGACAGATGCCAGCCGGCAAAGGAAAAGGAGCGAAAGGAGGCGAGAAAAAAAAACCAAAGCATGGATTTACTTTTATTTTATTACTGTCATTGTTGCTCACTCGCTGGGAGCTGCATGTGGGTGTGGGTGGGTGGTGTACCATGGCCGTTATGTGGGTCCCCTTCATGGTCGTCGTTATCCCTTTGGCTCCTTTATCATCCATCTGTGTTCGCCGTACTCGGTTCTCACTGCAGCTTCCTCTCTTGCCTTTGTTATCTGCTGTTTAGTCAGGCGAGCGACGGCATCGAAGGAGGAAAATGGGTGAAAGTCTTACGTCCTGCTGGCAGCTTTTTTGGCAAGTCGTAAATTAAAAATGGCTTAATATGTAAATCCTGGCAGCTGCCTTCTGTCTCTGTCCAAGAGAGGTCGTCATCGTCGTCGTAGTCTCCCTCTTTGGCTCGGATTAGTTTTGTGGATATTTCGGCTTACGCCTTGTCCCTGTCTTCGCATCTACTATATCTCTGCATCTCGACTTTTTCTTGGGACATGCTGCTGCATTCTGGGGTTAATGCTGCTTCAACCCCCCCTGACTCACACACACATGATTATTTGGCTTTTGTTTTCCTTGGCTGTTGCGACACTGATATGCTTGTGTTGTGATTAGTCAACAACATAGAAAGTCTGTGCATTTCCTTTCAGATCCTGGCTGTCCTTGCTGTGTTTTGAAGACCTGCCTGAGCAGGAAATTTAATTTAATTTCGAAAAGAACGATTTAATTTAATTTTATGCTAAAGCTTTAAGTTTTTTTTTTAAATTATAAAAATTTCTGTATGCTGAAATTGCTTTTTTTATTTTGGGGAATATATTTTTTATTACTAGCTCTTTTCTCATTAAATTAATCAAGTTTCTCCGTTAACAGTTCAAGGTTCTTAGCCTTATCTATGTGTCACATAATCCCCGCCCCTTGGCTGCCCTTTCATTACCCTATAAATTTGCATTAATGGCCACTCTGCCATCATTCCAATTTACCAAAATGGATTGCCATTAATTTATTCCCTTTGCAAATTGCAGTGTCATTTAATTTCACTTCTTTTTCTCTTCCATACAGATATATACTATATATTTTTCTTTTTTTCCCTCCAATTTGCATTAACATCTATGTGCAGTTGTGTGCGTTTGCGTGTCGTAATGCATTTTAGTAATTATTTTAGCCGCTTTTCACTTTTGTTGAGCTCCCCGCCCCCGCCCAGTGACAGTCATTAACATTTGTACAAATTTTCTTTGCCAACTTGGCCATAATTTAATTGCCTTTATGACTTTACTAGATGGAAATTAATGATTATAATTTATCAAATTAATATTTATTACTTTTTTTTGCGGTATGGAAAAGGAAAGGCTTTTCATTCTAGATAGCCATTGTTGATGAGATTGCATACTTTATTGTGGGTTTTTTATTTCGATTAATTGTTTGGTAATTGTGCTAGTTAATTATATAATGGCAGTGCCACTATTTACACAACTTAATTTGGTTGCTAAATTAATTATAGATGTATTATGAAAAGCTTGGAAGGGAAAGTTCTTTACAAAAGGAATTATAAATCAGACTACTTTTAGAGAAATGTACTTATGGGTGCCAAAGAGATGGAAATTAACTCTCTCTTTGAGAAGAACTCATAGCCATCTTCGACGCACTGATGGTACCGACAGATTACTAACAATTTTAAGACATTTTCAAAGGCATAGATACCTTTATTTGTGTTAGATATTTCTTTATTCTAAGCTTTTAGGCAACTCCTTTGGCCAATCTCTCAACAAAAAATGTCACCAAGTACATGCATAACTGTCTTTCAATCAACTAAATTTCCAAACACCAGCCATCAGTCGACGTCCACTAAACGAACCCCTAACCCCAACCCCTGGAAAACCCCACTCCCCATAGAAACACCCCCCGTCTCTCTTGATGTGTCCGCCCTTCATCTTTGTGTGAGCCATCGCATCCGTTGCTTTTATTTTTCAAATCAACATAATGGACACTTTGCCCGACGGCAGCATCACTCCCCCCCAACACCCCCTTATCACACCCCCTCCAGCCATGTCCATGCATATATAAAAAAAAAACAACAAGAATTACAAAAGGCAACTTCAGTTTTTGGGCTTTGACAGCTGACACAGAATGCAGAAAGCGAGCGACGCATTTTCTAGTGGGTGGGCCTGGACCCCATCCCTTCCCCCCAAACCAGCCACCACTCCGCTGCTGTCCTCGCCCTCCAGGGGTGGATCAAGGCCTCCTCTACCATAACCTCCCCTTTTCTGCCCAGTCAGTTCTTAAGCCGAAACCTACCGCAGATGCAAATTTCTACGCTTTGTCCTTTTCTATTAATGCACTGGAGAAAAAATTTAAAGGACAGATTTTGCAGAAGGAGCAGAAGAATTCAAGCATTAAGTTATACAATTAAGCTTTGACTTTAAATTGGACTAAAAATGATCAAAAATGCCTTTAAAAAATTCCCAAAAAATGTTACTATTAGTAGAAGACTATATATTATTTTACCAAAATTTTTCTCACTGCTTTCCTGTCTCTCTGTCACTCATTAAACATTTTGCTAACTGCAACAAGCGAGTGTTGTTGCCGCTGTTCGGGCTGGTTGTCATGGCAAGTGTCACAACAGTCGCCTGCATTTTGTTGATTTTACGAGCATGTGACAGGCTGAGATTCTGCGAATGCATCAACCCTGAACCGGGGAAATTGTGGGGGAGCGGGAGTCAACGGAAGCGGGCAAAACAAATGTAAGTCTTGTGATTAGTAACGGATTCCGCAAAAAGGGGGATCCCCCGAGCACTCAGACCTGGGACCCACTCTCTCAAGGCCTTTGAACCGCTGAACCCCTGATCCATCAAGTTGACAAGAACATATCTGCCCACATATGAGTAATTTCTACCCATTCCCAAGTATTTCCCACTTCAAATTCTTTGATGAAGTCTGTCTGTCTGTCTGTCTGACTTTTGTTTTTGCCCATTGCCTTGACTTAGACCCTCAGACTGCTAGCCATTTTCATTTATTTTGCCCGCAACTTTGATTTCTTCTTGGAGTAGCACCCATGGACTTCTTGAATTAATTTTAATTAAATTCTTGGGAACGGAAGGGAGAAGAATATTTTATAATTAAATAAATTTAAGGCTTTAAAGTGTATTTAAAAGTTATTAAAAAGTTAAAATGCATACATAGGAAATTAATAGCAAAAGTTATCATCACAAAAAGTAAACAGAACTAAAAGCTTATAATATTGTGAAGACTATTCCATTCATAAGCCTCTCTTCTTAAATTTTTATTTGTTATTTGCACTTTTCCCCTACATTACCACTTCTCTTCTGATGTTTGTGCAAGTAAATAAAGATAGATTTCACACGAATTATTATCTCTGCACTTTGCATTCAGGGAAAGATAGAGAAAGAGTTTGAGATTTCAGGCTATTTTTAAATGAGCCGCTTCTGTTTCACTGAGTAAACACAGCTGGAATTATTATTGTTTTTGCTTTTATTTGTTTTTATATATTCGTTTGGTTCCCAGCTGAGTTTTGTTTTGCTTTTATCTAAATGCACTTCTCTTACTCTTTCACACCGCCTGGAGTTCCCTTTGGCCTGCTGCTCTTATCTCTGAATCTGGTTGATGTTATTGCTTTGTGAATGCCCGCACACATTGATGCACTGAGAAAATAGTTATGAAAAAAAGTGTTAATTAAATTTTTTATAATAAATAAATCTAGACAAAGTTAAAGACAAACTAAAAATTATACTTGAAAATATAATTATAAGAATTAAACCTTTAAGTGTATTAAAACTATCCTATTCATTTCTCTCTCTGTATGTGCAGTAGCAGTCTAGCTTTCTCCCTCACTCCTTTTGTTTGTCGTTGTAGTTGTTAATTGCTTGCCGCTACTTTCTTTGCACTCCATCACCCTCTCGCTCTCTCCAGACTCCCTTTCTCCCCCCGCCCTCGCGGTTAATCACTGCACACATCAATGCGTTGTAGTTGTAGTTGTTGGCTTTTGCTTAATGGGTTTTTATTTGTTTATGCATGTGTGTTTGCAAGAAGATGAGGGAAGCCCCCTGCTGACCGCTCTGCTTCTTGTCCCAGACATTCTATACCTTCTGGCTCTTCTCTTGCCATTTCCCCCGTTTTTTTTTCTTGGACTCCTGGGAATTTTTACAAATGTTTTCAATGACAAGTGCTCTTAGCCAAAAAGTGGGGGGGAGGGGAGGGGAGGTGGGCTTTCTGTGGGTGGCTAGAATTTCGAAATTGTTTATACTTAAAGGGGCGTGACAGCGGAATTTTAGCTGCTCAATTTTTGGCCTCCCAACTTTTAAGTTATTAATTATTTGTTTGTTTGGCTTTTTGAAGTTTTCTAGAATTTGGAATGGGCAAACTAGAGGGTGAAATATGATTAATTATTTTTTTGTGGGTTGTTCTACTTCTGAAAATAATTCTAGCTTTTAAAATAAATTTCTTAAGTGATAACTGACTAATAAAATTTAATTTCTGCTTTCAGGTGAATACAAGAAGTCTTTAAATAATTTTTACTAATTGCTAGCTAAGGATTTTGTAAGTTAAATGATAAAATCTATTAATTACCAACTGATTGATAGTTCCCAAGCCTTCACTTTCTTTTTATAAATACATATAACATGTACCCCTCGACTTAATAACAAACCATCAATCAAAGTCAAATTTTGAAATCAATTAAATATTTATTATCAACAAAAAAAATCTTTACATGAAATCCGGAAATAAATAGAAGAATTTCCCATTGCAATTTGCTACCCAAAAACACGCATTAAATACATCTGTATACAATTCCAAAACTTAATTAACATTGAAGTCGGTTCGCTGGGGGGGAGAGGGAAATGTCATTTCATTTCATAATTTCGATTTTTGACATTTGCCAAGGGGGGTGCCGATGCAGTTTTTGCGGGCTGTGACTAATTAACACATTTATAGAGTGACAAACATGACGCACAGACACATAGCCCTCATATTATACGATCCGTTTGTGTTTGGTAGGGAAAACCCACTCAGCTGACCCCGGACATTGACTTTTATCGCTGGAAGGGAGTTTGTAATTATGCACAAACCGAAAGGGACAACTGTTGACATTTTCAATTGTCCTCATTTATGGTCGACCCCGAAAAATGTTTGCTAATTAAGCAATCAAATAGTTGGTGGCTTTGCCTATGAAATCTATCGAAAAGGGAAAGTGGTTTGCTTAAAAAAAAAAAGTAAAAACTCTACTTAAGGGACAAGACCCAATTTAAGACCATAAAATCCAGAAAAAGCTGGCAAAAACTCCCCCAAAAAGATGCATTTATCTGTAGTAACGAAGGAAAAACTGTAAAGTCCCACAGAGAAGAGGACAAGAGGCTGTCGGACGGGCGCCCAGCGAGAGACGTGTGCCGCCAAAGCTTTTATAGCTGTCGCCCCGTTCACACAATGCGGTGCGGCCCAAAAAACAAATATAAATCAATCCCGGGCCAGAGGATCCCCCGCCGTAGAGTTCCAGCCATATTACCAGAGACAAAAGACTCCGCCGGATAAAGAAATTGGGGGGAGATAGTAGACACCAGAGATGCCCTCGGTTTTTGTTTATTTATTCATTGATTTTAATACACTGCCGCGGACAGGGGGGAAGGAGGAGGGAGTGAAAAAGTTCTTGTAAATGGAAATGCATTTTCGATAAACCATTGGAAATTGATTTTTCCCCAACGCCGCCATCACAACACCTTTTCGGTGTTTTCCCCCCGAATTTTCCAACTAATTGTGCGTGTGTGTGACGTTGGGTGGCATTTTCTTGTTCCCTTTTTTAGGGAAGCTGCTGCTTTGTTTAGGATTTTCATTGATTTCCAGCTGTTCTGCCTCCCCGCTGCTGCTTGTTGAAAATTAATTTCCCCCCTTAAAACGGTTTTTCATTGTAATTTTAATATGCATTTTTCTGCGGTTGCCCAGCTGCTGAAACTGCTGCATTGTTGCTGTTCTGGTTTTATGGCTATTTTTATGTTTTAATATTTATGGTTTTTAATGTTCCATATTTAGTGGTTTCATTTGACTGCCGCTTCATGCACGATTCTCCTATTTCCTATACGGTTTCTCTTGTTTTTTATTGGCTTGTTCTGCCCGCGGAAATTGATCGTTAAAAAACCTACACTGACTGGGCCCTAAAAAAGAAAAACAAGGAAATTCACACGCTGTGGGATGAATTATATGGATTATGGTTAGTGGTAATTAATATGTTTTTACACAAAATGAGATTTAATATAAGGGAAGGGATATAATATATTTAGAGAGTTTTTCGTACCATTTATCCTGGTTGCTTTCCTCAAACTTACACAATATTATTTCCCATTTTTCCTGTTCTAGCTGATCCCCTCTTCCTTGGCTGCCTGCACTTAGCCAACTCGAGTGTAAACAATAGAAATAGCAAGCTGAGGAAAATGTAGAAAGGCTGGCCATAAAAGCAAGTGCAACACTTGATCAGCTTAAATCAAACAAAATGAGGAATAACATTTTCACTCACACATTTCCACCACTCACTCACTCACTCATTCACTCGCTAACAAGTCAAGTCAACTCGTCACTCTGGGTGGTTGGGAAATGTGGAAAAGTGGGCGGGGCTGCGGTCGTTGAACGTCCAAGTCCCTCTACCAACTGTTATATATATTTTTCAAACATTATAGCACTTTACACTTTTCACACGCTAAAATAATATTTTTGCAGGCTGCAAGGAAGCGGCGGGGTACATAGACTTTCAGTAGGAAGTGTTTACTTTACTCCATTTGGCCGAAAGCCCCTTCCCCCCGTCATCGTCTGTGCAAACAGCAGAAAACCGTAAAGGGAAACAAAAGCCCAGGGAGCAGCGCCAAATGTCAAGTAGCCGTCAATTGGACAGGGCGACATAAGCAAAAGAAGAGGCTGAAGCTGAGATATAGTATATAGAGGGGAAATCGAGGGAAAAGGCGCTGAAAAGCTGAAAAGCATAGCTGGCCAAACAGCAAGTGAGTTGCGACAGTTTTGTTAACCACAATTGGGCAGGCACGAGATCTCGAAGAAGAGCTACAAAGTTTGGAAACTGGGAATAATTTTTAAGAGATTATTAATAGAAATTATTAAGCTAAATTTTAAAATAAATAAGATAAATATGGTATTAATTTTCATATTTACTAACAGAGGGCTAATTTCATCTTTATGCTAAATTTTTTTAGATACTTTAAACTGCATATAAAGCTGCATTTTTGAGATACTTTAAAAAAATAACCATAATATTTAAAGCATTATAATTATGATTTATTTGAACTATAGTAACTTTTCATTTCCGGTTTAACTTCTAAGCAATTCCTGCTGCTGATTTTCTTGCAGTGCCTTAAGAGTGTTTGCATTGGTATCCTGCTAGCCTCCTTGTCTTGGTCTTCGTCGTTTTCCACTTCGTCTTCGTTTGCTTCGTTTTCTTTTTCGTTTTTCCTTTCTTTTTTTTGGGGGGGCTTTTGGGCAAACACTTTTACCGTTGACTTTGCTGCCCTTCTGCTGGCTTGTAGTTGTTTTTCCTTGCTTTTCCTTTGAGAGGCAGGCGGGAAAACCGCTTAGCATGTTTACCGTTATGTACGGTCGGCACTTGAATTCGCCGCGCGTTGCATTAGTTCGCCGCATCCGCTTTTCACTCAGGTGAGCGCGCGGCGGGGGAAATGCAAGGAAATGGCAGGAAATAGGAAGCGAAAGAAAAAAGGGTTAGAGGGGGGGGGGGAGTTGTTAGCAGCGTAGAGTGTAGTTGGGAAACTCTGCCGCCGCCGTCGCTAATGTTTGCTTTGCTCTGTTTAACCCATAAACGTGCTTTAAGCCCGTTCTCCTGCTGCGGATGCCTGGGTGTAAGTTGGGCTTTGGCAAACATTTTGTGCCGCGTCAAACGAGTCACGCACACACGCGAAATGGAGCAGCTCTGCCGGCTGGAGGGTTTTCCAAGTGCTAGCCCGGCTTTTGGGCCTTTATTGTGACTGTACTTGGAGGCAACAAAAAAAACTGAGTAATAGTAGTTCAAATTTGTAAGTTTAACGTGTTTTTCTGACAAGCTAATTAGTTGCCAATCTTGACGAAATCTTAAACAATTAATTAAAGGAAATTGTAAGGACGGAACACGAAAGGTAGTCTGGATCTTGGTTCTTGGGGTGTTACATTCTGAAATACTTTCTCATTTAATTTAGTTTTTACTATAATTTCTTAGAGATTTTATATCCTAGCAGTTTCTTCCTCCAATTGAGTCTTATAGGCTTACAAAGTACTTTCTCTTCCTGTATCTTATCCCTTCAGCTAATTACTCGTTTATCTACTCAAATCTCTACCAATTAATTGACTTGAACATGCCCCATGTCATCATTTCCCCCAGATAATCCCAAAGAAAAGAACTTGATCTTGGCTAGAAGTAAAATTTAATTAATAAAACAAAAAAAGAGAGGAAACAGGCAAGAAACAATTGAGGAAAATGAAGAAAAAGGCGGGAGACACGGCAGAGACGACATCTTCTAAGCCAAAGGGACGTGTTGATGTCCATTTAAGTTAATACTGATTAATGCTGACAAATTAACTATGAAATTAATCAATGTCCGAGTATGTAGAGCAAGTTGAACAACAACAGAGAGCTCGGAAAGTCAAAAAAGAGGCTAGGCTGGGCCTCTGAAGTTGATAACATCGTTTGGGGACTCTGCTTTTGGAACACAGAACGAGGAGGGGAGGTCAGAACTTGTGTTGTTTGTCACTTGTGACGATTTATCAATGCCAGCATAAATAAAGAGACGCTCGGGCATTTCATCAAAGTGTCAGGCAGATTATCAACTCGGAGAAAGAGACAGCCTCTCGACTTGACTTGATATATATATTTATACTATATACTTGTAAGTGAGACAGTGGCTAGGCATTGTGCGTGTTTGCAGTCCATCAAACAACATGTGATAATTCCAGGTTCATCAGCATTATAATCAACATAAAAAGTCAACTTTACTTATTTATATATATATATAGAGAAAGAGAAGATAGTGAGAGACACAGAGACACAGAGGCAGAGACACCATTTACCCTGCAAAAGTGAGCATAAAAGTTCCCATCATCAAACCATTCCCATTTCCATCTCAAGAGGATGCTGCCTCTGCCCGCTGATGATGATGATTGAGCAATGGCACGCAACGACTTTATCTTTATCTGCCAGTTTTTCCTTTCCTTTTATTTTATTTTCTTTTTTTTGGTAACCGAAATTGCATAATTTATTGCGTGTGACAAATCGTAAAGGCAGGTCTCGGTCCGGTTTTGCATAACTAATTAAGTTTGGTCGGAGGTTGGACATGCCAGGTGTCACAGGGATTAATTTAGTCATCTCCTTGTAATTTGGTATCCTTTTTTAAGGGTTTAAACAATTCAATTGGTAAGCAGGAAAATATTAAAGAGATCTCTGGCTGAGATTAAAGTTTAATGTTGGGATTTGGTTTTATTTTGGAAGAGATTAAAGCAAAGACTTGGATACTCTAAAATAGGAAAGGGAAATGTTTCATAAAAAATGTATTTATGCAGCTTTTTTCAGAACTGATAACAAATAAATAATAGAACATCTCAAAGATACTCTAAAAACCCTTTAAACCCTTTTAAAATTATAGAATCTTAGACACATTTTCACTGTTAAGTTTCTTTACTCAATAAAACCCAATAAATAAAATGAATAATGGCTTTGTTAAGCCTAAAGGAAGGTCAACACTTTAGCCCAGATTTAAACCTGATTCTCCCTTCTTTTTCACCTGTTCTCTAGCTTCATCTCTTATTCATAATAAAGACATTAGGGCCTGCACAAAAATAAAGGTCCACTCAGCAATCTAAATGAGAATGCGTCAGCGGGTAATTGGAAAGCTCAAAGCATAAATTATAGGCTAAAATGCACCGATATGCAAACAAAAAAAGAACCCATAAATTCGTGTCCACTTAGGAGATGTCACAACACCAACCACCGCCACCACCAAGCACGGATCGAGGCGGCGATTGTTAATTGTGACCATTGGATGAACAAATTTATGGTAGCATCGGCAGCGGGAATAAAACCCCAAAGTTATGGACTGCAGGCGACAAGCAATCGCCTTGAAGATTTCCAGTAATCTTGACCGCCATTCGGTGCATGCATAAATTTTGCAAATTATGTGCAATGAGAGTCAGGTCCAGCCCGAGGCTATGGGGCAGAAACACCGAAATAAAAAAAGAAATACAAGAAATATCCAGGCATCATACTCCCCAAGCTAATTGAACCAGTAAATCGCAGTCACATTGCTCAAGGCCTTAAGACGAACCTTTCTTTTGGCTTCAGTCTCCCTCCTGTTGCTTTGTTTTTCTTTGGCTTTCCCCAGTAATTCTTTGCTGCCATTGTGGCCCTGAGGGGAGTTTTCCGCTTTGGACACGACTTTGTCGTTTGCTGTGTGTTTTTCCCTTTGCTGTGGCCATTTTCCGATTGGAAAGTTCAAGACTTGCCTTTCCGCCCTTCGGGCCATATTCTGTCATATTTTTTGGGCGGTGTCAGAGATAGGTTTTTGGCAGAGGCTGGAGAGGTGCTAGAAATTACAATAAATATATAGAAAGGGATTGAGCAATCTTATCTCTCAGCTATTTGCATATTTCCAGCAGCTGTAAAAGGTAAAATTCGTAGCGTATATGAAGCCGAAATTAGATTCTTATCACAGAAATGTTACAAAAAGATGAAAGAGGCCGTCATATCCTGCGGCAGGGAAGACAATTAATAATACTTAAACAGGCAGAGGGGGAGTATGTTTGTGTGTATGTGAGGGGGTGTATTTTTTCAGGGTAATGAATAATGTTCACTCACCTGGAAGCCCACATTCTCCCCTCAGACTGGAGGTGAGTTATTTGCAGCATTTTTCTAACCGAAAAATTATTACAAATTGCTTGGGTAAAGCCAGGACTTTAATTGAAATTAGGTGCGATAATTAAATGCATTTTTGGTCTAGCCCCTAAATGCTTAAGTTAAGGGTAACCTTTGACCCAAGGAGGTGTGTCCGGAACATATGGTACATATGGTTGGAGGGTTTGCAGGGGGTGTGTTTGTTCACTTTTTGTTGAATCAAGTGTGGTCACTTATGCGGCGACGATACACACACATCCCAGTTGATTTATGACAGGACATGTGCTGGGTTATGTCCTTTTTTTGGGAAAGAGAAAAGTCCTTTCGAATAAATGGCAGCAAGGCATGAAGTCCACAGCTGCTAGAAATGGTTTAGAAAAGGTGTGAAAGCGGTCAGAGAATTTATTTTAAAATAATTGGGTGCAGTCTAGGGAGCTTTTTATTTTTTTAAATATTTTTTTGGGTGCTTTTATTAACATTTAGAAGATCTGTATAATTACTAAAAGGCTTAAAAAATGTATAAACTCTTCTTAAAACATTTGCAAAATAAATAAGTGCGCTCTTTAAGTCATTATAATTTTTTTAAATTATTTTATGAAAGTTTAAGTTTTAAACATTTAAAGAATTATGTTATCAAAAAAGCATGAATAAATTTATAAACTTATCTTAAAAGTATTTTAACCTAAAAAGTCTGTTTATATTATACAAATAATATTTCTTCTGACTAAAACAATTTATTCTAAATTTTTCCATTACAGGTAAGCATTTTCTGGACTTTTACAACTAATATATAAGTTATAAATCCCTAATCAGACGTAAGTTAAATCAAAATAAATACCTTTATTCATAATTTTCCTCTGAAGCGCCGAACAAACAATAGGAAAAATGAAAAACGAGAAGAAAGAAAGGCATATTTACCACGCAATCAATATCGAATGCATTTCCCCATTTCCCATTCATTGCGATGCCATTTTCAAATATGTTTCGGACTTTTAAATGCGCCTTTGATGTCTGTTGTGTGTTGTGGCGCCTGCACCGCCCCCACCGTTTTGCTGATTTCACCGCCATTCCCTTTCCCTTTACCAAAAATTTCCCGGGTTTTCCTATGCCACCCCCTGGGAGTGGTAGCATATGCAAACGGCATTTTGTGGCTGCATCATTAACAGCATTGAAGCCAGAGGCGGCCGCCGGCAAGGGGGCTGTGGGTCGAGCCTCTCCTCTGCACTTCGACAGACAAAAACAATTACATTTCAATTTGGCTGATGTCAAAATCAGTCTCGAGGAGAACCCCTTCTTCGGCAGCTGCCAAAAAGCCAGCCACTGCTCAAACAATTGTTAATTGAAAATTTTGTTGCCAAACAGCGAGGGAAAATCAGCGGAAAAGGGCTTACACATTGCATGCGGCCAGAAATATTTATGCATTTAAACAATGCCAAATGAGAGCTATAAAAACAAAGGCAAAAATGAAGGCTGGGCTTAGGCCGGGGGCGCTGCAGGGAATTTTGTATAAATTATGCACAGCTGGAATTGTCGAATTCGAAATTCGATAATCATTTCATAAATTTTAATTGCAAATTCTGCACAATTAAATGACAAAAGAGCGCTTAGCCCTTAGAGAGACGGGAAAATTGAAAGCCATGAAATATTCATAAAACATTTCCGAATTGTTTGTCAAAGTTTTTGGTTTGGAAAATCCCTCAATGATCTGCAATTAAAATGTTTAATTCGAATGTAAACCAAATCAATAACTGACTCGTTGACAATCAAAGGAAATTAGGCACTAAATGTTTCAATAATAAAATCAAATCATTTTCGACAACTGCTGCTGCTCCTCACATTTTATTGTTTTGTGCAGCTGCTGATTGCCGCAATTAAAGCGTAATTAATTTAATTAAATTTAATTTTAAATTGGCTGCGGTGATGGACATAATGCTCTCACTTTGGCTAATTGTTATCAGCAAGAAATCTTAATTGCTGTTCGAATTAACAAATTAAAATTGATTCGCTTGTCGTATTTTTTCTCTGCAGACCATCAAAAACAAATCCAACTCGAACTAGTGATTATATAACCATTTTGCATAGCTCTCTGGCTTTTTTCTATGGATTCCCTAATTACCCTGGCGTATCATCAGCAAAACATCAAAAGACCAAAAGCCGTGGAGCAGCCACCTGTTTTTGGGTCATCAACACATCTGTCTATCTTGGCTAATGGTTAATGGTCTTTAAGAAAGCATTTAAAATGCGTTTAGAGTTAAAAAAACCAAGTTTTCTTTGTCTTTTGGAGGGATTCCGAGGAGCAAAAGGATTGCAAAACTATTGGGAAATTTTCATTTAGCTTATTTCTACTTTATCCTTTTACTATTTCTGTTTAAATAGCTGCCAATATTTTATGCCAACGGATTAATTTAACGTTATTTGATATTTATTGAAAATTGAATTAAACTTTGACGATGTAACAGCTTATAAAATTTGTAAAAAATGTCTAATTTTTTGGGCAAATCGAAGCGAAAACGCCATCAAACAGACGCGTTTAATTTATTTTATATTTTTCTTAACTAAATTTAAAGCAACCTTTAATTATATATAAAAGATTCTTTGCTTAATTATCCCTCTCTATGGAGTCTTTGGATATTTCCTCATATTTTCCTTTGTCAGAAACTCTCCCTGGGCATATTAGCTTTGTCTTTCCTTTTGGCCAAACTGTCATTAGCCTCGTGGTAACAAAGGACCTTTTTCCTTTGCTGCCTTCTCTGCCTGCGTGTACACTGTACAGTGGAGCCTTAATTAAATTATGACTATATTAATGTGCCGTTACACTCGCTCAGCCCCCCGCTTGCCACCATTTTAGTGGCTTTGCATGTCGCTGCTCATCAGCCGCAAATCGCTACCAACACACACACACACACTCACACTCATTAATGTTAACACACACACACATACACTCGCCTGGAGTAATTTTCGTTTCCTCTTCCGGGGCCTGTCCTTTTGTTGACTTCCGTTTGCTTTGGCGTTTCGTGTCAGCCATTTGGCGAAATGTAAATAAAGTAATTAAAGTAATAAAATTTGTTTTTATGTTGCCAAATGGCAACGGCGTTGGCGGATCCTTCACCAGTGGAAAGGTGATAATTACGCTTATTTAATCATTTATTATGGCCATTTTGATGTACGCTTTTTTTATGTCAATGTTACCCTTTTAGACTGTCTTTCTACTTTGTGTGTTCTCTCTGTCTGTCGCTGGCTTTGTGCAATTGTCGATTAATTTGTTTATGGCACGAAATTGTGGCGTTTATCACGTGGCTTTGTCGTTCATCAGAGGGGTTTCCTTTTTGCCATTTTTATTTTTCTATTTCCTGTCTGTATTTGCCTTTGTTCTGGCTTTAGTTTTGCTTATTTACGCTTTGAGGTGAGTTTTGGGGATGTTCTCTAAAAATAACACTAAAGTTTGTTAAGCAATTTTGAAATTAAGGAAGTTGAATTGCCTTCAAGAATAGTTTCTTTTTAAATAAAGAAATATTGAATATTTGACATAATATTTAAGACAGGAAAATCGAAATAAATAACGCCAAACAAACATCATTCCAAAGTTGTACCACTCACTCCTTTTCCTGCACAAAAAAAAAACATAACAAATCAATTAGTTTTGCTATTTCACACTCATATGAATATATATATATAAATTTTAATTTAAATAAAATAAACTCTACAAAAAAAGGACCTTCCCAATTGCCATGGCAACTATGAATGCCAAAGTTTTTTAGGAGTTGCCAGCAGACGTATGTATATAAAAAAACAATTTTAAATTAAATACCAGACAGCACAGACAAACGAAAATAGAAAAAAAGAACCCTCTCCTGGAAAAATAAAAGAAAAACTGGGAAAAGCACAGCAACAACAGGCAAAACAGCTTCATTTAAATGGCACGCGAGGGCGCCTCTTGAGCCCTGGACAGGCTCCCACCAGACTCCATCTCCTCCTCCTCCAGATGTGAACTTTAGCCAGACAATGTAATGAAAAAACTTCTCACACTTTTGAGGAGAAAAACCAGAAGCAGAATTAGAAGTATATCTAAAAAAAGGGAGCGCGTATTAAATAGTTGCAATTTTTTATCACCCCCAAAGCAGAGGGAGATCCTTCCTCATTTCCCTCTGCTTCTTTTTTTGTTGGTTTGCTGTGTAGCCATGAGTAAATAATTTTCAGGTTCAAGTGGCATATAATTCCCTTTTACTCTCTCCCTCTCGTTTTTTTCTACAAATTACACACCCACACCGATGTCTTGGCCCCCTTCTTTTCGGCAAAGAGCCCGCATAAATAACGCCATTAAACATGTTCGAACAACGAACCAGGGAATAAGCAGGGGGTGTGGGAGGGTGGCAAGGGAGGGAGGTGGTGTTATTAGTGGGTGCCAGGGTGCTACGAGTTGGTCCTCATTGTGCCTTGTGCGTTTTTGCGCTACATTTTTATCTGCCGCCCATTTCAAGTTTTCTAAACAGCATTCGGTTGGGTTGCACTGAGAAAAAATGATCGAAAAGAAAGAATAATAATCAGGAACTTGGAAAATGTATTAATAAATTTTGTAAAATATATTTCTTTATAGAAAACTTTTCAATTTTCAATTAAAACTTTTCCTAAAGTTAAAAATAATGATTGGGCCCAAGTAAACTATTTCCCTTCAAGAATTTTATACTAATTTTACCCACATTATCTCTCAGTGCTTGGAGCAGCTTCAGTTACGTTTTCAGGTCGCCCAGCTTTTGGCTCTGCAATATATCAAACGATCCAAGCTCATGTGTCTGAGCCCTGTCGTGCGGTTGCCAGCCAGCAGACGGCCGCCTGTTCAATGTCCTGGCATCCTGTTTCTGTTCCTGCTCCTGTTTGCAGCTCCTGTAGCCTCTGGTTTGTGCCCCCCTGAGTGTTCCTGTTCCCGTTTCCCATTTCCCATTTCCCAGTGCCTGTTTTTCCCATTGCCCCAGCCCAGACCAGGCTTTGGCTTAATTGCCAAATGTGTTTAGGTGCGGTTTCGCCTTTCCATTGTCCTCGCTCTTGGCCCCGTGTGCGAGCGTTTTTCCGCACAACAGAATTAAAAAATGTGGCAATGTGGAAAAGCAGGGTGAGGGAGGAAAAAGCAAGACCCAGAGGGTTCTTCATGAACGACCAGGACCAACAGCTGAGGTCTTTTATTCGATACATCGCACAAATTTGCATGTTTCAAGGGACCAGCCCAATTCACGTTGAGCCGAGAGAAGCTTTTGAAGTTTTATGGTTTGCCATTTGATAACTTGGCACACGAATGGCGGAGTTTTATCCTGAATTTCCAGGGGGGATGGTTGGTAAAACAATGGTAATGCCTTTTGGCTTTTGTTTTGTGATTTCCCGATTGAATGGTCACCTAAACGGAATTTGCAGGAGGGGGTTTTCAGGGTTTTTTTTAAACAAAAGTGACTGTAAAAAGTCAAAGATTTAGTTTTCAATTGACAATGGCTTTGATTTCGTAAAAAATTATTTAATTCTAATTTTATAACTACATTTAAAGTCATAGTTTGCTGCTACATAAAACATATGCATTGATTTTTTTCCTTACGTTCCCTTGAAGTCCTACTTTTAGCCTTTTGATTATACATTTCCTTCATTTATATTCCTCCTATATGATTTTCCATATCAACCATGAACACTAGCATTTATTTACCCTCAACAACTCCGCCCTGAAGTAGAATTTCTAACATTGAAACACTAATTACACTCGGTTGACACACCTCCCGTGGGCGTTGCTGCCTCGTTTTCCATTCAACTTGGACACGCTTTTTGTGGATGGCCAGATACCCTGTTGTCTAGACCAACTTTTGGGGTCACTCTTGGCCAGAATGGAAACTGAAATGAAAGAAGAAGAGCTGATTTTTGTTAATTTTTGTGTTAAACGGAAACACTTCAAAGTCGGCGGAGAAAAGCCGAAACATAAATGCAAATTTTCCCTCACCCAAACCCAAGACTCGATTCATTTCAATGAATGAATGAATATGTGTGTGCGCCTTGAGGGTGAGTTATGAAAGCCCGGGGCGTTTCACTTGTTAAAACAAATTATAGGTTTCGTTTTGATTATTTTCCAGCTCTCCCTGCTCTTTTTTTTCGTTTTGAGGTAGGTAGTCTGCGCCTAGGTAGGCCCTGGTGTATAATAATACGAATTCATTTGCATATTTTCCCAGTTCCAAGAGGGGAGCGACCAAAGGAAGTCAGATTACAGTCCTTTAAATAGGTCAAAGTTCAAGCCAAGTACAAGATGTTTTTACTTCCCATTGCCTGAGGTCTGTTTTCTTCCAGTGAAGCGTTCAATATGGGGAAGTATCCGTCACATATTGAAGGCATTAAGCGATCTGTCTGTCACTGAATCGGCCCACAAATGTGTCAAGCCGAAGTCAGATCAACAGACACTAAGCGGCAAGCACTCACTTCTTCTCCCCATTTAAACTCTCAAAATGTCAGATTATTCAACTTTGATAAGGCATATATATATACTCTGCCCGTGGGCAGCAGCAATTGAGGATGAGTTCATGCCTTCTCCATCCGCTTTCCTCCTTGCTGTGCGATGTGTCGATTACAATGGCAATTTCAAGCCAAAGTCTGACGTCTGATGAGGATCATCGCGCTCACGAGGCATGAAAAATTATGGCACGTACTGGGTAGATTTCCCGAAATGATAATCCCATAAAAAATCTTACATATATGCGAGGGACTCCCTTCTTTATGGAAATAACCATATTATGCATTAATGATGATGAGCCTTGGCGAATGAAAAGTTTTTAAAAATTGAGCATGGCCTTTAATCTTAGATTAGCTTTTTTGCCAGAAGATGTTTTGCAGTGAAAATAAAGTCTTGGTGGGGCTGAAAATTAAGAAAATATACAGAAAATATGAAAAGGAATTTATTTGGAAACTTATCTTTTATCAAGATTCTATTTTCTAATAATTATACTTTTTTTTTCTTTCAAAAATGTATACTAAATTCATATTGTTTACATTCCTCTCTCATTTCCCTACTTGTATTAACGATTTAGAAACTCGAACCCATAGTTATAGCCTGAATTTAGTTCCCGGTATAACCATAATCGAATCAATCAATTGGCCAGCCACCACGCCTTTCCCCTTTCACCCCAAAATCTTAATATAAATGCAAATTTAAATCAGAAAATGAAGAGACTGAAAAGCCCGGGAAAAGCCCGATGCGTAGCAAATTCAAAATGAAATGAAACGAATCGGTGACTGGCCTGGCTTAGTTTGTCCGTTTTTCCATAGAAATGCATTAAAGTTTTGCTGCTGCAGAGAGAAAAGATTGAGATTGGAAGACGAAGATGAAATATGCGCACAAATCATTTGCTTAGGCTGGGCTTCAGCTTCGATTTGGGTTTGGGCTTTGGCTTTGGCATTTCAGTTTCAGATTTATATATATATATATATGTATGTATATATTGAACTGGCCAGCAGGTAGGCAGGCAGGCAGGCAGAGATAAAGCCATGCCAAATGGTAAGAGAGCTGACCAATGAATCGATTTGGCCAAAAAGTTTACAGTGGTTTCAGCTTCAAAAAGGGAAGTTTGAGTTTAAAAATTGTTTTCTTAAAAAAATCTGGGTAATCTAAATAGAATATTTAAAACATCCTTAAGGTTTCTGGATATTTTTCTAAATATTTGTACTATAAAAAAATTTTTAAATCTTGAGTTGTGTGCCTTGAAATTTTGCATCTCTGAAATTTATATATTTCCTTCCACTGTTCAAATCTGTCTTATTTTTTGGCTTATGCAAAGGCAGCTTTATCTGATTAGGCCTAACTCCCCTACCTTACTCCCCCGCCAGAGTTTACCCCCTTTCCCTGTCCCCCCAAATCGGCTTCGGTTTCGGTTTTATGAATTCCATCTTTGTTGAGCTTTGGTTACGCTTTTCGGATTCGGTTTTGGTTTTGATTTCGGTTTTAGTTTTGGTTTTCGTTTTGGTTTCGGTCCCTCGGAGCCCGGCTTTTCTTTCTTACCTCTTTTATAAAGCCACAGAAACACAAAACGCATCGTTAGCCCTGTTTTTGTTGTTCGCCGTCGATCAAAATGCAATCAAAATTGTGCGGGTTTCGGGAACCGCCTCCCTGCTCACTACTCCAGCGGAGGAGCTACTTTGTTTGATTGTCTGGACCACAAAAATAGTTTGTTGCTGGCTCGTAAAGATTTCTATCGATGGAAAATGGGTAAAAATGGAAAGAATGGGAAAAATCCAAAAGAAATATCGGGCGGAGCTGAACTTTCCTGTGGCTTATTATTTATGGTAAGTGTCTGTTTGGGTTTGTAATTGATTTTTACAGTTCTCGACTCTTTTGAGGTTTCTCTGAGCTATAAACTCTTTGGCTGAGAAAGATTGGTATCAGAGAAAAAAGCGGTTTAAATGGCATCATAAATAACATGTTTGTGGCTTTATTGTTTGCATGGAAATGGGCCTAAAATCGTTTAAAAATTGAGAGTAAAAAGGCATATCTTTTAGTGGCTTAAAACAAGCATTGAATGGGTTTAATCTTTGAGTGTGACTACTGTTTAAAAATAATGCATTTTAAGTCTAATTTATTATTTAATTTTTATTCAAGTTTTAAAAGGTTTTGAGAAATGTTTTAATGCTTTAATGCTTTAGTTTTGTTAATAAAATATTATATCTTAATCATTTTTGTAACCTTAAAGACAAAGATATAAATATTTGAAATTTGATTTGTAATTAATTTCTATTAAATTTTATATAGAAAAAGCCCTCTTTTCCATTAATGTTTACCTTATCTTTTCAACGATCTTATAAATTAAAAAAACGAAACCTTATCCCTCTTCTAATTTGATCTTTCAATCTCGCTTATCTTTGATCCCAAAATGTTTGGAACATGTAGCACCATTAGTCTCATTTTAAATACCTCAAAAACCCCTCTAAACTACATTCAAAATGCATTAAATTGGAGAGAATAAAATCAAGAGAACCAAACCGAAAAACGAAAATAAAAAACGATATAATCCAATTAATCCTTAAACGTTTTTTAAAAGCATATAATTTAAACACACGCCGACGCCAACGAGCGACAAAAGAGACCGAAACGAACCCAGAGCGAGGGAAACCTAAAAAAGAAAAACCCAAAAGCAGAAACACACCCAAAACGACACACACAGCGTGTGGAGTGTAGGCCTGTGTGTGGAGCACGACCAAGCGACCGACAATGCCAAATTCGATCGTCTGGGAGCCCAGTTTATATATATATAGAGCCCTCTCCTCCCGACTGCGACTCCGACTGACTCACTGATTGCGATCGCCCAGCGGAAGGTGCGTGAACAATGGAAACAATCGAACATAATTAGGCTAAAGTGCTGCGGATAAAGGCGACTCCTTCTCCCCTCCATAAATAAAAACGACAACGCAAATAAATTGTAGCGAATTTTTATAATTAATTGTATTGTCGTCGTCGTCGTCGTTGGCTTCAAGGGGTTAAGGCACAGCGGTAGTTTTTTGCGCTGATTTGCCGATAAAAATGCACACAGAAGGCGGTCCCTCGGAGGTTTGTTTTGTATTAAAAAAACATTAACAAATCCCCTAATCGGTCTTTGTGGGTGTTGTCTCTCGGAGTTCCTCTTTCCGGCCAGGGATCACTCTTTCTCTGCGGATTTAATAGTGGGTTGAGCCTTGATTGAAGGATGGGTTAAAGTTAATTAGAGGATTAGTTTCCAAGAGATTAAAGATGATTTAGACAGCTATTTTCTAATATTTTAATAATTGATAAGGAAAGAATTAATATGAGTGTGGTAATTGGAAAGGATTAACGCTAATGAAGAGGAGATATTTTAGACATTAAATTAGGGTATTAAAATTTATTTAGGGTTTTTATTTCCCTTAAAAAGTCATCCCACTCAAGCTTAAACTAAGAGGATATTTTTAATTAATAAAGAAGAACTTTAAAGGATTTGAAACTAACCTAGTTTGCTTTACAAAAAATAACAATATTAACAGATTAATAAAGATAAGAAAATCTTTTCAAGTTACTTTATTAAATGCTTCACTTTCTCCCCCAAAAAATATCGCTGGCCTTTCTCTATATATTTATGACCTCCGAAAGAGATAAAAACAGGCATTCTCTCTCCCATAATAGACCATAATAATTTATTGATTTCCTTTTAAAAAGGCTGCCTAGCCATATAGCCAAGCTGCCTGCTATTGACCCAAAATTAATCTGCACAGAATTATCGCAAATAAGGAGGGCGACAGGCTTCGGGACTTAACTTCTCATTATGCAAGTATGTCCTGGCCTGGCCTGTCCTGTCCTCCTTGCTGTGTGTGTGTTTGTATATATTACTTCTGCCTGGCTGCTTTAATTCGCTGACTTTAGTGGGCTTATTTTTTTTCTTTTGTAGGTATTTTGTGAGCTGGCTTTCGGCTGCCTTTTTTCCAGTTCTCAGAGGCTGAGGCTGCTCCCTGCTTGAGCGCATTCCCAGCCTTTGAAGTTAATCCTACATGCGAGTTCTATATATGTTTGTGACCTGGCCCAGACTAGGCCTCTTTGTATAATTGTGTTTTAGCATTTAACTTTGGCTCCTATTCCAGTGCTCGCTTTTGCCAATTTTGGTATGCGAGTGCCTCTCTCTCTCTCTCTTTCTGGGCCATTGTTTGCCTAATTTTCAGGCCCTGGGGATAGGTAGGGCCCCCCCTTAATGCCAAATTGGGTGATAGATGATTTCAGCCATAGAATGAGTTCAACTTGGCTCTTTCAATTAGTCCCAAAAGAGAAAAATGGTAGGAAAAGTTCAAAGGGCCCCGGCCACCTTTAATAATGTTTTCCTCTACTTAAAAGCCAGAATTACTGCCAACAGTAATTACCACTTGAGAGCGCACAAATGGTTATGTGTATCTCGTAGATTGTTTATCTTGTCTTTAGCCATATGGATATGTTTTTATAGAGACAAATCTTCTAAGCGAAAAACCACAGCAGCAGCAGGAGAAGCATCAGCAGCTGTTACATTTGGCAGACTCTCTGCGCCTGCAGGTAATTTATCTAATAAAATTATTATTACCATATATTATAATAAATGAGGCTTAATAAGTAGGCCAAGATATATAGCAGGAGGAGTGCTGCTCTCTCCCCCAGTGAAATGGAGAGATTTGCCAGTGATGTTTCCCTTCCCCTGAAGGTGCCTTCCTGCCGGTCACGTGCCGCTTTTGCAATTTGTGGCGGCGGCGGCGACGGCGTCTCGGAGGAAACCAAAAACCACACAAATGTCTTCGCATCGCTCTCTTTCGGGCCAACACCGAAAATAGCTAAACAATTTGAAAAGATGTCGCACAATTTGACGACAAAAACACAGGGGGACACTGAGGCACCATGACTCCGAGGGAGGCATGAGGAGGCTGAGCGTCGAACAACGATGTAGACGAGACAAACGACAAGGCGACGGCGCATTTGAAATGCAAAATAGGCAACACCGAAAGGCACGCCTCCATTTTTGGAGCGATACAGTTGATGGTGGAGCAACAATCTAGCTTTCAGAGGTAAAGAAAATAGGGAAATGTTGGTAAATTAAAGTTAATTAAAGAAGAGAAATGTATTACGAAATGCTAAAGATTTTTAGAAATATTTTTTTAATAATTATAAAGTTTGGGAAATATTTTAAAAATTGATGAAATCACTTTTTGCCTCACTAGATGCTTTGTAAATTAATTTCAAATCTTTAATGATTGTTGCCTTGATTTGTAGTTAGTTTAGTTAGTGAAAAAAGCAAACAGGTTGACAAAGTGTAATGATTATTTACCTCTAACAACTTCACATTAAACCTGCATCCCTTTTTTTTGAGCCCCCCAAAGGTGAGCCTACAAATTGCTTCATTTGACCAACAAACCCACCCCCTTAAAACCCCCTAAAAAAAGGGTACAAAACTAAAGCCAAAGTCAACAAATATTTATGTTAAATTTGATGTTGTACAAGGACTAAAATGGGAGCATACACACACCAACACACACAATTGAAATGGCGCTTAATTTTTTATGACCATCGCAAACACTCAAGCCAAACAGGCTAACCACAACAACGGCGGCGGCAACTACATGAGTATCCTTGACACGGGGAGGGTTCCCTCCAACCCCCCAAAAAAGGAAAGAAAAAATGTTTTCTGCTTTTTTTATTATTTCCTTCGGCTGCGGGAAATTCTTTTCTAACCGCTACAATTTTGCGGTTTGTAAAACTTTTGGCCCTTCCTCCCCCTTTCGGTTTTTCCTCTCCATTTTTTTGTTTCTGGGTGCTTTGTTTTTGGGGGTTTGTTTGCCTTATTCTCTCTGTCTCTCTGCCTTTTTCACTTGTTTTCCATTATTTTGTTTGCATTTGAATTGAAAATTAGTATTTCGGGCACTTTAACTTGGACCTTGGAACCCCGAAAAGCTACTGCTAATTTATCATGCAATATTCTACGAGAGGCTTTCACTTTCCATTCCTTCTTTTTTGAGCTTCGTAAGGGTTTTTCCCTGGCAAGTGTTTGTTTAGGTTTTTCCTACATAATTTTATTTATGACATGTTTGATTGGGTCCTTCCACCTTTTACTTTTTTTTAAGAGTAAGACAAACAGTTTCGAAATCTTTATAAATGGCAGACGGTCGGGAACTGAGTTCGTGGAATTTTATGCCAGGACATGACTCAATTGCAGTCAAGTCGCTCACTCAATTTACCGAGGGAACAAGAACTGAACAGAACATAACTTTACAATGTAATAAAGTCCGGGAGCCGACGTGCCACTCAACAAACAGAAATAAACACGAAACAGAAGTCGCCTCTCCGCAGCCACCCAGCGGATCCGCGCCAGAAACCCAAAAGGTAGACAACGCTGGCGAGGAGAAGCTGGAGCCTGTGTGCAGACAACGTCGACAACGACAACTAATGAGTTCCTAATTTAAATAAATTTCTACTCATAAATTAAAAACTAAGAGACAAGGACAGTACAGTGTGTGGCATGAATGGGGGAAGAGGGATAGTCGTCTGGCTGTCAATTCTCTCGAGGGCGGCCATGGAATGGTCTTAAATGGCTTTAAATGTGCTAAAGTTAAGCAAGGGATTTGCACAGAGGAGGAAACATATTTCTAATGATTTATGGTGGTATTTTTTTATGAAGAAATAATATTTGAAGAGTTGAAAATAATTTAAAATAGGTGGAATTTATTAAACTTCATAGAGAAACTTTAATTAAAAGTTAATAAATGCAGAAGCAACCATGAAATACCAGGACACCTGGCTTATAGGTTGCCCAAGTGATTAGAAAATAGAAAAAAGGATAATTATTTATAAGCAACATATAGAAATATTTTAAAATGTATCCAAAAAATCAGCTTAGACTTTAAAGTTCCAAAATATATTTATATTTTATGCAATCTTAATCCTGCTGCTCATTAGTCAGCCCTCCTTAGAGCTTTCTTTCTGCCAAAAAACTTCTCCATAACAATTTCAATTATTCCACCAATAAGGCCTGGCCTCCATTATAAAGTCAATCGTCAGTCAATTTTTGTCTCCTTTGGTTCTGCTTCTGCTTTTAACTTCAACTCATTATCCTGCAATGACCAAAAGTATTTACAAATTTTGTTTAGAGCCCAGCCAGCATAGATCTTTATGAGTTTGCAATGGGAAGATGGTCAACGAGGCCCGGCACATAACCACATAAATCAGTTTCTAGCCCGGCTAAATGCCGTGACAGGAGCTTCCAGCGAAAAGGAGCTGCAAAGGCAATTCAAAGCCAAAACCAAAACCAAAACCGAAACCAAGAAACGTCGTAGATACGTGAGGAGGAGGAGGAGGAGGATGAGCTGCCTGTGTGAGAGAGGAAAAACTTTGGCGCATACCAAAAGTCAATGAGCCATTGAACGATCGATCGGCAGATATAGCAGAGGAGCAGTCAGCCCAAGATGGTCATCTCTTCGACTTCGACTCTGTGCACATTTTTGCTACGCCGCATTTTTAGCCAATTTAAAAAGTCTAATTTAAGCAGGCAACCCGGCGGCATTCGCCACGCACGTAAACGTAAACGTAAAACGTAAGCCCAGGCAGGTGAGAGGTGAGAGGTGAGAGGTGAGAGGGGGACTCCGCAAAGGATTGATCTGGTCTGGCTAATTTTGAGCACGTACGCATATAAATTTCATCAAAATTCCGCAGGAATAAACGTTTAAAACTTGCGAAAAAAAGGACTTGCTGCATATTAAATTATGGAAGAGGGAATTTTATTTTGGTAAAGGAATCTTTTTTAGCTGGTTTATTGTTGATGTTGTCTGTCTGGTCCTTTGTTTTTGTCACTGAACGCATAATAAACATGTTTATTAACATTTTTCGCTGGCTGCCAGGCAAATACAATAAATTAAGAGCGGCCAGGCCAGGCGACAGCTTGCAACATGTTGCACGCAACATTCATCAGCACCCGGCAGAGGCAGCCCGAAAAAAAGCGAATAAAATACGGAAAAAATAACAGAATTGTGGAGAGAGGGAAAAATGAAATAATTATTTTCGGGTTCTGCGTAAATTGAGGAATTTCTCAGGAAAGAAACAGGATGAGAAGGGAGCAAAGCGAGCCAGAGGGGAGCCAGAGGACAAAGGAATGCTTTTGGTTATGTTTTTTTGGCAATAAAAAAGAAGAGGAAATTTATGCTTTAAACATTTATAATTTTAAAGAATTTGTAAAGAAAAGGAAGGTAATTTTAAGGTGCTTATAGAAAGTTTAACTTAAAATAACATTTTAAAAGCAAGACTTATTTTATTCTGTTTTGAAAATACAGAAAACTCTCTTAGTTTTTCTTCGTATTTACATTTAAATAACATTTTATGCAAAACTTGTTTTATTCTTTATTAAAAGTATAGAGAAATCTCTTAATTATTCTTCCTATTTACTTTTAATTTTATTTACTTTACAAAATTTACCATAATTATTTTTCAAAAACCCACAAAAATCTCTTCCAATTTCCTTTTTACAAAAATTCTTTCCTGCCACATTTACCACCGAAAAAAAATGCAAATTAAAATGGTAATTTTCCTGCATGGCCTCCTTTTAATTCCCCAGCTGAATGATCGAGACTCGGGGGCATTCCCGACTTGATTTAAAGGCCACTCGATACGAGTTGGGGGCCGTTCATTAAATGCACTTTATAGGGCGACCGATCGTTGCTTTTTGCATTAATTTCACATGCAATTTACGCTGATTTATTTGATCTTCTCGGTCTCCTGTCTGTTTGTCACTCAGCTCGGGGGATCTTGAACCCGCTTCCTAAATTGGCTGTGGCCACAAAGGCTGGAGACTCCTCCGTCCTCCGTTCGCCTCGGCTGCCTGTTGATTTGATCGATTTGTGTTGATTGCCTGTCAGGGGCCGATACAATGGCTCCTGGACACCAGAAGGGGGCAACGGGGAGCAGCGGCTCTTGTTAGGTGTCAGTTGGGGCAGTCAAGTGTTAAATATATATATGTGCACAGAGGCAGGGGCACAGACAGGAGGCACCACGGAGTTTATGTTAACTAAAAGTGCATAAAATCCGCAAAAGGAGAAGCCAAGTCCAAGGCTTGTGTCAGTCAGCCAGTCAGTCATTCAGTCAGTCACTTCAGCCACTCATTCAATTCATTCACTCGGCTTTTATGCAGAATTGATGATGGCCAAGGTTTTCTCGCTTTTCTCTTCTTGGTAATGTGAGATTTTTAGTCACAGATATGGCTCCGAGTGTGGGTCTTGTAAAATGATATTTGGGCTTGGCCTTTAGGCTTCAAGCACATTTTGGTTAATATCCGAGGGTGCTGCCTTGATTGAAATAAACTTAAATTAATGGAGTTCATTTCCTCTGCGACTCTTTAACCATTTTAAAGATTGCTCAAGTCACTGAGCCGTGTCCTGCTAGCTTCCTCTGTATTTTTTTAATGCAATTTCTTTACTTTTAGCTTGTTGCTTACTTATATATCTTTGAGCTGTGTTATCATTCTAACGTAATCTTAATCACTTTGCCCAATGTTCATTCATCCACATCATCAATTTCCCTCTCTGCTTTCGGCTTACTCCTTTTGGCTTTTTCCGGCCAAAAAGAGACTTCAACTACGGATGGATTGGCCTGAAGATGTCTTGAGTTCTTTTTGAGAGTCTCTGCCCTGCACTTTTCCGCTTTTCTTCACCATTTTCCTAGCTGTGTGTGTGTGTGTGTTTTTTGTGTTTCTACATTTGCTTTTTATGCCGCCTTTATCAGATTTTTGCCAGTTGAAAGATCTGCTGTAAAAATCACTCCCGAAACTCAGGCAATTTTCCCACTCGTCTGTCTCCCCCCTCGCTTTCCCACTTGCATTTCAATCTATTTTCCACGCGCGTGCTTTCTCGGTTTCCTTTTGGGTTGCCAATGCATCAGTCAGTCAGTCGACTGACAACGCCCAGAACTTCACCTCTGGTCAAAGAAACAGCATTTGCTACTTAATAGTTGGCTGTTGTTGGCTGCTCTTGCTGTTGTTATCGCTTCGCAATCTGCCAGTTTCGACCCCTTATGGGCCAAGTTAGTTAGCACGATGGACAGGGGGCATTCCCCTCTCGGTTGGCCATATTAAAAATGTATATAAAACTCTTAAACAAACCTTCCTTCAGCCGAATCTAGCTGAGATGGTCAATGGTCAATGGCTGGCTATGGCCCCTGCACTCCCTTTATAAACACTGGGAAATATGGTTGGGAAATTTAGATATATTTCATTTTAAATTAAATAAAATAAGCTTGAAAATATTTATTAAAATTTATTAAATATTTCATTCAATTTAATATTTATTTCAAATTAAAAAGCAAGATCTTAGCTTTGCCAGACTCTTTTCTGAAAATGTTCTTCGTAAAGTTTACCCAGATTTTATAAATAAATTTTTAACAAAGCTAGGAAAACCCCTCCAAGAAGTTAATACTCTTCACAAATTGATCTCCTTTTATGACCTCTTTACTAACCTCTGCCTTATTTCTCTCAGTACCTAGCTGCTCCTGCTGATCCCCCTCCTACTTCTGTTGCTGCTGCTGGTCCCTGCTGGTTCTTTATAGATTTCAATAATAGATTTTTCGAGTCGGTTTCCTTCGGTTGCGTTACTTCTTGTCTGCATTGCCTGGCCTGTGCCCTGCCTGCAATTTTCGTTCATTCGGCGTGCAAAATTGTTTTTCCTCGTTGGCTGCTATTTTTCTGTAGGTTTATTTTTTTCTATATATTTTTTTTTGTTGCTGCTGCCATTGGCCATGAACCCGCTGACGGCTCTTGTGGCTCTTTGCTCCCGGGCTCTGCTTCTAATGTGTTTCTTTTGTTTCGTTTTTGGCTTTTCGGTCGCAATGCAGCTGCTGCCGCCGTTGCTGCTGTGCGTTGAACCTTTTGGCCAATTGCAATTGTTTCAGTTGCAAGTTGTTCTGCCACAATTCGTAGCGTTGCTTGTTGTCCACTTAAAGTGCCACATTTGGTAGAGCGAAAATTGCAGAATGCAGAATGCATTAGGTCAAGCGCATAGCACAGGAGGGTGAGGGGCGAGTGGGTTAGAGGGGAAGCCCTTGCGGAAATTGCGAAAAACCCTCATTTGTGCGAAAAGCTGTTCATGGCAATGACTCCGCCATCGATGAGTTGGCTCTTGGCTTTAATGGTTATTTAGGGGGAATTTATATAGCCAACGATTTGGTAATCGATAAATGATCAGGGTTCTGGTCAGCATCGAAAAGATGGGTTTTTAGGGAAAACAATTGCATTCTATGGGGATTCTTATCAATGGTAATCGGTTAACAAGAAGCCAATAAAATTGTTATATTAGAAATCTTAACGGGGAATGGTTTAAATAAAAAAGGAAAAAGGGGAATTAGATATGAGAAAAGCTGGGAAAACTCAGAGATGCAAGAAATATACGAAAGAAACTTGTATAATTTATGTAATATTTTTTCTGAAACCTTAAATAGCTTAATATCTCTCTAAAAATATAAAAGATAATCAGAATCATAAAATTCTTTTGATTAAAAAAGTTTTTCAGTCTCAAAAGTATTTATTTTTATAACCAGTGGTTACTTAAACCTCCTTAAAGTCCTCTCACAATTTATGCTTCTCCCTTTTTTTATAATTCCCTTTAAATAAAAATTAATTGCTTGGAAAATTGGTAATAAGCGGAAAGTGCGTGTCGCCCAGAAGAACATCAAAAGGCAACTAACCAGAGATTAAGATAGTTTCCCAGACAAGGATGTGTGTGCACCTCCAGCGAAACTTTTTCCACCACAGATTGCGATTAACAAGTGCAGGACGAGGAGGAGGAGCAGCCCTAGGTGAGAGGCCTTGTAAGCCGAGTAAGGAACATCTCGCTCGAGGTTACGTTTACTAAGTGTGAATTTGGTGTCATCAGTGGGGAAAAATCAAGGGAAGCAAGGGAAAACTCAAGAAGGGGCAGGGAAGAGGGAAGAGGGGTCACAAACAAAAGTCAACGGAAATGTGCGAGTTTCGCTTGGGGCGCAACTAAAATTGGCAATGAAAATAAGCGTAGATTACGACTGCAGCAAGGGGGAGACTCAAACTGCGAACCCAGACTGAGCTGGAGTCAAGTTCCTGGCCATCATCAAGCGAAACCCATCAACGTGTAATGAGAAAAAGTTAACTCGCTTCCAGGCATTCGCCGTTCGGTGTTGTTTCTGTGTGCCCCGGCGTGTGTCTCTGATTATATCACTGCCGCTGCCATGGATCGGGGTGGGGTGTGCGGGTCATTATCTGGCCCGAAGATGCCAATGGACACATGCTGGTCACTCGGCGATGGGCTAAATGCTGCTATTTAAGTTGTAAAATTTAAAGGCAACTCATAAACCTAAACCAAGAAGTGTAAGTTGCTGGATAAAGTCATTTTTGGGAATGATTTCAATGGGTTTTCAAGGGTTTTAGAAATTGAAAATGTTGAAAACTTTAATTTGGAATTAAAGAGGGATTTTTTGGGAAGAGAAAATAGGAATAGTGTTGGGAAATTGTTATAGTATAAGAGACTTAAGAGGAAAGAATATAAGGAAATGATTTTAAAACAGCTTAAATATATTTTAGATTGTCTGATTATAATATCATCTCTAAGCTTTATATTTTATTAAAATATTTCTTTAATAATCTCTTAAACAAACCTCCAATTTCCTCGCTCATTACTTCTTACCTTCAATTGACTTTCAGTTTCGTAACCCAGAAAACCAAAACCTTACATAACTTGAGGGTACCATTAACCCAAAGAAAAAGAAATCAATTAGCCACAGTTTCCAGCTCACATCATTAATAATTTTTTCCCCATTTTTTGGGCCATGTTATATACACACACTTCATGGAGTGCCAGAAAATGTGTCAAAAATTGGGTTTTAAAGCGGACAACATTAGAGTATAATTAACACGCCCTTTTTCGGGGAGTGCTCAGCATAAACTTTGCCTTCTTTTTTTTTTTTTGCCAACTTTTGTGATGCAAATGAGTTTGTAAACAGGCTGCGGTTGGTGTGTGAAATTTATCGTATCGTTTTGGGTCCAAATAATTCGCAGCTGGAGGTTCCACCCACATGCACTATGTGTCCATGAGAGTTCCAATTTGATTTCACGCTGCGCTGCATCACTCATACGCCCCGTACTCCAGCTCTACACACAAAAACCACAGACAACAAATTGCCATCACCTAATGGTATGCAAATTATGAAAATTAGCCTTAGTTTCGTATACAGAATTCAACTTTATATAACTCGTAAATAACTCATTTTCTTGTTATCTTTCTCTCTCGTTGCAGGTATGCTTTAGCCTCAGAGTTATCTGCCCGAAATATCGGAATTACTGATGCCCAAGTGAGTTTTGAATTGGGTTTTAATGCGATTTGCATGAATTATGGTTACGAGCTTTGCCCAGAAGCGTGGGTGTGGCATCTCCTTCACTCAGTGTGAGTGTTGTGACATGTTATGATGTTGTGAGCAATCCAATTTGGTTTCGGTTTACGCCATAAATCAGAGGGGTTTTATACAGGGAAGAGAGTCCATCGAAAAATATGAGGAAATAGGCGAAATATGAATAAATAGTGATAGGAGTTATTTGTGAGGAAGTAATTAAGGTGAGAGTAAAGGAACTTTTAGTAAATTCCAGGAAAAGTACCATAAATTCCTTGATAACCTTTAATAATACATTTCAAATTATTTAACTTTCAATTCCCCTTAGCAATCTCTAAATCCTTACCACTTCCACCTTGAAAATCCAACCAAAACTAACCATTTATCTTTCAACGATATCTCAAGCACTGCCTGTCGCTCAGATATATCTCTCTTTTCGAGAAATTCCATTAACTGGTGATTAACCAAAGTCAAAGAGAAACCCACAGCATTTGCTTCACACGCCTCTATCAAATGTCTGTCTTAGAGGACCCGCAAAACTCCTCTTGCCTCCTTCCAAAGCCTTAATGATGTTCAGATTAATGTTTGCACCGCAGAGGAAAACTGAGGCAACATCGCCTCGGGCGAGACAATTTCCACCGCAAAATCAACGGCGTCGGAAAACTGGAAACCAAATCAGCCACAAAGCAACGCCTTTTGTGCCAAAAACCGAAACTTGAACTATTTATTACCAACATCACTGGGGGGCTGACGGAGCTAACTGACTGACTGACTGTTTGTCTGTCTTTCTGACTGTCTGTCTTACTGGCTGACTGAGTGGATATTCAAATGCATTAGCTCCAAATGTCAGATATGACAGCTGCTGCTCTTTTTGGCCATCCTTTGGCTGTGTCTTTCTGTGAAATGTTTCAGGAGTTGAAGTTGCACAGTTTGAGAGTCCCACAGCCTTCATTTGCGTCAAAATGTTTCTTAGAGAAACTGCCGGCCTGTCGACTGCAGTGGTTGCAGTGAGAGAAATTAAAGAGATAAAGTGGGGAATTAAATAAAAAACTATTAGGAAATATTTATAGTTTAGGCTGTAAAAGGGTCTAATTTTTTAGGCACTAGAAAATCTTAAAAACCCAATTTGAATTCTCTCTAAAATCTCTAGAATATATTCTCCAGTGCCAAACGATTTCATTTCCATTTCCCTTACCCTTTACCTTAGTCTAACTGCTGCTTGTAGCCAAATTAGCGCCTCTGGCTGCCCTGACATTGAAAAGGGTCTAATGGGTCGCGTCGCCTCGATGGCTGAAACTTAAGCCAGTTCGCTGTTAATGATCCAAAGAGCAGGGCAACGCTGCTTAATCGATTTATGATGTTGGCGGGGAAATTAAATGTGTCTGTACCTCAGCGGAGATAAGGTAGAAAACGGTAGCCTGAGACACATAAAAAACCTTTATTTTAAACGCCACCCAAGATGACAGGCTGAGCGCTGATAAGGCCAAGAAGAAACGTCAACTGATGAAGGGCTTTGGAGGGCAAAAGGAAATAACTTTAAAAACTATTTCCCAGCAGCAGCAGCAGCCTGTCTGCACTCTGCGGAGTCACAAAGTAGCGTGAAATAACAATAAACAAGAAATAATCATGTTGCAAGAGGCGAGGAAGAAGTTCAAGTCGGTGCTCTGCTTTTCCACTCCCACAAGAAGCCAATCATGTGAAGAGATGCAGGCGGAAAACGCTGTCTGTCTGTCTGTCTTCTGGCTGGCTTCTTCTTTGCCAACTATTTGGCCCAGAAGCAGTAGAAGGGAGCAGCATCAGTGGGAAAAGCTATGAAAATCCCTGGAGGTGCGGCAATGAAGTTGTCTTCGTTGTCGATGAGGCGGCGCCTTCAAAATGTCAACGAAAGTGAAGCTGGGAAAGCGGAACTTTTGGCAAAGTGAAAAGCGAAAGGAGTCAAGTTTTTCATAACTAAATAAATGGCAAAGAGAACAAATTGAAGTGAAAAATTAAAAACGAAAATAAGGGAAATTAAGATGACCAACAAGCAAAGTTGAAAGGCTTCTTAAGAAGTCCATTTGTTAACCAAAATCTGTTATAAATATTACTTTAAAAAACTGTAAGCCTTAATTTCCTACTATTCTTTATTTCATTAAATTTTATACACCTTTCTCTTTAGCTTAAATAAAATATTTCCCCTTAAACTTCCTTCATTAGCCTAAGGCGCCTTCAGTTTGTTTTACATTCTTGGCCAACTTTTCCCTTAGAAAATCCTCTCTTTCTCCTTCTTCCTCTCTAGGACAATCCCTGAAAAAGCAACGCCAACAACATCAAAGTTAAGTAACTAAGGCAGTTGTCGCATTAGTTGTGATTATTATCCCCAGACTTCGCATATGGAGACATAAAGCCAGCCGCTCCACGACTTTTCTCCTCCCACTCCTCCAGCGATTTCAGAGATTTTCATTGGAGCTCCTCGTGTAGGTGTTGATTTGTGTTGACTGCTCTGCGAGTTGAGTGAGAATTCTCTGATTCTCTGATTTTTCTCTCCCTCCCAAACCCCAAGCAATTGAATGTTGCGACACATACACTTGAGTCGTGAGTTGGAAGTGGATTAAACTCGGGCAGAACTACGGCATTGAACTGTAATCAGTGTAAGCTGTCAGGCCTTGGTTTTATATTTTATATTATATTTTTGATCAAAGAAATCAACAAGAAATGTTTTGTGTGTTAAAAGAAATTTTAAAAATATTTTAAAGGGAGGAAAGAATACAGAAAGTGAGAACTTGAAGTCAACATTAAAGCTTTAAAAATCAGTTTCGAATGTTAAAATAATTTTACTATTTAGTGCAAGCTGCTTAAGAACTTTCTGCCTTTGAAATATAGAAAATAATATTTACAATTATTAAAATTAATTATTTAATAATTAATTTTCAATATTTTCTGTGAAAATAGATTCAAAATAACAGCAACAGGCACTGTTGAGAATATTAATTGGCTTCCCATTTAAATAGAAGTAATTTTTGGCTTCAACAATCCATTATTGAAATCCAAATATTTAAAATAAAATTGTTGCTACCGTTTTGACCTCCTCTGTTTGATCATTAAAACCCATGTGTGAGGAGAGCTGAAGTAAAGTAAATCAAACACCGAGAAACCTGCCACAAATTTCAGCTATCAACAAACAAAGCTATCTCCTGGGATCGGGATTATAGCCCATCGATTGGCCTCACAAAAAAAAAAAGGAAAATCAAAAAAGAAGCAAAAGGAGAACGACTGCAAAAAGTGGCGACGACTAAAGTTGTTGCAATTGAATTTGCATAAATTGTGGCCAAAGTCGAGTTCCTTCTGGTTTACTGGTTTGCTCTGCGGTTATGCAAATTCTCTACACACTGGCACACACACACTGGAACACCCCCCCTTGTGTGCATTTGAAAATGCATAAGATTTATCCAAAGATTGCTGTCCATTAATTCAACTTGGATTTACTTTTAGCATATTTTACAACAGGCTGCAGCAGCAGCAGCGGAGAGACTTTTTGTATTCACAGTTCGATTCCGATTCGAATACGCAAATTCTCGTTATTTTTTTTTTTACCTTTTTTCTGGACCATCAACTACTTGCAATAAATTTGCATTTACCCACAAAATGTTTTGAACTATGGCCGGGTGGGGGTTTTGTGCAGTTTTGAGTCCGAGGTTTACCTTGCGTTTCCGATTTATTTGCAGCTGAATTTATTCAAATCGATCGGCGCGACTCTGTATCTGGTCAGTTTATTCAGTCATATTGATTAGTTTTTGATTGCTGGCCTTTGGGATTGGGAGAATGACCTTTTTGGGCCATCATTTGGCTTGCTAATTCCAAAATAGTTGGCCTTTAAATGCTTTAAAAAACTCACAGGACAAAAGAGCTTTTCCTGCGGTTCTTATAAATTCCATTTAACATAACATTTTGTGTCCAAGACAAAAGGCTAAACTGGGCTAAGGAAAATGTTGGCTTAAAAACTAAATGAAAATTTGTTTAGGGCCCAAAAATGCGAGGCATTTAAGTGAAAACCGCAGCAACCTCTGATGGAAAAACACACATGAAAATTTAAATCCATTAACTGGTCAGGAGTTTCATGCACAATTTATGAGGCCAACAGGAGAGGTGGCTCCTAGTTTTCTATATATTGAGGTATTTTTGAGGATTTAATGGCAACCGCAGCCAGGCCCAAACACACACACACACACAGAGTTGGCAATAAAACTGGCCAGGCGACCCACCAATAAACCCCGAATATCTATGGTTAGAGCCAGGATCCACTCCATTTTTTATTTGAACCGCAAAACGCTTTAAATATTCGGAATTCGGACAACACGAAAATAGTTTCCAGTGACATTTTTTTGTTTTTTTTTTTCGGGGCCAAAAAGCCGCCGGAATAAAGTTGTCACTTTACACACGATTGGGTATCGTTCCTCCTGTTTCAAGGAGTTGAGTTGAGTTGAGAATGCCTTAAATATTTCATGATGTGAACTGTGGCAGTCAATTCCCTGAATTTTTCCTCCTCAAACGTGACAGATTTCCCTGGCACCCTGCAAGCAGCCGAAAGGCTTGCCCTCAAGGGGAGAATTTTAAAGGGTATTCCATGGTCTCTAGAATATATTTTTTGTTGTTCAACAAAGTTTAGAAGTTGTAGGCTTCAATTTAGGTATTTTATCCAAGAATTATGTACATTTGAGAGCAGCTAAAATTGCTGGCTTAGGGACTTTACCCCGCAGGATGGGCGGACTGTTGAAAGGTTGAGAACTAATCGCAGAGCTATTGATTTTTGACTGTTAATTGAGGAAAATTAAGGTGAAACTCTTAATATAATATAAATAGTAATAATTAAAGATTTTAAAGTATATTTTTATCTATTTAAAAGCCCCCAAAACTTTACCTTTACCCCGCTTAAAAGTTACCAAAAGTAAACCTAATTAAGTTCAATCAAAGCAAGCAAAGTCAGAACCGAAAAGTTTAAGCCGCAGACTCGGGGAAATTAGCACCATTTCCCCGCTGAATTTCCCTGAAAAACCACTCAGCTGGAACTAATGCGGATTCATTTTCGTGTAAACCAGCGAAAAGCCAACAAATCATGTGAAGGCAAGCAGGCAAATCTCCTGCAATAAATTCGGTTTATTTTTTATACGAAATTCAATAGCCGATAAATGCAGCTCACGATTCTCAACAAGTGCAGAGCCAAAGCCCGGGCTAAGTGCAAATTTGTCACTCTAGCAGGAAGTCAAGGAAGGATTCAAGGAAGTCTGGGATACTTGGGGGTTGAACGGTGATTGAGTCGGTTTGTCAGTCAGTCAGTCGGGTTATTTGCCGCTTCAATCACTGTTGCTTCCACTCTGCAGCTGAATAAACTTTGATATTTTATGTAAACATTTTCTGGTTGCAACCAGAAATTTTTACCACACATTTTAGATGTATATATTTATTTGCTTTAACATTTGTTTTATGTATTTTGTCAATTTCGAGGGAATTGGCAGTTGATGTGCGGCATTTGTTGAACATTTTCCATTTATTTTGAGGTTTTAAGAGCTGAAAAGATGTTGATATTTGCCTCATTGAGGTTGTAATTTATTTGATGAGTGAAAACAATCTGCAAATAAATCATAATTTTATAGAGTCTACTAATATATTTTTGTCATATTTGCTTCTCTTTGTTTAATTATAAATTTGAAAATTCAGGACAGCACTTTTCCCTTTCCTTGTTTCATATTTAATCAATTAAAAATTCATTTCTCTCTCTCTCTTCTGTTTTGCTTGGTAAAAAGCTGGCAAGGATGCACATGTTCAGTCCTTGGAGACCCTCTCCCTTCGAGTGGGGAATTTTTAATTTGAAAATAATGAAAAAAAGCAGCAGCCACACCCGCTCCAGTTTCTCTCTTCCCTGTGAAGCCTGACAATGACATGAAATTGAAGCTATGTCTGGTTCGTCCTTTGTCTAATTGTCGCTCTGCAGGAACCCCTAAAAAAAAAAAAAACGCACACACCACCACCCACCATTATAATGCAGTCCCCAAGGTCCTTGGAGTGCATGGAAAAATGCTCGTATATGTTGCGCCTTTTTTCTCAGGGAGAGGGGAGTTCAAAGGGGAGGCCATCCTGGGGGCCATCCTTCGGTGTGCGTGTGGGGTTTGAGTGCGTGTCTGTGTGTTGGCAAACAAATTACAGCTGCTATTTTGAAATCATTTGGGGCCATAATTTAGGTGTGTGTCCTTCTGCTCCTCCACTCCCCTCCTTGCGTGCAAATGGTCAGCGTGCTTGTTGGTTTTCCCTCCATCTCCTCTTTGTGGGGGGTTCCTGGGGAAATGCTGGAAAAGCGTTAAATGGTTTGGGGTGCGTCGGCTGTCAAAATTAATTTGAGCAGCAAATATTCCCCGGGAAACGGATGCAGCGCCAAAAAAATAAATACAGCCAAAAATTTTTAAGGAAAATAAATGATAAATGGAAGTAAAATTTATTGTTTATGATTACTTATGAAATATATATTAGAAGGTGAAATAGGCAAACTTATGGAAATTTGAGTTGAAAAAATGAATTGAATTTACCTCAAACTATAAAATATTAAAATTTTAAATATAACAAAGTCTACAAAATATATTTTAGGCATGCAATTTAAATATTAAGTACAAAATTAAAGTTATATAAATTTATTTAAAGCAAAGTTCTTATTTTAAATAAATTTTTAACATAAGGAAACTTTAAATTCTGTAAAATAATACCTTTAAAATTTGAAATAAATTTATAAAGCCTTCTAAACAATATTTTTGTTTGCTTTATAAAAACATATGTAAACCTGTGCACTAAGAGAAGTATTATAATTCTTTTTTTAACCTATTTTATCTTCCCAAAACGCTTCTCCATTTAATCCCATATTTAGTACCAAAATAAACCCCAAACTGTTCCATTTTTTTTTGTTTATTCTGCTGTCTCTGCGCCCATTGGCAATAACAATAAGAATAATAGCGGGAACAAGTGCAAAATGTTGTGGCTCATAAATCATATAGGTAACATCAGATCCACCTACATACATATATGCAGGGATATCCCTACATCAGGTAACAACAAGGACGATGAGCGAAATGGGAGAAGCTGTGAAATTTTCGCTTTTGCGTGTTCGGCATTTCAATTGGAAAATTTGCGCACATTTTTGCAATGAAATTCCGACTGAGAATTTATGCTATCATTTTTTTGTTTTATGTGCCATTTTTTTTGTTAGAAGGGCGTGGCAAATGTATATCACACACACACCCCGCCCACAACAATCATTTTAAGTGTTTGCTTTTGTTTTTTTCTCGACTTTCCTTTTGGGGAAAATGCATTAACATTAATGTTGGTGTGTTTTTTCATTACACAAAATTATTTAATTTCCTGCAGGCGGCACGCAATTTGATGAGCCACTGACAGCCACACCCTCCGGAAAAGGGGGCGGCATGTGTCTGTCTGCTGCTGCTGCCGATGATGATGATGATGATGTCCTGTGAAAAGTTTATGATGCTGCTAACCGTTCTTTGCCCTCTTTTCCCTGAGAATTTTCTTCGCTTTTTTTCGCTGCGGAAATTCCAGCGCTACGTCGTTTTTTCCAACGTTTATTTAACGTTTATCGGGGGCCAAGTTAATGACTTATGTGGGTCATTAGCATTTCAGGCTGGCTAAGGCTTTCAGCTCCTCATTTTTGTCAGAGAAGAATTTACTACAAACTTTAAGAGGGGAAAAATTATAAATGCTGCAAATTCTTGTTAAAGGTGAAAAGAATTTTCTGCTAAATATAAAATTGTTTTGATTTTATTTAAGCTGCTTCTCCCGCTTACTCTGACAGTTTTAAGTATTTTCTGCTGTAAGTCTTAGTGGGTGTTTAATCAAATTCAAGAGAAATTTGGTTTATATTCAGTTAGAGAAATAATAAATTATTTATTCAAGCTTGTTTCTTGCTCAAAAAATTCAGTAAACTTATTTGCCAGGAATTTCTAATGAGAAATAATTTTCTAAGCCTATTTTATGGCTTATTAAATGATTAAACTTTATTTAAGCCGCAATTAAATCCCTATTTTAATAAAACAATATATTCTTCTAAAAGCTTCTTTATCTCCTTTTTCAAACCATGATAAACCCAATTGTTAACCCTTATATCCAATTTAAATCAAACTTATTTCCCTTCAATAAAAATTCAATGTTTATTCAATATTCAACACAGCCAGGCGAAACACATCCTTGGGCGTTGTGACATTCAAAAAGTGCATTCACTTTCGCGGAATACAGAAATCTGTTTGTAATAATAATCATCAAAAGCAATAACCTCTCAGCTCGGTGGGAGTTCCCCCTTATTGTCAGAGGGCTGCCTCCATGTTTTTCTTCTTCAGTCGGGGATTGATATGATATATATATGTATATGCTATATAAAATTGCATTTATAAGCAATCATGTCAACGCCAACAGAAATATGAAAAGACATCGCCACTTGTGCACTTTTCCCTTAAAAGGGGGTGGCCTTATATGCAAGGAGTTTTCTTCATTTTTTTTTTAGGAAAAAGGGTAAAGACTCTCTTCACACCTACGCACATAAAATCGAAACGGAAGTGTGGTGTGACTCCTTTTTTTGCTTGTATTCAGGAAATGCATTTTGGCCGCCGTCTTCCCTTTTAGTGTCAACTTGCCACCTTTTCCACAAGTATTTGGCGCCATTAAAATTATTTTCTTTTTATTTCCCCACATTTTCTCCCCCCGTTTTGTGAGTGAAATGAGAGGAGACAAGTTTTATGCTTGTTTGTCGGCTGCCTGAGGGCGTGAAATGTCTGAGTTGGAAAATAAATTCCCCCTTAAGGTGACACATGTGATGTTTGACGGGGTCTGGAAAAAGGTGAAGGGACTCTTAAGGGGGGAGCAGAAATGCTTCAGAAATTGAATATTCTGTCAGGATTTTAGCTTTAAATAGAGAGAAATACCTTAAATAATTTAAATAAATATTTATGAAATATTTAAAGGTAAATTTACAACATTTATTAATAGACAAAGTGATTTGTATGCTTTTTAAATCAAGATTTTCCACTTTTCCACCTTCAATTACTGCCAATTTCCATCTCTCTCTTAATTTATTCAACTCTGAAGAGTACTCATTAGCAGTTATACAACCTCTATAAAGCCGCTTGCAATCAGGAAATTGCCTTTATGACTTCTGCTCCATTGATAAGCGCTAATGAAACTATTTATATAGAGCCTCCTGGCGAGTAAAGCTGCTCCAACAACTTTAGTTTCTTGTGTCTTGTTTTAACAGCTCGTTAACAGAGTCTCCTCCGAGGGGAAGGGAAAGGCAGAGGTGGGATTCTGCATCTTTCAGAAGCTGCTTAAAAGCCAATCCAAAAATAAGTGGATTTTTGAGGCATTTAAAAGCCTAAAGTGTCAGTCTGTCAGTCAGCAAGGCACTTGTGCTCAATCAGCGGGTGCAAAGTATTCTGGAGGAGGAGTTGAAGGAGGGGGAAGAGGAGGAGTTCCAGGTTTCTCTATATGTGTGGGCGGGTGTCCGCTGAAAAGGGGGCGGGGCTGAAAAGTCCCATAACTCAAATGAGACGAGGAGCAGCAGTAGAGTCCCCAATGAAGTGTCCCAAAGTATCTGTTAATAGGTGAAAGTTGAGGTGATAAAAAATATTTTGTATATATAGAAAAATATATAAAGATCGAAGGTATATGTAGAAAAAATATTTAAATATTTTAAAGCTATAAAATTGTAATTTTAGCTTCGTTTTAAAAGAGAAAGTAAAGTACTTAGGTGTTGCTCAACATAATTCTGGCAACATTTGCCTAGCAGCATGTTCTTCCAACATTAAATTAAAGATTTTTTTTACATTTTTCAAGAAAAGTAATTAGGAAAATTTGTTTAAATTTACCCCCAAGACTTTCATTATCGGGTATCTTATAGTCCAACCTATTTAACAGTAGCTTCTCTCTTCTGTTTCCTCTTTTTTCATACATCTAAACCTCCATTTTATGGTCAGCATTAAAAAGAATCTTTTCCTTTTTTTTGGTTTACGACTTTAAGGCGAAAACGGTAGACGAAAATGCCAAAAGCTTGTTAGGTGGAAAAACGCTTCACTTTGCTGCGGGTAAGCGGGGGGAAGCATTTACATTTTGACTGCTGCCACTGCTGTTGATGCTGCTGCCCCTGAAAAACAGTATCCGCATCGGCATCTCGGCATCAGCATCATACCACATCAATCAACGGCACTGGGCAACATTAAAATGGTAATTTAAAACCGCGAGAGAAGCCTCGGGACACATCCGTGGAGGACTCCAAGGAGGAGGAGACTGGGCGAACTCATCATGCCGACGTTTTAATGATTGGCCGCTGGCTCCTTTCCGCTATGCAAATGGCATTCTCCTCCCCCCATTGCCACCCTTTTGCCCACCTTCAACCTTCCCGAAACTGACTCGTAAATCAAGGTTGCAACACCTAACGCAACCTGAGGGAAAACCCCGTCGACGATGACGACGATGGAAAAGCGAACCCAGTGCAGACGCAGTAAAGTGTTTTGAGAAATGTCACCCGTGGGGCGTTTTTGTCATTTCAAAAAGTGTTCAATCAACTGTCAGCATCCACAATGCCCCATACGAAACAGATTGAATATCTCTGAGAGATATTTTATATGTACATATATCTTTAAAGGTAGCCAAAGGAGATGGCCTTTAGTAGACAATCTTTGGTAAATAGTTGTGTGCCTTTAACCTTAATTTAATCTCTTAATTTAGCCACCTGTTTTACCTGATTTAACTAAGCTTTAATTGCTTAATAATCCCCTAGCATTGTCCAGCACATCTTCTTGATAATTAACACCCTTCCTTGCACCTAATTCCCGTCAGCAGAAGCAGCAGCTTTCATCGCTGGCAATTAGCCATTCATAACTCATGCAAACCACTTGAGCAGCATTTAAAATCCGCTTAGCTTCGGCTTCTGGCCCCCCGCAACTAAATCAGAGCCACAAATGACCCACAAATGAAGCTGAAAATATGAAAAGAGCTTCGAGTACTTAGGGTACAAGTACACACCCACGCCGAGTGTTGGGTTTCCCAAGACCAGCAACAGCGGCAGCGGATTCTTTCCCAAGTGTCTCGTATGTCCAACGAGGGTCGGGGGTTCAAGATTCCGGTCTCTGAACCAGTTAGCTGCCACATTGAACTGAACTTTGAATTAAGTTGAGCGGCTTCCGTCATAACAAACACTTACTGATACTCCGCCTTTGCGAAACCAAATACCTAAGGCGAGGGCGAGACAGTTTCTCAAGTTTCAAGCTTGGAAAATATTATGATTTCACTAGAGTTAAAGTTTAATTAGTTTCAGAGAGAGAAAAAGGGTGGAAAAGAGCTTAAAAAATTATTTAATTTAATACAGAGTACGAAATATACAACTAAAGCTTTAATAAATAACCTTTCCTACCATGTTTTCCAATTAAAATAAACTTCATTTCCAGTGTAGCCAAAATCTAGGAGCATGAGGGAGCAGCTCCTATCCTAGGGAGACACAAAAGTTAACTGGCTTTGGGAGTTGAGCCACGTTCCCCAAACAATTTCTCCTTCTCGGGCAATTATTTGTCTAAAATAATTGCCAATTGGTCGCTGGAAAATCACACAAAAAATATAGAAAAAGAAAAAGAATCCTAGAGACAATGCAGACGAGACATCAAACAATCAAAAAGCTGGGAGGATTCAATCCGTCTGTTAACTTTGACTTTTGGGGGGGAAAGGGACCACTCCTGCCTCAGGGACTCGCCAATTGTTACCGCTGCTTGTTAGTTGTCCAGCGATTTCCGCTTCCGCTTTGGCCTTCCACTCGTAAATGGAAACTGCAACGGTGTCTGGCATTGAAATGAAAACAAAGCCAGAGTCAGAGTCAAAGTCAAAGTCAAAGCCAGGCGAGAAATTGGTAAGAGTCTGGCACAAAAAAAAAAAAGGAGTGAATTGTCTAGGACAGGGTTTTCACAAGGACTCTAAGCCATCATTGGCATTTTATTAATAGCCAAAAGGATGGCTCGTGGCTAGGCGGTAGCCCTTTTTCGCTACCGAATGAATTTCTGCTGCGTGGCTGCTTTTGGCATTCATTTCGTATAAAACCCTAGACGCCTTTTGTCTGCGGGCTCCTTCCGAAACAATAACGAAACGTGCTGTTGGCTCTGCGAAAAATAAAAGGGAATTTTTATTTGCCGTCTATCGGCATTATTGACTTTCGGGTTCTCACCATCAGCTGTGACCAGCACGAGAATTGGATGGAAACAGGACCTCTCCTCTGGCCACCACGTCTGCGGTTTGCCTTCGAAAATAGAAGGTTACATAAAAATAATATTTCTCGCTTACACTGGCTGGCTTTTTGTGTGTGTTTTGTTTGCATTCCAACTTTCGTTTTCAATTTACGGGGATTTCTTTGCGTCTGGGGCCCCGCCTCGCCCTTTGGTCATAAACAGGGCGTAAAATGCACCTGAACTGCAGACATAAAGCCCATGAAAAGGGCAAGTTAAATTGAAAAAAATATATATGTGTAAAAACTGATAAAGAAAACAAGGAATCAACTTGAAAATAAAACGAATGCTTTGTGGTTAATGAAAGGCTTTTACTGACATTTTCTCAGCCACAATTGTTGAGGATTTAATGGGGAAAATACTTGTAAATAAATGTTGAAAATGTAATCAAAACGCTCTGCTGCTTCTGAAGTCTTTTAAATCACATTTAAGAAACCAAAAAAGAAGCTTAAATAAATATTTTACTATATTTTATTATCTTTAGCCTACTTTTAGATATATTTTGAATACATTCCTAGCACTTTTAATAAAGTTTTCATATTAAATGAAATATAGAATACTTCTTAACCACAATTCGAGATTTTAAATCCTATAAAAAGGATTTTTGTATGGATAATTATACTTGTAAATAACTTTCAAGCCCCAAAATTTATTTAAAATTCACATTTTGCCCCATTTTCAAGGCCTTCAAGGCAAAACCCTTTAAGTAATCGCCTCATTTCAGTGCCCAAAAAGCCAACTTCTAAGTGGTTACATTTTCAATTGCCGCTCGTTATAATCATATCTCGCCGTAATTAGAATAAATGATGATTAAAATCATTAAAAAGTTGCGCTCAAGCGCATAAATTTCCAGCATAATTCGATTGCCGGCGATGAGTTTTAATCAAATTGCCAAGAGAATTCATGGCAGACAACGTCCTCGGTGCTGGGAAGTCAGTCAAGGACCGCAAAGCTCATCGATTACATCTCAAACGGAGGACAACAGAGGGGAGGGGTGACAGGGAGAAGGCAGAGGAGGATGCGGCTCGGCTCCTGTTGTCGGCTTAGTGTTTTCGAGTGTGGCAAATAAATTGACATTTAGCTGTGCGTGTAACAAGATCAAGTATACGCCATGGTGCCTTCCGCGCTGCCAGCGAAGATGTCGTAACTCTGATTTGGCAGCAAAGCGAGAATATGCTCCTCATTAATATATAAAAGGAAGGAGCTTTTCCCTCCCACTCCATTGGCAAACACTTTTCCGTCGAACGGAAACCCAACTGACAGCAAAGCAACCAGCCAGGTTTTTCCCCCTGACAAGAGGTCACAAGTGTAGAGGAGTATGTAGTATGTACGTCATGTTGCTGCTGCTGCTGCTACTTAGTGCAAAAAGTGTTGCAAGCAGCACACAGGGAAATCTATAACATGCCACCTGACATTCTGATGTGGCGATTAGTTCGTGTCCTGATTGTGTCCTGTTTGCTGTGGTCGCTCCTTTTAAAGTGCACTTGGGGAAAAGCAGGAGGTGGAAGGCAGGGTTGGAAAAAGGGAAGGAAAATAAAAAAGAGTGTCTGAAAAATATATTAAAATTTATCAGAACTAAATATTGTCCTTATATTTTCTTAATTATTATTTTTGAATATTTTTAAGTATTAAAATATTTATTTTTGAGTAAAAACATTTCAACTTTCCATCAATTTCCCATAATTGTTGAAGCCCTGCAAGAGTCAGGCATGCGTGCCTTTTTTGAGATGTGCAACAGCGTGTTGCATGTGCTGCATGTGCAACAGCAACTTCTTGTCCAATCTGAGTTAAGTTAAGTTGTTAGCCCGGCCGACAGTGATGAAAACTTTGCTGACAGGCCGAAAGTTCATAGCAAATTGGTTACTTAACGTGGCCAAGAGAGAGAGAGAGAACGAGGATGCGGAATGCGGGCTAGAACAATCGATAAAGTTATCAGTTGCATAAGGCTCGAGTTTTTACCATTTCCCCCCCCTTAGACAATGTCTGAGCTCAGCTTTACCATATTATCTGACCTAGATTTTCCTATGTTTTCCTTACAGAGCGATGCTATAATTGCCAGCAGGCTGACAGACAGACTCCCACTGGAGGACACTTCATCCGCAGCCAGGTGAGTTCCAATTACCAATCCCATCCTGCCTCAACTCTACGGGAAATGCCATATAAAACCAATTTTGTGCCCCTCGTTCACCTGTTGAGGCCTGGCATCGGGCTTAAACAAGTTTTTCATCAAATTTCCTGGCCAGAACGAAGGCTCCGGGTGGGTGCTGGCTTTAATGCAACACGGAAATGCCAGAACGGAGCTCTGAAATTTGCCAAAAGCTCTTTCCATTTCCGCCCAAAAAAATATGCAGAGAGTGAGAGAGAAAGGAAAACGGAAAGGTAAATAGGGAAATGAGGAACCGGGGAAAACTGGGGGAAGCCAAGGAAAAAAGTAAAAGTTAAAAGTCCAAACAATGTAAAGCTGGTAAAACGCTTTAAGGGCCACCAGAAACTCTCAACTCCGAACAGTTTCCCTTTCTCTCTATCTCCACTTCCGCTGCTTTCTAGTTCTTTAGCGAGAAAGTTTTGACAAAAATTTAATTAAATCCATGTCAAAGTCAGGACGATGTGGGCCAAAAATAAAAGAGAGAGCAACAAGTCTCTCTAAGAAGTACACAAGTATTTGCTCAGTGTGTCACAGAAATAAGCCGATTTTCCATTGGCATTCGGCAAATGTATATAAAAATATATGTATCACTCCACAAATATGTGCTGTTGCCCTGGCAATGCCTTTGACTAAATAAATTTAAATTACATTTACGTGCTTTCCTTTGGCAGTCCAAGGGGGAATCCCACATGCGAGCACCATGAATAAATAAATTTTATGCGTAAAAATAATTCAATTATAGGCATCGTGTGTGAAAGGAAAGGAACCTACACGAATTTCCCCCATTTTCACAGGAGCCTCTTTGTGGCTGCCGTTTTCTCTGTTATAAATATACATTTTTTTCGGGGTCTGTTCATTGATTTTCATTGATTTTGTTTTTGATTTATTTTTAACAGAAAGAAAAAGAGGCCTTGGCTTGATGGAAATTCAAGCTTTCAAAGGGGTAAAGTGAGCATAAATCGATTTACCTGCAAAAGGGGAATCTTCATTTAGAATTTTCATAGGAAAATTAACTCTACTCTTTTGGCTAGGATTTTCCCTTTCGAAAAAGTGGCCCATAAATCACTCAAGCTGAAACTCAACAGGTGGCCGGGAGTCAAGCCCATTTTTCAACTTGGCCCCTCGCCATTCAATTAACAATCGAATTTATATATATAAATGTGTGTGTGTGTGAGGGAAAATTGAAAGAAAAGCTGGGGGAAAATAAAGAAGGAGAAGAGTCATACGCCCTCCGAAAATCGAAGAGTGCCGAAAAATCTCTCTCTGGCTTTTGGCTGCCAACTGCAATTAAAAGGCAATGAATTCAGATCTTTCTTTTACTTCCTTCCTCCTCCCAGAAAACTCCGCCCACTTTGTGGGGGCGTGGCTGGAAAACACTTGACCGAAATTGTGCGCCAACAGCTGTCGTAGAGGTTGAGAGAATTTTCTTTAATATTCTTTCAGTAATTTATTTATTTAAAAGACATTTTTTGTGAGTCTGCAAAATGTTCCATTAGTTTTTATGTACATTTCTAATATATCTTTCTTTCTTTTGCTTTGTTTCTTTAACAAAAACATTGCCACATTTTTTTCTGACAATTTAATTTCCCAACTTTTCTTTTTTTAATAAAATTATTAACATGTTAATTCTCGCCACTTATTTAGCTGCCAATTAATAAATTTTCCAAAAATTCCTTGTCCCTTTTTATTTCCTCATTTTCTTCTCCATTTTCCCCCCGCCGAGAGCCATGCTCTAGATGTGTCTCGCATATTAATGAACATTTGTTTTTCTCGTCGGAAAAATTTTAGGGTGGAAAAGAAAATTTATGTGCTCAGGTTAAATTCCAGGGATTCTTTTCTGTTCGGTTCTGTTCATTTGTTAAATTAATTTATGTTTGTTTGTTGACTGTAAAAATTTTTACAACATATTTCGGGGGGGTTAAAATTATATTAACCCTTTGAAAATATGCGGAATTTATAGTTTAGCGGCAGAGACTTGGGCAAGATTTAAAACAAAAGGGAAAAATGTAAAGTTTGGGGTCCTCGGCACATTCACAACTTAATTTTCTGCCACATTAAATTCGACTCTCTGTCTCTGAGCTATATATTTTCCCGACCTGACCCACTCACATTATCTGGAGTCCAACTCCACCGCATATACACACATATGGCCCGCCATAAATATCCGCCCCGAGAGCCGAGACACGCCCACTCCCTGAACTTTGACCCAAATTGTGAGGCTCATTTGCATAGTCCCGTGTCCTGTGTGAGTGTGAGACTCCACCCGAAAAAAGGAGTATAAAATAGGGACTCCCTTGGAGTGAATTAAATATGAAATCTACTCAAATATTTAACTGGACCTGCAACTTGCTATATGTAACCCCAGCAAGCAGGCCCCTCCCAGGAGGGCAATCCAACAGAACAAAGACGCCGAGCGGAGCAAGGACTCTAATTGTTATATGTTTATCCGCAAAGCAAACTATGAAAGGGTCCTAGGACCTACCCCAAAACAAAACTAGATATGTGGCCTTTTTTTCGGGCCTTCCCTCGTTGACTTTGGCCATTTTTTAATGTGCACACCACTGGGCTAGGGACTCGGGACTTCGGGACTCCTGACTAAGGACTCTGGACTCCCAAAATGTATTTCACTTCATTTTTTATTTATTTCCCTGTGTATGTGTGTACAAAAAAAAAGGTTTGCGTGCCAAAAAAATATTGTGCCAGTGGCCTAAAGTTTGCTTCCTTTTTTTATTTTTTGTATACCAACTGCCTCATTTATTTCCTGCTCACTTTTTTGTTGTTGCCTGGAGTTTGAGGCAGCAGCCAAAAAACGCAAAAGTGCGTTGTACTCTTTTTCCTGCCACCGACATTTCCCCCCCGAAAAAATATCGATTTTTAGAATGCCCAATGCGGCGTATGAGCGATTTTTAGAGGTAAAGGCTTGAATATTAAAGAGGGAAATATATAGCATATAGTTAGGGGAAAAGGAAGTTAAGGTAACTATAATACATAAAAAAATATATATATTAAGGGAAATTTGAATTGATTAAGTGGGAATTTAATTGGATTTATTAATAATAATAATTGGTTTTAAAATGAATTTAAAGACGTTTAAAACTTAAAGGTGTAAATGCTAGTCCAAAACCTTCTCTCTTTTCCTTAATTAACTTTCAGTTTCCTCTTAATTTTCTTCACAATTAAATTCTTACTCTTTCTCTCCAGTTCTCTTTTTATATTTTTCTTAATTTTACCAATCTCTAGTTTTATTTTTAGCCCCCTCTAAACGTGCTGCCATAAAGTTCTGCAGTCTTGAGTGCTGCAGCCAAGACTTCTATATCATCAGAGGCTTAAGCTCTTCCACTTCCACTTCCACTAACTCAACTTTATCCTGGCCATAACATGGCACAATAAAAACGAGTTAAGGATCTCTAAACCATTTTAAACATTTAGTGCACCGCAGCAGCAGAGGAACTGCATATAAAGATAAAATATTTCATTTGGCAGCCTCACTCCTTTTTTTTTCTAGCTAGACTTAATGCAATTGTCGCATTATTTCTTTTACTACTCCTCATGATATATACACAGCGACAGATATATATATATATATAAAAGAGAATATATATATATTTTTAAATACCTCTGTCGAGTGTTTTGTTGTATTTTTGGTTTTTATTTTGCCGCATGGCGTCTCGTCTGGCGTCTGCCACGGCGTCTGCAAATTCAGTGGAACAGGCAAGAGGGGGGAAAATAGGAGAAAATGCTTGGGAAAACGCAGGCAGTTTTTTTCCCCTACTCAGCCAGTGTGTGCTGCCTCGGGTCTCTTGGTTATTAAGCCATTTTCCTGCTGCTGCTGGTGGTGACTCCTCTCCCTGCTTTTCTGCTTCTATTTTCTTTTTTGTGTTGCAAATCAAGCAAAGTGTTAAAAAAAAGAGGACAAAAATTAAATTAAATTAAAATTCTTGGCCAAAGGCGAGTGCTGGTATCACATGTGCTCAAAGTTGGCCATTTTCCCAGGCCAACATTTGCAGTTTTAGTTGATGGATTTTCTTTATTTCTTCTTTTTATTTTCAACAGTTTTTTGGGAAGGTTTATTTAAGCTTAAGCTGTGGCTTAAATACTAAAACTTTTATTTTATTTTACTTAATTTAATTTATTATTTTAAAGAACATTTTAAATATTAAAAGACTTCTGGCACAAAAACCTCTAGAATTTATTTGATAAATCTCCTTATTTATTTATTCAACAAAACCTTTATTTATAGTTTGTTTTCCTGCCAAAAGTGCACTTTGCCAGGACATCTTTTTCGCTGTATTTCTGTCCTTATTTTATTTAGTTTTTTTTTCTTGGCAGCCACTAATTGAACAAACTTGGACGACCACTCACTTTGTCACCAGAGTCTGACCGAAAAACTAAACAAAACTCTTATTTAGCTGCCAAGCGGCACAATTGCATTAATTATGCGTGAAGTGGGATGGAAACTGCTGCCAGGAAAGCCTAGGAAAAGCGGCTGCCACTGCACTGTGCACTGTGGTGACAACAGCAATTCATCTTTGATGGGAAAACGCCGGGGAAAAACTCAGCCAGCCGCCGCGCCGGAGACAATTTGTGCGTGCAAAATCTGGGAATTCATTTCTTTGTTTTGCATTTCACCCTGTGTGTGTGTTTGTGTGTGTTTGAGGGGGTACGGGATAGGGGGTAGTGGGGGACTGGGAAAAGACCAGTAAAGAGCCGGAGTGGCGGCCCGAGGCCCACCACAGTCTGTGGAAGAGGAGCAAATGCTAATCTTGATAAAAATAAACGCACTCGGGCACGTTGGGGCACAGGAAAAAATAAAGGAGTAAAAAATAAATATTTTAAAAATTATTTAAGAACAAATTTTATTAAAAAAATTATCTATAGATTATTTAAAAAATATTTTGGAGTGTTAAAGTAAAGCAAAAATATTACAAACTTTTCTAAGTTTCGGAGCAAAATTTGGCTTAAATTTCTGTCCTTTTAATATTCTTTTATTATTTCAGTTAAAAAATCGCAGTAAATATTTATTACTCAGAATATACTTAGGCTTAAATATTAATTTCTTCACCACTTAATTTTTATTAATTTCTTTCTTTAAGCATAAATATTTTCGCTCTGTGCGTAGATGCTACCAGAGGAGTGCAAAGACGGGCATCTCACGTTTTTCGTCGCATTTTCAATTTGCTTGGCATTTGCCTTTTTTTTCCTGGCCATTGTCAGTCAGGGAGCTCCACCACCCTCGTGCCCCCTACCATACCCCTCTGGCTGCCACCTAAGTGAATATTAATATTGACTTTGTGTGCTCTCCGCTCTTCGCATAGTTCACAAAAGTTTTTCACCTTTGATTGCTCGGGGAGAGTTTTGCAGCTTCCCTGTTCTTCGTTTGCCCCTGAACCCTGACCTCACCTCAGATTCTGTCCCCCGTGACCCCTACAATTCCCTCGATTGCCATTTGTGGCCTTTAAAGTCAATGGCATGCTCAGCGGTTCTCTTTGCTGGAAAATTTATGTGCAAACTTTATGCGTGGCGCGCAGAGTCCTTCCTCCTGCGCTTTTCCTGGGAAAAACTCGTCGCTATTTCTATTATCAGCATTTGTTGCTCGACTCCGGCACCGACTCCTCTCTGGCATTATTTTCCCATTTTTATGGCATTTAAGTTCAAATGAGGAACGTGGGATAAGGGGATGCCGCACCGCCTCGTTTCGGGTGTCACTGCTTGAGCTCCGTTTTTTCCCAGAAAACAAGCTCACCTGAACCAAAAAAAAAACACAAAAAAAAGAACGAAGATATATACAGACTCCAACAATGTCAATATAATTAAATGAAGCTTATAAAACTGAAGAGGAGGTGGAATTTCACGGTGTGTGTGTCCTGGGAAGCACCTACAACTTTGTTGATTGGATTTTTGGTTTAGCTGCAGTCATAAACCGAATGAATATGGCGGAAGTGGCAGCGAAACAGGAACAGGACACGGGGCCTAGGGAGACAAGCCTAAATGAGATGAGAAAATCCTCAGAGGGGAAATCCCAGATTATGGCCAGCTTAAAGTTGTAAGCCCAGAAAGGGAAGGAGACTAAAAAATGAAGTGTATTTTTAGTATACAAAAATATTTTCTTTAAAAGTTGGGTCTTTAAAAAATGGGTAAAGAAAATATAAAAAAGACTTAATATATTTTAAGGTCAGAAATATAGATTTTGGTATTTACAATTCGGTTTTTGTTGAACCTTAAAGAGAGATATTTCTTTCAAAAGATTCTTAAGGAGATAGGTCCATCTAAAATCAAATTCCTTATAAAAATGCAACACCTTAATAGCCTTACAATTCTGTAGCAATGATTTGTAAATTATCCTTTCTTCACGGCCCATAAATATCCCAAAAGAACCCTCAACAGCTTCCTGGAGAAAATCAACTAAAATCTTTGATACCTTCCACCAACTCACCTGACTTTTTTCCCTTAGTTTTCCCAGCAAAGTTCTAGCTTGGCTTTCATTTAATTAACCCATTAAAAGCAGACCCGCTTCGATCTCTCCTCCCTCCTCCCTGCTGTGTGCACTCAAAGGGGAGGCGAACATCGAAAAGTGCAGGCCGCAAACTTTCGACTTGTTGGCGGCCTTTGACAAGCCCCCAAAAAGCAGGGCCAACAATCAACTGCTCCAAGTTTGCTTTCAAAATATTTGCCACAATGAAATCATGAATGTGTGTGTGTGGCCACTTATAGGCCTCTGCCAGTGAGTCCTTTTTGCTTCTCTCTTAATTTTTTCCTTTTTTGAGGGGGTTCAAAGTTGAGTTCGCTTGGCGTGCGAAAGTTTATTAAAAACTTTGTGTGCTTTTTGCAAACAAACACAAACACATTCCCCCTCAAACGTATATATATATATATATGTATTTGTGTAAAAAGGAAGAAAACAACAACTGCCATGTGAAACTTAATAATTCACACGGGAGTGAATTTTTCACAATTTTCACTTTTTTCCGAGGCAGCGCAGGAGTGGGAGAGGTTCGGGTAGGGACTTTTTTCACAAATTTTATTGAAGCGTAAAATATGAACCAGAACCACAGGCAACTCGCTTGCCATCTCTTTCACTCATTTTCTTTCTCTTTCTGTGTGTGTGTGTGTGTTTGCTTTTCCACTCTTTTGTTGACATTATGAAACCTCAAAAGTTTGCGTTTTGCTTTTTATTATTTGTTTTATAGCTAGTTAGGGCCATTGTTCGCAGTGTAAGAGGGTTTAAAATCTGCAGGGTGTATGAGTGTGTGTGTGTGTGTGAATGTGTGTGTGTGTGTGTGCCTTTGTATGCAAATCAGAGCCCGAAAGACAGACACTCGCAAGTGGATTTGAATGGCAGTTGGCTCCCCCCTTTTATCCTTTCCTTTCCCTATGTAATTTGTTAATTACTTAATTGAGTGTTGCCGCTGGGCAAATATGTAATTTAAGTCAGCTAAATGCGATTCAGGAAGGGGGTTTTTCCTAAAGAGAGAGAAGAGAGGGAAATTTGGATTTTGTGGCTGCCCAAAAGCATGCTTCTCTAAATCGGATAAATGGGGTTTTCCCTGGTTTACATTTTCCTTTCAAATTTACCAATGTTTACCAAAATGGGTTATTTAATGTTAAAAAATGATTAATTAATTTTTTTGCAGTTACTTTTGGCTTTCTTTAGAATATAGAATTTCCTTGCTGACTTAAAATTTAAATTTTCTAAACCTATTAGCATTTGTGTAGGTTTTTTAAACATCAAATTCAACATAGAAATCTTAAATAAAATCTTTAAAATATTTTTAATAAATCTCAAAAGCCAGCAAAAAATGTTAAAAATTTCTCTCAACTTTTTGGTTTTAAAATTTCCTTGAATTTTCTCTTAGCTTTTCATGAATATTCAGCTTTTTTGAGAATTCCTTTTCTATTTCTTCTATTATTCCCTTTGCGGTAGAGCTCATCATGGCCATAACTATTAGACGGACCGACTGACTGCATTATGCAAAACTTATAAACCATAAAATGCAGCCGACTTGGGCCTAGGTCCCCCCTCTCCATCCCCCTTGGCCCTGTCTGGGGGAAGTCAGCAAGTTTCGAATGCAAAGTTGTCAGCACAAAAAAAGTTAACTCTCTCGCTGGCTCTCCATTTCTCAGCTTCAGTTTTTGGCTCTGTCTGCGTCTCGACTTTTATGAAATATTAGCTACCAACTTATGCACATAAATCTTGCAGTGCCGCCAAAAGTTTTTACAGAATTCCAAGCCAAAAAAAAAGATGTGAGAAAGAATAGGTTCAGGTTCTGGCCCAAACCCTAAAAAAGGTGCGAAAAGCAAGAGGCAGTCGTTGAGAGTCCTTTCAAGTATATTCATTCCCCTTTTTAAAAGGCAAAAGTATCTTCATTAAAATATACGCTAATTTGCCTAGGAAGATCTAAGGATACTTTGAAAAAAGAAAGAGTATATTTAATTCAAACTGAAAGCACATTTCCTGCTTTAAAATATGTATCCCCTGACTTGATTTAATTATTTATAAGCACTTTATTATCATAAATGCTTCGATATATATTTTTTGTAAAGCCATATCCTTGAACTGTTCGGAAAAAAAATAAAGAACAAAATAAATACGTTATTGTTTTCACAAAAAAATACATCTGCAACCGCAAGGATACATTGCATTTCCGTCTCATTTACATTTTAACTTCCATCGAGTTGCAGTTAAAATTGCACAAATCATGTTGTTATTTAATATTTAATTTATTGCAATATTAATTAAAACCTCAACCAATTTAATGGATAATTATCAGAAATCAGTGACTCGCAGCAGCTGTTAACTTGGGCATAAAACATTTGCATTAATTAACATCGATTTAAGTTTAAGTTTAAATCGAATCAAAACAAATTTTAGTTGATATTCAAATGCCTCAATATTATCCTTGCAGAGACGCCTCCGTTTAGCAGCAGCCCAAGGATGTCCAACAGGAATTGGTGGTAACATTTTGGCACCACAAACTGGACAGCAAACAAGGAAGGACTTGAAGGAAGGACCTGCTAGGAGTCAACACACATAATGGCTGACCGCACAACAGGCATGGCCACAAGGAGCAGCAGCAGTAGGCCATGGTTAAGTGGAGCCATACCCGTCCTGCTTGTGCTGCTGATGCTCCTCCCCCTGGAGTCCCTGGCCTTCTGCCCCTCGAAATGCCAGTGCCTGGGAGGGGAGACCAACAGTAGAGCTTTGTGCGTGGATGCCGCCTTGGAGGATGTGCCCATCCAACTGAATCCAGAGACCAAGTACATCAACCTCACCCTGAATCGGATACGTAACCTGGATTACGCTCTGCCCTTCTACGTGAAGCTGGAGATCCTGGATCTCTCTCAGAATATAATCGAAACCTTGGGTTCCCGGAACTTTGAGTACCAATCAGAGCTGAGAACACTGAATCTGAGTCGGAACCTGGTCAGTTCCCTGCACAAACACGCCTTCAAGGGACTCACCAACCTGCTCCTGCTGGATCTCAGCTTTAACAGGATCGAAACAGTGCATCCCACGGCCCTCAGTGATCTGGCCTCGCTGGTGGAGCTGGATCTCACGAATAATAATATTGTGAGCCTGGAGGATAACTCCTTCAAGGGAATGCCCACGCTGGAAGTGCTGGTCTTCCGGAACAATCGATTGCTGGACGTCCCAGCGAGTAATCTCTGGCATTTGCATGCCCTCAAGAGCCTGGATATGTCCGATAATCTGGTGGAATTTGTGCGAAACGATAGCTTCGAGGGACTGAAGGAGCTGCTGGCCTTGAGTCTGAGGGGCAATGTGATGAGCGAGCTGGATGTGAGTGCCTTCGAGGGACTCATTTCGCTGAAGCATTTGGATTTGGCGGATAATAATTTAACGGTGAGTTTTTTAAACTAATTAAATACCAAGAATTTTGTATTAAATTATCATTGAGAAAGAAGGATCCTTTAACAATATTAAATTCACTTTTCCTTGAGACCCAACCAAGTGTGAACTTTCACCAAAACATTCCTGGGCCCTTAACCGCAGCCGAACTTGCCTGGGCTGTCTCATAAATTTAGACACTTTGCCAGGACTAAATCCTGTGAGCAACACTTTGCCAAAGCGGATTTCCCGGCATTGCCTCGCCCTGTGCCTTCGCCTCGTTTAAGTTCGTCCTTCCTGGGTTTTAGCTGCATTTTGCATACGCAAAATTAATAACCATAACTCGTTGTTGCTGTCCGTTCGCACATACTTCCCAAGCCCAAGCCGAGGATACACGCACTCGTCCTTACTGCCAGCCATGTCCTTTCTGCTATTTATGCATGCAAACATGTCCGTGCCGCCTGATTTCTGCTGTGGGTGTGGCTCCTGCTGCCGCTGCACACTCTTTGCTTAGGCCCTCGGCCATTTCGCCAACGTTTTCCCTGGGTTTTTCCCACACTTTTCCACCTCAGCCCCCTCCTACAGTGTTGCCTGGCAACTGAGCCAGCTTAAAGCTGCTTAAACTTTACAACCAGACAATTGTGCAAGAAATGTGAACCGAAATGTGAGCGAGGTCAAGATAAAGCTGAAACTAATATGCGGAATCGAAGAAAGGAGGAAGAAGGACTGCCAAAGATATCGAACTCAAGAGCTTAAATGGCAAAAAAGGATTTAGAAGGAAAAGAAAGTTTAGATAAAAAACACAGGAAAATGGAACATTTAAAGCTGGAAATTCTTAGCAAAGTATTTAAAGGCCTAAAAGAGCTTCAAAGAGTCAGCAGAGTAATTTACTTCCTTGAGTAAATATGTTTCCAGTTATTATTCCCAATCAAAACCTCGCCTAAGCTCCATTTCAAGCGTCTTTAAATTGACCAAAACCAAATCATTAGGACACGGCCCAGGCAGCAAGGATAATGTCTGGCGAAAGGAGTAGAGAACTAACTTCCAGTTGAGTTGTGCAAATCCCTTGCTCAAAGGTGAAATTGCATGTCCTTTCTGCTCCCTCACAGAAAATGAGGCAGGGAAAGGGGCTGGGTTAAAGTCTCCAGAAATGCGTTTTTATGTAATCACAGGCAGGCAGGACACTGAAAGAAAACACAAAATATTTGCTAGTGAATATAAATGGGCCTTAAAATTTATAAAGAGAGCCTGAAAAATTTATTTAATTTCATTTAAGCTTTTGGATTTCCTGAAAGTAGGTTTAAAACATCTTAAAAAAATATAAAACATCAGGGAATTAATTAAATATCCTTTAAATTATTACAAATAATATATTTTTCTTCAAAAATTATTAGCAGAAAGCACTTCAGTTTCCTTCTTTCCACTTCCTGTAGTTGTGACTTCAGAAAATTGTTTAAAAAATATTTTTTAATCAAAAAACAGAACAAAAACTAGTTAATAATATTTGTAACTATTAAAAAATTATCACTTTTCTCTAAAGTTTATAAACAATTATTTCTTTCCCTGCACTTGCTGTAGTTGCAACATCAGCAGCCTGTTTATGCAAACTGATGGATGCAATGCCGCCCGAGTCCTGGTCTGCAGGAGGAGTGGACTACGGCTCCTTGTGCCACTGGGATTCCTGTATATGTATATCTATATACTTATGGTCGTTAGGACGGGGATAAAGTGTGTGTGTGTGTCCTGTCTGATGGCTACAATCCCGAGCTTCTAAGCAGGTGCAATGGCAGGCAGTAAAAGCTGGAAAACCGCGCGTAGTCAACGGCAACGGCTGAGGAATTTAAGGCGCTCGTAATCAGTTCGAAACTACTTAAAATACCTTTTGGCATTTTGTAGTTGAAATATGGTTGGTTTTCCACCGCCACGCCTACACCACTTTGGCCTCCCCCCTTCCTGCGTCCTGCCAACCTGTTTCGGTATTTTCCAAATGGCATTCTTTTTCCTATTGGACAGATTGTTGTTTTATTATGCAGGGACACAGCGAGGCAGAGCGAGGGGATATACATACATATATCCCTTGACTCGATCCAGAACCATTCCGGCATGCGGCTAGTGCATGAAATTGTTGTCTGCATCTGCATAGTTTTTCCTGAGGGGAGGGAGAAGGGAAAATCCCGGAAAATGCGGGAGTCTGGAGTCTGGAACATGAACTCATGAAGCATGCAAAATTCTAAGCTTGAATATGATTTATGAAGTGTGTTAGGAAGCAGTTTAAATGGAACAGGAAATGCTATTAGGAAAGTAAAGATATACAAATTATAATAAATATTTAATAAATTGTATATACCGAGAAATAAATATTTTAAAAATATATTTAAACCTTAGAAACCTTTTCCTCTTCAATTTTAAATAATTTTTAATTTAAAACCTTGGCAAATACGCTTTTAAGTTAAACACAAATATATCAAATATAGAATTCCCCCTCTAATAATTTTAATTTAGGTTTTCCATTCTCTAAAATCACTTCTCTCAATTTCCATATCACGAATTAAAAGCCAAAATAAATCAAAATAAATGGTTAAAATGCAGAATATAAATCAAAATAAATGGTTAAAGTAAATATTTCGCACAATTGACTGATTATTCTAAATATTGCATATATTTCCATAGCATTTTGCACAATGCATTTTCCATTTGCTTTGTGCCAAATGGAAAATCCCGAACAAACAAATTCATTTTAGATCGAAATAACTTATGCACAATTTTACATTTTCATAATTCAACAAAAATATTTGCTGATGGCGGGCAGGACGAGGAGGAGGAGGAGTTGTTTCGATTTAAACCTATTGTTTCTTTTAGGGGGATGTGTGCTGTGATTTTGCATTAAGTGCATAAATATACACAAACATTATTGCACTCTCAGCACAGATTGAAACAGAATAATTGCAAAAATATTCCAGAGAATACAAAATATAAATTCGCATCAAGTTTCAACCGAATTTATTTATTTTGCCATTTTTTTTTTTTGCATTTATAGTTTTCAGTTTTTGTGTTGCATAAATTTTTCGTGCCGTTGCACAAGCTGAGCAAATCGTTTTGCCATAAATTTCCATGTATGTTTTTCTTTCTGGGAATTTTCACATGTGTGAGCCGAGGTGGAACATCGAATTTGGAATGATTAAAAGATGAGAGTGCTGAAAGCATTGCTAAATAAAATTATTTACTAAGTATAAAGTTAGCTCTGCCAGGATTCCTTTTAAATTGCTCGCCAATTAGCTTTCATTTTGGCATTTCCCTCTTCGATTTGATTTTAGCCAAGGGAAAAAAGGAAATTAAATTGCAAAATCAAAGTCAATATAATTTCACTTTCTTTTCTGGTTCTTCTCACCCTTTTTTCATATATTTTTCTACACTCTGCTCTTTCCCCTTGAAGTTCTTGAGGGAAAAGGGCAAGCAAAAAGAGAGGAAAAGCCTTTTAATTAGTCCAGCTTTTCCTTTGAGTGCAGTGCAAACATGAAAAGCACACCCACCCACACCCACACACACAGAAAGCATAAAGAAAAATTGTAAAAGGGGTGCTGGTGGAAAAAAAAGTGTTGCCATTTGGTTAAACAATTGCCCGGCTTGGCCTACATTGCGTATGCGTAATGCCTTTTAATTTTCAACCATTTTCGCTGCCTTATGAGCTTTTCGACCAGCACACACACACACACCAACTTGTTATGCCCTCCCCCCAAATTTCCTTTATTTTCCCTCCCCGCTTTCCTTGAGTTTTTCCCCCGCTCACCCAAAAGTTCATTACGTTATCGCGGAGTGTGTTCGTGTCCGGGCGCCTGGCACGTAGCTTCCGCCGACACGCTAAGGGAGAGAGGGAGGAAAAAGAAAAGGAGTAGAGGGAGAGTGGAATGAGAAGCACAAGAAGGTGAACACAACTGGCAGCCAAAATTACAGCCAAAAGCTTTTGACCCGCTCCTTGGGTAAGGAAAGGGGAACCTTTTCTTTTATGCATGCCACACTCTCCTCGAAGCTGTCTCAGTAGTTGTAACAAATTCGTTGCAAGATTGATTTTATTGCCTCCCCAAAAAAAAAGGAGAAAAATTAGGAAATAAAGACGAATACGAAATACTCAGGATCACTACTGGTTCATAAAGAAAAGTATAAATAAAATCTATAGCATACATTTTGGGGCTTAAGGGAAAAGTCTGCTAAGCAAATATTAAATTCTAATTTATTAATAAAGCATTTAAAGAGGATAAAATATACATAAAAAATATAATTTAATGTTATAAAATATCCCTAGGTAAACATTTTAAATTAAAAAATTGTTCTTATTCCAAAAATAAAAAAAAAAACTAAAGAAAAAGTTCCAGAAATCCATAAGAAATTTGCCTTTATTATATTACTTACAAAGCTTCAACCAACATACCCTTAAAAATACAGGGTACCTACAACTAGAGACGAATTTGTTGGCCGGCGGAGTGATTGAACGCAAAAAGGGAACAAAAACGGAAGTACATGACGCGCGTTTCCGTTTCCGCTGCAGTCGCTTAAACAACGCTTTCGTATTGATTGTTCGGCTTGTTTTCCGGTTTCCTTTTATTTTTTCTTTAGCACTATTTAGTGTTCCCTTTTTTTTGTTTGGGGTGAAGGACAACAGTCCTTGCTGTACAAACCGCAAAACGTTTTTAAAGTTGAGTGGCCAGCATTAATATTTGATAGGATCCAGAAGGGCCAAAGTTTGTACACCAAATAAAAACGTTCTTAGCTCTTCGTTCTCATTTTCTATTTTCTATCTTTTGCAGATGGTGCCCACCCAGCAGTTGTCGAAACTTTCGAACCTCACCTACTTGAACCTGGGTGGAAATCGCTTTTCCCAGCTACCCGCCGTCGCCTTCCTCAACTTGTTTCATTTGCGGGAATTGCATTTGAGTCGGCTTGACTATTTGCAGCGCATCGATTCGAGGTAAGTTCTTCTAACCAAAAAGTTTTCAACCCAAAAACAACTCTCATGATGATCGCCAAGAAAAGCAGGAACTGGGTCAGGTCAGATGAAAACGAAACTATTTGTTTTCTAAGGAGCTAACAATAAACAAGACAGCAACCATTGGGATTTTAAGAAAAACTTAAAAAGCAAACATATTCGAGAAGACTTTCCCATGCTTTAAGTCAAACTCTAAGCTGACTTAAGCCTGTAAACATCTTGTTTAGTATTTAAATGTTTACTAAATGCTTTTCATTTGCACTTTCTCTTATTCGTAAATTAATCATTAAGTATTCCTGGTATCTGCCAAATGGAAATTCTGAACAATTTGCCAAGAAGACGTACTCTCTTTGGTGTTCCAGACTAATCAAACCATTCACTTTCACACACTTGCACGTGACCTACACGCCCATTGAAGGCCTCAGAAATTCAACCAAGGATAGAAACACTGAAAGAAAAATAGTAAGAGTTATTCTTATTCATTTATTCACCAACAGAATACCTTAACGGCTACTTAGAATTTAAATTTGTCTAAAAATAAAACAAAATTAGAAGAAGAGTCTTGGTAAGCCTTACAACCTCTTACAGCCTTGTTTTTAAAGATTTTTTCTACCTTTTAATGTCTTTATTTAAATTCAGAATTTCTTACTACCTATTTCCCTCTGTGTATCCTTACAACAATCAAGCAAATTTCCCTTTAGCTGCCGAACTAAGCGGCAGACAAATCATTATTGCTCAATGCAATCAATCATGCCTAATACGCTTTTGGTAATAAGATGCCGCCACACACACATAAACACACAGAAAGACCCAGAGAGGGGGGAGTGAGGGGGAAAATGGGAAATGCTTGAGCTCAACTCGAGCATATGTTAATTCAATAATTCCAGGCAATTTTCATATCAAATCAATGAACGAACCGAGTCGATGCGAGACGAGGACTACTGCCACTCTGCCCTTCCATGTCAATCAACCGCCGACAGGGGAGGTTCAACAGCAGGAGCAGCAGCAGCCACAAGCCACGCCCCCTTTTACAGGGGGGCGACATGCCGCTTTACAATGACATTAACATGACTTACATGACAAGCGCCGAAGGACGAGAGACTGAGCCCCAGACCGAGCATCATATGCCATTTAAATGAGTTTAATTTGGAATTTTCGTTTGATTTTGTTCAGGCCAAGTTTAGGGTTTATCCACGACCCCACACACCCACCCCCTTGAATTGTCCTTTGTAATTGCTTTTGCCTTTTGTTTGGTCTCTGTCTCAGAGTCTGTCTCAGAGTCTTGTGTAAACTTTTATCCCTTTCCAAACATTGTTCGCAGACAGTTGAAATTGTTGCTCAATCTGCACACATTCGAGAGCTTCTATATATATATATATATAGAGAGAATGTGTATAGTAGTAAGTCTGTCTACGTTGACTGATTTGCAAACTAAATTCCATGTTTGTCTTGACGAACAAAAAGAGATCTTTGCGCCTTATGCTAATTTTGTGGAATTTCAAGTTTTGCTTTCGAAAGGATGGAATATTATTATATATTGGAGCTAGAAATAAATTTATGGTCTTAAAACTATCTAAAGATTTTCAAGAATTCCTTAAAGGATGTGAGAAATTAAATATTGTTCTCCTGTTAATTTTTATAAGCTTATTTTGCGGGCCTTTAAAGTTCCTACTTTTAATTAAATTACTTTAAAATGCCTGAAATATTAAGGGGTACTTCAAAATAAATAAATACTATATATTATAAATACCATTTTATATACAGAATGTACTGCTTAGTAATTTATTGAATTATTATTCTGTTATTAATTTAATGCTAAATAGTGCTTGGCATACCTTAAATCATGGACTTTCTTTTAGCGTGTTTTATTAATTATCAATTTTAAATACAACATAGAAAATTATTGAATGAAAATAAATTCAATTTTACTCTTCTATAAATTTAAGTTTAAGTTTTTTTAAAGTTTTCTCTGATACAAGTTCTTAATTTTCCCCACCGGCCAATAATCTTGAATATTTAAAATTCTCCAACCAACATCCTGTCGGCTGTCTTTTCTTTTCCTTTTTGTTTACAGGAAATTATGTGCGTAATATTTTTTGTTATTTTTTTTTTTTTTGTTAGGGAAATCATAAAGAAGAAGTTGATGTAAAATTCATTTGCCCAAAAGGCAGCAACCCACACAACAAAATATTGAAAGGGTTGCCGAAACAAATTGTTACCTTGCCACATGTAGAGCCTGCCTGCCGCCTCCCCAACAGGTTTTCCTTCAAGGAAATAGCGAAACAGCGAAGCATTTTAAAGTTAAAGGGGGGAACAGACATGTAAATATTTATGCAAATGCGTTAATGGAAATCTGAAATCTGTGGATAGGTTGGGAAAAGGACGAGCCAGAAGCGAGTGAGCAGCGATGGCGACACGTTGATAGTCAAGTTTATGGGGCGACAGGATACATTTCCCCCACAACACCATGTGTGCTGTGCTGTGCTGTGCTGCTCATTATGGAAACCTTACACCTAACAATCAGCGCCAGCGAGTCCTTGGCAAAATTCATTAGGCGGCAGCACGTCCTTCATGCATCCTCTGAAACCTCATTCCCCTGGAAAAACAAACAACCCTTCGAACTCGAGGGGCATAATTCGTGGACAGGCGAGGGTTTCGTTTCAGAATTTCAAAGGGAATACCAAGTGAACATGACTTAATACGAGGCAAAGCAGAAAGTCAGAGCTACATAGGTAGGTGTTGGCCGTGTGGCTGCCGAAATTGAAACTAATTGTTTTAAAATTTATGCGGGGATCCAGCATGTGTGACATTTGTTTTTGCGGCAGTCCAGCCCTTTGGGGTTGCTCCCCCAAAAGAGGAGGGGAAGGAGGACCCACTCTGAATTCTGATGAGGATGGATGCCGGTTGTTTGGATGCGACAATTGGGAATTAAATTCGAGTGTAATGGACTGTGCTTCTGGCTGTAATGGCTTAGAAATGGAGTCATTGTGGTGTAGAAAAGGATTCCAGGACATGGTGTATAATTTAAGCAGATGTCCTTTGATTATTAACAGTGGAGATGTGTCTGGAATTTAAAGTTTTTGATTAAAGGATTAGGAATTGGGAAATTTTGTATTATTTTTGGGATTTTATGTGAGAAGAAATTTGTGTAAACTGAATAATTTTATATTGTAAAGGTGAATATATATATTTTCTTTCATTTTAAACTACAGAAAATTAACTGAAGATTTTTAATACACCTATAATTAAGTGTACAGCTTCTGTTTAATATTTTTTCCTGGAAAATATATTATTTACTGCCCCCAAAGACCATCAATTAATTTGCTAATTTCCCTCCAACTTTCTGCTAATTGCCACTTGTTTTGTTATTCATTTAAAAACAGAAACACTTAAAAATAAAAACACAGAGCTAATTAAGTTGCTTTGCTCTCCTTTTCTCGCTGGCAGGAGCTGCTCCTCTTCACCTTGAGTTCTTTCATCATCATCTCACCTGGCATTGTTGCTGCCTCATTATGCCAAAGTTTAACTTTATTTAAATTCAACTTAAAATTCAAGTGCAACTGTGGGGTTAGGGGGGGGTGGAACATGCATATGCATAAGCAGACAGACTTAGAGAAGAGGCGGAACCTGGTAAATACGCATAATAGCTACTCGGGGTTCTTGAGTTTCCAGCTCATAATTTATGGAAAAATATGGCCAGCAACATGTTTATGTTTTCCTGTTTCCGTAATTTCTTCCTGTCTTTTCTTCAGCTTTCTGTTGTTTACATTTTTCTGTTGGCACTGCCTCAGTTTTTGAAGGAGAAGGAAAACTAAGGTCGTGTGCCCAGCAGCTCCCCTCTGTTGTTGGCTCATTAAGCTGACATATTTCCTTAATTAGAGAAAAGGAAATACAGAATACTGCAGAAAAAATAGCAACTTTTTATCCGCTTGACTCCTGCAAATGGCAGTCATTCACTTTCCCGCCTGATAATCATATTGAAAGTTCAATTTAATGGCCACTTTAAGCGCTCTTGTCCTTTCAATGGGAAACATGGCAAATGTCGTTGCCGGCAAATAAAAACAAGGACTGCCAGGACATGACGCCAAGTGTGTGTGTGACATAAATGTTGTCATTCGGTGTACGAACATAATTAGCTCTCCACACACACAACACACATTTTCTATGCATTTGTGACATAATTAGATAACAAATTCATAGAGTGGAAAAAAAGGCTCTGACAAATTGCCATCATTAACTGCCAGAGAGTTGCTTTAACGCTTAACTCTTTTCTATAAATATTTAATGTATGGACAATGAATGACTATAGAGGGGAATTTACATGGAAAAAACGGGGCTTAAGGATTAAATATTTACAAATTTCATTTAATAAAGTTTTTATGTTGGGTTGAAAGCATTTTTTAAACACTAAATTGTCAAGGAAAATAAATTTTAAACTGTATTTTGTATGATTATTATTAATTTTTCTTTTAATTTGTGCAACCTTTTCTTATACAATTATTTTTATTTTTAATAAATTTAAACACTCTTCAAAGCTTATTTCCCTTTCCTCATTTTTTTTTATAATAAACTATACTTATGTAAAATTAAAGGGGCGTTAAGGAAGCAGACTTTCTTGTACATTTCTCCACATATTCCATGTCCTTATTACAACGCCCCCTTGACTAACGTTTGACTGGCGAATTAATGGACCTCATAAGGGGCGTATGCGTAATTTAAAAACGTTTAAAATGTCATTAACGAATTGCGCGACCATATCATTTGATAATGTGTCCCCTTAGCTGGTTAATAATCAAAGAAAAATATGGAAAGGTGTACTAACTGACTGTCAAAGGGCTCAATGAACTCGAAGAGAGAGATCCCAGGGCTTAGCAGTATTTTGTTGTAGTTAAAAACGTCAATCAAATGAATAGAGAGCAAAAGGATTTGCGGCAGGGTGTGGAATGGTATCAGGGAGCCAGGGAGACCGATGAGGATTGACTGCCATTCAAAACTATATCAAAAAGCGACTGACAAACTGTTTGACAGACTGACTGATTGACTGTCCAGACAGCCTGACTGAGCATGGAGGGCACCCGCCAGCCCGATGATGTGAGTGAACTCTGACGCTGCTCTGTGTGTAAAGTCCCAAAGTCCTGGGAATCGTGACTGAAAACCCAGCGAACATGGACAGCAAACATTTCAATCGGATTTCGAGCAATTCCAATTCAGATTCGCTCGCACACACCACACCACACCACACACACAGACAATTTGCATATGAGCCCAAAAGGGAAAAAGAAGCAAAACGAAACAAGGCAAACATTTATGCGGCACACAAGGACACGGGGAGAAATTTTAAAGGGAAAGGATATAAAGAAAATAAGTAAATATTTTATTTAAATAGGGAAGTAAACCCATTTTTTTATAATTAATACAATTTTCTACTATATTTTAGGAAAGTTTTTTAATTTAGAAAGTCATTTAATTATTTTATAAATAAAATCCGTAAGGATAAAGCCATAATTTATTGAAAAATTACTTGAAACAACAATAAAAGTATTTAAAAACAAACCTTAAATTTTGTAATTAAATTCAATGATAATTTGTAGGTCCTATTTTAACATTTGCTATACAAAATTTAATTTTTTTTGTTAATAAATTGTTTTAGATTACAATTTTAGGCTCTATTTAAATTTCCCAATAATTTCCTGCAGTGCACGACCCCCAACACATACGCACACATGGCAGCCATTTCCGTTTCCGCACGTTTGACGTTGGCAAACGCAGACAAAATAGTCCTGTAACAAAAAAAAAAAGAAGAAGGATCTCAAAAATAAAAGGAAGCTCGGCTAGGATGGGAGGGTAGCCAGTCGAAAACATGAAACATGCAAAATGAAGTTTGATTCGCGGAGAGAACAAACCGAAAAACCAAAGCCAAACAGCAAAAAGGTGGGACTAAAAGTCCTTCTCCATATTCTCCCCCGTACTTTAGCCTTTTGTCACTGGGCTCACCGCCAACAGGTCGATCACAGGTAAATCATCAACCTGTGGAGCTCTTCTAGCCGCCGCAACTTTCTTAGATGTCACGTTTCGCCTCCGTCGGTTATTTGCATAATATTTGCACAAATAATTGAATTTATTTTTTGCTCCTGTGGCTGAGTCCTGTTTGTTGTTCGGTCTACCCGCTAAATTGTTTTGGGTAAATTTCGGCTTATGTCGCATGCAGACCGAGTTTGTTTTGGTAATGCAAAGTCCCATTTTTTTGTAGGTTGAACACAGTGCGCCTGCAATTGAGGGTTTTTTCGCCAAGTTTTTTCCACGTAGTTAACTTAAATGTTAAACTTGCCATGAAATTGAATGTTCGAAAGGTGGAAAGATAGTTGCTTGGAGTGGAAGTTGTCTTTTTTGGGTATAGGTAAATATTGAGAGGGGATTGGGGGGGAGGTGTGTGGGCTTAAGATTAGTGTGTCTGGCTGGGACAGTGTCTGGAGGATTTTTAGGGAGGCTTAAGGTGATTTTTAAGGGTACTTTTTGGGTGCTTTAATGTTAAATGTTTGTGTTTTTATGTAAATGTTTGAATGTTTAAAATATATTTTTCTTGCAAAAACAAATACATTTTAAAGTATCGTTATGTATAATTAAATATTTAATAAATCAAATACAAGTAAACCATATTTTCAATACAAATAAATTAATTAAGCTCATTTATTGCCACAAACTTTCTTTAATTTTACCAAAAAACTCCCAAAAACTATCCATTTCCTGGGTCATCAGTCAACTTAATGAATTTTTCTCCCCTTCCCTGAAGAGCTGACAAACAATTTTCGAGCTCATTGGCACAGTCTGCGCGATTCGAATTCATCACAAGTGGCAGCCACAGTCGACTGAGTTTCTAGCAAACTTATGGCCTCGAAGGAACCAAGCAAAATGCAGCCACTTATCAAATCAATGCGGGAATCCTGGGATCCTTGGGAGCCACTGCAACTGCCACTGCAACTTGCAGCTTGTGCAATAAATGCGTTCATTTAACATGAAATGCTAGAGACGACTCTTTGGGTATTGAAATGAAATGTTGGCTGCTGCTTGCAGGACGCTTAAAAGCGACAAATTCGCTTTGTGTCAGCGGAGTAAGTCAAGACGGCGGAGCTCGCTCAATGTTGCTCATACGCCACGTTGCACTTATTTCTTGCGGAGTCTCCTGTCTGCTTGGGATATAGGGATCTGGAATAGGGTCTGGGGTCTTAGGTATCAGGGTAATGCACTGCACACACACACACATCGAGCTCTCTCTCTCACTGCATCCTTTTCTCCAAGTCCGCGACTTAGCGCGTTGACTTAACTTGGCAGGGATTTACGACAACGCTCCACGGAGCTCGAATAACACGGAGCCTTGTCAGCTTCCTCCTCCCCAGCCCCCCTTAATGCCTTTAGCCTTCTTTCCATTCATTCGGGATCCTCCCCCCTTTTATTAAGTTGAAATAGACGCAGGCTAAATAAATCCATGTCGCTTAAGTCGAAGCTGACGCTGTCATGTGTGTGTTTTCCCGGGAAATCTGCTGAATGTATGTATGTTATTCATGTATTTCATTGCCCTGGCATTTAAGTTGAACGCCGATGCAATGTACAGTGTGCATAATTAAAACGAACGCTGCTGCTGTTGCAGTTGGAAAAAAGTAATAAAAAGCCAGGACGAATAAATGTTTGGGGTATAAAACAGACAGTTGGCTAATTAGGACAGACACTGGGGAAAAATTTGCAATGAAATTAAAGAAAAGGTCAAAGGCAAAGTAAGGTTTTATTTGGAATTTTATTATATTTCTAGGAGAATCGTAGGTAAATAACTTTTTATAGACTGGACATGAGCATGATCTTCATGGAATCCTTGGCATTCAAACGCAGATTTAATGTAGGAAATATAAAATTTATGTCCTGTTTTTTGATATTTCCCAGCTTCCCATTAAAATCTCCTCTATTTTTATCCCTTCCAGAGCCTTTGTGGACAACACCCACCTGCAGACGCTGCACCTGAACAATAATCCCCAGCTCAGCGATATACCCATGCGTCTGTTCCAGGGGAATCCCAATATCCTGGAAGTCTACATGCAAAGCAACAGCCTGCAGACCCTGTACTCTGCCCAGTTCCCAGTGGATCAGTTGCAGAAGCTATATCTTGGCGATAATCCACTGCAATGCAATTGCTCGCTCCTATGGCTCTGGCGGCTGGTAACTGGCAACTTCGAGGGAGTGGATCCTGCCATCGAGCATGCTGCAGGAGGAGCAGTGGCTGCACTGGCCAAAGAGGCAGATGGTGAGGATGATGAGCAGGCGGATGAGGCCTCCACGGACGATGGGGTAGCTGCCTTGGCTGCCTATATCGCCGAGCAGCATATAGTCAATGCCCTGCACACCACCGAACCGAGTGCCTATGAGCTGGCCACGTCTGCCTCGAACAGGAATTCGGGCATCCTGCGTATGGATCGCCAGCAAATCGGTTGTGATATCTGGCGGGATAAGCTAAGGACCCGCCGCCAGTTGCTGACCATGAGCGAGGGTGAGATCACCTGTCCGGCGCACATAGTCACCGTGGTGTGTGCAGTGATCACCTGCCTGCTGGTGACCATGATCGGAGTGAGTGTCCTGTATTACCTGCGCTTTGTGAAGCGTCGCAGGAAGCTTCTCCACGAACGGGGTCCTTTGAGGACCAGCAAGAGCATCATCAATGTGCACGATCGCATCCTGCAGAACCATAATCCCGGCATGGGGCTGGGCATGAGCATGACTTTGGGTGGTAGTAACCATGGCAATAACCTGGGCATGTCCCTCAACTATCCGCATCATGCACAGACCCTGCAGGCTCATCATCACTACCACCAGGCGGCCATGCCCCTGCAGTCTCACTTGGGCAATGGTGTGGGCCATGAGTACCAACAGGCCACCATGCCGCAGCTGGATAAATCGGATCTGGAGCGGTATATTAAGGCCCAGACCATAGTCAATGATTATCGGGCCCTCAACCACTGGGAGCTGCCCGTCAAGGAGGCTGACGATGAGCCGGAGCATCTGTACGAGCGCTTTGATCACTACGAATATCCGGACACCCACACAATGACCAAGCTGAAACAGGCGGCGGCCTTGAATCACTCCTCTGCAGCATCCTCGGCAGGACCTTCGCCAGTGCCACCCGCGGCGGGAAAACCACATGTGGTCTACGTATGACGTGGACGCAAGGGATCCCACATGGAGCAGGAAACGGAGATGGAAATGGTTGGACTGAGCTATCACCACCAAAACCACCATCACCACCACCACAACAATAACAACAACTATCGGGGCTGTGTTCAGAGCACCAAGACCAGCAGCGGTCAGTTCTGAGTTGGAAAAGTAAAGAATTAATTAAAAAACTAAAAAAAATAGGGGGTTTAATTCAAGGAAAAACACAAACAGGGAAAGTGAGAGGTTAGATTAAGGCGAGAGATTAGGGGAGGTTTAAGAGAAGGAAGGGTTTTAGTGGAAGTATTTAGCAGAAGTTTAGGAAAGAATTAACGCTTTTGGAAAGTAATTTAATATCTGCTTTGAGTTTTGTTATTTTTCGAAGCTTATTTCTACATTTTAAATATTATTCAAATGAGATTTTAAATCTCAGAGATTTTTAAATACTTTCTTGGTAATGTTTAATATTTTTTGAGACTTTTCAAAGGCATTTCAATCTCCAAGAATATTTTTATGACTTTTTATACAAATTAACTTAAAAAAAAACCTATAAAAAATCTATAAACTAAATAATTTCCCAGTTAATATATATTTCCCAAGATTTTCTGCTAAATACATTCACTATCCTTAAAGTGACTTGGTTTTTTTTCAACTCGCAACAAAGTTTAACAAGCGTCAAATGAAACAAGGGATATGTCTACGTGTATAGCAAGCATACAAATACTCTTAATGACCTACGGATAGCAGATAGCAGATACCAGATATATTAGATATATATACTAACCGCTAGCCATAAGTCCAGATACGATTTCAAAGAAACACTAAGCTAACTGCATTCACATCTCACTCTAGTACTTCTCTCCCCCGGAACTCATAGTTAAAGTGGCATTTAGCATTCGAATAATCTAGATAGCGTCTAGGGATTAAGCAACTTACAAGTGAATTTAAATATATATATCTATGGAATATATATTAGGTTTAATTTTTGATTTTGGCTGAGGATTCTATGGAGCGACACCGACTTTGGCAGGCAAAATAACGTACGAAATGGGGACCAAATAGTCCAGTCCAGTCCAGAGCCTAAAACTAACTGAAAATGAAAATGAATCCAAACTGCCAAAGGGATAAGGGGTCCTTTTCGAAGACCATACACATAGCCTCTCGTATATATTCCCACGTTTCCTACAAATTCAGCGGCAGAAACATCTCTCGAAGGACAATATAAGCGACAAGTTTAAGCGGAAAACTAAAACAAATTAAATTAAAATTAAATTAAACACTTAACTTTAAATTTAACTTTAACTTAGTGAGCCAGAACTCAAAGTTGAGCTAATAATTAATATAATTTGTATATAAACGAAGCACTCAGTCGAGTGTATGTACGATTACTGTAAATAATTTATGTACGGCAGAGTGCATTTGGAAAAACATTAGTCAAATGCATCAGCGGATATTGGTTTAAGCATAAATGATTTCCCAAAAAGCAATAATTCTGAATCAAAGCTTCTCGTTTGTTGTTATTTTTCGGTTTCGGGCTTTCATTTGGCAAATAATAATTTAATTTAAGGAGACAACACACACACACGAAAAGCAAGTGTAAAAAATATATTTCTAAAATGAATGCATAAAGCGTGTATACTAAATAAGCAAAATCAAAAAGGCAGACAGCAAAATGCACAAAATGCCCACAGAAAAAATCTCTGAATATAGAAAAACCAGTTTATGTATAAAAAAAAAAAAAGAAAAGCATAGAGCAGAAGCCAACAGGCAACCGTAAGTTTAAATATTAATAATACGATATACGCAAAAATATTTAATTAAATGATAGACACACCCACAGCAACCACAAAAATGTTATTTCTTATACGAAGACTGAAGGAAACGATGAAGCGAAATAAAAAGAAACAAGAAATTAAAAACAAACCCAAAGACTTTTACTCAAAAGGGGGAAATTTGCAAATAAATCCAGGATTTTGCTCCACTTTGTGGCAGGTCCTTTTTCTCGGCTTTGTTTATTTTTTTTGCGGGTTTATTTGTGGCATAAAATACGACAAATCTGCCGGGCAGAGAAATCCATGTAAAACAAATAAAATACTTGTATATCCTTGCACTAGCCGGGTAGCTGCACAAGAAAGGGCATAAATCTAGTGCCGAAACAAGCCAACACTCCCACATAAGTAAGCCTAAAGGACAAAGGAGCCGGGAGTGGGTCAAGGAGGGTGTGGCACAAAAATGTGGCTCAGTAAACCAAAGTAAGTAAAATATTTACTGCCCAGTCAATTGTGCTGAATTGTTGGTTTTCCCTGGCCAAAGCTGTTAAATCCTGTTGAATAGATACAATTTAAGGCGCCACTGGGGATAAAATGGTAGCTTAAATTGGTAAATAAAATCATGGATACTTTTTGGGATCTTTTGTTGCCTTTTTTGGGTTATAAATAAATTTAAAAAATACAGTTTTTAGACTTTATATATTACATTGCTTTTATATTATATTTTTTCTCTGCAAACTGCAAACCCAAAGCCCTTTCTCCTGGTTAAACACAACTTTTAAAAAATGTGTAACAACAAAAGCGCAAACAGAATGACTGAAGAATTAAGTAAATAAATCTGAAATGCTTTCTAAATAATTAACATGCCTTCCAGCGAGAGCTCACTTTCATTTAAACTGGGTCTCCCGCCGCCGTTGGCACTCATTGAGTTGTTCAACTCAACGCGCGGCTTAGACGGCGACAAATCCCCCGTGTCTGCGTTTGAATGATTGTTGGGCATTTGTTGTGGCTATGAAATATGGGAGCACCCCCCAAGGAAACCACCCCCTGAACAGCAACCCCCTGTAAGGCCCTCAGAATCAAGGAAACACCTGAGTCTGGCTGTGAGTCTGTGTTGGCGAGAGTAACCAAGGGTAGGCGTGTGAATAATGGAAGTAATTAATATTTGGACATTATTCTTTGGCACACAAAAAAAAAAGTAAAACGAAAAAGAAAAAGCTCAGTTAATTAGCTGGGGAAAATTCGTGGCGGAAAAACATCCTCATAAGTCATAAAGTGCAGGAAAATCGAAGCATAACGTTGAGTATTCCATTAAATGCAGCTATATAGTCAGAGCTATAGCTACATAGCCATCTGAATAACGATTTCAGTAGCATTTTAATTGCCTGAATTGCCATTAAACAGATACAGGCGACTTCCCAGAGAACACAAGGACCCAGTGCCTGCGAACATAAAAACTTAATGTCCTGCAATTTGTTAAAAGATGCGCAAACTGCCCAATAAAATAAAGCGAGGGAGAAGCAACTTTAATGCCGAGCCAACCAGACCTAAGTGTGATTGAAAAGATTGTGAAAATCAAAAGCTTCACTTGAGCTAATTGTTTGCCTGCATTTTCAGCCCGCATCCTGCAACAGCTGTGTCCACAGGACACAAGCCCAATGTGTGTTTGTAAATAAACTCATGCACTATGATAAATCAAAGTCACTTAGCGTTGATTTCGATTTGAAATTCACTTACCGCCCCGCCGAATGTCAAAGGAACTGGCCAAACAAAGAGCCAGACCAAAGAGAACCCGAGGACATATCATTTATATCAATTTAAATAACGACCTTTCAATGGCTTGAAACGGAAAATAGACAAAATCCCCGTAAAAAGCTCAAGCAGAAACCAGAAATGTGGAAAATGGAGATGCTTGAGTGAGGGAAAGGCCTTTAGGAAAATCTTAAAAAATAATAAAAATGAAAATAAACATTTAACGACGCTCTCAAAAATCATTACATTTACATAGATGCTAATTTTTTGGACAAATCAAATTGTTTCAACTATCATAACATTGCCAAAAAAGGATAAAATTCGAATCGGAAAGATGTTCTATGCTAGTTTTTAAAAGGCTAACAAATCTGCAAATAAACTTTTTAAATTAACACAAATTAATTTTTTTTTTATTTTTTGACAATTTTGATGATGTTACCCCTTATAAAATTAAAAAAAAATCAAAAAAAATTTTTTTTTTCAAATCTTTCTGTCAAACATGGCTAGATCAATTGCGTTTTTGATGCTGATCATAAATATATATGATTTATAGGGTCGGAAATGACTCCTTCCCTGTTTTTTAAGCTTCTGGCTAAAATTAGTACACCAAAAATAGGCTAACAAAATTCAGTACCAATATCAATAAATCTATAAATAAAGGTAAATTTTATATTTTTCCATATTTGCAATTTTAATATATTTTATATTAAATAAGTCAATTGCTATCAATATATTTAATAAAACCTATCCGTCCGATACCCATCCCCAATCGTGACACGGAAGCATCTCAAATCCCTGCTCTGAGATGGATGGTCGGACGAGGCATTGACAGTTGTAAGCCATAAACCACAGAAAATTGGGCATTATATTAGTTAAGATGCTGTCAGGCTGAAAGATATCCCCCCTCCGCCCCCCACCCGACTTAAGAACTAGGGACAGCCCACAGTGCAGGCATATCTCTTTCAGCGCTGGGATACAAAAAGGACACAGGAGCTATCCGTATTCCGTATCCGGTATCCTGTATCCCGTGACCGTAGCTTGTCCGGCACTAAAACACCGTTTGACAGGCAACGAAAGCCGGAACAGAGGAAAACCGGTGACCACCAGATAAGCTAAAGCATTCATCTTATACTTATTCTTGGAGAAAAAAAAAACAAAGAGAGAAATGAGAAAGGGAAATACTAAAGTTAAACAAAAGTTGGGCGCACATATTAAGGGCTTAAAGTGTAACCAAATACCGAAAGCCAGAACTTATCTTGACAGTCGGACTGTGCACTTAACCAGGTTAGCCGGCAGACAATATATATATACACCTATATATCTTGATCAATTTGGGGGCGAAAAGCTGAAAAAAGAAACTTAAATCATAGCCCCCAGCTTTTGTTTAGCTTTTTTGTTCTGCCAACCTGGTTACAGTTGCCCCTCTTTTCTGTTTTTCCTGGCTTTGTCTGCGCCACTTTGCTTATCTTAGCCACACTTTTTATTGGTCGCCTTTTATTTGGCATGACACCCCCATATTTTACCAAATAAGAGAGCCACAGTGCCAGAGATAAGTGGCAAGCGGAAGGACATGCGAATTAGTTATGGTTTGAGGGTGGAGAAAACTCTCTGTGGTGGGAAAGGGTTCTATGGAAAGTAAGAGTTTACAAAAAGGGTAAAAATTGAGTTTTTAAAATAGGAAAATAAAGGAATTTTAAGGATATGCTTTTGGGAGAAAATGTTACTTACGATTTATATATGTAAGTTCTCTATCAAATTATTTCATTTCTTTTATACACTCTGTATCATAATGATACGACACCCCTAATATGCAAGTTTCGAGCTTTGTAGGATAATAGGGAAGCATAATACAACAAAACCAAGTATACAGAATGAAAGATTAATGAATTCTGCTTTAAATGAAATTGTCCTATTTCCCCCCTCCCCCCTCGTTTTAAAGTAATGGTCCAAAAAGCAGAAGAGTACGTTTTTTTGCGTGCCTGCAACTGTATCAAAATGATACGACACTTTCCAATTATTCCGGCTGGAGACATTTATTTGCTTTCCAATAATTTTTTTTAAATTTCTATTAACAATTTAATTAATTTGTAATAAGATTCCGCTGCGTCGTTTGCTATTCGACGAAAAAAATATAAGAATAAGAGCCTAAAATGATCCTGGCTCAATATCCTTAAAAATTGACCGAAAACGTTGTGTTATCCTTAAATTTTTAATCAATCCAGATAAATATGATGCTAAGTATAGCTGTGGATAAAAATCAAATTTGTCTGACTGCGGTAACATCCCATAATTCGGTTTGTTTGCTTCAGGCTTCATACTTGCCACAAGTTGCAGTAAGCCTGTGGCACGAAGAAAAATTCGGGGGATGCTGCAATTACTGCAGTGCATTCTCAGAGGAGCCTTAAAAAAAACCTCTTACCAAAAACCGCGCCAAAAAATCGCACGACTTCATTATTTACAAAAGACTGGGAAAGGTACTGCTCCCCATACAAAATTCAACTATTATTGTGATTAAAAAGTTTTTTTTGTAAATAATGAAGTCGTGCGATTTTTTGGCGCGGTTTTTGGTAAGAGGTTTTTTTTAAGGCTCCTCTGAGAATGCACTGCAGTAATTGCAGCATCCCCCGAATTTTTCTTCGTGCCACAGGCTTACTGCAACTTGTGGCAAGTATGAAGCCTGAAGCAAACAAACCGAATTATGGGATGTTACCGCAGTCAGACAAATTTGATTTTTATCCACAGCTATACTTAGCATCATATTTATCTGGATTGATTAAAAATTTAAGGATAACACAACGTTTTCGGTCAATTTTTAAGGATATTGAGCCAGGATCATTTTAGGCTCTTGTTCTTATATTTTTTTCGTCGAATAGCAAACGACGCAGCGGAATCTTATTACAAATTAATTAAATTGTTAATAGAAATTTAAAAAAAATTATTGGAAAGCAAATAAATGTCTCCAGCCGGAATAATTGGAAAGTGTCGTATCATTTTGATACAGTTGCAGGCACGCAAAAAAACGTACTCTTCTGCTTTTTGGACCATTACTTTAAAACGAGGGGGGAGGGGGGAAATAGGACAATTTCATTTAAAGCAGAATTCATTAATCTTTCATTCTGTATACTTGGTTTTGTTGTATTATGCTTCCCTATTATCCTACAAAGCTCGAAACTTGCATATTAGGGGTGTCGTATCATTATGATACAGAGTGTATTTATTTTGGTTTTTCCAATTTTCTTTTCCCTATTTACAAATGTCACAAAAAATAAATGCCAAGACACTTATCATTCCCCATAAATTACATCTCCAATTTAATAATCCTTTTATGCATATCCTTTTATATATATATCCCCCTTTACCACAAAGAATTTACAGCTCTATCAAAAATTAGCGTAGCAATTTTTCAGCAGAAAATCCAAAATTTCATTGCCACCGCAAAAAATCAAATTTCCAGAGAGTTCTCTTTACAGCACCTTCCCCTCTTTTTCATGGAAATTCGGTTATTTTTTTTCTCTCTGATCCTGGGATATTTTCAAACATGACACCTGAGAAACTTTGGCATACAAATTTATGAAAATATTTGCACATCAATTTTACTGCTCAACAGGAGGGAGAACAGGGCTTCATTGAACTTGCAGCTTCGCATTACACAAAAGGAGGGGTGTTGAATCCTGCTCCTGCTGTTGCTCCTTCTCCTGCTATACCAATCCTCATGAAAACATGTATAAACTGAATCAATTTTTACCGCGATAAACTTCGGCAACGCCACCTTTGCTGGATAAAGCACTGAGGTAACTGCAAAATGTTGTGTAAAATTTGCAAATGCAATAAATAACTCGTTTCGTTGGGAAAAAAAGAAGGGTTTGCTTTTTTGCTGTTTACACCCCCTTACGGAATCATGTAGAGCTTCCTCTCTTTTTGCTTTTTTTATTTTTTGTGGTGTTTCCGTAGTCCTGTTTAGGATTTTTCCTTCCCGCCGCCGCCGCCGCATGCCAGAAACCAAAAGCGCGCCACATGTGCGAGTCTGCCTGTGTAGTTCCTGTGGGTGATTCCCCTGCAGCTTGTAGGGAGTTACTCTTTTGAAAAGAGTTTAAGGCTTTAAAGAATAGATTTTTTTAATTTAAAAATATATATAAATATAAACTTAAGAGTTATAATTATATGTTGAAATACAAAAAAAAAAAATAAAATAAAGACTCTTCCTTTTGGAAAACATTTTCTCTGGTTCTAAAAAGCTTCTAAAATATTAATTTAACTTTGACACATAAATAAAAATATGCTTAATATATGTCTAGGGTATTCATAACTTCTGTAGTATATTCTATAACCTTTATTTTCTTTTTTGTTTTTAGCTCTGCGTGCTTTTTTGTGGGGAAAGCATCCCCGAAAGTATGCAAATAATTTCTGTGGCTCCAACTCATATTTGATATTCAGTGTCAGTTTGCTCGAAAGGATTAGCCGAATTCAAGTTATTGAAATTTGCATGCAACGGGAAGGGGCGGTGCCATAAGGGTGAAAAAAGGACGAAAAGGACGAGGCACCGAGGAGCAGGGAGAACAGCAGGCGTTGTTGAGGCAATTTATAGCACTTGTGTCTGAGGGTGTTGGGCTTCCTTCACGGTTATTGTTTCGCCATTGCTGCGATTTTCCCCCCAAAGGATGTAATTGTTTCGCAGTCTTTCGAGCTTTGATTATGTTCCTGCCCAGATTTTTCCTTAAAATACTACACACATTCCCGGGGAAGAGTAGATGGACCCAATTAGGCTTTCGCACACGGGTCAATAAGCCTGCACAGCCACCAGGATTTTAGATTTTTCATTCCGTCAAAAGTTGCCATGGCAACGGAAAATCATAGTAAAAAAACGTCGCAAAAATCCCTGAAAATCGCAAAAAAGTACGCTAATAACATTGTCATATGGCTGATGCTCTCTCTATCTCCCATTTTTTTTTTGTCCACTAAACTTCGCTTATCAAAGTTGAAATTGCAGTTCGGGATTTGAAAAATACAACAAAAAAAAAAGGAAAAACTCCAAATGCGAGGCATTTATGGCGGTTTCTGGGGATTTCATTTGAAACTCTGATACGAGCAATCGGCGTTTTATTTCCCCCGTCGAGTTTCATCATCATCATGGCCACCACTGACCCAGTTCAGACATTTATCACAGCTCACACACAGCGCGAGCTCCTAAGGGTCTAACCCCGGGACAATGAATGAATGTCCTTCTCCTCCTCCTCCTCCTCCTCCTCGTCATATTCCTATCATCCTTTCCCTCGCTCTGACTGCTGACTAAGTGGACTTTTATTTCACTATTACCAGGGCCAGCATGGCGTATACGCAATAAATAGTTTCGCTTTTCGAGGGTCTTTTTTCTTCTCTCAAAAATTCACATGATAAAGGGCTGATTTTTTGTTAAGTTTAAATTCTAAGCAACTGAAACATTTCCCCTGAATCACACAATCTTCGAAAGACATGAATGAATTTATAAAACCCATAAACCTTTGCCTATCTCTTATCTGAGGGTTCTTCACCCACAGAATAAAAAACGTCATTGATTCGTCGATGGCGTCATGTGTCATCTTTAAATTTATAATTTCATTTCGAACAAGCGCCGGCCACATGGAAATTTCAGTGGGAGAGATAAGACTATCTACAAAAAGGCATTGGCTTCCGAGTTATTTTGGAGAAGAAGAATGCTTTCAGTAGACGAGCGACTTTGGAGCAAGCAAGATCATCATGAAGAAACTGATTTTTATGCTTCTGGCAGTGGTGAGTTAAGGAATTTAATTACTTAAATAAATTAACTAAAAACCAAATGAAACTTTATTTATCTTTGCAGCTCTCTCCCAGTTTAATATGTTCCGCTGGAGATCAAAGTCGCCATCGCTTATTTTTGCAAACGGATCAGGCCCTAGCAACCATTACCAATCAGCTGGTAGTTCAGGCCATTGAACTGGTGGATAATCTTGTAGAAGATCTGCTGGTCTTGGATTCCCGGAACACCATTCTCATGGCTTATCTGGACAGCCTCGATGCCTTTACTGCTGTAAATCCCAACAGAACCGAAGAGAAGCTGCGCGCTTTCTATGCTGTTGTGGAGGACTTCTTGGACTCGGATACCACAGGAGATCCCCTGAGATCTTCAAGCATTGAAACCCAACTGATTGCCCTTTGCCTGCAGCGCAGTGGCTTTGATCGCTGGAAGAGAACAGTCCAAACACGAACAACGCAGCTTCAGAAGTTGATCTATAGAAAGCTAAAGAAGCATTTGGAGACTCTGGACAAGGAGGATCGTTTGGCTGTGGAGCGGCGCTGGCGGAGAATCCTCACCCGCGGGGGACCACGAAGATTAGAAAAGCTGAGGGAGTTTGTCAAATGGCTGGGCAAGATCAGAGATTAGCTGGGATTTCTGTTTAAATTTAGGCTATAAAATATATAAATAAGTGATAAGAAACCTTTTTTAGAAATTAAATAAAAGAAAAAATAGAAAAATTAAATCTTATAAAATTCCTATTTAATTTGCCAAGTAACTATTATTTTTCTCAGTGTTCTTGCCCTGAGAATGAACTAAAATAAACGTGTGAAAGTCATAACAATAAAGATATACATTATTAGTTAGATAATAAAGATAGTAAATTCCATTCAAGTGGAAACAAACCCAAAAATTATATTTAGAAAAGATCATTATCTTTTTATATTCCCCGACTTTTCTGTTCTTCTGGCAAATGCAATTTTTTATTTTATAATAAAAACCCCGCTGTAGCTCCTTCCTGCCATCACTCAGATCATGTTTGAGAGCTTTGTTTAATGCACTTCACAGCTGGCGGAAAGTCTTTCCCTGTGTGACGAAGACGGCAATGAAAACTTTTGTCATGCCGCCACCGAAAAAGGACGAAGGAGGAAGCTTGGCTAAAAAATTATGAAACTGAATATATGAGACGATACCAAGGAGAACAACAGGACCAGAGCCAGAGCCAGCATGTGAGAACTAAAACTGAAACTAAAACTGATACTTTTTATGGATGGCAAGTGAAAAATGTAGACAGTTGCAGAACGACTTTGCCTGGGTGGGGATGGATGATGGTGAGAGGGATTTGCTGGGATAAAAGAAAAATGGCAACTGCATTTCCTGTCTGAGAGCTGACAAAGTGCTGAGTGCATTTACGACTTGGACTTGGACGAGCGAGTGTTTTGTGTCTTTCGTGCCAGCAGCAGGAGCAGCAGCATCTGCCGTACCGGAATTTATGCACTCGACAGAGGAAAGTCTGGAAATTCGAGGAAAATTCTAGTCCCTAGTCCTTAGGCATCTCCACTGATAATCAGGCCGAGCTTTGGCTAATCGGTTTACATTTGTCACACTTAGAGTCTGGCCAAGGGGAATCTCTGAACTTACCTTAGTTTCTGTGGAAACATTAATAAAAGGTAAATGCATTTCATACGAAATACCAAAGACTTTTCGGTGGCTTTTAATCCATTGACTTTATCCTTATACAAACATGGAATTTTTGTTGTCACAAATTAGGCATTGAGCACCATTAGCTAGGCGGTAGTTGTTTCCTCCTGATTCCGACCTCGATAGCACAGGAAGGAACTCAGACAGCCGAATAGGACTAGAAGGAACATACAGGTGATGCACAGGAGCGTCATGATAATGATGACAGCGAATATGAATAAAAGGCCCCACATTTTCAGAGTAAGTGGTGATTCCGTCGTCGTAGAGCCATACATATATAGTCCAAAGGTCGTGTTTGAAGCCATGGCTGAATTTTGTTGATTTTGTTGTTTGTTGATTTCTGCCTGAAATTTGGTCAAATTAAAATAATGAAAAATTTCGAAAAGAAATTTAAAGCCTACTTTAAAAGCCTTTTTAAGTCAAGAGTGCAACTCTTTTGGGGACATCAAGTGACTTCTAATGATCTTCTTTCTCCTGCGAACAAAAGAGTGCTCATTAAACAGCGGCACACACAATGCTCTCCTCAGTCGAATTGTATAAAAATTAATGAAATGCATTAACGAAAGCGATGCTAAGGGGGGGTTTTGGGTTGGTTTTAACCCTCGAAAGGGGATCTGGGGACTTGTCCCTGAGCTTCTGAGTGTACGTACCTGCGCTCGTTAGCACACACACATCCCACATCCCTTACACACACCCCCTGTCTTGCATATGCAAAAAAAAAAATAAAATAACACTCGCCTCTCCTCATCATTATCATAATTTGAGTGGTGGCAAGCTTTAAAATATTCATGCGAGCAAAAAGATTTTTATTTTTTTTTTTCAAGTGTTCGCACGTGTTCACCGGGGTGTTTACTGTACCAAGAGGAGAGGATTCAGCACTAAAGGATGGCTGCTGATTATAATGACTGTATTTTGTGTGCTGATTACTCCACAGAGATGAATGTATTTAAGACAATGAGTCAACAACTAAATGCTACAAATGTGAGGGGTTTATATGTTTTATAGGTATTTAAGTTGAGTTTTGGGGATTTAAAAATAAATATTTTATAATTTAAAATAAACTATTTAAAGGAAAGTTTTATTTATTGCCTGACTAATAGCTCAAAGCTCAGTTCCCTGAGATTCTAGCAGGAAATCCTTGTTATATATCCTTCCGATTGAACCTTTTCTTACCACAATCACCAATCACTGATGGCGTTTGTGGGCTATTAGAGACGTTTGTCAGCCAATTCCCAGGCAACATTGAAGGCTCATTCACTTACCTGCCTCACACCCACACAGTTACACTATCGACACTCTCGAATGCACAGCGAGGACTCATACTCACACTCTGGCATTCATTCAAATACATGCACACCTTGACACACCCTCCCTCCCTACCTCCCTCCCTCATCATGCCACACGTGGCTGCATGTCAAAGTGCAAAGTTTTGTGCCACAAAAAAAAAATAAAATAAAAACTGTAGAAGGGTTGAAGGGAAGAGTGGAGTAAATGGCAGTCAAAAGCGCCGCTTGTCGATGTTTTTGAAAAATAAAAATATAAAAAGTCGTAGGGGAAAAAAGGCTACACGTTTGCCCAGGCAACCCTTTTAGCTGCCTGGCAATTTAAACCTCCAGCCAGCTCCAAAGTTGCCCACTTGCTGCTGCCATATCCTGGCGGTGTCCTTGTTGTTGCTGCGGTTGCTGTAGTTGCAGCATCCTTTCGGTGGATGAGGGAGTAGCTCAGAGGGTCTCAGAGGGTTAAGGCAGGGCTAAATGCGTGGCAGACAACGCGCGAATGCACAAAGTCAACTTGCACAACTTAGAATTCGATGAGGGTTGAGAGGGAAGGGAAAAGCCTAGGGACTAAGGGGTATTTAAGGGATAGTAAAAGAGTCCTTATGAGGCGAGATAAATATTAGGAACTAAGAACATAGTTAGTTTATTTAAAACGTCATTTAAAAAGTATATAAAAACCCGAAGGAACATCATTAAAATCTGTGGAAATCCTTGAGAAATGTTTTTTTTATCTGTATTTGCTTCAGTTTTAAATATCAACAAAATCTATATATGTAATACTTCCTAATGTAAAACAAATAAAAAAGCCATGAAAACCAAACGACAATTTAGCATAAAAAAGGGGAAAAAAATCAAAGAAATCCTCCGAAAAAAGGAATAGTTCCGGAAAGCGTAAATATATTAAATTTCTGTTAAGAATTTGTGTGTCTGAGTTTCCCGGGAAATAGAATTTCAGTGAGACTGTGAGACTTCCTCTTACAATTTCCTCACCAAAGCGGCAATCATTCCCTTACCGTATCTGTATCTTTGTATATTCCCAACCAATCATCATCATCATCATCATCAACGCAGCAGCTATGATCATGTTCGTCTTTCCCCATCATCGCATTCATTGGCACTCAACGGAAAAGGCAGCGAATTGCAATCGTAAACTTGATTGTAATAGTATAATTTTTGGCATAAAAGCCAAACAAATAAACAAGCCAGGGACAAGAACTACGGGATAATCCCCGCACATATGAGACAGCCCATCCCTGCTCTCCATTTTCATGCAATTTTTATGACTAGCCTCTATTTTTCTTTTTCTTCCTGGGCAAGCGAGAGAATCTCACTCATAATCCGCCCCAATGGACCTTTCTGCCCTGCAAAACCATTTACTTTTCCGCAGCTAAAGAATCCTTGGGCATCCTTATTTTTTCCCCTCACGCAGCCTGCGAGAAGTTATTGTTATCCTTTTGTTTTAGTGCGCATCCCGCTGCCTGGGCATTGATTCATAAAACATAAATATAAATATTGCGTATACGCAGCGTTCGCCCTGCCCTCGATTGCCATAAATTCTGATATAAGAAAACACACACCACACACACACAAGCCATCAATCTTTTACCATTTCACTTAGATAAAGCAAACTTGTGCTCCTTTGGCCGCCAATATTTGTGCATAAATATTAATATTGCATGACCATTTTTATTTGTTTGCCGGCCAGACGAGGATCTGGACTTTATCAAGATGAAAGCGACAAGAAGAAGCAGTGATCCTTGTATATCTAAATTAAAGAGTCAAGCTATATGCTTAGAATCTCTAAGAATCTCTTAGAATCTCTAAGCATATAGCTTGAGTCAAGCTAGAGATTCTAAGCATATAGCTTGACTTCCATTTTTATTTTGGAATATATTCCACGCCGATTAACATTTGAATTTCACAAACGCCAATCATCGTCATCGAGACAACACCACCAACCACAGCCACAACGATAGAAGAGAAAGCAAATGCCACAGAAGATTAACGCAATCACGGTCATCGCCAAGGTAATGTATAGACCAATATAATTCTCTTTAATGGGCGGTTCCGGTGACGTAAAATGTAATAGACCATCAAATAATGTGGTCATCTCTGCATCCATTATTGTATCCACTGGATCCATTCTTACAACAATGAATTTTTTTACAATTTCTGAATTTCAATAAATAATAAACAAAATTTAACAAAATGTAATATTTCGAGCGGGGGGGATAATATGGAACTACAGACACTATTCACAAAATGTACATAGTTTAAATTTTGAGAGGTTTTTCTTTGACTTTGCTAGATATTTATTTTATTTATATTTATTATAAAAATACGTTAAGAATACACATTAATCTTAGATTTAATTTAATTCTCTGCCTGCTAATAAACGAAATCATTTGAACATTTCGCTGCTCAACAACTTTGGCCAATAAAATGGCCCTGATTTATGCGGTTAAATAATTAGCGCCTTTTAGGAGCCATTAAATGGTTGCCAAACGGGGCCCATCAATCGCTTATTCCCCATACTATAAGCCATATATGGTTGGCCGTTGCCAATAACCCGCCCCCGTTGGTGGTAATAAATTGAATGGCCCAATATTTGGTAAGGGGGCACATTGAATTTAAATATTTGCAATTACATTTAAATGTCTGTGTGTGGATTTCGATTTCGATTCAAAGGGAGGCAGAGTGTCTGCGGAAATATCCTTGCAGTCGTCCTGTCTGTTCGCACATGCCAATAAATTTCGAGGCACAAAGTGTCAACTGGGCCGAGCCCTTCCATTTGCATATATATTCCCCTGCACCTTGGCCCCCTCCGAGTCCTTTAGCCTGCCATATTGCCAGTCCTTTTCTTTTCGCTACTTACAACAATATTATAATGGAAAACCCACTCGAAAATAGAGCAATATCCACTTGCATATGTTGCCGCGGACATTTCGGGAATGAGACGATGCTATAAATATTATTGAATTGTTCCACGCCCCACGGAAGGATCACCCCTTCCTTCGTCCTTCTCAAGTGTCCGCCCAGCAGCAGCAGGAATAACAACAACAGCAACAGCCAGAGACAATGATTGCGGCAAGCGGATGTAAAAACCTTGGCAATGACAGTTTTTCGGGCTCCAATCCTGGGGCTACGTCTGTTATGCAAATGTCTATACATATAAATATGTGGGACACTGAGCAAAACTAAAGAAAAAATAAGTAATTTATTTAAAATATGCTTTAATTTTTACATTACTATTTTTTATTTATTTTTTTTTTTTAATTAAAAAGGATTGCTAATTTTTATATGCCTACAGGGTCCTAAAAATTCACTCAGAAGCTTGAAATTAAGTGAAGGACTCATTTGCGACCCTATAAATCATATATATTCTTGATCAGCATCAAAAACTGAGTTAATCTGGACTTGTGTGGCAGAAAACAAAATGTTTCATTTTTTCAAAATTTTATAAGGGGTAACATCATCAAAATCGTCAAAAATTCAAAATAATAATTTTTAATTTTTATGTTTTTAACTAAGTATGCAGATTTGTTACCCATTAAACAATTAGCAAGTAAAAGTTTTCCAAACTGAAATTAATGAATTTTTGGCTTAGTTATGAACAATTTTCCATGGAAAACTGCAAAAAAATGTTGTGATTATTTGATGTATTTTGTTTATATTTTTATATCGAACAATAATTTATTATTAATTACTATTAAAATTAAATCAAATAAAAAATTAAAAAGGTGCTAAACTATAAAAATACTAATTAAAAATTGCATTTTCCTTAAATTGTAAACAGTTTAGCAGATTTCCAAAAGATTTAAACATTTAAAAAAATAAAAACTCTTCAAGTTTCCCCTAAAAATTCTTTAAAGAATTCAATATTTTTCTCTGTGTATATTTCTGAGTGTGTGTGTAACTGTTTATATGCAAATCTTTTATTTCGCCGTTGTGCCTCCGTTTCATTTCTTATTTCCGTTGCACGGCCGCCACCGTCGCCGCCGTTGGCTTTTTTATTTCTCCTGCATTAAATTAACATCAATAAAATGTTGCCACTGTTTGCCAGAGTCCTGCCCTCCCCGGCTGGACTTCTTTTCCTGTGTGTCCCGGCTGTCTCGGGTGTGTCCTTGTTCTCCCATATCCGCTTGTCCTGCTGCTGCACTTGTGCGTAATTTGAAGCTAATGCTAACATGTGCTGCGATTTGTTTTACTCCCAAAAAAAAGAACTCCTCCTCAAGTTTTTGGAGCCAAGCCTTCCATATCCTTGTAGCCAGCTTCATATTACTCATTTTCCGAGCTTCGGAGACATTTGCATTTGACAGTTTGCAGTTTCTTCGAGCTTGAAAGACGGTGATTTCTTCGTTTGGCCAAAAGTTTGCCAAGGAAAGTTAGGGGGGTGCAGTGAAAGAAGGAGTCTTATATATTTTCTATGACTTTATTTTAAAATTTTAAAGTTCTTTTTTAAAGATTTAGGAATTAAGAGAGAGCTCAAATAATAAAGAGAGAGGTAATAAGTAATTTATAATCACTTCAAAATGAAGTTGGTTGCACTGAAAAATTATTATTAATTAATTTAAAATAATATAGAAGGATAACTATGTTTTTTATAGTAAGAAAATATTTCTTTAATTTATTTTCATACTCCAAACTATATAATACTTTATTTCCATTAACCAGAGCTCAAATTTCTCAAGTCTTAAGCTCCATAAATTCATCATTTCTTTATATATTTTTTAACTGCCTTAAGAAATCCCTTTTTTTGTTGCAGTTATCCCATAAATAAAAGCAAAACTAAGCTCCTCACCAGAATGCCCAAGCACAACTCGCAAGGATATATTCACAAAACCCACAATATCCTTGGAGTTTTCATTGAGCCCAGGCTATGATAGATTTCCATCGCATTCGGCGCATGTAAACATCGGCTTTTGTTAATCAAATTAAGTGCAAGTTAATGGTGGGGCACCACCGAGCTTTCCCTCTTCACAAGAGTTATTACAGCCCATCATCGGGGTCTCTGTGGTGTGTTTGCACACTCGAAAATGATGAATAATAAATCGCTAATCATAAATATTGCGAAATCAGGCGAAAAAGAAGCTGTGGAGGAAAAGAAAAGAGAAGAGGGGTTTTTCTAGACGCTAAAAAGCAAAACAATACCGAAAGTACACATTGTTAAATTGAAAGGAAACAAATGTAAAATTTATACAGCTGCAGTGAGCCCCCGGAGAAGCTTTGATCCATCCCGAAAACTTGGAAGGATGCAAAATCGAAGGGTGGGAAAATGAGGGGGCGGAATCGCCCTAATGGTCTATGCTCCCCATTATGGAACATCCTTGAATGGAATGCTCCTTTTTTTCCTTGTATTTTCTCCTCTCCAAAATTATGTACTCTGTTTGGTTTTCCGTTGAATGCAGGGATATGATTAATTTAGCGTTATCAAATTGATTGGATTAAAGCTGAGAGGGGATAGGACTTGGTCCTGTGATTCATTGAAGAGCCATAAATAACATGGAAATGGTATTTATTTTGGTCTATGAAAGGGAGTAGGAGGAAGTCTCTGCAGTAATATGTTTGTTTTCAGTTGAACTGGCATATGAATTTTGTATTTTCTTAAAGGAACAGGCTAAGCTAAAGCCTGGATTAATGGTTAATCAATTTATAAATGTAAATGGTTAGATAAATAGATAAATATTAATATTTTAACTAAGTAACATACCTAAAATTATTTTAAAAACCTAAGAAAACAAATCCTACACATTTTTCTTAACTAAAGAAACTCATGATTAAAATCCTATTTATTTTCGATATTTTCAGGCTAAAAATCCTTCTTACAACTCCTCTAAAACCTCCCCTTTAAATCTCACACCCATTTAAGCCTTGATTTTTCTCCCAAATAAAATACAATAGCCAAACTTTTGCTTATCTGACCACAATTACCCAACAAGCTGCCACCTAACAGGCGACTTTTCCGCCCCCGATTTTCCCACCCGCCGCCACACTCGAAGCTCTAGTCCGAGTAATTAGCGTTCGGAGGAGGAAAATCAATACAATCTGAGCGAGGGAACAACACAATCAGCACCAAAAACAGAACTGGAACAGGAATCGAAATCAAAATCAAAATCCGGAACCGGGGTTACGTGTTTTGCGCGCCACAAATGCCAAATTGTCCAAACGGGTAATCAAGGCGAGAATGAGTGCGAGTGACCAAATCTGAAATCGTCTAGCAGCTGCCAAGTTTCTCATGAGGAGGAAAATACTGAGGAAAAAATTATATTATTTTATATGAAAAATAAATAATACAAAATATAAATTAATATTTTTTAAGCAAGGAAAATATATCTTAAAATTACTTTAAGCCAAAAACCTTATGAGATCTAGGCAAAGAAATGAAACAGAGGTTTGACTTTGCAGCGAGAAATTCTTTTTTCCCTTCCTCAATATTTTCCATATATTTTCTCTCACTGTACAGGACCCTTAACAAAAGTCAAGTGCAGGTCCTGGACTGATTGCAGTTAAACCAAAAGCGCCCAGTTGGCCAGTAACAGTAAAAGTGAACACCATTTTAGCCAAGAGCAGTGACCAGCAGCCAGGAGAAAGAACGTTCAACGGCAAAAAGGTAAATCTGCGGTCTGTGTTCCTGGGAGAAAAATATTTGCAACATTTACGCAACATTTGCCACCGATTGAGGGAGAGGAGAGAAGCTGCATTTAATTAAATTTCCTGTCGTTCGATGCCTACTTTGGCGAAACAGAAACTGTTGCACATGCAGCCGCAAAATGTTGGCTGGCGCTGACACCACCAACCAGGAACCACCAACCGAGCCGAGCCACTCGGAGGTAGTGTTTCCTCCTCTCTGTGTACCTCTCCTGGTCTCCCTTCTAGCAAATAGCGCAAATAACAATAACACCAGCGAATGGCAACAACTAAAAGCCAAACAATTTGCAGCATCTTGCCAAGAAAACATCTGCGAGCAACAGCAGTGACGAGGAGATGCTAAGAAAATTGTGGGGAAAATCAGAACGAAGGGAAAATGCTCTTTATTACATAAAGAAATTTAGTAGAGATTTTAATGTCTTGGAAAATGAAATTTCAGAATATTAAAAAAAAAATTTAAATAAGAGTTATTTAAGTTTAAAGTTGGAAAACATTTAAGAGATTTATCCCGAAGAAGGAACATGGTTTCTAGCCTTGTCTGAGATCTTATATATTCTTTTAAATCCTTAAATAATATATAATAATTAAAATTCCCTTATGAAAATCCCAACCCATTCATTTGTTAGAGTATTTGTTGGCATCTCCTGTTCCGTGGACAGCAAAATGGTTCTGCGAATTGTTGCCGCATTCAGCGGAAATGCAAGCTGAGTTAGCTGTATGTGCTGTAGTCCTTGCTCCGGGCTTCCTGCTCTCCTCCTACATGTTGGTCCTGTGCTGGTTATTCGTGTTGTGTCTGGTGGCATGGCCCATGAATATTCATGGCGTTTGCCGGGGCAGTCATTCATTCATTCGTGATTTCACGCAAAAAGGGGGTAAGATGCTGCGGAAAACAATGAAGAGGAATGGCACAAAGACAAAACATGAAGCCAAATAAATAAACAAATGTCAAGCCATGTTTTGTTGTTGTTGCTGCTGCTGCTGCTGCTGAGGGCGGACACGAAAGCCAAGAAATTGGCGTGAAAATAAATCAAGAAATAAATTGGAAAATTTGTTATTTCAACGAGTGAACAACAACGACAATAGTTTCGAGGCAAACTTCTGGCTAAAAGGAATCGTCGTTGTTCGTTCAGTTTGTGAATAAATTGATCGGAATTGGCTTTGGTAGGGAATACGTGCGGTTACTTGTCTTATTATCGATGGTTTATTATTGGTTTTAAAGGGGGTTTTTTGTTATGAGAAAATTTTTAAATTAAATGGTAATAGAGATAAATATTATTTAGATAAAGGAAATACATAAGTCTGAGAGAGACTTTAAGGGTAATAACAAGCCATTTTGGCTGTTAGTTCTTCTTATAACATATTTTTAAATCACATTTTGAATGCTTAACTTAATTTCTTTGATTTTAATTTTAAACTTCAAGTGTTTGGCAGGCTCTAAAAATTATGAATAGAACATTTTTACTCTAAGTTCTTCTTTAAAAATAATTTTAAAATATATTTTCAAGTCTCCTTGTCCTTATTTTCTTTAATTTTAATTTTAACTCTTACTTTATAATATCCTTCTGATGCTCTAAACTTAATCCCTTTCCCAGAACTTAAATTTTCCAATTTTCCCCTATGCTTTTCTTCTCATTTTCCTTTGCCATATCCAGAGTCCTGAGTTAAATGGGTTTCCATAGCCTGCAGATTCTTTTCTCTGCCTTTTTCACCAATAACAACTCGTAGGGCCCACAAAGTGAAGGCCAATTAAAATGTCCTTTAAGCGTTTCTGCAATATTAATTAACATGCAAAAGGCAGCAACGCACATGTATTCTTAACAGCAAAAAAAAAGAAAACAAATAAAAAAGAGAAATAAAAAAGGAAATTAAAAGCAATGCGCAATGTTTGGCAATCGAGTCGAATTGAGGTCGCCATGGGTGAGGCCAAGGGTCAGTGCAAATGCCTTTATTTAATTGCAAAATATTACATTTTTAAACAATATCCATTAAAAGTGGCAGTAGCAGACTTGGCTGCTTAAGCTGCACTCCGAGATATATATATAAACTCCACCCCCGATATCAACTGCCAAAGGTAATCAACTTCTGGGGGAAAGTCGCCTTCGCATTCGCACAGAACGAAATGTTGAAAAATTCAACACAGAAAAAAAAGGTTTTAATGTTGCCCATGTGCAGCCAGGAAAAAGGGGGGTCTGCTCCGCCCATGTCTGAGTCTGGCAAGCACAAGTTCGCGTCTGGACCTTTGTCCCTGGCTGGATTGTGGAGTGGATTCCACAGAGAGAGCGAGAGACCGACCGGCCGCCTGGTGGGGTCATTTACTTTGAGTGTTCGACGCTCATTTAAATGCAAATTTAAATGAAATTTTAATCCAGTTTTAAGGACGCAGTTGGACACTCTCCGGCGAAGCCTTTGATGTGTGTCCAGCTCATCTAGCCGAGGGACACCCTGTGGCACCTTATGGGCCGGGAATTGTTCGATTGTGGTCTACTTTTTGAGGTCTGCAGATCGCTTCTTTGGTTATTGCAGCAGAAAAGTAATGGAAATTAAAAGTTCGCATTGTTTTCAGGTTGTTAAATAATAATTAAAAAACATTTACTTAAAGAAATGTCAATTTTTTCACAAATTATATGAAAAACAAGAAAGGTTTTTAGCAAAAAAAGTAGTTCCAAGCCATTAATGTCACTTTGAGTCTCATGAAATTATTTAAATAAATTTCTTTTCACAAAAATGTTTAGGGTAAATAATATTTATTTAGAAAACAAACAGTTTTCTAACCTCCAGAAACATATTCCAACTTATGGCGACGGCGAAGGATCTGAAAATTCATCATCAAAAATGCCAGCTGCTGTCTGGATTTCCTTCCAGCGCTCGGTGACATCCCGAGTCTCATATCCATCCTGATCCACCTTGGGTTTCTCCACCATTGAAGGCGGCATCACGGCTGTATGTTTCATTAAATTGTAATCACAACGTTTGCAGTACAAATGTTCCTTTTCACGCGGCTCAAAGCGTTGATCACAAATGGCGCACCTTTTGTTGGGCAGGCTGCATCGGGGGCAGCGATGCTCCTGCTTGCTGAGAGCCACCCAAGGAAATCTGCGATAGCACTGAGTGCACAGGTACATCAAGTTGTCTGGGGAGTTCATATTGATTAGGTTACCTAAAAAAAAAATAGTAAAAAACTGAAACACACTTGAGGAAAAATGCAGACAGAAAAACGAACCCAAAGTTAGCAGGTTTTAATTCCTTTTAAATATTAAAACTTGACAAGTCAAAAGCAAAGGCTACTTATAAAAAATTATACAACATTTTAACTATTTAATAAATTCTTTACACTTTAAGTGTTCGATAACAAAGACCTTTTTTCCTGATCGAAGTGAAAATCTCCTTAATATATGGACCATCCAATTACCAATTTAATCGCAATCTCTTCACCAACCGAGTGCCACTCGTAAATGAAAATCCTTAACTAAGTTAATGCCCGACCACAATGACGATGATGCTGGGGGATATATCCCACCGATCCCTGGGTCATCAGCTTGCCATTTCTCGCACATTGATTGCATTTCGTGTCATTCAATGGATTTACTCTCGCCCGAGCTGCTGCGTCCACCATCAGGCATAATTTACAGCGCATTAAAATCTCCAACGATGATGATTTATTATTGTCCTTGTCCCGTGTCCTGCAACCTGCTGCACCGCAAAAACATATTTAAAGCGACGTATTTATATTTTAATGAACCGAACAGAATCAGACAGAGGCCGTGTGCGGCTATAAAAAATCAGAGCTTAACCATGTTACAATGGCAGGACAAATTATGAAGTTTGTCCTGGTGCAATCAGTGCGGGGAGGAGTGAAGGAGCAGGAGCACGACTTGGTTGTAGTCACATGTGTAACACTGCAGAGTGTGTGTGTACTTTGGGATTCTGCAGCAAGTGCCATCGACAGAGGATTACTGTCACTGGTAAAAGGTGCCTAAAGAGTGGGTTGTATCATTGGTAGCAGGTGTACATTTATTGATTGATTTTTTATTAATAAATGATTATTAAATATAAGATTATTCTTTAAATATATTAGGAAAATAATTAGTTTAACAAATGTATACATTTTAATAGAAGAAATCATCGTTCTTATATCCTTAAGCATATTTTTCCTCCATCCCCTCAACACTTTTCCAACTCATTTGTTTAGCCAATTAATTTTCTTAAAACTTTCACTTGAAAATCCTTTGCAGAAGGACAAAATGCAACTGAAAATTAACGACAGCTCGCCGACAGCAGCGAGAACAACATCTACTTCTCGGCGGACCAGTTGGGATGGCAACCAGGGATCCGCTTCCACTTCCGACTCCCTGCTAACCTCCTCGACGGCATCGCTTGAACCGCAGCATAAGCGGAGGTCGGGACCTGGTCTCCTGATTTTTCCCGGCACCGCGCAAAGGCATCAGCAGCAGCATCAGCATAATCCCGATGGCAGCAAAACAATTGCGAAAGCTAATGACGAGGACGTGGCCATTAATCAGCTGGGACGCAGCGGCAGGACAACGACCAGGAGTATACGCTCCTTTCGCCGTCCGCCGTTGTGGCAGGCACCGCCAAAGGAGCCAGAGCCAGAGCCAGAGGAGGTCCTAGATCGACGTAACCAGCGGGAGAGGCGGCGGGTCGTCTGTCTGGCCAAAGTGCAGGCCTTCATAATCGAGTTCCTGCAGGGATCCTCCATACACGGCTTCATCTATTTGGCCAAACTGGGCCTGAATTTCGTCGAACGGTGAGTCCTTTGAAGGGGGATTTTGAATGGGGAAAGCTAATGGAATTGGTATCGTAAGAGGACAGAGGTTTTAATGAGGAAAATGGTAACAAGCTGGTAAAGCTTGTTATGTCCTTCAAAACCATTCAAAAAGTAACTTAAATTTTGTAAATTAAATCAAGGCATTTTAAACATCAGAAAATATATAAATTTCCTTAGCTAAAAACCTCAAAAATCTACTTCCCTCCCTTAAAAACTTTGAAACCTTGATCTTATTAATCAAATATTTGGTTAAGCGGCCACAACAGGAACTCAGTCAACATTTCCACTCAATTAATTTACAAGCGAAATTAAGGCTAAGCCTCATTACGGCCAAAAAAGGGGAGGCGAGACGACCGCAGGTTAAACTTTTACACGGGATTACCCCTTTTTCGAAACCATAAAGTGCCAACTAAAACGATACGAAAACTATAAGTCGAGGACTTAAAAAAGGACTGCCTTATGGCCACGTGCAGGGATTCCAACGGGGAAGGACCTGAAACTAAAGGAAGTGCGTGATTTTCACCCCTCCAACACACACACCATTTTCTCCAAGGGAAATACATTTTTCTACATATCTCCGCTTCCGCTGTTGCTGCTGCTTCTGGCTGCGGTTGATGCGGGAAGGTGGTTCCTGGATCTCGTTGGAATTTATATTTTTGTGCGGTGCAATAAATCCTTAAAACTGACATGACATGACAAACAGGATTACACACACACAAAGAGAGAGTGGAATATATAGAAATACTCGGCTTGCTTCGGTCCTGGCAAGGCTTAAATTGGCAACACTCCACCGAAAGTGGCCAGGAGTAAGAGGAAAAAGGATGCCAGTGCGGATGCGGCCAAGGTGGATGGTGGGAGAATCTGTCAGGACTGCCGACTGAGGGTTAATTAGTGGATAACAGCCAGGCCAAGGACAGGGCCAAGCAGGCACTGAGAGAAAGGGAAGGCAAGAATGAGTTTAATTAAAGGAAAATAACAGAAGTTAAGAAAAATATTATTATGAGAGATTTTAAAATTATTTATTTAATTTTTAGTCTATGATTTCTTTAACTTTAAATTATATTATTAAATAAATAACAAAATAAATTAATTAAAATTTAATTTTCCCCTTAAAAAGTATTTATTAATAACCTTCAAATATTTTTGCCAGTGCCTTTACCCTCATCTTTATATTTTCCCCCCAAAAATCTTGAGGCTCAATTACAATTATTGTTAGTTTCGCCGCCAGAAACGAAGCCCAACTGACAGGTGTTGGCCCTGGGAAATCGCAGAGGGTCTCCTCCGAGGCCTCAAGGTGTGGGCTCCCTCAGAAGGAGGTCACGCAAAAGCTTAGCTTTAATTAATATACTTTCCCTCCCCCAACCCAGGCTGCTTTCATGAAAATGATTTGTAGAACATTTTTCATGGGAAATTTATTTCTTTGACCAATTCCACTTGGCACAATTTCGATGTATTTCCCATCCCAAATGGGGGTAAAAATATGCTTTTGCCATGACAAAAAATCAGCTTGTGACGCACAAATTTGTGGATTATGCCAGGAACAACTCCGTTGCCAGACTTAAGCCCTTTCTCACTCCTCGAAAAAACGAAAGCTTCTCCGAATGAAAGGGAGCTCACAAAACATACAAAACACCAGGTGGGTTGGGCGGTGGGAAATGCATAAACCTGAGAGAAAGAGTCTGTGTCGCTGACATGTGATAACCTCAATTTCACAAGCGTTGATATGGTAACTATGAGGGCTTTCCCGCCGCCCCACACAGCACGACAGGTGCACGATTGCATAATCCACAACCAAAAACTGGAAACTGAAAATAGAAAACAGAAAACTGAAAATCGGAAAACAGCAAATGCAAATGCAAAACACGCAGCGGCGTAGAACGCACGGGATTACTATATACTAAGGGGTATCCTTTGGTTGAGGGGGGCGGTGAGCATCCACAAATCTATGGCAGGGCATTGAGCTTTCGAGTGCCCTCAACTTAAACCCTTTCATTGGTGGTAATTGCGTTTTCCCAAACCGGAAAATATGGTGTAAAATAAAGCAATAGATAGTTTATGCTAAAATCGGGAAATAAGTCCTTAAAAGGGGTTTATTTATTGAGAGTTAATGAATGATTTCAAGGGTTTAGAAGTTTATATTTAAGTGTCAGAAATGGGTTATTTCAAATTATATTTTAAATATATATTTAGTTGTCAGAAATGGTTTATTAAAGGTAATATTTAACTGACAACTGAAACAATATTTCTTTTAATTTTTAAACTGATTTTAAAGAGATTCAAGTGATTTAGTTAAAGTTCTCTTGGTTATGCATTTTTCTTGTAAAATATATTCAAACTTTAAAGGCAAAACAATTAATTAAAATGCTTTAACTAACTTATAAGATTTTTGTTTTTGATTTTTAATTAAAGTTACTTTATCTTAACAAAATATTTATTATTTTTCCAATACAAAATTTCCTTAGAATATTATTTTAATATTCTCGTTGTATGCTTTATTTCAAGAGTTAAGGAATGTATTTTAATAAAAAAAATCTTCAAAGCAAGTTTCTTTCATTATTTCAAGGTAAATAATATAAAACAATAGAGCAAAAATATCTCTAAATATTAGTTTTAAATTTATTTAGAAATCTATCAATCCAGAATTTTAACAAACTTCTCAAATATTAATGCTTTTACCTCTCCAATTACACTTTCCAAAACTTTTAATCCCTCTTTCTTTAAAGCTGGCAGAATTTTCACATTCCTTATCCTCTATCGCACATTTTTCAATCGCATTTCTCCAGCAGCATGGAAATATGTGAAAATCCCGAAGCTCTAAGCCGAAATCCAAGAGGAAAGCACCCTTTCATGGCATATTGCGGCATCAGACATGCATCACTGGGCCTCATTCACGCACAAATTGTATGCATATGAGTGGCGAGATGATGAAACAAAGCAAATACATAAATTGCAGGCCAGACTGACACGAAAATGGGGGAAAATGGTGTGTGTGGGAATGGGTATGGCAATGGAAATGACAATGAGTCTGTCATATGTGTGATGTCCAAAAAGGAATTTTGTGGTGTTAGACAAAGTACGGCAGCAGCAGCAGCAGCAGCACTCCAGCTGTCAGAGGAGAAAATTCCAAAAAATACCACAGAGACTTTCTAGCGAAAATAATAATAAAGAAGCGAGAGTTGCAAGAAAATTGTTTGGGGGGGAAAATTAAAAGCCAAGTGAGACAGAGAGCGAGTGAGCTTTATGAGCCATTGCTGGCATCAAAAATGTCATTTTGGTAAGAAGACATTCTCGCCAGCAGCAAATGGAAAGGATTTTTGGCGACTTCTGTCTGCTCTGTTTGTTTGTGGTGCTTTCTTTTCCTTCTTCAAACAAAGAAAAAAAAATAAAGAAGGAAGTGCTACCAGCAAAGGGTTGCAAAGGCATTGATGCGTTCATTGACTTGGCCATAATTCTTTCGTCGCGAATATTTTGCAAAAATTTACACGCAATAGATTTTTATGTCCTATGCCAGAGTGCACATTCAACAGCAGTGCGAATTATATTCCTAAAACCATACATCATTTCTGACTTTGCCGCATTTTTTGGCAATTTTTTTAACATTTTTAAATCTTGGGTTCTTTCCTTTTTTCAGGATGCTTTGGTTTGCCTTTATATGCGTGGCTTTGTTCAGCATTATTTCGCTGAGCAGAAGGACCTGGCATCGCTTTCAAACCTCACCCATGGTTATATCCATGGATCGAAATAAATTAGTGTGGAATACCAGCTTTCCTTCGTTGACAGTGTGTCCTCATAAAAGGATCGACGAACTGAAAGTGGAGGAATATATACTGTAAGGATCTTTTATTCATGCTTAAAATTTTGGCAAACCTTCAAACCTTTTAAAAAATCCCTCCCATATCCGTCTTAAACAGCGCCCATCCGGAGCAGTTTGAGTCCGAGGAGGATCAAGAGGATTTCCGTGATTTTATTGTTAAACTTGCCAGCCTCACATACGACAACTTGGAGACTTTGCCGCTGAACAAATCGTATGGAATACCCAGTAACAAGTACTTGGACTTGCTCTACGAACTGAAATGGCCTTTCGAACCGGAAATCAGCAGCGGCGCCGCCGTCAAAATGTTCATCTACGAGACACAAACAGAGTTTGGCATTTGCCATTCAGTCAACTCTCTGGTGGCTCGCTACAATTCCTTTGAGTGGGTAGCAAGTCCTTGGATATTTTCTGCCGATTTAATAGCTCTTTTTTTTTCTTGGCAGCTATTGGCGTTCCGGTGACTGGAGCATCCTGGACCATGGAGATCGGGTTACAGTTCATCCTTTGGATGGTGAGATCTATGCTCAAATTATAAATCTCTCAACGGCCTACGATGTGTACTTTCATGGAGCCGGGGATGTGCCCAGTATATCAAAGCAGAGGTATACCTTTCCAGAGAGTGATTATACAACAGTGGAGCTGATAGCCTTGGAGATTTACACCAATGAGGAGGCCAGAGCGTGAGTGAATATTTAACAAAAGAAAATATATATTAAAAGCCTTTCCTGTTTTCCCAACAGCTTCAATACCAAACAGCGGAGCTGCCGCTTCAACTACGAGGCGGAGGACATGATGACGGTGCCCATCTATAGCTTTGGCCTCTGCTTGTCCGAGTGCAGAATGTTTTTCGCTCTGCGGGTCTGCGGCTGCATTCCGCACTTCTACCGGAACCGCTGTGGGTATAATCATATTTTCGGGACACAGAGTTGCACTTAATTGGCCCCCCATTAAAGTTAACTTTTATGCGCCGGACTCGGGCGCAGTTTTATGGCGCAAATTCGGTCGTAAAATGTTTAAATACTCGTAGTTTAAGTGGCAACTTTTTTTGCCCGATTATCTGTCTTCCTCCCTGTGTTCAGCTTTATGCTTTATTATTTCCAGTGCGAAATGGACGGAAATTGCCGGTCTGCGGACTGGAGGGCATCGAATGCCTGGTCAAAATTAAACGTGAGTAATTTCCATCTTTCAGCGACCTCCGAGAACATGCAAATATTTAGCCAGCCCCCGGAAATTCGATTTGAATTTTTGGTTGTTGATGAAAAAAATGGCTCGAAATTTCCCAGAACGTGACCATAATTTCATTTTTGTTCCCTCTTTAGGGGTTGGAATGGTCAAAAGTCTAGGCTAGAACAGGCCCAACCTGTTGCATAATTGGAATGGCGGAAATAATTTGCTGGGGGGACAGCTAGCAGACTGAGGATTATCTGACAGGTTGACATTGATAAGCTGGATTAATGTTTTGGAACTAACTTGTTGAATAATAATGAAAGGGAAAGGGGGATTTTATTTTTAAGGAGTCCATATGTTGGTCTAAGAAATAGGAGAAGCACAAAATTAGAGGAAAATAAAGAAGGAAAATATAGACAATGGGTCTTTTGATAAATTAAATGTCCTTAACCATATTATAAACATTCCATATTTATTATTCTTTCTTTTAAAGTAATGGTGCTAATGCTCTAAATGTTTATTCATTAATAAATTAATTCCTTGTTCATTTTCTTTAAAGATCTTTATGTTCTTTCTCTCTAAATTCATATATTCTATGTTAATGTTCTCAGTGATATTTGATATCTTTCTGTTTATGCCCTCCATATATTCACTCTATAATAATTTGTTATTATTATTAGCAATTTAAAAACTTTAATATCCCCTTACTTAGGCGAAATAATCTCCCTAAAATCGGATAGATACAAAATCAATTGCAATTGCCTGGCCAACTGTGATGACTCCAACTTCTTTGTCCAATCCTACGTAAGTATACATATATCGTTTGCTTAAAATAATAAAAAATAAACCCAAAAAAACCGAATACCCTATTAAAAAATATATAAAGTAAACTTAAACTGTAAAAATGTTTATGGCAAACAGAAGCGCCATCTATAGCTCGTTAAGTGGCAACTGCAGACGCCGCTGCGTCGCGCATTTCAAGTGGAAAAATGCCCGGAAAACTGAGGGAAATCCGCGAGAATAGCCAGAACGAACGTTTCGGGAGCGCTTTGCCTTAAACAAACATCAAAATTGTAGTCCGGGGCTATAAAAAATAATAAGCGCAGAGAAGTTGCAGGAACTGGGCGCCTTGAAATATGCAATTATTTTCGGGGGGGCGCAGAAAAGGGGGCGTCGGCCAACCGAAAGTTTGTGTTTAACTTTTTTTGGCGCTCTGTGTGTATGGGTGTGTGTGTGTGTGTGCGGCGAAAGTTTTTACATTTAATAACAATTTTTGCTTACTTTGCCTTGTTACCAAAACGATGATGCAGATGATGTACATAGATGATGATGATGTTGTTCTTATTGTGCTTTTGTTGTTAGCTATCTGCTTATCTGTACGAGTGTTGTTTTTTATATATATTATTTTTATTGTAAACATTTTCCTGGGATTTTCCTTAGCGTTCGCGTGTCTGGTTTCTGGGCGCTAATCTTCAATGGGGCATAATTGATTATCCCAAAATGCAACTTCGCAGGGATGTCCTCTTCTCCTTTGCCGATGTTTTGGGTAAGCTTTGGAGTGGCTTTAACTTTCTTTTAATAATATTTAACTTCTTTATAAATGTTCTAGTTTATATAGGCGGCCTGGTTGGATTTTTTCTGGGCTGCAGCGCCTTGAGCTTTACGGAAATTATTTACTATTTTACCGCACGATTTGTAAGGCGAATGTTTTGTCATTAATTTATGGCTTAAAATATTTGATTACTTAAATAATAATGTGCTAGATAAACTTATTAATATTTTCTTTATATAATCTTTAAAATATATTTATATAATCTACTGAAGATATATAGATTATTAATTTATTTCATCTTTATAGAATACATGTTTATTTCATTTACTTGTATAATAATAAAATAATATTTTATATCAACTATTTAAGACCTCCTAAAAATGTTATTTAAAAAACCTATAAACTAATACGTTCCCTATAAAATATTGATATAAAATGCATTATATCTCTTCGATCTGTTGGCCATATCCCCCAACTTTTGAGTCTGCCTAATCACGCCAACTGCGGGCTTCATCTTTTTATTGGCCAAACATAAACAGCGACGCGAACTCTCGTCACTCTCTCGCCTAATCAATAATAAAATACAATTGTGCAAAGTTGGCGAAAATCATACCGAGAAAACTTGTATGAAGCTCCCCAAAAATGTTTTCCACCTCATCATCATTGAACCTTCATTGTCCATGTTCCGTTGCTGGCATTTCAATGAACATGAAACTGTTTACTTCTCCAAACTTGAGGGGGGAGGCAGCCTGGCCAGGACGACGACAAATTGCGCTCCTTTTGTATTTTTGCTAACCTTGTCGGATTTTATTATTGGGCCCGTCGGTCCTTCGTCCATGGCCAGACATTGAAATGAACTTTTTCCGTCTTGTTTCACATGTTATATGTGTGTTCTTAATATTTGAAGAATAATTTTGTAGTGGAGAGCAAGTTATTTAGCTTGTAGCTTTGGCTTTATTTATTTGTGTGGAAATATGGTACAGTGGGACCTCATAAATAATAATTAATAATTTTAGTAAATATAATAGAAAATCTTACTTGATTTTGAAAATAAGTAGCCGGCTTATTTTTCTTTAGAAATAGAAGAGCAAAACTATAAATCTTTTAAGAAATAAATTCTCTAAAAGCTGTTAAGCTTTTTAGGATTCTGAATTAAAGTGTTTTTGGTACAGAAAAATAAATAATAAATTTGTTGAAATAATAAATTATAAATTTTGCTGCTACTTTCATCCTTTTTCTATAAGTTATGTTTTGTATATGGAAGTAAAGGTCTCCTATAATAAAGATTATACCCGAAACTTAGTTCAGTTTTTACTCTTACTTAATTTTGTATTATGTTTACTATTTTTAAACCCAAAAAAAATTAGTTCTTCTTAGCCAATACCCCCTGTTATTGCGCCTTATTGGTTATAGGGTCTGAAGTTTGGCTCCTGCTCCCCTGACAATCACATTTCTTGGTGTATTTGTCTTGACTTTTCGCACAACTGAGTGAACTGTGACTGTCAACAAATAAATGCCGAAAAACTATAGTTAAGAAAGCTCATGAATTTATGCTGGCTTTTATCCCTACTTCATTCGATTCTGTCGCGTCATCAATAAATGAGTGGAGTAAACTGGGTCATCGTAGGAAATATTACTTGCTGCTAAGCTCCAAGAATCAAACATCTCATCTGAGCGTAACAATGGCAAAATCTACATTTCAATAGCTTCATATTTTTTTTATGCAAAAATAAAACCCCTCCCATCAAATCCCAAAGGAATTGTGTGTGTTTTTGCACCTTTGCTGAGGGTGTGGAATGGTGAGGAAAACCACAATCCACATGAGAATTTTCTCGCCATCGTCGATTTTAAATGAATAAAAGAGAAAGGGATGATTTTTTGGAGCCAAACTTTGCACTTTGAAGTGTTTTTTTTTCGGGGGCTGCTGAAAAAGGGTGTCGTCGTTCCTCATTTTCTCATAACGCATAAATTACGGAATTATTGAAATTTATTGTTAAAAAATTGCCATTGGCATTGTGCGTGAAGTTGGAGACTACTTTTTGGGTACTTATTTTTTTTCTTTAAAGAACCCTTCATTGTCATAGTTAAGCTCAGAAAATTGCCGGGTTTTTGTTGCAAATTTCACTGGGGAATTGATAAATTACCATGATAAGCCCTCGATAATGTGTGGATTATGTTGAAAAGGTGGTAGGTTTTGAAGTAAAAATCTTTTTTACTTTATTTTTAAGAAAGAAACTTCATTTAGTATAAATTTTTAAGTCTGAAAATGAATTTAACTTATTATTTATTTAAAACTTTTTGAAAGTTTGGAAGCACATTTTTTAACGGACAAGTTAGCGCCATCTATCTTTCTTCTACTGCAACTTAAGGGTGGTAAAATAAATAAATATTTAACACTGCTTTCTTTTTCAATCGATAGTAAATCGATATCGATATTAATCTGCCAAGAGAAGCTATCGCTGCAGAAAAGGGAAAAAACAAAAACAACAAACTGGAGAAGGGGTTTTTGTGGAAATTTCCACAAAACAAAAAAGAATATACAAAAATAGATTCTGGCGAAATAAACAGCGTTGCAAGCTGCAGAGCAATGCAAAAAGCGCCACCCTGGCAAGAGGGTCAAGGTGCCAGCGAGGCAGCGCAGTCAGCGGCGGCAGTGAAAGGCAGCGACAACGACGACGACGGTGGCAGCAGGGAAATGCCCGAAAAAACACTGATAAGAAGCAACGAGATGTTTGCTCCTCGCAGGATTTGCTTTTTGGGTCTGCTATTGGCCCTGCTCCTCCTCCTGTTGCCGGGCAGCGAAGCCACGCACATCACCGGCCAGTTCCAGACGGCCGACTTCTTCCAGTTCCTGGTCAAGTTTGGCTTTAACAAGGCCGATCCTCAGCGAAGGAACGCCTACGGTTACATTTACGGCAATGTCACCTCGCCGGACAAGTATGCGGCTCCCCTGACTCTGGTGGTCCTGGATCGGAGTACCTTTGTGGAGTTCTACGGGAATCGGAGTATCAGGAGCCGGGAAGTGGCCTGCTCGAGCATGTTCTCGCGCCTGCAGATGATTGCCTACGATTCCAGATGTAATCCAAGGGCCAAAAGGGACTTCCTGAGGCATGTTCCCTGTCCGAGGGGCGAGCTGTGCAGCGATGAGGATGCGCCGGGTAATGTGGTGCCAGGATCGCAATTTACCTATGTCATTAATCTCGAGGCGGAGCCAAGGTGAGTTGTGCATATAATTTGGTGACTTTAATATTTATTTATTTATTTTTATTTCTAAAAATAAACTGCAAAAGTTTGTAAACAGAGGCTTATCATTTTCCTTGTAAAAAGATTCGCACAAATGAGGTTTATATATGGCCATTATCTGTTTATTTTTGGAATAAAAATAACAACGTCTACTTCCTGCCAAGATAAATGCATTATCTGCTTGAGTTTCAATATAAACAATAGACAACAAGGCGAATTTTGCTTCTTTTACACAATCTTCGAACCGAATTTATATGATTTAATCTATAAAAATCACTAAACAAAACTCTCTTCCCCCAGATTCTGGTACCTCTCCCTGGTGGCCTGCTACCAAAACCAAACCACCTGCCAGTGGCATGCCCACGAGAGCCTCCCGCGACTCAGCAACCAGAGCAGCAAGCTCCTGAATACCCTAAACTATGACATCCACTTGGTGAACATCCATCCGAACCACTCGGCGGCCCATCCGCTGACCTACCAGTACTCGTACGACCAGCAGAACCTGCTGGAAATGTACCTCATCTTCCTGCTTGTCTATATTGTGCTCCTGCCCATGCAAATTTACGCAGTGCGACGCCAGAAGCATCCGGTGACCAAACTGTTCACTCTGAGTCTGCTCAGTGAGTTTGTTAGCTTGGCGCTGATCACTGCCCACCTGATCCACTATGCGGCCAATGGCGTGGGAGAGCCACGACTGCAGGCGGCTGGAGATGTGCTGGACATATTGAGCCGCACTAGCTTCATGCTTATCCTGCTGTTGCTAGCTAAGGGATGGGCTGTGACCAGACAGCAAATAAGCAGGACGGGATGGATCATACTCATGTCCATCTGGGTGCCATATTGCGCGTTCCACGTGTTCTTATACATCTGGGATAGGGTGAGTTCTGGCTAGCTTGGTCTTCGATCGTAATCTTTACTTTAAATACACACATTTCCTTTTTTTAGACGGAGGTGGATGTGGTCTCTGACATAGACGAGTACCAGACCTGGCCCGGCTGGATAGTCTTGATACTGCGGTGAGTTTCCAGCATTCTGTGGCATCCTAACTAGTTCTTATAAGTATTTTTCACCCCCACAGCACCTCCTTTATGATGTGGTTCCTGTACGAGCTGCGCAACACCATGAAGTACGAGCATTCTAGCAAAAAGCTGGATTTTCTGCTGCACCTGGGCGCCTCCAGCCTGGTGTGGTTCATCTACCTGCCCATCGTGGCCATTGTTGCGCTGCAGGTCAGCCCCATGTGGCGCTACAAGCTATTGCAGGGTATTACCAACTCTGCAGACTGCATGGCCTACTGCGTGATGACCGGCCTGTTGTGGCCGCATCGAGCGGGTCAATATCTGCTTCTAGCGGGCACAAAATATGCGGGTAAGTATCCCTGAAATATCAAGAAGAGTGCGTAGATCTTATATCTTCTATTGTGCCAGGCATGGACGAGCTGGATGAGTTCAATGAGGCGCCGCATATAGTGAGAGAGCGCGAGCGGCGTCGCAATTCCCCGCCCGACGACATTTCCATAGGCATGGGCAGCGGCGGAGGCCGAGGCATGGTCCTGTCCACTAGCATTCCAAATTCGCTGAACGGCGACCTGCTGGAGGCTGAGGATCTGGACGCCGAGCTGCTCACCGATCTGAACAAGAACAGCCACATTGTGGCGTAAGCAACGGGCTTAATTCCTTAGCTATAGTAGTCAATTGTGCTAAATCAGAAGCAAGCGGAGTGTTGATCATCCCTCCACTTGGTCATAGAGGTAGCTGGACTAAGGTGGGTTGAAATTCTAGTTGGGGGAGATGAAAGCACTCCTTTTTGTTAGCAATTCCAAGAGCACATCGCCTGTTACTGGAACCTTTTTGTATTCTCCCACAAAACCAATTATCTAAAAGCCAAAACACGCCTCTCGAAATCAACTCACTTTAGTCCAGCTACAAGCTGCGTGTAAATTCCCACATAGTTAGTAGTCAGCCCAACCTACAACGAAGTCAGAGCAAGTGCCGCCGCGATTGTTGTGTGATTTTATGTATGTAATGTGCTTGAATTTACAATTAGTTTCTAGTTAACGCCTAGGACAACGCTTCATTCGGCATCAATCCATTCGTTGCGGTAGCTAGCATTTTAAAGCGACAACTAACTACCGTCTACCTATAAAGATAAGGCAACATCGACTCCCCCTACTAAACCTGCGGTATTTTGATAAGAACAAACCAAACAAACTGAGAAAACAAATTGAAACTGCAAAGCGTAAAAAGATAGTGGGAATAAATGAACCATTTTTAAGATAAGTGAGGAGTCTTTGATTTGCTTTCAATGTAGTTCTAACTTTAAATACTCTTTGGAAAGCATTAGCCATTTTTTTCGTAGCGTTTAAATTTAATTTAGTATTATATTAGCAAACTAAATTAATGATAATTATAGTCGTTTATCGAATTTATATACTTTGAAATTATTTACCCGCATATTTTGTTATTTTTTAGGCAAACAAATTGTAGATATAGTTTGCTTCATGATTTAAGACCCTTTTTTCGCTATTATTTCTGTAAAATACTTTGAAGTCTTTAGATTTTGAGTTCTACTTATAAATATTTAGTAAGTTAACCAAATTATTTTCAAAATTGAAATATATAACTAATTGTATACTATTAATTATTATTTTTATGATTTGGTAATGGTTAATGGTGTTCATCCTTTGACTGCTTCATTTAAAACCTTGACATTATATAGAAATCCTTGGTTATAAAAATAAGCTAAAGGCCAGGGTTAAACGATTTTTGTTTAACCTAAGCCCCTGTTGCATGTTCAGCCATATTTATCGCTTAACCAAGATCCCAGGAGACCTTTTACCTTGCAGTAGTCCAGCAATTCCCACCTTCTTTAGTTACTGTTTAAGCCTTCAACAACATGGTCGAGCTGTCTTTGCTGCGTTTTTATTTTGAAGTGAGTCGCCTGATTGGCCTGTGCAATCTCCACTATAGCTTCAAGGAGCGGCGCTTCGTCCTCAACCATGTACCCACCGTGCTTTACTGCCTCCTGCTAAATGTGGCCTATCTGCTGATCCTTCCCTTCGCCCTCGCCCTACTCACGGGAAACATATACAAGTGTCCCAATATGGGCATGTTCGGAGTGGTTTACAATGTGGTGGGCCTGGCCAAGCTGTCCACCTTTGTGCTCCTCATGGCCAGTTGCTGGATTCAGAGATGCCGTTTGCAGCGGCTGGGAAATGACTTGATGGATATGCTTTACAGATTTCGCTTTGCCTTGGGCAATGATTGCCGGAAAAAGACCCTGTGGAAGGTCCTGCTGACCAGTTCGAGGTTGGTGCTCCTTACACAGCAGATCGTCGCACGGGATTCGGTGGTGCACTGCGAAGCTGAGTCCAAGCTAAGGCAAACTTTGCTCCCATACTACAGAGCGGCCATCTTTTACTCCCTGATCCTGCTGCTCCTGGAGATCTATGTGGACTTGACCGTATATATGGTTCAGGTGGCAGGGAATTGGTTGCTGACAAACATGACTCAAAAAGTGGAGGACATGATTCAGGACGTAAAGTCTCTGCCCCAACGGAGGGGTCTTCCCAGGGAGATGGGCCTCAGGCATATACTGCCCGCCTGGCGGAGGCTTTGGAGGCGCTGCCTCCACTTGGATTCGGTTCTCCGGGAGCTCTTGGAGCTATTCCAATGGCAGTTACTGTTTAATCTGCTCACAACCTATATTTTCAACATAGCCACCTTGTTTCGATTGTGGATTTATCTGTCCTTTGACATGAACTATAATGTGTATAAGGGTATTGTATATGCTGTTCTTTTCCTCACCCATCACCTGGAGCTCCTCATGCAGTTTTCTGTCTTTGAGACGAACCGCTCCAAGTGGCTGGAGCTCAGGGATAAGGTGGTCAAACTTTGGTATGCGAATAATTCAGATGAAGAGCTTAAAAACAAACATGGAAAGATTCTCTCCAGGCAGGTGGGTTCTTGAAAGATGATAAATTATTTGGATTTTAATTCTTTATGTTTTCTTTAGTTGGAAATGGCACTTTTATATCTCAATCGGAAGCTGCAGCTGCAGCCTCAGCGCGTGAGACGTCTTCATATTGCTGGTTTCTTCGACATGAGCAATTCTTCAGTCCACAAGATGACCAGATCTATAATGACCAATGTCACGGTTCTATATCAGATAGCTTACAAGATATATGGTTGAGTTACTTCTTAAATTTTAGAAAAGTCTATTAATATTTTGTTTTAAATTAATAAAGTTCCTGAAATATAAATGTTTTACTTGTAAAATATATCTTCAGCAGAAGTTTAAGTGTAATATTTACAATATTATAGGAACATATTCATCCTGAAAAATACTTTCACAATAGAAATTGAACTTTTGTGTGTCCTGAGCTTTGCTATAATATATTTGTGGCATTAAATATCCTTTGTACTATAAAAAAGTAAGCTTTGGAGAGTTGTCTTAGTTATCCGCTAGAAAATACGCTTTGGGTAAGCTTTATCAATAAACTCTTCATTAAAATCTTTATCTTTCATCTAAAGGAAATTCTTATATCCCTAAACTTTGATATAAATATGAAAAATTAATAAAACATCTAGAATTTCTTTAGTAACAAAAAGTGTGTTAAATGTCTGAAGTATATTAAGGATGCAAACCATGTAAGAAACATGTAAGTTTCAAATTAAATTAAATTCAAACTTATTCCTTGCTCTAAGCCTGCGTTTTGTTCCTAACCAAATGCGTGAGGTACTGATGCTGATAGTTGCGCTGTTCCTTTCCCTTCAAATCAAACTGCATCAGGATAATAACATGGCTCAGGATCGCACCTATATAGCTCAGCCCAGCTGGCTTGTCCAGTTCCACAACTCCGCAGATTTTATAGACCAAGTGATTGCGTTGCAGCTGCATGGCAAAGGCATCCAACTGGAAGGAAATATAATTAAAATCACAGCAAAAATACCAATAAAATCACCACTTACCTCCCGCTGAAGCCTCACGTTGACCTTTGGAATATCGCTGAACTCCTTCAGCTGCTGACCCACATTGTTGCAGGAGCTCACCACTCTGTCCAGCATATTCATCAGCATAAAGGTGCCCCAGGCATTAAACACGATCAAGCCATTGCCGAAGATCACGCCCCAGCCATCGCTCTTGATACTCTCATTGCTATACTGGACGGCATGGTAAAGGATGTTTAGAGTGGTCATGAACATGTTAACGAACAAGGTGGCATTGGCCAAATCATAAAGACTAAACACTCTCCTAGCCAGTTGTAGGGTTTCCAAATGCATGGCGGCTATGGTGCGTAGGCTCTTCCACTTCCTGCCGCCCTTTTCCTTGTGAAGAGCGGCTAAGGCCAGGTGAATAACCCTGAATTGATGATCCAGCAGCAGGAGCATCCCATAGAAGCCCATTTTGACAACCAGAACGTGAAGGAAATGCGATAATCTGGCGGCCAGAGCCAGTAAACTGTGCTTGTTGATCACCCCCAGCAGCTGGAACTGCACCACGGTGGAGCAGAGAATGGTGGAGTAGAGCACAAACAGCTTCAGGCCCATCACCTTGGCCAGGGATAGCTGGAGCTCCCTGAGCTCCCTCTTGTCCACTTTAAGCTTCCATAGTTTCCTATATCTCCTCCAATAAGCCAGCGAATCCTTGCTCAACTGAATGATGTCCTGGCGCCGCAACCAAATGGTTCCATAGCAGCCCACAACGGCCAGCAAACGCAGCCCAATCATCGCAAAGAAGTTCCACTGGAGAATGATGTTGTACTTGATGTATCCATCAAACAAGGCTGTGGGCAACATGAAATATATGTCGAAGAGCAGGAAGCTTCCTATGAAGAAGCTGTAAATCAGGTATATCCAGGTGACCTTCTCCAGACGCACTATTTTTCCGTAAGATCGAATCTCCAGGGTGGTGCCCATCAGGCCGAAGACTACGGCGTGGTAGTAGACCAAGTTCAGCAAGCGACCCAGTTTCGGATGCAACATGTTCGGGTTAAGGTCGACGGCTAACTGGTTAAGCTTTGAACTAATTAGGTGAAAGTCTGTCACGGTCCGCTGGGAGGGCGATAAGTTGTCAGCGCTGGCTCATCCGATTTCCGGATAGCCGAGCTTCCATCGATTTGCCCCACAGTTACAAGTCGTCCTTGGTCCTTGGCACACATGTTGCTGCAGTCCTTTTACATCTATGGCATAGCCTGCGGCCTGGTACCTGCTCCTTTGGCCAAAAGGGAGTTTCTCCGGGGAAAGCTGCTAAAATGGTACCTCATCTACACGGCCTGCCTGCATGGAGTGCTGCTCATCCTGGTGCCCTTCACGTTCTCCCGGTACATGTACCAGGAGAGCTATATCAGTGGAAATCTTGTACTGGAATGGGCTTTCAATATGACGAATGTAACCCGCATCTCGGCCATGATTTCGGGCGGAGTTATGTCGTGGTGCCAGAGGAAGACGCTACTGAAATTGGGTAAAGAAATATTCAGTCATTGCAGAAAGTGCCAGCAACTGGAGAAAGCATCAAGAAATACCCCTCTGAAGAAAAGGATTCAAGGTTTACTAGGACAGCAGCTTTTCGTTGTAAACTTCACCGTCCTGGTGTCCTGGCTGCTTCTGATAAGAATCGAAACGGATCAGTGCTTCAGGAACATCACTTTGATTGTGATTCAAATTCTGCAATATGCCTATGTGGTCAACATGACGGCGGGTGTATATGTGATCCTGTTGGTTCTCCACTGGCAGAGCGAGCGGCTGGATTTGGCCCTCAAGGACCTGTGCCTTAGGGTGCACCATGATGAGCGTTGTGCTGGTCATAGGAAATCCCTGATGGAGTTGCGTTATTATTTCCAGCTTTATTGTGAGAATAGAAGCTTGCTGCGCAGAGTTTTCCAAACCTTTGATATTCCCATAGTATTTCTGGTCCTAAAAATGCTGGTGACCAATGTAAACATGGTCTTTCACATGGTGCTGTATGTCAATGGCTCTATAAAAGTGTCAGGCTATACAAAGCTCCTGGGACACTTGGTGGTAATTACTCATTCCTGGAGTGTAGTCTTGGTAATGAATGTTGTGGACGATATAACCCGAAGAAGTGGACCCAAAATGGGTGATATTTTGCGTGAATTCAGTAACCTGGAAATGGGAAAAAGGGAGCTTAATTTACAGGTGTTATCCGGTGTAGTTTTATATATAACTTACTTATAAATTATATTTTCAGTTGGAACTCTTCTCGGATCATGTGCGTTGTCATCCTGCAACTTACAAAGTCTGCAGTCTCTTTGTTTTTAATAAACAAACCTGTTTAGTTTACTTTTTCTATGTTTTAATGCAGGTTGTGGTGCTTGTTCAGTTTGATTTAAAGAATAAATAATATATAAATAATTAATAAATGTACTGGCAAAGCCATAAGAACTATATTTGGGTTCCAAACCATATAGATTAATGTTAAATTATATTAAACATTAACTATGCTTGTCTCAAAACTCCGTTTTATTCCTGGGCAAGTGGATAAAGTACTGACTTTTGTTTGGTGTCTGCTGGCGCTTTAAATCGAATTGCATTAGAATGATGATATTGCTCAGGACTGAAGCTATATAACTGAGGCCAGCGGGCTTGTCCAGTTCCACAACTCCGCATATTTTGTAGACCAAGTGATTGCGACGCAGCTGCATGGCAAAGACGTCCAACTGAAGGGAAAAATAATTAAAATCATTGAGAAAATAAAATAAACTCACAACTCACCTCCCTCTGAAATCTTTCGCTAAGGTTGGCTAGATCGCTGAACTCCCTCAGCTGCTGGCCCACATTGTTGCAGGAGCTCACCACTCTGTCCAGCATGTTCATCAGCATAAAGGTACCCCAGACGTTAAACAGAACCAATCCGTTGCCACAAATGATGCCCCAACCATTGGACTTGATGCTTCTGTTGCCATACTGGACAGCATGGTACAGGATATTCATGGTGCTCATAAACATATTCAGGAAAATGGTGGCATTGACTATATCGTAAAGCTTGAACACGGTCTTGGCCAGCTGAAGGGTTTCCAAGTGCATTGCGGCTATGGAACGCAGGGTTTTCCATTTCCTTTTTCTGCTCTCCTTATGCAGGGATTTTAAGGCCAGTTGGATTACTCCAAATTGGTGATCTAGCAGTATAAGGACTCCATAGAAGCCCATTTTAACTGCCAGAGAGTGCAGGGAATGAGAAAGCCTGCCAATTAAAGCAATCAAACTATATTGGCTAACGACACCCAGCAGTTGGTACTGAACCACCGAAGAGAAGAAGAGGTACGAATATAAAACAAACACTATTTGCCACATTATTCCAGCCAGCGACATTTGCAGCTCTCTTAGTTTCTCCTTATCCACTGTAAGCTTCATTATTTTGCCATACTTCTTCCAATAAATCAACGATTCCTTGTAGAATTTTATGATATTTCTGCGTTTCAGCCAAATGGTTCCGTAGCATCCCATAATAGCCATCACTTGCAGGCCAATCTGCACAAAGAAGTTCCATTGGAGGACGATGTTGGACTTCATGTAGCCGTCCAGCATTGACTGGGGGAACATAAAGTAGATGTTCAGAAACAGGCAGGTGCCGATGGCCCAGCTGTAGATCAGGTAAGCCCAGGAGACCTTCTCCAAGCGGATGGTTTTCCTGTGCGAGCATATCCTCAGAGTAGTGCCCATCAGGCCGAAAAACACGGCATGGTAGTGAACAATGTTCAGCACGCGACTCAATTTCGGGTGCAACATGTTGCCGTTAGAGTCGCCGGACAACTGAATCGAAAAACAATAATTAAATAAAAGGCGATGGCATCAGCAATCAGATTTCCAGGATGATAACGCGAGGAGCTTCCATTGAATTCCCAACAGTCGTGAGTTGTCCCTTGTCGGCGAAGCAGTCATGTTGCTGAAGCTCTTCTACTTCTATGGTGCAGTTTGTGGCCTGATGCCTGCCCTGTTGCGAAGAGGGAAGTTCCTGATGGGTTCCTGGCAGAGAGGCTACCTTATCTACACGGCCTGCTTGCATGGAGTGCTCTTGATCCTGCTGCCCTTCACATTTCCGCAGTACATGTACGACGAAAGCTACATGAGCGGCAACTTGGTTCTCCAGTGGGCCTTCAACCTGACCAACATTACGCGTATATTTGCCATGGTTTCCGGTGGATTCATGATGTGGTCCAAGAGGAAGAAGCTCTTGGAAATGGGTAAAAAGACATTCAATCATTGCCGAAAGTGCAAAAAGCTAGGCGGAGATTCCAGCCTCAGAAAACGGATTCGCGGGCTGCTGGGCCAGTACTTCTTTGTCCTCAACTTGAATGTTTTGGTGGCCATTTTGATCCTGTCTCGAATCGACACGGATCAGAGCTTTAGCAATGCCACTATGGTTGTGGTGCACATTCTGCAATTCGCCTATGTGGTCATCATGACGGCAGCCTTGTATGTGATCCTGGTGATCCTCCACTGGCAGAACGAGCGAGTGCAGCTGGCCCTCAAGGATCTGTCGGTCTCACTGCACCACGAAGAGCGTAACTCCCTGGTCCTATCCGGAGGCAAGGCCAGAAGATCCCTGGACAAACTGCGGCATCTCTTTTACCTACATTCCGAAAATCAGAGACTGAGCCGTGAAGTTTTTGGCATTTTTGACCTGCCCATAGCTCTGTTACTGCTGAAAATGTTTGTGACAAACGTGAATCTGGTGTATCATGGCGTTCAGTTCGGAAATGAGTCCATAGAAACCTCGATGTACACCAGACTGGTGGGACAATTGGTGGTAATCACACATTACTGGAGCGCTGTCTTACTTATGAATGTTGTGGACGACATAACCCGGAGAAGTGGACCCAAAATGGGGGATATTTTGCGAGAATTCAGTGACCTGGAACTGGTGAAAAGAGAGTTTCATTTACAGGTATAGGTCAGGTGTAGTTTAAGATATAACTTACTTATAAATTATATTTTCAGTTGGAACTCTTTTCGGATCATGTGCGTTGTCATCCTGCCACTTACAAAGTCTGCGGCCTCTTTGTTTTCAATAAGCAAACGAGTTTGGTTTACTTTTTCTATGTTTTAGTGCAGGTCCTGGTGCTTGTTCAGTTTGATTTGAAGAATAAAGTTGTAGAAAGACACTGAGTTTACTCAGCAATATAGGATGACTTTAATTTCATACGGAAAACCACATTTAAATGACAAAAAAACAAATCGATAACAAACTTAGCTTCCGCCACGAAAACTGCTATACAGAACACTTGTTGACCAACACTGAATACGTTGCAACTTTTGTCGCGATCCTGTGGCAACAAACTGGCAACTCTGTTAATGTAATCGATCGCGACGCGTGTGTTGCTCTGTGAAAAATGTTTTATTTTCTTTAATTACGCAAAGCCTGACCGGGAATGTGTGTTTATTGTGTGCCTAATTGCTTGGCGCATGCCATAACAGTTATTAAATATTGAAAGCCATTAATCAAATGTGTTTTTGAACGCTGCCAAGGAATAACAAAAACGCCAATGGCAGACAAGGAAGAAGAAGAGGCAAAGTGAGACTTCTTTGGCAAATGGAAGGGAAGGCCAGGTAAATTTCTTGATTATATGCACATAAATACATAAGTAAATATGTGCGTTATGTAGGTATGTATACGGGGGCCACCCGGGTTGCCAAAAATCATAATATATTTACTCGGCCCCGAAGCGGGAAGGAATTAATTCAACCCAGATAATTTCAATAAGCCCCAACAGGACACCCACACACAAAAACACAACAAATGTGTGTAGTGCACTGAGGGAAATTAGGGAGTTGAACTAGGGAGTTGATAATTTAGCTTAAATATTGGTAATTAAGGTTTATTAAGCATATATTTTCCAATTGGCTTAAGATTCCCAGTTTTTTAGTGTAGTGTGCCCCCACCTGGGTTCCTTAAAAAATATCTAATGGAGGCAATCCATTCCTGCGGCGCTTAAATTTCAAATTGTATTCATACAAAAAAAAATTCTCTTTGTGCACAGTAATCCTCGTACAGTGAGACCTCTTTTGTCGGCTGACAAATCAAATTTAATCAAGCTTTCGGAAAGGGGTTGCCCCCAAGCTGGATTTCGGTCATTAAATCTGTCCTGCGGGGCACACAGCAATTGGATGCTTAACCCACTCACGACGAACGCCTCCTTAACCCTTTTCGATATTCCTTAGCTTTTTGGTATTAATTCCAATTATACGCACGGCTGGGGAATTTTCATTTGGACCGAAAGGATTGCGGGTCATTATGAGCTCTACTCTACTCCATCATTCTTCCTTCACTGGCAGCCAGTCAGCCAGCCAGCCACTTCTTCGTCCTGGCTATTGTATATTGTTTTTGGCTGGAGGAGCCCCTGGGGATGGGGTTAATTGGCCAAGGTTTTGTGTATCGATTGCAGGCTGTGTGCTCTCGTGATTGTGACATGGCCGAGACCACAAAACGAGAACAAATACGATTTCTTTTGGTAACTAATTAGCAAGCTGGCCAAGTTTGTTGCCCAAACAAACGTTCCACATGGCTCCGCTTTTCCCCTCTCCCCTCTGGACCGATTTAATTAACTCTTTGACAGCAATAAACAGAAATGAAAATTATGAAAATGTTGCCCTCAAAATACTCGTGTATTGCCAAGTCAGCAGAAACTTTTGGAAATGGCAATTTAGCTGGCAGTTTTGATGGGTAAATTATTTTCTAAAAATAAACCAATTTTGCTGAGTAAAATTGTGAAATATTTCGGACTTATCCTTGCTGTTAGCAGTATCTAATTTGAAAAATTTGCTTAACATTTTCAAAGTTTTTAAGCAATATTCCTCTAACCAGTTCTAGTCTCCAAATTTCTCTTGTAATTAGATTTTAATGATGTCCTTTTTGGTCTTGTTAAAGCCAAAATGGGTTGAAACACAGACCCAAAACTGTGCTGAATGTAAAATTTTTGATATTTCTTGCATCCCTGGTTCTGTGCATGCCCTTAAAATGCAATTAATTCGTTATAAAGTTTTGGCAATAGTTTCGGACTAAGCTTCGCTCAACATTGAGTCTCCCCCCCCATCCGAATGGACATGGACAAGTTTTCCAGCAGGGGAGGGAGGCCGGAAAAACAGTTATCAACACCAGGATCAGGCAGGACCAGGTCAGGGGGAGAGCAGAGCATAAAAGTGGGTCAAGTTATTTTCAACACTTAAAATAAACTCTCCTGCTTTGGGCTCTCCTCTTTGCTCTTTGCCAAAATGCTGGCCAGCATTTTCTTTTGGCCGCCGCCGCCCCGCTTTCTGGGTCAGTCGTCCGTGGTCCCCACCCCCAACGTTCACCCCGACCCTTTCCCATTCCCGCATTGTCGTCGCCGTCGCCTCGGCGCATAAATATAAATTGTATTGTTTCAAAAAAGTTTTCCCACTGAGTTTCTGCGGCCAGCGGAAAAAGTAGTTAAAGTTTTGTTTTCGCCGCTAGTTTATTGCGTGATTTCCTTGATTTCCTTTCCTCGCTGGGTGGTTGGGTGGCTGGGTGGCTAAGGTGGTCTGAGTGGCGAATGATAACTGCAAGAAGAAGGTAGGGCGCAAGGCGAGAAAACATTTCGTCCGCCACATAATTCACATTTTCTGCCAGTGCATTTGTGTGTGCGGCTTTTAACAAGTTGTGGCTTCTTTTGGGAAATACCAAATGAAATGGAAGCGAAGCGAAAGCTGGTAAGAAACTTGCGGAATTCTCATTATATAATCGGATTCCTTCAACAATTTTATAAATATAGTATTTTGATTGTCTTGAGAGAAGGGGGGAGGGATAATGATGAAAATGGATTTTAAATATGCAAAAGATTTGCTCTTAATTTGTTAGCTGTTTATAATGATTAATGGGGGGAGAAAGATTAATAAAGAAATAGGAAAATGTAATTAGGCTTAATAACAAAGATTGAAATACTTTAAATAAAGAATTAAATCTAAGAAAGTTTGTTTGGTTTTGTTTTATGTTATGTTAATAAAATTATATTTGTGCAATATGCCATAAGCTTTATCATGAGATTAATTTTTTCAGAACTCCTTGAAATATTCTCAGCAAAAAACCCCTCCTTTTTCTAAGCACCCCTTTGAACCTAATGCTCTGGGCTGTAATTTCCTAGCTTTTCCTTTGAAATTGCCAAACCAAAATCTGTAATCGAAACCCTTTAAAAAATATAGTTGCTATTAAACGTGATTGCCGAATTTTTGGGTTATTTTTTGGCGCACTTAACCAACCGAATAGCAGCTGGTGGCAATGGCTGCCATATCTAGGTGATAGCACCGAATCTCCGAATGCTCGAGTACCTTAAAGTTAAGGGCACTTGGGGCAAGTTTACCATTCCGGCGATGCAAGTAATCGTTATGCACGTACCGCCACGTGACCGAAAGTCAAAGGGGGAGAGGAAGAGGAGGCGGTGAGCACAGGGCGTGGCCATTTCCACAGATCGGCGCTTTTCCCTGCAGCGTTCTGGCATTTCTAATTGCATTTTTACTTAGTGCCCGAGTCAAAAAGTTTCTTCTTTCATTGAGGCAGAGAGTGGGGAGAGGAAGTGGTAGAAGGATCTGAAGGAAGATGGTGTAGATGATGCTTGGCGGGGGACCAAGCCCTGTGCGTAAAGTTTAATTAAACGTATTTGATTTATGACTTGTTGGGCATTCGGCTTCTGCCGGCAGCTGCAACCGCAATTCCAATTCCGAAAACCTAATGCGTTTATTTTTGGGAGTCCTTCGCGGGTGCAAAAGGAGGCGGAAGTTTACCTTGCTATTTCACACTTTTTTACACTGTAAATGAATATTCTATGGTTTTTAGAAAATTTTTTTTATAATATGATTAAAACAAGAAAGAAAGCTAACTTCGACTCACCAAAGTTGTTTTACCCTTGCGGCTTCAATTTGGCTATTCATAGGCAAAGCGACGTTTCTTCCTGGTTATCCAGACGAATTCCATTGGTCAGGTGATATTTTTGGGGGTCGCAGGGCTATCACTATCACTCTCACTATAGATGTAAACACTGCAGCGGCCGCGAACAGAATGAGGTCAGTGAGGCGGCCGCGCCTGTATTTATAGTCCTTAATCATAGAAAGTGAGGAAGAGAAAGTGAGATCTCTAGAGATAAACAGAGAGAGAGAGAGAGGGAAAGAACGCGATAGAGAGAGAGAGAGTAATAGAGACAGAGAAAGTAGGAGAAAGAAAGAGTAATATAAGGGGAGAGAGAGACAGAACAGTAGAGAATTAGCGAGAGATAGAGAAATTTTCCTAAAACTTAGCTATCACTTTTAAGGGGTTTTTAATTTTATTTTTCTTTTGAACACAAAAAATAAATAAATAAATATTCTTAGTTAACTATAATTTCTCTCACTGCATCCTTTCCCACGCTGGACATAAAAGCGAATCACCTTTATGGCAGCTGCAGCTGTGCATGTGAATGTTTGGGGGGAGTTCGAGTGCCGCGCTGCCATATGATTTCCGTTTCCGCTTCCGTTTCAACACACAATTTCGAGCACCTTGCCAACGTCGTCATCTTGGCCCCGCGTTCCATTAAGCGTTTATTGTTTTCGTGGCCATTAAAGTTGCATTCCTTCCCCTCCTCGGCCCCACGAAAAACCTCCTACACACCTCCTAGCCCAAAACTTCAAACGGAAACTGGGAACTTTTCCTCAACAAGTTCATCATGAAAGTTATTGGCACACGAACAGCAGGTGGGATTGGTAGGGCAATCTAGGCGAAAATCCCAGGGCTTAGGTTTTTCTTGGGGCCGCAAATCAGGTCAGGCCACAAGCACAAATCTCTGGCTCAATCCATGCTGAAAAATATTCCACGATAATCAACTTTGATACACGTTTTGCTGCCGTCGTCGTCTTGTGCCTTGTAGGCTTTTCCGCCCTGCCATGCATTAAAATGCCGAAAATGATTGGGAAAATCGCAAAAGAAATCCGGTAAAAGGCCGGCGCCCAAATCTCCCTCTAACATGGAGGCCAAGGCGAAAGTCCCACTCCCCTCTGCCTGGATCTCACTCTCTCTCTCTGTGTGTGTGCCTGTCCCTTATCCATATTTTTTATGGCCTCGAAGGAAAATGGAAAAAGTTTATGTTAAAGCCACTCGCTGGCCTTCGTCGATGAACTGTGTGTGGATAATCGCGAGGCCGGTTCCTTTGGTTATATTCACTGGCTTAGGCCTCAGTTTGGCTGTGGCTGTGGTTGGGTTTGCGGCTGGTTAGAGGGGTTCCTGGGTGATAGGTGCTGCCTAGATGTTGGCCAACCTGATACGGTTGGGGGCAAAGGTAAAGGAAAACGCATATCCTAGCATTGGGCTCCAATTAGAAGGGATTGCCATTACAATTCGGGGATAGAGCCTGAACCTGGGCTTTGACAATTTAATTGCTTCGAAATTTATGGAACAAATTTGTCCTGAATTGGGTGCCTTAAAAATTAGATGGCTTACTTAGGGTCTCCTTTTGAGGGGTCTAAAAGAACCCCAGTGATTTCTAAAGCACCCTCGATACAAATACATAAACTAGACTTTCATAAAAATATTCTTAATTGCTTTTCAATACGTTTCTCCCTCTGCTAAAAATACTATCTCTGCTGGTAGCTCATCGATAATTAAAAGACACAGCTCTGTGATTGCTTCAACACATTTAACAAAGTGCAATCAGCGGAAAATCAGTGGAAAATCTGGAAAAAATATGAAATGAAAACCCTGTCTAACTGAATAACCCTTGGCAGTGCAGACAGCTGGCTCCAATTGCTTTTGTCACAACACACTAATTGGTCGGATTGGTACTGACAATACGCGAAAAATTAAATCCACAAAGTGGCAAGCAAAACAATAAAAAAAGAAAATAACCTCTCAGATACAGATACAGATAGAGATACGCCCGACGCCTGACAAAACACAACTAACAGTTCACAGTCCACTTCATCTATAATCCACTACGGAATCATTTTCATAAATGCTTGGAGGGAAAAAACGTCAATATATTTCATTTATGGCAATGTTTCGCGTTTATTTTTTGTGCGAAAATGAATTTTTACATTTAACATGACCAATTAATGTGCGGCAAAGCCGCAAATAAAACCGCTTAATTACGTGACACGGCCAAAAGGCAGACCAGACCTGGCCGGCCGAAGCCAGACAGACAGGATCAGGGTGGGGGGGAGCTGCAGAAATTTGCATGACACGCATCGAAATGAAATAATAATATGGTTAATAAAGCCAGCCGCATCTGATTCATACACTCCACCCTGGCCAAAGCCCAGAGACAGCGCCAACCGATTCCCGACCAGAGCCCTGATTCTCCCGTATCCCGAATCCGGCTCGAGGCCAATTATCGCACTTATTTCGCTGCTAATTAAAATGCAATTATTTGCTTTAAACAACATAATCCCATTGATGGCCAGCATTTCGTTTTATTTGCATATCGATGAGGCCCCGAGAAGAGCCTCTATTGGTTGGGTTTTCGTCAGCAAATATTCTGATTTGTATTTTAGTTGGTGTTTTCTTAATATGTTTTGATTTTATTGATTGACAATTTTGTTTTCTATGTATTCTTGATAATTTCTAGTCCTTCCTGGCTTATCTAATCCTGCATAGCTTCCGAAGATAGATCAGCTTCATGAGTGAGTTCTGAAAACATAATTGAATTTATTTTATAACCCTAATTATCTTTGCTTTTTTAGAGCTTACCAGGATATATATCTTTGTCATAATCGTCGTGGGTTTCCTTGCTGTCCGCTGTGGAATCCGTCTTTAAGGCCAAAGTGTTGGGCATTTGAAACGAAATCGAAGGTATTTTTGTCTGTGCTGTGGATGGGGTCTGGGTATTCTGTTTTAATGTTTTGTTTTAAGGAGTTATATTAATTAACTGGTACTTGTCTTCTTGTTATTTTTTTGTATTATTTATAGAATATTATACATTTCTGGGGCCATATAGTGTTCGTAGTAATCAATTTCCTAAATCAGATCAGATATTCTAAAACATAGCTGTCGCTTAATATATTAACTTATTAAGTGCTTTTCTGTTTTTTTTTAACATTTTCCGATTGTATAATATTCCTTTTAGTCTCTGTTATTTCAACTAGTTTTTGCATACTTACATTTAAGTTGGCAGTATGGATCGGAATAACACTTCCCGTGCTACGCCTCATATTTTATTAGCTATTCGTGGGTTTCTTTTAAATCCAATTCAATGGAAAACAATTAAGGAAAACTTCCTTTAATAGAATGACTATACAATAACTTTAGAGCAGTGTAGCCAATCCTTCTCTGAACTGTTCAAGAGTGCCCAAAGATGCACAAATAATATATTTCATGCCAATTTAAAGCTTTTCAAATACTTGCACAAAAATCAAATAGCATTTAAAAATCTTTGAAATACAATAAATGATTTAAAGAAGGTTTATGATTGATAATGGAGAAAGATAGAAGTTTGTCCATTTTTTTCGAGCTCTAGCTTCCATTATATAAAATAGAGTTGGAAAGACCACGTATGCTTTTCTATATTTACCTGTGACTTCAATGTTGCCATCTCTACCTTAATTTATATACAGAATAACTTGCTTTAATTTAAAAATATTATAAATTATGGGAGGATATTTAAAGCATACTTTTTCAGCTATTTCCGAATTTCAAATGAAATGTTTTTTGAATGATATCTTCAAATCGTTACCCAAGAAGACAACCACTTTTCATGATAAATTAGATCTTCAATAATGATCTCTTTATTATTCCTTAACAATAGACATTTTCACATAATAAACCCGCTAAATTCTAGCGGTGTAATCACAACTACACTTCGGTCTCCGTGTAGCCATCTTCGTCATCCTCGGCGGTGATATGAAGGCGCAGCGGAGCCTTGCTTTTGCTGCTGGAAGTCGAGCGCATCGGCCGATGCCTAGGACTCGCAGTAGTCGTCATCAACCTGGTCACCTGTGGCATTGATCTAATGGCCGGTGGATCCGCTGTCATTACATAGTGACCCCCATTGGCGGCCACATTGCGTGCCGCTTCGTCCGCGTAATCTCTGATGATCTGCCAGAGGGGCTGTGAATCCGCCAGCCCGCGATTACGAGCCTGCAGCAAGGCAGCAGTGGCGATCAGGGTGAAGTTCATGATGCCGGCATTAAAAATTTCCAACCATCCCAGAACGTGCAGCTCGGAGTCCGAATTATTGAATGAAGGCACTGGACAGGGCAGAGGAGGAGTCACCGGAACAGGCACGATTACGGGAGCAGCAGCAGCTTCTAGATGCTGGAGATGATTAGAGAGATTGGGATGACCATTGAAGCTTCGCTTTTGGGGAAACTTCAGGGGCTCCGATGAAGAGGACGTATCAGTAGTCGAAGCCTGGGTAATGGTTAGATGTGGCTTGGCCAGTGCAATGGCCAGGATCGAGGAATAACCATTAGCAGCAGCAGATGAATAACCATTGAGAGCAGCAGAGGAATACCCATTAACAGCTGCAGAAGAATGTCCATTGGCATCGGCAGAAGAATAGCCATTGCCAGCTGCAGAGGAATATCCATTGGCATCGGCAGAGGAATAGCCATTGGAGGCTGCAGTGGAATACTGTTGTAAAAAAATTGATATTGTTGCACCGAAACCAAAGCTCACCTAGAGCAGGCTGCTGCGTTGCCTCGCGGGCCATTCGCTGCTCGGCCCTCTTGACCCAGCCGCGCACCGTTGACTCTGGGACGCCGAGCTCGCGGGAGATCCCTGCCTTGGTCTCACCACCTCGAATGCGGGCAATGGCTCGCTCCTTCTCGTCCAGCGACACCTGAACCCTGGGCCGCTTGCCACGTGGCACTCCGAATCGCTCCATCGCTCGCGAAAAGAAAACCGCTTAGAACTCAAGAAGAGGAAGCAAGAATGGAAGGAAGCCAAAGAACTTTCGACTGCTTTTTGGATGTACAGATTTCGATACAATTTCCACACTCGCGTAGCTCTGCTCAGCTCGACGACACACGGCGTTTGATAGGATTTGAGAGGTTCGTTGGCCAGCTTTGCTTTCGGCTGCTGCCGGCTGACGTTTAAAGCGGCGATGAGGTGGTTTTCTTCGCGTTCCCTTGCGTTGGCAACATTCTTCGGCCTTTTTTCCTTCACTTTCTCCCCTTCCTAGCTTTCGCTTTCGCTTTCTCCATTTATCGGTAGCTCTTTTTCCGGCACAGAGGTGCATTTTGCTGTGAGACTGTCCACTCGAGCGAAACGAAGAGATTCCCTTTTAAATTGAAAGTCATTCATTCTCAATTTCTCATTTTATTTATTTTCATACTTTTATTTATACATTTAATTCTGACGTACACTAAAATATGTGTCCTAATTTCCAAGTATTTCCTCATTTTAGGGGGTATTTCCGGTAACATTTCTTTTGTTTTTCTTTCGGCCATTGCTGTTTATATGTTTCTTTGGGGTTTTTACATGTCCTATTGAGGGTCGATTGTACCTTTAAGGAGTCTAAAACGGGCTCTGTGTGGGGGGAGATTTTCGGTCAACAATTTTTGCGTGGAAGTAAGAGCTTCCTGGTTTCTTGACAGCTCTGCCAACTCTCTTGGATGCTTAAGAACCTACTTTCTATATAGACTTAATTTCTAGAGAACCATTTCCTGGTTGCAATTTACAATTTTCTGTTGAGAGAGGGAGAGACAGGAGGGGGATTTCCCTAAAATTCCCGCCACAATTTGTGGCCTTCATTATTGGGGACTTTATGGTTTTATGGTCTAGGTAAATCTATGTGCAAAAAATATACCCTATGTATTGTATATATCGTACATTATATACATATGCATGTATATATGTGTATGTATGTATATATGCCTGGTTTTTTGCTTGACAATTTGCCAATAATAGTACAATTTATTCGTATTCGTATTATCGATATAATAACTAATAATAAAAACCACCAACAATTGTTTATTATTATTATTATTACTTTGAATTAAATGTTTTTATCGTTTTCGCTTTGGTTTTTTGTCATTTTAACCTGTCGTCGCCTTAATTTAAAACTATTCGCTTTATGCTGCTTTTAAAGTATTTTCCTTCTTTTTCCCTCGTTTCAACAATTATCACGTGACAATTTTCCATGTTTTTTTTTATTATTAATTTATTCATTATCTTTCCTTTGTGTGTTTTTTAAAAACATTTATATGTTTGTAAAGTGTTTCTTTTTTATAGTTTTTATCGTACAATTATTTGCAATTAATATTCATTGGAGATGTCACGTAGAGCGAAAGTTATAGACTCAATTGGGCAGAGCTACTTACATAGTTATAGAGGAGGAGGGTTTCCTATTCAAATTTTCAGTGTATGGAAAGTGTTTGAATGTTTCTTGAAAAGGTTTTTTAGAAGAAGAATTGGCAGTGCACTGGAAGGGATTTCTTTGAAAACCCTTAAAATATTATTTTCTGGATTGTATTTGTATTTAAAATTGAAATAAATATTTTTGTATAATTTTCTGATTAAAGCAAATACAAATTTGCAAGGAAAATGAGTTAATTAATCATAAATTCCCCTACAAAATATTTTAAACTATGGAAATTATTGATTTGAGGATTATTTTTGTCTCAAACTTTTATTCAAAATAATATTAAATATGAAATTATAATTAATTTACTAATCACAAACACAACATAATGAAAATTTTCGCTTTCTTTACAGCTTTCTGCAAAATAAATACTCATTGGTTTTGTAAATGAATTATAAATATCTTTTGGCGTTACGGATCATGTTCACTATATTTTCCTGACCCAAACCAAAGGCAATCCAATGGCACGACTTCAATATTTGCCAGACAAATCGTAAGTAACCGTAACTGCTTCATACATAATTCTCATTGCTTGGGCAGAACATTTGCAAAAAATATCCAATTCTGAAATGTCCACCAATTGATCCTTAGTAATCCTCTTGCAGATGATGCCGACCCTGCTGCTTCGGCGACCTCCGGCACATCCTTCGCAAGATGGCAAACAGCAGCGCAAACATGAGACACAGTCCCACAGTAATCAAGGCCAACTTGCCGTAGGGAAGCTCACTGAGATCACGCCGCAAACAAATCTCCGGCGACTCGTCATGCAGCACCAGCTGCCGGTACTCACCGGCATGATGGAGCAGCCCCAATTGCTCCAGATTCCACTCGATGTGCCGCGTCAGCTGCGCCAGCGTCGACGTGTGCGTCACATTCGGACAATTGGCTATGCCGTTGCAGAGCAAATGCCGGGGAATACAGACATCGGTGTCGCCGGGACACCGGAAGTCACAGCCGCCGTCCTGGAGCAGAGAGGCGGCCAGGCTGCCGTCGGGATTGCGGGGCAGGTGGAAGAGCTCGGTCCACACCAGCCGGAAGATGTTACGTCCCGGCTGCCCGTCGCCCGTGTACTGGATGAGTACGGGCAGGGGTTCCTGATCGGCGCCGGTGGCCCCCAGCTCGGCTGTGGTCAGTATGGGCAAGTCCCTGGCCAGCGATATGTTTTCCGGACAGACCACAAAGCGAGGCTCCAGACGTCCCGCCAGATACACTTCGATCTTGGCACTTTCACAGCTGCGATCCGCAAAGCGAGCTTTCTCCAGATTCAGCCACAGATCCCGCTGGGCGGCCACCTTCAGCTCCCAGATGCACTTCTCCCGCCGATAATGATGCTCCGGTGGTGCCATAGGCCCGGACACCATGGCCAAGGCCTTCTTGTAGGGAAAGACAAGTTCCCCATCTGGTGAAGGTCCGAGAGTAATGGGTCCGCACAGAGGACCATGAGCAAACTCGTAGGTGGCCTCGAACAAAGGATTCGGATTCTTGAAGTACGACGTTATGGCATGCTGGCCCTGCACAATCATCTCCAGATTCATCTGATCCGCCGAGGAGATTACCCTTACCGCTCGCGGTATATTGTCGCAGAAGCAGGCCAGGTTGTTCTGATACTTGTCCCGCTCCTCCCAGATCACCAGCTTGTCCACACGCTCCTCGTGGCAGCGAGTGCAGGCGTTGCTATTATACGGCAGCTCCTTGAAGGACACCGCGTTCACCTCGATAATGGCCCGAGCATATAGCCTTCGATCCGTCACAAACTTGTACTGACAACGCACATCACTGCCGCCCGTTCGCTTGAAAATCAACGAATTCAGCGGCGATCGCAGGCGGCCACCAGGATGTTTCCAGGCATACATCACCTCATCGCAGAGGGTATTGGGAACCGGATCCCCGAACCGTGTGTTGTTGAAGAAGTCATAGTGCGCCCAGTAGTACAGGGAGCTGCCACTATAGCTGCCCGTCTTGGAATCAAATTGAACATACAGCGAGGGACTAGTGCTCACAAAGTCCACCTTTTCCATGGGCCGCGAGAAAGTGTCGCAGAAGGTTTTGATAATCCTCGCAGGATCGGCATGATCCGAGTCATAGATCGTCAAGGATTCACCGCAGTCGCCTTCGTATTTTAATATGGGAGATTCAATGCGATTGATGCGGAAACTGGAAAGAGGAGGGGGTGAGTTTTTGAATTATTTTATTTATAATTGAGAAATATATAAATCAGGGGAAATAATTCCAATTAATATCTTTTTTTCTTAAAAAGATAACATAGAATTTTATAACCTCTAAATATATGTACTTAATATTTGATATAAACCCTGCTTAAATATTTGTTTGAAGTATAAGACCTTTATATATATTTTATAGACTTTATAATTTTCTATAAACCCTGGTTAACAATTTTTTAAAACTATAAAACAGATTGTTTCTTGGGGAATCATTTTTAAAAACCTGTTTTATAGCTTTTGTTATTTATTTTAATTTCCTAATTCTCTGCAAAAATTATTATATTTTATTCATAATTATTTCTATTATTTTTTGTCTTGAATCTTTAAATTTATTTTCGCAATTTTCGTTGATAAATATTTTCCCCATAACAGTGTCAACCATAATCGTTAGACATGCCTCTGGTAAACACCTCACTTTGGCGGCTGGCTCTCTGCCAGGCCACAATTCTGGTCGCGTCTGTAGGTTCTCTACAATTTAATATAAATTCCTGCCTGCCAACAGGTAAATCTCGTCAGCGTCGCCATACACACGTAGCCTCGTTAAGGATTTTTGGGGTCGCGATGTGAGTTGCATTTTGTGATCCCCTTCCAACCTGCAGCTCCTCATCCCCAAATTGCATTCCAAAAAAAGTATTTGTGGCAGGCAGCCAAGGGAAAGGGAGCTGCAGTCAAGGATATTTGAAAGGAGTTGATGTGGAAGGCCAATTTTCTGCAGTTTTCCTGCATTACGCTGGCAGTGAATGGGCATAGGTTCGAGGTGGGTCAGTGGAAAAGCTGAAAAACTATATTATAATTAAAGTCAACTATGAATGGTTACAATGTGCAGCTTTTTCTCCATAAATAAATACCTAAACCAACACGTAACATAATATTTTTCCCCATAGGAAGGACCTCAAAATGACATTCACAGTTCTCCTCCTCCCAAAGACACGAACTTATACCACAAATTCCACAAATTGTTATATAACTCGTCGCCTGTTTAGCCCTTTATGCATATATCCCTCTATATAACCGTCATTCAGAGTGCGGTGAATACAGTCTATGCAATTACATTTTGGCTCTATCCAAAAATATGACATAATACAACATTTTATTAACTCGCACACAAAGTTGGGGCACAAAAAAATAGAGGAAAAAAAGGCAGACCGAGAAAAATCACCATCATCAGCAGTTTTGAAAGCGGAGGCGGTGAAGGGGGGTGACTGCCACGCCCCCTAATCTGGCAGCAGGCAGCAGTGTGGCACAAATTTCATTTGGTTTCGCTCTTGTTTTTTATGCCCGTGAGGGGACTCCCTGCCTCCCTGCCCGTCACTATTCATAATAGAGGAGTAGAGTTACTATTTTTTTGTGCCGACTCTTCCCCTCGTGAGGCCCTCCCCTTCTGTCTTTTGGGGTCCCTCTTTGGCGCTTTTGGACGTGCCCATACCGTTATTCACGTACGCGTCGTCGAAAAGTAAGCCCCGACACCCTGCGGCATGTCCTCGTAATCCGTTTGCAGCCTAGCCCAGTTCCAGTTTATACAGAGAGGAAAGTTTTATTGGGAATTCTGATAAATATTTATGGGTCTAAAATTTAATTTAAAAAATTTATTTACTGGGTTTTAAATATCGTTGTTTTATTCACATAATTTCTTAAGATGTTTCTCAATGAAAAGGTTTGTAAGATTTTCCTTTAAAAAAATCGATTTCTCCAGTAATTTTCCTCGGTGTAACTCCTAGTTCCGAGCGCGCAGTCCAAGCTCTCCTTTATGCTGACTCAGTGGGAGAGTTTATTCGACGGAGAGGGGTGGCGGCTGGCTGCTCTGCTCCAGCTGGGGTCGCGGGGGATTGTTGTCAACTGGTTAGCCTGGTTATGTGCATATGGGAGTCGATTGGTGTCGTGGCCAAAAGCCCAGAGCGTCAGTTTATGTGGCCATAAGGCTTATAAATAGCCCAAGTATGTGCCATGTCTTGTGCATTTCAAGCGGATTTCTGTTACGTTTCTGTACTTTTTTATTTCTGGCAGCCAATAGAGCCTAAAAAAACGGCTCATAAATGGTGTTAGAGAAAAGGTAGTAGATTGCCACAATTGATTTTTATTTTAGGTTAAAGGGGAAGTAGATTCCTTTCTAAATGAAACTAAAAATCTTGAAAATGGAGAATTTTTACTTTATTTTAACAAAAGTAAAGCCCTAATCCCTACACCCCTTAAGTCACCAGAAAACACTGAAGAGATGTAATTGAAAATCGGAAATGAGAGTGGACATTAATGTACAATAGTAACACAATCTAAGGGATAATGGCACACAAAAGCAGACGCTGATGAGTTGTTAGTAGCTAGTAAAACTAGTACATACTCCTCGCCCCCATCGAACAACATTCTCAACATTATTGGGAAAAGTGTGTGTGCTCTGAACAAGCAAATGGATTGGACTGCCGAAAGGAAAACTTAAGTGCAATATACTCAAGGAGCTGTAGCCGTTCAACATCTGGTCAGCTCACTCGGAAAAAAATCTCACTAGATAGTAGATAGTAGAGAGTAGATAGTAGGTAGAGGTAGCTGGTAGACAAAGACCAAGCAAACAAAAAAAAACACCGAAAGCAAAGCCATGACATGTTACTTAAATGAGCAACTTTGTTGGAAACAATGTCGACAGCGTCTAGACTCGGGGACTCGAGACTAGGGACTTGGGACGACTCTGGCGGTGGTCTTGCGACAGGCAGCAGCAGCAGCAGCAGGACAGCCAGCAACTCCTACTCACATCGTTTGGGGGGGAGGGAGGACGCACTAGAGGCGCGGGAGGTGTACGAGGTAAATGTAAACTGACAGCTACGAAGAGGACTGCGAGAAAACCTTCCTAATGGGCTGCAATTGTTGGCATATCCTTGCGAGGGGCCTTAAAGTTTGCTAAGAAGTTTGACACTTCCTTGTGGTAAAATTTATCACTGAGCTTTGCCTTAAATATTTGTTAAATATTTGCCTTAATTAAGAAATTACAAAATTTTTCTTATAAGGTTATTGGGAAAAGACTAAAGCAGGAAACTAATCCCTGAAAAGTATGCTATATATTTTTGAATCTCATTAAATGCAGGCATTTATTCATATTTTATTGTGAATTCACATCGATTGGTTATTTTTACTCATTAAAGTTACTTAAATGAAATAGAAAATAATTTATTTTTTAGTTTTATGAATAATTTTAAAGCACTTTTATTAAAATATCTTTCCAAAATAAGAGCGAATTTTGGTAATAAAATCCCTTAAAATATTTTACTACAACTTTTTAAGTGTCTTTATAATTGATCTTAAATCTTTAGAAATTTCTGCTAAAAACTTAAAGCGTAAGAGTATTCCTTCGTTTGTATCCTTGAAAGAGTCCTTGCTAAGCCATTGCTTTTATTGTTGTTGTTGCGGCGGCCGTTAGCTACAACTTGAGTGAAGTTGGCAGAAACAACAAGCCCAGCAACAACCCAACAACAAACCCGAAACAACCACAACAACAATGGCAATAACAACAACCACACACACACACAAAAAAAAGGCAAAAACTTGGCCAGAAAAGCAGGAAAAATGCTACGTGTGCTATGGCCTCTGCGTGTGTGTGCGAGAGAGTTTTCCCATTGCATTTTTCGTCTACTTTGAAATTTTCCCTTCCCAAAAAACAAAACCAACGCAACGCCGTCCATGACTCTCTGCCTCCCTCGATTGCTTACCCTGTTCGGTTGCATTTTGTGCACTGTAATCACGCAATCATGTTGCCCACTTCTGAACTCTTAATGGCAATCGGTGTAAACGTGCGCACAACTTTTCCACCAGCCACCCACAGCTTTTCCCCTTTTCCACCCGTATTTTGTACAACAGCAACAATGAGTTTGCCCTTGCAAACTCCTCGCCCCGCTCTCTCTCTCTCTTGGCTTTGCCACCCGTTCTGTAGGTGGACATAAATATTTATCTTTTGGCAAGAACTTGTTTGATATTTTAAACCCTCCCATCCGCTGGCCCCGATCTCGTCGAGCTTCTCCATGTGCTCCAGCTCCTCGAATGATGTTTGCCTCGTACACATAGTTTTCTTTAGCCATTCGCCGGGCAAAAACTTGGCAATGTTCGGTAACAATTTCTGCATAAATTACACAGTTGCAACATCAAGCGGTTGTTTTGGTTCTTCAGGCGGCGGCGAAGTATAGGTGCTCTGGAATCCAGAATCGTTGCGATTGCAGCTGGATTACCCGAAGCGAACTTGTGTAAATGCAGGACATGAGATTACGGCGAAGAAATAGCATAAAAGGATGTGATTTTTGGAAAAAAAGGGTTATGTGGGGTCTTGGAAAAATGGGTTTCAGAGTTTATCCAGATTTTAAAATAATTTCTAAAGGGATTAAGCAAGGAATACTTTTCTTTAAACCCATAACCGCTTGTTTACCACTTGACCAACTCAAAGCCCTAAATTATGATTGCAATAAAAGATCCCTTCCGACTTGCCGGGTTTAAAAACTTCCGGTTTTATCCCCATTTATTCCTGGCAGCCATCAATGTGCCCTATAAGTGTCACAGTGAGAGCCGGAAAACTTCGCCATAGTCTTTGGCCATGCAAAGCCAAAAACCGCAGCACAATAAAATATTTCGCAGAGCGGCGGCGTCGGCGTGGGGGAAATGCAGTAGAAAATACTCAAAATGAAATGCACAATCAATGCGACACTTGGCCAAAAAGTTCCAGGCACTTCTGCCGCATTCCACAACCAAAAGCACACACACAAACAAATAAGTATATATATATTTGGATGAGAACAAAGAGCAGCTCCGACTCCGACACGTTAAATTAAAATGTCACATAAATCTTTGCGGAAAATTTCATTAAAATACGCTTACAGCATAGAAGGCACGAATCCAAGGATTGTCCTGCTCAAAGAAGGGATGAAATCGGTTCGTAGCAAGTGCGAACCACAAAACTTTGCACTTGTAGCTCCCAAAAAGGCCGGCCAAAAACGGATTTCGGACAGCGGAGAGGGATCAACTTGGATAGTCCTTGTCGGGGGGATAACTGGTTCAAAAAATGGAAATTTTAATGGAAAAACTTGCAAATGCAAAGAGGCGGCGGCAAGTGGTGACCTCTCCGGGAGTGATGAGTTAGGACCTGCTCTTTGTCGACAGGACAATTTACAAAAAAAAAAGGAACTGTAAACTTTTCTGTGATATTTCTGGAATTTTTGATTAAAAGTAAAAGTTGAAGAAAACTTTTTACAAATAGATTTGTTATTGAACTGCTGAGCAACACCTGGATTTCAGGGAAATAATGAAAGGACATTTTTTGAGGTGATTTATTAGCGAAATTAGGAGAGTTCTTAAATAATAATATTCACTTTTCTTCTTAAAAAACATTTTTTATAATTTATAAAAACCATTTTTTTGGGAAGGATTATCTCTTTTTCATAATTCCAAATTAAATTCAGAATCTTTAATTTGTTGAAAAACTCACACAAATTCGACCAACATTACTTCCATCGATGATGGAAGCTCAATGAAAATGCATGGAATTCTTAATGCCTACCTGGGGAAATAAAGGCGCACAATTTCGCCGACATGTCCTTTGATGTGATAACTGCAGGAGGTATTTGGCGGATACCAGTGGGCGATGCTAAGGAAGATGCCCTCGCTGGCGCTGCTATCCTTTAGCGAGTCGGAGCTGAGGAGCCAGTCACAGACGCCATGCTTGATTCCCGCCGTCTCCACATGGCCTGGCCAGTTGCCAACGTTGAAATGGAAGCCCGTATTTAGCAAAGGACCCGCCGGTGATGTCACAAACTCCACATACATGTATTGTGATGTGCCTGTCCCCGTACGGATATGCAAATTGTTTAGGGTTCTCTCACTTCGCCTGCAGTTACTCACCGATAATGCTGAATGGAAACTTGCCCAGGCCGCAGAATTTCCCAATGAGCGGCGAGTGCTCGTCGCGTCCATCGTACACCGCCAGCCAGTCGTAGGGACAGTGCTCATTACCAGAGCCAATCGGCCGGATGGGGCAGGTCATCACATTCTCGCATCTGTAATTTAAGCAACAGCTTCATTAGTATCAGGTTTTTCTTTCTTTTTGTTCACTTCGGGGAAAGGGCGTTGAAAGGGTAAATTAAATTAAATTTATCCAACGACGACAATTCAATCATAACAAAAAAATGCCATTGTGAAAAACTGCACAATTAAAAAACTCACGTTCCACAAATAACGAAGAAAATAAAGGGCTGCTGCTGCTAAAAAAAGAAGAGTTTGAATGCATAAAAAGTAAGGCTGGCAATTGAATAACTGACTGAGTGCTGAAGCTTTTAGTGTCTGGCGGAGAATCTGTGAAAAAATGTGACTGAAGCAGGGGCGGAGGTCATCAAAAAAGGGGGATAAATGCAGGGCATGTGGAAAGATTTTTAAATGAGTTGTTTTCTTTCCCTTCTGTTATTCATTAAACCAAACTATCTAATCGAATGAGAGTTTATACCCAAAATCCAACTTAAAGCTTCAACATAATTTCCACATTTATTTCGAATTCGTCTCAAAAGAATTACTTAACTTTTCTCTTATTTTTTCCCCTTCTCACTCACAAATGCTTTTAAATGGACTTGAATAAATGATTTGTGAGCTTCATAACTAAAAGGGAAGCCCCAGCAGCCGCCGCCCATGGTCATGACATTCATTTGCACTTTGCCAGCCTGAGGAATGGCAGGAGGAAAACTGGTAGAAAAAAAAACAAACTTTCCACAGCAGAATGAAGAGTGGAAAAAAATGGCAACGGAAAATCCAAAGCGTCTGTTTTGAAGCCTTTTCTAATTTCTTCGTTGAGAGGATGCTTTTAATTTTTTTTTGCCGGTCAGAGTCTGGCTAGCATAACCCTGACTGGGGGGCCCCAGACAAAGTGACCTTTGTGCCCGGCCCATTGATGACCATGTCCCTGCCCTCTGTCGATTCACAATTTTACCTCTCGCCGGCGGAGCAGACTGATTGGCGGGCGGCAGTTCAAAAGGCAAATGGAATGCCGCCTCCTCCGACTCTTTCTCTCACCTGTGCGTCGTGAACTTTCTAATTGAAAGCTAACTTTGGCAATTACCAACTGAACTTTAATCAAACGGGTATCGAGTCAAAGGCAGTTGAATGAGATTTGGTCAGTGTAACAAAAATAGCAATTTAATTGACAGTTCCATCGAGCCTTCTCTTCTTTCATTCTTTTTTGCGCTGGAAAGTTGGTAAAAGAAACTTTTGGGCCAACTTCTATCTATCTGTTATCTATATCCATGTATATGTAGCCCATAGATAGATTTCTATTAGCTAGTCAGTTCGTTTCAGTCAATTTAATCACTTTGTCAGCAAGTTTCCCTTGGAGTCTGCCAAGAGCTAATCCAACTTATTGATAATAAATGCGTTGTTGGGCCGAAAGTTGATTACAAAAATGGGCCAAAGGGGGGGGAGAGAGTCTGTTTAGTCTGCAGGGGCAAAAGTTTGTTTTCTTTTTTCTCACAGAAGGAAACATCAACTGACTGGTAATAATTTTGGCATATTAAAAAACTTTTTTACTCGATGACTTTTGCATTTGTTTGGCAGCCGCCGCCCTGCTCAAGTTTTCTGCTGTGATGGCAGAAATATTCGCTAAGAAATTAGGAATGTTGTTGCGGGTTGTACTCGTATTTTTTCTTTGGCTCTGTTTTTTGACAGCCGCCAAAGGAAAAGGAGCGAGCTTCTGCTTTGCAATAAAATGAAGTGATTTATAAAATAGCAGCAGCCACCACACGAGGCAAGTTTCAGCTGACTTGGCATCCGATTTTTCGGAGGGCGGAGAGGAACTGTAACTGGGACCAGGTCGGTTGGGTTTTATGAACTGGATTTATGGCGGATTTATACAAAGTTAAGGCGGATTATGTAGATTGTTAAAGAGAGAGGTGCTTTACTTATTGATTTTGTACTTGGATCTTAGCAGGGTGTTATGGTTTTTATTCCTATAAAATCAATTTATTTAAGAAAAGTGGGTTTGCTTTGTATGAAATAATATTTTCTGATACTTTATTTCCAAAATAAATAACTATAAAAGAGAGTTCTTAGTGAGAGAGACCCTTCAAAGTTTCTTGCCGTTCAAAACGGTTAACAGTTTTGCCATAAAGTAAACATAATTTAAGTAAATTTCAATCCCACACACTTTCCTCTTTTTCGCCATTTAAAATCCCAACTTGCCGCCATGATTAGCAGCTCCTTGCCAAGGGCTTGTTTGTCTAATCCTTTTCTGCAGACCGAAAGTAACTTAGACTTGCAAATTAATACACACTTAAGGGGGGGATTTAACCCCCCGCCAACTCTTCACCCCCCTTCAGTTTTTGGGCCAAAAACCCAACTCAAAGTTGGCAGGCAACTTTGACATGCGTCTGTCGTGTCGCCTTGCCTTGCCTCGCTGCCTCCCTCTTTGGACTTTTCAAAAGGTAAATATTCAAATTGAATCTATAAAAATAAATTGAATGTTGCTTATCTAATTCCGACTTGCACGTGCTGGAAGAGGACTTTTCCAGCTCCAGCTCCGACTCCTCCTCCACCTCCAATTCCTTTTCAAAATCGACAGGGAAATATGCTGACTCCCCGCATTTGCACATCAAACAAGCTTTAAGATACTACTTGGCCACTTCTGCCGGCCATTTGGCTCTGGGAATGTGCAAAGTGTTAAAAGCTGAAGGTTTTTCCCACCCGACCATAAAATCCCTGGCCCCAGGAGGGAGTCAGACTCGGAGCTTTGACCTACCCTCATTACCCCGGGTCCAGGGGTCCATGATAAAGCAAATATATATATTTTGTGAAAGGTCATTTCGGTTAAGCAAATGTAAATTGTATTTGTCGCGGCAGAGGCGTAGGATGGCGTGTCCAAGGGGTATTTATGCCGAAAACCGTTGGAGGCAGTCATAAAATATTAAAGCTCTGATTTAAGCCGAAAATGGTCGGCAGGTGAAAAGCATGAGTCAAGGGAGAATCGAGTTGAATGGGAAATTGGGAATTAAATGGAACTAAGGTCTGCTGGGTTTTAGTTTGATTCGAAATGGAAAATTTGGGAACAGAATTTTAAGGTAAAGAAGGGGTTCATAATTTAACTAATTAATTTAATTGAAAATTATTTAAATGTGCACAGAAATATTTATGAATCCTTAGAACTTTAGGGGCTATTAATTTTATTTTTTAAACAAAAGAAAGGTGTTTTTAATAATACAAATTATGCAATTTCTGAATTAATAAACTTTAAAATATTCATCAAAAAATGCATTTAAATTCTTTTTAAAAAGAAATTCGATGCTGGGACTTCTACTTTATTTATTTAAACAAAATAACTTGTTTTTAAAGATATTCCTAAGTTTGTCAAGCTTGTAGAATATTTTTAAATATTACAAAAAATTCGTAGAGTATTAAAACCTTCTCCAAAGTCCTCGTAATATCTCCAGCTTTAAGATTTATTTGAAGAGCTAAAGAGGACGATGTCTGGCTGGCTTCTCTCCACTCCTCCTTCGACAATTTCATCATTTTGGCATTAATAATACAAGTCAGCCATGACTGCATGCTGCAGGGATATTACCGCCGAACCCGCCTCCCTTTCAGCCACAATCGAGGGCAACCTCACTCAAAACGTAATCCTTTAGCCAATTTTCACAGGCACAAACACACAGAGAGAGAGAACGGAAGGGGCAGGGACAGATGGTGGAGACACGGACCCCGATTCGGATTCCGATTCGTAGATTCCAAAAGTGACGCATACAGATACCCGTGGCTGCAAGGACATGTCGCCAGCGTTTTCCAGCAAATTGGTGCCAATTTTTGCGACGAACGCTCTGTCAAATTGTCATTGTCAGCATGCCAAATGCATTACAACAACAATAAAAAGAAGAAGGGTCTTTGGGAAAAATCCTGTCCGTCTGCCAGTCGGTGTGTCTGTGTGGATTGTGCAATCGGCGTGCCAAAATGACAAATTACAGGGTGTTGCATTTAACACTAATTTCGTTCAAAAAAAAAAGAGAGAAACCAAAAAAGGCAGGAGAAAAGGAGGTGGAAATAAATTTGCATAAAGGCAATTTCTCTTGTTAAAAAAATGGCTCTGTTGGTTTTATAATTTGTAGGAATAGTTTAGGTTTTTATATAAAAAAGTGGTTCTAAAAGAGGTTATAATTCGTTTAAAAAAATCTTTGATGGCATTTTAATAAAACAGAAAAAATATATTCATTGAATTTTTATAAAATTAAAAGTTGTAGGCTTTAAGAAAAATATAATTTAAATAATAAAGTGATTTACTAGAGCAGAAAATCAGGAAAAATTGTATTTCATTTATATTTTTTGATAAAAAACCAGGTTAAATTATAAAACTATAAATAAACTGTCAAATAAAGCTTTAAAAATATAAATTAAGTAAATACAAGCCTTTGAAAAATGTAAATGAAATACATAAACCTTCAACAAACAATCAGTAATCATAAAACGCACCTTAAAATATATTCATTTAATTTACAATAATTTATATTCAAACTTACCTCTGGCCATCCACTGCAAATTGTTCATTCTGCAGATATAATTTGATGTAAGGCTGACGGGTGTGCAGCTTGTAGCGACAGTTGAGGGCCCGGGGATATAGGCCAGGATATGCGGGTGACTGGACATAGCAGGTCTGCAGGCGACAATCCCGATACTCACGCTCGCAGTAGGATCTGGATAAGGGGAAAAGAGATACAAACACAATGCAAAATCATTGAATTAGAGGCATGGAAATATTTAATTTAATTTGTTTCAAATTGGTTGTATCACTCAACCCGCAATAAATGTTTTCTTCTTCCCCGCCTCACCGCCTCCCCGCCCAGAAGGCGTCCTTTTTGGGTCTGCGTCAAGGAAGCCAGAAAATTGTGTTCAGTGATTTGGAAATTTTCTGTTCACTCGCTTTCTGCTTGGTTTTTTTTCGACAACTGAAAATTGTGTAAAATTCTCATTCTTTTCGAGTTTGGTGCGTATAATTTTCAATTTGTTTAAGTAAAACAAACGGAAAATCATTCAAAGGCGAAGCTAGCGTAAATATGATTACCATTTTTATTCCCTTTTTCTCTCAATCTCGTTCCTTGTTCCTCTTTTTCCTTAGTCCTTGGCAATTTGCTTTGGTTTTGGCTCCTCAATTGGGTTTGGGCTTTGGCTGTGGTGTCGATGCGCGCGTGACCGCAAAATTAGCATAAAAATCATATTGGCCATGTGGGCACCAACAGGGGGTGGGGAGAGGTTCGGGAATTTCGCCATCTCCCCAAGGGGGCAGGATTTTTGATTGTATCTTAAAGAGCCAGAGCTCTCTCTTGATGCTATTTAAAGTCGAAAAAGATTGCCAAGGAATGCTTTAGAGAAGGGTCCTTGAAAAGATGAAGCAATTCAATAAATTGAATTGAATTGCTTTAGATTGAAGAGATTTTTTAATGAGAGCTCTTGGCTTTTGTGTATTTTCCGTAATTTAGTTATTAAATTGATGAGAGTTTGGAAGTCCTTGAATTTTATTAGAAAATCTTTCTTATTTTTGAAGTGGAATTTATAGATATATCCAAAATATAAAAAGCAGGCTGCTAATTAAAAACAATTTATTAAATCCTCCAATTTTATAAAAAATAATTCCATATATTCTGATTAAATCTCTGTTTCTTGAAATTCAATTCAACGTTTTCTTCTCATTCTTCTTATTTTTTCTACCGGAGATTATATTGAAATTTATTCCTAAGAGACAGAAAAAAAAGAAAGCATACTCCCCCCTTGAAAACTTTATGTTCACAGAGACTTTTCCCATTCCCAGCCATTTGCATACACACGACGAGTACTATATGCACAAATATCATCTGAGTAAATCTAGCAGGTTCTCTGCCTTCGTCTTTCCCCCCTCTCGTTACTTGCAGCCAAATCTTTGCTTAAAACTTGCAACTTATTTTATTAAGATAAAAGTTAGGAGGCTCTGGCAGCAAGATGAAAAAAGGAAGAATAGAAAAAAATATAAACGTGGCAACTCCAAAAACGAGAATCAAATAAAATTTAATGTCTGCAAAGTTTTGTATATTTTTGTCAGGAGAGAGGAGGTGAATGAAATCCTCGGCATGCCTTTTGGGCCACAGTTTCAATTGCAGACTTTTTACCAAAAGGAAAAGCAAAAAGAGAATCCTTCAGGCATAAGCCTCCTCCTCCTCCTTTTCCCTGGTTATCCCGCGAATTTTATGCTTTGCCGCAGTGCAGAAAGCACAAGTAATTCAATTTAATGCGACCTTCTGTTGCCCGTCTGGCATATGATTATGAAATGTGCAAAGGGATCCCGATCCCAATGCCGCCTCCTCACTCAATATTTCAGTAATAAAATTGAATTAACGCCGACGAGTTTGGGTTATAAAAAGAACAAAAATCCCCACCGAAAAAAAAAGAAAAAGGGGGAAAACCATGTTTATACTCACCCCTGGACAACTTCTCCGCGACGATTTGGATATAATTCCGGATGTTGGCCATATCGCAGATAGACCTCGGTTTGCTGCTCGGCGCGTGAATCGAATGTGAAGTAGGTCTGCAAGGGCGAAAGAGAAGAAAGAAGATAAGAGAAAGAGTAAGGGAGAAGCCAGAGTCAGCGTGGGATGAGTGGACAATGGGGGGAAATCACGTATACGCAGTGGGCCACCCGCCGCCTGCCATTGTTACTGATGAATTTTGTCAATTTCCCTCCCAGCTTGGCACGATGTCAGACAATTGCGTGTTTCGCTGGCGGATCCCGCCCTCTGCCCCGCTGTTCCTTTATCCTTCCGTTGCCGCCCAGCTTTCATTCCATGGCCTGCCGCATGGAAATGTGCAATGTCATTTGCCCCTGCCACCCACATTCAACCCCCCATTGCCAGGACTTTGGAGTCTCTCTCTCTCTCTTCCTTCCATCATCCTGTTTGCCAGGTTCACAGTTGCTGTTGTTGTGGCTGTTCCTGGTTCCTTGCAACGGTTGGCGTTGCCTCATCAGCGCTAATGACGTGCTGCAGTGACGTAGGCAGCTGGCACACGCCTCCTTTTCACCTCGGCAACGGTGGGAAAATGGCCGAAAGAAACGGAAACAGGCGGAAAAGTTGGGGGTTCTTCCAAAAGGGTAACGAACTACGATGAAGGGGGGAAAAAAATATTATTCTGCAGACAAATAATTAAAGCAAACTCGGAAGAGGGGAATATATTTTTTAACCAAGTTAATTTAGGAATCTTCAGAATTTAAAATAAAAATCCTCTCTTGAATTTAAACTAAGATAAACTACTTTTTTGTAATCAAATTGCATCAATAATTATTATCACACTTTTCATAGGCTCTAATTGAATTTATATCGATAAATGCTTCCGAAAACAATGATTAATTATCGATAAATCCGATTACTCGGCCGAATTTAATTAACAATACGATTGCCCAAAAACCACAGCATATAATTAAAGCCAATTCGCACAGTTTTGATTCGATTTAATCGCTAATCGAGCTCTTGCTGTGCCATCCCCCCCCCAAAAAAAAACATTCATTTCAATTACGGATATCGACGGGTAGTCAAAATTATCGAACACAGAGAGAGGCAGAGCCGCAAAAGCGATTTCCTTATTCCGTTCACCTGCCGCAAAGTCAACGTCATGGCTATCAATTCGTGCCCCTCCATCCTTCAGCTCTGCCGGCATTGATGGCCACATAAACCTCGTTGGCCATTTTCCATCCATCCGGATGGGGAGGAGTATAGCCTGGTCGACGGATGGATTCCCCATTTTGGCCGAGAGAGCGGGGCAGGCAGGTGGGGAGGGGAGCAACGTAATGCACATGTCAATATTAAATGCGTTACCGGCGTCAATGACGTTAGCGCCACTTAACGATGTGAACAATGGCAGACGCAGGCTCGTTTCGATTTATCCAGATGCTGCTCACGTGGATATAACATTCTGTTTGGGGGGGAAACCCCCTTGAAAAACTCTTTATACACGGAGGGAAACTTCTCTCAAGTGTATAAATATTTCCCTGAGTTAAAATAGCTTTATTTTTCAGCTTCAGAGAAGCTAGTTATAATTTTAAAGTATTTTGTTTGTAATAAACCAAAGGTTCCACTTTCTTTCTGTGTAAAATAATCCCAACTGCATCGAATATTTTCCATCACTGATCCCTGCTTCGAATGAATATAATGATAATGATGATATGATGCCCATGGTCGTCGTCCCGTTAATGTCCTGACAAATTTGTGCTCGAATAAATTAAAATTTCAAACTGATTTGTTGCCGAGTGCTGCTGCTGCTGTTGCTGTCGCTCTTTGGTGTGTCCCCGCGTTTTTGTGCAAATTATTTTTGATTTATTTCGCACAGAATTTATGTTAATGCGAATGCGAAATTATTTCGTTTCCTCTGGCCTGCCGCCGTTCCTCATTAAATCGTATTATTACATTGCCAGTAGAACTGTCGCTTATTTTTATTTATTACCGAATAAAGCCCATGATGACTCGCAAAAAGTTCCATCGTCCAAAAACGAGAACGAAAAACAAAAAGCAAAAAAAATAACCGGAGAAAGGAATAAGTACAAAGCGCAGCATCCGCCGCCAACTTTCAACTTGCAACTTCCAGCGAGCTTGGAGAGTTTTCATAAATATTTATGACTCCATTAAGGTGTGCATAAGACACACTCTGGAGGGTGTCCTGCCAGCGGAACCTCCCTTGTGAACCTCCCCGCCTGTATCCTCTGGAAGCTGGCAGCACTCATTCATGGCTTTAGTCGGTGTTGTTTGTGTTTGCGCATCCCTGCAACTTGTTGTAAGCCGGGGCCATAAAGCCAATCGCCTGCATTGACTACGCACAGCGAAGGAGTAGCAGGAGCTGCAGGATCGGGGCAACTGTTTGACTTTGGGATTGGATTGAATGCAACCGTAGAGCTTGAGTTAGAGTTATGGCCCCTCTGGTTTTGAAGGTTAAATCATTATGATGGAACGAAGGAGATTGAAAATCGGTTTGGCGATTGAACCGGACACAGGAAAAATCCCATCTGGCATGCACCATTGAAATGTTCACAAAGGGATTGACAGATCTCTTTGTAAATGGTAAACATATATATCCTAGAGGCAAGTCGATAAAAGGTAAAGCAACAAGATATCATTGTAGATGTATAAGTATATAAATATTTAAGTAAATATTAGGAGTAAACTACAAAATATATTTAGAAGTAGGAGTTGCATCTTTAAGCTTTCTAAATTTACTTAAAATATAACCAGATTCTTTCTTGACTTTCCAAGACTTCAAGAATGTCCTTAATTTCATAAAATGAATGACATTTTTCCCCTCCTTCCATATCTGCTAATTTATAAAAGAAAAACCTCATTTTCCCAGCCACTATCCCATTTAATAAGAAGCTTTATTGTCTCATTTCTTTTGGGGATAATTTCCCTCCATCTGTTACCATTTGCATGGCATGCATTTTTCAAGGGTTCTTCTTTCCTTCCGCTCTGCCATTATAAATATTGAAATTCTTGATGTGACATAAAGAACTTATCTTTCATTTTATAAATGCAAATACCGCATCAAAAACGCAGCAGTAGCCAAGTAAAAAAAAATAAATAGAAAAACAAAAAAGCAGAGGAAAAATCTGAAGGGAAAACAGCAGCGCAAAAAAGTGAACGGGGGCAAAGCTAAATAGAATTCAAGTTGTGAACTGAAAATTCGCATAGATGTGTGTATAATCTGGTATATACATTTATATATATCTATATATATATCAGCTAAAGAAGACTGACGGCGCCAGCCAGCCAAAAAGGATGCAAGAGACACGCGGGACACGCCGACAGACGGAGGCCAGACAACAGCTCGCTCCGCCCACTCCTGAATAATGCATGCAAAAATACAAAAAAAGGAGACGAGAACGAAAAAAAAAAAACACACAAAAAGGGAAAAATGAATATAAAGGAAAATAAAAATATAAAATATACACGGGACCGAGTCTCACCGAGTCTCTCTGGGTGTGTGTGTGTGGGTATAACTCTCGCTAAGTGCGAAAGTGAGTTGCATAGATGCAACCAAGCAGATAGAGCAACATGGGTCAGGACATGGCAACAGCCAACAGGCAGCCAAAGTGGGTAGGTTGTCCTGGCAAAGGACAAGGAGGAGAAGCTAGGAGAGCGAAGAAAGGCAGCCAAGACTGGTGTGCTGTAATATTTTCCTTAAATTATGTGATAAATATAAATATACAGACATTTATATACATGCACTGGAAGAAAGTTGGGGCTATCAAAGCTAGATTTAAGTTAAATTCAATAATCAAAATACTAAATTAAGTAAAATACTATAAAATGTGGTGTTTACATATTCTTTTATTATTCAAAAACAATTTTAAATGAGAAAAACAAATAGATTCCAGACTCTTTTTTATTAGGAAACTTTATATAAAATTTCTTAGAGATATTATCAACTTTTTCCCGAATTTTCTCTCAGCTTAGCTATATATTTTACGCCTCTAGAAATATGCAAGGAACCAGGACAAGGGGACTTTTGTTTATTAGTGTAAGTGGCAAGACTCTGGCGACAGGAGGCACAAGACAGAAGACACAAGACGGAAGACACAAGACGAAAGACAACGGACGGACTGCAGGCAGCCAGGCAGGCAGGCAGGACTTCAAGGATGCTGCCTGGCTGTTGTGTTGCTCTAGCAGTAATTGGAATTCTCCTTTGAATGCCTGGCACAAAAATGAAAAGTCCCACCGAGAGAGGAGGATCCTTCCCTAAAAACCAGCAAGTGTCTCACCTGATCCGTAAAGTTGTCCGTGTGGAAGAGGACCTTCACATAACTAGTCTCGCTGATGAATGTCTGCGGCTGTTCCGCCTCTCCGCAGAACATTCCCGGTTCCCTACGGTTGGAGACATCCGTCTTGGCATTGCCATCAACAATCTGTAAAAACAAAAGAATGGAAAGGAGACCAGGACCTCTTAGCCGCTGCCGAGGCAAATAAATCTAAGAGAGTAACCACACCCACCTGCAAATAGCCACCCTCGCAGTGGGTGGCATTCAGCAGTTGGCCCACTTTGAACTTCTTGAAACGCAGGCGGAGCACAAAGTCACGCGGCGCGCCCTTTAGGGTGCGGAAGCGGTACCAGCAGGTCAGGGGACGACCCACATTCTGATTGCTGACCTCCGGTGAGCTAATGTCCTCGAAGATGTCCACTGTTTTGTTACAATGATCCCGGTCTCGACCGGAACCGCCTTCTGCAGAGCTGCCACCACCGCCGCCTCCACCTCCGCTGCCGCCACCTCCTCCGCTGCCGCCGCCACTGCCACTGCCACCTGGAAAAGATGGGAAAATGTATTACTTTTTTTGTTTATTAAATTCGCTTTTAGATTTTTTTTAAGAGCGCAGATGTTATATGTTTTCAGTCCCTTTTTCATATGTAATCCCCTCAGCGTATCTAAAGTTACCTTCATGTGGGTCCAAAAACCGCAAAACTAGGCTTATTACTAATCTCCTTTCCCGGCTCACCTCTGGTTTTATCTTTTTTGCTTTTTCAAAAAAACAGACAGAGAGATCCTGCGGCCGTTTCTATTCATTGTGCTTAATTTATACAGCGAAATGCATAAATGACAAAAGGACATTGTGCTGAATTTGTAATTCAAGTCTGGCTGTTGACAATGCCACCCGCTCCTTGCTCTCTTCATGCAAAAGACGCAGACATCGTTGTCCCTGACTGTGACAAAGACCAAAAAAAAAGGAAGAAAAAGAGAGAAGGTCCTGCCACGCCTCCACCCACCACAACAGCGCCCACTTTAGCAGTCAAGGCGCGTAAAATTTTTGAGTAGAGGAACTGAGACCGAGAACCGGAGAATTGGGCAGAAGAGGAGAGAGATTCGTGTCGAGAGTCGGGTTTTCGCGTCGAGTGTTTGTGTGGCGTGCCTTATAAATTACCCCCAAAGGCGAGTGCAAGTCCTTGCCGAGGATCCTTTCGCCTATAATGCAAAAATATTCTTGTGCTCAACTTTTTAATCAGCGAAGAGAACTTTGGAAAGGAAGGAGGGTTGGGTTTGCAAACAAGAAGGTTACGTGACCAACATTTTTGTCTTTTGCATTTTCCTGATTGTTTTCCTTTTATTTTATTATTTGTTTAAATTTTTTTCTGTTGTTTAGTTAAATTATGAATGGCAAATTGTGGGGAGTGTATGTGAGAGGAATATGGGAATTTGGGAAGCTTTATTTTTGTACTAAGAACCTAAGTTCTCTTAAGATTGAAACCTTTACTTCATAAACACTTTCCAAAACATAAAAAAAGAAGAGCTATTGCCTCCTAAAACCCCCTTGTTTGAGGCTAAAAAAGAACCTTTTACCTCCTTTAGCTTGACGCCTTCCTAAAGCCTAACATAGTTATAATCAAAAGAAGGGATATCCACCTCAAGGATATCCGTGGCGCCACGCTCCCCCCACTAATTGAATTGGCGACTTAATTAATACGAGAAAAGCTTTTTGCAAAGCGACACGGAAAACAGAGTGAGAGAAAGTGCTTATGGCAACATCAAAAAGGATTTAATTAAATGAAATATCATACACTTTCATTACGCTTAAAGGATGCAGGAAGGGATAGGAAGGGGCAGCCAACCGCAGCAGCTAAGGATATCGCTTCAAAGGCACCAAAGGAACCCTCTTTTGTGCAAATCGATACACGCGAACGTACATCACAATTTTGACGAAACGCAATCAGCTTAGCTGCAGGCAAACCCACCGAGAGTTACCCGGCCGGAACCACTGAAACCGCCAGCCAATATCGCCAAGCCAAGCCAAGCTGCGCGGCATGTGGTCGGGAGCTTAACAAGGATCTCCAGTCAGCCAGCCCGCCTGTCCTATGTCCTGTGGGCTGCTTAAGCTGAAATCAAGAAGGATTAGGAAGGGGGTTGGGTTGTTGGTTTCGCCGTAGGCGACAGGCGAGATGGCGTCTAACAAATCTGTTTAATTTATCAGCATTTCATTATGTAATACACATTCTATGGAAATATCTCTCCCCACTGGGAGGGCAGGCAGAAATGGTGGCTTCAAATTCAGCTTTTGGTAATTAGCGGTGGACAGGCAAAGCCCGGCAAGACATTGGGGTTGTTATCTCAAAAATTTAAGGAAATGGCAGGTCCTTTCATTCTTTAATTGCAATGATAAAACCCAGAAATAAATGAGTAATGAGTCTAAAAAAAGGTCCGAGATTAAGCTTCAAAATATAAATAAATTTCTTTCTATTTAAAGCATTTTTTCACAGAGACTTTTAGAGAAAAGTCTGTGTGAAAGGATAACCTTTATAATTATATTTTAATCCTCTCCACCCAGAAAATTAAACCTTATAAATTATCACCAGTTTCACACCATCTCCCGAGTTTAATCTCTTTTCTCGCAGCCCATAAATAAATCAAGTCAATGACTTTTCACCGCATTCCCAAATGTCCGATGAAAACTTTGATGAAAGATTCCTCTTAAAGTTTTTTTTTACAGCCTCTGTCTGAGTTTTTTCCCTTAAAAATGAAAACAAAAACAAAGCAAAAAAGCAACCATCATTCAGCTGGAGGCCTTTGGCCTCGTCAGCAGCAGTTGCAGTTTCTCAGGGAGAAAGAAAAGCAGACGGAGAGCCATGATTTAAACACTCGCCAAGTGGCAGACGGCGTAGAGTCCAACTGGTGGCACTCACTCACTCGGTTAAGCCTTAAGTCGGCTCACAGTATCCAGCTTCTACAGTGCCTCCTATAGCCGTCTTTCCCTTCACCTCTGCCCTGCCTCTGCGCTCTGTTGGCTCTTGGTGCGCCTGGGTTCTTTGGTCCTTAATCTTCGTCCCGTAAAGTTCACACAACTATTGTCACATGCGATACACCCACTCAATGGGTTACAGGCCCATTGAAAAGATGAAGTGGGAGGGAAGGAAGGGAAGGGAAAAGGAAAAACAAGGCAAGGAAAAGCAGGGTTAGGCAAGGCAACAACTAGAGACTAGAAAACAACATCTAGTAGACGGAATGCACAGAGGGAAATAAGACTAAGGTCTGGTCTTTGAGTTAATACAGAATTAGTTTAAAATAAATTGGAATTGAGGAAATATTTTGAAGACTTTTATGATAATTTTAACCCTTCTTCTCCCCTTTACACTTTTATTTAAAGCTTACAAAATATTTTTAAATATTCACAATGTAAAATAAAAACCTAGACTTATTAGCAACTCTTCTATTTCTCTTTTTTAGTTTCCCAAAAAATCGATTTCCAACCTGGAGAGTGCCAAACACCATTAGATTTCCAACTCCTTTTCACTGCTTTTCCTGGGAGCAGCGCAAAGTCAAGCTGGAAAAATGCCGAAAGTCGCTGGTCCTTTGCATATACACGCAATCTTCTCCCTGTCCCCCCGACCCACATGTTGATATATTGTCAACAGACGCACATCGCATTTGTCTCGGCTTTCCCACTTTGGTTTTCCTGGCTTGGCTGCGTGCTGGGGTTTTCTTGCCCCGCCCCCCATATGCTGTCCCTTTTTTGATAAAGGTTGACAAGCGCCTCCCACGCCACTCATATCGGCTGGTTTACACCCACTTCGCCTTCGTCCTTGGTCCTTGTCAACAGCCATTGAGGAGGCCTTGCCGTGGCAGACATGAAAATCGATTATGAAAATCGTTTGTTCAACATTTTTCACGCAAATACGCACCACCAGCAGCAGCAGCAGCAGTCGTCGCTGCCTCTAGTAGATTTCTCTCTTCTCTCTGGGTTTTATTTTCCATTTTTTATTTTATTTTTTATTTTGCATTTGCATAAATATTTTAATAGAATTTTCGTCCCTAAAGCGGCTTTCACTATTTTGCAGCTGGGTCGGCTCTCGTCGAGTTGTCCCAGAGATTGATGTTTAATGTGGGAAAAGGTCCTGGAAAAGGGGACCAACGGTAGGGAATGAAATGAAATTGACTTATTCAAATAAGTGATTTACCACTTGACGAGGACGACGACGACGTCGGAGTCGTCGGACATGGACCCAAAAAACTCGTAAAATTTGCATAAAATTCGGAAAAAGCAACTGCCAAACAGCAACACTCAAAAATGGCTTCTGGGTGGAGAGAGTTTTCTTCGAAAAACTGAAGTGGGTCCTCTTAAGGAAATGACTGCCAAGGTTTTGATTGGTTCGAAATGTGTGTGCGAGGGGCTATCCATTGACATATTAAATTAATACGGCTACAAGTGTGTGAGAGGGTCAGAGGTTACTGGGAAACGAATTTGAATAATAGCCAATTGACCTTTTAGATGGAAGGTAGTTGATCCTTTAGAACAGTTTTTGGATACAGTTTTATAAAGTGTAAATAATACTAGTTTGTGGTATGGATTATATTTTAAATATAGGATAAATAAATTGAATTTAATATGTGAGAAGTATGTCTTAAATTTAGGCTTTAGTAAAAGTCTTTTTATTTCAGAAACCATAAATAAAGCATTCATAAGGGTTTCTTGCCAATAAAGCCGAATTAAAAACCCGACGGCTCCCACAAAAATCATTATAAAATAATTTCAAACCCTAAAGACTTGAAATTTAATATTATTTCCTTTTTCCTTTCAAAATTACTTCATTTAAATCATTGAAAAAACCAATTCCTCGACCATAACCTCCCCAAAAAGACTCAATTTAAATGGCCTGCTTCTTCTTTTCAGAAATTCGAATCCCACAATTACAATATTCATTCATTGTCCAGATTTTCCTTTGAGGCATTTATCCCTGGCCTTGTCCTTTCTGTTGGCTTGTCCACTTCAAGGATATTAAGATTATCCATCAACACTTGGGCCCAATGCCGCCACCCCCCAAAGGCCCCACTCCATTACAATTTTCCTTTCTCCCCCCCTCAGGTCAAATGAATATAAATGACCTGACGCTTTAAATACTAATAGCCAGCAAATTCTCTCTTATCGGAGGAAAAACATTTCTCAACATTTTTCCCGTCACTTTTTATCTCATTCGATGCTTCTTTTTTCTCTTCGCTTTTCTTGCAAAAAAAGTTTTTGAACAAGACAATTTGTTAAAAAGGAAAACCCCGGCAAGAGCAAGAAAAGCTCGCACTCCCTGCCCTGCGGATGGTTCCGTCTGTCGTTGATAGATTAACTGTAACGGTGATGGATCATTTACTTAAATTATTAAAATTGCCTACTCAAATTTCACACACAAATGGAGAGAAAAAGTTATGCCTCAGCCCAGTAAATGATTCACTGACTCACTGACAGACTGATTGAATGCCCAATGATGATGGGCTTGGCGCAGCAAGGGGGGTGGGAAATTCGGAAAATTTCAAGGAGCAACACAGAACGCTTTGAGGTGAATTCGCATTCTAAGCTTAGGAAATCTGTCAGAGCCAAATAACAGCAGCAGAAACAAAACTCGAACTTGAGCGATAACAAAAATAAAATATTGCTGAAAATACTTTCAAAGAGCTCAATGTGGAAATTATACACTGCTTTTGGAAAAGGGGTATGCTTGATATGGTATAAAGGATAAATATTTAGAACGTAAATTTAAAAATAAACAAAAAATACTTCAATAAGACATATTTTTTAAAATCTTAATGTAACCAGATTCGATTTTAATGGGTTTACGTTTCTGTTTTATTTTTAGAAACTCCAACAACTATTTCTAAAATATATTTTCTTTTATCTTTTTTTAGAGTATTAATTTTATTTAAAACACTTTCCAAATTTTCTAGCCGCTTGTCTTTTTCTCTGCTTTGTGATAATTTTATCAACATGAAAATCCATTAAAAAGTTTTCTCGTTCGCATTTCAGTTTTCGTGCAGTTTTCGGTTTGGCAAAATATTTCCACAGGCAAAGTCCTGTGTATCGGCTTACTTTGCGCTTCAAAACCCCGCATCCTTCGCTCCTCTTCTTCACTTCCGTCTTTCTCTCTTTTGGGTGTCCTTTGCTCAAAGACTTCCTTGCCAGGGTCACTTTGTGCTGCGATGCGTAAAAGTTTCGCTCGCTTTCTCTTTTTTTTCTCTCCTATATAGATATTATTTGGCCCGACCCGAGGGCCATATTTGTGCGGCGACCTTTTACACTTTTTATGCTGATTCTTGCAGATTTTTCCTGTGTTGTTTTTTTGACATTTCATGATTTTTGTGTGTTTTTCTCAAGCACTTTTTTTTTGTGGAATCTCAGACAGAGACTTGAAGTTTTTCCTTCATTAGTCAAATAGCCATGGTCTAGGCCATCATGGATTGCTCGAGGGTTCTGTTGCTGCTGCTTCCTGGCCAATGAAGGGTTCATTTGCAGTTCTCGCCAATGATTTAAATAAGGCAACGGGTGCGGAAAACTCTCATCAGCAAAAGCAAAGAAATAAAAGTGTACCTGAGGCGAATTTTCACGAATTTTTACGAATTTATTCATTGTATCGAATATGTCAAAAGCAGAGCCAGCAACCCGAACGTCAATCTCTGTTGGGAGAAGAGTCAAGAGAGTGGCAGCAAGGTTCCACCTTTCAGTTGGGAAATAATGGTGGTGAGGGGGGAATGAAGGCGGAACTGGAACTTTTCCTCTTGACAAGTTCATCAGAATTGGTTGCTAATGCAGGAAGTGAAAAAAGAGGAAAGGAAATTCCAGGTAAAAGAATGAGAATCTCTGAAGTTGATCTTTAAAGCAAGGATTAAAGGGGAAAAGGTATTTCTTAAATTAAATAAAAGAAAGGTAAATTTAATTAAAGTTCACAGTTGTGGTTTCATTTTTAAATTAATTAATTTTTCTTTGTAGAAATGAAATGGAAATCAAAGCTTTGCGGCTTGAATAAAGCCACAAACCTTTAATGCAATAAATATGTATTTCTTTGTAAACCAAATTAATGGAAAATATTAAAAAATACATTATTATACAATTGGAATCTCCCATTTTGTATGTAACCTCCCCCCATTGATTTTTAACGGAAATCTCTTTAACTTTCCTCTTGAAATATTTAACACTCTCTGTAACAACTTTTAAGCCGCTTTCCTAAGCTATCTGGCATCAAATCTATAAGGAAAGGGTGCAAATCCTTCCTTACTGGAGAGGAGTCTGTACACAATTCCCTAATCTGCCCTAAATCGCATTATAAATATTAAAAACATTCTCTCCCCCTTCATCTCGGTCGCCTGCCAGACCCATTTACAATGATTAATTACAAGGTATCAGTACAATTTTGTTATCCCATCAATTTCAGGCAAACCAAACCCCAAAAATTTAACCCAACCCAACCCCAACCTCGTCTGCGAAAAGTAACGAACAATTTTCAATAAGCAGCAGGGAGCAGCAACCGCATCTTGCTACAGTCCCAAGTTGTATACTCCTCGTAATCCCCCCAATCAATCTGTTGACCTTCAACCCAAAAAATGGCTTATACACACACATATACACAAAATCCAGGGAGAACTTAGCCAGTCAGGCATGAAAACGTTTTCCCATTTGGCAGCAATTAAAGAGCTTCAAATGAATTTATATACACATCCATAAATTAAACGAGTCCTGGCAGCGGCTCCTCCTTACTACCCACCACTCCGCATTCATTTCATTTAAGTTAATTAGATTCAATAATTTTGAGGCCTTAGGCATATAGAAGGCTATCCGGAGGGCCCTAAGTCCAAATGGCTGCTGCGTGCCCAAAATTTCTAAATAGCCAACATAAATTGAGATTTATATGGCCGCTTAGGTGGCCCATCATGATGGCTAGCCATGTCCTGGTCCTAGTCCTGGTTCTTGGTCCTTCGTCCAGCCCAATTGAAATTTACCAATTTCGTAGATTTTTATGTGTGTGTGTTGTGTGTGGGTACTAAAAATGAAAATTTAACGCTTGTCCATAAAGGGACGCGCAGGAATGTAATGTCTATTTTGTCCAGCAATTATCTGTGATGACTGTCGTTTTGGGATCTTCTTTAACTGAGTTTAACTTGGAATTAATTGTGTGTATATTTTATCTGGAGTTATAAAAACATTACAACATAAAATTAAGAAGCTATTAAATAAAACTCAAATAATAGCATAGTTTCCCCTATGAAATGAAATAAATCATAAATTCTGTGAATGACAATCGATCATATTTTCCCCAACTTTCCCTGTTCTTTTTTTTAATGCCTTTATATTTTTTTTTCACAACGGAAATCCAAAAAGTTGATGGATAAAGCTTAACACAGAAAAAAGAAAAGAGAGATAAAAATTGGCTTCGTATATTAAACGCTGCGGAAATTGTTTCATCAATTTGTTAATAAAACCCACATACGTTGGGCTTGAAAAAAAAACAGAAGGAGTAAGTGGGACAGAAAGAGTGTGGGAAAGAGAGACAGAGACAAACGTTTGACTTAATAAAATAAATTGTATAAATTGAAGTCTGTCATTTTGAGATTCCCAGGCGTAACATCACAGCCCCTCACATAAAACATAACAAATTGCATGAAATTTACGTGTGAGTGGGGGAAAGCATGAGTCTGTCTGTGTGTGTGTATATGTACAGGCTGAAAACACCCCCCGGAAAACCCCCGGAAAATTGTCATGCATGGCATGAACAAGCGACTGACTCGACTTGACGACTCCCGAACTCCCCCTTGGAGGAGCAACAAATTTGTAGGCCTCAAGTCCGAATGGCAGAAGACAATCAAGTCACTCACAGGCGACATACACACACACAGGACTTTCTCTCTGTTCGTGGCATTTGCTATGTGTGTGTGTGTGTTGTCCTGGCCACATCCTGCTGTTGGCCCTATTCCTGAGCATCCTGACACACGAACTCAAGCATCAAAACATCGGGGTGAAGATGTTGCCAGGCTGTGGCGTTAGGATTGAGTTGTCTCCTTGCCGAAATGGAAGTGGATTTCTATCCGGTAAATGGTTTCCAGGAATTCAATAAGAGCCTTAATATTTTTTGGGAAATATTTTGGTTTAAATAATAACATAAGATCAATGGGGGGACTAGTAAAGCACAAAATATTACAAGCTGTCAGACACATGTTTATTTAAATGAAAATGTGTGTAAGACACTAAGCTTTATTGACATGTTTAAATAGTTTTAAATATTCCCCAAGAAAATAGGGTTTAAAATACTTAAATTCATAGCAGACTTTGGGGTTTATTATCTTATTTAATAAATAAACTTGTAACATAATAAATTTATTTATTAATATTTATAGTTTCAAGAATAAACTGAATTTATCTACCGATTAATGCACATCGATAGGAATGATTTATAAAGATTGATGCAGCTAATTCTCTGGCACGTGGCTTGTACTCTCAACTTGATATCCGCTTATATATCAACTTTATTCCTGGCCATCAATCGCCGTGGCATAGATAGACTATTTCTAAGCTTATTTGTGTGTGTTTGCCACCCCTCCCACTCCGAATATTCTCTCTCGGAGCACACAGAGACAGAGACTATATAGAACACAGAACATGCTGGGATAATAAAACTTATAGCAGACAATTTAAGGAACAGGCGAAAAGAATGGGAAACAAGAGGCTAAAGTAAACTGAAATGGACTCGCAGGAAGGACTCACGTGCAGATAAAAATAATGGCAGAAAAATGACAATGGTGGTGGGAGGATGCCACGTGGGGCATGGGTAGAAGATAGAGAGATAGCTATAGAGAGATGGAGATGGAGATAGAGGGAAAGCCAAGAACAACAACAACAACAACAATAGATGCGAAGAACAAATAATACAGGGAAAGGCACGAGCTTGCAATTTAATACGCAGATAAACACACACAAAGAAAACACTCAAATGGAGCCCAGCATGGGAAAATGTGCACTGAAAGAATTTAGGTACTATAATATAATAGAATTGAAATTAATAGCAAACGAAATTTTGATATAATTTTAATGTTTAATTAGTTTACAAAGTTATTAGACTCTTGAATACCTTTTAAAATCAAAGCAATTGAAAACCAAAGCATCTTTAAAAATTTCTTTCTTGAAAACAGCTGTGAAAACCCCTATTTTAATCTAAATCTTTATATTTTTTTTATCAGTGACTAGGCTGAGCTTAAAGAACTCAGGCAGCTGATGAAGTTGAACCCGACACGCACATGACTAAATTTATCCTCGAACTAGGTAACCTTTGCAGCCTCTTTGCATCCCTTTGGATTTCCCTGCCTTTGCCGCAGATCAAGCGATATCGGTTGAATGACACGACATGTAGCGATGCTTAGCTTCATTTTGCCACCCCCTCGGCAAACAACACACACAACCTCATCATCATCATCATTATCGTCGTGTCGTGTGTCACAGTGTTGTGTGTAGTCGCGCTTGTTGCTGATTATGTTGATGATGCATGTTGTAATGTTGTTTAGGCTGATGTTTTGGCACAGGATGGCGTACTTCACCATTCCCGCCTCCGTTCCGCGGACAAAGTAAAGCCAAGCGAATGCAATTTGTAGCAATTGTATGACGTATCACTTCCCTCTAACCACCAACCCTCGCCCCCGTCAAATCCCATCGCCATCTTTGATATGTTTGACAAGCTCTCCTGGGGTAAAGTCGGTGGGCTTTGGGTTTGCTGCCGTCATTTGAAAGGTTATTAATATTTATACGGCTCTTCGAGCTGCGAGGCACACTGCCACAGCCGCAGCCTCGGCCGATTAAGGCGAGGCGTTTAATTTGCGGACGGAACAATGGGGCGTATGAGCAATGTTAATGTTGATTCGGCCTGCCAGCCATTGTCTGCCAAAAGGATAATGGTTTGACTGCCTACAGTTTGGCTTTAGTTTTGTGTGTGTTGAACAGAGGATTTAAGTTGAGTTAAAGACTGTTTAACCTACACTTTTATATAAATATAATTAATTCCTGCAATATCAAAGAGTTTTCTTTAAGTATCAGCAAATATTGAACACTGTTCGCTAATTTCCAGTCATTAATTAGTCGATAAGCATTATATATTCATAAAGCAAAAGAAAATTAACCCCCACCATCTTCACTGAACTTGAAGTTTCCACTTCTCCTTTTCTTTTCTTGCATTTTAATTGCAAATTTTGCACAGACTTCAGCCAGATGTGTTGACTGAAGAGCTCAAGTCTTGCCAGTTGAGACTTGCCAGTTGCCGAAAGAAAACTTTGGAGACTAATAAAAGATTTCTGATACGTGCGAGAAGAAAATATTCATGCATTTTCATGAAAATTAAATTAAAAAACTTGTTTCAAGTGGTGGAAGAGGAGCCAACCCTACGCGTAATAAACAAGTTAAAACTCCGACCATAATTTGGTTTTATTTTTATTTTTTGGCTGCAAGTAAACAAGAAAACAAAAGCTTCATAAATTCAAGCCGCAGCATATGTGTCCTCCTCCTCCGCTTCAGCCGCATTGTGGCTACAGTTTATGAAAGTTTTCCTTATTTTTGTTTATATTTTCCTGTTTTGTTTTTTTATTTTCTTTATTTTTTGAGTAGCTTCCTCAATTGCGGCTTTTGGCTTTGGCAACATAGTTAAGATACAAGAGCCAAGACAGGATGGCTTTCTTCTTTTTTTTTTCAAGGAGTAGGCAAAGTTTTCCTTTTACACTCAATTACAATGCCGAAAGTTTGACAGGAAATTACTGTATGGCAAAGTTGTGAGTGTTTTTGTAAAGCTTTTTCAGCTCAACTCGGCTCAGAGCGCGTGAGAATCCTGAACCGCAATGGGGTCCCGGTTAATATGATATATACTTCTAAGCCTCAGAAATTGAAGCTAAACGTCACTGAAAATATAAGGTGATGGGATTTTATTTGAAGTATTTACTTCGCTTCATTTATTCACCTTTTTATTAGCCACATTTTGTCTCCGTGTATACTTATTTATTTCCTCTCTCGGGGGAACCCCAGAAAACTTTTGTATAATTGAAAATGTCAGGGGAGATTATGATTCAACAGCATTATTTGCTATGTTCTTTCACCATCGAGAGGGACGACACATGAGCGACAGAAATCTCCATAAATCAGAGCTATTCGTGCATATAAATAAATCAAATCAAAAGCTGCATAATCGCAACAGCAAATAAATGTTGGGAGGACAGGAAAACAGCACAGGACACAGCAGAGCTGCCATGGATATGGAATTTATTTCAATATTTGCTTTAACAAATTGCTCAAAATCACAGAGCAAACAAAAGCACACAAAACCCACACACACACGGAACTCAAAGAAATTAATAAAAATTTATTGCATTTGAATTTGTCACCCTTCTTCCCCGCGGCATGTAAAACAATTACAGCAGCTCAAAAAAAAAGGAAGGGGGAAAAGCAAAATATTTTCATTGTAAATGAAAGGAAAACAAATTTCACGCGTTCACATAAAAAATGCAACACACACGGCCAAAGCAAAAATAAAAACAAAATATTGCCAGGGTTTTTGGGCTTTTTCGGCACACACAAAAGCCGCTGGACATTTTTTCACCTGGAAAGTTTTAAAAATATTATAAATAAATCGGTATTCAATGTGCTTAAGGTGTTTTCCATACAATTTTCATCGTTTCATATCGATCTTTTTGCTCTGCACATAAATTTTGTGCAAGGAATTGGAAAAAAGGCTCTGGGAATCGGTCAAAAAATGTAAACGAAGTAAAATGGAATTGATTTTAAATGGAAGGTTGAAGCATTCAAATGAAATGTGTGTTAATCAATGGTCGAGAAAAAATGTTTATGGGAATTTATAGATCATAGTTTATAGTTACAGATAATACAGATTAAAAATTAAGTAACAAATAATTCAAATGAAATGCCAGATTCCCTCACAAGTCTTTTAAAATATTTTAAAATATATTTTAAAAGTTTTAAACCATCTGTCTTAATTAAAACTGAAACTTGGAGTGAATGAGGAGTTAAAAATAATTAAAAGGAAGGTTGTAGGCACTGCAGAATATTTAATTAGCGTTTAAATAACTTTTAAAACATTTTAAAATATTAAATAAAATGTATTCAAATATTTTAAAGATTAAAATCCCAATTAAAACTGTTCCTTTTGAGTACTTGTAACTCCCCTAGCTTAAAAACCATAATTTATCCAATGTTTTCTTTTAATTTAATACCTTCTGCTTACTCACAAAACCCAATTAAACTTCCTTAAAGTGGCCAGAATCAGATGGGACTCAACTCAACTGGCTGGTAAAGTGCCAAGAACTCAACTCAAATGCATAACCAAGTCACGGGCCTGGGGCAATTACGCATCGTTTCATTATGAAATTTATCGTATTACGTTGATGAAATCACATGAAGAGGTTTCTGTGGGGGCTCCGCCTTTGCTTCGCTTAATTTCCCCATTGGCAGATGAATCCATATATGTGAGAATATATATATACAGATATATATATATATATTGTGTGTAAGTCACATTTGCTGCTAGAATTGTTTCACATTGTGCGGCAGAGGCAACAATTACAAAAGGATAAGAAGGGCGGCGGCGGCCCACAAGTCTTGAGTGTGCGTGGGTTTGTGTTTATAATTACACATGAATTTCAATATCCTGCGGCATCCTTCGAAGATGTGGAACCCTTTTTCCACATCCGTTTTTCCCGCTGCCTGTCAATATTTGCCCTGCTCTCCCGGCAAAGCTTAATGACATTTGCTGCGACTATATATATTTGACTTGACTTTAAAATGTTCGGCTTTCGCTTTTGGCATTTTCAACAATATATATAAAGAAACTTTCTATTTCCTATTTTGCGAAACAAAAAAACTCCTTTCTTCCCCAGAAAATCTTTGGCAATTTTCGTGGAAAAGTTTTAATGTACTCGCCTAGCTCGGGCTTTGTGTTTTGTGGTTTTCTGTGTTGGGTATTTGTATTGTTTACGTAGAACTCATGGGCTTAAAAGGTATATATTTTTCTTAATTATAAAATTATAAAATATATAAACATTTTTCTGTTAATTTATTTAAATGCTTTAAATTCTATAGAGAAATTTATTAAATATCTTTTATTTTTCAAAAGTTCTTCAACATTTTAGACAGTATCTCACTGTCGACTATCCCTACTATAACTCTCTTTCCTTTTGTATTTGTATTTCGTATTTGCTTTTGGCTTCTCTAGCGAAATTAAGGGGCGTGGCAGCCGCCTTTCTCTTTCTCTCTCTCTCTCTTGCCTTGTAATTGGGTGTAAGCGCTAATTGGAATTTTGATGAAGTTCGGCGGGAATTTGGCAACAGTTTAGGTCGAAGCACAAGAAGGACGAAAGGATTCCGCGGCTGTGGTTCGCAATTATGTAAGTAGCAGTTGAAAATGTTACGAATTTCATGTGGTCGCTGATTGGAGGAGGGGCGAAGGCGGCAGTTCCCGCAAGGACCTGGTTTAAGTGAGTGTGGAAAAGCTTCTTGTAGTCACTCGAGTCCGGGCATTAAGTATACGCCATGCGGAACGGCTTGAGCCTGCCTGCCAGCCTCAGCTCGCGTGCTGGCAATTGATAACTCAACTCGCTTGGCAAAGAAAATTTAAAGTTTCCCGCGAACTTTCCCCAGCGAATCAGCCCGAAAAATTCATATCAGCAGCAGGCTCTCATCTCTCTGTGTGTGTTAGTTCCCAATGGCGAGACGAAAGTCAAAACTTTGTGGGGCCAGAAGGCGTGGCACTCATAATAGACTCCTTTATTTCTTGGCAGGGACTCAGGCTAAGGAAAGCAGTGAGAGAAATGACGGGGAGAGTAAAGAAATATGAAGGATTTTTGGGTGAAGAGGTTGAGGTATAAATATAATCATATTTTCTGGGATCCCTAAAGTTGAAAAAGAAAAAATTCGAATAAGAAATATTTAATAAATATTTAAATTCCATATAAATATGAATCATTAATAGTGTTTTCTTATACCAAATATTTCTCTAAGTGCACAAGAAGCTGTCCTTGTTTCAGCCTTGCTTTTACTGCATTCTTTTTCTATGTTTTTGTGCTCAACTCAGCCAGGAAGTTGTGTGTCATAGGAAGCACACTTGTGTGACATAATAAAAACTCACTCCCTATGCTTTTTTTACGAGTGTTTGTGTGTGGAGCACCTGGTTGGTCCTTCCTATAACCCCGGACTGCACTTTATGCTTTGTCAACAGAAACAAGAACAACGGCAAAGGCAGCAGCAGCAACATCAACGTCATCATCAAGCGACGGCGAATGTTTTCTTTCCTAAGCCAAAGTCACCAACAAACTACAAATGAAGTTCATAGTATAACAGGTGCACATACAGGTTGCCAGAGGCCTCTGGAAAAACAAGGGGGACATATATATAGGACGAGTAAGCTGCATTTAAAAGCCCAGACCTAGGACCCTTCAGTTTATGGCAGCAACTTTGGAATATTTTGTGGGCGCATTTGCATTTCATTTCGCTCACTCGCTCACCAACAAACAAACAAAAAAACAAACAAACTGGCAAACAAGCAAGTTGGAAAATTAAATATAAACGGGATATATTATTTTTAAATTTGTTGGAGAACTAGGTTTATGTTGAAAATCAAATGAAATAACCTTACGAAGGCCTTGCAATTTCCTGAATGTCCTTAAATCATTTTAAATCTTTGCAATATTAAATAAATATCTATAAATATAAATATATAAATATATTCCTCTCTAATCCACTTGTCAAAAAATCCGATTTATAAACTAAACAAGAATTCGGACCTGCAACTTCTGTCCTTTATCTTTATTTAACACTATTTATTTATCAAAACTATTTACAAGGTAGAACAGATAGATATATCAATAATAATTCCAATTGCACAGACACAGCTCTGTGTTGTTGACACATAAATATTTATTTTACACTCTCGAATGACAAAAATGTATCCCATATATGCACATTCATATATGTACATATATATTTTTAGCTTCTATTTATGTTGGTTTATTGTTTTAATTCGGATATTTCGGTGGCCCCATTGGGCTCTCCCCCAAAAAATGCTGCTTGCCACAGCTTAAAATCTGCAAATGCCAGCAAATCTGTAGAATCTGTGGAAAAGTGGGGAAATGGGGAAATGGAAAGGGAATTAACCCCTGTGTTTGTGTGTGCAGGGGTTAAACTTGAGCGTGGGAAGCGCTAATTGAAATGTGTTTGCCCTTCCGTTGCGAGGATGCAAAATGAAATTCTGCTTGATGGGCTGCTGCTGCTGTTGCTCCTGCCAATCTTCCTTCCTTCTTCGCCTTTGATCTGACCTGACCCCCTTTGGGCAACCCCTTGTCTTGGCTTACTTTGTGCAATCAATTATCAAGTTAGTGCCGCCGAAAAATCCATTCCCGCAGCAGAATTCGCGGCAATTAAAGTTTGCATCATGCGTGGGATCCTTCCTGCTCTTTTTTTGGTTCTGGTTTCCTCGTTTCATTTCAGAAAATTTGCATAGTTCAAGGGCCTGGCTTCTAACTGAGTTTTACGCCGGCACACAGAACCCCACCACCGCGCTCTCCATTACCCCGTTTGGTGGCCTGGAAAAGGCTGGTCGTCGCCTAGTAAAAAATATAAAGTAAAGGCCAAAACTGATGGCGGAACAAAAATGAAATTGTTGCCGGCTTTCCAGCTGCTCCTCGGCCTGCGAAATTTGATTATGCAGTGAGAGTTGGTATGCTGTTTCTGCCACATAGAAATATGTACATATTCGTTGAGGGAAAATATGGCTACGGCTGAGGGCCAATTTGGGTGAAAAATTGAGGAATGAATGATTGCCAAAATGTTTACCAAATGGAATCTCAACTGTTGAAATACGTTTCTGAATGCACAATATCCAAATTGCAAACATCAATAACTCTTCTGCTTTTTACATATATGAATATGTTTTTGCATGTAAGCCAAACATTTCACACAAACGAGCCAACTTTTCGTTTAAAACTCATTGCTGTTAACTGTTACGACTTTAATGGTTTTAATTTTTCAGCTTTAACTTTGGGGGGGTTTTAAATTTTTACTTTTACATAAATTTCATGAGCTTTAAAGTGCAGTTTAGTCAGGGAAATACTGGTTTAATATGGGTTTGTTTAGGTTTTTTTGATAAGAAAGATATTAAAAGGTATTTTTTAAATGAAATTACCTACTATTTTTTGAAGTTTTGATATTTTTGTATACCCTAATATTTCCTATCTATGGTTGTAAATAAAAAATCCACCTTTCTCCTTTTGTAACAACATTTTCTAGTAAAGAAAAATGTCTAAATTCATTAGTTTAAGTAACATTTGAAACACATTTATTTTGGTCGCTTAGACAGACCGCTTTCCCTTGGCGCAGTCCTTAAAAATTACCTTTTCTCAGTCCTTTCGTTGCTTCCCAAAAAAAAAGCAAACACAAGCGAAAAAAAAGGTCAGAAAAATGCCCTCAAAATAAGCTACAGTTTGACCAGGACTCACTGCCCACCCACCGCCCACCTGGCTGAAACAGAAGGTAAAATTCGCAGAAACCAAAAAAGAGAAAAAAGAGCAAACGAAGGACCTTCAGGTGCAACTGTGAAACTGCCTTTGCGGTCGGCTCTCCTTCATCGTTGCATGTAAAAATCCCTTCAATGATTAATGTAATTTCACGCGCCACTTAACGTTATCCCTGCAAGGACATTATGCTTAATTGCAGCGTCAGTTTGAATTTACCCGAGATTCTGCTTTTTCCGCCGCCGCACTTACTCCTTTGCTGAGCCTGGGCCAAATTTATGAAAAAGATTTGCCTGCCGCCGGCGGCTATTTAAAGTTAAAAAGGGCGCCAAACACACACGACGACGACGACGAGGACGAGGATAAGGAGGAGGGAGCACACTTCATTTGGCTTGGCACTGCCTTGCAGTTGCCTTTTATGTGGCCATCTCGCTGGAAATGGGTTAATTGCATAATTTGCGAATTTCACGTGCAATCTGCGGTGGTTTTGGGGTGGAAAAAATCCAGTGGTTTCGAAGGAGGCTCCTTGCGTTGGCCGCGCTTTCGTGTTCCATTGGCCAATGATGAGGCAGTTTTCCCCAGCATTTCATAATTTCATTCTCTGATTAAATTTCCCGAATATATGTATATATACAATTTAAGTAGTTACCTGAAATTGACAGAGAAAAGAAAAGAAATATCAATTAATAAAAGAGACATTTTTTTATGAGAGGAAATAATTTTATATATATTATTTAAGAAATTAATTTCTCTGATTTTGCTTTTACTTGAGCAAAGGATATCGTTTTCAGCTTTATTTCAATCAGTTTCTGGTTTGCTTTTAACAGCATAAAATATGTCAACAAATCGATTTGGTTTTTAATTCAAGAAAATTTCCCAATTTTTTGTTATTTGTTTGTTCAACAAAATCAAGACAGAGATTGCCTTTTCACTTTCCGTTTCTCTATTCCCTCCGTTTCCCATTTCTTGCCATAAGCAAACACAAAGACAAGGAGGGGGACAGGTCAAAGGTCTAATCAAAGTCGTGTCCAGCTCTCTGTCCCCTTTATTACGATTACTGCTCAAATTTGTCGAGTTTTTCCTTTTATTTTTGCCATGCGAGCTTTGTAGATTGTCGTTTTATGAACTCGCTAGGACCTGCATTCGGGGGCTTGACTTTTGCCTTTTTGCGGTGAGCAGCTGCTGCTCTGCTCAGCTCTTGGCCTGGTCAATGCCAGGGAAAACAACAATGAAAACAACATCGACATGGCATGGCCAGAACAAGTTTATCTAAATTGCCGTATAGACTGCTGCAATGTGAAGAGAAACGGATACCAGGCTTGTGGCCTGCGGTTAAGTTTGAACTTCTCTCGAGCTACCCCCCACCGCCCTCTGTATCTGTATCTGGATCTAAATTCGCATCTGTATCTATGCCTTCGTTACGTATTTGCTTTTTACATGCTCAGCTCGGCCCTTTTCAAGTTGATTTGGGTCAATGCTGTTTGTTTGCCTTTGTTTTCCTTTGCCGTCTTGTTTTTACAACTTTGCCAACGAGTTGATTTTGACTTGCCTTGGCTCCCATTCTCTTCGCTTCCTTTTTTTATATCCAAAATAACACAAAACTAATTGGTTTGTTAATTAAAATTTTGTTGAAACCACTTCTCCATCTTATCCGCTCAGTGTTTCTATTTGATTTCAGTATTCGATATGAAGGTTTTTTTGGGACCAGTTTATGTCTCTGATCTTTGGTTGGAATGTGGAGAATTTTCAGTATTTTCTTCCTCTTTCTTTTGTCTAAAAGAAGGATTTTCTTCGATATTATTTTTGTGGTTTTACAAGGGCTTTAGTTTCATGAATTTCGTAGGAGCTCTTTAAATTGTTGTATTAAATTTTCTAGAATTTCCTAGAAAAGGTTTTCCTTGCTACAAAGTATAATCACCTTTGCTTCCATTCAAAAACCTGGCCAATTGCAATCAGCATTGAACATTCCTACCCAAATTGCAATGAGCTGAGATTAGCCACGGCCCAGAGAGAAGCAGCCAGGAGGTGGACCCACCTCTTTGTCAGGTGAAAAGGGGGGAGAGACAGCAGCAAGGGGTGCCAAAAATAACTGTTAATTCGAATGCAAAGGCAACGTGCCAATGGCTCCCTTCTGTGTTGGCCAAATGTCAATGCAAACAATACGAGTTGCCCTCGCAGGAGTAACTGGAAGAGGAGGAAGGCGTGGCAGATGCCACTGGCTATTCAGACATGGCGACTTGATTAGATATTGTTGCTCTAGCTGCTGGTGTCTAAAGCCCCGGGTTTTTTGGCATCTCATATTTGGTTTTCACAGAAAGAAATTTGAAGGATAAATCTGATTTACGATACAAATTTCAAATATATTAAAAGGGAAATCATTAAAGGAAGATGGAATATGATATAAATAGGTTTAATTTTGAGGAGATTTCTTTTTTCTGCAACTATTTTCATTGCTAAAACAGAAACACCAAACTTTCTATATTCATTTTCAAATAATTCCCTCAAATGCCCGCCAAACCATAACTTTCCATAACCATAACTTTTCCTAAGTTGTTAAAAATCCAAAAAAAATGTTATCCAAAAATTTGGTTTGCACGTTTTTTAAGGGCAAAAAAACCAACACATTATTGCTTTCAGAATTTAATTTCAATTATTTTTGGCCAAGATATGATTTATCAAATCTACAATTTTCCATTTATATTTTCAAAACCTGGCTAGATCGATTCTCCCATTAATTCTGATCCAGAATATATAAGGTTTTGTTTTGATTATGGCTTACACACGCATACATATGTGTAAGTTGTTTTCATGCTCTATGTATGTGTGCGCCAAGGCGGCACGGCGATGTGTGGTTTATTTTGATTATGTTTTGTTTTGATTATTGCTTCCACATGCATACATATGTGTTAGTTGGTTTCATGCTCGATGTATGTGTGCGCAATGGCGGCACAGCGAAGTGTGGTTTGTTTTGATTATGTTTTGTTTTGGTCATGCTCTTTGTATGTGTGCGCAATGGTGGCATACCTATGTGGCGGCCATCATTAGAGCTGTTCTTCATTACCTTCAGTTATATTTTTTCTCAGTGCCTGCCAATCCTTTTACACGTTCCAAAGTAAAAACAGACAAAGTTGCCATTAGCCTCTGTCTGTCGGTACAATGTGCCATTGCCATTGCCATTGAATGTTCATCGACAGGAGTAGCAGGACCCAGCACCCAGCTGCCAGCGGCAAAGGCACTGCAGATGTTTGCCAGAATTTGCATATTTGTTTGGCAGCTTCATGTCGGAATGCATTAAAAGCAGACAGTTAGAAGGACAGGACACAGGACAGGAGACAGAAACGAGAAAGGAAAGGAGAGTGTATGGCAAAAGAAGGATCTCCCTCGATAAGGAGAGGGATGCAGTATTTCACTGAATAACAAGGCAAATTGACATGTGAACAAAAAGCAATTAAGCAACATTCTTTTAATGGAATTTAAGTTGAAAAATTTTCACTTTATGAAGTGGTTTATGAAGAGAAACGAAGTGAGAGAGGAGAGGTTAATTAGTTGTGTCGGGAAAAAGAACCATTTAATATTTACAAAATAATTAAACAGAAAAGTTATTTTGCTAAATTTGTGAGACTTAAAATCTCTAAGAAATCATTCTGTTTTCATGCCAATTTATGGAGTTTTATTCAAACAACCCTCGCTGCCTACTCATCATCCATTTAAACCATTCCAATGTGCGTGTAAATAATAAATTGACAACCGGCAACTGTAACAGTGAAACGGTTTCATTGGCAAATGTCTATATAAATTGCACTTGATTGGCCTGGATTCAATTCGGCCAACACAATGGCATAAATTAAAAGCAAGCTGCCAGCTTCGCTTTGCTCCGATTCCGGATACCAGAAACCCAGAACCAAAACCCAAACCCAACTCAGAGTCAGATGCTGCTCCTCCCCCCCCCCCCCAAGGCATATCACTCATACGCAGCGTGAGCCGGCGCACCTTGTTGGTTCAGTTTGTTTGTCCATTTATTTGTGTGTCCTGTTTGCCTGTCTGTCTGTCTGTCTGTCTGACTGCCTGTCGGTCCCTTTGTTTGCTTGCCACTTTGCCATTATTATTTATACTTTTTCTTGTTATTTATTTAAATGCCTTCCCCTCGCCGGCTCTCATTTGTGCAAAATTGTCGCAGCAAATGATTTTATTTGCGTAGCCATAAAATTTACATTCACATTTCTATTTGTTTGTCATTGTATCACCCAGAGAAAGAGAGAGACAGAGATTTTTTGACCGAGTTCTTTACCAGAACTTTTCCAGTCACCGGAAGCCCGTTGTCTCTAAGCGGCTTTGCTTGCTTTAAGTTCCTTGTCGGGGCCAAGTTTTGCCCTCTCCGACTTTTTGGGTCTGCAGGGGCAGAGGGGGAGCTTAATGACCTTCTGCACTTTGCCGACTGCAGTTTGCTATCTTTAGACTACCGGATTTGCACATAGGCATTAAATTCGGTTTCTCTCTGGGTTTTTGTGTGAGGGGAATATATGGCTTTCGAGAGGGTTTTTCGGGGGGGATTTTACGAAACTCAAAAGGAAAGTGTTGTATTACCAAAGCAAAGGTTTACTCAGAGGAAGATCTCTCTAGTTCAATAAATCAAAATTAATTATTAAGGCAGGTATAAAACGTTGGGAGAGAGAGAGGGTATGTACATACATTTATATATTTTATTTAAATATTTAAAATTATAAAGAGATATTAAACGTGTCAGGAATTATTTTAAATATTTTGGGGTACTTAAACATTTCTTAGGAGGTTTGAATAGCTCGAAAAGGTCTAAAAAATTAGTTTAAATTATTAAAAAATAAAAACTTACGCTGAATTCAATACTGGAATTATTTTAAAATACATTAGGGTTCTCAAGAAATCATTATAGGGTTTCAATATATTAAAAAAGTCGACAAAACTTATTTTTAATTATTAAAAACACAAATCTATACTGAATTCTTTACCCAAAAATATAATTTCTAATATTTAGGGGTTTTAAATATGTAAGCAAAGGCAATAAAATAACAAATTTCAAACCTTTTAAATCTTAATTTTATTTAAACAAATCAAAACCTTAAAGTTCCTGCAAAACAATTCCCAGAAATCCAACTGAGATAGCTGGGACTCCTCTATTAACATATATATATAGTAACTCCCATTATTTGACCATCCATGGAACCGGTACTGATCCGGATCCAGGCGCCGCAGCATAACTAACTAATTAATATTAATGCACGTAGAATGCTAATTATGCCAGCACACACACACACACACACACACTTAAGAGTGGGAGAAAGCAGGAGAAAGCACAAAGTGCTTCACACACAATCCACATGAAACGTGAGCGCGCGAGAGAGAAGGTTGAAATGGAAAAAGTTTTTGCATTGAAATGCAAGCAAATTGAAATGAAGCTTGAAGGACCTCCACCAGGAGGGTAGACAGGATTGTATAAAGTAAGGCGGGTGGGAACACGTGTTGGCCATTTCAAAAATGTAAACGTCAGCGAGTCCATCACGGCCAGAGTATCCTGGAAAAAGCAGCCAACTGCAGACGCTTATTTGCTTATTCATAAGCAAACATTAACTTAATTTCCACATGTGGCAGACAGGGAGTTGGTGGGTTGTGGGGGGTTGGGTTCCCCTTTCGCGAAATGTGATTATCAGTGCTGGGCCGAATCCTGCAGAACAGCTGCCAACAGCTGCTTAATATGGCCAACTTTACCATACAAACAAACCAGGGGTTGAATTCTATAGGAAAATGGCCCAAAGGACATGTGTGTGTGTGGAAAATACATAAAACAAAGCCATAACAAGCACAGAATGTTTCAAAACAATTTATATTTACCGTTTTACAGGGAGAGTTTTTGCCTTTTATTCCTACATTTAAGAAATATTTAGAATTCTAACTAGAATTTTAAAGGTCTTTTAAGGAAAATAATTCCTTAGTTGCAGTAGACTTCAAGAAATATTATCTAAAATGCATATATATCCCCACAACTTATCACACTTGCTTTACCCCAGACCAAAATCAAGTTAAACAACTCTTGGGAAATGTCTGAAACAAGAGTAAATTTGAAGGATAAACCTTTTTGCAGGCGCCTGTAAGCCTGTAAAATTGCCACAACACATGCAAAGTAGCCGCCGAGAAGAGAGATTCGCCACATCGCGTGCTCCAATTGCAATAGCAATTTCTGTTGCAGTAAAAGCACACAGGAAAACACTGGCAACAGCAATGCGTCAGTTGAGCAAATAAACAACATTGACAGAGGTAGAGAAGGGGGCAGGGAGCAGGATGTACCTGGGAGGTAAAAATGGATAGCAAAATTTTCCAAGCAAACAGCAGCAGCAGCCGCCAACATCTATATAAATTTATAAACGAAACACATGCAGGGCGTCCCGCGTCGTGTTGGTATGTGTTTAAGGATAAAGCGCAAACTTTACAGACACAAACACAGGGGCGCCGTTACAGCAAAAAATTAAAAGGTACAAGGTAAACCCCCTTTCGAGGCACTCCCCTGTTGGACCACATTGAGGCCATTTTATTAATATTTAATATCAAATAAAGCCCCCTCTCGGAATTGAAACAGAACGGAAAATGGATAACCCAGGCACAGGGGTTGAGTTTTGAATAAAGAACTGATTGCAGATCCGGCCAGGGCCCACAGGAAATCCATCAAACTGACCGCAGACTCGTCTCACATGAGCAATGTGCTTGGCACTTAACGAAAAGAAAATAAATTATAGATTTTATAATTACAAAAAAATATTACTTTTTTCCAAAAAAGAGAAATACATTTCTTGAAATATTTTCAGTCAACAATTTAACTTAACTTTAAAAAAAATATATATAGACCAAAAAGAAAAGCCCAGCAGTGGTCAAGGAAATCCATCAAACTGACCGCAGACTCGTCTCACATGGCGTATGAGCAATATTCTTGACCATTAACGAACATTTACATTAAAAGAAAATAAGTTATAGACTTCATAATTACCGAAAAAAAATTAACTGCTCAAAAAGAAATAAATTTCTTGAAAAATTCAACTCAACTTTAAAAATATATATATAAACCGCAAAAGGAAAAGCCAGCGGTCAAGGAAATCCATCAAACTGACCGCAGACCCGTCTCACGTGGCGTATGAGCAATGTTCTCGGCACTTAAACGAACTCTGGCGAAGAACGTGCCTTAAACTATGTCCATTTATTCCAGAGTCCAGAGCCAGGCTCCCTCCTCTCGTTGTGGGCTAGGTTAATACCCAATTACTGTGCAAATTACTTCAAGTTTTTCTTTCTCGAAAAATGGGAAACTTTTGTCTGTCTCCCAGCTAGTGTGTGTGCGTGTGTTTGAGCCATTAAAGTTTTGCATTTCGGGCCTGAAACGTGCTCATCGCAGAGGTTGTTCAAGCAACGTTTTAAAGCTTTTTTAATAAACGTCATAATTTCCTTAAAGTTTTCCCATATAACCCAGGTGCTGCAGGTGCTGGCCCCGAAATAAGCTGGAATTTCGTTTCGTTAGAGAGGGAGTTTGTTGGGTGATGCCCGGTGGCAGCCGCACAATTTAGCAAATTATCTTGATAGTTTTTAGCCCCAGTTTTAGCAGGTGGAAATTTTGTGGATTATTAGTGGAGATCTTGCGTGTAGATGCAGGTGAGCTTCAAGGTAATAAAAATTGAGGCCATAAAGAGTAGGTTATCTTTTAATGGGAGTTTGCTTGGGTTTTAAATATTTGTAGTAATTTTATGTGAAAGATTTGTTTGTAATTATTGGGTATTTAGTTCTATTTTAATGCTGATAATAAAAGAGCTATTAAAATAATAACCAGAAAGATGTAAAAGGTCCCAGAAATCCTCAACTAGTGACTGAATAATGCAATGAACATGTAACTCGCTGGCTTAATTTTTGTTAACCACATTCCCAGCATGAGTTTTAAACTGAAACCAACCCCAAAAACCGACCAAAACAAAACTAAAATAGTGGCTGGGAAAAGGACAAAGCAGAAACAAAGCCTTGCATATCGCATGGACTTACTGGCTCCCCTGAGGCTCATCAAAAATATACGAGATTGCCCCTCAGTCTCCGCTTTTAATTTTTATAAAAAAAAGGTAAACAAAAAAGAGAACAAAAAATCAGCGCACTTTTGGGACAAATATACCGAGTAATGTATGCAAATATTTATATATTCATGTGTGTGTGGGCTTTTTGGCTGGGAGCGCCATGAAAATGGGGAAAATCGCGAACAGCGGACACAGATTACAGTGCGACGCCTGAAGGAGCGCAACAAACTTTTACTTTGACATATCACACACACACATACACCCGTGTGAATATTTAAAAAACAAATCGCAGCAAAGGGCTAAAAAGCAAAGCAAAAGCAAAGCAAAGCGAGAGCCAATGCTTTTTACTTTTGACCGCCGACGGGCACTCGAAATGCATATATATATACGTATATATGGGCTTGACGTCTGTACCCTCTCCTGGCCATTTCCATTTACCATTTTCCCTACCAATACAGTTTCCCATTTGTATTTGTCTCTCCCCCTCATGCCAGTGCCCTCTGACCGATTCCCTTTTCCTAGCTCTCTCCGGGGAGTGTTCGCTTTTTAACCACAAAAAATGGCTGCAGTACGCGCAACTAAACACACAACAAACTTTGGCCCACACACACACGCACACACATATGGGGAGATGAGATGCGGTTCTCGTTGCACGCTCACTTTGCCATTTGGCAACACAAACACTGCCAGAAATTACATAAATTGGAAGCAAATTGTATTTTTAATTGAAAATTTGAAAAAAAATTATTAAACAATTTTTAGGCTTGAATAATATCTTTTAAACAATTTTCTTAACATCTATTGATAAGAAATTTTACCTAATAATATTAATATCTTAATCAAATTAAGTCATTCTTATTTATTTATTTTAAAATACATGTTTCTTATCAACTTTTCATACATCTGGCTTACAATCTCTCAAAAGTTTCAATAATTTCAATAAAATTAATCATTAATAAATATAAATCCCATATTCCTTTCAATTTTCTTTCATTAATAATCCCCTAAAACCTAGACTTATTTTCCCCCTGTGTATTCATTCACATGCACACACATCATATGGCGCATTGGCATTTTCTTTTGAGTGCAGAAATTCCTTTCAAAAAATCAACATTCAAATACGCAGCCAAGTAAAAGTGCGAGTGGTAAAAGCGCAATTTCCTCTTGAAATCTCTGCTTTCTTTCTCTCTCTCCTCCCCCTTGGCCATAGAACAGTGCAAGCCATTTCTGCGAGAACTTTGATTTGTGGCCCTCCAATGAAGATGAATTGCCCGGAGGCCATAGGGGAGGCCGGGAAAACAACAAATGTCGAACAGAACAAAGGACTCAGTCAAGCCTCGAGCTGAGAGTGGTTTTTGTGTAAAGCAAATCCTAATGGAAACTGCCTAGAAAATGGTACAAACTATGTAACATGTGGGCCTAATTTTGAATATTCAGCATAAACTACATTCAGTGAATATAGTTTTAAAGGGAAAGTAACTTCTGAAGTAATTGAATCAAATAACAACCTTCTTCATAAAGATTTCTTCCTTAACTAATTAAAAATATAAGCAAACAAATTCTTTAATAATTTTTACTTAAAGTTAAACCTCTTCTAACGAAGAAAATCCCTTTCATTCCTTTCTTAATTGAAACTATCCGAAAATCTGCATAACAATAACCACTTCTTTTTGGTAGATTTTATAAATGAAGTGTGCTGGCGGGAAAACTTTAAAGCGTCTCCTTAGCATTTGTTCCTTTCAAATAAGTTGCCTTAGTTTATGGACAAAGTTTAAACAAATCTGGTCGTAGCGAGCATATGTTTATGAAAGCGCCTGGCCTGGCTGCCTGCCTGCCTGGCTTTTGAGCCATAATTTCCAACAATTTGTTGAGCTTCGGGCCGGCGGGCTTGCGCCTCTTTGCCTGCCTGCCTTTGCTCCTTACCCTGTGTATAAAATTACAATAAATCCTTGCATTTTAGCTGCAAATAAACAAAGATTTGCAGCGCCGAAAACGAAGTCTGAGAGAGCGCTAAAACAAAACAGAAGGACCAAGCCAGAGGCCAGGACGAGTGCATGCAAAGTAGCATTTTAAGTTGCCCCAGAAAAGGAGAAGCAAAAGAGAAATCCTTGGGTCTGGGGGAATGCTGCATGCTCCAGGATGTTAAATCAACATGTAAGCATTTAATGCGGCGCTCTACAAAGCTGAAAAAGCGTAAAATTCCCCAAATGACCATAAATTTCTGTGTTTGGCATCGCAATTGTTGTTGTTACTCCGTTTTGTCGCCGTAACTGCTGCCGGCAAGTGTAGAGAAATGGAGAAATGGAGAAAACTTCAACAAGCACTTGTAAAAATAAATGGCATTTTGGGTTATGTGCAATAATAAAATGGAAATTGTGCAAAAATATTGTCTCTTTACCGGGGAGAGTGGGGGAGGCTTAACCCGGTTAAGCTGACCCGACTAACTGGGAACTATATAATGGCCGATGATGTACGTCCTTGTTGGGCTTAGACTCGAGTGGAGAGGTCCTGTGTGTTGACAGTGAATCTTTCGAGAAATTGTTTGGAAAAATATGAGAGCAAAGAGCATTGGGTATTTTATGATAGAAATCAGTTTATTCGGAGCTTTGTTTCATCGAGCAAAAGGTCGTAAAAAATGTGACAGAGAATAAGAGAGATTAATTGAATTTTAGATATATTCTGTGTGCTGCCTTAAACGATAAAATATTGATAGATAAGCAAAAGGGTAAAGAGAATCGAGTTCAATAAATATTTCTGAGGGGTGCAGTTTTCCATACATAAAAATTCCCTGAAAATATTATGAGAGTTTAAGAAAGGAAAATATTAGCTTCTCTAATGAAATTGATGTGTTTTTTGTGCTTTAATTAATTTTGGCATATTTATAGATATTTTTTCCTTATTAAAACTCTATTAAAATCTCATTTTAATGACGAAACTGTACCTGCTTAGCTTTTCATTTCGGCATTTGCCAAGAGGAAACATATTTGACACAACGCTGATTTCCAAAAAGTTTCTAATTTCACGGCACCCCCTTGAAATCCTGGCATCCTGGGGATGTCAACTTGCCATATGCAAATGACTTGCTTATCAAATAAAGTATTTTTCGGGGTCCGCTACGGGTCCTTCTGCTGCTGCTCCTCCTGCTCCTGCTCCTGCGGATGCTGTTGCTCTTGTTCAGTTAAGGGGTTCTCGGGGTCGGGTTCGGATTCGGGGGTTTTTCGGTTTGGGGCTTTTGGGGTCTGGGGTTTTTGCGTGCGAAGTGGCACAACTGTGCGTATGCGCAATTTTCACATTGTTTCAATATCACGCATACGCTAGGGGGGACGAGAAGAGGTGCTCGGTGCTTCGGTTTGTCGGTGCGCTGGGTGCTCTCTCTGTTCGGTTTTTGGTTTCGGTTTTTCGCCTCCGGCATTTCCAAGTATGCACAAGTAATGTGAGAAAATTAAATTTTTCGTGGCTCCCGCAAAAGTGTCGGTCTCTGTGTGTGTATGTGTGTACACACACGTTTGCGATTTTGTGCTAAACATTTTGACTCTCCTTCATTTTAACACCACCTACACCACCACCCACCCTCAAGCTCAGTAAAAAGGGCGTGAAGAATAAAACTTAATTCAATCTGCATATATCCCCAACCCCCCTCCTTCCCTTTAGCTGTTTTGCTGAATATTTAATTAAATTTTGCGCCTTGTTATTGTTATTTGCTGGCAGGCGACATTTGTTAATTGAATGCCAGCGCTGCTGCAAAAGTGATTATCATTTGAGTTTGTCATTTGATTTACGGCATAAAATTACTCTACGTAATAATTCAGATTGCTTTAGGATTTATAGAGGGATTATGAGGAGGGGGTTGATGGCATTCCTCTATTTCTTTGACCACGCACGCAATTTACATAATTGATAGACGACGACGCAACAGAGTCAGAGTCCTTTTCCCCACCATTTAACCACATCAAGCTTCATTTAAGTTCAATCAAAGCCAAAAGCCGTTCAATATGAATGCCAATGTCCTGTGTCCAATGTCCAAAGTCCAATGGCCAAAATGCCATCGAATTGGTCGCCAAGTGACAGCCACAAAAGCCACAGAAACCTTTTTGCCTGTCCGCCAAGCGTGACGCCAAAATTGCAAATGTCAAATGGATACAAGGATACACTGCAAAAGGAGCTGTTTTTGAGGAGCAAAAAGAATTGAAGAGTTCTTAAATATTTTTACACAAAAAAACCTGATTGTTGTGGCTTAATAATTCTATTAAAAATATGCTATATACAAACTCTAATATTAATTGAGCGAAAAATACCTATAAAATAATTCCAAAATAAAGTTTACAATATATTCACCAGACTTTTTCCACTCTGCATTATCCCAGGGATGTGTGTGATTGTCTTTGAGTGATTGGAAGATATCAAGGGAGCAAAAAGCGTTTTTGGTTTCCCTACAAAAGCCGCAAGCGTCAGAAACTTCTGGACTTGCCGCCCTCCCCCCGCCCCCAACAAAAACTTGGACTAATTGAGTGGGTTTAACTGAAGGAAGCCAATGCCAATTAGCCAAGGGAAGGTTTAAGCCACAGCAGAGCGGGGAAAACATATATCTTGCCAGAGGAAAATGCAAACATTAAATTAACCAAGCAAATGTCAAATGCAAATAGCAAATGCAGACATTAACAGAAACATTTGGCAGGCAATTTAATTTGTTTGTTGAAATTGCGACTGTGAAAATTGTGGAAAATTATGTAAAATTGCGTCTCCATCTCCTTCCTTGGCTGTGTTTTTGCATGCAAATTGTGGACAGGAAAGGAGGAGGAAATTCTAATGTAAATTTCATGCCAACACATAACAAAAATGTAGAGGGAAAAGGGAATGGGGAAAATGGGGAAAATGCAGCCAGGCTAGGCTCTATTTTATGTCATTCTCTCTTGAGAAGTCTCTATGGGTGTGCGTGTGTGTGCACCGGAAATACTTGGCATGCCTCATTGAAGCTCGTTAGCTGACTTATTGCTGGTGGGGTCCTTTGGCAAAGGGATTCATGTTGACAGCTCATGGCGGCACTTTCAATTGAAATAAATCCTCACCAAGGAAGGCAAGCCAAGAAAACGAAAAAAAATCCCTAAGAAATTTGCCAATTTGTTGTCATGTCCCACTTTTGCCACGCCCATTAGCCCATTACACACACACACACACATGAAGCCGGGCCGAGGGATATCTCATTGAAGACCAAAGGCATTGTCAATACTTGAGCCTTTTTACAGCTCATTCACAGCCAGCCTTCGGCTCATTTCTCATGGCTTTTCCCTCACATTTCCCATTTCCCTGGGCCCCCCGCGTGCGCCGCCATCAAGTGTTTTTCAAGTGGAGATTAGCACGATTCCTGTGCAGCTTATGGCAAGGATGCTGCTGCGGCCCCCTTTTATCTGTTCAGTTCAGTTCGATTGGTTTGCTTGTTCAACTGTTTTCCTTTTCTGCTTTTCCTCTCCTTTTTTTTTTTGGTGCCTCAATTTCTTTGAGTTTGCGTTGTTTGCCAAATAAAAAGATTTGAGATGTTTACAATAAAGCGGAAAATGGTATTTCCCTCATAATATTTAGTGTTAAAATGGGTCGCCATAAATATGTGTGTGGACTTTACAAGGGGGAATGGTAATAAATCAAAGATTATTGGGGTCAAAATATGGATTAGAGGGCTAGTGGGCGACCCTAGAAAGTATATATATTCTTGATCAGGACAACAGTCGAGCCTTTCCTTTTCTCTGTCTTTCTCTATACCTCTACCTCTATTAATCTCTATCTTTCTTATTCTCTCTATCTCTATCTCTCGCTAATTCTCTGCTTTTCTGTCTCTCTCTCTCTCTCTCTCTCCCCTTATATTACTATATCTTTCTCCTACTTTCTCTGTCTCTTACACTCTCTCTCACTTTCTTTCTCCCTCTCTCTCTCTCTATCTCTAGAGATCTCACTTTCTCTTCCTCACTTTCTCTGATTAGGAACTATAAATACAGGCGCGGCCGCCTCATTGACCTCATAATGTTCGCGGCCGCCGAAGTGTTTACATCTTTAGTGAAAGTGATAGTGATAACCCTTCTACCCCAAAAATATCACCTGACCAATGGAATTCATCTGGATAACCAGGAAGAACGTCGTTTCTCCTATGAATAGCCAAATTGAAGCCGCCAAGAACATAGCTCTAAAATTAAAGGTATGAAGAAGGATAAGGATGTGTATGGTAAGTCTCAACCAAAACTATTATATCTTATATATTGGAGTGATCGGCTTTTGGTGACAAGGTGCCTTGGAAAGATGTACCCTAGGTTCAGCTGAAGTACTTATTTTACCTCTTCGAGTAGGTTTAAGGTCCAGGATATCATCTAGAAAATCTTAAAATTGATTCTTTTTTCATAATCTTTTATCAGAAGCTTTTAAAAAACAATTCCACATTCCTTAAACAACCCAAAAATATTCACTTAAAAGCCACTTTTATGATTATTGCTGTATTTAACCAAAGACATGGCTAAATTTCTGGGCAATTTCCACACGTTTAGCCACCTAAAAAAAATTGAGCTACTTTGGTGGGCCACAAAAAAACAGAAATAAAACCCTGAAATTAGACCATTTGGCACCTTTAAAGGGACATTAAAAATGGACCAAGGTAGCGCGGGTCTCTATAGGAGTTGGAAAAAGAACACCCAGACCGTTCCAATCAGCATGAGAAATAAATTGGAACACGCACGAATGGCCTGGCCACAAAAGCAAAGTGATGAACACAACACACACGCACAGCACACATCCTGGGAAGAGGCGAAAATAGTTGGGCAAAAGGAGATCAAAGCCAGAGGCACGTGAGTCTCAGGCAACTTTATTTTTTTCCCGGCATAATAATAATTGAGTAGATGCCAAAACTACGGCAGTGTACAAAATACAAAAAAAAATAGTTGCAGAAAATGCAAAATAAGGAGGAAAGGCAGAGGACAAGAATACAGACTGAGGAGGGGAGGTAAAGCGACGTGGCTATTACCCACAGGCGTTTTGGCTGACCGACCGACTGGGCGTATACGTAATTTAAGCCGCTTTAAGTCAGGCCTCAAGCGTTGGAAATGGAAACTGTAGCTAAGTTCTCTCCCCTCATCTTATTCCTGAACTGAGGGATCGGGACATCCTATGCCCTCACACACGCACATCTGCTACTAAGCTTCTCTGCACGCACATGAAAAATCCAGCAAAAAGTCCTTGAGCACGGCACGGCAAAAAAATAAGGGATATATGGGAAGGCGGCAACGGCGCGACGGGGCCAAAACTCGAACTGGCACTTAAGAGCGTCGATGTCATGTCGACGACACGGGCCTGTGGAATGGGTAACAAAAAGGATGAAAAAGCGAAAGGATCACACTGAAAGATATATATATATTGATAAAATTAATATAAGATCGAAAGATATGATCTTTAGGAGAGGAGCAAAGACTTCTAAAGAGTGAGATGATTAGAACTCTTTTCCTTTGGTTTTTCAACAAAATTTTAAAAGATTCTAGAACCAGCTTCTGTGTAAAATATAATGGATTTACGAATCTTATTCATTATATTTTATTTATTTTTTTGTTTGGTTTGGAAGAACCGCCTCTCTTTCTGTTTGTTTCCTAAATTATCTCTAAATATATTCTGAAGATAAAAAGTCAGGAATTTTTAGAATCAAACCTTTTGTTCTCCCCCAAAAATTTTCTTTCAGTGCAGGATCAGCAACTTTGAAAGCAGGCATCAAGTGCTGGCGGCGCCTAAAGTAACTGAAGTCGGCAAATACCGCGATTCGGTGGGAATGGAACGAAACTGGAGGGCAGCCCGGCATCGGCACCGCCACCACCACCGAGCGACATGAAGTTAAGTGGCGTAAAGCGTGTACTTAATCGCTTAAAGCATTAGAATTTGAAATTGAATATCATAAAGGATATTCAAAAGTAGGAACATAGAAGAAAAAAAGGAAAGAACGGAAAAAGCAAACGCAGACAAAGGCACAGAGCTGAAAGAAAAATTTGTATAACTAGAGCAGAGCACACAGCAAATAGTTGTAAAATGTTTCGATGGCAGCAGGGAGATAGGACTAGGGATAGGGATGAGGACTAAGGATGAGGATGGGAAATGCGGCAGTCGAGGGTGCGAAAACATTTTGCAAATAGTTGAGAGTCCGTGTGGAGTTGAAGGAGTCTCCTCGTGCCGTTGAATTGACGACTCGTAAAATTGTTTTAAGGTGCGACATAAACTGTGGGCGGTATAGGAGTTACAGGGATACTGGATACTGTATCCTAGATCCTGAATCCTTTACCCCCAGAGCAAACAAATTGTTGAAGGGAGTACATTTTTATCGCAATGAAATCAATTTGTTTTGGCCACTCGCTGAAGAGGCGATAATTTTTTTACTGACCAAATCACTTTGTTTACGATTTATTTATAGCTTATAGGGAAATCTTGTGAGATTCTTTTATGGAAAGACAATTTTAAAAAGCTTTTAATATATTTCAGATAAAAAAAAATATTTTTAAATATTATAGAACATGCTTTAAAGCGTTTCTATGATTTATAAGATATATTCTGAATTTTTTTATAGGACCAAAACACTCATTTAATAATTTATTTATTTAAAATCCTTCATTTGTTTATATTATTATTATTTTTTTATCTTATTACTCTTGGCTTTAGTCTTCTGAAGAACTTTAGATATAGTTTAGCTTGCAAAATAGTATTTATAAGATTTAAAGACCATAAATTACCAATTTTCTTATATTTATTTATTAATTTTGCCCTCCGCTCTCCTCTCCACTCTTAAAATTTAAATATCAAAGCACCAGCATTTCGTTCCAGTATTAAATTTAAATATCAAAGAACCACGCTACCCTCATAAATATTATTAAATTTAATGAGCCAAAAATTCCTGGTATTCGCTCATCATAACCATTATTACCGCCATGATGCCGTGTGCATTTCTATGCAATTTAATATGGCCCACATAAAACTACATAAATATTTCCGCAAAAAGCAAAAAAATAAAATAAAAGCGACAAAGAGCTTTTAATAACACATCTCTCGCTCCAGGACAATGTTTTTGCAGCAAAATTACGCAGCAATTAGCGGAATTACATTAACAAAAGTTTTGATTTTGCCGACAAGCAAACAATAATTTCATGAAAATTATAATGCAATTTTTGTTCGCTTCAGCAAAAATTGGTGTATATTATGGTCGCAAAATAATTATAATTAGATAAATTTTGGGCTACGAAAAGGACAATTGAAATATTTACAGGATTTTACATTAAAATTTATTGGAAAATTTCTGTGCTGCGAGTTGTAAATCGCAATTCAATGGTGGCCAAACTGGGGGGTGGATGATTCATGGCCCACAGTTGGCATTAAAAATGCATGACATTTTGACAATTGATGGGCCAAGGAATCGATAACATCAAATATGCATTGGTGGCCCCTCTGGGGTGCTGCCTCTCATTCCCTCTCTCTGACAGACAATTTGCAATTTGCTTTTATCATCTTAATTTGATTTGTCGGGTGTTTGTCGATGGGTTCGAGTGGGGTTTGGGTTCACTTCGAGTTCGATAATGAAGCGAAGCCTGAGTAAATTAGCAAACGTATTCAATTATTCAGCAGGCAGCCTGGCTGGGAGAATAATGTCCTCTGTCTTTATGTAAAATACACTCTGAAATAAACCCAAACAGTTAACAAAACCAAATCCAAAATGCTCTCTAAAATAATAATACAAATTATTATTTTTACGGCGCTCCTCCTGCCCAGTTGGTGCTTCATTATCACCGTGGATGCCCACGATAGTGAGTGCTTCTACGATACGGCCAATGTCAGTGACATGGTCACCGTATCCTTTGAGGTCATGGAGGGCGGCTTCAAGGATGTGGGCTTTGAGATCTTTGGACCTGACGGAGACGTAATGCATCGAGAGATTCGTGAGACTACCGGCAGCCTGACCTTTGCGGCCCATACGCCGGGTCGCTATAAGCTCTGCTTCGAGAATGAGATCTCCACTTTGACCCCCAAGATTGTCATGTTCCAGTTCCATGTGTTCAAACCCCTGGATTACTATGCAGATCCCAGCAAGCGAAGGGATGATGTTCTGGAGCAATCCGACCTGCAGGCAACAATTGGCCAGCTGGCGGCCAGGCTGAGAGCGGTGCGAGTGGAGCAGGAATATATGCATTTCCGGTATCGTGGACACTTGGACATTATCGACAGCGTCGAGAATCGTATCCTGGCCTGGTCGATCTTTGGCCCCATGATGCTGCTAATAATGGCATTGCTGGAAGTCTACTACTTAAAGCGTTTCTTTGAGTTCAGGCGAGTGGTTTAATGCGTTTCAGAGGGTTTAAAAATAAAAAGCAGCTTGAAATATATGATTTTATGGAGTTTCTATATTTATAAATCCTCTCTCTTCATAGAAATTCTATTAAATGGCAAGCCATTTATCAAATATTCCATACATAAACCTACTTCCTTGCAAAGGGCGAAGCCCTAGGATGTAAAATCGAAATAAAATTCTTGGAAAATAACCATCAGAGAGATGGATTTCCTCTCTTGAGCTGGCAGTTTCCATTGCTTTTCGTCCTTTTGTCTTGTGAACTTTATTTGCGCGCTGCTCCATTGGCTGCTAGGATACTTTGGACCCAGTCCCAGCCTCTCCTTGCTTCCCCAACTTTTGCTTTCATTTGACGCTGGGGAGCAATATTGTACCAAGTCGGGTGTCCTTTATTCATTCTGCTGGCGCTGCCAGATGCCGCGTCTCGAGAGTTTCCCTACACAACATGCTTCATTTTATTATGCAACAGCCAAGGAACAAAAAAAACTTGCTACTTTATAGGGCAATACATATAAAGAGAGACCGTGGAGAAACAAAAACCCATAGTGGAAGGCAGCAAAAAAAACTTGACGCGACATTGTCGTAAATAAGAGGCAAAAACTTTGCCATTGTTTTGCCCAAAAGGGAAAAGGAAACAAAAAAAAAATATAGCAGCCGCTAGAAACTTGTGAATGAATATGATAAGTTTCCGTCCAGACTTTATGCCATATATCGGCCGTATTGTATTGGCCATCATAAATTTCCAGTGCTAATCCAATATAGGTGAAGTGAACTTTATGGATACTTGAACCACTCCCCCCCAGCGACCCATGGAAAGTTTTATGGTTTGTGAAGCGTGAAATATGCCACAAATTGAGGGGAAAGAAAAGTCACAAGGAGGGAAAAGCCAAGCCAATGCCACTTTCTCAGCTGCTTTTCCTGCTTTGCTGCTGTTATTGTGTGAATTTAATCAAGCAGCTTATCATAAATCTAGTATAAAAATGTTATAGAAAGTGACTTGAGAGAGTAAGTTGATATGTAAATATTATATATTTCTTTATAGCTGTTTATAGCTTTAAGAAGATTCATAGAAATATGTTAATATGTTTATTTTCTTGGGACTTTATTAATTTTTCTTAAAGTTAGTTTAATAATCAAAAAGAAATCTCCTGAAAATATCTCTCCCGTTTTCTGAGCTCATTAATTTCCATTTCGATTTTTCCGCTGCTGTCACTGCAGCCGCCGCAATAACCACTCAGCCAAGCATTCCAACGGCCCATCATCTCTCATCATTATCAATGGCAGGCCAGGGATCCAACCCCAACCCAAACCTCCTTGCCACTCCCGACTTCAATTATGTTTTGCATCCTTCAGAGCTGTTCACTTAATTGCATCACTTGCACAACCATCTCGAGGCTGAAGGCATCGGTTGGCCTTGGGCTCCTCACGAACTGTGATGGCTCCGGGTTCAGATGTCCTTCTGCCCCTTTCCATTTCCATTTCCCATCGTGGCAATTCAATTTTCTATTATGTCAGGCCGAGTTGAAAGCAATGTAATGTTAATAAAATACTGCCACCAGGCTCTCTTGGCAATGGCAGCGGCATCATCTCACTGCCTTGTGTTAGTTGTGGCAACAACAATGCCAAGAACTCGACTGATGCCGATGATGCTATGGCAACGTAACGTATACGCAATGTGGTGCGCCTTTTGTCCTGCCTACGAGTATTTACCCACAACACACACATATAGGGAGAGGGCAGCGGGGGAAAACCAAAAAGGCGAGGTCGGGAGCTATGTTATTTGACATTTATTTGCCATTTCCCTGCATCAGCGGCACCCCAACCCCGGGGGATGCACAGGAAACAATTTTAATCACTGGAAATTCAAGAAAGAAAGTGTCTAAGAATATCAGAAAATTAATTACAAATTTATGCATATTTTCTGTATTTATTTTTTAGTTTAAATAATAACATTAGGAGTTATTTTTTGCTAATTTTATTCCTAGAACTCCTCTTATTTTGTTTTTGTGTAAGAAAACTATGAAGCTGCACTTACCTCGCTTCTGTGGCGCCTGCATGGAGGGCGATGGTGTCGCCAGGCCCACACTCAACAGCTGCAGGAGGAGCAGCATTGCCAGCAGTGACATCAACAGGCCACAGCGAGCTGCTCCAGCTCCTGCTCCTGCTCTTGCTTTCGATCCAACGGCGGCTCCTTTGTTCCGCCCCATCGTCCGACAACCTGCGACGACTCCACTGGATCCTTGACTTTGGTCTCGGTTTTGGTTACGGTTTGGATTTTGGTTTTTGGATTGGTTTTGGGCTTTGGTTTGGAATTGATAGTGGCCTGTGCTTTGATTCCGGAATCCGTTGGAGCGTTTGCTTTGGCACATTTCTGTTTTCGCACTGCACTTTTCACAAATCTCTCTCTCTAGCTTTTCCTCTTTATATATTTTATTTGTTCATTTCATTTGTGCTATTAAAATACACATAAAATGGAAAAAGGAAAATGAAATAAAGCTCTAGCAAATATTTGTTTTTCCCCAGCAAATATTTTCATTTCGATTTAAATTTTGCGCTTTTATTAGGCCATATTTGCAATTAATTAAAAAGCAATTTGCTCAATTATTGATGCACAGAGAATTTTCCTGCTTTCCCTGCTTGGAAATAATTTAATTTTTTTTTGTATTTTGTTGTTTTTGATCATTAGTCATTGTGAAAATCCAAAGGGAACTGAAAAATGAGTGAAATCCCAGAAGGCGAAAGGCCGCTGGCCATCATTCTTCATTAGGGATAGGGGCCAACATGTCAAGGACTTTTCGAGGACGACCACAGAAATGTCGCGCAGGTTTCTCCAAACGTTTTCTCATCACAAATTTCTATTTTTTTTTTTTTTTGGCTGCTTGATAAATATACAAAAAAAAAAAAGAAATTCTTCTCACAGTTGCATTTCCATGGAAATTGGCAAAGGCAGGCGACGCTCTGTGGAGCCTGAAAAATTGCAGCAATTAGTGGTGCCTGGAGGTCAACCAACCAACGAGCCAAAAAGGACACGGACATGGACGAGGGCCTGCCTGCCTGCCTGCAACCTGGCTGGCTGGCTGGCTGGCGACGTGAGCCAGCCAAGAAATATGTGGCTGAAATATTTTGGTTACCAGTTTTTCCTCTCATTTTTTTTTGTGGCTACTGAAAATACCTTTAAAGTGGGATTTTTTTTTCGGTGAGATTGAAATAGAGCTTGTGAGGGTAAAACTGGGGTGACAGCGTTTTGTGTGTTGACAAATATTTGGTTATAACGTTTGGAGATTTTCCTTCTCTTTTTGGCTTAAAAATACCAAAACGTGTCAAAGGAATTCGCGGGCGAGGCTGACAAAGCCATAAAACTACTATTTGTATATTTAAAACTATATTTTTTTTAATATTTCCTCATTGCTTTCAGGTTTAAACACATGTATTTGCTGATAAGTCTCCTTAATCATGGTTATTTCCACATATAACTTTCATATCTGCCCATAAATTGACTATTAATATGGAATATATGAATGTTTTTAATTGCTTGATAGATGCTCATTGCATTTTATGTTTCATTTTATTTCTTTTTTAAATATCAAAAGCCATTCCTGTTGATATTTTAATGATAAATGTTTGCTTGGCCAAAGGGTTGGTGCAGCTGTTTCAATATTTCAATGGGGTTTTTTATGACACCACCGCCACCACCACACCACCTTTCTCTTCAATTATTTATGCAAAAAGGGGAAAAAGCGGCAATAAAAATCAAAATCGGGGGCAAATTCAACTGTGGCATATGGCGGAAAAAGGGACACAAAAGGCCTGACAGTAGGAAAAACAAAAGCCAATAAAAAATAAAACCGAGGAAGGAAAATCCATTGACGGATGTGGCACGCGTTGTTTCTCCTTTTCTCTCTGTATTTGTTTTATTATTTTTATTTGTTTTGCGAAGGCACTTTGTAAAAAATCACGTAGCCATGGCCATGGAGATAAAGGACACCCGCACAAGCGGCACACTCGAAGCGGCGAGAATTTAATATTTAATCTTAACGAACGACATCAATTGCAATTACACCAAAAATACGCACAACACTCCGCTTCCTTGACGATAAGGAAAATCCCTGCAGGATTCTTCAACTGCTTTCGCTGACTTCTGCAGACGAACTGAGCGCGAATTTATTGCTGCTGCCACACAGGGAAATCCCTTCAATATATCTCTTTTATATCTCTATATATGAATATGCCACGACGACACACAACCTCAGGCTTCGGCTGGCCACGGCGAACTGGCCACTTTTCGCTACGATTTTCCCTTCGGAAAAGCCAAGCGAAACCGAAGCGAAGCAAAACCAAAGCGAAACGAAGCTCTGAATGAAAGTGAAGCTGATTTTCCCAGCCGCTGAGCGAATCGGTTGAGAAGAGAGCATAAAAGCTTCGATTTGTTGTTGGTTCTATATAGGCGGGGGAATCCCCTGATGCTCTCCCGGAACATCTGACTTTTGTTTACGCTTATCAGCCATCAGCTGTGTCCGGAGAGAGAAGTCCTGGCTCCTTGCCACGTGGCCACAACAAAAACAAACGCCGTGTTTTGATTCGGAATTATGTAATGGCTAGTGAAAATGGTAAAAGGGATAATTACGGGAGCACTGGCAGAAAATTTTAGGGGTTTCTAAATTTATTTAGAAATATTTTCTAGCAGTTTACGTTGTTTAAAATATATTTAGAGCTTTGAAACACTGCAAATTTAATTAAATAAAATATTTGTCTATGTTATTATTAAATTAAGCTTGTAAACCTTTTTTTTTATCATTTTTTAAAACTTTTATAATGAAAAATAATTAAAATGAATTTGTTTTTGTTGTGATAGGTTTTAATATAATTTTTTAACGCTTTATTTATGCTTAGCAATTATTAAAATTATTTTGCTTGAACCAACACTTTTAGAAAACAATTCATAAAACCTTCCATAAATATAAATATTTATGATAATTTATTCCCAAGGATTTATGCTTCTAAAAAAATCCCTTACCTATTTCTCCTATTAATTACAAGTTCTAAAAGAATTATTGCTGCCTTTTTTAGTACCTTTAATTAGGAAATAAAGATTACCCCAAGAATACAAAGCAAAATAGGCAGAAAGTGGTCTTAAAAACAAATCATAAAAAAAGAGAGCAGCTCCCCTAAGTAGACCCCCTTTGTAGACAGTCCTTTTTCCACCCGACTCCCCCCCTCTACTCAGTGGTCATCATCAAGGGCGAGGAGTCCTTTGCGTGGACAGCTGGCGACGACCTTTGCATGCCAATTAGATTGGGGATCTCTCGGCAAACTGGGACACGGAACGCTGCGCTTCACTGCGGAATGCCTTCCTTCTCTCCAGCCTTCACGGCCACAATAACCTTTAAGTGTTACGGTAACGGTCGAGTTTTTAAGATGGCGCGAAGGAAGAAGGTATTTTTTTTATAGCTGTCAGCCATCAGATTCAGCTGCAGGTTGTCCTCCTTGTCCTGCTGCTGCTCTCTTTATTTTCTCATTTCCTGGCCAGCCCCATACTCAAGGATGTGCGCGCAGGTGTCGGGAACAGAAGTGGAGGCAGGTAGAACCACTAAAAAAAGGAGCCGGGAGTGCCCTTTTTTTCTTAGCTTTTTGCTTAATTTTCGTTTTATGTTTTGACACCGTTTTTTCGGTAAAGTTTTCCAACAACGAAGATGCTCGCCGCGTTCCCGCTCGCTTCAGTCACTTACAAGTTTGCCTCGTGTTGCCGTTGACATTTTTATACATCATCTGTCCTTTTTGGCGGCCATTTCCCCTCAGCTTTCCCCCCGTCTCTTACCTTTTCTGGCACCTTTGAGTGCCCCCATATCATTTCGTTGTTGCTTACATTTTTATTTAATTTCCAACCTTTTTTCTTTCTTTCTTTTTTTTTTTTGTGGCCCATAAAGAGGCAAGTGTGTTGGCTTTCATTTTTTATTTTATTGGCACCATATAGCCAGTAAGTGTGGCAGACAAATCTGGCAAGTGTGAACAGACAGCAGCCTTTGATCAATATTTAAGCGGCATCAAAGGCAGCCAAAAGGATTCCTTGGGGTTTCCTATACCCCAAAAAATATCTCACAATGTTAATGTTGAAATATTGAAACAAAATAGTTAAACAATTGATTTTAATGACGGATAAATACGTGCTGAAAAAATATTACAAATTAATTACTATTTAAAATGGCCGCAGGCGGTCACAAAATATGTGATTTATGGGCTCAGAAATTGCGTATACGCCGTGTGATCGATGTAACCACCTTCTCTAACCCCTTTTTTCCTGTCGGCCATATTGCAATTGAACACATAATAAATATTTATGCAGACAGTAAAGCATACACTGTAATTACACACACACACTCGCAATATGTTGTGTTTGCACAGATTATTAAAGTTATTTTCTTTGGCACAAACTGCTTTTCCTTGGAGCCTTAAAGGCTGGGGCTGCTTTTGTTTATGTTTGCACACATGAATGTATAAATTACGATGCTTGGTTTTTGTAAACAAAATGAGTTTGCCTGCGGGCCACCCCTCGGCAAACTGTAGCTCCTCCTTCCTTCTCCCCATCCATTCCTGTTGGCCACATTTAAATATTTGCGCATGGAATTATTTTCTCTGGCATAAAGTGTGGCCAGGTAGACATTTTACAAAGTCAAACAAAAGTTGCCACCATCACTTGCCAAGCTGTTAACCCCGCCATGGCCCCTTAGCCGGCTCCAGCTCCTGCTCCTTGTCCTTGTTGCCACCTCCTGTTGGTTTTGTGTCCCCATTTTGCAGCACCTCCCACCTGGCGGCGGCATGGGGAATTTTAATTAAATTTAAATGAAGATTTATTACATATTTCATTGCCTGGTTGGTTGGTTGGCTCAGGTTGGCTCTGGTGACCTTCAATTGTCCTTCGATTAAGCCACAATTAAAGGCAATAATATCGATTTCACACGCAACAAAGGAGGGAAGCTTGTGGAAGAAGCCAAAGTTGATTAGGTTTTCAAGAAAATTATCAAAGAAATAACTAGAAAATGTTTTGAAATGAAATATAAAATTTTTACTAAAGAAATATTGCCAAGACAATGTTGCTAGGAACAAGTTTAACAAGACTCAATGCACGTGCAAGCTGAAGATAAAGATAAATAGGTCTATAACTTCCATATTTATCAAGCAATCTTAGTGAAACTTTCACATTATCTCCGCACTCGAATGTGCAATAAATATAATACAAATGTAATTACATATATTTATACGCTTCAAAAAATCAAACAAAAAAAAAGAAAATCAGTTAATACTCTTCCTTTCCCTGTTGGAAGGTTGCAGCATTGACGATGACGTCATAGACCCTGGCCTAGAGCCGCTGTCCGACTCGAAGGTTCCCTGCCTTGATTGTACTGGCCTCGGCCGGAGGATGACAAAGTGGCAAAGTAAATGGTGATCCACCACCAGAACAGCCCCGCTATTGTCGAAAATGTTGCAATAATTTGGAGCCGAGAAGATGGTAACCAGCTGGCGGTCACCAAAGAACTCGTAGCCATCCTCTACCACCTGGTGGGCGCGGACAATCAGATTGAAGTTATTTTGCTTCAGGAAGCTCTCCACGACGTTGATATTGAAGGTGTAGCTAACGCCCCTATCGTTGGGTCCCCAATCGTTGGGACCCTCCTCGGGATCCGACCACAGCAGGTCACACAGCAGACCCTCGCTGGGCACTTCGGTGGGTCGCGCCAGGTACCTTATATCGTCGAGAGTCTTAAGAACCGGACTCAGACCCCCATGGACGCAGAAGATGCGATCTCCCACAATGGCAGACACGGGCATACATTCGTAGCAGTCCACAAAGGCCTTCCACAGCTTAACACTGTACCTCCGCTTGCACTCGTCGTAGAAGCCATAGACTCTGTTCACATCCGACGACTCGTGGTTGCCGCGCAGCATGAAGAAGATCTCGGGATATCGGAGTTTGTAGCACAACAGCAGGGTCAGGGTTTCAATGGAATTCTGTCCCCTGTCCACATAGTCGCCCAGGAACAAGTAATTGGTCGCGGGCGGGGTGCCGCACTGCTGAAATATCCTCAGCAGATCCTTGAACTGGCCATGCAGATCCCCGCATATCTTCACCGGTGAATCGAGCTCCAGAAGCATTGGCTGGGAGAGGAACAGTTCCCGGGCCGAACTGCACACGTTAATGATGGTTCCCTCCAAGAGGTTAGTTATCCGGCGATTAGTAGCGCTCTGCGTCCTCAACTGTGCAATGATTGTGTCCAATTGCGCCAATCGCTTCATCTCCTCCCTTTCCCTGTCATCCTTGCTTTTGCTTGCTCTTCCCCCCGTAGAGAATCGTTGGTTCGACATGGTTTTCTTGGCTTTTCTTGGGATTTATTTTTGGGAATCAAGGCAAAGTGAGTTATGAGTGAGTGCCTGTGTTGGTGTGGAAACTAAATGTATTTTGATTTAAATTTAATTTATTATTTAATGAAAACCCTCAGCTTTATGCGGTTCACTTGGCTGCTCGCCACTTCAATCCGAAATCGTTTTTCCCCACCATTTCTTTTGCCAATTCAAGTTGCTCCTTCTCCTGGCATCTTTCTGGCATAATCTGTTACCCCTTGACCGTTTCAATTATCAGACACTTGGCATAAATTTGGCGAAAACAAAAAAACACATTCAAATGGGAGGGAGGATGCTCTCCTCGATAACAGGGAAAAAGCGCCGCAAAGTCGCTTGTTTACTCGCTGTTGAACCCTGAACTCAACCGCCCACTCACTCACTTACTCTCGGCCCGTTTGTTGGCCAGAACGCAGCTGCATTTTGGCCACTCGTAATCCCAATCCAGAGAGCTTCCTGCACTTGTAATGCGGCTTAAAGCGAGTACCATTCGGGGCCATCTAGGGTTTTATGCGAATATATTTTCGCCTGGGAAAAAATGCCCGGCCCACTCCCACTTTTTTGGTAGCGCATTTTGAATACATTTTTGAATCAGCGTTGGTCGGCGGCGACGCTGTTTACTTTTTATGTCACTCTTTTTCGGACCCAACTGGAGCTTGGGTTTTATGCGATTTGTGTACTTCCGGCGGGGACTCCCCGTGTGTGTGTGTGTGTGTGTGTGTGTGTGTGTGTGTGTGTGTGGGCTCTGTGTGTGTCATGTGTGTGTCACCACTCTCAACTGCTGGCAAACCGAAACCACTCGCAGTTGGTCCTCGCCCCCAGAATGTATTTAATTGCAAGCGGCGCTCAAATAGGATTTGTGCATTGTTTTCTGCGGTGGATTTAATGCCATCTCCTTCTCGTTTCCATTTTCGAGCTTGTTTTTGCATTCTTTTTTGCCCCCCAACCCCGCAGCTGTGTTCCCATTTGGAATCTATTTTAATGTCAGTTTAATTCAATGCCCTAGTGGTTCTCTCTAATGCGCTGCGGGGGGAGTTATTTTGAAGAGAATGGAAATGGGAATGGGTTTGGGAGGGTTTCACATCCCTTGTGCGGCAAATGTAATTAAATTGTGGCCAAAGTGGGATAATCCCCTGCGTTTTTTTCGATATGGGTACTTAGTAAGCGTATATCTACTCTCTCTGCGGGGACTCTGCAGAGCTGGACTTCATTTTGGCTTAATTTCTGATGCTTTTTGGATAGAAATCTGTTTTAATTGAGATGGATTTCGGTTGATAAGGGAATTTTAATAAATATAATTACTTTATAATAATAAAAGTTAATTAAAAAGTTGAACTAACTCTCGAAAAATAATAATAATAATCATTTTTATAAAAATTAAAACCCATTTACAACATAATCCTTCGACTTGAAAACTTGAATCAGTGGCATTGAGCACTCGATTGACTCAACCGAAAGTCGAACAGCTTTCAAGCATCGCTCTCTCTTGAAATCTAAAGCAGCTGAAGGCGCTTGGCTTATTTCCGTTTCCGCTTGCTGCCATATTTTGTGACCCCTCATAACCGCACTCCTCTCCTCTTCAATTCTGATCCATTTTTACCTCAGCAATGCAATTTTCAATTGGAAAATGAAGCAGGGCAAACGACAGTGGCACCAAAAAGGATATAGAAGAAATATTATTTTGATTTGAAAATGTCAAAATCAATTTTAAGTTGAATATTTTTATGTTATTATATAAATATTATCAATTTAGGAATTTTACAGAATATTTTATGGATACTTCTTGTTAGGAATATTTTAAATAATTTCCTTACTTTGCTGTTAGTTTCTTCTGGATTTTTTTCCCACAATTTCTTTCTCTGCATGCCAGTTCGTAAAAGGGGGACGAGGGCAAAGGTCGTGTGGTTGGGTCATCGCTGAACTACTTTTCTGCTTTTCAGCTGGTGCTGCTGTCGTTGCTCTTGCTGCTTTTGTTGCGGCCACATTCTCCCCCTCTTACCCCCATCCCCAGCTTCAGCCCCATTGTGTCGCCGGAAATATTCAATTTTCAATTTTTATTTCGCTGGCCAGCAAAAATTGGCAAGCGACGAAAACAAAGGACATGGAGAATAGAAAGCCGAGAGAGCGGGAAAATCTGCTAAGCGCAGTGAGTTGTGGGATTGAAACAAAGGGAGAATGTTGAATGAAAGAAATCAATTCAATTATTACGTTTTTCCCCCTAGTTTTTCCTCTTTTTACCGGGAATTATGAAGGTGCAGCGCTGCTGACATAATCTTAATGCATTACGCTTTTCCCTCAGGCCACAAAACCCGCTCAGGGCAGCCCTGGGTTGTCATCTTAACACAATTAAGCGCTCAGCGGGATATAAATTTATTGAAATATTATTTATGACGTTGAAAATTGCTGGAAGCCGGCTTTAATCCTTGTTACTTACTCACACAGGCCAGCCTCCTGCTGGGCATGCTTCGGTTATCGTTTGTTTTGGCCATTTTCCAGGGTCATTAGCTGACGTCCACGATGATGATGATGATGTTGATAATGTTTATGTATATGTTGATGCTTGGGTCTGGTGTAAAAACTTTCTGAAACTGGCATCTCCAGCTGGGTGAGACGCACCGCAAATGAAAATTGTTTTCTGCAAGGCATCACAAATAGGGTAATCACAAATTTTAAAGCTGAGGAATGCTAATTACAATCATATATGTATGTAAGTCTTCAAGGCTTTAAAATATTTTATTAATTAATTGATTCAATTGTTAACATACTCCAAGGCTTCTTTAATTATTAAACTTCTGCCAATGACTGCTCGTTGTGAAGTTATAACCAGAGATACCTACTTACTGAATATATGTATATCCCCAGGACCTGGCCACTCATTAAATAGCCTCCAGGATTTAAGCTCAAGCTGAGTGCTCTCCCCCTGTGTGTGTGTAGTGCCAAGATACCGGGGTCAGAAGCTGGTTTTAATTAAAATTTTAATTTATTTTCTACCATTTCGTTGGTCTTCTCCTGGTTGGTCTTATTCCTTTTTATTTTTAATATATTTTATTCGCTGGCCATCAAACGTGATGAGAAACGCAGGAGGGGGCGGTGGAGGTGTCATCAAGTGGCCGAAATTAAAATCTGCAGCAAGCTCTTGACACTTGAAGGGGAGTGTAAAGTGCGGAGGTGTGAGTGCGAACTATACACAAGTGACAAAAATTACGCATACGCACTGTGCAACGCCACGTATAATGAGAGCGCCAACCAGGTCGCAATATATTGAAGTGACTGCGGGTGTGTGCGACTGCTCATTAACACTCTGTCGAGTGGTGTGTGTGTTTGGAGGGTTAAGAGTCAGAGTCTCTGAAAGATGAGAAGGACACGCGTGTGTGCAAACAGTAAATCACTGAAAATAGCTGGCAAAATAAATTCCAGAGAAGATTTAGTAAGACATAGACATAGCTATCGTCTAGTCCCTGGCTCCATGATGCTTTCTTGCCCTTCTTTTCAGTCCAATCACTCTTTTACTTACAGTCAAACTTCAGTAAGTTGAACTATTTCGCTTAATTACACAATTTTCCTTTAAAGATTGAATTTAAATAGATTTTATTTAAAATTTGTAGTTATAGATAGTTCAATTTTTAAAAGTATTTTTTGTAATAGAAAAATATGAAATACAAGGCTTAATTTTTTTTTTTTGGAGGTTGAAAAAACCTTAACGCTTAAATATATTTTTTTATTACAAAAAGAATATTTAAAGCTCTTAAATAGCAATAAAAGCCATCTTAGTAGCTGAACAAGCATATTTTTCTTAAGAAACCCACTTATACTTGATTAAATATTAAAAAAAAAAATTAATATTTAACCCCGAGTCCTAAATAAAGTCTATTTTAGGCCTTTTTGTCTGTTTTTAGGCCGGCAAAAAGGTTTTGCCTACATTTCGGGGGCTTTCAGGCTGTCTCTCTCAGTGGTGTGGCTGACATTTAGCAGTCGCTTGACACACACATACTCAGAGTAACAGGAAAGTGAGTCCCTGAGTCCGTGAGTCCTCCTTCTCCATGTGATATCCACTTTTGGTTTGGCGGAGAGCCGAAACGAAGCCAAACGAAACGAGGCGAGAGAAGGCATCATCAAAGACACCGAGTGCCAGGCACTTGACGTTGACGTTGGTGGATAAGATGGCCAGAGGAGCGTTGGAGATGGAACTGGAGCTCCAAGCGATAAGCGAGCGGATAATGATGTACTGCACCTGAGCACGCGGCGTATGAGTAATGTCGAGCCATGTTAGTTAGTTGGCCGAAAGTTGGGCCAAAAAAAAGAAAGGAATGATGCAATTTCCAGGCCACAATTCTTCACCATTTTAATGGGCTTGGCAGGCGGACCATTGCAGTCTCTCCTTCTGTCTGGTTTTGCCAGTGAAAAATGTAGAGTAAAGCAACCTCATTAAATTGAAAAATGTCTACAATTTGCAGGACATTATGTCCCGGGCTAATGCATGCCATTCTCTGGCCAAAGTAGACCATGTCCTTGCTCTTCCTCTCTCTCCCTCTGCCTCTGTTTATATGTATTTTATATCGGCTGCTGCTGTGTCTCTACAAATTGTTTAACTTCCCGACTTTTAAATCTCTTTGGTGGTCGTATGAACGAGCTCAATCTATATGGATATATATATACCACATATATCTATATACGAGACCCCTGCCGAGTATATGTATAAATTTGCAGTGTTAATGCAATTTTAAGCTGCTTTATTAATGATTTTTCTCTCTTTGGTTTACCTTACAGCTTTCAGTGGCGATTGCCGTTATTCGTACATTGGTATAAAAGTTAAAGAAAATTATTGCTAAAAACTGCCAAGAAAAATATACAAAAATTTATTGAAATATTTATTACAAAATTGAGTAGAAAAATAGTTAAGATATTGCCCTACTTCTGGCTCTCTTCATCTTCTGCAGAATCCTTTTCCTCGTCTTCAGTTGGTTTCTCGAAATTTAGATTTTGACGACGGACTGGACTTGGGAATCCTTGCATAGAATGATAAGCTGCTTGATATTGTGGTAAATAGGGAGGATTATTGGCATAGGCAGGAGGTATCATAAATGGCGCCAGCTGGGGATAAGGCATGACAGCTGGTGGTGGCTCCTCCCCTTCAGAATCCTCATTGGTAGCCGTTGGTGGTTCTGCTTGCGGAGTAGTTCCCACGGGTAAGCGATCATAGAAATGTTGAACAGCCTGTTGGAAAGCCACTGCTGCGGCAATTCCAGCTGCAGACTTGCCTACAGTCGCCATTTTGGGTCTCCAATATCGGGGCTTTGGGGCACTCTTGAGTTTGCGAACTTTTCCTACCTTTCGCCACTTGGGCATCTTTACCCTGGACTTTAGTTTAATCCTTTTTAAAACCAGTCTTCCCAGATTTTTCTTGGCAAATGCCACATTCTTGGGCTTTTCTTGGACTGAAGTTTCAGTTAACCTCGGGGAAACTTCGTCAGCATTCTCAATTTCTTTGCTGTGAACTCGTTGAATCTCATTGAATGCCATGAGCACCAGCAGGCAGCTGTTTAAATGCAAAATTTTATTATTATTCATAGATTTTATTCCGTCTTAAAAAACTTACCATAGAAAATTTGACAACTTCATCTTGCTCGATCCGATTGCAACTTATAAAGCTGACAAACCACTGCTAGCTGTATTTATAGTTAGCTGAGGCATCTCATGCCATCTCTCGTATGTGGCTTATGGGGTCAAAGATAATTCCATGGAAATCTATGGCCAATTTGATAAGGAACCCTACTTCATTTCTCTTTGTCTTGGGGTAATGCTCTTGCTTATTTGTATTTATTGTAAAAAATACTACAAAGTTGAGAACAAGGCATTTATTTGTAAAGGATCTTTATGTACTTCCAACTAAAATATTTCTTTCCATTTTTAAACCTCTTTCGAGCCACTGTTTCCTCCACATATCATAAAGTAAAAGTTATTGGTGCAAAAATCCTGAACGCAGGAGGAGCCTTTTTTCCACATTTCATGACTGTGTAAGTGAGGCGGGCAAACATTTGTGTCAATGCATCGATAACCCGAGAACAAGGACGAAAATAACAACAACAACAGGGAGAGTCAAAGGGATCAGAGGCCAGTAGCTGCAGCAGGAGTTGGAAAAGGGAGATCCAGCGACAGCGACAGAGCCAGAGCCAGAGCCAGATCCAGAACGAGCTCAGTCGTCGGCTTTCTGCATTTACTCGCATGCATTATTGAGCATTAACCTCATTTCACGCAGTCAATTTACGGCATTAAATTCTCGTCTGGCCGGATCTACTCCGGCGAGCAGGGCAATGGCGTAAGGATTTAACGAGCTGCCAGGAGGATACACAGCACCGCCCCCCAGCCTGGCCCATCTAAGGCCGCTCGGAGCTGGTGATAATGATGATGATGGTGTTGGTGCTGGAGGATGCCAATGATGATTTTACAAAACTAATTCGATTTTGATTAGCCTGGAAAACACTGACGGTGAGGAGATTTAGTCCTTGGACTTAACAGTTATTGAAAGTAGCTTAACTTACCGTTGAAGAGGAAAAAAACGGAAGGACACAAAACCAGGCCAAGAAATTGAAAACACTTGAGGTGCACAAGTAGAGCTAATAGCCAGGCTAAGTAAGCTCATAAAAAAACGGAGAAGATAGTCCGAAAGTGGGATAAAAAAGGAAGTTAAGAAAAGTAGAAATCCTTGAAGGATTCCTAGAAGTTTCAGGACTATTAAATACCTGGTAAATAGGGTTAACATAGGTAGCATATATCAAGGGGTTTGAGGAGTTTCCTTAAGAAAAATTCTTTAACATTATAAGGTTATCTTTATAAATTGTTTATAGACAACAAAGCTTAAGTAAAGGCTAAGAAAAACTGTCAAAATTGTGAAGAATATTTTTTAATTAATCAAAACACAAATAAAATAATATTAATATAAGTTTCTCAAAGTCTAATAACCCCCAATTTGAGTATAAAAATTAAGAGTAGAAAGAGAGACTATAAAAACTAGAAGGCTGACACTATCCTTACTTATTTTTCTCGTTTGTGCCATTGTAATTGGATAATTAAAGAAATGTCTGGGCCACAAACTAGAAAGAGAGAGAGAACAAAAAAGAGAGAGAAGGGGGGACACCGAATAAAGACCGTGTGAGAAAGACAGACAATGAAATTAAGATGGCAAACGAAAGAGATCGCTGCCAGAGGTCCCTGCTGGCTCTTTATGCCCCCAAAACGAGTGAGTGTTTGTGTGTGTTTGTTTGTGTTTGTGGAAAGGCTATTAAAAGCATCTAAACGTTTGCTAAAAACGCTAGTATAATTCACTACTCCCGAGGAGGACGACGACGCAAACATGGCACCGTTTAAGTAGCCTTAGTAACAGCCACCAGCTGTTCACACGGCAAACCCAAGGCGTGCGAGAAAAGCCCCTAAAATATATACAACACACACACATATACATTATATAAGCAGCTTTTCTATTGTCTCACTTACTTAATTTTCCCAGCGAGAAACCAAGAGCTGAGAGCTGAGAGCAGCTGCATCGTGAGTCCTGTCTGCTGTCTTGGGTTGTTTAGGGAGCTGGAAGCTTGGAAATATGTTAAAAAAATATAATATATATTTTTAATAATATTTCTTTATGGTAAAAGAAAGTTACTGTGTGAAAGTATTGCTTCGTCTGATCCTTTATGAGTTTTTCTGTACTGAAAGTCATCCCCATTTACTATCCAGATTTGGTTAATTCCATCCATAAGCTGGTGGGGAATGACTTTTTCCCCGAATGGCAGCAGCCAATTCAAGTGCTCGCTGGACCGCCTTAATTGCCATATGTTGCAGAGATAGGGAAAAATGCCGCAACTAATGGCCAATTGCCCGAGGGCAAATAGCATTTGGCTGCTGTTAATGGTCCTGGCCAAACATGGGAGGGTCAACACTTCAATTCCAGACTCAGAGTTCACTTTGTGTGGGGTCACCCAAGCGCGGAGGTGACAATTGCAGGTTCCTAGACTTTGTGGCAATTAAGTTATCTTTGTGTGTGCTCTTTGGCAATGCAATAACCATCATAATCAATCATCGTTTAACGGCGGAGAAGGGTAACAAAGCGGCCAACACCTCCAACTATGGCTGCATAATTCACAGGCGGCGGGAGGAAAATGGGAAATGGAAAAACTTTGACTTTGGCGCGTGACTAAACGAGAAATGCAATGCAACACACACACACACACACAATGCAAAAAGGCCAAAAACTGTTGCCAACAAATGAGCTACCAGCAGCAGCACAGCAGCAAGGAATAAAGGATAAATAGCAACAGCCAGGGAACAGGAGGGAAAAGACCAGCTTCCAGGACACTAAGTATGATTTATGCGGCGAGTCTCGCTCCGCGTGGCAGTCAAATTGAAATTTACACCAGAACCTTGGCAACGTGCCCCGTGATCTGGGCTCAAATGAGTTGCAATCCTTGCAAGGATTGTCGCCTTGAACATACATAAACACTGGGCAAAAATCAGAGACAAGTTTCCAAGTTTTAGTTTCTTTATTCTTGAAAAATGTTACACTAACTTCTGTGCATGTAGCATTAGTTCCATTCATCAGCTCCGTTTTATAAATAAATTAATTGCATTTTTTTCTTGGAATCTTCGCTGACAGATAATAAATTGTAGATTACGCTGTGCGACTTATAATTTGCCATTATTTATTTAGTATTTAATACAATTAGTGACTTTTATGATTACAAAATCACCTCTGACTCTAGAAGCCAGATAAGAGAGTGTCGGCCAGCCAGCAAAGCTATAAATATTTATAATCAGAAATCAAGAAATGTAAATATTTATATAAATAAATGAAAAAAAGGGACAGATTTTTATTAGAAAATATTTTAAAAAGTGATGTTTTCCATATAAATAATAAATAGCATCAAAAAACCCAACTATTTACTAATTAAATCACTTTAAGCTATGTTTCTTTTGGAAAATCTCAAAATTCACTTGAACATTTTTATATTCTTTTAAAAATAAAATTCCCTCTCAAATATTCTGGATTTTTCACCCTGCAAACATTGGTCCTGGCAACAAATAACACAGATCATTATAACCAACAGCAAATCCGTTGTCCCCGAAGGACATGTGCTCGAGATTGGCTAGGGGAATGGCCAGTGGAATCCGTTCCTAGAATCCTTCCATTTCTAGCTGGCTGCCAGTTGCGCTTCAATTTTCGTTTGTTTCGCCGGATTATCAGCCGAGCTGAAGCATGAAAATTTAATAATACACAGGAACCGGTTGCAGCCAGGACCTGCAGCAGCAGCAGCTGCTCCTTCTGTTGCCCTGGGGTTGCTCCTCCGGTGATGATAAATTCTATTTAATTTCTGGGGAACGAAGAGATTGAAATGCAATGCCTGGCGGATTTCTGATCTGATTGGGAAACTGTTTTCCAGCTCTCCGAAAAATCCTCTAAAATTAATTGACTGCTCTTTTGGGGTCAGAGAGAAAGAGAGCGAGCACAACTGTACCCTGTTTTATTTAGCAGTTAAGCGACCGAAAACAATCCACCGAAACAACAGTTAAAACCCCAATCAAATGCACTTGCATTAGGTGGGGTTTTTTGGGGCGGCGACCCACTCAACGTGTCATTTAACATTTTGGCTAATAGTCCGCACATTGTTTCTCTATTTCCAAAAACGGGGAAATTGCCAAATGAAGAAGAAAGGCAACAAAAACCCCTGAAAATAGCAACTGAAACTTATTTCATATTAAATGGGGGCTGCAAAAGGGGGGAAAGGTGGCTAAAACCGCGCCAATTTTGGTCAACATGCTGAATGAACTGCAAAATCAACTCGCTTCAAAATGTGGTCGGTCAGCAGTGTGTATATATATATATATAAATATATATTGCTACATGTGTGCATCGGGGACCCAACTAAAAATCAGTTTGAACGATATTACGTATACGCCGCGTGGAGCTCTAAGCGAGAATTAACATTTAAATGCCGCAAATATAACGTTACAGGTTTTTCGTTGCTGTTTTTGCCCAATTGAATGGGAACACGTGTGGGGAAAATGGAAAAGCAAACGCTTGTGTGATCACATGGAAATGACAGGACGATTTTATAGGGGAAGCAAATTAGCAAATATTTGGAGCTTACACAAATAAGTAAGGGAATAATTACAGATTAAACTATAAAGTTAGTGAATAGGAAATAAACTAGGACTGTAACTAAAATTTCTTTCACTTTAAACAGTTATTTTAAGGCCTTAATAAGACCAAGAAAATATTATTATTTATTAAAAAATATTTACAGATAATATTTAATATTAAAAATGCATTGAAGATATGTCAGAATGGGAATATGAATATATAAAAATAACATTTTATTTATTTTAAAAGTGTAAACACTTTTTAAATGATTTAAAATATATTTCTATTCAACAAAAATATTTAAATATTTTAAACTAATTTTATCTTCACACTTTAATTAATGATTTTCCGCCTAGCTTCTAGAGTTTTCACTTCCTTAAGCTAATTATATTCCTCTCCTTTATATTTTTCCTTGTGGCCCCTTTTTGTATGTTGACTTTCTGTTAACTAAACTTATTAAAGTTGGCTTGGCATTCAGTGATTCTGATTTTGATTCGGATTCCCTCTCTGTGTTTGCCTTTGTTCATTGTCAGTTGAGTTGTTCCTCACCTCTGCTTACATATAATAAAATATTTTGCAGCTTGTCAGATTCAGATTCGGATTCAGGATTCAGATTCGGCTTCAGCTTTGGCCTTAGCTTTGCCTTTTTGGCTTTTACTGCTGCGACTAGAGGACAAATTGTCGTAGGAACAAAACTTCGTTTGCCTTTCAACTCGGCGCACGAAATCCTTGACAGCCTTTCGCCAGGATGCCCCTGCCTTCCCCTTGCCTTTCCCCATTGCATTTGATTCAATTTGCGAGCGCAGAGCAAAAGTAAATCAACAAAAAAATAAGGAAAATGGAGAGGAAAATAGGAAAAATAGGAAATGTACGTATTCCATAAATTTGCTGGCACTTCAATCTCCTGTGCCCCCTGCCTCTCCCCCCTGTTAGCCTGCCCTCTGTTGTTCTTCGCTCTATTTATAAAATTTAACATTCCGTTCTGGGTTCCATGGTGATTTTTTTTGTGTTTTATATATATTTTTTACATTTTTTCTTTATTTTTTTTTGTGTTGGCTGTGCCAAGTTTTTGCGGCTTCATTGTCAGTTTGCCGCTTCGTGGCTGCCGCTTCTTCTCCATTTCTTTCGAAGCTTCATTTCCATTCCCTTGTGTTTTTAATAATGCATAATTTGTTTTATAACTAAGTTCTCCCTTGCCCTTCTTGCCACCATAATCCCCATTTTATCTATGCTATAGTATGACTCTATATATATGCTGGCCAAGAAATATATATTTTAATCAAAGCGAAAACAAAGCATTCCATTGTTAGAAAAGTTATTATAAAATACTTTGCTTTGTTGGGTTTCCCTTTTTTCTCCGAGGTTTGGTTCATTTTCTAAAGTGCCTAAGAGAGAAAGGGAGGGGGTGTGAAAAATATACCAAGTGCCGGGAAAACTATTGTCTAAATGTGCATGAAAAATGTAGTCCAGGTTTGATATAAAATGTCCCCTTGGTTGAGAAAAATAAGAATAACTAAAGCTTAGTTTTCCTTTAAATTATAAATATTTTAATTACAATTTTTAAAGGGTTCCCAAAAAGCAAGATCAAAAATCGACTCTTTGGTTTCTCTGATTAAATAAATATTTCTTAAAACATATTTTTCTATATAAAAATATCCCAAATTAATTTTTTACACCACATTTAATATTAAAGAAACAAAAAGCCCAAAACTGATTTGTCATAAAAACCTTTTCTCCCAAAGTGTTACCTGAGCCGCTTACAAGGAAGTTATGACCAAATTATGGCCTATACCTTTTATGAAAGAGCCTTCCAGATATTTGGTTATAATATTTTTTAGACCCTTTACCCCTCTGGCGGAGGGGAGGCACACTTAAAATGTCATTACCCGGCCTGGCAATTTGGTTTTCGCTCACAGTTGTGCCCGAGTTTTCCCTTCTTTCTCTTTTTTTTTGCAGGAAAACTCTCATAAAAAGCCAAAGTGAGACATAATAATAAAGCAACAAAAGACAATTCAGCTCGTAAAAATACAAAATAAATGTTATAAATGTAGCCATAAAAATTACAACAATAACAACAACAACAGGAGGGGGCATGCAACCGGCAACCTTTGCCAGCGGAAAATATTTTTAACTGATTGATACGAAGAGGGTAGTATGGGTGCTGAGTGTGACTGTGTGTTGCGTGACAAAAACAATATAGTACACACACACACACACACACACATATGTGTATTCACAGGATACGTGAATTGACATAAAGGACGAGCAGAGTGTAAGGAGAATGGAAAGAGAAGGAGCCACTGACGAGTGACGCCGAAAAAGCGGCAAACACTCACACGCAGACAGACGCGCATGGAAACAAATGAGAAAAAATATGTTACAAAGTGTCGCACATGACACACACTCACTGGCACCCACACACACGCACACCTCTGTCAAAAAACACTGAGAGAAAATGAAAAGAATATTACGTAAAGATATTTAAGATGATCACAAAAATCTATCCTAGTAAAAAATCCCATTTTTTAGTTAAAAGAAATGCAGCTAAATGTAATTCCGTTTCCTTTTTTTAATTTAAATTAAAAAAAAATCAGTTTCTTGCCCTGTACAGACTTGGTTGCACACCTACAGGAGCCCCAGAGCCTGCCACTTGCTCGCCTCGTCATGTCCTGGCAGCAACTTTTACATTGTTTGGCTTCGAGCGTTGTGCCATTTTTACTTTGGCTTTCATGGGCGGGTGGCAAAGGGGTGTTACGGGAGGGGGGTTGGAGGGTTTCGGTTTTGGGGCAGCAGTAAGGGTTTCACTTTTTTTTTTTTGGAAGGTGCCGCTTTTGTGTCATCCTCGTCGACGCATTCGTGTCAAATTTATTTCTCTCCTCTCCTTTTTTTTTGCTTTGTATTTTAGTGTAATTTTGTTGATTACAACGTTGTTGTGTGTGTGTGTGTGTGGGAGTGACATCGTTGAGTGTGTAATTTATTTGGAGTGATCCTAAATTATACATGTGTGTGTGTGTGAGTAAAGAGATATGGCCAAAGGATACTTCAGAATGGTATTTAAAATCGAGGTTTGCAAAAGCCAAAACACTAAAGCTTTGTATAAATCTCCTTTAAATTAAATTATTTATTTAATTATTACCTAAATTATCTAACCAAATAGCTTTTAATTTCATAAAAATAATGCTTTGCCCAAAAAAGTATGCTACACCTTCATTACTTTGTCCCTTTTATCTTGGCCTTCTCTTTGTTGGCCGCTGGCTAACGATTTTAAGGGCCACATTATTACGTTTTATGTGGGGGAAAGTCATGTTTCCAGGATTGTTAATATAAAAATCGTGGTAGCTTCCCTGGAACACCAAAATCCCCAGTCCAGGACGGTCGCCACCACCCGCGGCCAGACTCAACGCCGAAATGTCTAATGAAATCTAATAAATTAAAGAGATTTATACATAAGGCTGAGCTGCTTACTTCCAGCTATATTCCACCCCCTATACAAATATATATATATCCTCTTTGCCTCCACGCCAGCGGCTTAATTTCGTGTTGGCAGCGGCATAACTTACATTATGTTTGGCAAATTATTGGCCTTTCGGCAGAGTGTAAAATTCTTGGAATAACAACAAGTGTGAAAGGGTCTGCAGCCCCACCCACAGTTGTCACACTCTATTGTCCTCTGAAGGAGCTCCCCAAAAGATGAAAGATATCAGGATAAGAAGTTTAAGTTGGCCGAAACTCAAATCAAAGTCAAAAGTTTCTCAAGCAGGCTTTTAAAGTTTCGATAAAATGTTTTAATTTTATTACTAAACTAAATTAAATTAAAATTGCTTAAAAATTCCTTTTTTTTATTGTCTTGGCACCATAAAACTTTAATTGATTTTCTATGTTTTGTTCCGTCCCAAAAAGGGAAAAGGAATAAACAAAATTAGAGCCCAGAAATGGCTATAAATTCGTATGGTGAAACTGGGCCAAAAGAGATTCCCTAGAACCAGATTCACTGCTGCTGGTATTTAATCAACCCAACTGTGTGACAATCCTGGGCGAAAATCCTTGGAGCCAGGCCTCCTATAAATCTTGTGCCGCTTTAGAGAAGGTGCAAAATTGTATACATAAAATATTTCTACTTATTCGCATTCGTTGAGGTAATGTTTTAAAAATGATTTATGGATCCGCCGCAGCCCCATCTTGCCGGAAGGAAGGCAGAAGGGCATGTGTGTGAGAGGATAGCAGGGCAGGACCAAGGACCCCGCCAACACCTCAAGTGCTCGGCCAGCCATGCAATTACATATATCACAGCGGGAGGGGAGGGGAGTGAAGGGAACTCAGGAGCCGGAAAATAAGGAAGCGCCTTTCTCTTGTTATTTTTGTGCATGTTACAGCAGGGGCGAATGCATAAATTATTTAAAATTACCCGCAGGAGTCGCCTCCTGCTCGTGTAAAGTGCGTGTTACATTGAACAAATATTATTTGGAGTGCAATAAATATATGATAAATGTCTTAAAGCCGAACCCCGAGAGTTTCCCCGAGGAAAGTTAATCAAAGTATGTGAGAAATGGCTATACTTTGGCGAAGAAACTACATAGTTTACTAGGGTCCTTGAACAGAAGCAAACTTTACTGCCATAAACAATGGAGCTTAACCTACATTAATCATGCGAGTAAATATTTTCTTTCACTTTGAAATTAACTGCATTGTTTGGAAAGTTTTTAAACTGCTCTCAAGGGGTTTGGAGGTCTTTAGAAAATGAAAGAGAAAGCAGTTTAAAAGAAATACACGAATCCTTTCAGGCAATTCCTTTTATTTTCACTCTCAAAATACATTTTCAAAACCTTTCTAGTATCCCAAATTCCGAATCAATGACGATTTCCCTCTCCGCCACCAACGCCGATCTTTTCCACATGTAATGCAAGTGCAGGACACTGCAAAAGGCAAAGGCAATGCGAAAAAGGAGCCGCCTGTTGGGTATAACCAAGCCCAAAATCTGCAGTCCCGGCTGCAGGATGGGTATCTTGGAGTCGGGGTCCTGGCAACGCCATCTCCACTTCCATTTCTTGCGCTCCAGCCACCCGTACGTGGCCAGGATCTCATCGAACTGCAGCAGCTGGGCCACATGCAGCCATGTGGTGTCCTGCCGAGCTCGGGTCATAGCCACCAGTTGATCCAGTGACACCAAAAGGGATCGCACACTGTTAACCAGCACGGAGATCTGGATGAGACGCCACCAACGGCCACTGGACAGGGTGTAGATGGTGCTCAGGTTGTAGAGGAGGATCAGCACCAGCTGGGGACTCAGGCAGCCGATCACCTCCTGGGTGAGCCTCACATACGATCGGTGCAGGCGCTGCAGGGCCACCAGGTGCCGCTGCAACCTGCGAATTTCTCCATAATTCCCACGCAGAATCTCCAGGGGCAGCTTCTCGCCCACGGCTGCCATTTCCTCGTCCAACACCTGAAAGGATTTGAGCAGCAGAAAGAGCACAATGCTGACCAGGTGCGAGGTTATATCCATCACCCAAATGGCCAGAGCCACGGGCACCACGAAGAGTAGCATCAACATGATCATGTAGCCGGTATTCGTGGGTATCAGCAGAGCCATGTAGAATATCCTGAAGGTGAGGAACTTCAGCAGCCACTGCAGGATGGCCAGCCAGGACATCTTTAACTGCCGCCGACAGCAGCGATAGAGCTGCGGCGTCAGTCGCAGGAACTCATTAATCAGACGCGTTCGCTCCTCGACAACTCGTCTGGGCTGCAGCATTATCGAGCAGCTGAAGCCCAGGAGCTGCATGTGCAGCATCAACCGATAAGGATCACCCAAAGCCAGGGTGAAGAAGTAGGCAAAGCACAGGCCAATCATCCTGGCAACTGTGATGCTGTACGGGGTCAGGCGCACCTCATTCCGGTCCGGCACATAGCGGAGACGCATCAGGCCCAGGCAATGGTATTGGGCCAAGTAGAAGCGCAGCAGGAGAAGCACGTGGTAGCTCAGGTAACGGTTGCCCAGGCGGAGGAGCGACCAACGCCAGAGGGCCATCGATGAGAAACTGAAACTCAAGTCGGAAGGCTCGGCTGGGCGGGGCTGTGTTTTAAGTGCCAATAATTGTCATCGTTAGTTGGTTAATGTGTCGATAATATGGCCATTAATGGGTGCCTATTTAGGGTTGGTCTGAGGGGTTAAGTGGGTTTGGTTTAGTGGGGTTAAGGAAGAAGGCTCAAGTGTTCAGCTGGCAGAATATTTAACAAATTAATTCATAGCTTCAGCTACGACGGACTTCCAGGGAAACCCTCTTCTTCAAGAGCCCTCTTGTATAGTAATTCTCTGGCCCTTGGAATTTTCCTTTACTTTAGATATATACTTGGGCATTCCTTGCACTTCATCAACACAATTTGTTATGCAATTAATTTGAGTGGCGAAATCTGAGGGGGGCGGAACTTTGTTTGAAAGGCGCCAAATGGCGAGCGCTTGATGGCTGAATATGAAGTCTGGTAAACAAGTTTTGCATAATTTCCATAAAATATTTCATAAACAACTTGAAAAATGGGAAAAAACTGAAGAAAATGGAAAAAATAAAAGTAATGAAAAGACCACAAAGAAAACAAGGCAAACTCGCAGCGGTAATTAAAAAGTTCACAAAAGAGTCGACCAGAGGCGCCGTCGCCTCGATGACAGAGCACAAAACTTGCCGATTGAATGCGAAATGTCCTGGGACAAGGAACTCTTCTTCGTCGCCAAATAAATTTAAAAAAAAGGAACTGCAACTCGTTGCCAAGTTTGTCACCGCAGGAAAATAATTCAGAAAAAATGGGATTATATATATATTTATATGGACAGCAAGGAGGCGGAGGTAAAGGACCCCACATAGATATGCGAATATGTAGATGAGGGGGTGGGAGGAGCAGCAGTAAAGGAACCACAAACTGCGGTTACTGCGGCTACTCTGGTCAGTGGTTGTTACTTTGCCAGCCTGCCTGCCTTCCTGCCTCTCCTGTTTGTTGTTGTTACTGCTGCGGTGGTTGTCCTGGCATGACTGCATCCTGGCTTTCTCCAGCCAGTGTCAGTGCTCATTATTATTGCCAGTGTCCAGGCATCGGAAATTGGAAAAGTTGTTGCCTTCTTGGCAGTTGGCACTCTGCTGCTGCAGTCAAGTGTCCATAAATATGCAAGGGTAAAGTCAAAGCTGAACTCGCTCGGCAGGGTCAAGGCAAGCCCAGGAAATGTATTTTTGAGGCCATTTAAATCCCAGATATAATCTATACATATTTTATAGGTGTTAAATATTAACCACAATTTATTTCATTTAAAATCAAAAGCCAAAACAGCTGGCAGCTGCTCTCAGTAAAGCTTTCATCCTCTCTCTCTTTGTGTCCCAAAAACATCCCCTTTTCTCATAAAAAGGACTCTCTTTGGGACCTAAAATTCGTATTCAGGGGTAACTTGAATTTATCTGAACGGTTTTTAAGGCGGGGAAATGCTATGTTTTTTTCTTGAAATAAAAAAAAACCCTCTTTAAGGACTTTAACTACTACTGTCGGCTATATCGCGTCGCAGCCAATCGACCAGCGCATCTCTGGCACACTCTGCCTCTGCATCCAGGCACAACAGCTTGCAGATATCCTCCAGCCAGTTGCCAATAATATAACGCTTGATGCACGGCATCATGCCCAGCTCACGGAGCGCCTTCAGGCAGTGCAATTGCAGGCGGGGATTGGTCTCCGTCGTCTCTAAGATGCGACCCACATAGCAGGGCAACATGGTGAACTCGCGGCTTCGCCAAAGAGCCTTCTTGCTGTGCAGACCATTGACCAGGGCCAGAACCACGAACTCCCAGCTCTGGAGGGGCAGTAGCCTCCTCGGCTTCCCGTCCATTGTGGCGAAGATATCGTGCAGGAGCTTAACCCCATCCACCTCATCGAAACGTTTCTGGCCTTCAGTACAGCGCAGCAGCAGGGCGAATGCCTTGGCGTCCATGTCCCTGAAGTCGGGCAAACGTTTGAGGATCCTCGAGTGGAGAAGCTCAAAGAAGCCCAACTCTAAACCTTGTTCAGGGGCCACTTCGAGCAGGTGACACAGGTGATTCCACAAGTGTATGGGATAGTGCGGGCGACAGGGATCCTGCTTAAAGATGTCGGCCAAGGCGGCAAAGTTTTCGGGATCCTCCAAAATAATTCCCAGAACTAAGAAAAGGAGAAGTAATAAATAAAATTGAAGTTTATCCGGAGGAAAGATGTTAAAAGTAAGCTCACCCTTTGCCTTGCCCGTTAAATTGCTGAGAATCTCCGAGGCCAACTCATCTTTTATAGCTTCCTGGTCCTTAATAATCTTATAAAACTCCACGCGAAGACACTTGCGGTTGGCAATATCCTCGGCACCATTTAGGTTACGAGAGAGAATATCTTGTAAAGGAAAATGTAACTAATAATAATAATAATACTCCCAAAAACTCACTATAAATCTTGAGGTACATCTCCCCCTCCCGATATTCCTCCTTGTGATGCTTTAATCTTAAACGCATAAAAGCATTCTTTAGCCTTTTTTTATGTAAAAAGAATAATTATTAATTTAAAGATTAATTAATTTATATCACACTTTAACCCACTTTCTCACAATATCCTGTTGGGTGATGGCAGTCTGTGCGTTCAAGGGGTTCAACAGGAATTCCGTCAAGGAGACAATGGCCTTCCAGTGGGTCAGGCGAACATCGCTATTCATTTCCTTCATTAGTTTGGGCAAAGCAAACCAGCCATAAGCCAACTGGGCGCGATCATCAAAGTATGTGGAGGCTACCGAGTCGCGATCGGGGAAGCACTTGCAAAGATCTCGCTTCTCCAGGGCCTCAGTCCACTCTGAGGATTTTGGGTTTACTTAAATCATCTTTTAGTTAATCCCCAACTTACCCTGCCTCTGCTGATTGTTGATCGAGCTGGGCTTTAACACATCCTTGATTTCGCGTTGCAGAAAGTGATTGCGATATCTTTCCAGCTGCTCCCACATTTTTGTATGAGAAATTTTATTTGAGGCGTAATGGAAAATATATAATATATATAGTATTATTCTTGTCAAGAATTTATATGTCTAACTTTGATTTTGAATGCTAAAACACTTGGTTTTGTAGTTTATTAAGTATTCTCTTTAAATTTACTTTTTCAACTCGGGAATATTTAAGTTATCGATGGTCTTCTCTACATGATCAAAATTTAGGCTATCCAAAAATTGTGCTATTCCCAGATTATGTTCGTTTTTTGGTATTTTAGTTGTTGTTTCAGTAGTAGATTCGGCAACAGGTTTGGTGGTAGTTATTGTCCCATCTGGGCTTAGATCCGTCTCTTCGCCAGCAAGCTCTGAACGTCCAAAGATGGAGGGACTGAGTCTCTGCAGCGTAGCCAGTGGGTTTGGCTTTCTTTTCAAATTATTGCCTTGAGCTATGAGAATATATAACCAAAAGGATTAATCCTGCTGTTCCTAGATTAATTATTACTTACCTGTTGCTATTAATAGCAGGCAAAATACTACGAATCCATTGAGAAAGTTCATCTCTGAAGTTAAATTCTACAAAAGTTCTTAAAGCAACCCTTGACTTTGTGTTACTGACTGGCAAGTTTAAAGACGGGCATCTTTTTATATACAAACCAAGACTATTTTGCATAATGTAAGACAGAATATTAAAAGCTAAACTTAAATATTAACATCTCAAAATCGTAAACTGATCGACGCTTACTATTTGCATAGCAGCTCCCGGAATTAGCATTTTTGACTTGGATTTGGTTTCTGTTTCACAGAGTTTGATTATAATTTCTTCTGACATAAATGGTAATAATATATGTAAAATTATATACAAAAATAAATGAAATATTTGATTTTATTTTAATTTATTTGCTTTAAAATAGTTTAAATTTATTTTTCCTTTTAAATTACGAAATGAATATTTCCTATAAGGTTTCAAAGTCTTTTTTTATTGTTATAAACTCATGGTATCTGCTGGCGGTGATGGCGACGACGGCGACTAGATTGCCCACGGTTCTTCCTCCTGCGAGACCTTTGCAATTCGATCATGTCATCTAAATCCTCTGGTCTAAGCTATTCTTACGGTTCCTGTTGATGTTGGAACAGTTCCTGTTGATGTTATTGTGCTTGTGGGTGAGGTACTCGGAGAGGTTTTAATTTCCTCTCTATTTGTATTTCGATAGTTTCGTCGGTGTCCCGAATTATCAGGATTAATTCGCCGTTGCTTAAAAATTTTAACTTTCTGGCATTTCCTGTTTTGCTGGCCTTCAGCTATGATAACCAAACGATTAATCCTTTTATGCCTTTTAGAATTTTAAACAACTTCTACTTACCACTAACGAAGGCTATGAGGCAGATAACTATGAATAATGCAAACAGCAGGTTCATGTTAAAGGTTGTATTTCACGGCTGATCTTCAGCCAACACCCTGACTTTTTTAACTAACTGAGAAAATAAAGGCCTGCCGCTTTATATATCCTCAGAACAAGCCAAAAGAAAGACCAAATTGATAAACCATAAATTAAATATAATTTACATATAAGCTTTCAAATCGTTAGAATTAGTATGCTTTTTTTACCTTGCTACTTTTTGAAGATTAATAAACTTGTGTCTGACTTTGATTTGCTATCTATAAAAATTCAATAGAAATCAAAATTCAACTCAAAAATTGCTAAAATCAAATTTAAACAACCATTAATTAGAAATTATTTATTACAAATTACAATGCTCCAACTACATGGTTTACAGTTTGTAAGATAAGGATAATCAAAAAATGCACAAATAATATATTAGTTGTGGGGAAATTTAACATCAACAAAAATCACATTTCTCAGAAGTCTAAATCGTATTTTACTTAATTAATAGCACTTTAATATTTACCTAGTCATGTTAGAGTTAATTTGATTTGGACTAAAAACGGATCAAGCACTGGCATCGGTATATATAAGGTTTGGTATATTATATGATTCGGTTAATATAAGCACTAGGTTTTTACTGGCGGTGATGCTGATGGCGACGATTGGACTGACGACGGTTTTTCCTCCTGCGACGCCTGCGCATCTCGATCATGTCATCTAAATCCTCCTGGTCGAAGCTATTCACAAGTTGGTCGTAGTCTTTGTCTTCTTTCTTCAATGTAGATGACGTTGGTGATGTTGTTGGTGATGATGTTGGTGATGTTACTGTTCCCGTTGGTGCTGTTGATGTTGGTATTGTTGGATTTGTTCCTGTTGTTGTTGGTTGTGTTGGGGGCAGTGTACCTGTTGTTGTTGTTCCTGTTGGCTCCTCTGTTCCAGTGGAAAAAGTATCCTTTTCAGACTTATTTCGCAAGTAATCTTGACGTCCTAAATAGTTCGGATTAAGTCGCCGTTGCTTAAAAACTTTAAAGTTCTGCCTTCTGCTGTGATGGCCTTCAGCTAAATAAATAAACCCAAAGGATTACTATTGCCATCTCTCATAAAATCATTGATTTAATTTTATTTACCACTGACGAATGCTATAAGGCAGATAACTATGAATAATCCAGAAAGCAGGTTCATGATTAGAATTCTACTCCTCAAACGATCTTGAAGGCAGGTGCGATGAAAAACAACTGATTCTCCGGTTCAAAGGCCCCATTCTTATATACCGACTTCTTGACCTACTTCTGTGCCAGATTGCATAATTCTGAAACCTAATAAGTGTGTGTTAAGTTAGTTTGAATATTCCAACTCTGGCGGTTTGATATAATTTGCATTTTAATGTTAATAAAATGCATATTTAAAACCCATAAAATTCAAATTCAAAAAGAATACCAAAGCTGCCAGATTTATTAATTTCATGGCAGCGTTGCCGAACCTCCGCACAGAGCTATGTTAGCTGCAGCGCTGTAACGAACAGCTGGCGGGCAGTCGGCAAAACTCTGTTAACTCACTTCGATCAAGCGAACATATAGTTTTCCGACAGCCACTGCACTTGCTAGCCGCCTCAATTGAATAATACATGCAGAACGCGAACCGCGAACCAAACGCTGAAAACCGAACTGCCGGGCCGCGAATAAGCCCCAGAAAGTGCCACAACACTCCCACTGACCGCCCCGACGACATTCGGCCAATGCAACTGCAACTGCAATTACCTCTGCTTCGCGGATGGAAAAATGTAAACAAACGAGTGGAAATCCTAAAGTTAATAAATAAATAAAATATCGAAAAAGCGCAAAGCTATTGTTGTTGTTGTTGTGCCGGCTGGATAAATTGTAGTTGTGTGAGTGTTACATCCGCGTGTGTGTGTGAGCGGGCGCTTGTGTTAGTGGCTGTCAGCCAGCAGACAACAAAAGAAATTTCTGCCGCTCTTGTTCTTCTTCCTGTTCGTCCTCCTCCGCCCTCTTATCGCCTAGTTACCGTTACTTTCTGCACTGCCAAAATAGAAGAAAGAAAGAGAAAGGCGAAAGGACAATCAAAAATATAAACTGACGAATTTCTTGCAGTACAAAAAAACTAAAAAAGGTTTTCCCAGAAATTAATTATTGCCGAAAAAAGCACACACAACAAAGATGGCCTTGATAAGACTGGCTAGGTGAGTTTTTCCCTTTAAAAAAAAAAAGAAACGCTAAATATTTGGGATAAACCCAGTGGGAGGTGTTCTTGTCTTTGATTTCGATTCAATTCTGTAAATAAATATGGGTAATTCTAGCGAAAACTGGGAAATATTTGAGTTTGTTAATTATATTTTAAAGAAACTAGAAAAAATTGATTGTAAAAAGGCTATTACCTAATAATTAAAATAATAATAAATAGAAAATAATAATTTCCCTTGTATTTTTATAGAAATCCCATAAGGGAACACACACCTATTTTATTATTCCGATTCGTGGGAGACCGGCTTTCGTGAAATTGCCCCGCTAAAAAAAGTCAGGTCCCACACTCTTTCACTCTTTGCTTTACCACTTAACAAGCTGCAATTAAGAGTCCGTCCAGGGGCGGAGTTTTAACTGGAAAGTTTTGTTTTTTTGGAGCTCCCTTCAGAAATTGATTTTTCTCAGCCAGGTCGGTCATCCTGGCTGACCTCAGCTGACCTTATTTTTCAGTTTCCACCGCAAAATAGTGGAGCACTTGGAGGAGGAGACTAGAAAATCCGACCCTGGCCTTTTTTTGTTGCGTCTTGGTCAACAGAAAATCGCTTAAGGCCGCCCCGTGTAATAACTTTTACGCAAATATTTATTTCCACAGAGACTTGTCGAGTTGTTGATATTATTGGATGTGTTGGGTTGGTCAATGCACTTTAATGCCCCTGAAAGGCACCTATCTGACAAGTTATACTATAAACTGAGATTGTTTTTTTATAAATAAATACGAGTTAAGATTGGAAATCAAGGATATGCATTTTATTGTGACTAAATGTGACTATTTAATGATTAAGGGTTCTAGAAATATATTGGCTCACCAAAAAATCTATAAATAACGTTACAAATAGCTAGAAATATGTATTTATCATAATATAATATCAATGGGATAATGATAATGCACAATGATCATTAAAACCAGTAAGAAAATAACACAATTTATTAAGCTCTTCTTTCCCAGATATACAAAATTCTATTTATAGCTGTCTAACTTATCTAAAATTCAAATTAAAATGCATTCTAATAAATAAGGTAATCTTAGGAGTAACGAATCTCACGATAATTCCATTCAATTAATTCTGTTACGAAGATTACCGCAGAAGGTATTTACGTATCTTATTACATACATATGTCATATCGATTTCGCTTGTTGTTTTTATTCAGCATTAACAACGACTGCAATAATAAACAAAGGAAGCCAACTTTGAGAAGCAGCAAATTAAATACCCTGAAATTTTGAATTATGAAATCAATCATAAAAAAGCCAGGAAAATAAATATTAAATCCTTTAGGTTTTGACTATTTTAATGACTAATATAAATGATTTATAGGGTTACAAGTTTCCAAATAAAATTAAAATACCCTGTAAAAGTAAAGTACCAAAGTCCGTCGTAATAGTGTATTCATCACTTACTCTAATTTGGTTTTATTTATGTTTATGTTTATATGTTATATTTATCCTCGCAAAGTAAACAAATATTAATTAATCAAGACGGTGGAAAGGCGTTAAATCAGCAATCATTTGATTGATGACCCACCGAATGATTGCCCTCGTGTTTAGCAATCCGAATTGGGTTAGTATATAGTCTTTAGTGGGGTATATATAGTCCACTTCTAGATTACAGAATGGATTAATGGCGCTTGGAGCTGGTTCAAAGTGGTTTATATTGCTTTGATTTGTATTTTTAATTGCGAAATATATATATATAACCTCTCCTATACCTGTGACTCAGCGCCTGGCAATTGCAATTTGGTTTCCAAAAATAACTCCCAGCCTTTTCAGCTCAAATTGAGATCGGGCTGCTGTAATTGAATGTAATTGGAACCGAAGCCAGCATGGGGCTTCTCCACTCCCGGAGACGACTTCTCTAGGCTGACAGTTTTCCCCCTTTGGAAGCTGTAGAAGTGCAGCAGCAGCAGCAGATTCCACAATGTATATCTGAGCATCTCAGCCCAATGGCCCCAATATGTCCTCATCTGACCTGCTAGTTCAATTTGCAAACAACCCATAAAGAGCATATAGTATATATATATATATATATATGCAAGATGCATCCACAAAGAGTCGCTGAGCAATGGAAACTTTTGTGGGGCACACAATAAAAAGTGTAATAAAAGTAAAACGGGAGGCTGCATTGATAAAGCGTGTAATCTATATGACGACATGGTCTCGAGTTACTATATAAACAATGCTTTTGCTGCATCTGCAGCTATATATTTACATACCATTCACGTATGTGAATAATCTCTGAATCTCGACCTTATTGTTATACGACTCGTGCTGGCGACTCTTTAATTTAATTATGACTATTTTATTAATTGAAATGCGTAGTATTCTATAAATGGAAACCTTCCCTTTGTTGTCGTATAAGAAAAAGCTTCTCAATCGAAGATCTGTGCTTTTTTACTTTGTATTATTCTAATCATAAATCGGTGTCAGTTCGATTTGTCATTCCCGGCCAGATAAGTCATATTTCGTGTCGCTGACTGATAAGGATAACTCTGCAAAATGCATTTGATTGATCAATGGGAGGTCTTGGCCATCCACTCGTGAGTTTATATATATTTTTTGGGTTATAGATAGTCCCCGCTTTTAAGTAGCTGGAAAATTGCGCAATTTTATAACTTGTCACCGATCTGTGCTCATTTTTTTCCCACACACAAAACCTGTTTTGCAAAAAGCCGACAAACAAATCAACAGCCTGCCTCCTCCCTCCACTAGCTACCAACATTGTAATAATGTGGAATATTTTTAAACTACAGTAACTGCTCTAATTAGTGGATTTTATGTGGGAAGTTTTAACTAGTTCAAGAAAATCCTAGACTTTCTTAGAGGGAAATATCTAAACATGCCATAAAGTTTGAAGATTCTTTTAAACAAGTTTTTATTAATTATCTATTATATCAAATATAACCTTTAAAAAGAACCAAAGGAAATAGCATCATTAACTTTATAATCTATATAGTTACAGCTCCCTAAATAGTTGATAAGTTCCATTATTAACTAAACAAATCATTTTTAATTTCAACGCCATAACAATTGTTCCGACTGGCTATAAATCAAACTGTGAGAACTTTCGCAGACAGTAAAGACCCGCAGGTTGAAATAAACCAAAAATATATGTATTTCTACGATTTATATAAAGAGTCTATAAATTTATAGATTATTTTTGCTCAACAATTGAATTTTTGCTGCGCACAAATTAAAGATCAAACAGAAGCAATGGAAGCCCACAACGAACAGGGCATACTCTTTACCCCCCTGAAAAACCCATGAAACTTATATATCCCAAGAAATCCCAAGCCAAGCCCCGATTTGAGAGCCACCTTTGACCGATCTTAGGGTATTCTCTCGAGATTCCAAAGCCATATCCAGAGAGTTGACCAATGAACGCTTCTGCGCAATTCGATGCCCCACCGACATTGGCTGGCAATCGTTGTCTGGTTTTCTGATTCCAATTCTGGCTAGAGAGTGCGGGAAATCCGGCTGAAAGCAGTTTTCACCAAACTTATCCAAAGTCAAGAGCATGGCGCACACGAAACTCACGGATACACCGAACCGAACCGAACCCGATACCGATACAGAGGCAATGGGAATATATAGTAGCTATATAGAAGCAGACCAAATCAAGGGTATATTGCATTCAAAATAATGCAAGCCGGCGAGGAGTTGCTGCTGGCGTAACCTGGCCAAATAGGGCCCGCCCGACTGCGGGAAGGTCGTCATACGTTTTTTTGGCCCGACTTTTATGCACGCGCGCCTGTCGCCCCCCGGCACGCGGGGCGTATGCGCAATAAATATATATAATTTCGTTGCAATCCAGTCGGTTCTGTCTCGTAGCTCTCGCTAATTTCTATCAATTGCAAAAGGCCCAGGCCAAGCCCCAAGTAAGTCGTTGTCCAGGACCTTGACTATAATCATCTGTAAATAAATACCACTATATAGACGTGTAGTATAGGTGGCAATTAGCAAAGCCAAGGGGAACTCAATTGCCGCAGGCGATTCTTTAAATGTTTTAAATGCTAAAGGTGCCACGTGATTCTCTTTAAATTCTGTAATTGCAGGGTATTTCTTTAAACTATTTATGTAAATCTGTTGAGATGGGAAAATAATAAGGAACTAATTATGTATTTCATTTAATAATAAGAAGCAAAAGAAAATACTTTCTATATTCGAAAAATACATATAAAAAATTATGATAAATATTGTATTTAACGTTAAAATAAAATTAATTAATTTATCTTAAAGATATTATTAAAAAATTTCACCAGTTTTAATTTTGTATTATTATTTATTTTGATTATATCAAATTTGCTCAATTTATTTTGGTATTTTTAGCTATTTTATTTTATTTTTCTATTTCCATTCACAAAAAAAAAAACTCCTAGTTATTTTTAGTCTTTTGTTATTTATTTTGAGCTTTTAGGCACGCTTCTCATTTAACTAAAACTCATTAAGCTACCAACAATTGATTTGCAACTACTGTTACTCATATTGTTTATGGCTCGAAAAGTATTATTTAGTTAATTGAATGGTGATTAGTAATTGCTTAGTTTTATTTTTCAGCGACAATTTAAATCGCACTTTAGTGCAATGTTTTTTGTGGGTTAATTAATGGGGAACGTGTAAAAAATAGGGGCTTGTCATCGCTTGCTTAATGATTTTTGGGAGGGAATGTAGAGGAGGATACAGGGGAGGTGATGACCAGTGGGGAAAACCTGTTGCTGATTCAGGGGGCTTTCAAGGGAATCAGAGACTTTTGGAGGAGTGGAAATTGAAATGGGTTACTTTTTGAGGGCATATTTAACCTGGATATTCTCTAAAAAAAATCTAATAAAATTATAAAATGTATTTTCAAACGGTTGTCTGTATTTAGACATAGTTTACTTAATATTTTTCCTATTTAGTTGAATTAATTATATCAAAGCACCTTCAACAATCCTTTTAATCCATTAAATTACCTTTTAGATATTTCCCAAAGATCCCCTAATGAAACCCCTAGACACATCCTTTATAGTTCCATTTCCCCATTGCTGCAATTGATCCTTCCTCCAGTTAACCTCCTTTCCGCGTGCAAATTGCTATGTGCTCCACTGGCATTCCACTTGGCAATTTGTTGCAATTTTCTAAATATAGCTTAACCCATTAAAGTCACTAAAGTCATTAAAGTCGACAGCGGTTGGACGGACGCGCAAGTAAAAGTGAATTCAAAAAGTTGTTTTCCTTATTTTTTCCCCCCCAAACTGAGCGGAGGAGGAGAGTTCATTCATCCAATTTGGCGACTTCCGCATGTGGTTCGCCAATGAAAAGCGAAAGTGTCTGAATGCACATTTCCCTTGCCCCCTCCGCCCCTGGTATGCCCCATCTCTTGTCCATTTAATCATTGCAAATTTTATGCAATCTGGGGGTTGGCTGATCTTTTTATAACCACTTTGTGTGTGTGTGTGTGCCATATATCAAAAAGCAGAGCAGATCATGTCAGGCCTTTTTTTTTCGTATGTAATTCAATTTGATTAAAAGCGTGCGCCAAAAGTGCATTGACTCCGTCGCGCTTCTCTCTGGAAAAATTGGAAAATTACGCTCATCTGAAAAGGAGATCTAAACCAACAAGGAAAGCCCCAGGGGGGGTCTGTAATTTAATGCATTTACGAGTAAGTGCGGTCATATGATGATTATCCCAAAGATGGCACGCGATTCGAGCATTTGTCTCCGACTTACTTAGTCCCCAAAAGTGAATGGATATTGCTTTTGATAAAACAACTTAAAGTTAATTAATGAGTCGAAAAATAGGATAAAAATATATAGATTGCTGTGTTTATGAAGCTTAAATATAAAGGGTTTGAAAGTATCTTTTAATCTTTATAAGAAAATATGCTAACTATCCAATAAATCCTCTAAATGCTCTCAAAAAAGGTAACATGTCTCTAAAAATGTTTATTTCCCCTTCAATTTCACCTCAGGCCAAGCTTAACTGCCATCAGAAATCTGAGATAACCGGTACAATTAGTGAAAGTAAAAGGCGGGCAATGCATTTTTTATGCAACTCACTTTTTTATCGACCAAACAACAGCCAGCCAGCAGCAGCTACCAATTGATATTCAAAACTCCCGCCAAACTCAGTGCTGTTAAGTCCAAACAAGAAAGGTGGCAACGTTAAATAGCAAAATCAGCTGTTTATAGCAAAAATCAACCTGAGATTTCTTTAACCAAGTGATAAGGTCACTCTTTCAATTGAAACCACGAACAGTTCTTGGAATTCTTTTTGTAAATTCCTGCCCAAAATGACCGTCCAAAGCAGCAAACTGCTTCTGAAACAGATGCCCTGCAGCCTGGAGGAGCTGGCCCAGCTAATCCAAGAGTGCCGGCTGATTGTGCCGCGCACCCTCAACTCCTACGGCCGCAAACGAGCTCTCTTGGATTACGGCGATGCGCACGAGGCGGCAAAGGCGCTGGAACAGCTGCAAGGATTGAGCGAGCAGCTGGACAAACCCCTCAGTATCAGTACCTTTGGACCGCGGGCCAATGCTGGCGCTGGTCAGTCAAACAAGGCCACACAAACAGCCAAGGGAGCAGCAGGAGGCGCCGAGAAAAAGGATCAGGAGCCAGAAATCGACAAGTACGTGCGAAGGCTATATGCCTGCAATAATCATTGTGACTTTACACAGCCGCCGCCGCCATATCTCAGCTACAGTTACCCGCCCATTAATCCAGAGATCCTGGCCAGGATTGGCCAGCAGCTGCAGGTTAATAAACGCTTCTATAATCAGGTTTTGCACTTGATGAATCGCATGAACCTAGAGCCGCCTTTTCAGAAGCGTTCCTCTAGTGTTTTGCTGATAAACAATCACCAGAATGTGGCCACCCAAACGGAGCTGGTGCCCAGTGATCCCGAAAGCGAGCTGGAGAGCGAGGAGGAGTCTGGGAAAACCACAGCCAAAAGGCAGCGACTACTGCCTGCAGCTGCCAGCGAGAAGATGCTCAAGAGAACTCGTCACATGCTGCAACAGGCGGTCGCACAGCAAGGAGGAAGCCACTCGAATCTGCAGACAGAAGCCCCCAAGGCCACCTTGAAGGCAGCTAAAATAGAACTCAAGCTGCCAGAGAGCCTAAAACCCATTAAATCAAAGCCTGAGGCAACTATGGCACCCTCCTCGTCCTGTCCAGAGAAGCGCCTGACCAGCAGCGAGCTCCAGGCTTTGCCCATCTACAAGAACTACAAAACTGGCGAGCCCAGCAATAAGCTTTACATTAAAAACCTCGACAAGAGCGTGGATGAGCTGCAGCTAAGGGAACTCTATTCGCGGTTCGCTGCCGCCGCCAACTTGGACATCAAAGTGATGCAGCAGGGTCGCATGAAGGGCCAGGCCTTTGTGACCTTCCTGAACGAGGCCAGCGCATCGGAGGTGATAGCCCAGGCGCTCAGCGAAACCAATGGCCTGGTGTGGCACCACAAACCCATGATAGTTTGCTACGGCAAGCAGCAATAAGTGGGAATCCCCAAGAACTCCAACTGAACTGATTTAGGTTAGGATCTTGTACCCACTTTTATCGATTATTTATAGTAGTCTTTGCTTTTGTTAACTTCACCATCTGGTCTTTGTCTCAGTTCAGCTGACAAAGGCCTCTGAACATACAGAACATATTTTTTTCTAGAAAATTATTGTCTCAAAAAATTTAACCACAAAAAAAATAATATATTCTCCACTTGCAGGCAACTGGGCCTGATTGACACAATATATGTGGACGGAGCCCGCCCAGATCCAGCCAACGATCCCGAGGACTCGCTGAACGAAGCAGAAATCACAGCCGCCGCTGCAGCTAGCACGGTGCCCGCTAAGGGCAAGAAATCAAGGAAATCCAAGCAACTGGCCATGCAGCCCTATACCTATGTGATTGCCGTGGACTTTGAGGCCACCTGCTGGGAGAAGCAGGCGCCACCACAGTGGCGAGAGGCAGAGATTATTGGTGAGCATCTAACAAACTCTTTTTCTTAAGGATTTTAAGCTAATTATCTGCTCTCCCCAACAGAATTCCCAGCTGTGCTGGTCAACCTAAAGACTGGCAAAATCGAGGCCGAGTTCCACCAGTACATCATGCCCATTGAGTCGCCGCGCCTGAGCACCTACTGCACCGAACTGACGGGCATTCAGCAAAAGACTGTGGACACCGGAGTGCCGCTACAGACGGCGCTGATGATGTTCCACGAGTGGCTGCGCAAGGAGCTGCGATCGCGCCAGCTTAGCTTGCCGAAGATGAGCAAATCAAACATATTGGGCAACTGTGCCTTTGTCACCTGGACGGACTGGGACTTTGGCATCTGTCTGGCCAAGGAGTGCACGAGAAAGCGGATGCGCAAGGCGGCCTACTTCAATCAGTGGATCGATGTCCGGGCCATATATCGGTCGTGGTACAAGTACCGTCCGTGCAACTTTAGCGATGCCCTCGCCCACGTGGGCCTGGCCTTTGAGGGCAGGGCCCATTCGGGCATCGATGATGCCAAGAATCTGGGCGCTCTCATGTGCAAAATGGTGCGCGACGGAGCGCTCTTCTCGATCACCAAAGATCTGACGCCATATCAGCAGCTCAATCCCAACTGCCTCATGTGAGGCTGGAATATGCCATCATCCCTCCAAAAAAGAAGAGTAAACATTTAGTTGTTGGGATTTTTGTTTAATTATATTGATATTGGCATTGGAATATTGCATGAAATTTAAAATTATTTTGTTTTTTTTTTTTTTGTTTTCCTCCCCATATTATAACGGCAATTGATAAGACTTGAACAATTCGAAGCATCGATCAGCGATCACATAAATACACATACATATAAATATATATAGGAATAGCATTAGCTATATGGCCTTAGAGCATACATATTTTTCTACCATTCATACTTACTTGATAATGCCTAGATTGTAGTCTCTAATATACGGAATGCAATACTTATTTTAACGACTTACACCGCCTACCATTTAGGATTTAATAAAAACCATAAATAACTGAATAAAAACCAAAGCTGGCAAGCGTGCTTTTCGTCCTACTTGCAAGAAATTGATCTCTGAAAGGTAATCATGACAAAGAAATGCATTTTATTAGCCAGAAATCACACGATTATATCCCCCGACAGACGATGCTTCACTGCCAGCTGGATGACCGCCTTCTCGCTCGTCTGCACCCAGTCGGGCTCATCCTCCTTCAGCCACTCCACCTGACACAGGACCAGGCCGCAGTAGAGATCCGATTTGATGGTGCGCAGGGCGCACACGCTGGTTGGCAGGAAGCCGCGCAGGCACTGACAGAAGCTATCGGTGGACTTGTAGTTAATGTCGCCGAGCAGCTTGCGGTAGTTGAGGTCCCCCTTGAAGATCACCAGCGAGGACTCGCTGAGGTAGACATACAGGCAGGGCTGCACCGCCTTCATGCGGCTGAAGTCGTAGCCACTGGTCCAGAAATAGCTCTTGTCGCACAGTATAATGGAGCGATCCTCCAGGTGCCGCTGTATGTCCCTGGCAAAGGTCTGAAACTCGGGGATCTTGTGGTCACGAAAGAACTCCAGCAGCCAGTGAAAGTCCTTGTGGGTGGCGTCCAGAATGAACCAAGGCATTGCCTTGACGTGGAAGCGCACCCGTTGCGCCAGCCGGGAACGGATGATGTAGTCGGCGAGAACGAGATCCGTAAATAGCTCGAGACCCGCATTGTCGGTCACAATGTCTACATAGACGGGATCATAGGCCCGCCTGAGGTCCCGCCACACGGCCGCCGACTGATCGGCCAGCAGATCGGCCCCAATCTCCTCCAGTATGTCGTCAAGGTTGATGTCGAACATGCCGCCATTGCGAGTGCCCCACAGGGAGAGCTTCAGCATGCGCTGAAAGTTGTCCTTGCTCCGCTTCAGAGACCTGGTGTTGCCTATGATCGACCTCATCGCCTGCGATGCTTTCTTGGTGGCCATCATCTTCTGGTCGCCAAAGTAATCGTAGTCGACCAGGGTGTCTGATCGCTGGAAGATCGACCAGATGCGCCGATACATGTAGCACTCTGCATGGAGCCACACCGCCGAGAACCAATGCCTTTTATCCTCGCAGAGGGCGGTTAGGAACGTGTTCCAAAGCTTCAAATCCGGGGTCTTCACCCGAAATATGTCGAATTCCCGGTTCTTAACGATGTCCTCGCGCAACAGCTCCAGGCTCCACACGGTCCGCTTCAGATCGAAGTGGGCATAGTCTCCGCATTCCTTGATAATGTCCGACTCCCGGTTGCGCAGGAAAATAATTATATCGCGGATAAGATCCGGCGCCTTTTGCCTGAAGCCAACGTAGGCCAAACTTTGCAAGAAACGGGCGGTCAGCTCATCCCCCACTCCCGGCGCTGTTGGGATAATGTAGTTCTTCTCGTTGAACTCATTTACCTTCTGCCTTTCGATGGCCGCCTGCGAATCCTCGCTGCGGATATCGGTGCGACTGGCTGGCTCGCTCGTCATTCTGAAAACCTAAATTTTGAGTTCAAAAGTTGATTTATTTTTAATTTTTGACATTCAGAATGTCTGTAAAGTCAACAGAATCGCTTTAATTGTTCAACAATTTGGGCTACATTAACTAAAACTACAACAATTCAACTCTCTGGCTGGTAATCTCATTTGCTGGCAAACTGTATAACTCCATATGCGCCGGTCAACATCCATTCCTTGTCCTTGGCAAAGAGCTGCTCCGCCACGCCGGTTCCCAGGCCGCAGATTAAATCCGCTTTCACAGTGCGCAGAGTGCAGAGATTCGAGGGACGGAAGCCTGCACAAGATTGAAAGATATATCATTCTCTGGACACATAAAATCGTTCCCCAACTCACCCCTTAAGCAGGTCTCAAAGGATTCGGTGCTGTCCCAGGAGAAATCGCCCAGCAGCTTGCGATAATTAAGGTCGCCCTTTAAGATCACCAGTTGGGCCTCCTTCAGGCGGTTATAGAGCTCGGGATTCACCTCCGCCATGCGATAGTACTCGTAGGGACTCGTCCAGAAGTGCTCCAGGGGCGAGAGCTCAAACCTGCCCTCCTTCGTGAGACGCTGCCACTTCTTGCCCAGCTCACTGAGCACCGCATCCGGCTGGTCCGCCAGGAACTGCAGCGTCCAATGGTAGTCGTGCTCCATTACGTCCGAGATGAACCACGGTATGGCCTTCGGGTAGAAGCGCACCTTGGCCGCCAGCCCCTTATCGATGATGTACTCGGCCAGGATGAGATCTGTGTACAGCTCGTAGCCGGCATTATCAAAGACAATGTCCACAATGCCCTCGCTGGAGCCGCTGTCCAGAGCTTGCCACACCGCCGCGGTGCCATCGATAAGGAGATTCTCCTCCAGATCCGTGACCTGGTCGAATGCATTTCCCGTGGGCTTCACCTGTTTGCCGGAGGTGATGGACAGATCGCAGCGATTGCCCCACAGATTCAGTTTTACCAGCTGCCGGAAGGTGTCCGCGTTGCGTTCGTTTTGCCGCGTGGCTTTGGCCACCGCCAGCATGGCGTCCACACTCAGCCGGGCGGCCGTCTGCTTCTGCCGGCTGAAGTAGTCGTGCTGGGCCAAGTGGCTGGTGGCCTGGAAGATGGACGAGATACGGCGGTACATGTAGCACTCGGCATAGAGCCAGCAGGCGGCAAAGTAGCTTCTCTTCTCCGAGGGCAGCTTGTCCAGGAAGGCGTTCCACAGCTGGGCATCTATAGAGGAAGAATATCAGCTTTTATAGGGAGGTATCTTGAGGAGCATGAGGTGATTCTACCGCACCCTTTCCCTCTGCAAAGGGCAGCAGCGATGCATTGCTCAGAATATCCTCGCGCAACTGCTTCACGTCCTTTGTAGTTTGTTCAATATCCGCGCCCGCTGCCTGCAAATAAATCGGAGAAGTGGTAAGCCGTCAAGGTCATCTAGTAATGGATAACAGTGGCATTACTCACAGCTCCATATGTGGCCAGCAGTTCGTCCTTGTCCTTAACCAGGGCATCGGCAATGGTGGCCAAGGTCGAGGGCAGTCGCACGCGGAACGTGTAGTTGGCAAAGCTCCTGTAATAAATATTAATAAATACAAATTAGATGCTTAGCGCGTGTGTGAGTGAAGATAGTGCGGTTCCTATTTGTTGTTACATATACTAGGCGCTATATTTAGCGACCTCCAAAACGGAACTCACTGCTTATAAAGGGCCGCCAGCTCCGTGTGCGGGGGCGTCGGTCCATCCACTATGCCATTCTTGGCATCGAAATCCTGATCGTCAGACATCTCACAGAGTGTTTATTATTATTTTAAATGAAGGCCTCCAAATTTTGGATTTGTTTATTGAATTTCGTTACTGAGCTTTGCGGTTTCCGATAACGATAACGATTAAAAAAGTGTTAATTTGGTATTTTTTAGGGCGCAAATCTTAAAAGTTTGGGATTTTTAAAGAGAAAAGCCATGGTCATTCGTTAAAAGTCAAAGTTAAAGTCCCGTCTGGAGTTTAAAAATCATTATTATTTTGTCCAGTGAACAGCAACGTTAGCATCCTTAATTTTCTTTCCTTTTTATTTTTGTATTTATTTATTTTTGTTGTTAAACTTTTTTTATTTTTAATTTTTAGCTGGTCGTCTAGTGTCCAGTCAAAAGCCACTTCACATTCAGTCGAATTTTCATTATTATTTTGTCAAGTGAACAGCAACTTTAGCATTCTTAATTTTCTTTCCATTTTATTTTTGTATTTATTTATTTTTGTTGTTAAACTTTTCTTTATTTTTAATTTTTAGCTGGTCGTCTAGTGTCCAGTCGAAAGCCACTTCACATTCAGTCGAATTTTCATTATTATTTTGTCAAGTGAACAGCAACTTTAGCATTCTTAATTTTCTTTCCTTTTTATTTTTGTTGTTAAACTTTTCTTTATTTTTAATTTTTAGCTGGTCTTCTAGTGTCCAGTCAAAAGCCACTTCACATTCAGTCGAATTTTCATTATTATTTTGTCAAGTGAACAGCAACGTTAGCATCTTTAATTTTCTTTCCTTTTTATTTTTGTTGTTAAACTTTTCATTATTTTTAATTTTTAGCTGGTCTTCTAGTGTCCAGTCGAAAGCCACTTCACATTCAGTCGAATTTTCATTATTTTTCTTTAATTTTAATTTTTTATAAATATATTGTTTATTTTATCCGAGCGATGATTTCTTTAATTAAAGTATTCATTTACTTATTTAAAAGATTCAAGAAATTGTTAATATCCAAATTCACGCGCTCCGTCCACGAACTGGATTAGCCCATAACTGCCCGAAACCATCCAGTGGGGATCCTTGCTGGTCAGCGCCTGTGCAGCGCCCTCGTCCAGTCCCGAGATAATCTCACTCTTGACCCGCCGCAGCACACAGATATTGCTCGGCAGGAAGCCCCGGAGGCAGGTGCTCAGATCCAGATCGCTAGCCCAGCGCACATCCTGCAGCAGCTTGCGATAGTTGAGCTCTCCCTTGAAGATCACCAGTTTGGACTGCTGTAGGGAGTTGTACAGGTCTGGATCCGTGTGAGTCATGCTAAAAAAAAGAGTAAGTTAGGGGATACTTTGCCTGATTCGCCAAACTTACCTGTTGAAAGCATGTGGCGAAGTCCAGAAATGTGAGATGGGCGCCAGTTCAAACTTGCCTCCTTCGAGAAACTCCATAAACTTCTTGCCCAGCAAACTGATGATGTAATCTGCGTGCTGGCTCAAGTACTCCAGGGTCCACTTGAAGTCCCTCTCCGTCACGTCGGTCACAAACCAGGGATGGGCCTTGACGTGGAAGCGCACCTTGGTGGCCAGTCCCTGCTCGATCATGTACTCAGCCAAGATTAAGTCGCTGAACAGCTCATAGCCCGCATTGTCCAGAATGAAGTCCACCTGCTGGGGCTTCTTCGAATTTCCGGTGTCCAGGCAGCGCCAAATCTCTGCCGCCTGGTCGACGAGCACATACTCATTGGTGGCCTCCAAGTTCTTGAGGACCTTAAGGTTTAGCATTTGGGTTGCTGCCTCCGGATCATTGGCGGCATCGTTGCAGTTGCTCCACAAGTTGATTTTGAGCAGCTCGCCGAACATTTTGGGGCTGTGTTCGGGGCGACGCGTGTATTTGATCAGGGCCAGCACGTGGTCCATGTTGTCGGTCAGCGCCTGCTGCTTGATCTTGACAAAATAGTCGTAGCTCTTGAGGAAGATGCTGTTCTCCACGAAGGAGTAGAGCTTGCGGTACAAGTAGCACTCGGCGTTGAGGGAGCAGCCGCGGTAGAAGGTGCGCTCTCCACTGGGCAGCTCGCCGAGGAAGCTGTTCCAGTCATCCTGATCGGGTTCTAGGTATGAGTTTAGTGATTAATTTGGAACCTTGAAGCAGCGCCAACCAGCACCCACCTGCTCCTTTGAAGTTATGGAACGCCTTGTCCGTCTGCAGCTCGTACTTAAGTTGCGAAATCAGTCCTATTATAGTCTTTAGCTCGTCCCGCGCCGCCTGTTCAAAGTCGTTGGAAGCTGGACAAGAATAGAATGATTTCCCAATGGATATGAATCCTAATCTGAATCCTCACCATAAAGGGCCACCAACTCGGTCTTCTCCCGGGTCATGGTATCTATCACGTTGGTCAGCACCACCGGCAGCCTGTTCCTGAGGCTGTGGTAAGCGAAGCTCCGCTTGTATTGGCCGGACATGAAGGCGTTCTGCGGCGTCTGCAGATCCACAATGTTGTACTTGGCGTCGAACGCGGTCTGGATGGCCCGCGGTAGCTTCGATTCCTTGGCCGGCGCTTCATTCTTTGTGCTCGGCTTGGCCTCGGCGTCGTTGTCCTTCGACGAGGATTCCATGGGTGTCATTTTTGTGTGTTTATATCTGTTTTTAGTTTATATTATTTTAAAAGCTTCCCCATTCGACGAGTGTTGGCTAACGTGTGCTCTTTCTGTGCTGGAAAATGTCTAACATTTTTTGCTGTTAAAAATGAGAAAATATCCGTCGATGTTTTCAAAATAGACCATCGAAAAACCTCTCTCAGAAAGCATTAAATTAAAATAACGGTCATTTGAAAGTTGAGCAATGATGTCAGTTTGCAGAGTTTTGCTTATGGAATTAACATATCATTTTTTGCTTATAGAATCTTTAACAGCAATCGATGACTTTATCGATAAACACTGAAAACATCAATGCATCGATCATCGATGTTTTTAGCGATGTTTTTGGATATCGATGTTCGATGCATCGATGTTTCCAGCACCACTAAAAGCAGCATTGAACGACAACGACGAGATCTGCAAAATGTTGAAAACGCGCGGAACGGACGACATCTGATCGGCTCGTGCAACGGTTTTATATATAATATATAGAGGTGATCCGAGCCTAGGGCCAACCGCAAAGCGGCAACCGCAGCCAATGCCTGGTGGCTGAATAGGAGCACCCACCCACCCAGCGACTCACACACACTGACTGGGATTCGCACCCACCACACACCCCGCACACACACACACGCTCGCGAGGGAGCCCCCACTCGCACACCACACACACTACGCGAGGGACGGGACACACACATCGCGATGTCGCACCTACCACTGCTGCTGTACGGCTTCGCGGCGTTCTTCATGATTTTCTGGTTCGGCACCTGGATGGTGCATGTGATAGCCATCTGCTACGGGCGCTACAAGCTGCACAAGAAGTCCTGCAAGCTGCCAACGGAGGCCCAGCCGCTGCCCGGCGTCTCCATTCTGAAGCCGCTGATGGGCGTGGACCCCAACCTGCAGCACAACCTGGAGACCTTCTTCACGATGGACTATCCGCTGTACGAGCTGCTGTTCTGCGTGGAGGACAAGGAGGACCCGGCCATCCAGCTGGTGGAGCGACTCCTGACCAAGTATCCCAAGGTGGATGCCAAGCTCTTTGTTGGCGGCTCGGACGTGGGCGTCAATCCGAAGATTAACAACATTCATCCCGGCTACATGGCCGCCAAGTACGATTTCGTGATGATCTCCGACAGCGGCATCAAGATGAAGGATGACACACTGCTGGACATGGTCCAGAACATGTCCGAGAAGCACGCCTTAGTCCACCAGATGCCCTTCACCAGCGACCGCGATGGCTTTGCGGCCACCTTCGAGAAGGTGTTCTTCGGGACGGTCCAGAGCAGGATTTACCTGTCGGCGGACGTTCTGGGCATCAACTGCCACACGGGCATGTCGTGTCTGCTGCGCAAGGCGGTCATCGATCAGCTGGGAGGCCTGAGAGCCTTCGGCTGCTACCTGGCGGAGGATTTCTTTATTGCCCGCGGCATCACACGACTCCGCTGGAAGATGCGCATCTCCAGCCAGCCCGCCCTGCAGAATAGCGGGCTGTGCGACATTGGCAGCTTCCAGGCGCGGCTCATCCGCTGGGCTAAGCTGCGCGTGGCCATGGTGCCGGCCACCATACTGCTGGAGCCGCTCTCCGAGTGCATGATCCTGGGCGCCTTGGCCGCCTGGTCGGCCTCCGTGCTCTTCAGCTGGGACCCGCTGGTGTTCTATCTGGTTCATGTGCTCTGCTGGTTCCTGTCCGACTGGCTCCTGCTCTCCATTGTCCAGCACGGCTCGATGCCGTTCCACAAGTTCGAGTTCGTCATCGGCTGGCTATTCCGCGAGCTGACGGGACCCTATCTGTTCCTGCACGCCCTGTGGAATCCCGCGATTCGCTGGCGCACCCGCACCTACAAGCTGCACTGGGGCGGTGTCGCCTACGAGCTGAACAGCCCCGCCTCCGATGCGGCCAACGCCCCGCTGGCGCCACAGCAGCCAGCGCCCACGTTAGCGGTTCCGGCAGAAGCGGCGACGACGGCAGCAGGATCATCTGGCTCGACGGGGGAGACGCTGATCTGCACCGGCGCCAAGCAGCGGCTGCTGGCGTCGTAGCAGCAACTAGTTAAGTTTGTTATTTTGTACTCTCAGCGTCTGGTATTAGTAGTATTATTAGCTGAACCTTAGTCACTACGTAAGCCTAGACTTAGAGCTGTAAAAAAGGAAATGGCGAGGACGACGGACCTAGCATAGATTAGGCAACCAGATCGCAGATCGATCGAGATTACGATGAGATGAGATGAGGTGAGGTTTAGGGGGTGAACCCGCCTGGCCAGGCCAGGCCAGGCCACAGTTTGTTGGCTTCGCGGAAACTGGTTGACGATGCTTTGTGTATATATTTATTACGTATATATCGTGTGTGCGTGGGCAGCAGCAGCAGCAGCGGCAGCCCCTGCTCAGACGATATAGTTAGCCTTATGATCGTTCCCCGCTTCTTGAATTGTAATTACTTAATTTATTTTTCGGCCCAGCACCTTAGTTGAATATTGTTATCGGTTAAGCTCCTACATTTATGATTACGTTATAAGTTGAGTTGAGTTGTTTGTGTTTTGTGGTTCTTCCGCTCTTTGTTTTTGCCTCAGCTTCTGTACATAAGCTCCGAAAAATGGAAGAATGCCATTGAATAAATCGAATCGAAGGAAAACCAATTAGATTCTGATTGATTGTGGAGTTCAATCGTTATCAGTGAGTCATCAGCGAGCGCGGGATTTGGCCAAATAGCTGGGAAATATCGGCTGACTCACCGCCATTGCCCTCGGTTTTTAGCGTAATTAATGTCGTCGCACTTTTGACTCGGCTGCCAGCTATAATAAGTGATCCCATTGCTGGTCTAGAGAGGTGATGGGTCATCGGGGAGTAGAGCATTAGATCTGGGGCCAATGTTGAACTAGAGCTTTCCATGATCACATGATCGAAGCGGATTGTTCTCGGCGGAAAATTCTTTCGATTCTGTGTGAGAGAGCAGAACCTTATCTTAATGGACTTAAGCCATGACAACAGGGCGCGACACAAACATATTTATGAATTAAGTGACTCTCAGATAGACGCCGGACGAGGTGGAGGTGGAGAATGGGGAGTTGGCATATCAGAGACGAAGCAGGAAAGGGCAAAGACGATCGTGGATCCAAGGCCAGAAGCAGCTTATGCCTTAAGTAAAAAAAAAACAATTAAGGGGAACTATAAAAAAACGGGGAACTGCAGCTTTGCCTCCAAAAATGGGTGAAAATGTGTGCAATTAAATGAGGAATGGAATGACGTACGCTCGGGGGAACAACAAGGAGTGCTGCCTCCGGAATTATGTAAATTAATCAATATTTATCAATGGCCCAAGGCACGGCATTCCATTCAAATTTTCCTCTTCAGTTAAGCGATTAGATAAAATTCCTTGTCGACGTTTTTGCCAAGCTAAATCGAACCTAAGAGCTAGAGCGTATTTATTAATTAATTAATTAAGGCTAAAGCTAGTCAACAAAAACAAAAGGAAAACATTAAATACAATATGATGACCAATATAATCGTCTGTTTGTTTACTTTCGTGTGTAATTCAAATTTATATAGGTTCTCGGTGCCGCAGATAAGATGACAATGTATGAATCACACCCGCTTGGCTGGCGGCTGGCTTTGTGATTTACAAATCGTGGGTTTTCTCTATTATGATTACGCTCGAGGACCTATGCCTAGGAAGCTATCTAATCATGTTTGCTGCGGGCACGTGAGCGGCGTCATGACCTCTGCCGAAAAAAGGTGCGCCAGAGAAATCCGAACAAAGTAGGAGGAGGAGGACAGCTCACACCATGGCCGAAAGTGAAGGCGTTTCCTTCTTATCTATGCGAAAAGTGTGCTGAAGATTTAGATATATTTAGCAGCGGATATATTTGCATTTTTGTTAGATAATGGCAACTATTTTAACATTGCTTGGGCATTGTACCCGCTGGTGATAAGCAACAATTACGCTATCTTAAAGTGTACCGCGTAATCTTTGAAAGCAACTAATAATAACTAAACGGAGAAGTTTAGTGCGAAAATGTTAAATTATTATTAAACAGTGCGTCATTCATTATGAATGTTATATTAGCTGGAATTTATGTCTTGTAATAAGTCTTATTTCAGTCGAATTCCAACGGTCGATTAACGATTAACGATCCCAGTGAATCGATTACTATAGTTAGTGTTATCGCTGGCCAATAAATTCTGCCGTTTTTCAAATAATCAAATACAAGCACACTTAACCAAACGCCAAAGCTCCGAAATTCGCAATAAAAATCTCAAACAAAGGTATTAACCAAAATAACCCTTGCTTTTTTTTTCTCTTACGCAAACAAACTAAACTTGGCATTGTGAACTCGGTTGATTCCTGTTATTAGTGCTCCCCAAGGTGCTGGGAAAATGAAAACAATTTTCCAACAACTTTGTTGCATTGTGAAAAATCCATAGAATGCGCAGAAAATGTTTATCAGTCACACACACACACACACCTGCAGCAGCGCCAGCGAGAGAGCTTGTGAGAGCGAGGGAGAGAGGGCACAGCTGTCGCCGGTGCATGTTTGGTGTGTGCGTGTGTGTATGAGTGGGTGAGCTTGAGTGGGAGGCGGAAATATTGGAAAAATTCTTTCGCCTTTTTTCGGTTTGTTTATGTTTAACAGTTGTGTGTATTGATTTTTAACAGGCCACCCGATATTTTAGTGCTTATTTAGTGCTGAAAGTATTTGCAGCTGGTTTTCGCCGCTATTCCTCAGTAATTAAAGTGAAATCGCACGATTTAATGATAGCCAACTAACTGTTCTGTTCTGGCGAATAATTATGTGAAAGCTGAGCTTATTATAAAGGCATTCATTAAACATTTTATTCACAACTTTGTATGAGTGAAAACCTAACAAAATTCGCATTCTTAATAGGAATAAATTGAGAGATTGTATAATCCTGAAAAGTTTATGGTTTTTTTTCTGGCAGTAAAAATTCTAAAGTACCTCAAACACACATAAAAAAGTGATAAACTAATACACCCACTTAAATATTTATGGAATACACCCACCATTAACGCTTTACGTTTTTTTACAGATGTCTTAGCCGCGCCCTTGACTGGAACAGCTCGCCACAAGCTTTTGAATTGAAGACATCAAAGGATCAGAGCTTATAACCCCAGGAAATCACACTCTCTCTCTTGAGATCGCAGCAAGATGGCCATGTCCAAGGTGATTCGGGTTCTGGAGAAGTCCATAGCGCCCTCGCCGCACAGCGTCCTCCTGGAGCATCGGCACAAGAGCGACAGCATCCTGTTCGAGTCGCATGCCGTGGCCCTGCTCACCCAACAGGAGACGGACGTGATCCGGAAGCAGTACACCAAGGTGTGCGATGCCTACGGCTGCTTGGGCGCCCTCCAGCTGAACGCCGGCGAGAGCACCGTCCTATTCCTCGTCCTCGTCACTGGATGCGTGTCCATGGGCAAGATCGGCGACGTAGAGATCTTCCGGATCACGCAGACCACATTCGTTTCGCTTCAGAATGCGGCGCCCAACGAGGACAAGATCAGCGAGGTGCGCAAGCTCCTCAACTCGGGCACCTTTTACTTTGCCCACACGAATGCCAGCGCCTCGGCATCCGGCGGTTCCACCCCGCATCGCTTTGACATCACGCTGTGCGCCCAACGACGCCAGCAGACGGAGGAGACGGACAATAGGTTCTTCTGGAACCGCATGATGCACATCCACCTGATGCGCTTCGGCATCGATTGCCAGTCCTGGCTGCTGCAGGCCATGTGCGGATCCGTGGAGGTCCGCACCGTCTACATCGGAGCCAAGCAGGCCCGGGCGGCCATCATTTCGCGACTCAGCTGCGAACGGGCGGGCACCCGGTTCAATGTGCGCGGCACCAACGACGAGGGCTATGTGGCCAACTTCGTGGAGACGGAGCAGGTGATATACGTGGACGGCGAGGTGACCAGCTATGTGCAGACGCGAGGCTCAGTGCCCCTCTTCTGGGAGCAGCCCGGCGTCCAGGTCGGCTCGCACAAGGTGAAGCTGTCGCGGGGCTTCGAGACATCGGCCGCGGCCTTCGATCGGCACATGAGCATGATGCGGCAGCGTTACGGCTACCAGACGGTGGTCAATCTCCTCGGCAGCTCCCTCATCGGCAGCAAGGAGGGCGAGGCCATGCTGAGCAACGAGTTCCAGCGCCACCACGGCATGTCGGCGCACAAGGATGTGCCACATGTGGTCTTTGACTATCATCAGGAGTGCCGGGGAGGAAACTTCTCGGCTTTGGCCAAGCTCAAGGAACGGATCGTGGCCTGTGGGGCCAATTATGGTGTCTTCCATGCCGGCAGCGATGGTCAGGTGCTGCGCGAGCAGTTTGGCGTCGTGCGCACCAATTGTCTGGACTGTCTGGACAGGACCAACTGCGTACAGACCTACCTCGGTCTGGACACGCTTAATGTGCAACTGGAGGCCCTCAAGATGGGCGGGAAGCAGCAGAATATCTCGCGCTTCGAGGAGATTTTCCGCCAAATGTGGATAAACAATGGCAACGAGGTTAGCAAGATCTACGCCGGCACTGGGGCCATCCAGGGAGGCTCTAAGCTGATGGACGGAGCACGATCGGCGGCCAGGACCATACAGAACAATTTGTTGGACAACTCGAAGCAGGAAGCCATCGATGTTTTGTTGGTGGGTTCCACGCTCAGCTCGGAGCTGGCCGACCGGGCGCGTATCCTGCTTCCCTCGAACATGCTGCACGCTCCCACCACCGTTCTAAGGGAGCTCTGCAAGCGCTACACCGAGTATGTGCGTCCTCGGCTGGCCCGCGTGGCCGTGGGTACATACAATGTAAACGGCGGCAAGCACTTCCGCAGCATCGTCTTCAAGGATTCGCTGGCCGACTGGCTCCTCGATTGCCACGCTCTGGCCAGATCCAAGGCCCTCGTGGATGTCAATAATCCGTCGGAGCACGCCGATCATCCGGTGGATATCTATGCCATTGGTTTCGAGGAGATTGTGGACCTCAATGCCTCTAATATCATGGCGGCGAGTACGGAAAACTCCAAGCTGTGGGCCGAGGAGCTGCAGAAGACGATCTCGCGGGACAATGACTATGTGCTGCTAACCTACCAGCAGCTGGTGGGCGTGTGCCTGTACATCTACATTCGGCCGGAGCATGCACCGCACATCCGGGACGTGGCCATTGATTGCGTGAAGACGGGACTGGGCGGTGCCACCGGCAATAAGGGCGCCTGTGCCATTCGTTTCGTCCTGCACGGCACCTCCATGTGCTTTGTGTGCGCCCACTTTGCCGCCGGGCAATCGCAGGTGGCGGAGCGGAACGCCGATTATGCGGAGATTACACGGAAGCTGGCCTTCCCCATGGGCAGGACCCTCAAGTCGCACGATTGGGTGTTCTGGTGCGGCGATTTCAACTATCGCATCGATATGGAAAAGGATGAGCTGAAGGAGTGCGTCCGCAACGGCGATCTTACCACCGTCCTCGAGTTCGATCAGCTGCGCAAGGAGCAGGAGGCGGGCAATGTCTTTGGAGAGTTCCTCGAGGGCGAGATCGGCTTCGATCCCACGTACAAGTACGATCTCTTCAGCGACGACTATGACACCTCGGAGAAGCAGCGTGCTCCCGCTTGGACGGACCGGGTGCTTTGGCGCCGCCGAAAGGCCCTCGCCGAGGGAGACTTTGCCCCCTCTGCCTGGAACCCCGGCCAGCTCATTCACTACGGCCGTTCGGAGCTGAAGCAGAGCGACCATCGCCCCGTGATCGCCATTATCGATGCAGAGATCATGGAGATTGATCAACAGCGCCGGCGAGCTGTCTTCGAGCAGGTGATCCGGGACCTGGGACCGCCAGATTCTACAATTGTGGTCCATGTGCTGGATTCTGGGTCTGGGCAAAACGATGAGGATGGGCCCACCATCTACGACGAGAACGTGATGTCCGCCCTGATTGCCGAGTTGTCCAAGATGGGAGAGGTTACCCTTGTTCGGTATGTGGAGGACACCATGTGGGTGACATTCCGGGACGGAGAGTCGGCCCTGAATGCAGCCGCCAAGCGCAGCACCCAGGTGTGCGGACTGGAGCTGGTGCTGGAGCTGAAGTCCAGCGACTGGCAGCATCTGGTGGACAGCGAGATCGAACTGTGCACCACCAACACCATTCCGCTGTGCGCCAATCCCTCGGAGCAGGCACAGCTCCTGCAGGCCCTCACTCCCGAGTTGCCGCAGCGGCCGAAGCAACCGCCTACGCGTCCTCCGGCCCGGCCGCCCATGCCCATGTCGCCAAAGAACTCACCACGCCACCTGCCCCATGCCGGGGTCATCAGCATTGTGCCCAAGCCAGCCAAGCCACCGATGCCGCCGATGCCAGCTCAGCCGCTAACTCAGCCCCTAATGCCGGCACCTCTGCAGGCGCAGCAGGCACCGCCACGACCGCCGGCCATGGAAAACAACACGCCCTCCTCCAAGTCGCAGTCGCCCACGGAACTGGCCTCTGCCAGTTCATCCACATCCTCCTCGGGCAAGGCCTCGCCTACGGCTCCAGCAGCACCGGGCATCCTCTCTGGACCGCCGACACCGCCACGCCAAATGCAGAGTAAGCAGGCCACGCCAGTCTCTACGCCGACGCGTCAAGCGCCGTCGCCCAAGGATCAAATGCCACCGGCATCCATCGACACTGCGTATGAGACAGCCAGTAATATATACGAGGAGATCCAGGAGGATGTGCCGGCGCCAAGGCATCCGCCGCCGGCTGGACCGCCGCCAATGGGGCCGCCGCCGCCTCTGCCCAATCGCCGCGGTCCGCCACCGATACCAAATAGAAGCGGCAATGCACCGCCGCTGCCCACGCGACCCGCCAACAACTGAGCACGCACAGAGGGTGAGTGTATGATGAAGTCCTTGAACTGATAGCTACTATAATTTCTTTTTACTTTCAGCTCGCGCTGTCTTGCACTCCGATTGCATTCCGAATCGCTGTATTTAAATGTTAAATATACTCGAATATATTGGGCCAGGAATCCCCGGCAATATCTGCACTCTGCATGGAATTTGCGTTACCTAGTGTATTACCTGTTTGATTGTTTCAAAGCCAACTCTCTAAGCGTTAACTAATTTAAATAATTTAACCAATTAGTTGCATAGACGGAGAACCCCATAGAGAAGCCCTTGTTTTGCGCACTTTTTGTACTTGTTTGGGCCCAGAGACGTAATCAACTCCAACTCCCAGATTTGCCGTGGACGAACAAACAGAAATAATGAACTATATGAGCGACAAAAGTATTAAACTAATCTGCATAAATGTATAATGTTTAAATGAATTATAGCCGTACTAGTCAATTTATGAAATAAATGCATTGTTAGAGTGGCAAAAAACACAACCAACTGGGAACTCTGGCACTCGTGTAACAGCAGCGGATGCTCCCGATACAGCATATATATCCATTGTTATTGAACTAATATTGCATAGATATGTATTACCTATTTATTCCACAAACACACATTGTTAATCGTTCGAGAGTTATGAGGCTCTGCCATCTTCCTTTGAGTTGGAATATCAATGAAATTGCTTGAAATTGTTTAAACGTTGAAATTATACCTAAGACGGAATTAATTCCCGACAAAACACAATTAGCAATACAGAAATATGTAATAAAAAACCAGTTGGAATGCCGTAGATGCGCCACTCCAACCACATGATACTCGCTAAAAGGATTTTCTTAACTTTACTTGTTGAATTCTTTCAGAAAAAATGATAATTTCTTGATGTATTTTTAATTTATTATTTATTTAAGGCTTTAGCTTGGCAATTCGAAACATAAACTTAACTGGAAAGCTTGGAATTACTTAGAATTAGAGAGCGATGATGCTGAAGCAGCTGAAGCAGCCACCTCTTCCCTAGAACCACTTGGGCATGGCATCATGGGGCAGGTTCTTGTGGTTCGGCAACGCCGTGCATGGACGCTGCTGGCGCCAGAACTCCTGCCGCTTGTTGAGAAACTCCACCGCCTCGCGGGCATAGGTCGAGATGCTCTCGGTGTGCGTGTCGGCTCGCACCAGATCCGGATGCAACAGCAGCTTCTCCAGATACTCCTTGTCCACGCACAGTTCCCCTAGCAGCTTGCGGGCATTGCGGCGCTCCAGGTCAGCTCTGCTCGGCTTTTGGCGCACCCTGGGCGTAGTCTCCTCGCCGGATTTGCCGCGCGACTTGCCACTCTTCGGTGCCGAGGAGCCAGCAGCCGGAGCGCCTGGCGCTGGACCCGGCTTGGTGCCGATGGTGTTCTCAATGGCCTCCTGGGTTTTCTGTACGCCCAAGCGGAAGGATGCTAGCTCGGGACGAGCACGCAGGCCGCGATGGAAGAACATAAGGCTCTGCTCGAACTGACCCAAGTAGTAGAGGGACTCGGCCTTCTGGTAGATGGCCCTTATGTTGTTCTTCTCCTCGCCCAGAGCCGTCTCCGCATCCTGCAGGGCCTTGGAGGCCTCGCCCAGCAGCAGGTAGCACTTGCTGCGCGAGATCAGGGCATTGATGTCGGTGCCATTCAGCTCCAGGGCCTGGAAAGAGGAGAAAATAAGGAGAAGTTTAGAGCTTGAGGGAAATATTTTGAGTCTTTCGGGGATTCGAAGTCAAAGTAATGCCTGAAATCAATCAAGGAACCAGAAAAGGACCCCGCACCTTGCAAAAGAAGTGTATGGCATTCTCGGGATTGGCATTCTTGATCTCCTTGAGTCCCAGCGCGATCACCGAACTAATGTCCGCCTCGTCGGGAATCAGCAACGCCTCATTCCTGTCCTGCTTCTGCTTGATCTGCAGACTCTGCTTGATGTCGAAGGCTCCAGCGCTCACGGCCGCCGCCCGATCCTTGTCCGTGTAAAAGTCCACAAAGTTCTCCTTGGGCTTCTTCTTCTTGGCAATCTGCTCCTCGATCCGCTTGCGGGCGGCTCTAAGCTCGGCTTCAATCCGATTTCCACGCTTGCCACCGCCGCCGCCTTCTCCGCCAGCTCCAGCACCACCTGCGCCATCATCGCCCTGCTTGCCACCGCCTCGTCCACCGCGCTCTGTGGAGTCCCGCCGCTCCCAGATAGGTGTCTTATGGGAGCGACCCTTGGAACGTCGATTGGCCTCGTCCAGGGACTCCTCCTCGGCGGCTGCTCCTGTGCGGATGAAGCTCTGCAGCAGCTCCTGCTCCTTGTCCACGGCAAGGATGGTGTTTAGCACGTTCGACATATTTTCTTTAGCTGGGAAATCTCCGAAAGGGTGTGAAAATCTAACACAACTGACCGATTGATTGGCTTTTGGCTTTTCCTGTTGCCAGGAAACTGGCGCCGCCTTCCAAATGGCTGAGCAATCGATAGCCGCCAAACAACCAAGTCAGGTTGGTGCCAGGTGTCAGTTGGCTTGGTGTGAATGCCACGAATGCCTTGTCCTTCATCTGGGTCATGACCTTGGGGTAGCTCCACTCAAAAGCAAAGCTTTGAGGGATCAGCGATGATGGCAGATCTCTGGTGGAGTTTTCCATTCTTTTTGAAATGTTTTATTATTATTTTTCCCTTCAAAGCTTTTATTTCCCATTTGTTAATTTAATTTAATTTAATTATTATTTATTTTAATATATATCTAACATATTTAATGGAATATTTTAACGTTTTTAAAGGACTTGTAATGCTATTATTATGACCGTTACTATAAAGCTGCTACTTTGGCATTCGAAACTGTTGAGCCTGTGCAAGCTTTCAGAAAGTTATAGGAGCTTTATTTTAATCCTGCGAAAGCTAACAGCTCAAAGAGGAATAATTTATGGTGCCAGCAAGCTCAAAAAGAAATATTTTATGGTCCCAGCAAGCTTACAGGATTATTATGGCTTTTTACATTCATTTTTATACCCTTTGCAGGGTATTATAGTTTCACTCAGAAGCTTGAAATTAAGTGAAGGAGTCAAATGCGACCCTATAAATCATATATATTCTTGATCAGCATAAAAAACCGAGTCGAACTAGCCTTGTTTGGAAGAATTTAGAAGACGAAAATTGTTTGCCATTTTTTGAAATTTTTATAAGGGGTTACATCATGAAAATTGTTAAAAATTCGAAAAAAAATTAAATTCTTTAAATTTAATAAGTTTAAATGCAGAATTTTTAACCTTTAAAAAACTAGCATAAAACTGTTTGCCGATTTGAAATTAATTCATTTTTGGCAAAGTTCTGATATATCCAAAACTTCGATTTGCCCCAAAAAATTGGTTGAAAAATAGTTTAGCTTAAAAATGTGTAATTTCCTTTAAGGTACAAATCTTAAAAAAAATTATTCAACTTTAAATAGTTAGCTAATTTTCTTTTATTTAATAATAACAGTTTCTTTTTAATAATTGTGATAGCCCTCAATAGCACACAGTCCTTAGTGGCTTTAGGAGCTAAAAGCTAACAAATTTGTTGGCAACTTCCTTTTTAAATTAATCTTTCATTTAATCACCCTCTGATTTTCCACAAATTAAGTTAATTAAATTAGCTTGCTTTTAATTTAGCTAAACACACACCTGATTGTAGCCAAACAGCGCCTTGTCGTATTCCCGGACCTTCATGTGATTGTTGGACTGATCACAGAACAGCTTTACGCCCGTCTCGATCTCCTCGAGGGTGTCCACCTTGGGCTTCTTGCGCGGCATGGTGGCTGAAGAGGAGTTGCAGTGGGAGATCGGTTGGTATCCAGGGCTTCCTAGTTTCACATTAGAATCCTTTTGGCTGTGTCACTCCGTTGCGAGAAAAGGAACGTCTGTGCGCGGTGCCTGCCGTTGGCCAACTGACTTGCCTAGCTTTGCTTTGCATTTTGGCTCGATGACTTGGGCCAGCTTGCTCCGGCTACGGCTCCTGCTCCTGCTCCTGAATTGGGCTTTTCTTTACTTTGTACGGCAGCCTGCTGCATGCGCTGACAAGCGGCAATAAACTTCAATAAAGTTGCATTAATATCTCAACGGAACCCTACAGAGAAGAAAAACATCAATAATGCTGTCAGCCAAAATTAAGCTTACCTAATCATATTTTTATATGATTCCACTGTAAAATCTGGTTAGGATTTAGTTAAGAAATAGATAAGAGTTTAGGGGAATTTGTATTATATTTTTTATTTATTTATTTATTTAAAATGATTAAACACAACAATTTATATTTAAATTAGAACCATAGTTGCTCTAAATGTGTTTGATGATTTCAAGCTGTGACATTTAAAATTAATAAATAAAATGCCAGGCCTAAAAATAACCCTTGTTATTATTTAAGTTATTTTATATTTCAACTATAGTTTATTATAAATATTTATAATTATTTAATACATGCCTTTAATGTCCTTAAAAAATTATTAAAAGTAGATTATTTTCGCCATTTTCGAAATGCCAATTAGAAACCCATAAAAACATAAATATTAAACCAAATTCTATTACTTATTTCCAGTGCATTCAAACTGGAATTGGGGGACTGGCAAAGAGAGCCAGGAGCAAAGGGGCCACCGCATTTACACGCAGTTAATTGAAGCCATCAAAATTAAACCCAAACTCGGTCCTCGGAGCAAGTCACGCACCCAGGTCCCACAGCACTGATAAGACAATCGATTTGCGCCAGGTGAAAGCCATTTGCTGGCGGAGGACAGCCACAGAGACAATGCCCAAGTTAAGGACATTTATTTCGACAAATTTATGGAAGCCCAACAAATTGCTATTAATTTTGGCGTATTGTTTTTAGAGTAAATAAATAAGCTTGATGTTTCGAGCAGGTCGTAAAGGTTGGAGCACGTGACTGTTGTTGTTGTCTCCGGTTCGTTCTTGGCTCCCCGGTCTTGGTTCTTGGGTCTTGCGTGCGCCAGCCTCATTTCGACAGCGGCTGGCAACCTTCGCGGTGGCGTGACGAAACAATTTTATTTATCCTGCCCTCGTAACCGGCGGTGGCCTGGTCTCCGGACTCGGGAACTCCGCAAACTTGGGGGGCGGAACTGGAGGCGGGGCCGCCATTTGCGGGCAGATGGGCTGTCGGAAATTATGATATTTGCATTTGCTCAAGTTGCTTCCCTCGAAGAAGGTGGGGGAGGAGGTGGAGGAGCACCAGACAGACCCTATAGCTAATGCCGACTCGCGTTTACGACAACTCCAATTGGACAGACACGACCTCTGGATTGTAATCACCTCGATTTTGGATTTCGGTTTTCCAGGTTCTGTCGCATGCAAGGCACCGACGCACCTGTTGCCTCCACTACTCCAAATAAGGCCACTAGGCAATGGTTTTATGGGGGTCTTACCCAAGATTACAAGATAGGTAACGGATCTCCAGGATCTCCTAAAGCTAAAAAGAGCTTTCCAGATATTTAATTATATTTATTTTATGGTTTTATATATATCTTTTGCATTTAAATGTTTTTGAAGCCATAGAATTAATTTAAAATTTAGAAAATACGACAGGATCCTTTCATCTTTCTTGATTTCCCCAAACTTCCTTGGTATATTCACATACCTTCAACATTGCCATGCCATGAATTACTGCTCGAAAGCACAAATTAATATTATAATCAATTATATATACATATTGCCTTACCAATTGTGAAAATGAAGATAAAATATACTATGGGAAAAATATAGCTCAACACTTTTCCGGCCTTAAAACATTTATAGTTTTCCTGTTTTATGTTTATATATTATTAGATAGAAAAATAGTTAATTTATCTAAAATCACTTGCCTTCTTCGAACCTATTGAGAGCAAAACTCCAGCTATAAAATAGCTCAGGGCGATAAAGCCTCCTATAAAGTTCAAGACTCCATCAACCACGTGGTGCTCGGAGATCGTAGGTGAGTTAAAAGCATTCAAGCCCCTTACGAGGCCGCAGAGAGCAAAGAGTCCTCCGCAGCACATGCACCATATTATATAGAATTTTACACAAGTTTCCGACTCACATTTGCACATTTTTATTGGATATTCCAAAGTATTCAAAGTAAATTTAAAATATATATTTGTAAAATGGATGGATGGACACTGCGACCTAAGTGAACTACGATAGAGAAATAGTAAGAAATATTATAGATTGAAGTAAAACCCATCTACAAATAATAGACTCTCAGCCAGGATTAGTTATTTCTGAGACGTTTTATTTCGCAAGCAAGGTCGCCTACACAGACTTGCCGATCTCTAGCATAGGTACATGTACATGGGCTATAAATAATTTAAAATATTAGCGACGCGACGCGGTTCCTCCTTCTCCTCCTATTGACCCCCGGTTCGCTGGACATTGTCGAAGGGCACCAGGACGCCGGGTGGGCCACCAAAGCGGCTGCTTTCCGTTCGCCGCTGGCCACTGACTCCCGATGGCGATGCAACTGCCGATGGCGATGATGCCTGCGCCTGTTGCTGCTGTACTGGCGCCTGGAAGGGACGCGGCTCTGACTGGGGGGACAGAACGCCGGAGGGCGCTCCAAAGCCACCGCTGTAGCGTCCCGGATTCACCGTGGGCCGCACCTTGTTGGCCTTGGCAATGTTGCGGAATTCATTTTCCTCGCCGGCCACATAAATGCCGGAGTTGGAGCCATTTTGGGGACGCAATAGGCCAGCCGGAGCACCAAATCCGCCAGTGTACTTGCCACTGTTGGTGGTGCCGCTGCTGCTGGTCGCTGGGGTGGCAGTCTCCGCTGGAGAAAAACAATAAAATAAATTACGTTTAGAATTAAACAAAGATTTACATGTTTTGTAGACTCACCCTTTCGCTGGATGGAGGCCACCGGCGTGCTGATCACCTTGCCCTCGTCGCTCTTCGTGTACTCCACCTTGACGGGCGGCAGGGGGGCCTCGGCGTTGCCAATGCTGTTGCTGGTCTCCTGGGGATCAAAGCGGGCTGCAAGAGGCATGATTGAGTTGGGACTGGAATGGGGCAGAAGACTGGGAACGGGAACGGGAACAGAACCGGAGCCGGAGCCAGAGCCAGAGCTGGTATCCACGCCAGAGTCCTGCTGGTTAGCGGGCGGAATGAGCACTACTAGTGGGTGCTCCTCGCTGCTGCCGCTGCTAGTGCTGACGGAATGATGGAAGCTAACGCTGCTTGGAAGCGGAAGCGTGACTTTGGATGGAAAAGCAGAGGAGGCGGTCGGGAGGTCGGTGAAGGGACGTGGCGGGTTTGTGGGGGAGCTGCTGCCGCTGGCTGCCGCCGGCCCAAAGTTGTTCGGATCGAAGGGCACGCCGGGACCGACATCGGGATAGTCAAAGTCTCGCAGCCAGGCGGGAATTGTGGCCGAGTCGAAGGGGTTGACAATGTCCAGGGAACTGGGCGTGGCGCTGCCCTGTCGCGTGTCCTGCGTCGACGGTGTTGCACCTGCCGATTGGATTTGGTTTTGATTTTGAATCTGTTTCGCCGCTGGGGATTCTGGGCGCTGTGCTTGGGTGGTGTGCTTGGTGGTGTGAATGGGTGCAGTGGTGGTTCGCTTGGTGCTCGGACGTCGCGTGGTCGTTGTCGTCGTTGTTGTTGTTGTAGTTGTGGTTGTGGTTGTTGTCCTGGGCGTTGTCGTAGTCCGCGGAGTGCTTGTGGTGGTGCTTCTAGGTGTGGTGCTTGTCGAAGGAGGAGCTGCAGTGACTCCACTTCCCGTGGGCGGCGGCGTCAGCTGGATGTTCCCGAGATCCACAAATGGCTCGTAGGGTGGCTCCAGGTCGCTGGCCAGCGTGTGATTGTACTGATCGTTGTCGGTGGGCACCACAAAGGTGACGGCCACGTCTAGATCCGGATCGGTGACCTCCTGCAGCCAAGTGGGCAGCGTGTAGGCGTACTCATCGGCATTGTCCAGGCGATAGAAGTTGGCCGGATCCTCGGTGGTGGTTGGAATCCTCGTAGTCCTCGCTGTGGTCGTTGTGGGCGCTTGTGTGGTGGTGGTCGTCGTTGTCCTGGGTGTGGTTGTGGTCCTGGGCGTTGTCCTGGTAGTGCTAGGGGCTTGGGTTGTCGTCGTCGTCGTCGTAGTGGTGGTGGCTCGCGGCCTGAGGGTGGTGCTGCTGCTCCTGGTGGTGCTGTAGTGGGCGGTGCCTCGCTGCCGGTTGGGGAAACGACCGCTGCTCGTATTGCTCGGCGTGGTGGTGCTGCCCACATGGGCATTGGTGCCATGACCAGCCGGTCCATCGGCCTGCGACTGGCTGTGGGTGTGGGTCTGGGACTGGATCTGTGTCTGATGTTGCTCCTGATCCTGTGGCCGTGGATCCGCCGAACTAACGCTGCCGCTGCTCAGGCTGAGGCGTATGTTGTGGCTTATGGGATCCACGATGCCTTGAACCCTCTTGGCCGGCTGCTGATTCTCCTGTGTGATGATTACCGGCTCCTGCTCCTGCTTCTGGTCCTTCTTCTCCTCCTCTTGGTGCGGCGGCAGCAGATCCCAGGCAATGACACTCAGCGGGGCGCCATCCTCGGCCGGGTGCCAGGCCACAGGACCGCCAATATTCGGATCCTGGCGCTGTAGCTCTCTCAGGTACTCGGGCAGGGAACTGGGCTCCTCCTGGTCCTGCTTCTGCTGCGGGAGCGGCACTAGGTGCGCCTGCTCCACCTCCACGACGCTTGTCGTCGTCGTCGTCGTGTCGGGTGATGGATCATGGAGGGGCGGTGTTAGTGATGTGGCTGGAATTGGTGCTGGTGCTGAGGATGCTGATGCTGTGCCAAGGAATGAGTTCGGTTTCGGATCGGAGCTGCTGCTGCTGCTGGGTTCCAGGCCCACAGCGATGGCATCTGGTTGGAGAGGATTCGGATTCGGAGTTGAGTTGAATTTCGAGCAATTTCCCGGGGCTACAGGGGAGGACGGGGACGAGGAGGAGGGATTCGAGCAGGGACCTGACCGGGAAGGGGACTGCGACGGGGACGGGGGCTGGCCAATTTGGGTGATGGGCGAGTCGGGGCCTCCTACAAAGGAAGGATTCAGCCGGATCAGGGAAAAGGCGGGCGGGGCGTGGCGGTTAGTGGGTGGTGCAATGGGAAACTGGCCGCCCGGCGAGGCGGAGTCGCGCTTGGCCAGCTTGTTAGTGGTGCCAATGGGTGCGGCTGGTGCGGTGCGGGTGCGGTGGCTACTGGGACTACTTGGACTACTTGAACTACTTGGACTACTACGGTTTGTGTGTGCTTTTGTGTCTGTTTTGTTTTCGGTTTCTTTTTCTGTCTGGTTTTCCGGTCCTGAATCCGTTTCCGTTTCCGTTCTGGCGCCAGCCGCTCTTGTCAACAACTCACCAATGTGCGGCGGCAGCAGATCATCGGCCGGCCGCCGGATCTCTGTGATCCCCGAGGCGTAGGTGGGAATCTCGAACTGCACGCCCTGGGCGCTAACCACCTTGCGCCCGTCGGGCGTGTCGATGGGACGCAGGGCGTCTATCGGATTGCCATAGCTATCGATGGTCTTCTGGCCCCCTGACGATGTCGATGTCGATGGGTTGAAGGAATCCTCCGCCGGCTGCAGCAGCGGCGGCTGCAGCTCTAGGGCGAAGGGCGACTGACGCACATCTGTTGGAGGATAGCAGAATGTTGTTGTTGTTGTTGGTGGTCTCGTTGTGGCTGCTGCTGCTTCAGCTTTATTGTTTTAGCATTGTTTTTAGCATTTGAAAAAGCAAGTTGCAAGAGGATGTGACGGCAGGAGATGAGGCAGAGAATGTGTATGGGGGAACTGAGCGAGCGAGGGTGATAATGAAGGCTTGGATACTGCATTAGAAATATCCTTAATGCGGATAGGACACTGTATTAAATTTTTCTTCAATAAAATGTTCAGAAGAAGCTTGATTTCAAGCAGGAAAACAATAAGCAATAACCAAAAAATGCATAAAATCGAATTCGATAAACATTTCCCTGCATTGTTTTTATCAAATATGTTTATTAAATTACTAATTTGCTATTAAATTACTAATTTTAAAAGTTGGAAGTGTGTTTTATGGTGTTCTATAAAAATTTTAAGGAAAAATCATTAGTTTTTGATGCTCATTTTTTAGGCAAATCAATGTTTTCCAATTATCATAACTTTGCCAAAAAATGATTAATTTCAAATTGGAAAGCAGTTTTATGCTAGTTTTTAAAAGGTTAAAAAATCTGCATATAAGCTTTTTAAATTAAACAAATTTAATTTTTTTTCGAATTTTTGACAATTTTAATGATGTAACCCCTTATCAAATTTTCCAAAAATGGCAAAAAAATGTTTCCTTCTAAATTCTTCCAAACAAGTCTAGTTCAACTCGGTTTTTTATGCTGATCAAGAATATATATGGTTTATAGGGTCGCAAGTGAATCCTTCACATAATTTCAGGCTTCTGAGTGAGATAATTATACATAAAAATATAAAAAATTGTTTTTAAATTGCAGTAAAAGTTTCAAAAAACGAGATAAATAATAAACAATTCAATTTCGTTCTATTTCCCAGCTGGTCATATTTCAAACTAAGCTAGTTTATTACATATTGAAATTCCGGTGATGGGTGGGCTAAGGTTTCGGAGGAGATTCCCACCGAGCGGCTGCTGTTGGTGCCACTGCTGGCCGCTGGTGGGGTGACAGATGAGGCAGCTGTGGGCGGCTCTTGGGTAATTTGCCTGCCGCTGCGGCGGCTGATTGATTGACATTGACTGAGATGGGCCATACATTTGCTGCATGTCTTCGGTGGCTGTGTGGTGGTGTGTGTGTGGTGCGGTGCTTACTGTTAGTTACCCCCCACCCCACCCGTGTCCACCGCCACCCAGCTAAAATTCAATTTCAAAAGTTACCCAGCGGGGTTAGGTCTCGTTTATGTGTGTGTGCTTGTGTGGGTGTGACAGGTGTGCAACCATCAAGTTCGTTGCCTAAGTCTTTCGTTTTAGTTGGCCAAAGAAAAAATAAAAAGGGCTGTAGGGCTTACAGTGCGTTTCATAGGGCTACCAGCACATGACAAAGCTGGTGGTCATTATGAAAGCGATAATTGACTTAATCGCTGTGGGAAAAAGCCATTTAATTGCATTTTAATGCACAGTAAAAGCTATAATTTTATTACTAAACCTTAAAGTGATAGTAAAAATAAATTTGTAGGTGTTATAAGTCATTCTTGCGATTTTTAAATATTTATAAATGTAATTTAAAAAAAAATTTAAATGTAAAAATCATTTAGGTAAGCATTTTACATTAAATAATTTATTCCTGGTTATTAGAACTTGTCTAGTATTCAGAATAAATCATACGTTTATTATTTATTAATTTAAAAGCTTAATAAATAAATTGTAACTACCTGGAATAACTCTGTGATGCCTATATGCTTATTAATCGAATATAAAACCCATAATTGATAGCCTAACTTCAGCTGGTATTAAAAATCAAACGTCAGTAGCAAGTCAAACCCCTTATTTGTTTATCTTAATAAACAAAACCTAATATAAATATTAATTGATGACTAAATTTCTAAAAAATGAACACCTTAATTTGGCTCTCTTATAAATATTCATCTGGCTTTTATTTTGCCTTACAATCACGAAACGCACTTGGCAATCAGTGGCTGGATTTCTATCAGCAGAGACACTTATTGTGTTCTGTGGGGAATCGGGGAAATCTGTAGAATCTGTCCAGCTGTGGCAACAAGCGAATTAATGGCTAATGATTGCACTGACAAAACAATGATTCTCGTGCCGAAGGCGAATAATTAATAATAAACTCGCACAGAGATCTGAGCTTCTCGGCTTCTGATTTGCTAATCTCTCTCTGATTCGATTCCTGTTTACAGCGGAATAACTGAATAATTCGCATAATATAAGCCAAACCGAATGGGAAATATTTTAATTATCAGAATTCCCCCACGAGAAAGGCGAGAGAGGCGAAACCCGTCGGTGACTAAGTGAGGGATGGGCGTGTGTTGCTCTGCCGGTTCGGATCGGTCAAGTCAGTTCCGGCTGCCAAGCACATGCCAGTAGTATCTCTATTCTATGATCCAAACTGGGCTTAATTTGCATGCCCACAGATGAGAGATGGGAGATGGGAGATGGGCTTGGCCAGCGCGTCCAACCAGGAAGCCCTGAACTTTCGCCTCTCACAACAGATAGCTGGAGGATAAGAGTCATGGCTGGTGGCTTGTTCAAGTGATTTCGGATAACATAATGCCGTAATAATTGAAAACTCCCCCCCTCCGACTTCCGCCTCGGCTCAAGTTCAGGCCAATTAATTTTGCTTGTCTCCAACGCCATCTCCATCAACATCGCCATCTCCTTCGACATCTCCATGGAAGACGACTGTGTTTTTGTGTTTATTTAATTTAATTTTTAATTGATTGACGGCTTCACGACATCTCTGCACCCACATAGACAATGGGATTTTTTTAGTTAAAAAAAATTTGCACTTGCCAATTTTACAGTTTGTTTACTACCAACCTTCGTGGCGATTGTAATGCCTTTTTTCTCTATAAAAACTTATTAATCTCTGTTTATATCTTTAGATATATCTATTGCCGGGACCTTGGAGTTATCGACTTATAGCCCACACACCACCAAAATGTGTCAAAAGCCGCCAAAAATTTGTAAATTATCTTTTTTGGAAATGACTTCAACGCGTGTGTTTATTGCACTTGAAATGTCCATAAAAAACAAAAAACAGAAATGATTTTATTATGATTTCTGTCTCGTGGAAATGTCAAAGGGGGAAACCCAATTCCATAAATTTTTATGGCTTAGATCAGAATTGGTTCTACATTTATTGAGGCTTCTCTTTGTCGGCTTTTTGGCTTTGACTGCACAATCTTTCCCATCTTTCCCATAATAATAAAAATATATATAACTGGTTGCTGATATCTCCCCTGTTGTGTTTTAATTACGTTAATCTTTTGCGCCGAATCATAAATCATAAATCAAGCAACGCGAAAGTGAGGCACGATCCGTGCGAATTTGCTAATTATCACGTTCAGTTACGGCTCCCCCTTCATTACGATAGATAGCTGTAGATATATGGTATATATTTCCATTTATTGCCAAATCCCTAAAGTGGAGCACGAAGCCAAAAGAAAACCATTAAAGCCAGGAGAAATATATATTAATAATGGTATCGCTGGGCTCTCTAAATTAGCCTGGTCTTAATTGTTATTGGCCAATTACTTGGGCCCAAAGTTGGTCAGTTTTTCGAGATGCTTTTCAGGTGATTTTCCCGCCTTTTCATTCATCAATTCTACACATTTTCGTGGCCCCATGACCCAAAAAAAAGAAGCCACATAAAATAGCGCCACCTTAGTCGCTACTAGTTAGTGTAAACAACTTGTTAAGACATAAAAAAGAAGAAGTCTTGCCAGATTTATGGACTACATGGAGCACCCCTTCCTGGGAGAGGTCGTTTAACCACCTCAGCCTCCTCCTCCTGCCCCCCGGACTCTGGTATTGTTCCTCGCGAAGAGGAACGACTTTGTGGAAGCCTTGCCAGTCACGTTATCCGCCGGTTATGTAACCTTACTCCCTCCCTCCGGCTTGGGCTTTCCTCGGAGTGGAGACCTCCTCTTCATCTTCACATCTCGTTTTTCTGGCGGCTTCGAGCTGTTTATTTGTTTGTTTATTTGTTTTTTTTTTGTGTTTCTTTTTTTTTGGCAGCGGCTACTTCATTTCGCTTTCGGCCACAAACCTAATGATCTGCTGTGCGCTTTGAGAGCGATTCTTCAGTTTCAGTTTTATTTTGTTTGTCAAACAAATACAACTCGAGGCGGCACTCCATTGGCGAAGGCTAATTGCAGGCAAACGCCCGAGGGATTGGGCAGAGGGGGGAGCACTGGGAGAAGATATTAGCTCCATATAAATAATATTTATATAGGTTAATACTTTATTTTAAGATTAAACTGCAAAAAGAATATGCCTAAAGCCTAAAGAGGAAGCTTGCAATAAAGCTAGACAACAATATGCAATTTTCAATGCAAATGGGAAAACCAAGTTTGTTGCCTAAGTCTTTCGACTTTACTGAAAGTCATAACTTTTATTCCGAAAGGTTTCAGTGCCAGTTTTTATTAGATTGGCAAGACAGCATATTAAATTAAAAATTTTAAAAGTTGGGAAGATGTTTTTGCCTGGGCTTAACAATTTTTAAGTAAAATTAGAATCCCTTTTCCTGTTTTAACTCCTATATTTCAGTGTAATTCCCATTACTTTTCCCTAATTTCTCAGCCCGTCCCTGTAGCTAGTCATTACAAGTGGAGTGGGGATAACACTTGTGTCTCCCGGCCGATGTGGGTCACGATCACGATTGCGATCGAAGTTCACAGCGGAGTGAGAACGAACTTGAGGTGCTTGGCTTTTCCAAATGCAAATGAGAGTGAGGTGATTTCTAGTGAGGAGGTTTCGTGAGCGAGTGCATTGATATTAGAGAGAGAGGTGAGTTCGTGATTGATTATTATTATTATTAACAATATTATTGCAGTGAGGTTGAGTGAATAAAGTAGTCTCTAACACAGAGAAGGGAGAGGAGGGGACTCGGGTTCAGAACTATACAACTTAGTAGGAGTTTCGGGTGGAAAAGTCTTAGAATTAGTCACACATAAAGAAAGGAGGAAGCTTAAAGTCGGAGAAAATATAATTAAATGCTGCAGAAATATATATTTAAAGATTAAATATGGCAAATTGTAAGCAAATTTATAGAAACAAGCACTTTTAAGGACTTTATTTTACTTAAAAAGAAAACTAGAACCTGCTTTATTACAAATAATATTTAAATCTTGATACCAAATAGTTGAATTATTTATAAACATATTTAAATAATGATGAAGTATTGAAAAACCCAATTTCTGTCAATAAATAATTCATAAAATTGTCTAACATTTGCAACAGAATATTTATAGAATATTTATAGAGCAGAAATCACGCCCCGAAAACGGGTTCCACAGGCCCCATATTAATGACAAGCATTTAATAAATTTATGACTCGTTCATAGTTTAACTTTTAGCTTCCTCCGGGAAACAAACGCAAAAAAAACGCAATAAGCAAACAAATAATATTTAGTTCGCGGATTTGCAAAACACAAAACCGCAGACAGAAGAGGAGGAGAGACAAAGAAAGCCAACAGAGATCGCATATCGCAATCGCAATCGCAATTGCTATATGGTTTTAATTATCAGAAGATGCTGCATTAGTTTATAGATTTCTGATTTAATTTTTTGTGTTCGTTTTTTTATATTTATACCAGGCCTTCCAGCGGCGAATTCGGCGGCAAAGCTGATGAGCAAAAGCATTGCGACGAAGCTATGGCTTCGTTTCTGGCTTTGGATCTGCATTTTCGTGGCTTTATTTATTTATGATTATTGCTGCTGGGATTTCAACTCTTTCTGCGGGTTTTTTTTATAGATTTCTTTCGGAATTTGTCACGCAATTAATAAGTTAGAATTGGGCATTGCCGACGACGACAACGACGGGTTGGGGAATCGCAATAATTAAGGCGTAGGCGGAGGCGCGGAATAACAATGATCGCGGCGACGACGATGACAAAATCTCACAGGCGACGCAATCGAAGCCTCTCTTGCCAAATCCAAAATTCCAAATAATGTGTAATATTTTCACCGCCTTTTTTTCTCGCCTTTTTTTCTCAATCGGCACGATATCACGATCACTAGCGGAAAGCGAGCGCGCGGAGAGCTGATCGGAGAATCGTAGATCGCAGAATCGAAGTGGAAAGATGCGCGCTGCGCTTGGGGAGAAACACGTCCGTATCTCACGGATTCTGCGCTTTCAATAAACTTGGCCAACGCCAAGCCACGCGGAGCTTGACTTGGCAGAGGCATCAGCAGCGACAGCGACGCAGACAGTGACTCCACTAAGAAAAATGTGTAAAAACATTTTAAAATTGAATCTTAAATAAACGCAAAATTTAACCAATGAACCCCAGATATATTTTCAAGATTCCCACAAAGTATATTCTTATTATAGAAATGGTATACAAAAAAGAGTTAAAATAAACTATAAATATTTTGTTAGTAGTTATAAATTATAAATTCACGTTGATATTAAATTGAGTCTCCAGTTGATATCGTATACTTTTAATCTTAAATATACCCTTCCTCCATTTAAACACAATGAATTTAATTTTTCTGCGTGTACGGCCACAGCATCTTTTTTAAATAAGCAAAGGAAATGGCGAATTTGTTTTGGCAAAGAAAAGAAAATATTTATTGTGTATGCACAGCGCTTCCCCCGCATTTAACGCTCTCTTTTGTTCTAATTTTCCCTTTTCCCATTTCACACCGGAAAACCGGGCAAAATAATTGTTTTAATTGCCGCCTACTGATCGGTATTTCTTCTTAGTTTTTATATTTTTATTTTTACTTTTTTGCATACTGGTCTGTCGCCACAGATTGACGCATTGCCAATGACGTTCAAGGCCATTTCAAGCAACCTGAACACAAACAGCTCTTAACCCCAGAAATGTTATAAAAGTTAAAGATTTAGCAATATAGATTAATAATAAATAAGATGGAAAAAACATTATACTTTTTACAGGTTTCAGAAATGATTAATTATGAGCTAAACTGTATCTTAAAATTAATCTGAGAGCTACATGAAAGGATTTAAGTTTAGTAATGAAGATGTAAAAGCAAAGCTTTAAATAATAAATAAAATTATAATAACAAAAACCCTGATCTTTAAAAAATTTAAGGATGGAAATATATATTCACAATACTTTCATAAAAAGTACTTCTATATTTTTAAACGTTCAAAAAGGTTTGACAAGTAAATATTTTATAAAATCCAAATAAATACTTAAATAAATTCTTAAAAATCCAAAATGAAACCCCCAAGTTACACCAAGTGTTAAAATTAACATTCAGTTAACAGCCGCCTAACATTTCTACGATTCTCCAGACAAAATTTACAAAACAATAGTTTTAAAGCGGCTGGCCGAATAGACACAACTTTCGCATAAATTAAACACACACGAAATGCAAATTGATATTGAAAACGAATGTGCTCCGTTCAGTTTGTTTATTTTTTGACAGGTTTGGCTTGATTTTTAGGAAAAGTATTATGCTAACAATGCATAAGTTATGCGGATCATATGTCACAGATTCGCCAGATCCTGTTGCTCCGGCGGCGGGTTCTCGTTCTGGTTCTCATTCAGCGCTCTGCAATTCATTAATATTTGCGAGTCTTTAAACTTCAAGCGTTGACACAATCAAATTTTTCAGGCTTGTCTGCTTATTTTCTGACGGTTCTGTCTGACTCAGAACGTGTCGATCGATCGATCAGTCTTTAGGGGTTCAATAAAGATGCGTTGAGGTGATCTGCGGTGTCAGTGATCGATGAACTTTTGGCATTTCAACGCCCGGTGGTTAACACGAGAGCTGATTAGATCATCTTGTCGCAAAACAAAAATATTTATGAGAGATGAGTGATCTTTAAAGATTTCGTGGATATTTTACGAATTCTTATTAAGAATAAATATCACAGTTCTTAGCCATTATTTATTTTTTAAATATCTACTATCACCATCAATAAATATTACAAATTCCTCTACTTGGTGTCCTTGAATAACCATCTTTCTACTCCCTGAACTATGGCATATGGTCATCAGCATTTTAATGCTTTAATGATCGCATTTGAAAGCCCAGCCGTGACCATATCTTCTCCGATGTCTCTGGAATGTAATTACCATTTTGGCCCAAGCAAAACTCTTTTTTTTATTTAGCGCCGCGAAGACAAAACACAAAAAAAATTATGTCAGCTTATTGGTTCCGCATTTGGCTGAGCATTTTTACCGGCATTTGGCTTTCAACAATCACAAAGTGGCAGTTTCCTAGCCTTAACAAGGTGTAGCTACAAAGAAAAAGGGGGTTTTATTATAAACTATTTTGAGAATAAAAATGTCTTCCTAAAACTACATAAAATAAGGACTATTTGAGATACAGTTTCAGGAAAGAAGCCTTTTTTAAAATATTCTTATATTGACCAACCGTATTACAATTCTCTGAGTATACATTTTACTTTAAATATTATTTTAATATCCAACAGTTTCCCCCCCTTAAGCTCAGCCCCTGCTGAAAGCCCACTGTGATGTCAATGATTGACCATTTGGGCCGGGGCATCATCATTGTCGGGAATCACGGCTGTTATTATCGTTACAATTACAACAAAGCTATTGCCAAATGGTCTGTGATCCCGCGCAAATGGCCAACGGTAGCTGCGCAGCGGCCGCCTCCCCAGGCCTTTGTTGATCTCTCTCAACTCCCAAAAACCCAGCCCGGGCCATAAATCAAAGCGCTTAGGGACTGAGACAATGCCCATCAATGGGGCGGCGGCTGGCGTCGAAGAAGTAATCAAAATTGTATTACGAAAACAAACGTTTTTATACATTTCAGTTCAGTTCAGTTCGCTTCGTTTCGTTTCGTCTCTTTTGGTTTCTTTCCAGCCTCTTTGGCCGCAACAATGGCAACACGCTGGCCTGGCAGCTCGAAAAGCCGAGAAAACTGCAAAGTCAGCCAAGTCGGCGGAGGCACAATGCCGCCACATATTATTTACTTTAATAGAGTCAAGAGAGAGCTCCGGTTGGGAAATGTGTCCCCATCGCGACCCTTCACCCAAAGCGCCTTATTAATTGTTTATAGTCATTAATGTCACACAACAAACTTTAAACTGGCAACGGTTTTTCACCCATGCGAAATCCGATTTACGGTTTGCAAATGGGGAAGCCCACTTTGGCCATATTTTTTATGCAAATAATATTGATGGAAAATTGCTATAAAATGATATGCAAAGGGAAAAAATTAAAGCAAGTTTAAAGCAAGTTTGTATTATAAATACATAGTAGTTTATCATACTAGTTTGTTTGGGTTTTAAATAATAAATATTTATGATTTTCTATTCACATACTTGAAATTTCTTTGTTTATTTTCAAGGTTGCCCTGGAAGGACTCATTTAACCATAAAATCTTTATCGTAATCTAGCTAAAACCAATTTTCAGAGCTTCCATTAATATAATAAATCAAAATTCCTAATAAATAATCCTAAGATCTTGAAAATAAGTAAAAGAAAAATGAAGTTCCTCGACACTGCACCTTGTTAAACAAATTTTATGATTTTTTATGGCTGACAAAAACAAGATTTAAGTCCTCTAGCCAAGGTTTTAACTTTAAAGGTTGATTCACATGGTGAATCTTTTATGATTTTATTTGCATTGCATTTATATTTTGGTTGTTCCAAACCACGACAAAATACAAACAATGAACGAAACAAGTCTCGCAATTACTGTTTGCCAAATTGTTTATGTTTATTAACGATTTCGCAACCCGTTTTCGTATATTAATAAAATTCAATAAAATGCAATTTGCGGCGTGCAGCCCACATGGAAAATGTTGTTTTTGTGTTTTTTTTTCGAAAAAATAACCGAAAAATTGCGCCGAAAAGCCAAATGAAGCGGCGAGCGGGCGACCAGTTTGCATTTTGAATGCTGAACCAGTTGGTTGGCGCATCTTCTCTTTAAAAAACAACAACAAGCTTTGTTTTTGTTGTTTTTTATTGCAAAAATATTGAAAAAATGCGTTGACAACAACAGCACCATGCTCATACATACATAAATACGCTGCTTTTGTTGGTCACCGTGACCTTAACACAAATTTCGATATCAGTTGGCTACGTGCATCGGGTTTTTGTTTTTTCCCACTCTTCTCTTCTCCCAAAATGCTCGGGATGCTCGGGGCCTTTCATTAACAATCTACGATCTCTGAGTCATTAAGCGGACTGCACAGAATATATCTGACAGCGGTTCATTGAAACCAAATACCAAAAAAACCCAAACACGACAATAACAAGAGTTCCTATCTCACTCGAACCCAATTAATAATCCTCCGCTGGTTTGTTGTTTCTAATTTGCGTGGGGTTTTTGGTTTCCCATAATCGAGCATTCACACAGCTTAGCTCCGTGATCCCAGGTGACAGAAGAAAGTCAAGAATAACCACCGGAGAACGGGTTTCGCATCGCAACGCAGCTTATCGTTGTGGACCACATAGATCGCATAAACTGGTGACCTTTTTGCGCTCGCCTTGATTTGTACAGGTATTAATGGATTCAGTCTGAAGCGAATGTAATTTATTTTTAATTTATTTTTGATTTATGCCAAAGCCGTAAAGTAACGGTTTTCAGAAATTCAAACGATTCGACCACTGTGCTTTTGGTATTTGAAATTGCAAACGTTAATCGAACTGGTCTCTAATTTGAAAATGTTATCGCTAATCGATCGCCAACAGAATTATTTTTAGTATTTTTCCTGGGCAACCACTTGCGGGGGTGTTGCGCTGTACAATATCCTCGTTGGTCACACTGCATGGAAAACCACAACAAAAGACAAAAGGGAAAAACCACCAAATGAGCTCCCTTTTCCGCAGCCTTAACCATTTTTCATCCAAGCGAGAGAATGTCGTGAAGGGAGCCCTGATCAACACGCTGAACGAGAATGCCCGCGAGATTGAGTTCGAGGTGAAGCAGAAGAGTTTGGGTGAGGTTCCTAAGTGGGTACTCCCCCGGAAATTGCTTATCAAAGTGCTCACCCTTCATTTCCAGAGGTCCTTGGCCTGTGTGAACAGACGAGTGCCCTGTGCACCACCTTGGAAGCCCTGTTCCTGCATGGACTGAAGGACTCCTTCCTTTCGGCCACCTTCAATGTGCTGGCCGGCGATGTGGAACGCAGGCCGGATCCTAGCTTCTGGTCGCCCTGCATGGTCTTCATGCACAAGCAGGTGATTGAGCAGGTGCAGGGCCTCAGCCAGATCACCACGGAGATTGGGCAGTGCCGGGCCTGGGTGCGCCAGTCCCTCAACGAGTCGGTCTTCTCGTCTTATCTGAACAACATGCGAAAGAATGGCTCGGCACTGTCGCAATACTACAAGAGGAACGCCCTTGTAAGGGACTCCGAGGGCCTGGAGACGGCCAGCAAGATTATGGAAAGCCTGGAGGCCAGTGTGCAGTTCGATCTGCCGGTGAACTCCAGTCTGCTGAACCACTGGCCGGATTATTCGTTGCAGCTTTCGGATTTGTGGACGCCCGCCATGAAATCTTGTCCCATTAGCAGCGGAGTGGATGTAGCCAGCTCCCTGGGTGCATCCGATATTATAGCCATACCTACGCCACAGCCCCTGCAGACCAACGAGCTCTTCTCGGAATCCATTTCGAACAGTCCCTTCAGCCGGGGCGGCAACTTTGGCGGCGTACCCGACCTGAACCAGCGCGAAAATCTGGATTTGCTGATACAAAAGATCGACGAAATGGATGTGATAGACGAGGAGGAGCAGCAGGCGAAGACAGCAGAGGAAGAGCCGGATCCGGAAGCTCCATCTGGCAGTAAGCAACGTAGCCGCAGGAAATCCAAGCATCGGGTGGAGGAATCCTTTGCCGAACTAGACATTGAGGCGCCCAGCATGCTGCCGCAGGGCAGCAACTCTCTGTCTAATCTGATGCAGACCTCGTGGTCCGGTGACTTGCCGATCTCTTCGCCTACATCGCCCACCGAGGAGCTGTCCGGGTCACGGTTTTTCCAGAGATCTGTGAGCATGAGCAGCGCCACCAGCGTCAGCCTGCGTTCTCCCAACACTGACAGGTGCAGTTACCACGCCCTGCTGCGGAAGCACGAAAGCAATCGCGAGGGCGGAGCTGGCTGGTCAGAGATCTGGGAGAAGTTCCGGGCCAGTGCCTCCACTTTGAATGTGGCGCAGCGTGAGAGTGAAGCTCCAGCCTCCGAGGATTTAAGCGATCTGCAGTCCTTGGATGTAAGTACAGAAAAAGCAAACAAAGCAGTTTCAATAAGAAATCTCTCTTTGAAGACCAACTCGGAGTTCGAACTGCTAAACTCCGACTTTGACATGGTTGAGCTGCAGCAAATGGTGGCCCAGCTGTGCCAGCTGCCACGTGAGCCAGGCCTGAATGCCCAGGGATTTTTGTGCAGGAGCTGTCAGCATCCGCTGGGCATTGGCTACTCCAATTTTCAGTAAGCTTTCAGCCAGGTTTCCATTTTTAATCTAATATCCTTAAATTCCTCTTAGAGTGTGCGCCTTTAGCGGAAGCTACTACTGCAACAACTGCATGGATGTGGAGACTCAATTGATACCCGCTCGCATTATCTACAACTGGGATTTTCGAAAGTACAGCGTCAGCAAGCGGGCAGCCACCTTCCTGGCCGAGTTCCGTTCGCAGCCGTTCCTGGACCTGCAACTCCTTAATCCCAGTATCTACTTTGCCTCCGATGCCATGGCCGAGCTGCAATCCCTGCGCATTCGACTGAACTTCATCAGGGCTTATCTGTACACCTGTGCGCCGCCGAACAGCATTGAGCTGCTGCAGAATCAGTTCTCTGGCCGGGAGTATCTGTACGAGCACATCCATCAGTACTCCATTGCAGACTTGGGGCTGATCCAACGCGGCGTGCTATGCCAGCAGCTGCAGAAGGCCTTCAAGCTGGGCGAGGCGCATGTGCTCAAGTGCCGGCTGTGCCAGCTCAAGGGCTTCATCTGCGAGATCTGTCAGAGCCCCAGAGTGCTCTATCCGTTTCACATCAGCACAACCTTTAGGGTAAGATTTTTATATGTTTTTATAAAAAGATTTTTAGTTATATTATTTGCCTTTGCAGTGCCTAGCCTGCGGCGCTGTTTTCCATGCGGAATGCCTAAACGAGAAGCAGCCGTGCCCGAAATGCGAACGCAAACGCAAGCGGGAGGATCAGGGTCTCCAGGATGCCGTGCAAAGTCTCAAGGAAAAGAACGAAGTGGCCTAGAGAAGCCAGAAGCCATATTTTTTTAGAGTTTAAGTTACAAAAGTGCGATTTGTTAAACATTACGTGTAACCAAGAAAAGGCTTTACTTTATATTTAAACTAGGCTTAAGTTGAAAACTGTTATGGCTTAAAGGCATTTAAAAACATACTCAAAATATATACAAAATATGTGCAAGATGAGGGAGCTTATGCCATTTAATATTTAATATTAAGAGCAACATCAAATGATTACTTACGGCCTTTGTTTTCTGAATAAAAACATCGAATTGTGTTTGTTCAAATTTCTGAATGATTTCTTTGAATTTTATTTATCTGATAACTGCAATGATTCGGAATAATAAATGTTATGCAATTGCTGATTAATAATACTTGTTCTAATGACACCGAGTCCAACAACAATGATTGAATTTAATAATAATAGGGAGTAATAATAGTTTATATTCCGTTCAAAAAGGAGGCTTTAACAAATGTCTAGACCCAACCACAGCTGATAGATAGATTACCTAGATTTAGCATACTCTTCTTGAGATTATCACACGAACTGTCGAAACTAAAGTCAGCGAGGGAAATGGAAATGGAAAATTGGAAATGTGGGAATGGAATGTGTGTGTGCGACGAGTTTCGTTGAAATGCTCTCTCGGTTGTGCTTCATTATTGCAACATTGTTAACATTTTTTACTCATACACGAAGTATTGCTCTAGGGGATTAAGTCGTACATCGCAAGGTCGATTCTAAATATCGTAATATATATCATTACATATTAATTAATTGTTGCTGTTGGGTTTTAATAACATGTTCAGTCTAGTAAGATACATATTTATATATATATATATATATATATTTATATAAAGAGGCGCGCTCCTAAAAGTACGTACAATCAATATACATAGATGCTGCTTGATAATTTCACTAACTTTCGGTGCTTTATCCTATATACAGATTGGTGATATCGCTTTGAAGGCAGAGCTCGTAAATAGCACTTCATTTTTATCAGTTTTAATCTTATTTTGAAAGTTGACCCACTCTTTATGTAACGACTCATGAACAGAACGATTCGTTTTAAGAATCAGAGAAGTTAATTAAACTGTTATTTTGGGAGCTCTGATCTTCATAGAATTTGTGCAGCCTGGGAAGACGACGCCAACGAATTTCTGGGGGGCTTGTGCTCTCTACAAAGCTCTCTTTTTTTCTGGGTTATGTGTGGTGCTTCCTGTTTATTTCATAGACACTTTGAACGATCGACACTCGCTTTTACTTACACAAGCTGTCCACAACAACAACACACGCCAATCACATGCACCGCCCACACACACCTCTATATAATATATACAATTATCCGCCCGTTCCCGATCAGTAAACCGTTGAGTTGCGGGGCCCACTCCCCGCCGGCTGCGACTGCGGTCGTATGCTGGTGCCTGCTGCCCCAGAGGCACCGCCAGCTCCTGCTCCGCCATAGAGAAAGCTCGACTGCCGGATAACCGAAACGGTGGCGGCTGCCACTCCTGCTTGGGGCGGCGGTGCTGGCGCTCGGTGCTTCTTCAGCGGTGCATATGCCGGCTTCAGCACTGGAGGATGTGGAGGTGCGGCTGCTGGACTTGCTGTTACTCCTCCGGAATTGGGTGTAGTGGTCGTCGTATTGTTGTTGCTGGCCACAGTGCTGTTGTTATTGTTGTTGTTCACGACGGTGCTGCTATTGCCAGGTGCTGATCACGGATAATATCGAAGAATCGGAGGAGGAAGGTATAGAGAGATATATATATGTACAAACATGGATAGATAGCAAAGGATAGAGTGGCGAGAGTTCCTACGACAGAATTTATACAAGCAAAAATGCGAAGAAAAACAGAAGACAAATGCAAAAGAAATGCCAAGTGGAGACTGTGCTTTATGCAGAAGAAAGGTGAAAGTAAAGATACACATAATGCTTACAAAATAAGGAAAAATCAAGCTGAAAAATTAAGAATAATTTAAATTAATTAATTAACAATGCATTATTGCTTAGAAACTATCACAGAAATAATGTAAAATATTTGTATTTAAGGGAAAATCCTCAATTGTATATTAAACAAATGCTGAAATGAAAAAATGAAACACCGAACACCGAATAACCGTAAGGAAGATGCTCACCTCCGCCTTGGAAAAAATTAACAAACATAAAATGAAACAACAAATGAAGAGTTCATGTTCCAATTGAGTTTTGGTTTATTGTTTCTTCAGCTTCTTCACCGAAAAAGATAACTTCAAAATGAGAAACAACCGATTTAGATTTAACTCGCGTATTAAAAATTAAACATATATTCATCGGATATTGCGAAAATATATGGGGCATATGGGGTACAAGTAAAAGCATGCGCTACATGTATTAGAAATGTTCATAATGGAAGGGGAATACAAGGTGGATTGGCTTTACATACATTTAAATTAAATATATATAGAATATAGTTTAGAAGTTGGTAAAACTAGGCGTAATAATATTGTGTGTTGTGTGCTTAGTGGTAATATCGCAAAGGGGAGCGCTCCGTTCCCCTCATACTATCCCCCCTTTTCTCGGGGTTTAACAAAGGTAAATAACATTAAATGGTATAAAATATATGCATATATATATAATGTTTTGGATAAAGCTATTCAAAATATAACACTCTCTCTCTGTCTCTCGCATATTTATTTCGTTTGCTTGCTAACAACAGTAAAATAAACAACAAATAATCAAGGAAGAGACTCCTAAACAAAGGCTGCGTTTAAAATCATATATATTATATATACTTTTGTAGAGATATGGATCGTTGTATAGATTGTTCGAGTTCGAAACTTAAAATGCCAGAGCTTGTGTGCCTTAAGAAACAATTACATTATATAACAGCATTCCATGTGTATGGTATGTGTGTGTGTGTGTGTGTGTGTGCATCTATATACTAAGCTTGGAAACACTCACAAAAGAACACACACGACGACGTCTACATACCGTTGGTGGCCTTAAACGTGCGACTAGGATAGACTTTTTGTATATTTAAAAACGGCGGCGGCTTGGGAAACTCGGTAACGTTGTGGAACCGCTTGCCAAACTTCGTTTCCAGATCCGTCACCAGTCGGCCCACGCTGGCCGATCCTGATCCTGAGGACAAGCCCGAACTGCTGCCAAACTGATGCGAGGCATTGGCCATGTGCGTGGGCGGCGTCGATGGGGCATTGGGCCTGATCGAAGAGTGACGCTGCGGTGGTACTGGCGCTGCTCCTCCCGTTCCTCCGGAGCCGCCCTGCAAAATTATAGTTTATGCATTATTTATTACGCATAACACAAATTATTCTATATATTATCCCGTAGTTACTTGGCGCTTGCTGTTGACCATCATCATTACAATAACCAGGGCTACCTGCGCCTCCTGACGCTTGCTCTGAGCTCGCTGCCTAAAGGACTTTAGCTTCCTCCACAGCCAGCTCCTCACTGTATTCTGTTCCTGCCTCTGCTGCAGTTGCTGCTGAAGGAGCTCATTAATGCAGGCGCTCAACGGCCCTGTTCTGTGGTGTGTGCAAGGCCAGTGTGTGTTTTGGTCACGTCTCGCTTTTTGGAAAATCGAAAATCCAACCCCCGCTCTGGCTCGAGGCACACGAAAATAGGTGAGTTATAAACGAAACACTCGCTGGGACTGACTGACTGACTGACGGACGGATGCATGGATGGTGCGCATAGCCAGGAGTAAGGCGCAGGCGCTGGGAGAGAATCAGCATAGAAGCAGCTGAGGGGTGGAAAGCTGGCAAACAAAGCTGGCTTTAGGATAGGTCCAGCAGCAGGTACACTTGAAATAATGTTATCAAAGCTTTAAATGATGTGTTTTCTAGGACATCATTAAATATTTATTAGGAAATCCCAACTCAAACCTTTCTAAACCCACTGTTTTAGGAATACTTTTTCTTTTTCATTCTCTTTTCTTATTTTTTGTAACTCCCTCAAGGATAACTTTTCCCTTTTAGCCTTTAAAGCTCACTCACTCTCTTCCCTATCTCCACCTAGCCAAGGTAACACCCTTGGCCTTTAGGCCAACCTGTTGGTCAATGTCAGAGTTCATGGTTTTTCCCTGTCCCTCAGAATACTCACATTGCTCGACTGTCGCTGCGGCGGCGGCGGCGGGGGACAGCTCCTGTGCGGTGGCGGTGCTGGCGGATTGATTGGTCCTCCGTTCAATATAATTGGCTTCACGTTATCGCGCATCATCATCGATGACTTGGGACTGGCCGTAGCAGAGGATGAATTGGATGAGGAGGAGGTGGGAGCAGGTGTTGGTGGCAGCGGTGGGGATGGCGCTCCATTGGACATGCCGCCCGCCCGAAATTGATCCCGCAAAGCGGCCACACTGTTGCTGCTGCTGGACGAGGACGGGGGCTGGGTTATGGGCGGCGATGGTGCCGCCTGCGTGGTGGTTGCCGAGCTTTGGATCAGTGCCGTGTTTACAGCACTAAAGGGCGCCGTCGTGGGGCCGCCAATGTTGCTCAGATTGCTGTTGGAGAAGCTGCGGGCCGGCGTGGGCGGTGGTGGTGGCTTCACCGATGGGCGGGCTGAAGAGAGAATAGAAAATAAGGGATTTGGGGATAAATTTATTAGGAGAGATGGTAAGAAATACTCACATTTTGGCGGATTGGGTGCACATCTCATACTTCCAGCGCTGGTGTTGTGACTGCCGGCTTCACTGCCATGGAATGGACCTTGCAGTGGACCTCGCAAGGTGCCCAAGTGCTGCTGGGTGGGGAACACGGGACCATTGACGCTGCCAGCCGCGGGCGGTGATCTGTTTAAAGGAGAATATCAAGGCGTTAGTTCCAGATTAAATAAAGATCCTCAAGATAAAAGCTTGTGGGAAAAGCGAAAGCATAAAGCAAACCCCCAAACGAGTTCGAGTTTGAGTTGGGATGCAGATGAGCGGCGCAGCGTGCTTAGTTGGGAAGCTGTATATGTTCGTATCTTATACCTGGGCGACTTCATGCTGTGATGCCTGGTCACCGCCGGACGCTGCTGTCCATTGACCAGCGCCAGTTGCTGCAGGCCCGGTGGCTTGGGGGCAAAGTTCGGCTTGCCAAAGCTGATGGCCGGCTTTGCCGGCGTAGACATGCTGTCGGCCGACGAGGGCGGTGACGACGATGACGACGGCGTTTTGTAGACACTTGCATAGCCACCACCATTAGAATTGGGAGCGGAACCGGCACTAGAGCTACCACCAAACAGCGTGGACTTATTCGGCGCCAGATTGCGCAGCGATCCCACCGAGGACGTTTGACTGGTGTTCAGCGAGGAGGCACTACTCGTGGTTGTTGTTGATGTTGTCTTTGAACTATTTACAAAACTATTGCCTAACGAAATACTGTATGTGGCATGGGTACAGTGTGTGTGTGTGAGTGTGTGGAGTGCGGAGGATAACCACCAAGAGTCCCGGCAAAACCGAAAATAAAAAAGAAAATCAAGAGAAAACAAATTTACAATAAAATTAAGTATAAACCATCCCAAAAAACAACGGCAGGCAATGTTTAGCATAAGAAACAGTTCTGTTGGAATAGGTTTTAGGTAAGATTTCATAAGAAATACGATATTCTTAATATTGTCTTTCGATTTACTTAAATAAAACACTTTACCAAGCTCTCAAATTCTCAAAGAGCTTAAAACAAAAACCCTTTACACTCCACTTATGAAATAATTACAGTTTTTTAAGATTTCATTTGAATTTTGAACTCATTTATGTACATGTATTCCAACAGAACTGTGTGTGTGTGGACCTTAAACCCGCCGAAAATGATGGCAAACACTTACTTTAAATTGGCCGCCTTGCTCTTGACGCTGCCTCCACCACTCCCGCTGCTGCCGCTGTCCGAGAGCGTGGGCGATGCCGCTTTGACAGAGGAGGTTGGTGGTGCTGGGGCCGGTGCCGTGCGGGGGATGTGCATGCGTTCCAAGATCGAATCACTCGAGCTGGCTGGCTGCTATACAGAAAAGTAAATATAGGACAATGATCTGGGATTAGTTGTGGCGTTGACAATGGGATTGCACCAGGCGACACTTTCTGTTTAAACTTACTCACTTACTAGCTTACTTTTCTTTATATTTTTGCAACTATCTATATTTGCCTTTAAGGAGCTCATCAAATATGCTAATCTGTTTCCAAGATATATACTTTACTGATTAATGCTTTATTCTGTGAGGAAACTCGTTTCAAATCGGCTTTTTATTCAAGTTCTTTAGAGTCTATTAGCTTGATTATTACCTTTAAAAAGGTTAACTAGTAGGAAGATTATTGAAAGTATTTATTAAGAAATTATTTTGTTTGTTTATTATAGGCAAAGTTGAGATTTTGATATATCTAAGAGAGAAAGTCTAGAAAGCAATTTAGAAGGTTTATAAAGGAGCTTGAAACATATTTCTCATTGCTTTATAAAGATTAATTTACCAACTTTTGACTCTTCAAGCATTTGCTTGTATTCTGTATTTATAAAACAATAAAATCTCAATTTAAATTAGTCTTTTCTTCATTAAAAGAGCTCTGTTAAAATAATACAATATCTCTCAAAATATAAGATTAAAATAACATTTAATTGAAACCTTTCTTTAAATTCTTTAGCATCTTTACTTCTTTATAAAATATATGACATTCTATATTTCTAAAACTATAAAAATCAATAGATTTTAGAATCTTTAAACCATTTCAGAATATAATTTACTTTATACTTGAATTTGTAGTAGAATTTTACTTCATAAAAACTCACTTTACTAATTAAATTAACTTTCTTTAGCTTTCCTTTTCTAATTATCCATATCTAGTTCCTTATCCCCTGTAAGCCCTACAAATAGCCATATATACTGGAACCCCCAACCCCTCTGACTATTTATAAAGCTCCCTCAGCCCTTTGCCTTGGCATGGGTCTCACCTTTGGCGGTTGCGGTGGTGGTCCTCGGTTTGTTCTCAGATTGGCTTCGGTCGCATTGATATGTGTGTTGTTGCTCGCCGGCGGCTGTGGTTGTTGCTGCTGCTGCTGTTTCTGGCGCTTCAGCGTCAAGTGCTTGGCCAGCTCCGAGCTAAAGTCCATGGGTCCATTGCTGGCGGCGGCTGCGGCGGGGGGGCTATTGCTGCGCTGTTGTTGTTGCTGCTGCTGGGCGGCCGCCGTTGACTTGGTTGCGGACGATGGTGGTGTGCCTGTGTGTGTGTGCGTGGGCGGAAAGCGGAAGTTGAGCCATTTTTTATTTGCATATTAACAACATTTGGAGAAGTAAACCTACCGCGCATGCCATTCACGGGCTTCAGCTTTGGCATTTGGGAGAGGCCTTCGAACAGGCCTCCCAATTTGGGGGCTCCATTGCCAAGGCCATTGCTGCTGCTGCCGCTGCTGCTTGTGTTGTTGTTGTGGTTGCTAGTGTTGTTGTTATTAAGGGTGCGCTTGCCAAGTCCACCTGCAGGAGTGCCTCCCTCCGATCCGCACACCTTCCCCGCCAAGGCAGGTCCGCTTTTGTCCACGGTGTTGGTCTTCCGCAGCTTGGTGCCCTTCTGAATGGAGCTTAGCAGGGCAGATCGGGCATCAGGACCGCCGCCTCCTCCTGCTGCGCCGCCCAGTTTGAGGCCACCCATCGCCGGTGGCGGAGGTGGTCCTGGCGGGGGCGGAGGTCCCGGTGGTGGCGGAATGGCCATCTGATTTAATAGAAAAATTAAAGATTTTATTATAAAATTGTATGAAAAATATAACAAAATTAATAAATCTGTACTTTTTTCTTGGAACTTCGTTTCAATTTCATTTTGGAGATGATGCTTTCGAGGCGCAGATTCTGCTGCGTCCGCCTCTGCTTAGCTTTGGCTCAAGACTGACTTTGGCCCAGACTTTGGCGTTCCAAAGCCAACACCGCTGTCACCACCCACACACCATACCACACACACCACATGATGGCTGGCTGGCTCTCTGGGTCTTTATAATACAATTTCTATAACTTATTATTTATGTCTTGTTTTCTGTTGTCTTGAGATTGACGCCTCGATAACGAAAAAAAGGCAAAGCAAAGAGTTGCCAAGGCACCGAAGCCTGAAATTCTCTAGACTTTGAGAGCTATGGATTAATAGTCAACCGACTTTTGATGGCTTATATCAAGGTTTATACCAAAATGTGGTTAATTCGTTAGGAAAATTAATAAAAATTAAGAAGTTAAGATACTTTTTTCCATATTTATATTTTCTAATCAAAACAAAGCCTAACAAATCTACTAATATTTATTATACCCTTATGTTATAGCCATAAAGACAAAATGAGAAATTTAAAGCTCAAACAGCGCGTAAAGCTGTACAGTTTTGGAGGCTCTGAAACAGCCCACTTAAGGCTATGCCCACATGATCCCAATACAGATCTTACAGATCGTTATTATGTGAGTGAGAGTATTTTGCTTTTGTTTTGTTTGCAATTAAAATTTCTTTACTGTAGCGAGCATGCTTTCAAAAAATAATAAATAGAGCTTTAAAGGCTGTAAATAATTATCAGTAAAATCATAATCACAAGTAATTTGCCGATAAGGAATCACATTCCTTCCCTTTGTTTGCAATAAAATGTTTAGCAAAAGGCAGAAATATAACTACAAGTGAAACGAATCTCTAAACAACATGAAGTTCTCCGTGTGGAGAATATTTCAAGCTAAATGCATAATTTATTTATTAGTTTTCTCTACTGTAAAGGTGAGTTCGCCCAGCTAAAAAAGGAAAACTAATAAGATTAATTGTTTAAATTAACCCTGAGACAGTCGCTGAATGTGTTACAACAATTGGAGGCTATTTATGAGCAGTCAGAGGGTTTACTAAACAGGTAAATTGAATGGATTTTATAGTTTAAATCATACTAAATATATATTTTCACAGTTTAAAGCAAGAAATCGAATTATTAGAAGCTAGAGAGACCTATCCCACATCCTGCCTGAGTTCTGAGATCACAGAGAATGGCTTGTACACCTTGAAAGTGCCAGGACTGCCTTCCTTTTCCGTTTACTGTGAGAATCAAATAGCTGGCCAAGGTTGGCTAGTGATCCAGCGCAGGTTTAGCGGTAATCTCAGCTTCTTTAGGAACTGGGAGGAGTACCAAAATGGTTTTGGGGATCTGATGGGTGAGTATTTCCTGGGTCTCGAGAAGATACGCGCCTTGACAGCTCTGGAACCCCATGAGTTGTACGTTCATTTGGAGGATTTCGAGGGTGAGAAGAGGCATGCCAAGTTTGATGAGTTTGCCATAGGCAGCGAGGAGGATGATTATGCCTTGAATGCATTGGGCAAGTACACGGGAACTGCAGGAGATTCCCTACGATCTCATCGCAAAATGAAGTTCTCTACGTACGACAGGGATAATGATCGTGAATTTAATCGAAATTGTGCCTTTTACTACCTTGGAGGATGGTGGTATAATGCCTGCTTGGATAGGTGAGTTTTAATTATTAAATAATTAATTAATTATTATATATTTTGTATGCCTAGCAACCTCAATGGCCAGTATATGCCTGGCGGCAAGTACGAGGAGGCCCTCTTCGCCCGCGGCATGTGCTGGCGTTCTTGGCGTGGCCACAACTACGGCTATAGGATCACCCAGATGATGATACGACCCAAGTGCCGAAAGCTGCCCTCGTGATTCATCAGAACATTATTCATTTTCCTTGTAGCCCCCAAAGATCAACGTGCAAACAATTTGTTATGAACTTGATTAACATGCAAAAAGTGTTGTCATTGAATCATCGCATCACATTCCTTGCTCTGCGAGAGAGTAGCAATAAAAAAATATATATAAAATATACACAATTGCTCATGGAATTAGTTTAGTTCTATCAACTTCCTGCTGGATTATCTCTAAAGGCTGACTTGACCTACACTTTTCAATGCAGTTTTGATAAGGAATTGGATTTATATTAATATATGTTTCTGGGAAAGCTATAGAAAATAAACCTGAGCTAGAATGTAAAGAGCAAGCAAAGGTAGCAGATCATGAAGCTGTTTATAATTATTGTTATTGTTTTATTGAGTGCCTTTATCCATGTTCAAGCTCATAATTTGCAAATGGTTTACGATAAAGCTGATGGCTTGATTAGCAGGTTGGCATTTAATTTTATTTAATATCCAATTTAATTATTAAAAGTGTTTGTTAGTTTAAAAACGCAGCTGGATGAGCTAAAACAGAGATACTTGGAGGTGAAGGCGTCACCACAAAAAGCAGCTCATCAAGAGGGTAAGTTTGTATGGGATTTCCTGGAATATAAATAGATTTACCCCTACCAGTACTTTATCCCTCATCCTGCCTGGCTGCTGGCATCAACACCAATGGCATTCACACCTTGGAAGTGCCTGGCCTGGAGCCCTTTCCCGTTTACTGTGACACTCGACTGGCTGGCTCCGGTTGGACTGTGATCCAGCGGCGTCGGGATGGCAGTGAGAACTTCTATCGCAGTTGGGAGGAGTACAGCCAGGGATTTGGCAATCTGAGCGGTGAATTCTTTCTGGGACTCGAGAAACTACACTTTCTTACCACCGCCGAGCCCTACGAGTTGTATGTTCATATAGAAGATTTCTATGACGATTCACGCTATGCCCGCTACGAAAACTTTGTGATTGGAAATTCTTCGACTTCTTATTCCCTGGAGAGTCTGGGAAAATACTCGGGAGATGCCGGGGATTCGTTGGTTTATCACCAGGGAAAGCCCTTTTCCACATTCGATCATGATGTTTTGGGTCATGGCTGTGCCAGGAGATATGTGGCTGCCTGGTGGTATGATCAGTGCCAAAGGAGGTAACACTTACACTTAATTCTTATATTTTCTGTATTTTATTAAATGATTTTCATTAATTTCAGCAACCTAAATGGTCAATATTTGGATGGCGGAAAGTTCGAGGCCAAACTATCCGGCAGAGGAATCACCTGGATGAGCTGGCGTGGCTATGATTATGGCTACAAGTTTGTACAAATGATGATCAGGCCCAAGTGTTCCAACAATCTACAAAGGCAGCGTCAATCTAATTGAAATTCCACACCGAAAAAACACCGAAAAACATTGGCAAAAAGCGAAGGGAAATCGTTTTATTTCTTGATAAACACACAATCAACCTTTTCTTTTTTTTTTTTTTGGGTTTATTTACTTTTTGATAATGCGAGCTTCCCGCTGATTTGGTTTGTTGTTAACGAATTTGTTGCTATTTCTTTGCACATAAACAAAACTCGCTTTTCTGCGTTAGAGTATTTATTGTTTTTATTTTTAATTTTATATATTTTCTCTCTCTGAGCGTTGCGCTCAGTTCGCGAGTCGAAAGCCAACTGAAGGAGCTCCCCAAACGTTGCGCATGCGATGCCCCAAAGTGGGAAAAATACAGAGGCATGGAGAGGGAGAGTCTCTCCCTGAGACTTGGAGGCTCTGGGAAAAAGAGCGCTGGCAGTGAACACATTGATAAAAATAATATTAAACGCCTGTGACGTCACTTTGGATATTGAAAGACACAAAGACCAGCAGCTAGCCCAGACAAAGAGAAGCCCCAATATTGCAGACAACGAGCACTTGTCATCAGGCTGCTGCTGCTGCTGATGATGATGATGAGAAGAATCTGCAGATGTGCTAAGCCACAGCCACAGCTGCGGCCTCAGAGATCCGCTGAAGAAACGCTTAACCGTAAGCCATGGGCAACAAAACGTGCGAAATAGCCGACAGTCTCTCGGTCTTCTCTGTCGTCTTGAGTCATTAAAGTGGCACAGTGGGCCAGGTCTAAGACAGAGCTCCTTAATTGCCGTCCACTTGGTGGGAATCCCCCCCCCTCGACTCTGGTCACTACTACTATCGAATGAATCATACTATTCAGCTTGATTCATGAGTCTCAATTGAGGCTCAGAGTATTCTCTCATGATTATAGTAAATAAAATAAATATATAAAAAATATTCAAGTCCGTTTCTTAAAAGTTTTTAAAAATATATGGAAGTTACATTTTTAAAGTTACATTTAAAGAAATCAGCTATCAATGTCAATTTTAAAGTTTAAATAAATCATTTATAAATTCCACTCTTACAAAGAAATAATATTGTTTAAGAAGAACCCCGAATTATGGCTTCAATTTCACTGGAAGATTGAATAAACTTCCTTTACTTAATCTCAATTTTCCCCTCCCTAAAATATATTTGCATTAATTTTTAGCTGACTTCTCTTTGAAATCACTCAAAAGTCAAATTAAATATTAGCTTGGGGCAATGACTCATGGCTTGGCCACTTCGTTGGAAATTATAAGCATAAGACCCCAAGTATTTAAAAAGTTTCTATATCTTATCGCCAAGCAGTTTGGCCAGACACAGAAAAAAATAAAAGTATTTAGTCAATAAGGCAAGGAAATGAGGGAAGCATGTTTGAAATGATATTTGATTTCAGTTGATAAAAAAGTGCGTTTCGGGAGCATAAAGAAAGGCATTCAGTTGCCAATAAAATGTAGTATTAAATTTAAAAATAAAATAATTTTTAATTCAAACAAAAAACGCTAAAACTATTTTATTATTATTCGAAACTTCTCAACCTCAAACAAACAGTTTTTGTGAATTAAAATGAATCAAATTCAGCATAAAAACCCATTAGTCAGTCCTGGAAAAACATTTTAGAAATGGTTTAATTTTTTGGTGACTGTAGTAGGAATCGTTGCCTTCTTATTTTTAAAAACAATTGATATAAAGAAAGAAGGTTCAATGACAGCGAAATCGATTAATTGAAAAAGCGATATGGCGACATGAGTCACTCCCTTTTGGGGCCGATTTTATATGCTTGGCGATCCTGTTTATTTTTTGTAGTTCCTGCTCTTATCCTCAGGTTACCAGTTGGCACTCACATTCAATTAACTTTGTTTTTTAGCAAGGTGTGCCGACGCCACTTTCGCTCCTCCTGCTCCAGAGAACGCCTTTGGATTGCCCCAATAAACTGTCATCAAGTTAATTGCCCCAAATGCACATACACCTACCTATATATGTATATATAAACAAGGGCGTGTTGTGCCAGGGGAGGGCATCAAATTGAATCAAAGCGTCCTCCTGTTCCTCCTCCTGACCAACCGACCATTCATTCTGATTCCGATTCCCGACACGCAAACGATGAAATTGTAAATTGCTCGACTGTCAAAATTCATTTCCATCGGCTATCGGCCATCGGCCATTATGTAAGTCAAATATTGGGTGTTAAATGCGTAAGACAATACCCAGACCACAAGGTATGTGGCAACTTTCGGTCGCTTTTCTGGCTGAAACAGTTTGGTCTTTCGTTCTCCTAATGACGGTAATTTGCTGAGGTTTTTCTCAGCCCTATTTGTGTTTTCTTTGACTTGCTTTTCTTTCGTTTAGCTCGGGCTTTTTGTTTACTTGACAATTTCCGCACAAAAGTTTTCCCAGATTGGCAGGGGGTTTCTGGAGTTGGTAGTTCTAAGGTGGGACTTCTTTATATATTTTTTTGAGGCTTCCAATTAATTTCTTGCTTTGTAATATTTACTTTATAAGTTAACAGATTTATAAACTTATTTTGTATAATTTTTTAAGGGTTAGAGAAGCTTTCTACTCCCTGTTTCAAACGGAAAACTAATCCTAAAAACTTTACAGACTAAGATGAATAACGATCATAGAATAATGTCATTATATATCAATCCTGCAGCTAAAAAGTATCCTAAATGACATAATAATGAAGATTTTCATTTTTTTGTAACCCAAAAACTTCTCACTCATTAGATTAAAATGTTTGCTCTAAATCCGTATCCGGCAGAGATGAAAATTAAATAGTGATTCATTCAGATTCTAAATTACTTCAGCGAAAAAATTCAGCTTATGCACACAAATACATTGAAGCAAACTGTGTCCAGACTTTCGCTTTCAATTTCTTTAATTTATTTTTGTCGTTTAGCCGCGGCCAAGTTCCAATTACACAAAGCCAAAACCATTGGACTAACAATTAACATTTACATTTCAATTGCGAGCGAGTCGCTCGTCGTGCAGCAGCTGCTCTTGATTATTTCACAGGGGAGAGAGGGGCATAAAAACGCATCATTGAAATTCCAAAAGCCACACGATTGTACGGATATATAATATATATAATATGTGACCGCCGTGCAAATAGCTTCGGAGTAACAAAAAATCAAAAGACAACACGCTCCGCAACCATGTCTTATGCCAATGCTTTTATATAGCGCATCCATGCCGATTATTTTTTTGTTTATAATTTTATTTCGTTTGTGAATGACCGCATATACTCGATATTCACTCTCTCTGACGTAAAAACAATCTTGTGGTGAATATTTTAAGGGGATATCTAAGAGATACACACAACAGATTGAGATCTATCTAAAATTTAAAGATTTTGTTGAAGAATATTTTTCAAGATTTCCGATGTAAGTTTCTAGACAAAATAATAGTGTTTATGATTTCATAGGTGACTCATAATTGGCTAAGCTTTGTAACCTTTCATTCAATCATAGTAGAAAACTGGTTTTTAAAATGTTATTACTCACAAAAACAAACAAATAAATTTAGAAACCATAATAGGAATAACAAAACAAACTTTTAAGAGTTAGAAAAATACATTTTTAAAAGATCTCAAGCAAATTCCTAAACAAATAAATGACAAATATATATTTTAAGCTAGTTCCCATCACATATACATAACTATTTATCAGCTCAACACTATTTTAAGCCCTAAGATACATTCTGATCTAAGCGTTTCCCTCCATGCATCATTTTGCATTTTGTAATCTGAAGCTTCTTCTTCCGCCGCCCCCTCATGACCTGGAGTGTGTTTGTGTGTGATGTAAGGGGGGCATCGTGCGAGTGGTGTTCGCTTACCGCCAGAAACACGACACAACACACACAACACCAGATAAATATTGCATTGTTGCACTTGCTGTTGTTGCTTGGAAGGTTTATTAAAATGCGGTTTTTCAGCGCCGTCGCACAATGCTTAAATAACTAATGCAAACACATCATGAAAGCCGGAGACGAGAGACAACAACAACAACAATAACAACGTCGACAACATTGGCAACGATAAACTCAATGACAACAACGGTGTTGGGTTCGCAATAAGGCAACAAGGTACACTGAAGAAAATGTGAAAATAATAAAATAATAATAATAAAATTAGTTGGATTTATATTTCAAGAGGTAGGTAACCTTTACTATCAGTTTCTTAGTTTCTTGTTGCTTTTTACTTGAAAAATATTAATTGAACAAACGTTTTCCTTCGATAAATATATTTACATCCATTTGCCTTATTTAATTTTTAAAATATATTTTATTAAGCATATTTTATAAAGAATAACCCTTTTGTATAATAAATTTCCCTCAGTGAACGAGCTAAACTGTGATGTAAACAAAGTCTCCAACACTCTATGAGTCATCATCCATCCAGCGAAAGCCCTCGGCATGGGGCTCGTCAAGTAACTGGAACTGCAATCGCTTCATGATTCAGTTCCAGGTTGCACGAGGAAGTGCAGCATAAATCAGATTTCCCAAACATAAAGAGACTGCCAGGCATACTACACTACGTGCCATGCCAATCAAGGCCCGTGTGTGATGCAGTGCTCGAAAAATGCATGACAACAAATTCAACTGACAAATGGCCGCACACAAGGCCGACAAGTGCTCCTCCTCCGCCTGCCTCTCCCCGATCTCTGCGTGTGTCATTGCAGCAGCACTCGATATTTCTGTATGCACTTTTTGTGCCCCCTTCCATGCCTTGTGCTCTAGGGGGGCGCTCGACAATGGAGGCCGGGACTGGCAGACTCCAGCGGGTGTCCTGGCCTACCCCACGCCAATGACATTGAACCCGCCATGTCTGAGGGTGCCCTTTTGTGGCGTTTCCTGCAACAGCATGGCGTGCATAAAATTACCCGAACGCTTAACACTTTGGGGATGGTTTTTTTGGCTGCATAAAAAAAGTCGTGATTAATTTACATTCCTTTTTTTTAGGATTTTTTGAAAATGTACCATAATGAAGTCATAATTCAAAATCTAAAATCTTAGAAAAGAATTGTCTCATAATACTTTCTTTATTGTTATTGTTTATCAATTCCTGATTCATACCCTGAATAGTAAATTAAAGGAAGTCATAAAACTACTAAGCCCCCTGGGATTATGTCATACCCCCAAAGTTCAGTCTCGTTGCATCGGAATGGCAAGCAACTAAATCAACCCTTAGCTGGCGAATTCGGCCGACGGGACGGGCAATGCACCCTTTGTAGGTCAGTTAGGGGGGTGGCGTGGGTGGCGGCTACAGTTATCTGTGCAAAAAAAAGGGGGGTCCGTTGTTGGCCCTTTGCTGCACCCGCCGCTTTCGTCATGCGTCGCGTGCCAGGCGTTTTGCTTAATGTGATTAAGACAAAGCGACAGCAAACACAAAACGCGAAGTGCATTCGCGGCTGATGATGGAACCAGAAACAAATCAAAGCACCCCCCACGAGTTTGTTGCACCCGGGTTCGCCGGTTCGCCTTTGAAAAGGTTTTCCACAGTCGGCTCAGAGGGAAAACTATGGAAACTAGACCAAAATAAAATATAAAATAAGGTATACAAGAGGGAAGGGTATTTTTTTGAGTAATTAATCAAAATTTGAGAATAAATAAATTTGTTTACAAATTAGAAATATTGAATATATTTTAAATCCAGAATTTCCTTAAAGAAATATATAAATTTGAGATATTAAAAAGCCTAAATAATTTCAAAATTTTATCATTTGTTACCAAGAAATCTCTGGAATCTAGTTTTTGGTGTATCGGGCAGGCCTTTAACCCGTATCTTGGCAAATGCAATTAAATATACACACCATCATTAGGCACAGCGAAAATTGGCCAGGCGATAAGATAATGGTTAAAATATGTATGTGCAATATACAAACGCACATACTTAACAAATACTATTGCACATTTATGTAAAGGCGGCCTCTAGATATTCCAATTTCCAGGCGGCCGTGCGAATTTCGGGCTGATAAGCACCGCCCGCTCTTATCGATAAGACACCAAATTCACTGGCAACAACAGTGACTTGAATGCACTTAATTGAGTGTAGAGAAACGGGTTAGATTTACAAACAGACTCACCTTGAAGCGGGTTTTCGATTTTGGATCGGCCTGTGTGCTGCGCTGCTTCTCCGAATGAAGTTCTCAGATCTCCGGCGTTTTTCGATGGCTTTACGCTGTCGCAGGTCGAGTTTCGGCTCTGTGCAATGGAAGGCAAGGGAAGTTGTATTAGCATCCCAAAGGTTTATCCATTAGATATCATCCAGAGCCGCTGGAATTCGTTAATTTTTAATACGCGCGCGATCGTTTATGTACGCAGGTGTCGTATGTACAATATGTATGATGTTGTATGTGTGTCGTGTGCCGTGTCTGCTGCTCGTTGCCCATGGGCGACAACTGCTGCTAAATCGCGAATAAATTGTAGAAACGTGTAAAGGTCTGGCGGGCTGAGATATGCCTGCCTAAACAGTGTTCGTAGAACTACTATTAAATTTAACTAATTTTCATTTGGACACAAACACAGGCACACTACGACAGCACACTCTCACTCACGTACACACCACACAGCCTTTTGATATCCGTCAGTTTTTGCGAGGATTTCACGGGGTTCCAACGCTTCCCGAAACGCCTAATTACTTCGATTTGTGGGGATCTAGCGTTGCAGCATCGTTTATCTGCCACGGATTTTAGGTTTTTTCACGCATTTAGTTGAGAAAACAAAAAATTTATTGTGCTGCTGGCTGTTAGTGTTACCGAGCGGCGCGAACTTTAAAATATGTACCTTGTTTGGGAAATATACCAGAAAGCAAAACCAAGTACTGTCTCGTATTCGATAGTTTTTCCTCTGGCCAAGGATTTGTTTTCATTTCCAGGCTGCAGTCACTCTGAAATGAAAATTTAAACAAGCTTGGCGTTCGTATAAATGTGAAATAAAATAAAATAAAGAAATGGGATCCAAAGTTGAACAGCAATACAAAGTGCTAAACGCACAGCTGGTGGATCATGTACAGAAGATGCGCATTGAGGTTGGTCTGTACAGAAAGGAGCTGATTGCGCTCAAACACGAAAATATGGCATTGATTGAGGAAAGGACTCTGCAGGCTGCACGCCAGCGTGAGGACAACATTGCCATCGTAAAGAGCCTTATGCTGCGCTTGAATATCGATCCTCAGTGTCTGACGGATAACACCCAAACGACGGAAGATGAGTCGAAATCGCCAGAGGCTGGGTTTGCGGTTAACAGGCGAAGTCAGAATCGTCGCAGCTCCAAAGAAATTTGCCAAGGAATGAGGCAGTCCAGCGTCTTGGCTAGGAGCTCCAGAACCATCTCACCCACCAGACGCCGCGACTCATTACCGCAGGAACCAAATGATGAGCCTCAACTCACGGAACAGTTGAACGAACAGCCAAGGCTCACGGTAAAGCCTACAACCGGAGTAACTTAACTTAGTAATTAACTTATCTCTTATTCCTGACAGCACACGCCTCCACCACGAAGGGCAGCAGAGATAGCGCTTGATAGTTCCACCGAAGAGGAAGAGGAGCAAGCAAACACAATCGTCGTCGAGGAGGAGGAGCAAGCAAACACAATCGTCGCCGAGGAGGAGGAGCAAGCAAATACATGCGGCGCCCAGGAGGAGCAGCAACCCCATCAGAGGCAGAGTGGTGAAGACTTGTGCACCATAACAGAGGATAGCTTCGGGGAGACTTCTCCCAGCGACTCCTCTTGGACCGTATCCTGCGATTCATCCTCTGATGACAGCCCTTTCTCACGACGAGCTCTCCGCTCAATCGACCCAAATGTCTTAGCGGGCGGTGGGATGCAGACACGGGCGAAGAGCAAGTCCGCAATGTCCTTGGTCTTGGATAAAGATAACTCCTCCGACGAGCAGCCCACCATTCATATACCAAGGCTGCTGGTGACCGAGCCCAGTCCACCGCTCGTCGAGTCACTGAGGATCTGTTCTTCGTTTGATGAAACCAACTTAAGCCCAAGGCGTACCGTTTTTTCTAGTAATTTTCGAATGAGTGGCACCAACACCAGCACTCCGATTGGCAATAGGTCGTCGCCACAGTCACAGACACAGTCCGCAACAACCAGAAGGTCCCAGCTCGTGGTAAAATTACGGAAACTGAAGCTCGATCACAAGGATGCGGACAAAACAAGGAGCGAAGAGATCGCAGCAACCAGAAGGTTCCAGCCCACGGTAAGATTACATAGATTAACTTTGAAGCCCAAGGATGAGGAGCAAACGACAGATTTGTCCACGACCTGCTGCAGCATCAGCGAGCGACCAAGTCGCAAATGTCGACCTAAGCAGCTGTCGGAGCCCAACCTAAAGGTCAAGATGAGAAACTCAACAAAAAATTAAGAATTAATTTAATATTTCATTTTGATTTATGTCATTTTATCATTTTTCTTGTTAATTTATTATTTCATTTTTATGCAATCTTCGATAGAACAAAAATTTGTAATTTTATAATAATAAAAACGTAAAAGTTAAGCAAACATATTGAAACTGAGCGCAATTTGATAGACGGCTCGTAAAATAATAAATAATTTCCTCTCCAAATCCTACCACCCGATAATATACCAATCAGGATTTTATGGTGTTATTGCAAAAAAGGAGCATCGGCCTTAACTTCCGAAAGAAATTGTAAAGCTCGTTTACTCAGCTATTCAAAAATACTACTAACCCATCAAATAAAAGGCACAAATGTCGATTGTTTAATAATACGTTTTAGTTGGGGGTCCAAGTTGTAGATTCGTATCAGATGCACAAACTAGGTTTATTCGCGGACACACTGCGCTGGAAACATTTACAAAAGACGCGGGGGAAAGCTGATTACAAATTACAAATTTAAATACAGTAGCAAAAGTGATTAATGGATATACGTAAGCAGGCGATAATTGCACTTGGCGAGCAGTCTATGAACCTTTCAGACCACCTCGAACTTGCCCAGGCAGCAGTTGAGGTGATCGCCGGCATGGGAATGGCTGTGTGTCGGCTGCTCCGTGTTCTCCTTGATCTCGCTGATAATATCCTGTATCTTGTTAATAATCTGCTGTGAGTTTTCGCCTTCGTCGGCGGCGGGAGAGTCTGCTGCAGTTTCTTGTTGTTGCATGGTCTGCTCGGGATTCGAGGGTGGCGGCTCCACCCCCAGGCTGCCCACCAACTTATTCAGCGCCTCGATCTTCTCACGCAACTGTTCACGCTCTGCTTGAAGAAGGCGCATTTGGGCGGCCTTCTCGTACTCACGCTGTTTGAGCATGCGTCGCTGCGTTTGGTATAGGGCGATATATTCCCCAATGGTCTCCGTTTCACTCTGCAGCTGCAGGACCAGGTGCTCCAGGCTATGCTTCTCCTCGGTCAGGTCGGCCACCTGGCTGATTAGCGTGGTGAAGCGCGATTGCAGACGTTCCACGGCCTCGGCGGTAGGCAAGCTACCACCAGCTGTCAGAGGCCTGTGGTTGGAATCCTGTGAATGATTGTGCCCGTGGTTGGGTTCCTGCGAGTGCGAATGCTCGTGGGAATGCTCATGGGAGTGCTCATGGGGGTGATCGTGTGAATGCTCATGTGAGTGATCGTGTGAATGATTGTGTGAATGGCCGGCATGATCACCATGGTCGTCATGATCCTGATCGTTATTTCGGACATCTTCAGCTTCATTGACTGGTGTTTCCCCTGCTTTGCTCTCCTGGCTGTTGTGGTAAGCCTTGGCCTTGGGAAAAAGTAACCATTTGCATGAAAGCTTAAAACAAACAAGGAGTTAACGCACCTCGTAATGCTGCAGGCGGTCCAGCTGCTGTTGCAGCATCAACTGCTGGCGCTGCAGTTCCACATTCTCGTGCGACAACCGGATCATCTCCTCATCCTTGAACGTAAAACGCTCCTCGGTGGCGTGCAGCTTTTGCTCCATGCTTGCATAGTTCTGGCGTATCTCTCGATTGGCAAACTCCTCGGCATCCAGACGATTGACCAGCTCGGCCTTGTCATTGGTCAGTTGAACGAATCGCTGCTGCAGCTCATCGAGCTGCTGTTTCATCTCCACGTTCTGGCTGAGGGCACGAGAGGCGGCCACCTTATCGGATTCCATGGTGGCCAGCAGCTTCGTCTGATCCGGCTGCACGGCCTGCAGGCGTTCGAGCTGCTGCTCCAGTTCGGCTAGAGCGGACTCCTTCAGATGCAGCTGGTCGTCCTGGGACTTTATCTTTAGCTGGAATTCATGGCGCTCGAAGTCGAGGTCGGAGAGGCGCTCCTTCAAGGTAGCCAGTTCAGCCTGCAAAGCGATCTAGAAGAGAGTTCATAGTAAAGAGAAGTTTTTTTATAAAAGCTTTTACTTACCTGCTCGCCGCTGGTCTGTTCCTCCTTTGGCGACGCCTGTTCTTGGCTGACGGCTTCCTTGAATTGTGCCTGTAGGCTTAGGTTCTTCTGTATGTCACGCTCCAGGCCGCTCACATGATCCACCAGCTGACGCTCGCGCTCCCTCAACGCGTTGAGCTCCTCGGAAAGCTCTGTGTTGCGCTCGTTGAGTTTGGCTATCTCTCCGCTCTGGTGCTGTACATAGTTCTGGTACTGGGCGCCCGCCTGCTCCTTGTCTTGCGACAGCTGACCCACCATGGCCTGGAGGTCGCGGATTTGCTGCTCGTACATGTACTGTGTCTGAACCAGCGACTCTACACGGTTGTCGGCGCTAATGCTCGATTCGTCAGAGAGCTGGCGCAGCTTTAGTTGGGCCATTTCCAGCTCATTCGATTTCGTGGACAGCTGCTGCTGCAGTTCGTCCTGTCGCTGGTTGCTCTGCTTCAGCTGGGCCTCCAGCTCGTGGAGATGGGACTGCTGATCCCGGATTTGTGCCTGTGACTGCTGCAGTTGGCCTTCCAGCTGACCATACTGCTGGCGCTGCTGCTCACCAGAAGACTGCTGGTCCTGGCAGTGCTGCTGCAGCTGCTCCAGGCGCTGCTGGGTCTGCTCCCTTACTGTGCGCAGCTCCTCCAGCTCTAGGTCACGCTCGCGACAGGCCAGACGAACTTTGGTCAGCTCCGCATTTAGCTGGGCCTTCTCCGCAATGATTACCTGAATGGCCTGCAGGTTGGAGGGATCAGCAGCGGCTAGCAGGCCGCCGTTGTGCTGTGATTCCGGTTCGCTTTGGGTGAAAAAAGACGCCGCTGTGGGCAGGACTGTGGGTGGCTCCGGCTGCTGGAAGCTCCCGCTACCGGTCCCACCGCCACTGCCATTCACATTCGGCTCGCTGTCGGAGCGCTCGGACAAATTGCTGGCTATGCTGACGGTGGAGGAGTGCGAGTGCGACACCGCCTCCTCTGCTGCTGTTCCGCCCGTCTGTCCATTATTATTGTTGTTGCGCTGCTGGTACTCCTTCAGCTGTGTCCACAAATACAAAATCAATATTAGAGAGCCCAATATGTTGTCCACGTCACAAGAGCAAAACAATTGTGAGTGGGGCCTCCGCCGTTTCGCACCTTTCTCCTCGCTGCGGCCAACTTCTGCGCCTTGGCATCCTGCGTCTCATCGGGCATGGCCGGTAGGGGTCACCTGGTGTCACCGGTATTGGGAGCGAAGCCCAACAAATTAATTTAAAACAAGGCAAAAGTGGCAAAGAGTTCTGGATGTTGATAACAGGTCAGCGGTCGAGTGTGGCCACAGGCGGTGAGTGTGGAAATATAGCGAATATACCAGAATGTCAGGTGCGGGTTTTTCTAGCTTGAAATTTGGCAACTTTTACAGAAACTCCTGGAAAACTTGGAAATTCTAAAAACAATGTTTTATTGAAGTAGTAAAATTTTTATAGGAAGTAACTACGTTTTTAAAATAAACTTCCAATCGAGCGATAGCAACAGATTGACAAACTTATCGCTTATCGATAACTGTCATCCGATAACAGCCCGGCATTTTAAAGATACTTTTCGCGGCCGCTCCTTAGTACAATTCTGACCGCGCCACAAATCAACAAAGCCGGAAGAGCACAATGTGTCACAAAACTTCCTGGCTTATCAAGTGCTCCGTGGCACTGGCTCTGTGCAGCTGCCTGTGCCTGGCACCGCCGATCGCCCATTGCAAGTACAACGTGAGCTTTGCCCAGCTGGACTCCTGCGAGAGCTACTCCATCCGGGATGCAGGCTATGCCTACAGGGACTTTTTTATGGTTCACTCCCTGGACAACAATATGGCAAAGGAAGGAGAGCGGCTGCACCTGAAGTTCTACGTTCTGACCACCATGGATGCCCACATCCTGCTCTCGGTGACAAATCACGTGAGACCGAACGATCGGGTGTACGAGATCGGTAGGTATATCATATAGGTTGTATCAGGTAAAAACTTATTTCCCACAGCTGCTGAAGAGTTCCTATAGATCTTAAAGAGAATCCTCTAAAATATGTGATTGTTTTCAGAGCTTTGGATGTTTTAATTTTGAATGGCGTTATATTTTATATATATGAACTTGACATTCAGAGATAAAGACTTTGTACATTAAACTTTTTTCATATTCTAATACATTCCTGATAAAATGATTTATTTTTATCATAATATTTTGACTTTTACGCAAAGTAGAGCTTATTTTTTTAATGGCTTCTGTTTTATTTGAGATAAGAAATGAACCTTCATTGGGAGGAGGTTACTGGGACACCGCTGACTTTACCATACGGGCTTAGTTTTGATATCGTTTTACCCTTTGTGTTGCAGTGATAGGAGCCGGCGGAAATACATTTTCCGCTATCCGCACCGCCATGGGAATAAGGCGCGTGTCCACGAATCAAGATCGGAACTTGCTATCTCTGTACGACCCAACGCCGATTGAGATTGTCCAGACGCAGAGTGAGTCTCGGGACTTATCTGACTCTCCAAAAATTCCTCATGCGTATCTCTCTCTTGCCCGCAGATGCCGAGCTGTTTGTTTACATTCCCGGCTTCAAGAAGGAGCCCCTGCTGCAGTTCATCGATGCCTCCGCCCTGAGCATCAACTACATTAGCTTCAGTTCCTTTGGTACAAATACAGCCAGGTGGTTCTATGATTGCGGTTTTGATGGCTTTGGTAAGGCTAAACATCTATTATTTTCGAAAGGATTTACGTTACAATTATCCCTTGCAGACAAGGAAATATCTGCTGATGTTCACGCACCATCGACGGAGCAGAAGCTACTTGCCCAACTGAATCTGCAGGCGGAGAATGCCAGTTTGCCGTCCAATCTCACCTCTTTGCCCTTCCACTTCCAAACCCGTTCGCTGGCCTATGAGATGACCAATTCCCTGCTTCGCACTCGCATGCACTTCATGATGGTAGCTATAAAAGGATATATGCGAAAGATAACCCACAGCTTTGCCCCTTAATAGAATTGGCAGGACGATCGCCTGCGGTGGGATCCTGCCGAGTATGATCACCTAGAGTCCTTTGAGCATCGGGACTTGCAAGTATGGACTCCGCACATGCGTGTGCTCAACGGTGCCCTGGACTCCATGGACGAGGTGCTGCGATCCTATCAGCTGCGTGTCTTTTCCAATGGCAATGTCAACCTGTATGTGAATAACCTGCAGCTGACCAGCTGGTGTGTGGACAGTGCACGCAACTGGCCCAAGGAGCGTGTGACATGCGACATCGAGTTGGGCCTGATCGGCCAGGAGGGTGACAACCAGGGAAATCTGGCACTAATCTACGATCAAAAGCAGAGCCCGGTGGCGCCCAATAAGCACGTTAACACACCGTCTGGCTGGACATTCCTAGACATATCCGTGGTCCAAGTGGGCAATGATTCGGCGAATAGATATACCCAGAAAAGCACGCTGCAGACAATGGCCGGAGATGTGGCCATAGAGTTTACCATTCAAAGGAATAGCAGTTTCTACATGACTGTGTTCTATGTGCCGCTGATTGGTAATAGTTTTTAAATATTATTTACTTATTTTATTTAAAACTATTTCTGACTTCTTAGCCTGTCAGATTTTCCTGATCTTGTCCTTTGTCCTGCGCTCTTCACGAAGAAGTGCTCTGATTCTGCTTGCCCTGCTGATCACCGCCTGGGGAATGATGTATTTGACCCGCCACGCCTCTCCGCACTATGTTCCGCCCATTTGTAAGCCTAAAACTAATCACTAATCTTCTCTCAATGGGACTTTTATTGAATTTACTATTTCCCCTCAGTGACTGCCTACAAGGTGGTCATGATAACCGCCAGCTATTGCTATATCCTGCATATTTGCCTTCTGTGGCTGGAATTGTATCCGCCGAGAGCCAAGGCTCCTGACTGCCTGGTGGCTGTGATTAACTTCAATATCCTGCGCTGCCTTCTGGGCCTTAGGCACGCCGATGTAAGTTCAGTTATGGCCAAACTGATTATAAGATTAAATATTTTATAACCCTCAGGCCTATGTTTTCTGCGACATCCAGGAGAAACCCTGGCCCCATCTGGCCAAGATCTTGAACAACCTGAGCTCCGTTGTGGTCATCGTCATCTTCGCCGTCGTAAATGTAACAAGTGGCTTGTGAAAAATGCAATTTTTCCTTTATTTCGTTTGCCTTTTGAGAGAATAATTAAGGGTTTTTATGGTTTTTCTTAAATAAATAAGAAGTAAACAGAGCTAGAACAGATCCTGGTAGGATGTGGGAAAGTGGGGGAAAAATACTAAAGGAGAACGTGCCTCGGCTGCTGCGACTCTACAGATCTCTCTCTCGCTGCACCACCCGCTCCGGATCCGGAACTTGTACTTGGACTGACTTGGAGCGGTTTTGGTATCAAACGCCGGCTTAGTGATAGCCATAGCCGTGGTCATCGTAGCCGCCGTAGCTCAGGGCGGGAGCTGCATAGCTGATGGACGGAGCAGCATATGACTTGACCACTGCGGGAGCGGCATAGCTAATAGCTGGGGCGGCATAGGACTTGACCAGCGCCGGAGCAGCATAGCTGATGGCCGGGGCGGCGTATGACTTGACGGCAATGGGCGCGGCATAGGACTTGATGATGGGCGTGGCATGGGAGACAACCTGAATGGGAAAATATTAACACCACATCTGTGATCTTGCCCGTAATCCCTTCTCTTACCGAGCTGAAATGGGAGTAGCTGGTGGCTGGAGCTGCCACCGCCTTGACCACTGGAGCAGCCACTGCCACAGGCGCAGCATACGACTTGACCACCGTGGGAGCAGCATAGCTGATGGCAGGAGCCGCATGGGCATAGCTGATGGCTGGAGCGGCATAGGACTTGATCACCGGAGCAGCGGCAGCATAGCTGATGGCTGGAGCGGCGTGGGCATAGCTGATGGCTGGGGCAGCGTAGGACTTGATGACGGGCGCTGCAGCCGCATAGGTGATGGCCGGAGCATGGCCATAGCTAATGGCCGGCGCTGTGTGCCCCAGTCCATAGTCCAGGAGACCAGGAGCGGCTTGGGCCACAGCCAGCAGAACGGTGAAGATCTACAAGAGGGAAGGGAGATGAAATATATAAGTTTTTAGAGATATCCTTAGCTAGGAGTCCAAGTGGATGGCTTTACAGCGTCCTGGCATCTACTCACCAGCAGTTTCATGGCAGCTTTTGGATCGTCGGGATCTCGAATCACTTGGCTTGGCGGGAGAATAGCGACTGTAAGTGGATTGCGTGCGTTGCGTTACTTTTATACTGCCACGACCACGAGACGCACTCCTCCAGCGGTTGGACAGTGGACGCCGGCGGTCGCGGCGTACTGGAGGACAGATCTTGACTAGATTTCGATCTGAGCGTCGTCGTCGGACAAACAGTCAGCAGAGTCAGCAGCAGTCAACAAAAGCGGGCCAAAGCAGCACCAATTTGTGAAGTATCTCGGCTGAGCCGAAGTGAAACTGCAATTCTCGTCGAGAGTGGATGACGCAACGCGATCGGGGAGCTGGGAGCTTAGGAGCTTGCTGCATGGAGCTGAAGGCAGACCACTTGCCGGCAAAGGAGTCGCAGGAAAGGCGGCATTTCCCATCTCGGGGGAGCCTGAGATTGGAAAGCGGCTCGAGCTAATTGAATTCACTGATTAGAGCTGGCCAATTTTGGGTGCCACACCCCTCAAAGGCATCCAGCCTTGCACTAACAACTTAATTAGCCATTGGAGAATGTCGTCTAATTGTTCTCGAAACAATTCTCGTTGCAATTCTCGTTGCAATTCTCGCTGTAATTCTCCAAATTCAATTTTCGGTGTCGCTGGGAAATTCTCCCCAAATTGCATAATGGACGGACGGACGACGCTTGCCAAATATCTAGGCGAGATTTATCTTTTTATCGTGCCTCGAATGCCGCTGCGTGCCACATTTGACCATATTTGATGGGCGATTTCAGGCTGCAGACGGCGAGCGCCGAGTTGGAGTTGCAATCGTAGCCACGCCGTCTCGTCTCGAGGACACTTACAATAACTCATAGTATATGCGAGGGGGGAGAGTCCACATCCACATCCACATCCCAGCCTCAGTTGCACTGCCTCACTTTGGAGGCGATGCGATCGAGCATCTGGCAGCTCGTGGGATTTTTTTTATTGCCGCCATGATTAACCCCCTGGGCTTGAGGGGTTAACTGGTAAAAAAAATATAGGAAAGCTATATGAGATTTAAAAGAGTGTGTAATAAATATTAAATAAATAAACAAAATATAGATTTATTGCAACGTTAAAATACAGATAAAGATACAACTCCTCCCCTCCCTTAGCTTATCACTTTCTTTCGAGTACTTTAAAGGGTTAAATCTCATGGTTCAAAATGTGCAAAAAATTCATAATAATACCCTGAGTTAGGGGCATGCACCTTGGAAGTTCGGCACTTCAACCAGCTGAAGTTTCCTCTCGAGAGTGTCCGAGAGACGGCAGGGCAACATCTCTTAGAAGAAACACACGAAATATACACGAAAATACACACTCGCAGAGACAGCTGAGTCGCGGCTCAGTTCATGCATATAAATCACGCCAATGGAATGTGATTTATGGGAAATCTATTAGCTAATATTAAGTCAATAGCTCGACAATTGTTGGCTCAACCTCAGCCGGCGACTGCCAAACAAGTGTTCCATGTCCAATTCGATGCGGACAGATCATTGTGCGAGTCGCTTTATAAATAAAAGATTAACCAGCCGCCACTGCCCCACATTTTTGCGTAGTGGAAAGCAATTTTCCAGATGGCGTGGAAGGGTGGCAAACTCGAATGCCAAATTGCCAAAGACTAAATGCCGATTTAAGGCTGATCGATCAGTGGTCTCTCTGCCTCCCCCTTTTCGGCCAAGTCTCTTGTTGGCCTCTTAGTCGCTTTTGGCTTTTGGTTGGTCGGGCGTGCGCTCCAAAATGGGTGCAAAATGCCGTGGATTTTGGATGACGGGGCCTAATTAGCCACTGGCCACAGAATCAATCGATTGCCCAATCCGAATGGCCAATGCCCAGCACGACGCGCAAGCGCGGAATTCTTCGCGTGCAACGCGGCGTATGCGTTATTTTTGTCGATTCAATTCAATTAATTAACGCCGCCACATTTGACTTGCAAATGCCTAAAAAAATACAAAATAAATAAAACCAAATAAAAAACAGTTGCAAAATGGCAAAACGCAGGCTTAATTAAATCAGAAAAACAAACGACGAAATCAACGAGCCGAAAGGAAAAACAAACTGAAAACTGCGTGGCATTTATGACGCTTTGCCTGAGAATTAATGAATGAATCGTGGTGGACATGGAAATGGATTTGATTTTCCGTCCCGTAAAAAACTTGGAGCCAACAAAGTGTGACGTGGGCACTGGGAGGTAGTCTCGAGTGGACACTGGAAGTAAATTCAAGCTAAGAGAAGATTCTTGGCTTGGACTTTGGAAAACAGGAATCTAACTTATCAAAAATTTGAAATTGAAAAGCCATAGATTGTAGATTTAATTATATTACTATTATTTTTTTTAAGTATTCTAAGGTAACATTTTTCTCTCTGCAGACTTGTAGCCATTTTGCATTTGGCAATTCCCCATTTAAAAGCGAGCCAATGACAGTTTCCACTCGCATTTTTCTCGCCTTTTTGTTTGTATTTTGTCCCCAACAGGATTTTTGGTGGTAAGTGGTTAGTTTATGGGATGACAATTGCATCGAGCGGTGATCGTGGTCGATTGTGAAACGTTTATTGCCTTGGTAATGGGCCAACTTGAAGTGGATTTCTGGATGGCAGTTCCTAAGTAAGCCTTTGGATACAGCTTATGGTTTTTACAAAAAAGCCAAAAGCTTTGACTAATGGTTTATTTACAAATTTGTGAAACAAAATTTCATTCAAAAATTGCTTTATTTAGCTTATTTTATTTTTTATAGATTTAAATTTAAACAGGTTTTTAAGAGAAAAGCTTTGCTTTGTTTTTCCGAGCTGAGAGCCAAGCTTGGTGATGGTGTCGCCTCCTGCTTATTATTTTTAAAAGCTTATGCCACTTTAAGTCAATACTAGATGCCGCTGTGGCATGTTAAATTATTTAGAAAATTGTAAAAAATATTTTTACATTATACAATATATTTTAAATTAATTAAAGGGAAAAAAATTAACTGATTTTTGTCTAAGAAATAGTTGCAATGTGCTTGAATATTTTTTATTAACACATTTTTCAACTCAAAAATATTTATTTACTTATTAAAAGTATTTAAATATATTTGTTAATTAAAAAAAAACATTTTAGTAATATATTTCGAAGCTTAAAGCTTTAAAAATACATTTCGTATACATTGTGTAATTAATTGAAATTAATTTAGTGAGTCCTCAATTGTTAACATTTAATTAACTTGATTTGAATTAATTTCTTCAGGCTTTATGTTTGAATTTTAGATAAAAGAAGTTCCCTAATATATTCTTTAATTTCGTACCTGTGATACATAACCATTAACCCCTCCTGCATTGATTTTCCCTTCTAATTTTCATCGAAAAGGCATCGCTTCACCCCAATCAATAAAAAAAAACCAGAGACTCTCGACTCAATTAAATTTAGATCAAAGTCACCGGAGTTAATGACGTATGATAAATGCACACAATCGCAGGGTAAACATTGACGTATGTAGATGGGGCTACCAACGATTTGAAGGGGTTAAATGGCGGTCATCCCTCGGAATCCAACAGGTGGCAGGGTGGGAAGGTGGCTGTGCCTGGCTGCCCACTGACCTTAAAATCGTATTTTACAAACGTCAGTCGAGGTTTCCCCTTTCTTATCGAATGGTAGGGCTGACAAATAAATTCATTTAAATTTAATAAACGAAAAATCGAGAGTTTTTAATTTAAAATAGAAGCTCTACTGAACTCTAAAGCTAAAATTCTTATTTACCTAATTAAACAAACTATCCGGCTTAGGTGTTAAAGGCGGCACATTCTTGATTCTTTTACTTTTTTCTTTGGGTTTTTATTTATTTTGTGCGTTGTGCGTTTGTCAAGTGCAGTTTGAAATTCAAGTTGCCTAATAACTTAAAACCCCAAGCAGCTTTAATGGCCATAATTCGTCTTGGCCAAGTCTCTTCTCTCTCTGCCGGCTGAAGAGAAGACCAACTCAGAACGCACAACGCAGCGCAGAAGGCGAAATGGTAAAAGCCAAAAGGAGTGTCGTTGCTATTGCTTTTGTTGTTATTGCTGTTGTAAGTGCAGTGTTAATGTTAATGTTGTTGTTGTTGTAGCAGCACTATTGACAGTATTGATGGAAATTCTTTTGTGTTTTACGAAAAAAAAACGTATAAGAACGAAGAAAGTGAAGTCTGCGTGAAGTAAAGCGAAGTTGAAATGCCTTATAATTTATTTTTTTTTAATAATTAAATATATTATTTCAAACAATTTAAAAGTTATAACACTGTTAACTCTTTATAAACTTAAATAGAAACCCTCAACAAATTCTTTAGCTCTTTGCCTTTCTTTTGATTGGAAAATAAATTATTCTAAATAATCTGTTATTATTACTGGAATTACTGAATTTGTTAGCTATTTAAATTTTTTGATTGGTTTTGACATTTCTTTTTCTGTATTTTGTGTTTATTATTAATATATTTATTACTTTATAATAAATTCTTTATCTAATCTCACTTGTATATATTTTCCCATATTTTATAGTGTATTTTTTTGGGTGGCAAAGAAGCGACTCGCGCTGTTTACTCTTTCCTAGCAGCAAATGAAAGCCCAACGTGGACCGCTGCTGGTGTCGCTTATGTGGACAGGTGCAGTGCCCAGGTAAATGCCGGTGTCTGTGTGTGTGTGCGTGTGTTTGCCTCCGTTCTGTTTCGAATGCCGCAGCCAATACCCCGCCCAATACCAATACCCATAACCAGGGCCCAAACCCATGGCCCCCGACTTCTGGGCCCAAACCGAACAGTTATGCAAATCGAGAAGAGGCGCACCTCCCACTCCCACTCGATACCTTAACTTCTTGTGTTTGTAGGGTTTTGTTTTCCCCCTTTTTTTTGTTTATTTAGCGCCTAATACCCAAGTTTATGTCGCTTAATTATAGGCCCTAAGCAGCCGCCTTTAACATGCTAATCGGCAGCAGCAAACCCTTGTCATCCTTTCGACGGTGTCGGGTGACCTTCTTCTCATCATCAGCGGCCGGTGGCTAATGGTCATCCAGCGGGGGAAATTCTAGTAGCTTGGGAGCGGAAATCCGCGTTGCGAAAGTCACCGTTTTGGGTAATCAATAGTTAGATTGATCCCACATCGATCGTCGCCTTGACCTTTTATGGGCAACTATTAAGCGGCTTTGGCCAATTCAGAAGCAGTCAGAATCGCCCCAAAGATCTGCTTTTAATAAGGTCTAAATAGCTCTCAGCTCAGAGCGATTAATTTGCCATAAAAGTTGGGCTTTAATTGGCCAACGAGTGGGAAGTTTGGAGCGTTAACTAACGAAAGTGTTGGCCAAATGAAAACATTTTGAATATGAAAGAGAATATTAGAAATATTAGTTACACTTCAAAAAAGAATTAAATATAAATTCTGCATACAAATGAGTTGCTATTTAATTGTATTTTATGAGCAAGTGGCAAGAATTTTTTCCTTAGATTATAAAATAACATGAAAAAGAACTGCAACTGACATTGGGAGATAAGAGTAAAAAAAAACACACACATTTCCAGCTGCACTTTGGCCTTTGCACAAATTTTGAATGCCACGTGGACTGCATTCAGGAGTGACCGACACACCGAACAGGTGGGCGGTTTTTCCTGTGGGCGATAGTTGTCCTTCAGAGGTGTCCCTTCAACTCTGACATTAAATGATGGGAAGTGAGTGGGAGCCTCGATTAAAACCACTTGCTCGTCGTATGGGCTGTCCAATCTGATTATTAAGAGCACCCAAAATGCATTCCATTTAGCGTGTATTTTAATTACATTAAAAATTAAGAGCAAGGTGCAGGATGTTCAGTTCGAATATCGAAGTAAATAATGTCCTGTAAAATATTGAAATTATTTAATGAAAAACTTTACTGAAATTTTTTACTGACATTATTTACTGGCATTATTTACTGAAATTATTTATTTAATTTATTTACCTGAGAAATTTACAAATTATACATTTGCAAAGCTTAATCAAAATATATGTATATTTTCCCACGTAAAAAAGTATCTTATCATTTAAAAATGATTCTTTTTTTGCCTCTCAACTCTTAAGTAATTTATTATTATTTCAGAAAAATTATTATTATTTTGTTATAGTTTATTAACATTTATTTATTATTGTCACTCGTTTACTCTTTCACTCAACACCCACAATTTCAGCCAGCCAGAGATACAAAAACCGACACAGATACAGATACTTGTTGCGCGAGATACTTTTTGAGAGAGAGCCAAGAGCCGAGTGAGAGTGTGGTTAGTCTCTTTCACTCAAACACTCAGCGGCGCACATTGGTGGACTTTCTCTCTTTAATGTTTAAATAATTTCACAAACAATCACAGTCATATGATTTTAAAGATATTTAAGTATTTATATATATTTATTTTGACTCGAATTGTTAAGATAATCAATAGGAGACTTTTAATAGATACTTTCTAATATTTACTTAAAGCCACTTAAAGTTACTTGGCTGCAGAGCTCAACTGATTTAAGCCGCTGTTTTTCCACCTTTGTCCCACTGTAAGCGGCGACTATATAAGCCGCAGCGCACCACGAATCGTGCTCAAATTTTGTTTTTGCTGTCGGAATCGGAGTCGGTTACCTATAAGGTGCTCGAAAAATATTCGAATAAATATAATATGAACCTATTTTGATTTGTTTTCTCTGGTTAGCGCGTTTCGAATATATAACGAACTTTAATCAATATATTTTCCGTAATGTGAGTGCGTGTTTTTTGTGTTTTTATTAAATGAAAATTATAAACAAAAGCGGAAACTGACCGAAAAAAGTAAAGCTTCGGCGTTATCAGTGTGGAAATATATAAATGAGAAATTGAAATGAATTCAAGCGAATAAAGTGTAATAAATATATGTAAAAAGTATAGTAGTGGCAAGTTCAAGCGAAATTCCAAACTAAGCAGTTTTTTATTTGTTATTCTCCCCGCTCTGGCACTGATAATCGAAAAATAAAGAAAAACAACTGTGTTTGTGCAATTGCAGGAAGGAGTGTGCAAAGCAAATAAAGAATTAACTGTAGCCCATGGGAGAGATCGAATTGATTGATTTGTAATACTTGTAATATTGCCAAGTTCACTGGGCTTGAGGAACGCCCTAATGTCAAGGTCTTTGCGCTGGGTGAGATCGGGTTTAAGCTTAAGTCTTAATGGACTTGACCCCCATTTTTTTCGGGGGGCTTAAGCCTAACGAAATCCGCAGCTAAAGTTACAAAAAAAAAAGAAACATACGAATATTTACTCAATTTACTCAATTAGAGTTGAGGGTTTTTCAGCTCAGATTGCCACATTTCCAAGTAAATCAATTTGTTATCTGAATTTGAATATTTCAATTCTGGCCTATAACAAAAACTTTTATTTGCTAAAATTTAATAGATAATAAAAACACAACATCTAAATACCAATTGTCATTATAAAAAAATCAATTCTTTATCTCTCTTTCAATCAAAGAAATCTTTAAAAGAAATCTATAAACAAAACCAAACAACAGAAATACTAACAAATAAATGAAACCCTAAAAAAATTCAACAAACGTAGTGCAAAAAATAAACAAATAAAAAAAGCTTGGCAACTGTGAAAACTACTTACGAATTTTCACAACAACTTGATGTTTTGTAACGGATTTTCGCAAAACTAGTAAAAACTTTAATTGTGGATTCTTCTGCGACTGCTTCTTCAACGTTTTTTGCTTCTGCCGCAGAAATAAATATATATATACATAAATATATATATTGTGATTGTTTGCTGATTTTTGTTTATGTTTTATTTTCTTCAGAAGACAACGCAGACGACTTGAGGTAAGTTGTGCTAATTGTTGCTAAATTATTTAGTTGGCTATTTTTAAGCCATTAACTTCGTGGTGAATCATGCGAAGAATCTAAATCGGAAAGAGCCGGTGCCCTTTTATGAATCAGTTTCTTGGTGTGTCCTATATACAGCTCCTGAAAATACCACTAGATCTTCTATAAATAGTTAGAATGTGTTAATTAAATTAGGGATGTAAGCCTTTAGTCAGTTATTAAATTGTATCTAATTTTATGATTTAAATATTAAGTATATTGTATAAGTTTATTATTAAATTGCTGAAAATATATAAAAAATATATTATATTTTATGAGATAATAACATAAATGTATTTCAAAATAGGTCTATCAAATATTTTTATTAAATTGAAACCGCATTGTAAAATTGCTATTAAAGCCAATTAATATTTTTTATACATTTATGAAACTTATAAATATATTAAATACTCTTTCAGACTTTTATAAAAGTGATAATAAAAATATAAAATTGAAATATAAAACTCAGGCTTGTGAAAATTATTGAATTAATTTGATATTTCCTAAGCCTCTTTCAAATAGTTTCTTTCATCAAGTACACTCCTATATATAGTAAAAGCTCTGGCACCTGTCTGTCAGATCGGGACAGATCGAGTTGAATAAACCTCTAAACCCCTATATACTATATACATATATATATTAAACCGCAACCGAAAGCGAGAGGCAGTGGCACCTGAACGGCAAACTCAAACCATAAACCAAAAACCGCTCAGATCTAATGCCGCTGGATTCGCACAAGGTTGTCCATATAGCGGGCTCGTTTTACTATTTTTTCAATTTCATTTTACTATTTTTTGTTGTTCACCTGTCTGTCGGCTTTGAACTCGGCACCTGTTGTGGTCACAGTGGCGATCGCATACACTGTCAAAGAAATTCCGATCCCAATGACTGAGGCTGCCGGAAAATATGGTCTGTGGGAGAAGGTGCTCGCTGTTTTGTCTGTTTATGAGCACCTGGGCCTTCCTGATGCTGATCGTCCTGGGAGCCTGCTTCTCGATCCACACTCTGGTATTGGTGACGGACGTGCCGCTGGAGGAAAACTATGCGGGTCCGGACGAGTTCAAGGAGAGTGCCGACCAGGCGTACTCCACGGTGGCGCTGCGCTGTTATGTCACCGCAATCGTTTACCTGATCTTTGTGATAATCTCAGCGATACTTTTCCAGAGGGAAACAAAGAGAAGGAAGAGGCTATACAAGAAGCAGAAGCAGCCCCGGTGATGTCGATGTCGTTGACGATTGGTTGAATAAACGTATTTCCCATTATTGCAATTGCATTTCAATAGCAGCAGCAGCAGCCGCAGCAGCACCCACTCCCGAGCAACTCCCACTTGTTAAACCAGATCGGAACAAGACCCAGAACAAGACCGAGAACAAGTTTGTTGACCGCATTCTGCGATTAGCCTTAGCTTCTTTATCATTTACCAACTGTGCCTCGGCGGCATTATGCATTCGTCTCGACCAGCTACGATTTTTGACAAGTCTGTCCCCGCCGCACGTGACACCTTTTCTCTGCCTTTCCCCAAAAGACGAGGTGTGCTCGTTCTCCTTCTCCTCACCGTCAGCGTTGGTGCCCCATAAATTTCCGTGAAATTCTCTTTCTTTCCGAAACATGCTAATGGGGTGTGGGTTCTCCTACGGGGTCTCTTCAGTGGGTTCTTATCGAGCTTTTTTTTGTGGCGTACGAACACGAAAACCGTTCTGTAAATTATCGTACACGTTTCCTCTAGTTGTAAGCGGCTGTGTATCTTTCTGGTTATCACCAAGTGCAGTCTGCAAGTCCGCTAAAAGCTGGCTCAAAAGATCTGAAAATTCATTTGATTTACTTGGAAAATGTTTTGAATTTCCAAGGGAGAGCATGGAGTGAGCAGCGGAATTTTTACATAGAAATCTTCTACATAGTTTCAATTGAAATTCTTAGATTATTAGGTTCTTCAAATATATAGGCTTTCTTTGCCATATTTTAGCTTTGTAAACAACTAAACTTTTGGCTTAACTCAGCAACACTTGAGTTTCACAGCGAATTGTGATTTTTAAGTTGTCCGCTTTAATAAAAATTTTCTATTTTATCAGACAATAAACACTGGCAAAGGAAAGCCTTTATTTTTACCAAGTCCGCGGATAGTAAGTCCGGAATAGTAAAAAAAATTAAAGCAAGAAAGGCTCAAGGATCGGGGACCATCATGTCCAGATTTCTAGCAGCCGCCACACAGCAATTCCAAAAGGGATGTGAGTTAAAGACAAGGTTAACCTTTAATCATTGAATTACATGTTTAAAGAATTATTTAACTCACGATTTAAAGTAAAATCTTTAATTTCTGAAATCTTAAATTAGAAAACCCCCTTCCCGCAGTGCGTTTCAGCCGTATGCTGATCCATAATACTGGCCAGCAGTTAATGGCGGCCAAAACGCCCACACCACCGCCCAAGTCCGCTAAGGCCTCGCCCATACCACCGCCCAAGTCCACCAAGGGACCACCCCCACCGCCGCCCAGGTGTCCGCCCGGTCAGAATAGCCGCAAGCGTAAGCCGGGAACCTTTGCCAGTGGCGGAAAGCATGCCGTCTTCAGCGATTGTCCCATGCCTGAGGGCGACTTCATGAAGGCCTGGAACGCCAAGAACAGTCGCTACAACCTCATCCTGATTACCGGTGCTCTGGCGGCCTTTGGAGGCTGGGGCTATGCCCTATCTTCAGGTAGAATTCGTTGCCTATAGTATAGTTTCACTCGTAGCGTTATATACCCCTGATCACAGGCCTCATTTGCATCAACTGGAACATACCGCCGTATGTCTACACCGAGGATGAGATGGAGGACTTTGAGATTGAGGAAGAACGCCGTCGGGAGGAGAAGGAGGCGCGTCAGGAGCGACACCAGGATGCGGTCGAGGCTCGAGAGCTTGGTATACGCCGTCGGCATGCCAAGGAGGCCATGGAGCGCGAGGTGGAGCTGATGCAGCGCGACATGGAGGAGGGCATCTCGGACGCAGAGCTGGACGAGCTCCAGCGCCTGGCCGCCGAGCGCGAGTCCTTCGAGATATGGGAGAAGGACGAAGTCAAACGTCTCGAGGAGCAGCAGAAGGAGCGCGACCAGATACGCAAGGAGAAGGACAAGTTCAAGGCCGAGCGTGACAAGGAGCGGGACAAAAAGCGCAAGGAGAAGGAGGACCAGCTGGAGAAGGAGGAGGCTGAGCGCGAGAAGGCCCGCGAAAAGGCACGCAAGGAGCGTGAGAAGGCCGAAAAGGAGGCGCAAAAGCTGAAGGAGAAGGCCGAGAAGGAGAAGGAGAAGGCTAAGAAGGCCATGTCGGGCTAAAGGCTCCTCTCTTTAATTTACTATAAATTATTATAGTAATCATTACCACAGACACAAGTCGGCAAGGGAAATATCAACATTAAACTCTGAAAATACTTGAATTGTTTTAATAAATGAACATAAATGCTGCTGCTGAACACAAAAAGTATAAGAAATATAGAAAAATATATCATTTTATTAACTGATTAAAAACTATTCCTGCAGAAGCCTTCATTTCCTTAAATTAATTATGGGAAAAGCTGTGCCCATTTCAGAGCTCCTCCTTAACCCATATAGGAAAAGTGAAGCTAATAACACATCTGCGGGAATAGCTGCCTTATTAACTACTTATCTGGTCACATGAGGCCATTTCCACCTGGCTTTCGGTTTGGTTTTTCAGCCGGATTCTAGACTCCAGTTTGGAGAACATATAGCTTACACTTTGGGGCCGCAGTCGGTGGAGGAAATGGCTCATTGCATATAATCAAAGGCAGTGCCAGCGAAATTGTATCTCGTAGATACAGGCAGCAACACAGGGGAACTTTTCAATTGGGCCTTCAATTACAATGGGCACTTGTTGTTCGGCTCTGCTCGCTCTAATAAAATAATGCTGCCTCTTTGATTCGACTTGGAACGTATGCATTTCCCCCCTAATCTATTTAATGAAAATTCGCTACCGATAGATCCCCAGATCCCTGCTAAGTGTGCCTGCCTTGTGCGCACATAATGAATCACAATCGTCGTCAGTTAAGTCCGGCTTATCATTAATCAAATTAGCTGCAGCAACATTGCCACAAAACACTTGCTTGTCTGCCACCGCAACTTGCAGCAAATGCAATGCAGCACAGTGGGTCGCATGTGGCGAGCAAATTAACCATTACCATGTGCCACAAATGAGCAATTGCGGAGAGGAGAGGATAGCTTATCAAATGGAGTAGAACAATCAATTAGTGCGGACCGAGGCGAGGAAAACTACGGTTCAGTGGGGTTCAGTGACCCCCCGATGGAAGGTGAACTGAAAAACAGTGGGTTAGCCCGAAACGATTTTCATTGCCTTGTCATGGTTGTAATAGAGGTTTAAGAGTATATATTTCTTGGGGTTTTTATAAACTATATATAACCTTAAATTAATAAAATAAAATGTGAACAAAAAAAGCTTTTCTATGAATTACTTTAGAGTTTGTTTGAATTTTTAGGGAAATACTATTTATCAATCACATTTAAATATATTATAAAGGGAGTATTAAATGAATAGCCATGGAAATTTATTTTATAAAAATATTACGCGTTAAATTTTTAATTTTACTCGTATAATCTTTAAAGTTAGTCACTAAAAAGTCACAATTTAAAAGTACATTGAACGTTCTTTCGTTCTTCCCAGCTTTAGACTATTTAAAATGTATAAGAAAATTCTAAATAAATTCTTTTAAAGATTACATTCATAGAAAAATATAAAATAATCTTTAATTGCATATATATTATAGATAATTCTTTATATTTCTATCCCCGCTGACCACTGTGGCCTTGCCCACACATCGTCGAACCGCTGAAGCTGGCTAATTTATCACTGGCATTCACATTTACATTCACATTCACGCTTCGGTGTGCTCTATTCCACCTATATGGGTGTATATATCCCCCCAACCCCCATCCAGATCCATATCCATATCCATACTGTGCGAGTGACATTATTACTGTCACACTGTGTCGCCCCAATGCTGCTCCTCTGCCGCTTTTATAATGCATTTATGCTGCAATTTGTTTGAATTAGCGCGGCAGAGTCTTGGAGTGGACCCGAGTCTACATCTAGTCCGCGGAGGCTGAGAGTGGACCCCAAAAAGGAGAGCTGTGGAGGCGGGTGGAGTGTCACCGGTTTTTGGTGCTTTTGGGGCGTGTATGGGTCTAGGCTGGTACGAGTATCTTATGCAAGCAGAGCTCCAAAAAATATAACAAACAAAAATAAGGAAAAGAGATTGGTCTAAAGTAAAAGTAGCTGCATTTACCCAGTTGCAACATATTTTTAACGGAGCTGCGGAGAGTTGAAAGCTTCCGGGCAGGGGCGTTGCCCATGGAAATGGAATGAATGCAGCAGCAGCAAAGACGGCGGCTTAAATCCCCCTCAAAAAAGAGTATCTAGAGCACAATGCCGTGAAATTCCCGAAAAAAACACCTCAAAAACTACAGCAGTTTCTTTCTTTTTTTTAATGTGTTTATTATCTCAGCAAATATCGCTTTTACAAGCGAGTTAACAACCATTTCTAGATCGTGTCTTATCAGGGACTTCATGTAAATATTTGCATCGGTGGCTGGTTTTGTTTTTCGGGTTCTTTGATAAGGTTTTACATCTTCAAAGCAAAGGTGCTGCTTATCTAATATTTCTGGACTTCCTTTATGTTTACTGGATTTTAGGGGATTTATGCATCACATCTGTCTTTCTGTATTTATGGTACTCTTCCTGAAAATGGAGCATATTCTGAGATGATTTATGTATCTCAGAATAAGAGTCATCGTAAATGAATCATAAAGTTCTTTAATCGTGGTACGTTCTTTCTTTTTCGTGATTTTTATGGTGTATTTTAGGAAAGGGGATACCCGTTCTTTGTGGTCTTTTTTAAGAGGGGTTTTTAATCGAATTTAATGTATTTTCTTCATGAAAAGGAATACATTTTCTTCTGCTAAATGATGGATAATAAAGGTACATGTGTATATATAAATATATAATATCTGCATTAGGAAACTAGATGTATTCTTATACCTCTTACTTAGGTTAGCGAGAAGCCTCTGGGAAACTTTCCCCCCTTCAAACTAATTTCAACTCTCGCTTTATTAAAATTTCAGTAATTAAACCAATTAACCAACTAGTTTGTTAACCATTTTGCCTTTATAAAAGAACAAAGAACTAATTCAAAAAAGCCTAGTAATCGAAGCTGGAGAATTGAGAGCCCACAAGCGAGAGCCAAGTAGAAATGCGAGCGTGCCAAGCGGCGTTTTGTATCTGGATTGAGGTCTTGCCACAGTTAGCCGACCGAAGCGCAGTTATACCAATTCTCCATAGCATTCTCAGACACACAGTGGGTCAATTCTGCACGCTCCACTCTCCGCACAAATCAATTTGTGGACTTGTTCTATAGATTCTCTCGACTCTCCTCTATATTCTATATTCTCCTCACGTAGCCTGACTGGCTGACTCACTCGTATTCATATTTGTAATCATTGTAATGAGCCATTTCTCTAGATACTTTCCTATCTTGCTTGCTTTTTTAATTAATTTTCCATTGACCATTGCGTTGCCGCCTTCTGTGTTCACTGTACTCCCCTGTACAGTGTTCAATCTGTATGCCTGACAGCTGCGGCTCAGGAGAAAAGAGAGTCGGGAGCTTTTAATATTAATTCTTCGTTTCGGGGCTTTGGCTACGCCTCTTCTGTGTGGCCTCCGGTTTCAGCCTTCTTCTGTCCAGCAGCTCCGACTTATTTGCTGTGTGGCCATCGTCAAATTTCGTATTGAAACACGAGACAGTGGGGCCACGATTTGTGGGAATTATTTTGGGGATCAACAGAGTTTCAAGCAATTTAAGATTGCAGGTGGATTTATAGAGGGTTTCTAAGGTTTAATTGAAATTTAAGATAGAATGCAGTGTTATTATTGACTTAAGCAGAGGTGAAGGGTTCTTAAAAATTTGTTTACTGTTTGATATTACATATACCCCAAATAAATAAACAGAAATACATATTTTTTAAATGCTTTAAAATAATTATATTATATTTCTAAACTTCTAATTGCTTTTTTACGTTTCCTAAAATATTTTCTTGTCACCCTTTCAAGCCTTACAAACCACTGTCCATATCCCTGCCCAGACTCTGAGCTTTGTTATAAATTAAATTATTTTTCATGGCCATATATCTCGCCCATATTTATGTCCATACATATATGCTGTATCTCTTGCGGATATCGTTACACTAAATTGTTATGTCGGCCTCCTGAAACTTCAAGAATCTCGAACAGGAGAGGGCGTAAGCGATTTGTCTTTTGGTTAATTTTCATTTTTTTTCTTGCCGGCCCCTTGAGCCAAAGTACCGCTAAGGCCGCCGCCTTCTCCGATCCTGTTTCTTTATATATATATACATTTTTAAAATATTTTTCATTCCCTGGTAATAAAGTAATTAAGGCCCTGAGACACTCTTCAATATTTCATCTCCCTCCGTCTCGGAGATTAATTGAGGCGGAGACCAGGGCACGCGGCCTTTACGATCTGATTTGCATTTAATTGGACTGCAATTCGCATGATTATGATTATGAACCGAAAAACGTATCAATTTTCGTTTAATTTTGGCATTTGCCAAATGCAGCACGAAAATTGTTTTCTGCTTTTAAAAAATCAGCGAAAGCCAAAAAAGATAAACACAAAAATGAGAGAGCCAGATAATGAGCGCAATAAAAACCATTTGTTGATGACTTTTAAATAAGCAATTTGTTGTTGGTTTTCGCTTTTTTTAAAGAAGACGAAATCTGTTGCAAGGGCACTGGGAAAAATGTATACTAAAATATGATGATTTAAATTAAATATTCACCTTGTTTAACTTAAGTTTTCCCAGTCAAACTTTACAAAGCTTCTTTCTTTAGTTTTTTTACTGCCTTCTGTTTTAATAGAATCTTACTAATATTTCTTTTATTAGTTTTATATGTCAATTTTGTAATCTTTTAAATTTTTTTCCAGATTTTTCTGGCAGTGCAACTTTTCTTATATTTTCTTTTGTTTAAACGTTTTACTTTCGCGCTCATTTTAATTGCCGCCTGCTGCTTCTGATGGTTTTTGGTACTGATGATGATGATGATCTGCTGGAACTCAAGAAACGTTTGCCAACATTTGTTGGCCACGTTAATGTGGCCACCATAAAAACCGTGTGAACTTTCGGTCAGTTGTTTCATTGCAAACGTGTCGAACCAGACACAATCTACGTGAAACGACAGTTGGCGACACTTTTCACCGGCCTTCGCGGAGTTGCAAGTCGTTTGGGGCGGTTTTCTTGACGGTTTTGTTGGTGATTTTGTTGACGGTTTTGTTGGTGATTTTGCAGTTATTTTTTAGCACCTGGCAGAAGGTGAAGGCGGCTTGGGCTTCGGTCATTTCCTTTAATGGTTTCCGTTGAAAGCCGCACATTTCGTTGACCAATTGGCAAGACACCTTTCTCTCTTTAAAAAGAGAACTTAAATAAAGTAGCATGAAAACGTACAAAAATAATAGCTGAAATGTATAAAAAAGGTAACTAGAAGTTAGTTTTTCAATTAATCCCACCTTAAAGGTTTTTAACTTTTGCCTAAAATACTCAAAACCATTAGTAGATTCGCAGATTTTTGTTCCCAATTAATTCTTCACTTAAATTACATTTTTGGGTTCACTTGAACCTTTATTTCTGGCATTTTAATTGAGTTTTACAAACGCTTTTCGGTTCTGGTTTAAAAATAAAAGGGATTTGGCTTCTTAGGCTCACGTTTAGTGCCTTTAATTACATTTTGCTACCAAGTTTTATAAGTCCATTTATTTTTAAAGGTCCGACATGCGATTGAAAATGTTTTTTGCTATTTATATTTCTCTTTTAAGAAATGTTTACATATATTGTGAATACATTTTCTTGACTGCAACTCACCTACTTATTCCCCCTAAAACCCCAATCACTTTCGTTTAGTTTATTTTCTTAACCATAAAAACCAACCAACCTTAGCTGAATTTTCATTTCTTAACCCATTTTTGCAGCCCAATTTTCCCCACCAGCACTTGCATTTTCCTGATCCGCAAATTAATCTCACATTTAATTGCGGGCCAATTGCAATAGCAACTTGCGGCTGTCAGCGGCCTGAAAAAATGCAGCAAGAAATGTTAATTCCGCCTCGATTCCGCCGCTGGACGGGCTACTGTTATTTTATTTGTCAGGGAAAATTGGGTCAGACCGCTGAGAGAGACAGGGAAAAGACTGGGCCGAAAGAATATGATGACTAAGAAATGTGTTAATGATAGCGAGTGGCGTAATTAGCCAGAAAAAACCTTTTTTTCTGGTTGGTAAAACATAAACGTTCCGAAATGTTTGGCAGCAGCTGCTGCGGCTGCTGGACAACAGGAAATTGCGTGAATTCCGCAAATAGTTGGCCTTACTTAATGCGTTTAAACTTTTGCATAATTTGAGTTTAATTTTAAGTTAACCTTCAAGGGGCGGCAGGTGAAGGCAGGCAAATAATTATTGATAAAAGGGGAGTAATTGGTAATAGTTTAATGAAAATTTAACTGTAAAGGAGTTTGAGATCTATTTAAGGGGAAAAATGGATAGATCAGGCCAAGATTTATATGTTTATATATTTAAAATATTTTCTTTTCAAAAATTTATCAAACCCTAAACAGTCTTCTCCATTACCATTAGTCATAAATATTTCTTTCCAAAAAGTTTCCTCTTCATTTCTTCATTTTCAACTCCTTTATGGCCCCGGGAAATAGAATTTCCAGTTTGCCTATTTAAATATCTGAATAAATTACAGAAAAATCAACAACAAATTAATGTCAAAAATATGAACAAATTAACTGCCTTTGGCCGCAAGAAATATGACAGTTTACAAACGGTAAAAAAAACGAATATGCTCATGGGGAAGCATTAACATTAACTTGGCTTAGATGACGTTGACAATTTCCAAGGCGATGGCAAGTGCTGTTAACGCTTAATTAGTTAACACACCGCTGGAAGCGGGTCAAAAAACTGCATTTAACCTGCCAGGAAAGGGTTTTAGGAACTATATTTCATTGTTTGTTTTTGTTTTTGTTCTTCTAGACAGTGTTTGCCCACGCGTCTTAGCTTTCCTGCACTAAAATGATAAATGATTGAACAAACACAACGACTGCCAGGGGCATTATGCAGGTAGAATCATCATTAAAGCCTGGCTGTCTCTCTGCTGTCTTGGGTTTAATTGATATTTTTATGTGAAGATGCTCTCAAGGAAGACATGACTAAGATAAAGGTTTTAAGAACACTCTACAGGTTTTTAAAGAGTCTAGAATATTTTTGTAGTTTAATAAATTAATAATATATATGATATTTCATAGGAAAATATTTTTTTAAATATTTTAAAAGTATTATTAATGTTTTTTAGCTTCAGAAAAAGTTATTAAAATCTTACCTCTTATGTTTCTAACTTTTTGGACATCATTGTATCCCTAAAAAGCGTTGAAGTTCTTTATAAAAAATTATAATTAATGTCTCTAAGATTTATGGTTTCCAAAAAGAGCCTATGAACATTCTGTGTTAGCTACAAAATATTTTAATGGCACTTTTCACGCTGTTTGAAGATACTAAACACCTAAGCAGCTTCCGCTGCACTTGGACTTCCTTTGCCGCTCTCTTGAGATCTGAAAAGATATATATACCAAGTACATATATATAGAAAAGATCCGACAAAGTCCGCTTCAACGGAAGTACATTCACGACTCACGTTGGCTCGCATAATCAAAGACCTCTGAAGACACGGCGAGTCGTGGTCTTTTCTCCTCTTCGGTTTTCCGCCTGCCGCAGACCCTTTAGAATTTTATGCTTGAGTCATCATCCATCGACATCGTCAAACTTTGGCGGCTTTCGGTGTGTTTTTCATATTTTTTTTTTCTTGTATTTTTTATTTTTTATTTATCTTTTCGTTTGTTTGGGCCTTGCTTCCGTTTTGAGGCAGCGGCAAATAAAGCAAAGTGTGCTCAAAACTATTAACAAATCCGCGGCTTGCAACCTGTTGTCATAGTAGTTGTCGTTTCTCCATTTCAAATACTCAAACTATGGACAATCAGCAGCAGCAGCAGCAGCAATTGCAGTGGCAACGGCAACGGCAACGGGCCACATTTCCGCTGCTTTTGGCCAAAAAAGGCATTGAACAATTATTATTATTATTATTGGACTGCAAGTGGAAAGGAAAAGCCAGAGCAACAAGTGTGCAATTGAGTTACATTGCGCCCACTAATAATGCACACAGAGAAAAGCCAAGACTTTATGGTACAAAAAAGGTTATTATTTTATATGTAAGCTAAAAAGATATTTTAGTTTTTATAATTTTCAACGCAGAAGGCATATTAATACTAAGTTTAAAGAAGCTTAAAATCGAACTTATAAAAGGGGGAGAGCGAGTTCAAATATATAGATTTTTTTCTGGTCTTGTTATTAATAATAACATTTATTTATTTACCTATAAAAAATATATATATATATTCCTTAGACTTACACCACTTTTGGTAGCTTCTTCTATTGCGACAAGTTCTTCGTTTTTAGTTGCCAACACGAAAGGCAAAGACCGGTCAACTGAGGCAACAGCCACAACAGAGCTTCGATATTGTCAACACAGCCACTTGCCACACAACTTTGGCTACAACTCCCCTGAGTGTGTGTTGTTTTTTTTTTTATAGACTCCAGCCAACAGGGGGTTAAGGAAGAGGAGGAGACGGAGGGTTAAGCGATAGAAGTGCGCGGGGTGCCGGGACATCCAGCTGCGTAGACAGAGCTCAGACATTACCCAAGCTGCCACAGTCTTTGGCACTTTTCCGAAAAAAAAACAACATAAATAGAAATGATATTTAAGTCGAATTAGAGATACACTTTTTGGGGATATAAAATGCTATAAAATATATACAAACTATAAATGAAATCTATTTAAACTTAAGCTCTATAAAATCTTTCCTAAATCTTTTTTTAAGACCCCTTAACTCCTCCAAACGTTCTTGAAATGTCTTTTAAAACCTCAAAATCTCTCCCAAGACCAACCCCTTGCCTTAGTTCTGGTACCTAACTTTCCCGATTTGATTCCCTATCAAAAATCGCTGGCCATTTGGTGGCTTCTTTTTTATTTTTCTTTATTTTTGGCATGCGCTGCGTGAAAAACGAAATGAAAAGTTGTTGCGATGTCGATGTTGCTGCTGCTGCTGCTGCAGTGGTCAGTTGCAAGGCTGCAGACCCAGCAAAAAAAATATATATAGTGGACACAGCAAACACACATTTGAAAATGGAAAGTCGATGTCTGGTTTGTCGTTGGCAGTTTTGTATTTTTTTCGGGGGTTTCGTTTTTCTATTTTTTATTTTCGTTTTTCATTTATTTTTTTGTGTATTTTTTGTTTTTGGCTGCAACCGGTTGCATTTGCAACATTAGCACATGCAACAAATTTTTTGTACTACGAGTATTTTTATTAGATTTTGATTTATTATTTGTGTGGATAGCCTCTAAGGCTGGTCTAGCCGGCTAATTGGAATTGGCCAGGCAGGAAAGGTAGGAGAATGCGGTAAGGAATTCTCTGGCTCGCGAAAAGGAAAGCGAAAGTTAGAGGCCTTAAATTTGAAATTGAAATTTCTTGTTTTTCTCTACCTCTGCGCCTCTCTCGGTCGCCTTTTTTATGGCCAAGAGGAAAAGCAAAAGCCAAAGTTGTGGCTTGCGACTTGAAGCCAAGTGCACGTTTAGTTTGGGCCATAAACTGTGCGCACTGCCATTATGAGCTAACACCGGAGGAGATCGCCGATCCAAAGGGGTTTCTTTTCGCACTCGTCGGGGTTATATAAGGTTGTGGCGAAACCCCGCCGAACGTCATTAAAATTGCAAATTTCTTTCCTCTCTGCGAACCAGAAACTAATAAGCAGGTGCTCGGAATGTATCCAGAAATATCTCAGCTATTGTTACAACCAAAAGGGCGGAGGGAGACATGGAGATATATCCACGAGTTTCGATACTCTGCGTGTCAACGCTTTCAAGAATCGCTGCTTAAGTTCATAAATAAAACATCAGTTTAAATTAGTGACTTTGGCCATGACTGTTATATATTTTGAATAGAGACAAAAACCATAAATTGGATTGATTTATAATCGAATACAAATATTTCCTAGGTTTTTGAGAGGAAACTAAGACGAACTACCGTTTCATTGCCGATTCGAGCTATTTATATCTGTGCCTTTTATATCTTTTTGATAACCATTTTCAAGTCAATTTGGCGGATAATTATGGGGTTTTAGATTTGATTATAGGTTAAAGACTTTTTAAGAATTGTTTTTTGCTTGGCATTTGGCATATTATTTTATAGATTTTATCTACAACACAAATTCTCTTATTTTAGAAATCTCCTTTTTAATATTCTAACACCTCTTGGCACTCCTTTTACAGTTTTTGGCAAACAATTAACAATTAAAGCTCTAGAGTTGATAGATTTCCTTCTGAAGATCATCATCTACCTACTAAATATGGTTAGATATTCAGAGCGCCAAGTTTACTTTCTTTTCAGACCATTTACCGAATGATACAAGAGGCCGCCAAGCATCCCACGACATCCTCAAGATACACTTTCACGCCTCAATTTCAATTTCAGGCCGTAATCAAATATATATCTTTTTGGCCACTCCAAAAGCAAATAAAGAAATAATAAAAACGCACAACAAGTTAGCGAGTTGATCAATTAACATTTGGAATTATTAATTTACGAGCAAAAAATATTTATACAGATATATATTTCACTCTTTTTCCATTTGCCATTAAGTGTTTATAACTTTCACTGCAGCGAGGCGGTCTCATCTCCCGATAGAAAACATTAATTAAAGCATTAAATGCACATAATTAACGCAGTCGCAGTCGCGGTCGCCGATGCTGCTTCTTTTTCTTCTTTCTCTCGGTTATATATGGTTATGTATATATCTTTCTCCAAGTCCAAAAAGCAGTTGCATATATGGATGGGTTTTTAATGATTTTCCTTTGTTTTTCGCAATGTTTTCGCATGGGAAACGTTGATGGAAACTACAAAAAAAAAAAAAAAACTGGGGAAGTCATTGAGGAAAAGACGTCAAGTTGCAGTGTTAACCTTGAGTTTTCCGGGGTAATAAATTAAACAGTTTTAGCTCCCGGAGGATTGCGGTTAACTCATGTAATTTCTTTTTCATATTCATATGCGGAAGATGGATAGAAATCAACGGCAGTTAGATGGTTAATAAAGGAAGATAAATATAGATAAAACGTTTGCTAATAAAGCCACATATTTATAATATTAAACTCAAACAAAGAAGGAAACAAAAAGCTTGAAGAAGCCGAGTTTGCAAATTTAAAAAAATAATGAACAAAAGACTTAGACAACGAACTTGACTTCAAAACCAATAACTTATTTTAAAAGGGTCGTAAAACAAAATGAAATTGAATAGTTTATTATTTATATGTTTTACCATTAAAGGAGTCATTTCTACTCCCCTATATTCTTGATTAACTAAAAAATAAAAATATTTTTTGTAATGTTAACTCAGCAAACTTTTTTCAGTCAACAAAACCACTGATTGTGACGCGAAAACAATCCTAATAAATCCCCCTCATAAACAAAACAAAAGCCTATTATGAACCTTAGACCATATCGTTGTTAATTTCATGCCAACATTATGTAAACGAGACCCCAAAAAGGCCAAAAAATATATCGGAACCAAAGTTTTATTAACTGTAAAGATGCTTCGTATAAAGCCTTAAAAAAGAGCCCAGCAAAAATGCAAGACATGTGTGTCAAATACGTTTAATATGTAAAAATCCAACCCAACCGAAATGCGGCAAGAAAAAAATGCCAAAAAATAAAACCGAATAAAATTATAAAATGTTTGCCTTTGCAAACCGGTTAAAGTTGAAGCATAATAATCACATATCAGAACCGGATTTGGATTTAAGAACTGTTCAAAACAGAAAATAAATGAAAAACCGTAGTCTGTCAGAGCCAAAAAATTAAATAAAGCGAATTAAATGCTTCGCTAGAGGCTCTTCGGGGTTTTTTTATATTTAACCAATTAATTTTTACAACAAATTCAAGCGAGAAATGATTTCAATTAAAAAAGTGACAGAAGTAATTATAAAATGATTTCATTGGGATTTTTGAAGACATGTTTAATCTTTGTAAGGTATTTATTTTAAATGTAAAGTCAAATTAACCACAGTAATTGACTTAGAGATTAGAATTTAAGGAGAATTTTTGGAGTTGTTTAATTAAATTTTATTTTAAACACATATTTTAAACACATATTTAAAGCTAAAGTTGTCTTAAGAATATATTAAAGATTTATTTTACATTTTTAATCAGGTGAAATGTTACGTTCTAGTTCTAATTTAACCTACATATTAATTTATAATTAATTTTAGGTTTCTTTTACAGCTTTACCATAATTAATTAATTATTAAATATACACCTCAATCCTTTAACAATTAAGGCAGTGTCAAAACCTATCACAAATTAATTTTAACTTGATTGAAACTCGATTGAGATTTGCGATCTCAGCTCGGCGCTTTCTGACAAGCGTGAAGCATGCGAAATTGGCTCTGAAACCGGGGCTCTCTGTAATATTTATAATAAACAACTCAACGCTTTTGGCCAGAAAAAGCCAAAAAACATAAAAAATAAGTCTTTTTTGGCCGAAAAAGATTGCCAAAGTTATTGCCTGTCAGGCCAAGTGACGGCTGGCCAATCTCTCAGGTTTCTCGTTTCGTTTTTTTTGCATTTTTTTCGGGTCTCTCAGATCCCGCTGATTATTGAAAAGAGAACTTAACCGAACCCAACCGAACCGTGGCCTCTTCCGGATTACAAGGAGAAGATAAGCCAATGCTATGGCCAGTGCTAATCACAGGGTGCCTTCAACGCCATTGATTTATTGGCAGATTTCAAGTTAACACTTTGCGCCGATCCCAAATTGAGTTATTTATTCCCCAACAGGTTGCACGTAGCACGTAGCCGAGTTGCACTTGCTGCTTAGATTTATACTCGTAGATTTTGGCAGTCGTGTTAATGAAGTTTTTCCCTGATTTATGTGTCGCCACAGGAAGTGGGTTTGGTCCTGGGCTTTTGGTCAAATCGATTTGGAAATCTAATTGGAGTTTCTTTTCCTCTTCTTACAGATCCCTCTCGCTCTCTCTCTGCCATCTGTGAAGCGCTGGAAAACCCATTAAGTGGTAAGTGTTTGGGACATAAAACCATTTAACAGCAAACAATTAAGGTGTCAAATAAATATTTCTGTTTAGTGGCGATTACCATTAGTCAGCTCGTCTCTAAGTAAATGGGGAAAAAATCACAACAAAAAGTCGGGCTTAGATAAGCCCCCGCCAATGCCTCGCTCCAGTTATGAGCGTTTTTATTCATCGCTATTCTCTGGGATTTTTATGGTTTTGCTTAACTGCACAACAAGTTTTAGGTTTTGTCAATCAAAAAGTAGGAAAAAAAAGAAAGAAAGAAAAACCCCCAGAGAAACCTTCACAAAATGACAAAAAACACAAACGAAGAAATGTCAAACATTTTAGTTACGGGAGGGGAAAAAAGTGAAAAGTTGAGAAAATCAAAACGCAAAAAGAAAATTATAATTTTCCACAGCAATTCAGGCATGAAAATGGGTTGCCAAAGTGAAACTGAAACTGGGCTGTTGTCTGCGGTTACACCTGAGCAAAGGCTTTACCTTAATGGGCATGAGCCAAGGATTTTCAGAGGCATAAATCATCTGCAAATTTTTTTTGGGCATTTATTTTGTTGACTGTTTTGTATTTTGCCTCTCACCTTTTCACTTGGTCACTTTTTTCCTGAGCTGTTTATATTTATACATATATTTTTTTTGAGACCCAAAGAAAACTGATTCACGGGCTTTTGTGGGTCAAGTTTATTGTCTTCTGTGTTTTTGGTTTTTATTTTGCTCAAGCCATGAATCATTTGGTATAAGTTTTGGCTTGTTTTCGGGGCCTCATTAACAATGTTTAATTAGATATTTATCTTGGCACATCCATCGTTTTTCTATAGCAAAAATCTATAGGGTTCTTTCAATAGCTGTTTCCTTTATTGTGTGATTCACGGCAAATTGCCAATTGTTGTCGCTATTTATTTGTCTGTCTTGCTAATTCTCAAACCCGAAAAAAGAACTTGTAAGCCAACAAAAGCTAGACCATGTTCATAAATAAATTTGTTACAGTTTCTGCTATATCTTTTTTTGGTTCTTGGAGCGAGATAAACAAACCTTTTGAGAGCTTTGAAAATTTATTGATTTCTTTCAATTTTCAACGGTGATTCTTGGCAAGTTCTTTTTTTTTGAAGAAAAGAAAGAAATGCTTCCCATACAAAGCCTTCCCTGGTTGGTTCTTTACAATGGCAGCAGCGGAGAAAGGTGAAGGCCGGCACTACATATACTTTCTAAATGCACAAATCATGGCAAGTCGTCTCTCACAAAGAATTCAATTCAATGCCCACAGAATAAACATTTTGGGGACTACCGCCTAAATAGGCTTTAATTAACAATTTATGTGCAGCAGCCACAGCGATGCACCATCATGGCGGGGCTTTATCTCCTTCAGAGTCTGTAATCTGCTGGCTACTGTGCGTTGTCACAGGCAGGCTCCTGCGGCGGCTGCTGCGTTGCTCCTCTTTCTGCCCCGTCATCCTTAATTATTATGATTATCGATGTTTTATGCTCTATAATTGCCGCTGGCTGGAGTGACTCGCTCTTTTTTTGGGCGTCTCCCGGGTCCAGCCCCCAAAAGTGCTGGCTGGGTCTGGTTCTCCTCAGGGGCCCCCTCCTGTCTTCCCAGCCATGCTGGGCACCTCTGCCTAATTGATATAATTCCCCCTGTTTAAACTTGACTGGGCGATGGGATGTCTAAGCTCTCTCTCTCGGTTACTTTGTTGCCTGCCTGTCAAGTTTGTGTCCTAAGTCTTTCGTTTTGGCTGTCGGCCGCCGCTGGTTCTACATAAATTATGTCCCAACTTAATGGTTATCTCTCAGTTGGTTAGCCAAGTGTCAGCCTAACACACAAGACAAGTGAATGTTTATATATATATATTTTTTTTTTATAAATATAAAAAATAAGGAAAGAGAAGAAGCTCTGACAGCAGATAAGCTTGTGTTTTTGATATAGTTTTCACTACACAGTGGAGCTATAATAGCTATAATTATAAAATCAGCTTTAAATATTTAATTTTCCATGCATTACAACATGAATTTATTAATTATTGGCTTGCAATAATTTCTTAAATATTTAATTTATAGTTTAATCCCATTTTCTACCACCTCCTGGGTACTGTGAGAGCCTGAGAGTTAGTCAGCGGGCTCGCTGGCAGCTCTATCCGGATTCCAGATCCCCGAGATCAAATCCATCCACATCTGTCCCGGAATCTGTCCAGGGCGGGCGTGCATTAAAATTTATTATATAAGCCAAGCAGTGGAGAGTGGCTGCTGCGAAATGCAAGTGGCACGTTGCACGTTGCACGCTGCACGAGTTGCCTGCAATCTCTTAAAAATCTCGCGTACTCATCAACAACATTTCAAAGTGTACGTACATCAAAGTGGACTAGCCCCCTCTGACTCTGACTCTGGCCGGCCTATAACAGTTGTACATGGCAGAAGGTGTATCGCATAAAATCACAAACAAAAAAAAAGCTATCTAAACAGGAAACCCAACAGCAACATCAGCAGCAGGAGGAGCAGCAGCAGCAACAACAACAATGTCGTTGGCGGCGTCGAGTAAATTAAAACAAAACGTTGTCGTCGTCTCCACCTCCTAAATTGTGTTCCTCGGGCTTTGCCACTGATCCTGCCCCTCATCTGGATCGCAATGCTGCTTTGGCTCTGGGCTTCTCCTGTTCCTACAGCTCCTCCCATACCTTGTGCTCCTCCTGGCTCCTGGAGTTCCTTTATTGCCTGTTGGCTGTTTGGCAGAGAGAGAAAATAAATCATAAATATATAATAAAAAAAATAAGTTTTCTTATGTTTTTAAGTATTTAAATAGAAGAGAAAAATTACTATGTTATTTAATATGAAAAATTATCATTTAATTTTGAAGAAAATAATGTCTCCATTTAGCAAAACTATTTAAAATAGTTTTTTCTACCAATTTCACATTTGAAAATTCAAATAATATATTTATAATCTTCATAAAACTCTTTAGTATATATTTATCTATATTAGATACCCCTCTTTTCCCCCTGTGTACATGTTCTACTGTTTACTGCTCCTCCTCGCTGTCTGACTTTGTCTGCTACTGTCTGCTGTTTTGTTGCCTTAACACTTTGCACAAATATTATTATGTATTATGCTTTTTTGCCCCCATGTTGTTGTTGATGGATTGCACGTCTGTCGTGAAGAACTCAACTTCAACTTCAGCTTCGACTTAGAGTCTTCGACTTGGACTTGAGTGAAATGGCAGCCACTTTTTTCAGTCTTTTTCTATCTTTATTTTTTTGGGCGTGAGCAGCGCAATTTGAAGGTCAAATCTGAGTTGGCTAGGCTTTTTTTTTGGGAAAGTCTCGACGTAGCCGAAAAACCTTGTTTTATTAGCATCAAATTTTGGCCGCCGTGGAGATGTGGGAAGCTGGAAAAAAAGAGGAGAAGAGAAGATATTTTCGAATGTCTGAGCGCACTTTATGTAAGAGATTTATCTAGCAGCTGCATGTGGCAGGGAAGGGGTTTGAAAGGGGGCTTAAAAGGGATTATAAAAGGTCTTGAGGTTAAGGAAATACTTAATATATGGGTTTTGTAATTTAAAAAGATTAAAAGCAGTGATTACATCTTAATAAACTTTATTAAAGTGTCTTTAAACATCATAAATTGTAAATCTTGGAAAAGAATTACATCAAAAACTTAAGAATTTCTAAGGGAAAACGTAATGTTTTTGAACATAAGAAGTGTTTAAAGCTTTCGATTAATTTAACAAATTTGTAAGGCCTTTAAAACATTGCATTTACCATTTATCTACACGTTTAAAGCCTCTAAAAATTAACATTTATTATTTATCTACAACTTAAGGCCTTACAAACATTTTTAATTCAATATCCATTAAGCTCATCCCCTTAGCTCATTTATAACCCCAATAACAACGCCTCTGTCGTACTCCCCCGCCCTCTCAAGTGCAATAGCAAACAAATATTTTTATCTGTTGGCCCAAAGCAACGCCTCTGCCTTACGGCCAGGGTGCGCCTGTGAACCATAAACCCAAAAAAAGCAGAAAAAATACAGAAAATTATGACTAAAGATGGAGAGCCAGAGATGAAATTCGACATTGGAATGCCAATCAGGGGAAATCGGAGAAAAATCAACAGAGAACAAGCCATGATTTTATGTTTTTTATGATTTCTCAACGCCAAAGGGAAGTGCAATCGATTGATTAGTCACGCCTCTTAGCCGGAGATCATCCAAAGAGTCCAAGCAGTTAGCAGCCAAGTGTTAAAGCTAACACAATAAGCATATAAATTCTAATCCCAATCGGTATCTGGTAATTAAGCGAGGAAAAACGAGTCTAACAATGGAAGTCGTGTGTGTATATGTAAAATGCAAACTTGGCAAAGCTGCGAAAAATGCAAAAGCTGAGCTAAGCTGCAAAACAGCAAATAATCTGAGCCACAAAGCCAGCAGGTAACAGGTAACAACAGGTGCACAGCTGGAGATCAGCAGCAGCAGCAGCAGCACAGCAACAACAAGTTTACCATAATCACAATAATTTTCAACTCAACTGGACACAAGTGGCACAAACGGAAACAACAAAACCCGAGAATGTGCCATAAACACATTGGGGATACTATATAGTAGCGGTGATTGAAGTCCAAGTCGAAGAAGAGGCAGCTATTCTTCTGGCACATTCAATGAGATTTTGTTGCAAGAGAATATGGCTTTTATTTGGTTAAATTCTTAAGCTGACTTTCTCTAAAGTTTAAAAAGTAATCATCATAAAAGCAATTTCAATTTTAATTAAGTTTATGGGGCAATATATTGAACTCAATTTAATTAAGTCTTAAAATCTTTAGCTGCTAAGCTTTAAGCCTTATTTAAACCCATTTTCAGGCTGTCCTACTAGCCTTGCTTCTCATTCTCCACATTCCTCAACCAGGCAGTTCATGCTCCCTTCACCATTGTGCAAATTATAAAGCCATGTCCAATGTACCACGTCCAGTGTCCAGGTGATTGACATTGCCACGTAACGGAGACTGGACTCACATTATAAAGCCATAAAAATAACACCTTCTTCTGTGGGCATCCATCATTGGAGAGCTGCTGAGCTCCGAGATGTTTTTGAGGTACCACACGCAGCGTTCAGCGTTCAACGTTCAACGTTCATCGACAAGGAGACACAAAAAAACAAAAAGCAGAGCCAAGCTAATTACAAGCCAGGTAATTTTAATACTTACAGAAAGCAGAAGTTGCCCATGAGAGTGCACTGAGCACTCGCACTCGCACTCGCAGACTCGGTAAACACGTAACAAAAAGTGGTGCAAGTGAACAGCATGAGGGCCAATGGACTCCCAGTGGCATCAACATGATGATCATGATCATGATCGCCAGCAAGTGGCTGCCGTAAATGGCCAACATGTTGCTCTTGACCCATGGCTAACATCTGCTGTGGCTGCTGCTGCTGCTGCTGCACGGCTGCTCCTCTGCTGCTTGGGTGTGGAACAGGAAGTTTGCTTCGCTCGCTTTGATATGTAAATTGTGCCAAATCGAAGAGCTTTAGAGCCTGCTGTCTTGGCCATCCCTGCTTTTCTGGCTGATAATTAAAATCGCTAAAAAAAAAAAAAAATACTAAAAAATAACACTCCTCTCCGTTGACATTAGTATGCAACTCTCACTCGGCACAAAGGCTGGCCATATAAGCCGTTCGTCGTCAGCCACTCTGCAAAAAGAAAGGCCAACAAAACAATTTACCAAGTTTGGCCTAAACGGCCAGCCAGCCGGCCAACAGCCAGTGACAACAACAATTGCAACTGTTACGGCAGGCAGGCAACATCCTCATAGCGAGCATAGCAACACGTGCGTTTGCCTTTTGCAAACCACACAACTTTGAAGTTTTTCGCGCGAAATTTACTAACGGCAACGGCAACTGAAGTAACATTAACAACAGCAACATCATCAGCAGAGCAGAAGGAGAAGCAGGAGCAGGAGTAGGAGCAGGAGCTTGGAAGCTGCAGCAGGAGCAACTGCAGCAACTAAAACGCGCGTGCGCAACATTTGCCACAAATGGAGTTATCAACCAAATGGGTCTTCATCGATATATATATATATATGTATATATAAAGTATAAAAATTGATGAAGCGCTCTGGCTCTTCTTTGGCTCCTGAGAGATTGCCCCAACGTTGGCAGGCAGAGCAATTTTCCAAGGAAATTGCTTTCGCCTCGAGTGGCACACACACACACACAAACACACACGATATCTTGGCTCTTTGGAGACTTATTTTTGCTTGTTAGCCATGGGGACCAAGTGATTTGTGTTCTTAGCTAATGAGCAGCCATCAAGGAAATTATCCAAAAAACCACAGAGACAAGTTCTTGGTTTTTAATTAGGTGGAAAAGGTACCAAAAGTGGAGCGAACCCAAGGAGATACATAAAGAAATCTGCAGGGACCTTATCTTTAACAAATTAAAACTACGGATCCTAAAATATATTTCTAAAGTATTTAATTTAGATTATTGTCAGAGATATCTTCGAGACCCAAACAAAAGTGAAAAGTGACAAAGTCTGCCTCTCGTTACAGTCGCTGTTTATTGTTTTAGGGTCTTGGCTGTTGTTGTGGAATTTGTCGTTGGTTGGTTTCTTCAGACTTTATGTTTGCCTGACACACAAAATCATCGAGGTGTCAAAAGTGAGCGACGCGTCGACGGGCATTAAGTCGCCTAATATTGATGCCATAAAGCCTGGATGGCTGGAGCCAACGCACTCAGCAGCGGCATAAATATGTTGACAGAGATCCGGTGGAATCTCTGCTAATCTCCTGAGATAATGGCTGGGTTAGTGTTTACCTTTCACTTTTCAGGACCAAGTTCTGCCTAAGCATTTCACACCTTTAGCCCTGGGGGCTCTTGGTGGAGCTAAAGTAGAATTCCTAAAGCTGCACAGCTGCAAAAGAGCGCACAAAATTCCTGGAGTGCAACACATAGTGAAGCCAAGGCACAAGAAATCAAGAGGGACATAGAAAACAAAAGACTTAAGCGACAAACTTGACGCAAGCGAACCCGAACTGAGAATAACGAAGCAAAGGCAGGACTAGATCTGGAAAGCATTTCTAATGAAAGTAATCCATAATTTTTATTGAATTAATTTATTTCTTTAATTAATTAATTTAATTCATTTATTTCCCATTATTTTTGGCTTCTTGAACCTGAAGTTGGGGGTGTCTTCAATACAACAAAAAAATCATAACAGCAAACCTGCTCTGCCTGCTACCGTTTGTGCGTTGCTACCAATTGCAAAATTGTTGCCTGCAATTAAAAAAATTACAGGTACGTGCTGAGCCGGAGCAAAAGCCACGACAACAAAGTTGCTGGCAGTCAACAGCAGCACCAACCATGTTGCTGATAGCATTGATTAGAATTTTTTCCGCCTTTTCAGCCTTCTTCACTTCACTTTTCGTTTTATGTAAGCGCAATATACCTAGGAGGTGGTGTGTGTGTGTGCCAGCAATTTTCTGCAGAAGAGACACAAAATATTTAATCATCAAAGGCACAGTGGTTAAGATAGGGGAATTTAAAGCAATATTTCTATAGGGAAAACACTAAAAGCTTTTCTTTATATCAAAATATGTTCTCAAATTATAGAAAAAGTCTGAGTAAGCTATAGTTCTTTATTATTAATTAAACTACCTTTAAGTTTCCTTAGAATTTCCCTAGTTTTCCAACCCACAGTTCGAACACCCAACAGCACCGTGCAACTATTGCTTAATGCTGCATGTTCAGACTGCTGCTGCTGCTGCTGCTGGGCTACCGCACTGCAGCTATTTTGATAAAGCGCGTAATCGTAAAAACGCTAATGATACGATTTTTCCAGCAATGTGATGATTAAATGTTGCGATCGCCGTGGGGCAACCTCCCCTTCCTGCAATTGCCAGCCCATCTTCATTTTCATCTTTTGCAGCGAGATGGCAATCGCCGGGGCCTTGGCCTTGGTCCGAGAGGAGATAAAACTAAGACTGGGTACGAGTCCAAGTCCGAGTCGCAGCTTAATTAGCGTAGAAAAGGGCGCAGTCAGGTAGATGCATCAAATATGAGAGAGGGAAGGAGCATTAGCAGCAGCCACAGCAGCAGCAGGTTTTCTCTCTCCCTCAGTGATCTGTCATTGGCGAAGCACTAAAAATAGTTACCTGCACACGTGCATGAATTTCGGACTATTAGACGTAATAGCTGAATGCATCATAATTTACCTTGACATTTAGACCAATGTCTGCGCGCATGCCAAAGTTAATTGCCAGCAGCAGAGGCAGCAACAGCGGCAGCCGCATCAGAAACATGCAACATGCAGCAGCCGCCACAACAGCAACATCAACAACTATGCAAATGGTTTGCTTACACGCCTGCATTTTGATTAGGTTAACTATTTATAGCCATGCGATGCGGCAACATTCCAACAACTGCCGCAGCAGCAAGTTGGCTGATGACTCACAGCAGCCGCAGCAGCAGGAACACTTGCTGCAGCAGCAGGATAATCATATTGATATGCCTAATTAGCTGGAACAGCGACTTCTGATAATCCTCTCCTGCACACTGGGCAAACAGGTGCCGGCTGAAGGTCAGCCACTTTTCAGTCTCGGATGGAGCAACGCAGGCAGCACGATCAGCGCCAACTGGCTTACTTCTAGCTGCAGTATGGCTTTGATTTTGATTTTGATTTCGCTGCTCAGCAATTAAGAGACCCAATAAATGCAGAAAAAATGTCGGAAAAAATACAGAGAGAAAAGAGGGAGCTTACATTTTGCAGATATTTGTTAAGGAATTAAATAGGGAAGGTTTTAATAACAGAAAGTATTTATTTTTGTGATTTAAGACTTGAAATATTGCTCTAGAATTTAGATTCCCCATATTTTTCAATAAATATTATTCTAAAAATTAGTTATGGGGGCGAAAACATGACCTAACGGCAAGCCAGAGTTTTAGAATAAAACTATATATTTAAAGCCCGATCATAGAACCTTCTTCTTTTAAGCTTTAAGATTAAAAACTCAATTTTCCCCAAGTGCATTTCTGATTTGGAATTTCTGTTTACCTTTTTTTTTTGGGGGGGCTACCAAGAACACTTTGAAAACGAAAATGAAAACTGAACGCATGCGCCAAAGCTGCTGCTGTTGCTGCTGCTGCCGCTGGGCAAATGTTATTTTTTGTTTTCAGTTTTGGTTTTGGTTTTCGGTTTATGTTTCGTTCTTCGAGGTTCGAACTGGTCTTGGGCCGAAAAACTCGGACTCTTGTGTCTGCGGCTCCATTTCTGTTTCTTTTTTGGGCTTCGACTTCGGCGTCGGCATCGGCCCCGGCCAAGTTGGCAACCTTTAAAAGAATGCGGACTTGCCAGTAGTAGACACACACATGTAGGCGCAGGGTAGATAGGCCATATCGAAAATAAATATATATATACACCAAGCCGGCCCCTGTATGTAAGGCATGCACAGAAAAAATAACTCAAAAAGCTTTGTGCCAACAAAAGGTAACAACTCTTGCGCCTGCCTTGCCCCGTGATAAAGCCAGCAAGAGGAGGGTGGCTTAAAAAGTTTCTGACAGATTTGACGTATCCGGAAAGCGTAAATCAACATTAAAAATATCTGTATAATATTTTTAAATATTTCTATTTGATATAAATATTTTTCTGGATTTTTAAGATAGGAATAAAAGAGTCTATTGAACTTACAAAGCTGGCAGATAAAAAACCTGTCTCCTTTAATACATTACAAATAAAACTATAGCCCCTAAAGGACCTTTTACTACCTTTAAATAGTGTGGTAATTCTGCTTAATTTTATTCTTTTAATTAATCTTAATTCAAGTATTTTATTATTATTAAATCTTTTTTTTCCTGACCAACTTTTGTGCCAACCCTTGGAGCAATCCATTGCCGCAATTGTTGGCGGGAGATCATCTGAATCAGTGTGTGTCTGTGTTGGCCAGTGTGTTCCTTGGCCTGTGTGTGTGTGTGTTGCCAGTTGCAGTTGCCACATGCCGCATGCTGCATGCCACAGCTGTGGCAGCCCCGGCTTGTTTACAGGAATTTTACAACTATGCGACGGCGATTGCCGAGGCAGCCGGCTTCTCCTGCGGATCGAGGCGAAAATGTTGTTATTACTTATTAAGAAAAAATAAAAAGCCACGGCGACAGAGAGATAGAGAAGGAAATTAAAATAAAATTAAGTATAGAGAGCAGGATGCCATCTTAGCTAAGCCTTGTCCTTGTCCGACTGAAAGGCAGTTTAAAAAATAGTTTAGCAATCGTCAGAGAGTCACGTTTAAGGCTGTTCCATCTCCAGTTTGCACAGCATCTCCTCCGCTTCGTCATGTGGTAATGAGCCAAGTGAGGTTCTTGGAATTACGCCAGCGGCGCGTCCTTGAAACTGGTTTCGCCCCATAAACAAGGCGGCCATTTGCCCGAGACTCTCTCTCTCTCTGGGAACCCCAACTGGGCAGCGATGCCATCTCCTGGCCATTAAAATTTTGCACTATTAATTAGACAAGGAACCCTGGAAATTTATGGCAATGACCTCTCTTGCCGGCCAATTAAATGCACATTACGACAACATATTGTTCAGTTCTAAGCCGCACAGTCTAAAAGCGTCTATAAAAATCAGGCAGAGGCCTTTGATAAAATTAGCAAAATTATTACTGACCAGTAGTCAGGGAGCATTCAGCGGGATAAAGTCGAGAGAAGCCATTAAAAACAAGGAGGAGATAACCAAGAAGCGCCAGTGAAGTAAAGAAACAGTGGCTTAAAGTATATTTACTGCCTAAAATAAGTTTTATTTTAAATCGTTCTGTTGTTTACTTAAGTTTTAAGCTAATAAATTAATTTTAGTTTGATTTGAAGTCTTTGATTACTTTGGTCTTTTATGGAGGCCTAAACATTCACTTTTTATGGGACCATCAAAATAAGCAAACAAATCATTTCCACTTAAATTAGTCAAGCACGGAATTTATTTTAGATTTTAAAGCCAAAAATAAAAGAATTGGCAAATACTCAGCCAACTCAAATAAATTTGTTTCTTAACCATGGAGCACTTATGTTTATGGTTAAAACATTTAAGCCTCAGGGGCTAGAGAGTGGTTTATAGGGATTTCTTTGAGATTTTTGTAGAAAATATTTTTTGAGTTTTTCAGTTATTTAAATTATTTTTATTTAATTATTTGATTCATAGAGCGGACATGTTAGTTTTTGCCAGTAAAATCCCTTTAAAATCTGTAAATTAATTTAAAATTAATTATTTTCCGTGCACTGATTGTGTTCTCTCCATATCCCGGTGTTGCACACGCAAATGTCATATCAATTAGCCGCCACTGAGGGCCACTTTGATGTTTGTGGCGATTGCAGCTGCTGGCCAACTGACTGCGACTTTGCTCCACCGACTCTGGTTAGCTGGTTACCTGGTTAGCAGGCTCGTAAAACATCAAATTAGCTTTGACTACACGGCTGGGCCATTGGGCAACCTGAAAAGTAAAAGGCAGTTGGCTGAATTAGCCATCTCCATCTCCGCTCACTCGCTTACAGCCATGGTTCAATGCCCGCCCAAGCCACCCACTCGAGCAGCAGCTGTTGGCTGACCTTCGTGCCCGGCTCTTTGCCTTTCCTTGATTTCTACACGAGTGTTTTTCTATATAGCAAATATTGTGACACCGCCCAGAAGCAAATAATGCCTGAGCAAATATGTGCACAGCATGTTTTCGGTTGTTTTTCTACCGATTATGTGCGATAATCACCTTTGATGCGTTTATTGAACCATACATGCTGCTATGCCTATAGATAATGTATGGGGAAGTGCTCCGGCGCTGATAAGCGGCGAGTGTGTGTTATTTATAGGCCAGACATTAATCTATAAATACAGCCATATAGCCATATAGCAAATAAAGCTGGGAATTATCGGGTGTGGTGGGGCTGCAATCCCCAGAAAGTAGGAAATCAATAGTTGGCTTGGCAAACACTGGGAAAACGTATTGCAATTGGCGTTAATTATACGCTCCGTTGGACGAAAAAAGCAAAAGCAAATAGGGAACGAAAATTAGACTAGGCTAAAATTATTTTATGCTTTTTCCGCTAAAAATTAACCCACAATTTTGGCTTACTCATTGCAGCAAGAGCCACGTAGCATGCGTCTCTTTAAAACGCGAAAAACCACAGACACCTACAGCACCTTGGCCGCTCAGCAACATCAGCAGCAGCAGCAGCAGCTGGAGCAGCATTTGCCTCAGCAGCCCCTTTATCCCGAGAACTCAAATAGCACCACCAACAAATCTCGCACGCCGGCAACATGCAGCCAGCGACTGAACAAGAGCATTGTGAGCAGCGCCAGCATCTCCTCCTCGCTGCCTGATCTCCACGACCGCCACCACTCGCCCGTCATGATCCTCAGCTGCACCACGCTGGCCAGCAATGGAGCTGGCTCGGGAGCCACTGCAGCCACAGTCACGGCAACGGCCACGGCCACTACGGCGGCCACATCTGCAGTCGGTCTTCATCAGCAGCCGCAGCAGCAGCAGCAGCCGTTACGCACGGCCACGCCCACTTGTCTGCTAAGTGGCCGGCAGACGCCATCGGCCATATCGGTTATGTCGCTCCAAGAGGCCACCACTCTGCACAGGCAGCAGCAGCATCAGCAACAGCAGCAGCATCCCACAATCTATGTGCCCGTTCCCACCAAGCTGGGGGGTCAACATGCTGCCCAGTACCAGCAATATGTGGCTCAGCGCCTTCACGCTGCTTCCAGCAGCTGCCTGTACGAGAAGGGAGCGAATCCGCAGAGCTCCAATCCCAGCAGTCGATCCCTGACGCCAAATGGTAAGGATAACCTGGGAAGAATTTAGAATATTTATAGAAGTATATGGAAATGTGGAAAGTAAAGCTAGAACATTTACCTTTTTATATTATTCTCTGCTCTAAAAAAGATTTAAATTATTAAAATTGCTCTTGATTTTTTTGTTTTCATTTTCTTTATTGAAGTTCTAGGGAATTTCCTTTTTAAATCATATTTACAGCTGCAAAGAAATGTAACTTATTATTTATATTAATAATATGTATTGATATTTAAGAGCACTTAGTGTTAGTGTTTTATTTTTTCAATAATTCTTTCCTTTGCTAAGTTCAGAAAACAAACCTCAGAAACAAATTTACTTTATGGCTTTTATTATTATAATTATTTTACATATTTTATACTAAACTTTAGTTAATTTTCCCCTAGCAACCGGCTAGGCAAATAGCTGCAATCATTAAGCTTCCAGCGACAACTCAAATCCCCTTCTGAGACTTGAGAGGTTTCCCTAAAATAAGCCAAACCTTTTACAACACAAAAGGTATTATTCATGTAGTTGGTAGGTCGCAGCAATTGATAGGACTCGGAATCCTCCAACAAATTAATGAAGAAATACCGCTCTTCATTACAAAAATTAACGAGAAGCAGAAAGAAATCCTGGACAACTTCCTGAACCCGCCACAAGCTGCATTGGTCATTGGCGCCCAATTCCAAATGGTAACCCGAAGAAACGTAGAATATCTCTTTTATGTGCATAAGACACAACCAACGACTTTGGACTATAATTCTCAAGGGTATTTTAAGAGTCAGCAATATGTTATCCAGATTAGAACTCCACTTTTCATTGTGATTCATTCGAAGATCTCTCAATTCCAGGACAAAGTTTGCCAGCAATTTCTTATTTATTGTCTGAGAACGTTGAAGATGCAAGTAGAAGCTCATCCAGAGTCGCAGTTTTAGAGGATTATTCGGTTTGAGTTTGTTTTGTAGCTCCAATAGGGAAACTCTCTTTTTCTTCAGGATATCTACCCAGGGTGCATTCCAGGCCAGACGCTGCTGCTGTTCCGTTTCCAACTCCTGGCTCATCTGCTCGGTCCAAGTATCCAAATCCACAGAAGTTCCATTAGGACGTGTAACGATCAATTCAATTAGTGTCACATTCAAAGTATCCAAATCCACAGGAGTTCCATTAGAACGTTTAACGATCGATTTAATTAGTGTCACATTAAAATTGTCTTTCAAAACCGCCTGAAGTGGCTTCAAAAAGCCAGCTAAACTTAGGAAAATTATAACTGGGAGTTGAGCGACCATTGCGATGAAAAATTTTAATTAAACTGACCTGCAGCTTATTTCTGGTAAGCTTTATAGGAGGGAAGCACCTTATCGCATTGCAGCTCTCTTTCCCCAATAATCTCTCAAAATTCAGAAAGTCAATGACTGTTCTTTCATTTCCTGAATTGATATTTCCCCCCGTTTGATGACTCACACTTGGCACAGGAAGCGCTTAAAAGTATTCCCCAATTGATTTTTCTATTAATAAATATTGGATTTTTTATACAAATATAAATGATTCATTTTATTTTTAAAACAGGAAATCCTTGAAATATTTTTAAAAATATTATTTAAAAGCTAATTACACTTCTTTAATTTTTTAAAGGTCACCTGCCCGACTATAAATTGGTGACTGCGGTGCCCGTTGTGGTCCTGGATGATGAGCACAAGTCCAATTCTCTGCCAGCCAACGAACTGAGTCGCAGCAACAACAACAATCCCAGTCATGACGTCAGCCACAGCAGCACCACCAGCAGCTCCACTTCCTTGGCCAGCACCACGAGAAATGGTAAGCATCCCTCCGTGGGCCTAAAAATAGAAAGAAAATCCGAGCAAATGCCGGGAAATTGATTTTGCCATCAAGTGGCGGGCGGCGCCTCGAGTGCTTCGCCTCTTTCCACCCCCGATTTCATTTTCATTTGGATTTTATTTTTGGCACAACAAAGGTGTCCATAAATTACCGCCAGAGTGAGATTTAAAGCGTTTTTTAATTGAAACAATTAATTCTCGGAAGCTAAACATAGGCGGACGCGTAGCGCCACCGCTCCCACTATTTAGCTCCTGAAGAGATTCAGTTGACAATTGTCATCATCATCCCGTTCGATGCATGTTTTGCCGTACGAAATACCGTATTGACCCGATTTCGCATCAATGAACGCCGATGACGACGACGACAGCCCAACAGCGACTATAATGTGGCTGTAATGCGATCCGAATCCGCTGTCTGCAACTGGAATTTGTATTGTTTTCAGCCCTCGGGCACGAGTGGAGCAGCCTGTGGTTCCCGGCTTTTGAGGAGGAGCCACTGCAACGACCCATCCCAAAAAGGGGGAAATGTTGTGCACTGGGGGAAGAGAGTAATAAAAGTTGTTAGTACAAATATTTAATAAAAAATATTTGGCAAATAAGAAAAGTCAGTAAAAGACTAAGTCGCTTAGCTTGGAAAGTAAACTTGTTACAAATAATTTTAGTACTGAAATTAAAAGACTTTTTGTATAGAAATGTCTGTATTTATATAAAAAACTGATTGTATATTTTATTAAAAATATATTCGTGGTACATTAATGTTCAATATATCCAAAATCCCTTACGGATTACAATTATTCGTCTTCAACTATCCTTTGACTTCAAAAAGAAACCTCACAAAATTGCTATTTGTTTTCCTATCATTAAAAAAGCTTATAAAAAGTATAAAAACTTCTTCAAAAATGTATTTAAAATTTTTTAAAATTTTTTTTACTGTGTATTTAGCTGCCGACATCAACAGCCGACGAAGTGTGACAAAGCTGGGCATTATATGCTGCCATTCAGTGCAGTTCAAATCAGTTCACTTTACTCTCGTTGAGTTCAGTTTAGTTTCAATGGGTATTTGATTTTATTTTATTTTTTGCCATTTGTTATATGATATGTGATTGAGGTTTCGACTTGAGTCAATCATCGCGAAGCGAATTCCGTAAGATAAAATGAGTCTACATAAGAGCAGCGAGTTAGGTAAGCCCATAAATGAGGGCAGGAAGTGGCTATGGCTATAATCAGACCAGAAATTGGTATTAAATATGGGAAAAAACTTTTACCTATTTTCACTTTTTTCTTTTGTTCTCTCTCTCTCTGAATTTTCCGATTTTCCAATTGTTCTGCCAACCGCAGAGCCAGAGTCATTAAGAAAGTCGAGTTCTGGCCAAATGGCAATTCAAATAATGCCTATTTTACCCCTTTCGCCGCGGCAACCGCAAAGCGTTTGATGATTGCTTTGACTTGGAGCCAAGCTAAGCCGAGTCTCTAGGCCGACAAAACAGCTGCAGATAGATATGGCGGCCGGTTTTATCAGGTGGCTCGGGAATCGCAGACGGAATCTGCAGCTGCTTTCATTCATCTTCCGAAGCCATCGCCATCGCCATCGCTATCCACATTGCATGCCAAAGTCACATATTCTGGGTTCGTTGAGCTTTTGCCGCTTCTAATGCCGCGACTTAATTGGCTTTAATTAAGGTTCTGCCCCAAGGTCAATTCTCGGGCTTATAAAAACCCATAAAGCTATACGGCATGTCTATATAAATATTTATATCTGTTAAGGCTTTCGTCACATTGACAGATAACAAGAAGTCGCGTGCGATGGCTGTAATTATACGCAATATTTGGTTATAAACAAATAAGAGGATATTTTAGAGGGGTTGCTAGCTGGAAATGCTATAGAAAGAACTTTTAAATCTTTAATCTAATGTAAATTATTAGTAAAAGCTAATGCTTTCTTCTTAAATACAAAACTTCTTCATAAAAATGTGATTTCTTAAATAGTTTTTTTATGAAATTTATGGGATATTCCAGAGCTAAAATTCTAAATCTTAAATTGCATAACTATAGCTCTTAAAAATCTTAAATTCTAGATTTTAGATATTATATATGAGAACTCTATATTAACGCCATGATGATGAGAAATCAATAAGCATTTTGCGCCGCACTCTCTCATCTCGCAAATGGCCATAATTTTCGAACCAGTTAATGTTTGAAGATCTTTTCTCGCCACAGAAGACACAGAAGAGAGTCTTCGGCACCTCCTCCCACTCCTGAGCCACCTCCTCCTCCATTTCTCAGTATTTTTACTGGCGCTGCACGCATGCGCATTTATTGTGGATTATCGCTTATTACACGTTCCTCTTGACTTGATTCTACCGCTGCCAAGGCGATTATCGATCTCTCATTGGAGCTGGAGCTGGGGACTGGGGGCTGGGAGCTCGCAAGTTGGCCAAATTCTTGGCAAGCAATTCGAGCATTGGTACGTGAGATATTATATGGCATGCCATGTGCACTGGCGACTTCCACAAAACTGATTTCGATTACGATTCCGATCTTGATGCTGATTCCGTTTGATCTGAAAGTGGCACAAAATCAGCGACTTTTGCATGCACATTTACATAAAAGTAAACTTAAGTATTTGCCTTTCCCATAACCTTTGGTTATTGAACTTTTTTTCGGGGCTGTTTTTGTATCTTTTTTGTTCTTGAGTTTTTGGGCGTTTCTGATGCATATCAATTTGATGCAAAGTGAAATAATCTTTTGTTCAGAGGTGGATTCTTATTGAATTCGGATTGGTTTTTGGTGAATTACTATTCAGGATTTTTGTTTTAAAATAAAATAGAATTTTAATGGGGTTTTTAATACGGTTTTTTTAGTTATTTTGTGGGTTTTAAGGAATGTTAATAAGAAGAGAAGTGCAAAGGAAGAGAAAATAAGAGACAAATTGACAATTAGACATTTTTAAATAATTGTTTTTATGTTTTTAAAGCAAGTAAATAGTAGTTGCTATAATAATAGAATCAATTTTAAGAGCTGAAATATTTAATAGGAAAAACTGTAAATTCTTTGACATTATTGATAGAAATTTCTTCTTAAATTTGTTCTTAGTTAAAAATCATAAGAAAACATTTGAAATATATCCAAAAACTAGCAGAAATTTCTCAACTATTTAAGAATATTCACCCTGGCAACTCTAGAAAGTCTTGACACTGCATCTCTCCCCCCTGATTCCACCTCCCTCAATGGCCCCAGCCTCCTCTGCAGCACTTGAGATGCTTAGTTCTAAGATTCAGATGCCAGGCCAGGCGACTCAAATGGTTTTGCTTCAACATCGCTTGCATGTCAGCCGGCAAAATGGCAACAAAGCCATCTCTCCAAGACTCTGATGGCAGCGGAGGAAAAGCGGAGGAGGCAGTGGAGAGTCAGCGGAGGCCACAGAGGAACGGGCCCGTCTTGGGCTGGCGGGCATTTGACACCGTCTTGAAAGTTAAGTGGGTGTAGAATTTGTGGCATGTGGCCGGCGGTGACTGCAGATGGAGATGGGACTACAGGGGGAAGTCCCTCTCTCTCTCTGGCTCTTTCTCCCTCTCGGTGGAGTGTGGCTGAGGTTGTCATATAATTGATGCCCGCGCGCCGTTTCCTATTATTGTTTAACACTCTGCTGCAGCTCCTCCTCCAGCTGCTCCTCCTCCTCCAGCTGCTGCTGCTCCTTCTCCCACTGTGATTGCATTGGTGAAAACTTTAATCAAAGGCGAACTCGGTCAGGCCTTGGGTGGAGTTCTGTGCCGTTGTGGAGCGCCTGTCAACCTGCATTGGCTCTGCAGCTCCGTAGCGGGAGCAGCGCCCACACATGGCCTCATGGCCAGGGCAATTTGAGCGGACCAAGGCCTGCGGCTGGGCTGCGGCTATTAAACAACTTTGGCACGAGTCGGGCCAAGGAAGCCAAAGAGAAAGAGCCAGAGATGGCCAGCTGGTATCAGTGACTCAACGGGCACAAAGGAGGGTTTATTTGTGAACGAAAGAGTCAGGGAAATGAAATTTGTTTAACCAAATAATTAATTAATAAATATTTATTGCTTAAATCGAAATACTTGTTAAATATTAGGCCTTAAATTTTTAGCCTTTAAAGTGGGTTAGGCCAAGTCAGTCACTTGAGTCACTGCCTCGCATCACTGGTCACGGGCTAGGCCCTGCTCCCTGCCCGCTTGGCGATGAAAATAGTTTTGTAAATTTTATTGGCAAAGCAAAGGTAATGCCCAACTCCTCCTTGATCATCTCTGGGCATCTCTGGACTCTGTGCATGTTTTATGCTAATTGTTCCGAAGCCACCTCATCTGCGATAAATATGGAACAAGCGCATAAATTTGTTTATTAACCAGATTCAAACGAGGATCGTTCTCAGAGAGCTCCATTGCTCCACCATTTGCTCTCGAGCTGGCCGATCGTTAAGCTATTTTACGACGTTATTAGATATCCGTCGGGTGATGGGCAATACGAGTCGTCCATTTAATGATTGGTTATGCTCTATTAGTAATTGAGGTGTGTTTATTGCTCAATAACTGTGCAGAATTACCATCATCCGATGGCTGGGCAGATGGGCTGCTAATGCTGCCAGAATCAATAGCTTGCTGAATGGGTTTACTTATTTTAATTTACTGATTTTTCGATGGGGGAATTAAATTTGCTAACAGTTTGGGTATGGCAGGAAGTGAAACTTAATTGTTTATAAATAAATATAATGGTTTAAAAACGGAGAGAAATTTATAAAGAATTTAACTGAGAAATTCTTGGCTATATAAATATTTCTTGCTCATAAAATTTGATATTTATAAAAAAAAGCAGTTAGAATTTAAAAGGTTACTAAAAAAGACACTTAATTGCTCTCTAGAAAACCCTGAGAATCTTTAAGAAATGCCCTAAATAAACCTCTATAAAATATCTTAAATATGTATTTAAAATTTTCATCTATAAAATACAGAAAAATAATGCTTAAAATGGATTAAAGTATTATTTTTCTTTGCTAAATTTCTGAAAACCCTAGAGGACCTTCCCAACTCCCACTTTCCTCACTTGTCAGAAGGCTTCAATGTCAGTTTAGGGTCCAAAGATCTTCAGAGCCGACCCTCTCTTTTTGCGACTTTTTATCAAGGGGAAAACCGCGACCACAAATGCCTTGAAATTGGATGCCCTGTCACAAGCACGTGGCACTGGGCGGCTGACCACAATATGCAGCTGGGGAGCTGTGAGGCTACAGAGCCGACTAGTCATTGGCCGTGTCCAAGATCAAGTCCCATGGCGGAGGCCTGGACATTTCTCAGCTGTCACTACGTCACTGCGGCGAGGCGTTGGGATTTATTGAAGTGTTATAATTAAGTTAGAAATCGCTTTCTGATTGCAAATCCCCCTCTTTCTCGCCAGTTTTCACCTGGGGCAAGCGCATGAGTCGCAAACTGGATCTGCTGAAGCGCAGCGACTCGCCCGCCGCCGCCCACAAGTCGCACTCGGATCTGAGGAGTCTCTTCCACTCGCCAACGCACCACAAGAGTGCGTCCAGTGGATCCACGGCCAAGTCCTCGGCCGCGCCCTCACCCACTGGCGGCGGCCATCATCAGAGCAACACGCTCAAGAAGTGCAAGTCGGGCCCCATTGAGACCATCAAGCAGCGTCACCAGCAGCAGGGCCAGCAGCAGTCGGTCCCGGATGTGGCCCAGAGCCAGAGCCAGAGTGCCCAGTCGACGCCCACGCATCAGTTCCAGGCGGCCGCCCGCCCACAGAAGGCGCTGAAGAACTTCTTCCATCGGATCGGATCCACCGGCATGCTGAACCATCGCTCCCACAACCTGCTCAAGGCTTCGGAGGCGGCACAGCAGGCTGCGCCGGCTGCCACCACGCTGTACAGGAGCAGCTCCACCAGCCAGCTGTCCAGCTGCTCCTACGTCAAGTGCGATGATCCCACCGAGGGTCTGAATCTCCAGCGCGAGCAACGGGAGCAGCGTCTGCCGAGGATTGCCAGCCTCAAGTCCAGTAGCTGCGATGACATAGCCAAGGTGAGCAGCTGCCTGACGGCCAGCACAAGTAGTGGCAGTGCTGCCACCACGAGTCTGGGATCCCCACCCAGCGGAGGAGGAGGAGGCGGAGGCGGAGGAGGAGCATCATCTGCAGGGGGCTCTGGAGCCCAGCACGATCCCTCGCGCCGTGGGGCTTTTCCCTATGCCTTCCTTCGCTCGCGGCTGTCCGTGCTGCCCGAGGAGAACCATGGCCAGGGACAGGGTCACCTGAAGCAGCAGAGGGAGCAGCAGCAGCATCAGCGGGATCTTCTCCAGCAGCAGCAGCACCAAGAGCAAATGCTGGCCGCGTCGCCGCTACCCCAGCGCCGCTCCCCCGAACAGGCGATGCTGGGCAATGTCTCCCGGAACGACAGCATCACCTCCAAGGACTGGGAACCACTTTACCAAAGATTAAGTAGTTGTCTGAGTTCGAACGAGTCCGGCTACGACAGCGACGGCGGCGCTACGGGGGGAGCCCGGATGGGCAATAATCTGAGCATCTCCGGTGGAGATACCGAATCTATTGCCTCGGGCACGCTCAAGCGCAACTCGCTGATCTCCCTCAGCTCCTCCGAGGGCGTCGGCATGGGTATGGGTCTGGGCCTGGGACTAGGACCCTCCTCGTCGGCCAGGAACAGCAGCATCTGCAGTGCCCCCGTCTCGCTGGGCGGCTACAACTACGACTATGAGACGGAGACGATCCGGCGGCGGTTCAGGCAACTGAAGCTGGAGCGCAAGTGCCAGGAGGACTACATAGGGATTGTGCTCTCGCCCAAGACGGTGATGACCAACAGCAATGAGCAGCAGTTCCGGTATCTTATCGTGGAGCTGGAGCCCTATGGCATGGCGCAAAAGTGGGTATTCCTTTGGCTTAAGAAAAGATTCATCTTTAATCCTGATATCCTTATTACCCTTCCAGGGATGGTCGCCTACGCCTGGGCGATGAGATTGTCAACGTAAATGGCAAGCACTTGCGTGGCATCCAGTCCTTTGCCGAGGTCCAGCGCCTGCTGAGCAGCTTTGTGGACAACTGCATCGACCTGGTGATAGCCCACGATGAGGTGACCACCGTTACAGATTTCTACACCAAAATCCGCATCGATGGGATGAGCGGGCAGCGCCACAGGCTGAGCTATGTGCAGCGCACACAAAGCACCGACAGTCTGACCAGCATGCAGAGCCTCCAGATGCGCAGCCAGGCGGAGCAGGAGCAGAGCGAGGACCAGTGCGATGCCCGGTCCATGGCCAGTGTCAGCACGATGCCCACGCCCATGCCGCTAATGCAGCATCGTCGCAGCTCTACGCCCCGCCACTCGCTGGACGTGAGTGCGCCCGAGCACGAGCTCTTGCGCCGGCGGGCACGCAGCTCCTCAGGTCAGCGCAGCAGCTTGGCTCTAACACCGACCCCGCTCTTTGGCAGCAGCAGCAGCAGCAGCAGCTGCTCCTCCTCCCCTAACCACCAGCAACACCAAAGGTTTTTGGATAACGACAGTGACCCCTCTAACAACGACTCCTATACGCCGGTCTATACCAATCGGGCGGCGAGCGTGTGCGTGGCCTCCTCTCTGGCGGATGACGAGAAGTGGCAGCTGCTGGCCCGCAAACGCTGCTCGGAGGGCGCCGCTCTAGCCGGTTCCCCCAGTCCCCAGCAGTTTGGCCAGCGCACCCACTACGCCAGGAACTCCATTAACCTGACGAACTCGCACTATCGCTCGCTCCGGTTTGCCCACTCGCGTCTGAGCTCGTCGCGGCTCAGCCTGTTCATGCAGGCGCCGCCTAACAGTCTAACCGCGGGCGAGGCTGCCCCTAACACCCCATCCTCTCCAGTTACCGTCGCTGCCGCCAACACAACTGATCTCACTAACAGCCAGCCGCCGCAGCAGCAGCAGCCGCAGCCAGCGACACCACAACACACATCACTCTACATCAAGCACACGCCAAAGAGCGTCTCATTGTTCTCGCCTAATCCCTATGTTAATGCCTCCTCATCCTCACCAGCATCCTCAGCATCCACATCAGCGGGCGCTTCTTCGCTGGCGCCACCAGCCGCTGCCCTCATGCATCATCGTCCATCGTTGCCAGTGGCGAAGCTAACCATACGCGACGAGGAAATGGCGGAGGTCATAAGAGCCTCCATGAGCGAGGGTGAGAATCAAATAACCCCAAAGATAATGTCTAGAGATGTCTAATGAATTAATTCCTATAAAAATCATACATAAACCAAGCAAATCTTCCCTAAAAATTCAAATTTTTAACCTTACAAAATGCTAATTATAATTATTAATTACAGGCAGTGGCCGCTGCACGCCCAAAACCATCACCTTCTTTAAGGGACCTGGATTAAAGTCCCTAGGCTTTAGCATTGTGGGTGGACGGGATTCGCCCAAGGGCAACATGGGTATCTTTGTCAAGACCGTGTTTCCCACGGGCCAGGCAGCCGACGATGGCACTCTGCAAGCGGGTAAGCTAAGCTCAAAAAAGCCAGTTTTAAATAATATAATTAACATAATCATAACCGCACCAACAGGCGACGAGATCGTGGAGATCAATGGCAACTCGGTGCAGGGCATGAGCCATGCCGAAACCATAGGACTCTTTAAGAACGTGCGCGAAGGCACCATTGTGCTCAAGATTTTGAGAAGAAAGTGAGTTGAATTTTATCCTAAACTCTTCTAACATTGAAATAATGCCAAATCTTGTCCTGCAGATTGCAAAAAGCCAAGTCGATGGGCACATAACTAACGTATCCAAGTCGGAACCCATTCATAAGCACCTGAATATGGACACACCTGCATCGTTTAATGTTTTTGGCTTCCCTAGCAGAAGTCTCTTGTTTAGCTCTAATCGTACAAAGTCCCCTGAAAAATTAACTTTATATAGAAACTAAATCTAGAATCCCAAATAGACAAGTAAGCGATTGTATGAAGTTACAATATTAAATTATTTACCCCAATATAAAGACCAGGCTAAGCTTCGAAACAAGTTGTACAAGTTCTATATTAAAAATATATATATTAACCTTAATTAAAACATTTAAAACTATCTTCTGGTCTTTCATACTTATCGATTTAATAACCCACTTTACAGGGATAAGTTTTATAAAAACGCTCGGAACTTAAGGACAACGTTATACAAAATGTTTTCTAATTATTAAAACAAATTTTAAAAGTTTAAAAAATTCAATAAATTCAGAATTAAATACAATTTTTTAACTTAAAATGACAAGAATAGAAAATAAGAAAAATCAGGCTTAACCAAAAGTCAGCTTACCGAAGTAAGTTTTATTTCTTTTTTAATTTTAAATCCAAAATCACGCTGTTTCCTGGGCATCGTCCTTGACAATCAGTCGTTGCTTCTTCACAAAATGCTCTATGCGGTTCTCCAAGCTCTCTGTGGAAAGGCACACAATGTAGACAAAGGATAATCTTTCTAATTAAAACCCTCAAAATCTTACCGCAACGTTTGCGTTCGAGCAGCGGCTGATATTGACGCGGCTTCACTGAATCCTGCAGGAGAATCACTTGTTCTTGAACCTTATCTTTCGTCTTGAAGTTCTCCTCCAGGAGATTCTCCAGCTGCAGGAGGACATTCCGTATCATTGTGCTCTTCACACTGAACTGCGTCCACTCGCATTGAGTGTTCTCAATGAGCTTCTGCAGATTTTCCTCGCTGTAAATCCAGTCGGTGAGATCGCTTGACTCGCTGGGGGGTTCATTCTCTGTGACAGATGTATCCATGGCTTCGTTTTCTGCCTCTGCCTCGCCAGCAACTGCCGGATGGTTCGCATTTCTTGTAGTTAGAGGCCGAAAATCGCAACGGAAGAGATTTAGAGGTAAACCAATGGCGGGCGTGTACTGGGGCTTGCAGGGATTGGTGGCCACATCTAGCAGTTCACTGATTACGCTGGGCTTCTCCTTTCGCTGGCCAACTAGTAGCAGGACAGCCATGATGCACCGTATCTGATGCCAGAGAAAGGCATTGGCTTGGATCTCCAGGTAGTACATGTCATAGCCTGTATTGGACAGATGCTCCTCTGAGTCAGCAGCTGCCACCCTGGCAGATTGTAGGTTCCGCATGTAATTCGTCACTCCATTGTGAACATCCATTTTGCAGAAATTCCTGAAATCCGCATGGCGCACAAGGCGATCGCAGGCCGCCTGCATAGCCGCCAAGTCCAGGTCTCCCCTGGGGAAGTAATAACGATAACAGCGCGAAACGCAGTCAAAGCGAGCGCTGTAAACCGGACTACGCAGTGGCATCCAAGCCACACACTGGATATTCTTGGGCAGCACGCGATTCAGTAGTCCACAGTAGTCTATTTCGGTTGCAAGTGCTGCCGCTTCGAGTTGAGTTTCCGGTGAGTGCTTGCTCCTAAGGTCAATGGAGATGACCTGGCAGAAGGCGCTCACCTCCTTGTCGGTGCGACCGCAGCGGTGATAGTTGGCATTGCTCCTTGACTCGATGAGACAGGTGCGTGTCAGAGCCCGAAACAAATGAGATTCTGTGGTAAAAAGAGGAAAAGATAAGCCAACTTTCAGCTGGGGATAACCAAGAACCCACCTATAGTATCGTTAGAGTCCTCTTGGCAAGCAAAGCCCTGATAATCCCAGCCAAAGTAGGTGATCTTGAGCAGCACATGACGACGATGGGCACTGAAAAATACAGAGTTTATTGGAGGAGTAGCCCTGCGAGCTCCTGTCTGTCCCACTCACCTGCTCCAGTCAAACTTACGTTGCTTCTGCTGCTTGCCGGACACCTTCGCCTCCTTGGAGATCCCTTCTAGGTCTGCATCCTTTCCAAACAGCACCGCATATTCCTCATCGTTTCTGTCCTGATCGGTTAGCTTCTTCTGCAACAGGTTTCGCAGCTGAAAGTTGTAGGCCTCCAACTGAACAATCTTGTCGATTAGCTCCGTTTGGCTTAGCTTTTCCAGGGCCTCGCGGGGCAGGCCCTTCAGGCGCTTGTTTATCACCACCTTTTTGTCATTTGTGGCACTCATTTCTAATATTTTTGGCGACGACAAAATGAAAACAAACGCAAATTTAAAGCTGCACGTGAATTAGAGATGGCACTGATATGGCTGTGGGAATTTTGGTATTTTATTGTCGATATTTGTTTACCTTTTTCATCGACGGTAACATCGATAACCGTCATCGTCAGACGTGCAGCTCTAAAAACGTAGTGTTAATGTTTTTAATTTATTTTGATTTCCTCGAAAATTCGCCATAAATCGTTGGGAGCTCGCTGCCCAGACTCCGTTCCAGTGCAGGGCTACCTCCAAACCGGGACAGGACCCACTGCCGCCCCATAGGCTGCTCTCAGCTCTGTGCAGCATCTGAAGGTGAAGGACACTCCGAACGCAAGGAGCAACCTCAAGGACCCGACCATGGAAGCTTGCAGCAGCAGCAGCCACAAGGTCGACAGCGAAAACGACAACACGGCGACCTTGGAACACACTGTGCATCTGAACGCGCTGCCCGATGAGATCCTAGAGTTCATCTTTACCTTCCTGCCGCCCTACGGGGACTTGGAGCACTGCAGCCTGGTCTGCAAGCGCTGGCAGGGCATTGTCAAGAGTAAGTTGTGGATTCTGTAGCACCGAATCCCTCTAATTAAGCCTCTTCCGCTCCCCACAGATCTCGTTCGCCGCTCCAAGCTGAACCTGGAGAAAGGACTCACGGATTTCCGGCTGCGCTGGGAGGTTTTCTCGCAGCAAACGTCCAATGGTGTGGTGGGAACCCCACCGCTCTCCTTCATCGCTGGACGCTTTGCCCACTCAGCCGTGCGCCAGGATAACTCGATGTACGTATTCGGCGGCGGCTCCTCCTCGGACACCACTTTCAACGATCTCTGGCGCTTCGATTTAACGCACATGCGTTGGGCGCGACCCGTAGCCACGGGCACCTATCCCTCGCCCAAGGGCAGCGCCTCGATGGTGGCGTGGCGCGACCAACTGGTGCTCTTCGGGGGCTGGCGCTATCCCTCGTTGCATCCGCCGTATCAGCCGTGGTGCCTGTTCGACGAGCTGCACTACTACGATCTCGGCAAGAATCGCTGGCTGCTGCGCAACACCCTGAGCAGCCCGCCGCCCATGGCCGGACACTCGGCCACCGTCCACGGCGATCGCATGGTCCTCTTCGGCGGCTACCAAATCAAAGACGACGTCAACGTTAACTCAAACGATACCTGGGTCCTGGATCTGCCCGAGCAGCGCTGGTGGCAGCCGCTCTTCATGGGCAACACACGGCCCAGTCCGCGCTACGGCCAAATCCAGGTGGAGCTGGATCAGAATCACCTCCTGGTCGTCGGCGGATGTGGCGGCGCCAATCGCGTTTACACTGACGCCTGGTTGCTGGACATGACGCGCGATGTGTGGTGCTGGAAGGCGTTGAATGTGCGGAACAAACGCTTCGGGGCCGTCCACATGTGGTGCAATCCCGGCTGCAAGGTCAACAACTATCTGGTGGTCGTCGGGCCCTCGCCCAACATGCCGCAGGATTTCCAGTTGATGAAGCAGAGCCGAGTGCCGGTCATAGGTGGCCGTGGACCACCTCCCCCGAATCCCCTGCAGAATCTGCCGCAACGTGGACACCGAATACAGATGCCGGAACGGCGGCTGGGCGGCGGCATAGGCGGCGGACTCAATCGTGGCGGCAACATACGCCCAGGAGCTGCAGGCGGTGCTGCTGCCTTGGGTCCCCAGGAGCAGTATTTGGCCAACAGGCGCGCCATTCTTAACCAGCACATGCAGCAGGCCCAGCAGTTCCTCCACAACAGCAATGTCAATAACAACAATAACAATTACCAGCCACGCTCGGGCAGACTCAGCGATCTGCACGCCCCGCCAGCTCCAGCTCCTGCCCCTGCTCCTCCAGCACCCTCTGTGCCCTCGCCCCCAGTGCGTCCGAATGGCCCCCCCTCGCCAGCGGACGGTGATGTGGACGCTGCCCAGCGCCTGCAACGAAATTTGGCCCTTCGATGTAGGGACAATGAGCCGCGTCTTCCCAAGCGTTTCGATGAGCTGTACGAGGTGAGGCGTCCACGGAAAATACTCCCCAAATTCAGCTTAATCTTCCCTTTCCTCTTACAGGATCCCTTCCGCATGGCCGCCTTTAACGTGCCCACGCGTTCGAGGAGCGCTTCGCGGGATCACAACGAGCGCATTCGGCGCATGGAGGAGAAGATGAATGCCATACGGAATTCGCGACGAAGTGCACCCGCTGCCGCCGCCGCTGCTGCCCAAGCGGAGCCCCCGCAACAACAGCCGCTGCGTGCTCCCTCGCCCAAGCGGCTGCGCTGCAATGTACAGTCCCTCTTCGTCTGCGACATCTCCGGCATCTTGGATAGCAGCGAGCCGGCCCTCGAGTGGGTGGAGTACAAGAACTTTGGCGTGCTGAAGGGGGCACCGGATCGCCTGATCCTCTCGAGCCTGATTGCCGGCAACGGAGAGCTCATCCTGTTCGGGGGCGTGCACAAGGAGACGCTGACGGACATCACACACCATGTGTCCAATTCCATACACTTTCTGAGTGTGCCACGTGATATTATCTAAGTTATTCCCCCTCCATCCCCCGCAGATTCTTCAGAGAAGTGCGGCCGCCGTTCATTTAGAGAGTAAATTGAGTGTCATGGATGTGTTGAATGATTAAAAACGATTCTATTCGATCTCCAATTCGAGTTGTCTTTCCTCCAGAAGCTTAATCAAGTCGTAAGCGACTTGGAAGCGCATATCACATTGGTCGTCTTGGCATAAAATACACTGCTCCAGGAGCAGTTGCAGTCTGTCGTTGGGACGGAGAAAATCCCTGAGGAGCAGGCACGCCTGGTACACATTCGCATCTAGCTGCTGGCCCGAGCAGAACAGGGAGACATCAAAGGTGAAACCGTCGCCGGGCAAAGGTTCATACTTCTGGGCATGTCCCTCAGTGCTTGCAGCATCCACCAGCACCAGGGAGTCCACATCAATGAGGGTAATCTTCCCGCTGGCTTCGTCGTAGGCCAAATTATCGGCTGTCAGGTCGGTGAGGTAAAGGCGAAAGTCCGCAAACCCAAAGGTAAGTTTCAGCGATAATTCCAGCACCTGGCGGGCCAAGTCCAGGCGGATGGCTTCCTCTTTGTCCGCATAATGTGTCAGTGTGAGTCCTGCATGGGCCTGGAAATGGGTGAAACCGCAGGAGCCATAAAGGCGAGGCACTGGGAAGTCCAGCGAATGCAATTCCCGCAACAACAGCGGGCTGACATCGTGTGTTAAGTAGAACCAAATGCTGGGGGAGCTATGCCCACGCTGCTCCAGATAAGTCACAAATCGGCTAGGCTTGGTCCCCGTGCGGCAGAGGTGGAAGCCACCTGGACGCTCTTCCAGCTGCAGAAACTCCTTTTCCAAGTTATTTACTTGAAAATTTAAGAGATTAACAGCTTTTCTTTTGGCCACCAATTGCGTTCTCCGATCTTCCTTCTCCCTAAGCTCCAACCAATATATTTGCCTTTGGTCGAAGAGCTGGGATATCGCTTTCAGGAGCTTATTCCAGCCTGAAGGCTCTGAAATGGCCTCGAAGATCGCCTCGCACTGCTCACGCTGGCCAGCAAAGCAGGCGGGACACAGCAGCAGATCCTTCTCGAACTGATCTTGGAGTAGATCCTTTTGGGGCTTCACTTGTAGCTCCTGCAGCAGGGCCAGAATGAGAACGACTCTTAGGTGTCCCGGCGACAGGTGCATCACAGGGGGGCTGTAAAGGGAAAAGGGAAAAAAATAGTTATGGATGAGTTAAAGACACAAAAAAGAAGGGGCTTGCCCACACGTGTGAGCTGAGATATGTGAGTATTGGTGGCTGCTTATAGTATATGTGAGATGTGCGTGAGGGCCCAGCCTCCAGACCAGTGGCCGCTTGACCACCATTACCTGTTTGCCGGCCAGCCACACACGCCAAAGCCCAAGAAGCATAACTTCGAGCCAAAGCAACAGCAGCTGCAAGGCAGTTTTTTGTTAAGCAGAAGTTATAATGCTCTCTTTTTTGATTAAATTAAAGGGTTTCAGGGTTTGTTTTGGCTTAAGTTTATACATTTTTATCTAAATAAATAGATTGTAAATCATTAAGTACAATAAACTTTAAACTAAAAATATGTTTCACCAAAAACCTTCAAAATATAAACAATTTATTGTTATAAAGACATGAAAATAAGCTCTCGTTTAGAGGGATTCCATGAAATTGACATTTTAATTCCATGTTTTCGTTTAGATATGATTAGATTACACCCAATTCTTATCTCAAAAATCTGTCTTTATCATTTAATATACCCCAAGTTGGCAGAGTATCGCAGGCGACAGAAATAACTTTGGTGCTTTGGCGCGCTGCTTGGCTTCCCAAGCTGAACTGAAGAAGAGGCAACTCGACGAAGGGTTCAAGGTTGGCCAGGCAGACGTTTAATTTGTAATCTTTGGCAAGGTGGGAGAGCAGCCATTATGATGGAGATACCAGTCGAGGCATCCTCCGGGAACCAGACCCTGTTTTTGCTTTGGAATTAATAGTGGCTGAAAGCGAATCTGAAAGAAGATTTTATGGAATTATCAGAAGGTTCTCCTACAGGAGGATTTTCCATATTTACCACTGAAGTCTAGCTGCAATCCACTCAATCTCTTCTTGAATTTCCTAATGAAAGCAGCGAGTTAGCCCTTGGATTGCCCAGAATGATGAGCTTAATCGGGATTTGACAACAATTGAGTTCTTTTAAGGACTAGCGCTGGCTGGTGGCATCATTTCTGCTACGAAAAAGAGCTAAGAGCGCCGAGAGAATCAGCCAGAGACCCGAACAGTTTGGACGACCGACGACCGGTTGGTTAGAGAACATTGTTCCCCGCCAGGTAAGATCAGTTGAATGTGGCGCGTCGCGCTCGACGGTCGTCGTTGTGTTCTGGTTCCCGCACAAGTTCCCCGTTCGATCCCCGCCATCCACAGACTTCGCTTCGTTACAACAGCTGGGGTGTCGCGATATCGGTCAAGTTCAGGCGGCGACGAGGCCATCACTCAATTAGCCGAGCCAAGGAGGAGCGTCGCGTGAGATTCACTTTTTCCTCGATTTTTTCGTGTGTTCTTATTCAAAATTGGAATTTGTCACGGTGCCAAAAGGTGTGTGTTGTATTCTCTTGGAAGAATTTCACAATTTCCAATGTTCTAAAATCTCATAATTTAAGTGGCAAAGTAAGGTCGGTCGAGGTACCTTGATTAAGTACTTTGGAAGGCTTTATGCAACCGGCAACTGCGTCGCCTTTCGAGAATTTGAATAAACAATTTGCGCAGCAGAGATCAATAGATATAATTGATTGAATATGAGCTTATTCCGGGATTTATTTAGAGACGAGCCCCGCTGTGTAAACACTAATAAATATTAAGTGTGAGATCGGATACCCTGTATCCATTTCGCTTGGATATTATTATAACCTAGCCACCCCTAAGCCATAAATATTTAATGGAAGTCATTGCAGGGGCAACTGCACACTTGATAAGACCCCTAATAAGTCCCCCTAAGCTAGAGTAAAATCTGTAAAAACAGGTTATATATATTATAGACACATATTTACCCCCCAGAGCCGGCAATAGACTGGGCAAACAGACGACGCGTCGTAGTATTATTTTTCGGCTTATTGGTAAACAAAACACTGCTGGGCGTGTGGCGTGTGTTTGAGTGTCTATATACTCGGACTCGGATATATATTTGCCTGTGGCGGAGAGCGTGTTCTTGGCCATGACTAAGAAAATCTAAAGCTCTGAGGTAATTGATATTATTCAATTCAAGTTACGTCCACGAACGCCCTTCACCCGAGAGGCCGTGATTTTGATTCTTATCGCTCATGCAGATTATGGCACACGCCCTTCAGCTAATTATAAGCACCATTAAATGTCAAATATAGCAGAAAGTGTGACGAGTTGATTAGATTTGGTTTTAATAGATGGAAAATCTGTTTGTTTCTGGGGGCTTTAATAGGGGGTTTTGTCCGTGAAATTGGTACAGGAAAAGTCTCTGGTTTTGGGTTAGGATCTGCTACTTATAATTGTTTTTGCTTTACATAATTCTCTGTCATTTTTCTAATTACAAAAACGGAAAGTTAAACAAAATGTCTAGTAAATTCTTAAAGATCAAACATTTTTTCTAACAATAAATTTTTTAACAATAGTTCCTTTGATAAAGTCGCCCATTTTCATTGAATTTTATCTAAATTTCAACAGTTTCAAAAGTTGAAGAACCTTCGCTTAAAACTCTCTAAGCAATCTCGTGTTTGCGATCAAACAAAAAGTGTGTAAAAACTCGTTTCGGTTTCTTTCTTTCTTTCTTCCCTTTACCAAATATTAAATCTCAACTTCTTGGTCGATCTTCTCGCTTTCTAGTTTCCAAAAAAATAGCCGTCATTATCTGGCAATGATTGATGAGGGCCTGAAAACTGGTTATTGAATTCTCAGCTCATTAACATTTATCTACCATCTTTCTCTGTGACCCTCAGCTATGAGCATCTCGGCGATGGACCGCAAGGAGCAGCAAGCTGGCGGCGTTAGTTTTCTGGGCAGACGCTATGGAGAGCTGCTGCGTGGTGGCAAGCACACGGACTGCGTGTTCCACGTGTGCGAGGAGCAGGTGAAGGGCCACAAGCTGATTCTGGCCACCGCCAGTCCCGTGTTCGAGGCCATGTTCTTTGGGCCACTGCAAGACAACGAACCGGAGCCGGAGATCGAAATCCATGACATCAGTGCGGCCATCTTCAAGGTGATGGTGGAGTACATCTACACGGGCGCCGTGGACTATAATGGACTGGAGCTGGTGGCCTGCATCGAGCTGTACTATGCGGCGGAGAAGTATCTGCTGGAAGAGCTGATTGCCGACTCTTTGGTGGCTGTCACGCGAAAGCTGCGCTTCGCCAACATCCTGCCCGCCCTGGAGCTGAGCGTCTGCATGGGCCTCGACGCCCTCCTCGACGTCTGCATGACCTTTTTCATGCGCTGCTGTGCCAACAATGGCCAGTACATGAGCCATCTCAAGGAGCACTATGTGCACGTGTCCAAGGAGTGCGTGAAGGCCATTATTGCCGCTTGCAAGGAGCCACACAAGCTCCTCATCTGGTACGTTTACGAGTGGACGCGGCAGGAGTGCGAGCAGCTTGGCCTCGGGCCCACTGATGCCGACCTGGTGGTCCACGGCCTGGGCGGAGAGTCTACCGGCCATTGGTCGTCGGTGACATCAGCTGAGGCAGAGCCATCGCCCGTCCCAGGACCTGTGTTATCCGTGGAACGTTGCTACTACAAGGCCTGCCGTCCCTTTACGGTTGATGCAGACACTCCGGTGTTTCGCCTGCGACTGAAGTGCTCCCGTTTCATCTCACTGATGGGCCTGGTCCTCAACAGCCGGCTGACGCCCAATCGTTTGGGCCACGTGCCGCAGCCAGAGTATCGGGAATGCCTGCGCCTGCATCTCTGCGAGCTGCCTGCCGAGGGTGAGGGCAATCCGCCGCCCACGGAACCTGTGTGGAGCCATGTCGTCCAAAACCAGAGTACCAAGTACAATTGCGATCTGCATCTTGCCTGGCGACGAGAGGAAGCCTGCGTTCTCAATCCGGAGCTCTCCTACGAGCTGCAGATCCACTGGGACAGCAACGCCTACGGCGCGGAGTATCCCTGCAGTCTGCAATCGTGCCAGGCGGACGGAATCCGCTTTATCGATGGCGACAGCTTCAGCGGGAGCCTCGTCAAGGGTCTGCGCTATGCTAACTTGGTGTAGGCACCCTGATCTTTCCCCGAATTAGTTTAGTTCGTAAGAAGTGTGTATTTATTGCCCTAAGTTAATGTACGCAGCCGAGAGTTCAATAAACTTTGAAGCGCCAGAAGCCGGTTTGCCTTTTTACACTTTGTTTGGCTGCCCGTCGAGCTTAATCGACCGCGGGGAAAATTTACTCACATGTAGCTGGGGCCACCGCAGACTAAATCACATGCCTCGAAATGACGACGCACACACACACGACAGGTAATTAATTAATTTTAATTATTTCCGATTCCGATGTAAACAAACCGAACGAAGAGGACTAAGTGACCAGTTGTTGAAATTATTTCTGGGATTCTGCAGACTGGTCACACCAGGCAGATGACCCCATCTGGCAACACTGCCATAAGAAAACCATAATAAGCGGCTTGTGAATTGTTTACGCTGCGAAAATGACGATTTTATACAAAGTCGAGGGCAAGGATTTCAGCAAGGACAGTGTCTTCCCGCAGAAGGTGGTCCTCTGCTCCGTTTCCGCCCGCAACATAGTGGCTTTCAGCGCCCTACAAAGCGCCATTGTACCCTCCTCGAACAGCGGTGGAGACGCCGGCGATGCATCCGCTTCAGGATCAAGCCTGGATGTGGGCGCCAGCAATAGTCATGTGTACGTGTGCGACATCGTTACGCCGTGGGAGTACTACAAGGTGTGCTCCTCCAAGTCACTAATCAGCGCTCTCCAGTGGAGTCCCAACGGCGAGCAGTTGCTCCTGGGCTACATCGGCGGACGTGTGGAGATTTGGCAGCCGCGCAACCAATCGATCAACCTCTGGCTGCTTCAGTACCACGCCAACGTGCCCAGCGAGGACATTGTCCTGGCGCAGTTCTTCCACAACGGCAAGGGCTTCTCCTTCAATCCGCAGAAGAAGGAGCACACCTACTATGCGGAGAAGTTCGAGCGCCTGGACGAGCGTCCGACGCTCTGCGGTTTCGGCGGAGTGCCCAGCGAAGGCTGCATTGTATTGACATCCTCTGGCCTGCTCGCCGCCTTCTGTCTGCCCATGCTGCAAAAGGCATCCGCAACCGGCGGTGCCGAGGGCCCTGCCCACGAAGTCCTCGAGCTCACCCCGACACTGCACAGCATCGGCGTCTCGCGTAGCTTCATCGAGCACTGCAGCCTGACGCCAAGTCCCAAGGGAACGCTCAGCGTGGCCTTCAGCTGCGGCTGGCAGCAGCAGCTGGTGCAGTGCTTCAAGGTCTCACTGTTGCTCGAGGGGGAACTGGGCCTGGAGCAGCACCTGGCCATCAAGTCGGAATCGCAGACCAGCATCTTTCTGGGTCCGCTGGACGGGCGGAAGATCAGCCACCTGAAATGGACGCGGGTGGCCAACGAGGATGTCATCTTCATAGCCTACGCTTGTCCGGATGGCGCCGGCAGCCAGCTGGAGCAATGGACACTGACGCGTCGCCACCAGACCGTTCACGCGTTACTGCAGGGCGGAGGTGGCGGTGGAGGACCCAACAACAAGCCCAACGAGTTCGTGCAGTCGGAGAGCTGGGAGCAGGTGGGCAAGGTGCATCTGAACGCTGCTCTGGCTGATATCTGTGTGACGCGAGTGAACGTTTCCTCGGCGGACTGCTGCCAGGTGTACGCCATCCTGCAGGATAACAGTGTCCAGGTTCTGGAACCCAACACGCTGAAGCAACTCACGCACACGCAGTTCGAGAAGGTTTCCGACGCCAGTGGCGGCGTTCGGTTCGTCAGCGGCGATCTAACGCCCACCGGCCAGATGCTGCTGATCTTCGATAGCTACGCCCAGCTGCATGCCATGCAGGCGCCGTTGCTGAAGCAGGCCTCGGGATCCGGATCAGGACTGCTGCTACTGCTGCTGGAATACTGCATCGTCACGGGCTGTGATGCCAGCGATGTGCTGCTCCTGAACTTGGGCAGCTTGGAGGCGCTGGTGGAGAAGCTTACGGACAACTTTACGCGGCAGCCCTCGTATGTGCGGCACTATTACTACGCCAACTTCCTGGCCCTTAAATCCAATCTATGCCGCGTGCAGCAGCAGGAATTCGACAACCTTATCATCTTGCACGCCATATCCACCACGTTCAAGAGCCTGCTGCGCCCCTCCGATCTCGGGTGCCAGGACAAGGGGCCCGCCGACAATCTGACCATGAAGCTATCCGAATCCATACCCGATGTTGACACCGTGATGCTAAATCTGGACGCCAAGGACTTCACCGTGGAGCCGGTAATGCTGCAGAGTCTGCAACAGCTGATCCAATGGGTGACCGACCTGGCCCTCAACATGCTGCACCGCCTGCCCGAGGAGGTGATGAAGAGCAAGCTATCGGGGAAGCGGCCCAGCTACGACATCAGCCGGGACATTGTGGCCATCGGCAGTATGCGCGAGCTGCTGGTCATGATCCGCATCTGGGGCCTGTTGAACACCCAGTGCCTGCCTGTGTACACCAAGACGATGGACAACATCGATGTGCTGGTCATCCTGTTTCGCCTGCTCACCCGCTTGGCCCAGAACCCTGCGGAGCCGGACGAGGTACTGCTGGACGAGTGCAGCCTGCTGTCCAAACAGTTGCTCATCCCACAGCCCTCCAGATTCAATCCCACCACCCTGCTGAGTGCTCAAGGATTTGCGGCTGTGAAATCGGGACAGCTGCAGTTCACCTCGCTGGTAGAGCCATCCTGCCTGCAGGACATGGAGATGGAGGATGTAGTTTTCGCCAGATCAGTGAAGGATGGCGTCAGTAATCTGCAGCTGGGAGCCCGACCCAGCACGATCCGAAGATGCGCCCGCTGCGGCTTTGTGTTTGTCAACAATGCCAGCAAGGTGGCCAAGACGTCGGCGCTGAAGGCGTGGTTTAGCAAATGGCAGCACTGTCACTGCGGCGGCTTCTGGAAGCAAATTCATTAAGCTAAGCCAACCATCGCAGCAGTATCTTAGGAATTAAGCATATTTCTTAAATAAAAATGAAAATTATAACGAGAATTTCAAAGTTTTAACGGCAGAGTGTGGTATATTTGGTATATTTTACAAAATGACACTTTTTGAGCTGCTCGGTATTTTCTAAATGGCCAGCTTACGGTCTTATTGGAACTGGGAACTGGAAAATACAAACAATTTTTGGCACTGTGGAATTAAAACTGTTAAACTTTAAGTTGGGAAGATTTGCATTTGCGATTGGCGACAGAACACTGAAAAGCACTGAAAATGAACATAAATCTGCCAAATTTCAACGTGAAGAACCTGGTGAAGGAGGCGGGCAGCACGATATCGCGAGTGGTGCAGGTAAGCGGCGGTGGCGGACAAATCAATGATTTTGGGTGGGGATGTGGGATGGCCAATGGGGATGTGTTTGGAATGGGGGGGGACTGCTCATAACTCATACCCAAGCACACTCGAGAACTCAAGACCTTTTTGCCATTTTCTTGCACGTCCCCAGCTCACGGAGGAGAAGCTGGGCACCACGGAGCGCACAGAGTACGACTTGCACTTCCAGAATCTCGCCGAGCGGGCGGATGTGACCAAGTCCTGGACGGAGAAGCTGGTGCGTGACACCGAGTCCGTGCTGATACCCAATCCACAGAATCGCGTCGAGGACTTTATCTTTGAGAAGATCGAAAAGTCGAAGCCCAAGCGTCTGAGCAATCTGGAGCATTTGGCCCTGGACATGATCGAGGCGGGCGGTGACTTCGGACAAGACTTGCCGTACGGCCAGGCGCTGATCAAGGCCGGCCAGGCCGAGCAGAAGCTGGGCCAGTGCGAGCACGACTTCATCGCCACCTCGGGCATCTGTTTCACCCAGCCGCTGCGCAAGTTCCTGGACGGCGAGATGAAGACGATTGGCAAGGAGCGCGGTATCCTCGAGTCCAAGCGCCTGGACCTCGATGCCTGCAAGAATCGTGTGAAAAAGGCGCGCAGCATGCTCGGCCAGCAGTCGGTAAGTGGCGAGGGGTGTTTGTGGGTAGGATTAGGTAATTGTTTCTCACTCTTACTGTGCATTTCTCTCCCCTCTGCTGCTTGGGAACTGGCAGAAAGATGGCATCTCGCCAGAGGCCGTCTTGGAACAGGTATCGCGCAACGCCTTGACCTAGCTTACGATTTATGGCCCACCAATTGGTTCCATCGATTGCTAATTCCCCGTTTTCTTTTCTGCCAGGCGGAGCGTGACTTGCGGGTGGCCCAGGCCGAGTTCGACCGGCAGTCGGAGATCACCAAGCTGCTGCTGGACGGGATCAGCACGTCGCAGGCGTCGCATCTTCGCCACCTGCATGCCTTCATCCAGACGCAGGTGCGCTACTACAAGCAGTGCGGCGACGTCATGGAGCAGCTGCAGCGCGAGCTGGCCAAGTGAGTGTAGATATTGGATGTTTCGATCCTTGACCCTCGAGTAGGCACCGAAAACCCCACCCCCGCACATGCACATGCACCCCGTCCCGGCTCTCGGTTATGTGTTATCTATGTGTTTGTGGTCTTACAGGATGCAGCATCCGAAGCCACGCCTGCGCATCAATAGCGAAGACGTTGATTGTGGGCCTCCCAGCTCTGTGTCGCTGCACTCCTGTGATTCCGATTCCGTAGTGGGCCCAGCCCTAGAGAGCGATGCAGATCCCGATCACGATTTGTCCTTAGAGAACCTGCTGGAAGACTTTCACATAGAGTTCGACACGAGTGCCGTCTCCACAGTTTAGGCGGGAATCTGCATCCGTATCGCTCGCGCCAGTTAACATTTAATGCTAAGTTCATACATAATAGATAGGTTGTTTGCCAAGTCAGGTTTCCGTCAGGTTCATCCCTCCACAGTACACAATTGCCGCCTTAGAGCCGATATCAAAAACTCATTAAACTCTGCCATCATCTTCCATCAGCTTGGGAGGCCCCACACCGTACATTCCGCTCGATCTGAACGACGCCAGTGCCAGCAGGTCTAGCACCTCGGGCGGCGGCGGCGGCGGACCTACTGGCCGCGGTCCCGGCCACAACAACTCCACCAATGCGGCCTCATCGGGCCACAAGCCCAGCCAGCCCTTGCACGTCAGCACGGACCAGATGCAGCGGGCTCGCGTCCTCTGCTCGTACGATGCCAAGGATCACACGGAGCTTAATTTGAATGCGAATGAGGTGAGCAGAAACAAGTGTTTTTCATAAGAATAACCAACTAATCCTCATCACTTCGTTGCTTGCAGGTTATCTTTGTGGCCGAATGCTCACCGGTTAACGAGGATTATATGTACGGCAAACAGGGCCTAATGAAGGGCCTGGTGCCGCGGGCCTTTGTCGAAATGCTGGACGAGGAGCACGATGTCACCCTATAAGTGCGGGCAATAATCATCAAGCAATCAATCAGTAATCTCAACCAAAAACCATTTGAACAAGAGAAATGCTCCAAAAGAAATGCCACGAAAATACTCATACGTTAAGACAGAGGCGGGAAGGCAATTGGACAATTACATGATAGCAAGAGAGTACAATAATTTATCAGAATATATTATATACAAGGCATATACACACATACGTACATACATAACATGTTATTACATAGAGAGCATCGTAGTTTAGGCCCCCCCATACCTCGATCCAGTTGCACCTCGATCACGCGCATAGCTATAATCAAATATACTGCAGCTGCCGCTGCCTCCAAGTATATATATAAATTTAATGATATTCTCAAGTTAAATCTATTATTGTTACTACGTATCGCATATCCAGGGGCTCCACACTCCCCACTCAACAAAGTATTATATATTTGTGTTACGTCTTCGTCTGTATCTTTGTTAACAAAATGACGACTTTATCTGTGCTTTACTATATCTCCCCTATATTTAGAGATTGTTAATCCTCAGCCATGGCATTCCTGTTTAAGCTAATTAGTAATTAGTACTAGTACACTTGCTTCTTCTCGATGCTATTTATTATGTTAAAACCCACTTTTTGTGCAATTTCGAAAGTCAATTAAATGATTGTTGCTGCTTGTTAAACGTAAGACAAACAAAATCCTGAAGAAAACACCAAGCCGATTAGCCAATTAGCGCTTAAAGTGACGCAAATCATTTGCAAAAAAGCTAATAAAAACGTACAATACAACAATTAAAAAGCAAACAACGATGTTTTTAGGTTTTCAACTAAGAGAAATGTTGTAGAGGTGAATTTTAAACAATACATCAACTGAAATAAATAAATGCAAATATATTATAAAGGCTAACAAACGTTTTTTAAAACCATTGGGATTTAATTGTTGAACTTCTGACTTAAATTATAATGTTTGATTTAAAGTCCGTAGAATTCTGGGAATCCTTTTACAGTCGGAAGCTTAAAACTCATCGAAGGAGCCATTTCCGATCCTAAAAATATATATAATTTATATATTCTTGATCAGTTTTAATATTTTAATTAAATTCTGCAAGGGAAATATAACGCACGATGATTAGGAACCCTGGAAAATACCACAATCCTAGTATTTTGTGAACACACAACTTCACACCGGTTTAAGGAATTTTTTAACTCACCGGAAGTGGTCTTACTAGTCACTACAAATTTTGCGCAAAATGTTTTCGTACAAGTTCCCCTGCGGGGATTTCCAAACTTTGACAACCATGACTGAAGACAACATATTCTTCGATCCGCCGGTGTACGAGCAGCGCTACTGTGCCGCCATCCAGATCTTGGAGGACCCACGCTGGACGCAGCAGATCAAAAAAGTGGTGGAGTTTGGCTGTGCCGAGATGCGCTTTTTCCACTTAATGCGCCGCATCGAGACAATAGAAACCATTCTGCTGGTGAGCTTTACAGAGCTTTACAGTTATAAACAATAAGAAAGAAAAGCCTTGGGATTAATTGTTAAGGAAATACACTTCTAATTTATTGATTTCCGCTGTTTATACACACGCATATCCTAGCTTACACTTGTATCAATGTTTACGAAATAACCATTATCTAGTTATATTAAATACTTGTTGAGAGTATGATGTACCTCCCTCCATCTCTTCGCATGAAATATTGGCTGAAACGGGCTTAAATCTGTGGGAAGTGGATAATAACCTAACGAAACTAACATACAATTTTCAAAAAGGTATAATCAAAAGTTAAAACTCAAGGATTTGCTATTATCAAGGCCGATTGTAACCTATTCGGTGAGCACTTCTTCGCTGGCACACCCTTAAAAACACACATACAAACAGGGGGCGGGGGACTACAGGCTATATTGGATATATAATTATATATATAATTCAACAATCATCTTCATATTCATCTCTAGGGTGCTGAGCGAACGTGTTCCAAATTAAAATGCTTACGAAATCTTAACTTGTTCATTTAAAAACCCAGAAAACTACCAATCAAAAGGTAGCTCTCGCGTATAAGTAGGTTCCCTTCTTGTAAATTAATTATCACTAAAAATACTTGAAAACGAATTTAGGTTGCTTCTGTTCAGCTTTTCTGTTCTGTTCTATTGTTGTCCTTCGTCCGTCTCGTCTTCTTCTCCTATCGTCACTAGTTCCTATTTCTAACTGTCATCCTCCTGTGGCCATCACTTGCGACAATGCCTGGACGAGTGGACATTGCGCCCCTTGCCATAGTTATTTTCATCGTCAAATTCGCCGTACAGGTTCTGCACTTCCAGCAGGCTCGCATTGTTCTCCACATCGTGCCCGCCGCCGAGATGCGATTCAGTCTTATATAGACAGCGGCGCGTCGTCTGCCGCTTCTTACGTTGTTGTTGTTGTTGTTGTGGTTGCTCTAGATTCTCCGCCGACCGGCTCGACTTCAATTTGCGTTCTCCCTCGCCGGTGGCGGAGGCACGGACGGCGCCGTTCTCCTTGCGTGTGGCGCAGCCACGTTTGTTACTGGCCACGGCTGACAGCGGCGTTGAGCGGTTCTTGCTCACAGCAGCCCCGGTGGTGGCTAATCTGACGGCAGCGGCATTTTTGGGTGGCCGACCCACGCGATTGCTTTTTGCAGGCGGCTGATATTGCGTTTGGCTTTGCTTCCGGGCCTTGCCCTTGGGTCGGCCACGCTTGGCTTGCTCCGTATGGTCGGAGCAGTCGCTCTCCGATTCTCTCGCACAATTCGTTTCGTCCTGCTAGCGAAGGGATATAAATTATTGGTTATAAAATGTGGCAGAATATTTAAAAAAAAACACGAGCAACTCACCTCTCCATCTACGCTATCTGTAGCATCCTCTCCTTCTTCCTCGTCCTCTTCCTCATCCTCTTCATCATCTTCTTCTTCCTCCTCTTCTTCCTCTTGTTCATCATCACCATGTGTCTCCTGATTCTCCTCCTCCTCCTCCTCATCTTCATCTTCCTCGTCTTCATCCTCGTCTCCATTTTGATGATGCTCCTGAACGACCAAGCCTTTGTCGCGACGACTCTGCTCTACGGCCAGTATGGCGTAGGTAGGCTTGCCCTCATATCGTTTAGGAAGGCGCGATTGCAGGGGGCAGATGGACTCTTCCCGCTCAAACTCCTTGACGGCCCGTTCGCGTGCAATTTGATCTGGATCCTGGGACAGTACCTCCGCCCAGGAGAACTTCTTTTTCGCCGTCTTCTTGTTGGACTTGGAACGCAGGTTCTTGGGCGAGACGCGATTCGTGAGCGAGTGCTCCTGGAACGGAGTGCTCAGCGCAGAGTTACGCATCACATTCAGGGGTATCTTGTTGTTCAGCTCGAAGATGTCGCACTTATTGCCGTCCACCTCGTCCTTGATGGAGACACAGGTGCGCTGGATCTCCTCGCTGCTCAGACGCATCTGGCTGGGATTAAAGCCGAGGCGCTGGTACTCGCGCATGAATATCTTGCGGTATCGCTCATAGTTTGGCCGCTCCTGATAGGCCAGCAGGCCGATCTGCTGAAGGAACTCGCCCAGATACTTAGGAACTTGCTTGCCGTAAAACTGGCGCAGCATCTCCGGCACGTCCGTCATGAACAGCTCCTTGGCCCGGTGTACCTTCTCCTGTTGCTGCTGCAGAGCCACGTCCTTCCAGGGCAGGTAGCCTTCCGACCAATACACCAGGTTATAGCCCAGGCACTCCAGATCGCTGCGTCTCGAGTGGGCGCCCAGGTGAGCGTCACGCGAAGTGAACTCCAGCGTGCCATCGTGCGCCCGTCGCTGGTCCATGATAAAGGGGCGATGGACGCCGCGATCTTGATACTTGGACGCCAGCCCAAAGTCGATAAGGAATACATGCTCCTCCTCGACGGGCAAGAACTGGTAGTCTGTGGGATTAGTGCCTTGGTGCTTGCCTACCCGGCTGCCGCGTGCTTTGTGGTCGGCGCTGGGCTCCTTTTTTGGCTTCTCCTGATGCCGAGTGGACCGCGTTGACACCGAACACTTCTTGGCGTTCGAAACCTGAGCGGCTCTGCCTCTCTTGATGGCCGTACGGCAGGACGAGGGCGGAATGAACTCCTCCGAATCATTGTCAGAAGACTCGGGCGATTCATCATCACTCTTCTGCTCGCTCGCCTTGATGGGATCGCCCTGCTCGTTGAACTCCTCGCGGTAGCTGATGCGCTTGGTGGGACGCAGGTAGTGCGACTTGACCATCTCCTCGTACATGGAGTTCCGCTTGTCGCGACGGCACGAGCGCACTGGATTCGAGCCACTGAACTCGACTGGATTGCGTCCGCCCCGCTTCTTGTTCACCGGCGTGTTGTAGTTATCCAGGCTGTTGCTGTTATTGCTGTTCGAGGTGGCCCCATCATCAAAGTCCTCGTCCTCGTCGTCGTCCCGATCAATGTGTGCTATCCGCTTCAGGGCAAACTTCTCGCTCTTCAGAAAGTACTCGTCGTCGTTGGTCTCTTGCTCCGAGCTGTTGCCACTGTCCGTTGTCTGCTGCTTCTCCTCGTAGTGCTCATCGTAGCCATTACCCTTGCCCCGGGCGGCACCCAGGGGAACCGCCCGCCTCTTGAGGTACTTGCACTTGGAAACCATCAGATTCTGGGCCTTGATATCGTTGTGGCAGTAGCCCTTGTCGTGCAGATTCTCCAACACATTGAGGATGTGAATGGCAAGAACTAGCAGGGACTTTTGCTGCACTCGCGAGTTCTTGATCAGCGAGTGGAGATCGCGATCGAAGCGGGGCAGCACCAGGAACCGATAGCGGGCATCTCCGAAGAAGTGTGTACCCGAGGCAATGTAGCTGGGTATTCCGGAGGGCGGATTATGGCTGAGGCCATGAGTGGGTTGGGCATGCAGGTTGGCCACAGCTTCCTCGGCGCCATCAGATATTTCTAAATCAGGAGCATGCTTACCCTTGGTTCGGGAGGTGTTGATCAGACAGTGGATTTCTACGAAAAGCGGTCCATTGGAGTGCGGTTCGATCTTGACTACATACTTGGCGCTATCCAAGCTAGCCGGGCAGACTGTGTCGTCCGAGGCCAAGAAGATTTCGCCAAAGTTGCCTTTGCCTGCGAAAAGACGTGGAATTACGAATGGTTTCAAGAGCATCCTGGGAGGTACTCACCTATGGGTCTGCCCAAGCGCCAGGCCTTTGAGAGCACATCCCGCAGGATGGTGCCATTGACCACTGAAGGCCGCAGCGTGTAAACTGGACGCGGCGAGTCCGTCGCGTTCGAGTTGTTCTGGTCGCTGGCAAAACTGGCGCCGGTCAGAAGCAGACTGCGTGCCTGTGGTGTGTGCAGCAGGGTAGGGGTGACGACCACATCCATACTGGTGGTACCATCACCGCAACCTGCCGAGCCTGACGAGGATGTGGACTCCTCGTCATCGTTCTCGTGAAAATCGAAGCCATTGGCGCTGTTCGAGCCGCCACTTAGGCGCTGGCACTTCTCGGCGGCCTTAACAGCCGACCGCTTGCGCTTGCGAGCACTGCGGTCCGTGGGCGGGCGTTCCAGTTGAAGGCGCTTGCCCATCTCGGCGCCTGGCGAGGATGTGGATGTGGGAAAGCCTTGCGGGGAGCAGGGAGACTCCTCCTCAGACCCTCTGTCACTCAGTCTCACAAGATTTCGGAGCGCGAAGGCAGGAACGTGTCTGCGTTAATTGCCAATGTTCGGCCAAGTGGGGTTTGTTTTTGTTCGATTCCTCTTTGAACGTCGATTCTCTTTCACCTGATGTTCGTAGTTTATTTAGAAAAGCGGTAAAAACCGAAATTAGTAAGTGGCTATTTATATTTATGAGTTCAGGCAAAAAGTGGTATTGTTTTTATGGAGATTCGTCTGTCTTATTGTGCTAAAAGATTATTTGACGTTTTTTTTTCCTCACAATTTGTCGGTTTTTTGTTTTGTTTTGCACAGACCGGGACAAAGTGGATTGGAACGCGGTACTGGGGATGGTAGTCGAGATATCGATATGTTTTAATTATTATTAATTAATTAATGTCAATTGTAAGTGTTTTGTAACTCCTAAACGGAACGATTAAAGTTTCGGTTTGTTGCTTAAACACACTTTGCCACTTTTATTTTTATTTACTCAACAAACCGTTTTTTACGTTATAAATTTGAAAAGATGCATGTCCAAAAGGACCATCGATAAACGAAATGAAATGGAACACACCGACAGGCAGCGTTTGCTCACTTGTATTGGTGTACAACAAATTTGTACACACAACAAAACAAATAATTTAATTTAACAACTTTGGGAAAATACACCATGCTTTAGTCACTCGGTTGAGGTTCTCTTAACCGCAGATTTATTTTATGGGCGAAACGAGAAGGTTCGTTGCGCGCCCGGGGCCACAAACACAAATGCAAACACAAACAAACGCGGACGCACCACCATGTCTGGGGCGAACATACGGACATACATACAGACTTTATAAAAAAAATCGATTTTGCTGGCCGGCATGGGGACACAAAGGATCAAAATGCTCCCACATTTATATAGTGGCTGCGGGGACTTCCCCAGATAACACATTTCACGTGCCACTCGGGTGCTGGGGCACAAAGTCAAATTGATTTTTCAGTATGTGTATTTTTCTCACGTATTACCCGTCTCTTCTTCTTGTTTTTGTAGTTTTCTTTCCCCGTCCCAAGTGCACCACAGATTTTCACTGGTTCAGCCAACTCCCCGGCTAAAGGGGCAATGCTTACACTTTTCACTCGGTGCGACGGTGCACAGCTGCACTTTCACAAATCGTTTTTCACTATATTTCCGCTTCCATTTGACTCTTCTTTTCGTAATAATTACACATTCTTCCTGCAAGCCAAGCAGCAGGGTTGTATGGCTGGACATGCGATAGTTGTTGGTATCTCTGTTGTTGCAGGTTGTATCGATTGATGGGTTTCGATGGATTGTTTATTGTTTATTGTAACTAAAAGTTAAATTAAATAACATATTTGTAATACATAGTTTATAAATGAATATATCTTTTTACAAATAATGTATTACTTGGGATAAAGACAAGATTAAAATTTTCAATGTTCCGTTTCCATTTTGTCCCGCTGTCTTGTATGAACTGGCGGTTAATTTAAAATTTTTATGAATTTTCTGCAGGTTGATATTGACGAGCCATTGCTAAGAAAGTCCTGTACTGGAATCAATCCTTTGGTCGCTGACTATATAAGGCATCGTGCTGCTCCTTTGCATGCCGAGATCCTGCAGGGAAGCGTTGCAGATTCTTCGGAGAAATTGCTGGAAACAGATGCAGTTATTGCCCTGGAACTGTGAGTTTTCTGATTGTATTATTTTTAATTCCTCTGATTTTAATTTATTTATACTTTCAGCATTGAACACGTTTACGACGATGTGCTCTCCAAGATTCCACAAAATGTTTTTGGTTTCATGCAGCCAAAAGTGGTCGTTTTCAGCACTCCCAACTCCGACTTTAACGTGATCTTTACCCGTTTCAAACCTCTTCTACCGAATGGATTTCGTCACGAGGATCACAAGTTCGAGTGGACCCGGGAGGAGTTTAAGACTTGGTGCATGGGCATCGTAGAGCAATACCCAAACTATGTGTTCTCTCTGCTGGGAGTGGGCAATCCGCCGAAGGATATGGAATCCGTGGGTCATGTATCGCAGATAGCGATATTCGTGCGTAAAGATATACTGGAAATGCCATTGGTGAATCCACTGATTGCGGTATCTAAACCTGATGCAGAGGGCTCAGTTCCTTATAAGCTCATCCACGCCGTTGATTATCCTTTTCATGTGGATTCCAGAACCCAAGAAGAAAAGATTTGGGATGAAGTCCAGTTCGAACTGCAGCGTTTTAAGAGGATGGCAAATAATGCTGAGAATGAGGAAGATTCCTATTTAGACGTAATTAAAATGCCAATTGCAGATCTATTGGAACGATTACAGGGTATTGGAGCCACTGAAGAAGTACTTAAGAAAGTACTCCAAGAAAAATCATTAAAAATAGAGGAGGACTGCGTTATAATAGAGGACTCAGAGGAGTCAAGCGACTCAGGGCCCTACGAATTGTTGGATCCCCTCCCCCCGAGGGCTGTATTAACTGACGAAGACGAAGACTCATGGATGACGTGGATGAATAATAATTAACGTAAAGATAACAAACTGTTTCTAGCTTAGTTCTTAGTTTCTTTACTTTACTTTTACTTTTATGGTTAATCTCTATAGCATTCATCTAAGATATTTCGATCGGATCAATTAAAATTGAAGATTTAACTGCCTTTAGTTTGTGTCATTAGGCACACAGTGACTTTTGGAATAAACCAACCACTTCTCATGTTTAGTTTACTGACAATCTGTTGACATTTCAATGGGTGGGTTTTTCCAGGCTTTATCCGCCGGCTGGCCAGGCATTCATTCCTCCCCCAACTGACCACTTTCATTGCAAAAATCGTTGCAGAAATTGGGGTTGCCGCCAAGATGATGACGGTGACGCCGCGTCGTCTGTCTCGCTGTGGCACCCTCACGGAAATTGCTTTTGTTTGCAACAAACCGGGGATGCAGGAAGCAGAACGGCAGACGGCAGAGGGGAGGACCTTTCGCATGCAGACACTTGGCGCAATCGCAGCGCGCACCGAATGTTAGCTATTAATACCCCTCCGGCTCAAACTCCGCCTGTGGTTGCCAGTTAATGGAGCTGGGGCGTCAGAACGGAGCCGGAACTGTGTGCCATCGTCAGTCAGTCGCAAGTCAACCTCGCTCCGGACGACAGCCTGGCAGGCGAATCGAAACCGAAACAAATTGCCATAGCAGCCAATCCTGTCGTGACAATAGCGCAAAAAACGAGAACGAGACTTCATAAACATTCATTCACCTGCCAGCAGCGGTAGGCATTCCATATAGCCTATACTTTTGCCTTGACTTGTGTGTCACATGTAAATAGGAATTTAACTCGATTTTTATTACATTAGCTCCGGCTCCGTGCTAGCTATTTCGTTCAGTTGTGTCGCTGGTGAATCGCAGACATGGCAGATGAGGCAGAAGGAGGCAAGGAGGGCGAGAAGAAAATCGTACACGTTTATCCACTGGTGAAGGTTGGTTGAGCAACGATTACTATGAATGTCCTTTTGTTAATCCTGGTTTATTTAATCCCATCTTCCAGCACTCGGACATGAACGAGGAGATGCGAATAGAGGCCATTGAACTGACCATTACTGCCTGTGAGAAATACGCATCGAACTATGAGGTAGAATTTACAATTAATCTTAGGAACAGACGGCTTAAATATGATATAAATCTTTAAAATATTAATCATTTAAATTTTAATAGTAAAAATATATAAGAGATTCCTAATTTCCATTCACTAATCTCCAAACTTTAAAAATCCTTCACAGCACGCTGCCAAAATCATCAAGGAAACCATGGACAAGAAGTTCGGCATCTATTGGCATGTGGTTGTGGGCGAGGGATTCGGCTTCGAGGTCTCATACGAGACGGAGAACATTCTCTACTTGTTCTTCGCCGGCAACCTGGCCATTGTGCTGTGGAAGTGCTCCTGAAAAGCGGGTCAAAGCAGCCATCAATCGAACGTACCTAGAAACCGGAACAAAGCCCCAAACCGAACCAAACAGAATTATTTAGCAATAATTTTAGTTATACATACAGACATACATACAAGCATGCATAATACTTACCTTCCGTTAATGTTGTGAATAGTAAGTCCCGCATTAGTGGCTAAGAAATGAATCCCATGGCAACGGCGGTGGCTTAATGTGTGTGGAAAAAGAATGGTTTTTATTACAAAACGTACCTACTAGGCTCTAGCATTTTGAAAAAGACACGCTTATAAAATTGTTTGTATGCACTAAACGAGAAAACGAAAAAGTCGTAAAAGAACCTAACACTCTACGCGTACACATCCTCACGATCCGCGCCGGCGCCGTCGCCGCCGTCTTCGAGGTTCGAGAAGAGCAGGAAATGCGAGGTGCGATGGAGCTCGTGGTAGAACTCCTTGGGATTGGCCAGCTGCAGCTCGTACTTCATGTTCGGGTCGTGGCGCACGCCCATAAAGTTGTAGTTCCAACTGCTCTGCGCCGGCACCATGAAGAAGCCGAGGAATTTGTTCGAGAGCAGCATCTGGACGCGCTCGTAGTGCGACGGCAGGTAGCCCTTGGGATTGTTGCCCTTGTCTGTGTTCTTGGAGCCCCACTCGAAGCCCGAGGGCGTCAGCTTGTAGGCAGTCAGCGAGCAGGAGCCGGGCGTGAAGGAGCACGTGATCACGATCGTCTTCTCGCCATCCCAATTCGAGTTCTCCTGCATGATCTTGGCGTGCGTCGTAATGTCCTGCGGCGACAGCTGCGGCAATTCGTTGGGCTGCGTGTGGATCCAGCCCAGGGGCTCCATGTCCTTGAGGTACTGATGCGTGGGCAGGGCGTTGGGCAGATTTATCGTCTGGTGTGTGCCCCATTGCGGTGGCATCACGATGCAGCGGATCTCCTTCACCTGGGGGTTGTCCGGCGGACTGACGCCGTACAGATAGCCCGCAATCTGCGCTCTCAGATCGGAAATAGTTACGAACTTCTTGAGTATGTTCTTGGGCAGGATATAGGTGTAGCCGGTCTCCTTGATGTCATCGGAGCTCACATAAATGTGGTTCGTTCGCAGATGCAGATTGGTGGCCGAGATCGCCCTCACTCGCCACTCCGTCTTCGAGCTGAAGGTCTGCGTCTCGTAGTTGGACGTCGTGGAGGTGATGATCTCGTCTCCATGCTTGTTCGTTGTCCGAGTCGTGGTGGCGGTGAGTTGGTTCTGCTCCTTGGTCTGCTTCTCAATTTCGGCGATCTGTTGGCGTTGCGCCGACGGAGCGCTGATCTCCATGCCCAGAATAATATCACGAATCTCGGACTGCGTCAGCGAGGCCACATTCACGTTGTTCTTTTTGCCGTAATCGGCCAGAATGAGGTCCTTCAGCTGCACCTCCACCTTGATCCATTCCTCGTCCGTCAGAGTGGGCCAAATATGATGCGCCTCCGTGATGGTAGTCTTATCCGGCTTCAGGATGATCTTTGTTCGCTCCGTGTTGACGTGGAGGGCGCGCAGGATCAGGATGAGACGACTGAAAGCCGTGTACGAGGAGATCGTCTTAAGCCAGTCGTCGTACAGATTGAACAGCACCATCTGTGGCTCGGTGGCCTTCAGGATCAGGTCGCCAAACTTCTCCACCTTGAGACAGGCCTGGAAGGGCAACTGCAGCTCCGAGCCCTTGATCACAATGTTGGGGAAATCGAGCAAATGCACCTCCAGCGGATCCAACATGCCCTTGCGCGTGACAATAATCTGCTTTGGCTGCTCCTCCACAGGCAGCGACCGAATCAGGGCTGCCACCTCCTCGGCTGTCTTCCACTTGGCCAACTGGCCCAAACGTTTCTGGCCAGCCCACACCGATGTGTGAATGATCTTCAGGAAGAGCTGACCCGTTCGCGGATTGAAGATGAAGATGGCTCCATTGATGGGCTTCGTTGTCAGATTTCCTTCGAATGTCTTGTGAATGGTGACGCGATACACGTTGGTGTCATCCACAAACCAGATGATTTGGTTGGAGAACAGCTCGCCGTAATTTTGGGAACTCAGGTAGGGCTCCGTAGGTTCCGAAGAGTACAGCTGCAGCGCCTTGCGGATGCGCTCACGCAGCACATAGAGTGCGGGATTCGCCTTCATAATCTTGGCCATGGCCTGCTGGATCAGGGTCTTGCAGCCGGGGAACCAATTGCCGTAGGCAGAGTGCAGATTGTACGCCAGATCAATGGCTATCAGCACGCCCGTGGGCGAGGGATAAATGGACATGTTATCCGTGGTGTAATCCAGAAACTTGGCCCTCGCATAGCGCTCCACATCGTGGGAATCGTAGTCACCCCAACGCAGCTGAATGTCCAGCCAGTACTTCTGGGTTGTGGTGTTGTCCATGGTATCCTTGGTGTCGGCCAGCAGCGACGGCCGCGACACGTTCCACTTGTAGGCGGGGAAGAGCAGGATATCCGCGCAGGACGAGTTCATTTTGTAGGATTTTCGGGGATGGATCGTTTCCTTTTGCACCGTCTCAATCTCCAAAGCGTCCAACTCCTGATCGAACACCTGGCACAAATCCATGACAATCGACTCGTGGATTTTCTGCCACAAATGGGCACGGAAGATCTGGATCAGCGAGATCTTGAGCGTGGGAATCTTGCCGTGCATGAAAATGCCAGTCAAATCCAGTTGCACCTGGAAACCGACGTAGACATTGGCACGATTGATGGTCGGCGACCACCACAGGGTGAAGCGACGGTTTGGAATCTGGTTAAGACCGGATCGCTGGGCATTTGTCAGCTTCTTGTACTTCATCGACTCCTCAAATCCGGAGGCCTTCTCCCAGAACAGACCCTCCCAGGTGGGGAAGTAGGTACCCTTGAAGAGTGTGTGCTCCAAAATGCCCTCCACACCGCCCAACGCCTGAATCATATCCGTGCGGTAGTTGTTCAGGTTCCACAGCTTGCCATCGTGCCGCTGATGCGTCCACCAGAAGGGATTCTGCTTCAGCACTTGGTACTGCTTGAACTCGGTCCGGATGCGCCAGCCCTTGTCGTAGGCCAGGGTGTGTCGGTCCTTCTGGAAGAGTGTGTTTATTCGGGGAATACCGCGGTCCCAGCTGTCTTCCAAATCCTCCAGTGTCAGCCGTCGGTTTTGAGCATTCGCCTCCTGACGCTTCAATGCATACTCGGCCCACACACGTTGCGAGTCGATGAACTCGCTCTCCCACGGTTGAATGTAGCGATACAAGTTGGGAATAAGCTGATCCTCGTCGTGGGACATGCCTGCAATAAGGAATACATTCATTAAAAACTCTACTAAGAATTTAGATTCGATTGAAACCCACCTGATCGGAAATGGGTGATGCCCACATCGGTCTGTTTGGACCAACGCAGATCCGATTGCGGAATCAGAACATGGCCCATGCTCAGCATGCCGAGACCGCCCAATTCCTTGGGTGTGTAAAACACAACGGGCGGGAAACGCGAAGGCATCTTGGAGTTCAGGCCAATCTTGATACGCGTCTGAATCTTATTTTCGCACTTGACTAGCAGATCCAGCAGCTCCTGGGTATTGACCACAGCCTCACGGAAATAGGTCATCAGACCAATAAGTGCCGTATTCCATTTGTTTACAATCTGAAACAGAAGCGAATAATTATTAATAAGCAACGCTTTATGGTTGAATTTCAGATTAAATTCACCTTTGTAAAGGTTGTGGAACCGGAGGCCATCAATATCTGTCGCACTCGGTTATGGAAGCGTCCCAGGGACTCGTCATCTACACGCAGGAAGCATTGAGCCGTTCGCTCCTTGGTTATCTCATTCTGCAAGTTCCACACTCCGTCGCGATGCGTAAACTCTTCGTTTTGCGTGCGACACTGTGGGGGAAACGAAAATTATAAACTGATCTTTATACGGGAGTTGGGTTTAAGGAACCTTTGGCAAAATGCGACACTCGAAGCCGCTCATGTTAAAGAGCAGATTGGGATTATCCTTGGAATACACCGACACAAAAGTGCTCTCCCAGCCAATGGTGGTGACAGAGCGCGGCAGGCGGTTCTTAATGTCCCAGAAGACAGCGCGACCTCTGGAAAATATAAGAAATTGTTAGAGAATATTATTTAGTTATAAATTAAACACCTACAGATTGACATCGTGTTTCATTAAACGCATGCGAGCATCTCGTGGCCAGCACTTCTTGTTGTTGTAGCCCACAATGTTCTCGTTGTTCGGATCCGGATGCTCCGTGAGGTAGCGCTGAATGAGATCGCGCGCCTCCTCCGCCGAAAATCTGAAGAACAAGTGAATGCGGTCGACGTAGCGACAGTAAAGTCGAATTGGATGCGCCGTTTCGGTGACCGCATCCTGGAAAGTGAGGAAATCGTTTGGCATTTGTGGCGGTCCCGCCATCTCGCTGGATCGGTGCAGGCCCAAGACGAGGAGATCCAACACAAGGCCGTAGTACTGCGTAATGAACGAGGAGAACTGCAGGCCACGAATGATGCCGTAGCTGTTGGTATGGTTCATGTCCTTGTAGTTGATCACCACGTTGTTCTTGGCCGTCATATAATCGGCGATATTGTGATCGACAATAAGACGAAGCAGACGATTAAGCAGCGTCAAATCAATCTTCTCGTAGAGCTTTTCAAATCGCGATTCAAGCAGCACATTGCACTCGCCCTCGCCCACATCCCACACCTCCTGCAGGTTGTTGATGCCTGTTACAAGGAGATTAAATCGAGATTAAAAGTTATAATAAATAAAAATATATAAAAGACTTCTTTTCGCACTTCACTCTCTTGATGCACAGCGGGATTCATCTTTGGCGTGAGGTTTGCAACAAGGGGATGATCAAATACATATCACTTTGCCACAAATCACACACCCAAAATGCCCTGCTTCCTTAGCAATAAATCACTTCAGATCTTATCTTTACCTTGACACCACTTGTAGGCCAGCAATGGTGGTGGTTCTGTATCGCTGGGCTTGATCCATGGCGGGAACAGCCGTCGCTTGTCGGCCTCGTACCAAAGATATTGATCCAGATACGCATCCGTGATCTTCTCCAGCGGCTCCACCTCGTAGACGGGAATCAGATGACTGTACAAGTCCATGAACTCGATGCCAACCTGGAAATCAAAGTTTAAATCTGTAAATTTTAATCGAAAAGTGAACCAATTCAGGGAATACAAACCTCTTTGAAGGCCCGCTGAGTGAGCAGGTGACGCTTGATACGGGAGAGGGCCTCGTGCGGATTGTCATAGGCCTGCTCGATGAGACCCAGCTCTTCGCGCTGGCTTTGATTCAATCGGGACTTGACACTGTAGGCCTCTTTCAAGCGTTCCAGAGCCAGAATAAGCAGCTTGGTGTCGTGCTTGTACGAGAGCGGCGGGAAGGGAATAGGCGCAAAGCGACGCGACTCTAGCCAATGGACTGTGGTGGTATAAATGGCCACAGCTTCTTCCGGCGAAATGTATGGACCATCCTTGAGGTAATTATGTTGTCGCTCCTGCTCCGCCTTTAGGTACAGACGCGTCAATCGCCCCAGATTCTTCTTGCACACCGTCTTGTCCACGGTGGCTCCTCGACGAATACGCTCTCGATTGTAGTGAGCCGTGTTTGTCCACCAATCAGCCTTCATCTTTACGTAACGCAGGATCATATTCTCAATGGGTATTGGCAGACCCGGCACCTTCCACGGTATATTCGCCTTCCAGCAGCGCCAGGCCTCCGACAGATGCTGGAGAATGGTACGCGCCTTGTTTTGTTTGATGCCCTCGGGCATCATGTCCACGATATCGTGCATTACAGAGGCACGCAGCTCCAGATCAAAGTGAGACTCAACGCGCTGCTTGGTCACAGTCTTTGCCACGCCCTTCGAGTGTCGTCCCTCGAACTGACGCGACAACAGATTGCCCAGCCAGCGTTCCAGCAGTGGGGTAATTCCGCGCATGAAGAAAAGCCACACTCGCCAACCGGGCGCCCAGAAGCCACAGCCGGGACCCTTGCCAACGGGTCCGGTGTTGAAACGATAATAAATCAAATGCTTCAGATCCTTGCACATCCGAATCTGTCTCATCAGCTTGTATTTGTAGCGATACATGCCCGTCAGCTGGCCCACATGGGCGAAAATGTACTGCAGTCCATCGGCCAACTGGAAGGCGTCCACATTGTTCAGCCGATATTGAACATGCGAGTCAATAATTAGCTTGGTCAAACGCAGGATCTCACGGCACAAGTGGAAAGCTAGAATTTATAAGACGATGCTATATTTTTATTGAAAAAATGCAAAAAAAATGGAACTTACCGTTTCCGAAACGTGACTTTTTACGCTCCTTGGTGGTCAATGTCTTTACGGGCTTCAAATTGAAGTTGTAATCCAAATGCAAATAGTTCAGATTCTTTCGGTGAATCAGGAGGTTGAGCATATTATATCCCTGACGGCAGACCTGCAGGCCAGCCTCCACCCAGTCCAGAGTTGTGGTCTGGAAGAACTTGGTGGCCTTGAAGGAACGGAAGAGGTAGCTAAGGAAGCAAAAAAATCATCAGCCAATGAAATAAAATAAGCAACAAGATTATATTCTCACCGTTTCTTTTGTGGCTTTGGTTTGCGATGCTTCAGAGCATTGAGGACATAGTACTTAAGCAGCTTCTGATAGCTCACGCGCACCTTGACCGGATGTCCAGGCGGACAGTGCTCCTTGTACCAGCATTTGACCAGCGGCACATCGATGGCTCGCCGAGAGCGACCGGAGCGCATGTTGAAGGGACGAGGAGCCCACAGCAAGGAAATACCGTTGGCGGTGTTGTCCGTGTACAGAGGTGTGTCCTGTAGGAAGGGCTGCACATCGTCTGGCAGCGTGAACTCCTCATCATCCTCCGGCAAGGGTTCTTGCACTTTGGAGTTGGCATTGCGATGCGATATGGGATTGATGAGTGGGTCAAAGTAAAATGCGGGCAGATCGGGATCTTCGGTCTTGATGTAGACCACGTTGGGAGTGTGATACCTGTAATTAAACAAGTGTTTTATTAATGTGCATCTCATAAAGCACGTTTTAATGTATGCAACTATCAGCAGTCGCGATCTAATCTCTTCAATCGCCACGAACATTATCATTGCAGCTCCCTTTTATCGCAAAATTGGTAGTAAGCTGGGGAGCACGTCGTTTATCTAACGTAGCATGAAGCCCTTCCAGCGATGCTTTTCACATGGAAACGTTACTACCACGTAAATGATACTTTAGATATAATATTAAAGGGGGGAAACCTCTAGGAGGTCTTACCAGCTCAGATGCACAAAGTGCGGCATGTTGTTGTACAGGTAGGGAAAGGCAATCCTATATTCCGTGCGTATGGGCTGCCGTATGATGACCTTATTGATATCATTGAACTCGTTCCAGTCCTCGTCACTGCAGAAAGTAGAATATATATCACAAACTGGCAGGATTTTCAGCTTTATTTTCATCTAACTCACCCCACATTGTGGTCTTTAATCAGCGGCTCAAACTTGGGACCACCTGGTATGGCCATATTCAAGGCCTTGGCGGTGAAGAAGCTCTTTGGGTCAAACAGATAAAAGAAGTTATTGTCCACCAGATCCGTGAGCAGTTGATTGGCCAGCCGATACAGCGTGGCCAGCTGCGGCAGGGAAAGATTCCACTTGCGGTAGGTAGAGCCGTTCACAAACCTATCAAAGAATGTTCCATTATTAAAAGAAATTAAATATATTTTCCAGCTCAAAACTTACGGCGTATCCACCAGTGGGCGATGATCATAAAACCATTTGTACACGGCATTATCTTCATCGTTATCCAGCTCAATTTGTATGGCCTCCAGGGGCTCCACATCCAGCACGTTATCGGCGTAATCTAGCGGTGGCTCCTCATCGTCAAAGGGCGGGAAACGCATGCGCTTAAAGTGACGACGATCACGCTTCTCACGACGCATCATAATCCACATGGTTCTGGGAAGGAAGGCACCTGCTAGAGCATAACTTTATAGAGAAAGAACTCAAAAACTCACCCCCACTGAGCTATGTAGACCGGCTCAATGACCCAGGGAATCTCGTTTACAAATGTGATGGCCCCCGTTATGTGATACAGCACTTGGACATCCCGAATCTGCTCCCAGGGCATGGGCATGTTCTCCAGCAGCTTGAGCACCGCATGCGGCATGTACTTCAAGGCGCCCAGATACACACGCTTGTCGTGGCGATATTTGCGCGAGGTCATGTCTCCATGGTCGCGTATAATTTTCCTGATGTGCTCCGGCGGCATATCCTCCTTCTGGGTGTCCACGAAGCCGAACTTGCGCTTCTCGGCGAAACGCTTCGACTGCAGATGCTGCCACTTCAGGGCCTTCTCCTGCATCTTCTCCTCGGTGAGGATGTCGGGCTTCGGTGTGGGAATCTGACCCAGCCCGGGTCCCTGGCCCTGTCCTGCCGGGGTGGGAATGCCGTTGGCATGGCCACCGGGCGGGGGAAGTGGTGCTCCCGGCGGCGGTATCTGCTGTATCTGGTTGGCCATCTGCTGCTGCGCGTGCAACTGCGCCTGCTGAGCGTGGGCCGCCGCGTACGCCTGCTGGGCCATCAGCTGGGCGGCCCAGGCGTTTTGCGGTATCATGTACGGCGGAATGGACATCGTTCCGCTGTACTTTTCCTAATCAATAAATAAAACAATACGCATTAGGATGAGACACAAGCACACACACACACACAAGAGGGGGAAAAAACGAATGCCGCCGCCGCCGCCGTGGATGTTGCGGCCTTTCGCAATATTTTTTTAGACCGTTAAAACGTTTATATTCGTAAATCTCACAAAATGTAAGTTATGCACTTGGCTCGCCACCACTTAGTTGGCATTTTGTTTACCTAATTTTCACTTTTAATGCGTTTCTTCAGCCGCAATTCACAAATTTTTCCGGTTTTGCAAAACGAAAGCGTTTTTTTCATGCGGCAGCCATTTATAGTGGTGGAACTTGTGGCATGGGCGATGAATATGCCGCATCCAGAATCAAGATAGCACCGGAAACCGGTATGTTATCGAGAATTTTATGAGATTTGAAAATGCAGGAAAAGAATTTCAAAAAATTATATTTTATAATATATTTTATGATTTTAAAGAAATATTCTGTTAGATACTTTTAATTTAATTTATAAATATTGCTTAAGTTGTATTAAAAAATACGCTAAAAGTCAGTCTGAAAATATAATGGGAATGCAAAATGAAAAATTAAATATGTGATTTATTTATTTTGTAAAAATGGTATATATAAATTTAAAATTATAGTTTAGGAACTATAAAATCATATTGTTTTTAGATTTTCCTATGCTCTAAGAAATTCTTAAAACCAAAAACATAAACAAAAGCTACATGAAATTAAATACCATTTAATTATTCTAATTAAATTAAATGATTCAGCTTGTCAATGTATTTGTTAACTGAATTTATTATGAACTTTTTAAGCAAGTGCGTCAATATTGTGCTGACTGGTACTGGGGGGAATTTCTCTGTTTCCACAGTGGATATTGGCTAAAGGAAATCTTTAAAATTCTAGTTAATTACAAAAAAATTCATAAATAAATATGTAGACTTGAAAAACCCTTAAAGAGAATATTTTATAACCACAATTAAATGCTTTAATGGATCAAATCGATTCATTTATCTGACCCTGATGAAAGACACCTCATTTCCCATGGGGTAACGACTTCTCCAGACTCTCAGAATGTTTGCCAAATCAATGATCATGTGCGAAATCGATCTCCGGGATTTTTTGCTTACTATAAATAATGTTGGTCCACCGCTGGGGATCACAGTTTACGGACAACAACGCTTCTAACCAGAGCACTGGGAAAAGTTGCTAATTTCAGAGTCCCCGTGAATTTTCGCATATAAAATCCACAACAACAATGGCAAAGGCAAGGGAATACAACAAAAATAGGTCGAATTTAACATGATAATCTATTATGTGTTTCAGTTATTTTCCGTACTCTTTGCCCTGGTTATAATTGGCTGCATATCCGCCGGACCCATAGAGGTAGGTTTCCTACTTTCTCTGGATTATTTCCCTCTTGTAATATCTTTCATTATCTTTCAGAACAAGGAGGCTGCTGCTGATGGTGATCTGTCCACTGCCGATAGCATTGGCTATGGCTATTATGCGGCTCCACTTCCCATTTACTACGGCGGATACGGAGGTGGTGGCTACAAATATGGCGGCTACTCCGGATATAGCGGCTATGGTGGATATCGGAGCTATGGAGGATCATACTACCGACCCAGAATTTACCCAGTTTGGGGTTAAATAATCCGTAAAACATAAACATTGCAAAAATATGTTCCTACACAATTCCTTAAGTAACCAAAGAAATTATACTAAAAGCTCCTAAAAGCAAGTTAACCCTTTCACTGTCCGACGATGACGTCATTGGAGTTTTTGACCCCTGGCACAATTAACACCGGCTTTAGCGCAATAAAAACAAAAAAAGCAACACTTTATGTACAAAGTGCGCATGTGCGCGGTTTATTATTTTCAAATTTCAAACCGGATTGCGGCAGGGGGACTTGGCCTGGCGCTTCCAAAGAAATTGAGGCGGCTTCCATGGCCCTGCCTTGCCCTGCTGCCGGCTGCCAACGTAACAGAGAGCCATCCAAGTGATGGTTGGCCAAGCGTAATTACACATCTGAACCTAACGCCGAACCTGGACTTGGACCCATCTTTAACGATCCACACACAAGCTCAATTTTGAGGCTATAAACCGGGTCACGAAGAGAGCTGGACTATAACAGTGGATATCGGTTAAGGGATCAGCCAGACATATAATATTTTGGCAATAATATTTTCATTTTTTTCGCATGAAATATAATTAAGCATAAAAATGTGGACACTAAGAACTATTGTGCTTTATAAAATGGTTTTTGTCTTTCATTTAAATCTGAAAGACTTTTAGAAAATTAATTTGTATTGTTTTGAAGCTACGAAGGCTCGGTAAACATATCTTTCTTTGCTTTCTAAAACTAGATTTCAACCTCTTTCTTTAAAATATTTAATAATATTTAATAACTGCCTAAAAACCACAACTTTTCTGATACAATTCTTGAAAACTAAAGAAAAACTAAGAAAAATCCAACATTTTAACTTAAATAACTTTAAAGCAGAGTTTACTGTATTGCAAATTCGTGAGAGCTTGAATTTCAGAGCTCCGCTTTTATTATTTTTGGCATACGGATGGATACAGCTTACATACACATAAGTTAGGATTTAAATAGAATTTTCTCTAGTGGCGACGCGATCCTGCATGGCGTTTGTGGTGGTGCTGGGAATTGGATCTAGCCTTCCTGCTGGCGGAGTGGTGGCTCTTCTGGTGGTGCTCCTTATGCTGATGGTGGCTCTTGCTGCCGTGGGCCTGCCTGCCCTTCCTCAGGGAAGTGGATTTGCCATGGGTTTTGTAAAGCGGAAGGTGGGGTAAATTCTTTCCCTGCTTGTGATGTTCCTTAATCTCATGGTCCTTGTGATGGTGCTGCGACAGTTGACGCTTGTGGTTCAGATGATGATTCCGATGGTTATCCTCCTCCAGGGGCTGCATGGCCAAAGCCATGGCCACCAAAAGTACGGCAAAAACAATAATCTGGAATGACCATCAAGGTATATCGGGGTAAACATAATTGAAACGGATTGAAAGTAAATTAAATTGAACCCCTGCCTTATCTCACTTCCGACGATAAGATAAGTTTCCGCCCCATCGACCAAGACTCACCGTTTTCAACATGATAGCTCCGGGAATGGATAGTGACTTCAGAGCGCTTACAAAGCCTTTGTGCTTCGCGGTGTAAACTCAGCGAACTCGAAAACTCGACTGTTTTTCGGTAACTCTGTCGCTGCTGGTTATATCGTTATCTGGCTGAAGCCCCCTATATGTATACATATATATGAGAGTATATATTTTGTTGTCTCTTTGAAAGTGCCAGAGTTTTATCGCCCATAAACTGAATAGACGAACAGACGACAGACACTGAGCAGCAGGAAAGGAACAGCTGTTTGGCTGAGTTCAAAGCCGAGATTAGAAGATTGTCTGAAAAGACCCCGCTTTACAGTTCGCTGAAAAATGATCTTGCATTTCTCATTATGGCATTATTATTATTATACGTACATTTATACTATATGTACATATATATATAGCAGCTCTTCCAGCTGAGATAATTTCTATCAACTGATAAAAGCTTGGGTCAGCAGTAAATATTTAGTCAATGACTATTTTTTATTGAGAGCACTAAACGAAGAAGCGACAGAACGTTAAGTTCTTTTAATTTCAGAATATAATAAACAGACTCATTTGCAGAAATGTCCTTAATCCGCTGGCGAGGTCTGCAAACAAGATCTTTCTATTTTTTGATTTTAGGTATAACTTTTAGTTCACAGGAAATTATTTCTAATAAAAACAATATTTGCATAATATTTCTATCAAACTTGGTTTTTCTTAATTGAAATTCTAATAAAAATCTGTAACAAAATAGTATTTTTATATATTTTCTAGGGTAAGAAATTAAAATTGAATAAACAGACTCCCTAGCAGCAATGTCCTTAATCCCAGGCGATGTCTACAGAGAAGATCTTTCTATTTTTTAATTTTTAGGAACAACTCGGAGTTCACAAGAAATTATTTGTAATAAAAACCAGATTTGCATCACAATTCTATTAATTATCTTAACATAAGTATATTTTTATAAATTTTCTACGGTAAGAAATTAACCTTGAACTTTTTGCATCCCACAATTCAATGACTAATTGTGTTTCTTATCAAATAAATAATTTTAATGGTGACAATTGAAAAACTTTATAGCCCCTTTCCTTACTGATAAAACTCTGTTTTCTAGGGTCAATAGAGAATAAAGGAGATATACTCATAGACAAACCCATATACATATATATATATACACATATATATATCGGCTTAAACTAATCTATTCATTATCTATTTATTTATTCACTCAATTAGCCATCCCATTGAGTCATTTTCTGGAGCACTGGAAATTCCTCGTACCTAAAAAGAAAAGATATTGGCTAGAAATTTAATCAGCAGACCAAGCCACTCGAGATTATTATTGGCAAACAATAATAATAATGCGCGTCATATTTTTAAGTTAATCAACCCAACACTTGATACATTTTGTTAAGTCATATGTTTTATTATTGGAATCAAAATAAAAAAAGATGCATACAAAAAAATATATTGGAATAAATAAAAGATTGCTCTCGTTTGCTTGCTTGGTGTGGAATCTATTGGTTAATAAGTTTATTTATATTGAATATATCGTACGTAGGTGTATCTGAATTTGCTGGCGTATATAAAGTAGTTTATAAGAATATGTGTGTTTCCCTTCCTTCCTACCCTTTTTCCATCTTCCACTCTGTTTTTCCCTTCCTTTCTTATCGCTTTAGATGTACAAAAAGTGAATAAAAATATATGATAAATATTCTCTAGTAAGAAACAAATGGGATTACAAATACAAATACAAATACAAATATATATATACGTTTAAATAAAAAAAATATGGAAAAAAAACATGAAGAAATATCAAGTGAATATAACGAAAAGCGAAAACATAAAGACAAAATATTGATTCACGATTAAACTTAAGATTAATACATTTTTTTTTAGCATTTTCTCATATTTTTAAATTTTTTTTACATTTTCTATAGTTTTTTCAAGGTTGGTTATATAGTTGTTGGTATAATAATAATTTGCGATCAGGCTCTTAACGTGGCTGGCCAAATACATAATTGAAAGACTACTTTCGCAGGCAATTTTAAACGATTTTCGACTACGTAAACACCAAGAGAGTGGATAAATATTGATTTGCTTGTCATTGAACACATTGTGGGGGTTCAATATGTCAGTTAGAAGTGGAACTACTTTATAGATTTGCGGAAACTACGGACTTTAAATTGCTTTTTGTCGGATTAGTGATGTTTTTGTAACTTTTCGGCTTTTAACTTGACGTGCTTGCTGTTGTTGTTGTCGCGAAAATCGTCCCCTTCTTGACGTCGAACTACTCCTCGATGTTGTAGAAGAAATAGTTGTTCTCGTTGTCGTTGATGGCGCCCGGCGGAGCCTGTGGTGCCTTCCTGGACAGAGGCTCGAAGCCCATGAAGAGGAATGCCTCAACGAGACGAGCACGGTCCGGCTGATCCTTGGGCATGGCCATCACAATGCCGTCCACCTCAAGCTTATCCTCGGCGAACTCCAGCAGCGAAATGAACGTCTGCTTGGAGCCGGCCGGCGGCAGTTTCTGCGGCAAGGCGACATACAACAAATTATTGACTGGGTTCAAAATCGTATTCCAATTGGTGTACTGGTCCTCGGTGACATGCAGCTTGATGGAAATCTGCACCGGCTGGTCGTGCTGCAAGATCTGGCGCAGCACCTCCTGGCAGTCATCTTCCGAGCACAGCGAATGGATGTCGGGCTGCGACTCCGAGTCGGAGCAATCCGACGAGGAGGACGACAACGACGACGCCCGGGAGCTGGTCCCGTAAAGGCTGCCACCAGCCGAGTCGACCGAAGACTTACGGCTGTAGCCTGTAAAAAACAAAAAAAGGGATTTAGTCCCATAAAAATGGTATATTCGTAGAGAATGCTCACCCGTTAAGAGCGATGCCCTATCGTGATCTGTTCTGTGGTGGACAGGGACATCAGGACCACCACAGAGGCCCTACGCCGAGAGAGATGCGGTAGGACTCAGTTGACATGGTCGTGGCGCAAGAAGAAGTGGAGATGGTGCGGAGCTTGCCATCGGCAATACCGCTGTCATTAAACTCTCTTCTAACGAAGCCACTACTAAACACTGGGTCGCTGTGGAGAAAATAATTATTAAATAAATACGCTGGACAGTGGACAGTGGACAGTGCTAGCTCGATTTTGTAGGGCCCCCCCTTTAATCTGATCATTTACCACATCATTTTGAAGCGAATGGATTGTTGGCTGAACGTCGCAATAGCTACTGGCTAACTGATGGCCACGACGGCAAAGCAGAGATCTTATCAGCAACAGCGGGACAATGAATTTATTTAGCTTTTTATGACGCTCTATTATTTGTGTTTATTTTTCGAAGCGATAAGATACGCGCGCCTCACTTATCGGCTCTCCGATGGAACGATAGTCGCGCTTCCGAAGACAACCCTGCACTCGTGGAGCAATTTCACCACACCATTTTTGGTCACATTAAAATTCCGGATTTTCGCTTGGAAAAAGAAAAGCCAGTCGTTTACGCCATTTGCAAAAAAAAAATTCAGAAAGAGCGTGGAAGGAAAAATCCCGGAAAATCTATACAAAGCTCACTAAAGAAGTATATAAAGTCAGTTAAACATGTCGATTGGAGTGCCCATCAAAGTGCTGCACGAGGCCGAGGGCCACATAATCACTTGCGAGACAATCACCGGCGAGGTGTACCGCGGCAAGCTAATCGAGGCGGAGGACAACATGAACTGCCAGATGACACAGATCACGGTCACCTACCGGGACGGACGCACGGCCAACCTGGAGAATGTCTACATCCGTGGCTCCAAGATCCGGTTCCTCATTCTGCCGGACATGCTGAAGAATGCCCCGATGTTCAAGAAGCAGACGGGCAAGGGACTAGGCGGGACGGCTGGCAGGGGCAAGGCGGCTATACTACGCGCACAGGGTGAGTCGGGCACTTTTGAGCGGTGTTTAATTTTTAATGCGAAAACTGTCGTAATTGAAGTTTTGGCTATATTTTACTTTAGTTTATCTTTAAATAAGATAAATTAAAGGTCATGCTATTATTGTACATATTAATCTCTTCATTTGGAGTATTAAATAGTGAAATATTAAGGAAACAAGAGCAAATTTCCCCATTTACAAGCAATTTTTATTTCACTTTTCAATTACGACAGTCTTGTAATCCTTAAACAAACTGCAAATACTAAATGAACATAAATTTTACAGCTCGTGGCAGAGGAAGAGGCGGGCCACCGGGCGGCGGAAGAGGATCTGGCGGACCTCCGGGAGCTCCCGGCGGCGGCGGTGGTCGCGGAGCCTGGCAGGGCGGACCAACCGGCGGACGTGGACGCGGCGGCCTGTAGGAATCAACACGCAGCTCCTAGCCAAGGCATTTTTAATCTCTAAGTTACGGGCACTATTTTATAATTAGCGGGCGGGCTGAGACTTCTCCAGATTTTTTGTAAAGTATTTAAAAGGCGAGAAAGTGCCGTGAATACAAAAGTGAACTTGAATTTGAAAACGCAGCCTCGTTTTACTGGGCCTCGCTTTACAGCAGCTGCGGGAGATGAGAAGATTAATCACCATCCACCCAGAGGACGCTTACAAGGAGCTTAAACACCGATATTGTCGTCGCCTTTCGAATGTTATACAAAGAGAGCAATTCCATGACAGTATTACAATCTGCTTTAACTTGACTGTCGACGGATAGCTCTCTTCATTTCACTATTCGTGGAGGAGGTTTGCACCAAAAACAGAAAGGACAACAGACGCATTAAAAGAGACAAGAAAACAGGGTTTTGGTTAGTGCGGATTAGTCTCTGATAGAGCAACGTCGAATATTATACAAAGAGAGCAATTCCATGACAGTATTATTGTGGAACTGGACTGTCGACGGACAGCTCTCTTTATTCACTTATTCGCATTTAAATCTGAATACATTCTAGGTGTTAATCGAACATACATTTAATTGTGGTGTGGGGACGGCACAAAAACGGATACGCAAAGCTATATATATGCTATATACTCTGTATATTTATTGTTTGCCGGCAGAGTTCGTTCGAAATATGCCAGGCATTTTGTTGTTTTCCCTTCTGCCAAGCCAATTAAATCAACAAACTGCGCACTTGGCAGCGGCCTGTGAATTGAGCGGAATAGAGGCCTGAATGGGAACAGCGAAAAGGCTGCACAAATCGCTCTTAATGGATGCAATTTATGGTAATGGATGGACATCGCATCATCGATCGAATCGATGGCACGTGTGTAATGGTTATTAAGAGTGCATCTGCTCAAGTTGCTCCCATTAATTAGGATCTGACGTACCCCTGGATGTTCTGCTGGCTCTCTGGCAGCGGCAGCATTTCGCTCGATGTCGTCATGGCTAGGTTAAATATTTGTTCGGCTTTTGGGATTTATCACAGCTGCAGTTCCACTATCTAAGGTACAATTATCTTCTTTCGGGGCTTGTCTTATGTGTGTGTGCCTTGTCTATCACAGTTGCGTTGCCTTTGGTCGGTCCTGCGACGGCGCTTAGAATTCACATCGAAAAGATCTGTCTGTGGCCTGGTTGCTCTCTTTTTTTTCTTCTAGGTTTCCCGCTGATCTGTGAGGTGCTGTGCTGTGCTTTGGGCGTTTGTCTGGCGACTGACGACATGCAAACGGTGGCGGCATCATTTATGTGATTAACTCACCGCCACTAGGAGGAGGAGGCCCCTCTGCGATATACATACTAGTCCCCAGATATACCGTATACACAAAGCTAAGTACAGTCGGTGGTCGGTCAGATATGGATTTGAATTCGAAATGGGGTGAATCTTGTTCCAAGGTCAAACAGAGCCCCATCTGCCTCCACCCCCCAACAGGCGGGAATGCTGGCGAATTGCAAACAAATAAGGCGCAAATAATTTGAATTAAAAACGCCGGCGACAAGCCCAACAACACTTGTATTTACAAAGTTCGGGTCTCTGACTGGCCAACACGAGGCACTATGACTAAAAATAGACCAAAAATTACTAAGCAAAAAATAAAAACCTAAAATTTATGGCACGTGTCTTCTGTATTTTTTGGCAAACAAAAATATTAGTAAAATCAATATATTAATGCTAACTGCCGCCATAACAATAAAAACCCCAAAACGTGAGGGGGTCGATATACCCAAAGAGTAAGCGGCGAAAAAAAGGCAACGTGACGTACTGTCTGTGGGCATTTTGAATATATTTAAACATTGGAGGTTAAAGCTATAGCTCTGCTGATAAAAGTATAAATAAAACGAATGGCTGGGTGTTGTGATTCGCTGATAAGCAGGCAGACTTTTTTGCCGAATTTTAATGAATTTGTTTTTCTAGGCAAGACTAATAAATCATTTTTTATAGGGAACCTCTTTTTTATAGAGTTTTTAATATTTTAAACCCATTTTTAATTTTCTAGAAAATCAAGCTATATTCTTCAAAAGCTTTGTGTTACAGTTCTCATTTGCATAAATATTTTTGTTTAGTTTACAAAGAAAAAGTGCTACTGGTTATATTGTTTATAAAAATTATGTTAATGAGAACTGACTCAAGTGGTTTTATTCGTATTTCCCTAACTGTTTCAATGAAAACGTTTCAAACAATCACATTGATTCAAAAGTATAATCTTTCAGCGCCCGATCACGTGTCGCCGGCAAGAAAGTCTAAACCGATCTTCAAGTTCTTACACAACAGATCTATTGAGGGGAAAACCTTGGATCAGAATTAGGTAAAGCGAGAACAAAGAACGTCAAAAGTCATAAACATGCATAGATAGTACCTCCTCCACCTAGATTTTGTATCCAGATAAAAAAGCAGGTGATAAGCTAACGTAAATGGATGGCTTGTGTAACCACATCACAAAGTAACGTACTAACCGGACAAATATTAGGGGATCAAGACACCCACTATCTTTAGACAGGGGAAAACAGCAGTAAAAAAAGTGTACATATATGCGAGCGAGATTTGAGGCAGAGGCAGGAAAATATGTCATAAAGCAAACACGGGCAGGGGATTATATATGGCCGGGGCCAGAACAATAGAGCCTCCGATAAGAGATACGATCTCTGATAAGATTAATGCAAACTAGAAGGAGTGAGGCGGATGAGAGGGCGAAGCGGAGGCGGCGTGAAGAAGCTGCTAGAAACGAGCCGATGACCCAATATCTGTCTGTCTATAGTTGTCTCGCTCCCACCAATCTAGCTTGCCACATGCAACAACAACAAAGCAAAATGCATTGGCGAGTGGAATTTTCCCTTGTTTACCACAATTACTCCTCCGAGTGTTAGTGTGTTTATAAATGTGTTTGTTTATGACATAATGATGCAGGCAAAAATGAAAAGGGAAGCATTTTTGAGGCACTTCCAAACTTGGACCAACCGACATGGAAAACAGTTAAGACAAGTTTCTTGCAGCGCTTTTAATCCAATTTGATTGCATAAGGCTCGCTTGGGTAAATGCCAAATTCCAATAAGAAGCAAACCTGGTAAACAAAGAATAGAGAAACACACACAGCCATAGCTTGGATGGGGGGTCAAACTGTAAATAAAAGAGAACGCAGCGTTGCCAGATTTCACAGCATGATGTGTCTTTGGCGCAAATTAATTAATTATTTAATGCCTGCAAGCAAGGGGATTAATAAATATATTATCTTCAGCGTGTGTTGTTATTTATTTATGTTTACAATCAACAAAAGAAATCAGAATCTGCCGAAAAGGGTGGCAACGACGCCAAGCGCCATCTTGGCCTGGGCAGAAAAACAACAAATAAATAAGGCAAAAATAAAGTAAAAAATTCAATTTCACTGTGTCGGTTGAAATCAATTGTTTACTTTACTTACGAAACGTGCCACCCTACAAACAGGGGCAGAGATTTCATTGTTTTCTTCGTGCGTCACAGATGATTGTCAGAAAAAAAATTAACGCACACAGCTGCACGCTAACGTGTGTGTGTGCGCGCTTATTAGATGAAAAATAAACCAACACCGATTAGCAGGTTACACTTAAATTTAACACTACAAACCACTACAACCAAGACCAAGCCACCAATTGGAAAGGGGTCATGCACTGCGACTCCCCACACTATTTTCGATTTTCCATTTCTCTTTTCTTCGCACTACAAAATCGACTTGCACTTTTTTCTCTTCGTATATGGCGACCACTGCAGAAGCCATTACTTACAGTTTATTATTCATATTGGATGGCATTTTCACTTTAATTGGTTGCAATTTAACGCACTGAATCGAACGAATCGAACTTGTTGGGGTTTTGGAGAAAACTTGCTAAAGTTGGAGCTGCTGTGACGAAAACTGAGCAAAATGCCAAACTTTGCTTCGTTATATAGTAGGGATATAGAAAGACGTTCCGGAAAACGTCGGGAAACATCGATACAAAAACATCGATGTATCGAGCTCCAATCGGTAATTGAGAAGTCCCAATCGGGAAAAGAAAGGTGGGCATAAATTGCCAATCGGTAATTTTTGTATGGGGAGAAAGGTGGGTTTGAATTGCCAACCGGTAATTGAGCGATGATGAAAACATCGATGAATCGAACATCGATATCGAAAAACATCAAAAAACATCGCTAAAAAAACCATCGATGTTCGGTCGATGTACTATTATTTCGTTTTGAAAGAAAAGAACTTGGGAAAATAAATCTTGGTAAAACGTGCGAATCCTCAATCCTTTCAACTCGAAAACCATGAGCGCCTTTCCCGGAACGTTCGCCTTCGACGAATATGGTCGGCCTTTCATCATCCTGCGCGACCAGGAGCGCCAGAAGCGCATCACAGGAACAGATGCCATAAAGGTAAATGAAAGAGGGACGTTTTGTCTGCAAGCGAGTGGATTGCGTGTCCTGGAGGAGACTAGGAGCTGTGGATGACTTGGAAAAGGGCTTTCCTTCAGGCCATTCTCTTATGGGAGCACTAATAATGACGCATCGTCTGTGGAAGATTCCAGATGTTCCCCGAAGCCGGCCTGGAATAGGCCACCGAAAGATATATATAATGAATATATTGGATATATCCTGACTGATGAGTGAGCTGACAACCTAAATGTTTGTTTATCCTTTAACTGCCTTGGGCAGCACAAAATTAAACAAACCTGACGTCACTTGGGCGATTTTGAGGTTAAAATGCCGCACAGATGTTGTTCTGTGCTTGCCGGCTGAGTCACGCGCCCTGTGAAAAATTTAGACTTCAGGGGGAAACGGGGAGGGAACTCGCTTGCAGACTTTAAATTCTCTTAAAAATTAGTTTCCATAGCCCATAACCCTTCCCTCTCTCCCTTTCAGACGCATATTATGGCCGCCCGCCAGATCGCCTCCACCCTGAAGACCTCGCTGGGTCCCAAGGGTCTGGACAAGATCATGGTCAGCTCCGATGGCGATGTAACCGTCACCAACGATGGCGCCACCATTATGAAGCTGATGGAGGTGGAGCACGAGATTGCCAAGTTGATGGTGCAACTGTCGCAGTCGCAGGACGACGAGATCGGCGATGGAACCACCGGCGTTGTGGTCTTGGCCGGCGCTCTCCTCGAGCAGGCAGAGGGTCTGATCGATAGGGGCATTCATCCCATTCGTATCGCCGACGGCTTCGAGTTGGCCGCCCAGTGCGCCATTAAGCAGTTGGATGCGATTGCCCAGCCCTTCCCCGTGGACCCCAACAACAAGGAGCCCCTGATTCAGATCGCCATGACCACGCTGGGCAGCAAGATCGTGAACAAGTGCCACCGCCAGATGGCCGAGATGGCTGTGGATGCCGTGCTGAATGTGGCCGACATCGAGAAGAAGGACGTTAACTTCGAGCTCATCAAGATCGAGACAAAGGTCGGCGGTCGCATGGAGGACTCGATGCTGGTGAAGGGCGTCATTGTGGACAAGACCCTTAGCCACTCGCAGATGCCCAAGGAGCTGAAGAACGTCAAGCTGGCCATCCTCACCTGCCCGTTCGAGCCCCCGAAGCCCAAGACCAAGCATAAGCTCGATGTCACCTCCGCCGAGGATTACAGGGCGCTGCGCGAGTACGAGCAGGAGAAGTTCACGCAGATGGTGAAGCAGGTTAAGGACGCCGGCGCCACCCTGGCCATCTGCCAGTGGGGCTTCGACGACGAGGCCAACCATCTGTTGCTGCAGCAGGAGCTGCCAGCTGTGCGCTGGGTCGGTGGCCCGGAAATCGAACTGATTGCCATCGCCACCGGCGGTCGCATTGTGCCGCGCTTCGAGGAGCTTACGCCCGAGAAGCTGGGCAGCGCCGGTCTCGTCCGGGAGATGGGTAAGTTTCTGCTTTGGCTAAAATATAAAGAGGGAGAAATTTAATTTGTATTATTTCCTTCCAGCCTTTGGCACATCCAAGGACAAGATGCTGGTCATCGAGGAGTGCAAGAACTCCAAGGCTGTGACCATCTTCTTGCGCGGCGGCAATGCAATGATCATCGCAGAGGCCAAGCGTTCCATCCACGACGCCATCTGCGTGGTGCGTTCTCTGGTCAAGGATTCGCGTATCGTCTACGGCGGTGGAGCGGCCGAAATCAGCTGTTCCCTGGCAGTGGCCAAGGAGGCCGACCAGCTGTCGACTCTGGAGCAGTACGCATTCCGCGCCTTCTCCGTGGCCCTGGAGAGCATTCCCCTGGCCCTGGCCGAGAACAGCGGCCTGCATCCGGTCGAGACTCTGTCGGAGCTGAAGGCCAGCCAGGTGGCCGAGAAGAAGCCCAGCCTGGGCGTGGACTGCATGCTGACGGGTGATTCGGACATGAAGAGCCACAACGTGGTGGAGTCGCTGCACTCGAAGAAGCAGCAGATCCTGCTCTCCACGCAGCTCGTCAAGATGATACTCAAGATCGATGACGTGCGTTCCAAGAACGAGGGCGGCATGTAGATGCAGAGTCCTCTTCCCACTAACACCGCACATCAGCCAACAACACACCCGACAGATTTCAGATTCACATCCCCCCTCGCCTTGCTATCTCTCCTCACGAACAACACCCGCGCAGCGCCTCATCTCTATGTATATCTGTATTACTTGTTTACTTTTATTAATCCACAAGTTCTTTGGAAAAGAAGAAAAATTACATTAATCGAGGGGCTATCCCTGGTCAAATACACTAAAACCAAACTAAGACTCCTCTGGCTAAACCTTCTTTCCATTCACGGTGGCCAGTTGCTTGCGGTTGATCTGGTCGAAGAAGAGCAGCCCCGCGGAGCGTTCCACTGTCTCTGGGGGCACCTGGAACACGCTGATGGGGGTATCGTTGCTGATCACTTGGTTGGGCATCACGTAGGCCTCCATGTGGAGCTTGTGGTCGGAGGACTCGCCCACCACCACCTTGTAGAAGTGAGTGGGCACGGCCACCGTGTTGGAGCCGATGACCTCGTACTTGACGTACATTTTGCCGTCGTCCTCCTTGCGTGGCAGGTACAGTGGACCCGTGCAGACGTACACGTTGGCATAGATCTTGGTCAGTTTGCGCACGTGCATCTCGAGGGTGTTCCACGCGTCGCGGTTGAAGCCCTGGCCCACCTGTGGCGCCATGTTAGACAGGTAGAAGGTCTCCTCGCAGTGCTTCTGGTGCAGCCGGTGGTTACCCGCGGCAGCCATGTGTCCGCGATCGTACCCGGAACGCCGGTAATCCGTGTTCTGCGACCGGAAGTAGGGGTGTATGCTCTCGTCCTGCTTGAAGTCGCATTTGGCCCGATCCACGGCATCGTTTTTGGCCACGGACTCGGCGGTGAGGTGTTCGAACACCCAGTGGGGCACCCGGTTGCGGCGATCGTAGGACAGCACGTAGTCCGAGTGGGAGCGGACGTGATCCAGTCCAGGGAAGCCGTATTTCATGATCTGACCAATCCGGGATGGCGTCGCCGCCAAGCTGACATTCGCCTCCTGGGCAGGAATCAAGGTGGCCGCCGAAACGGTTCCAAATGTGGGCAGTCCAGGCAGGCGAGGATGGCTTCTGTCGCCGCCGTTGTTGTTGTGCTTCTGGCGTTCCACCTGGGAACCAAGGTAGAAGGCGCCCGAGGCTATTGCACTTAGGGCAAGCCACTTGCCCACCTTTCGACCGCTCATTGCTGCAGTTTAATTAATAAATTCGGCCAAAAAGACCAGAAATAACGACCGCCTATTGCACAATTCAGGTACTAGAGTGGCCAGAAACGTATATTTGGAAGAGTGACCGGAATCTTCGGAACTTCAAAAAACACCAAGCCGGTGTTCCTGTTAAAATTCTCAAAATTTAAATAATTTATTTGTTGATTGAAGAAATTAATTAGTCAAAATAAAATGAAAAGCAAGGAATAGTTAGGTGCAAAACCAAAGAATCATAATTTTTTCAGTAACCTTGCTATGAAATAAAATTAATATTTAGAAACTGGTTAACAATCAGTATTGCCGTCAAGAAATTTTAATTTGTTTAAGAATAATAGAAATAGCTCGTTACGAATAAGCCGTGTTTAGCTCTCTAGTAAACGATATTATAGGCAAAAAAAAAAAAAGTAAAGTTAAACAATGTTCAGTCTCTAACTTAAACTTTAAGGTTTATTAAAAGTAAATTAAAAAAAGAAAAGGATACAAGAACAACATCAAGATCTTGCGATGCTAATTATGTTACAAAATACGAACTTAGTAACAAATACAATAAGTCACTTTTTAAGATGTAATAAATTCACTTTGTCTCAAAACAAATAAACATAAACAAAAATAAACCGTAACGAAATAAGTAAAATAAAACTAATAAGCTAAATAAATAAGAAACGATTAGACAAGAGCAGAGCACAGAGACTAATGAGCTTATAGAGAAAAAGGAACTGCTATTTATACAAAAACTGGGCCATAATAACGGACATTAAAAGCATGGCAAGCTATAAAATTTCAAGAAAACAATTTTAAATTTAACTTTTTTTATTGTAATTGAATTTTCAAGAACCCTTTAGAGAAGATTATTTATTAGAATTAATAAATATTTTCTTAGTTTGTAGATTTAAGATACAAATTTATAATTATTATAATGTCTATATAAATTTATAGTATCCTTTTCTGAGTCACGATAAAATATATATATAGTATTGAATAAATATTTTGTATATGGTCCTTTTCTCACCCACCCCTCGGTGGCCTGCACTTACTCCGTTCTCAGCTTAAAGCTTTGGGATCCGTGACTCGATTCCACATTGTTTCACTGAAAAGCGGCTTTGATTCCGACGAGGTTATCTGGGTGCGGGCTTGTTTACATTGGGGGCTGCAGCTGATTAGAATAAACCCGGACCGGAGCCACTGGCGCAACGTGATTGCTCGTTCGTTGGTTTAGTTGAAAGTGAAATCCGCTAGGATGCTGGATGTGGTGGCTCTCCTACTGATCGCCCTGGCCGTGGGCTTTTGGTTTGTGCGCACTCGCTTCAGCTACTGGACCCGTCGTGGCATCAACAATGTTCCTGGACACTTTCCCGTGGGTAACATGGAAGGTTACCGAAAGACGAAGCACTTCATTGACATCGTGACGCCGCTATACGAGAAATTCAAGGATTGTGGTGCTCCGTTTGCGGGCTTCTTCCTCATGCTGCGCCCAGTGGTGCTGATCCTGGACCTGGAACTGGCCAAGCAGATTCTTATACGCGACTTTGCCAACTTCGAGGATCGCGGAATGTACCACAATGAGCGTGATGACCCGCTGACGGGGCACCTGTTCCGCATCGATGGACCAAAGTGGCGTCCGCTGCGCCAGAAGATGTCACCCACATTCACGTCCGCCAAGATGAAGTACATGTTCCCCACGGTGTGTGAGGTGGGCGTGGAGCTGGCTCAGGTGTGCGGCGAACTGGCAGACAATGCCATGTGCGGCATCCTCGAGATTTCGGACCTTGTGGGACGCTACACCTCCGATGTGATTGGACGCTGTGCCTTTGGTGTGGACTGCAACGGATTGAGGAATCCGGAGGCCGAGTTTGCTGTGATGGGCAGAAGAGCCTTCTCGGAGCGGCGACACAGCAAGCTAATCGATGGATTCATCGAGAGCTTTCCCGGTCTGGCCAGGATGCTGCGCATGTGCCAGATCCATCAGGATATCACGGACTTTTATGTGGGCATCGTCCGGGAAACGGTGCGCCAAAGGGAAGAGCAGGGAATTGTGAGGAGTGATTTTATGAATCTGCTGATCGAGATGAAGCAGCGCGGGGAGCTCACCCTCGAGGAGATGGCTGCCCAGGCGTTTATCTTCTTTGCAGCGGGCTTTGACACCTCCGCCAACACCTTAGGCTTTGCCCTCTACGAGTTGGCCAAGCAGCCGGAACTGCAGGAGAAGCTGCGCCAGGAAATCGATGAGGCCCTGCGGCTGCATCAGGGAGAATTCACCTACGAATCGATGCAGGAGTTGCGCTACATGGAGCTGGTCATAGCAGGTGAGTCGAGGTGGGAGCTGTGATGGTGTAAAATAAGTTACTAAATGATTTTTTAAAGAAAGATGTAAGTTTGCTTGAAGAAAAATTGTTAAAAAATATATATTAAACCATAGTGGCCCTACAAAATATAGTTTCTTTTTTTTTAAGCCTAACTTGTTGAAATCTATTGTTTGCTTAGCTAATTTGTTTGTTTATTTTGCTTTAGCAAGTAGGTTAGCCTTTAAAAACTTAGAATTCCTAAAAGCTTTGAACAAATTTAGAATTCCTACAACATTTTCAATTTTTAAATTAAAATTTAAGCTAGTTTTTCTTTGAAGTTCCATTAATTCAATCCCTAATATTCAAATAATTACTTATATTTATATTTTTTCTTCCAGAAACCCTTCGAAAGTATCCCATTCTCCCGCAACTCACTCGGATCTCTCGTCATCTGTATGCCGCCAAAGGCGATCGTCACTTCTATATAGAACCGGGTCAGATGCTGCTTATTCCTGTTTATGGCATCCATCATGATCCTGCCGTGTATCCCGAGCCCCACAAGTTCATACCGGAGCGCTTCCTGGCCGACCAGTTGGCTCAGCGTCCCACCGCCTCCTGGCTGCCCTTTGGCGATGGTCCAAGGAATTGCATTGGGATGAGATTCGGCAAGATGCAGACGACCATTGGCCTGGTGAACCTGTTGAGAAGCTTTCACTTTAGCGTCTGTCCACGCACTGAGTCCAAAATCGAGTTTGTAAAGTCGAACATACTGCTGTGCCCTGCCAATGGCATTTACCTGAAGGTCCAAGAGCTGAGCCAAGTGAGGAGATAGTGTTTTATTGTAAAATGTTAACCCGATTTTATAAACAATAATAATAATAGAATGGCTTTTCAAGGTCAACGTTCTGTGTGTAATCTAGGTTAGTTATTTGATTATTTCCTGCTCGGTAATGGTGATATCTACAAGTAGAAAGGTGTGAACAAGCAGTTGGGAGCTTTACTATTTCACTAGGGGAGAGCCTTCTTGGCTAAGAATAATTAAAAGTGTCTACTAAAGATTGCTGGTATACATTTTAGCTTACAGACAGCAGACTTTTTGGCTATAATATGACTATCCAAACCTCTAAAATGATTTTATTTTTGTTGAAGTGTAAATATTTACGCTTTAGTGAACACACAAAATTATATATATTTTTTTAACATTTAATTGGAACTGTTCTTGGCGATTACGTAATTTGTTTTGTTTATCGTGAAGACATTTAGCTGCTTCTCTTTTCTGTAAACATTAATTTATTGAGCAAGTTTTTACTCTCAATTTAGAAACCAATATCTCTCTTTTATCATATCTTAATTATACATTTTATAGCTTTATTCAAACATCATCATTACACTGAATTAGTTTTGTGAGAGAGAGCACCTGGCCTTATCAACAACAATAACTCGTATCATAAATGGCATTTTGCAATTCACACAGCGAACGAGAGTGGCTTCCCCTTATAAACGTCGTAGTTACCGATTTTGGAACTCAGTTCAGAGCGGAACCTGGTTGAGAAATGTCGCTGTTACTCACGTTGCTGGCCATTGCGGTGTCGCTGCTGTTGTTCGCCGCCCGGCATCGTATGGGCTATTGGCAGCGTCGTGGAATTCCACACGATGTGCCCCATCCGTTCTTCGGTCACTTAAAGCATTGGAACAAGACCCGGCATATTGCCAAGATCTTCCGGGATTATTATCTGAAGTACAAGAACTCCGATTACCCCTTCGCCGGCTTCTACTTCTTCTTCACCCGCACTGCCGTGATCACCGACCTGGAGCTGGTGAAGCAGGTGATGATCAAGGACTTTAATCACTTCGAGAACCGTGGCGTCTTCTACAACGAGATCGATGACCCACTTTCGGCCACGCTGTTCAGCATTGAGGGCCAGAAGTGGCGTCATTTGCGGCACAAGCTCACGCCCACCTTTACGTCGGGCAAAATGAAGCACATGTTCCCCATCGTGGTCAAGGTGGGTGAGGAAATGGAGAAGGTCTTCAGCAGTAAGATCAAATCCGGAGGCCCCAGCGGGGGCCAGGTTCTGGAGGTCGTCGATCTGGTGGCCCGTTACACGGCCGATGTGATCGGCAATTGTGCCTTTGGCTTGGAATGCAATAGCTTGCAAAATCCCCGAGCGGATTTCGTGACGGTGGGCAAGCGGGCGATCACGGAGCACGCCTATGGAGGATTCCTGGATATCTTCCTCTTCGGATTTCCCAAGTTGTCGCGACGCCTGCGCCTGAAACTGAACGTTCAGGATGTGGAGGACTTTTACACCAAGATTGTTAGAGATACCGTCGACTACAGGCTGAAGACCAAGGAGAAGCGCAATGATTTCATGGACAGTCTCATCGAGATGTACCAGAAGGAGCAGGCCGGCAACAAGGAGGACGGTCTCTCCTTCAACGAACTGCTGGCCCAGGCCTTCATCTTCTTTGTGGCTGGCTTCGAGACGAGTTCCACAACCATGGGCTTTGCCCTGTACGAGCTGGCCCGCCACCAGGATGTGCAGGACAAGCTGCGGGCTGAGATCAACAGTGTGCTGGGCAAGCACAACAATGAGTTCACCTATGAGGGTATCAAGGAAATGAAGTATTTGGAGCAGGTTGTGATGGGTGAGTGCCAGAATTGGAGAAAGAAACTGACTTTGTTAAGATTTTGCTAAGCGAATTTGGGTTTGGATTTTGTTAAGATTTTGCTAAGCGAATTCGGGTTTCTCTTTTGCCAAAAAATTAACTCACACCAAAATCGCATTACAAAACCAGTTTCCTCTCTCATCTTCAAAAAGAAAGCCACTCTGAGACCTACTTTTCCTTTCAGAAACCCTTCGCAAATACCCGGTTTTGGCCCATCTTACGCGTCTGACTGAAACTGACTTCTCGCCCGAGGATCCCAAGAATTTCATTGCCAAGGGCACTGTGGTGGTTATCCCGTCTCTTGGCATTCACTACGATCCGGATATTTATCCGGAGCCCGAGAAATTCAAGCCGGAGCGCTTCACGGAGGAGGCCATCGCCGCCAGGCCCTCGTGCACTTGGCTGCCCTTCGGCGAGGGTCCCCGCAACTGCATTGGCCTGCGCTTTGGACTGATGCAGACCTGCGTGGGCTTGGCCTACCTCATCAGGGGCTATAAGATCAGTGTGGCTCCGCAGACGGAAATTCCCATCCAGATTAATGTGAAGAGCATCCTGCTGTCCGCCCTGAATGGCATCCATCTGAATGTGGAGAAGATTTCCAAATAAAAAATGTATTTATAAACTGTGATGCCACGGTGGTATTCAATAAAAATGTTGTGTTGAAATTATAATATGATTTCTTCTTATGAAGAATATATAAATGTTTTAATTTTGTATTAAATGAGTTTTTGCGGATTTTACTTCAAATATTTGATTATAAACAAATGATGAAAATGGGAGTTATAAGCAAATAACATTGCCAGCTTTTAGGTAAAGTCAATGAATGTTATTTTAGGATTTAGTTTTTATACCATGTACCAAAGGTACAAAGGTATTATAGTTTTGTGCGAGTGCGATTTTCTGTAACAGGCAGAAGGAGGCGTGGCAGACCCCCAAAAGTTACCTAAATATTGGTCAGGACCACTAAAGGAGTCGATATAGCCATGTCCGTCTGTCCGTCCGTCCGTCCGTCCGTCTGTCCGTCTGTCTGTATGAACGCCCAGATCTCAGAGACTATAAGAGCTAGAGACATCAAACTTGGGATTTAGACTTCTTATATCTGCACGCAGATCAAGTTTGTTTTAAATTTTTGCTGCTCCCCTTTTTGGAGGAGCTATTTGAAAAAAACGTATATCTCCGAAATTTATAAAGTTATGTAAACCATATTAAAAAGCTTAATGCATTTTATCAAAATACACAGACTGTCCAAATTTTATTGCGATCGTGCCTTAAATAGCGGAGATATAGGCTTTTTACTTTATACACATTACGTGTACAAGAGGCAGCCCAGGCAGAGGGCTCCAAATAAATCAAAACGTTCATTAAACATTTTACGTATGTTCATATTACTATGAAAATAGGATTACTCATTTTGAATTGGTTGGTGGCGCAGCTGGCTAAGCTGAAGTCTTTTTCAAATGTTAGTTGTCACGGGTTCGAATCCCGTCGGCGACGAGTGAAATCTTTTTTATTTTTAGCAATTTTTTTTTTTTTTCCAGTACATTAAAATAATTACAGTATTTAATACTAAAAAATAAAAAAATGCAAGCAAAGAACTATACTTAATGTTTTGAAAATGAAAAAATTCCTTATGCCTGCGGTTGATTCGAACCCAGGCCAATTGCTTACAAAAATGTATGTGTAGCTTTACCCACTGAGCTATCGACTTTGCTCTTGAATGGGAAGACATTTGCATTATATGTAAATTTGTCTCAGTTTTTTATTCTTATTCTCTTTCTTTTATATAATTTTGGGACGCGCCTTGTAATGGTACATGGTATTCTACTGTCGGGACACCCGACTGTATGTCCATCTTGTTTTAAATGGATTAATTATTTATAATTTTATTTTTTATATGCCAACTTTTGAGTTTAGAACCTTTTCATAGTCGAAAAGTTCTCTAGAAAATAAAATATAATAACAAGACTGTCAATTTTTTGACTTGCAGAAATAATTCTAAAACAAAATACTGAGTTTTAAACAGATTCAATTTTCAGTAAGCATTTTGTGTTTATGTTTTTACTTAACAGCCATAACAAACATTGTTTGCTTTATTTTTAAATAAATGACTAACAAAGCTTAAGAGAGTCAAATGCAAGCAGTTATGTTTTTAAGAGCATTTTTCAAATACAACAATCGGATTCCCACATTTCACATTGCCTCTCGCCGCTTTCATCATGTTTAGTGGATTCCATGGTTCACTCGGTCCAAACATAGCGCCGAGAGATTAGAGAGTCCAAAGCTCTCTCGGAGCACACTCCATATAAGCGATGCCTGCCCAGCTGTTCGCTTCAGTATTCTCAACATGCTGGTTCTAATCGCATTACTAGTTGGCGTCCTCACCCTCGTCGCTTGGTGGGTGCACCAGACCTTCACCTACTGGAAGCGTCGCGGCATTCCCCACGATCCGCCCGAGATCCCGCTGGGCAACACCAGCGAAATGATGAAGACGATGCAGCTGTCGCACATCCTCAAGCGAACCTACTTCAAGTACAAGAACAAGACCGATGGACCCTTCGTGGGCTTCTACGTTTTCGCCAAGCGCTTCCTCGTGGTCACCGACATTGACTTTGTGAAGACTGTGCTTATCCGGGACTTTGATAAGTTCCATGATCGCGGCATATTCCACAACGAGCGGGATGATCCACTGACGGCCAATCTGACCACCATTGAGGGCCAGAAGTGGCGGACTCTGCGCCAGAAGCTGACGCCCACCTTCACCTCCGGCAAGATGAAAAATATGTTTCCCACGGTGCTGAATGTGGGCGATGAGCTCATCCGTGTGTTCGACGAGAAGGTCTCCTCCAGCTCCCCCCAAACTTTGGAGGTCACCAATCTTCTGGCTCGCTTCACCGCCGACGTGATCGGAGTCTGCGCCTTTGGCCTGGAGTGCAACAGCCTGCGGGATCCCAATGCTGAGTTCGTCAAAATGGGTGAGTCGGCGATTAATGAGCGCCGTCATGGCAGGCTTGTGGATTTGCTCCTCTTCGGCGCACCCAGGCTGTCGGCCAAACTGGGCATCAAGACCCTCCTGCAGCCGGTGGAGGACTTTTACATGAACATTGTCAAGGACACAATCGAGTATCGCATCAAGAACAAGGTGAAGCGAAACGATTTTATGGACATGCTGATTGAAATGAAGCTGAAGTACGACAATGGCAACAAGGAGGATGGCATTACCTTCAATGAACTGGCTGCCCAGGCCTTTATATTCTTCCTGGCGGGCTTTGAGACCAGCTCCACCACCATGGGATTCGCCTTGTTCGAGTTGGCCAGCAATCCGGATGTTCAGGATAAACTGAGAGCCGAAATCGATGGGGTTTTGGAGAAGCACAATGGCAAGCTGGACTATGACAGCATGCGGGAGCTGACGTATCTGGAGAAGGTCATCGATGGTGAGTTGGACAAGGAAACTGTATAGTAACCCTGCTAAGAATTTATCTTCTCCTCCAGAAACCCTCAGGAAACATCCCGTGGTGGCCCATTTGGTTCGCATTACCACCAAGCCCTATGTTCATAGCAACCCCAAGTATTCCATTGACCGCGATATTGGCGTCCTAGTGCCCACTCTTGGCATCCAGCACGATCCGGAGTTCTATCCGGAGCCGGAAAAGTTCATCCCCGAGCGCTTTGATGAGGAGCAGGTGAAGCAGCGGCCCGCCTGCACTTTCCTGCCCTTCGGAGATGGTCCCCGGAACTGCATTGGCCTAAGATTTGGTCGAATGCAGGTCATAGTGGGAATGGCCCTGCTCATCCACAACTATAAGTTCGAGCTGCATCCCACCAAGACATCGGTTCCGATTAAGTACAAAGTCAAAAACATTTTGTTGAGCGCCGATGGCGGAATCAATCTGAATGTCAGCAAGATAGCCAGGAAGTAGAGTGATTCACCCTGCCAAAGTAACATAATTGATCCAGTTTTATATAAAAACTAATTGATTAAAAACATGAATCACGAAAGCATATTTGTTAGCCTTGAATTTTCGGTACATTCTAAGGTGTAATCCATTCATAACTTTGCACTCGCAAATTCTAGAAATCGTAGTTCAAAAAGTTGATAAGATTTAATATTTATCAACTAATTGCCAGTCACTGAGTGATAATTACTCGTGTATAAATATGTATTTACCTTTGCAACACAAAACCACTTTTAATAAATTACTAACTATTTATAAATGTAAAAATATATTATATATTTACACTCGCTCGACCTTCAGGAAGATGCCAGTGTCACTCGAAATCAGGAAGTGCTTCTTGCTGTATGTCATGGGAATGGTGGTCTTTTCGCAGACGGAGAACTTGAAGTCCTTCAGCAGGAAAGCCAGGCCAATGCGGGTCTGCATTTGGCCAAATCGCATGCCGATGCAGTTGCGAGGACCTTCGCCAAAGGGCAGCCACTCAATGGAGTCCCGCTCCTTGACGCGTTCCGGCGAGAAATTGTCCGGGTTGAAGGTGTCCGGATTGGGATACAGTCGCTCGTCACGATGCATGGCTCCGGCGGGTATGAGGATGGGCATTCCCTTCTTGATCACATACTTGGGATTATCGGGAACCACAAAGTCCTCCAGGCACTCACGATTCAGCACAGGAAGCACTGTGTACAGGCGAAGGGTTTCTGCAATAAATGATGCCTAGAATCAGTAAAGAAAACAGTCAAGATTTTAGCTTTAACTCACCCGATATAATCTGGTCCAAGTAGACCAGATCCTTCATGCCCTCGTAGGTCAGCTCTCCATTGTATTTTCCAATCACCTCCTGGCACTCCTCTCGAACCCTGTCCTGAATATCCTGGTGCTGGGCCAGTTCGTAGAGGGCAAAGCCCATTGTGGTCGATGAGGTCTCGAAGCCAGCGCCGAAAAATACAAACGCCTGGGCAGCCATCTCCTCGATCGTCAGGTTCACACTCTCCCCGGACTCGGATTTGGTCAGGGGGCTATTCTTCAGGTCAATCAACTGATCCATAAAATCGTTCCGCCGGATATTGTTCTGCTCCCTGAAGGCCACCGTCTCCCTGACGATGCGCAGGAAGAAGTGCTCCGCCTCGTCCAGCGAGATTTTCATGTGCAGCTTGCGGGCCAGATTGGGGAAGCTATGGATGAAGGCGATACCGAGTGGACCATGGCGCTGCTCAAAGACAGCCCGGCGTCCCATCACCCGGAACTCAGCATCCGGATCCTTCAGGCTGCTGCATTCGATGCCAAAGGCACAGGTGCCTATGACATCGGTACCGAATCTGGCCAGAATGTCCTTGACCTCGACAATCGGTGACTTTTCCATCGTCTGGCCAAAGACTTCGGTGAGCTCGTGTCCCACCTTGACCACCGTGGGGAACATGTACTTCATTTTGCCGGAAGTAAACGTTGGCGACAGTTTGTTCCTCATGGATCGCCACTTGTGACCGTCAAGGAGGAACAACTGACCCGACAGCGGATCGTCCTCCGTGTTGTGATAGAATCCTCGGTCTGTGAACTTGTTGAATTCCTTGATCAAAACGGTCTTGGCCAGTGAAGTTTCCAGGACAAAGACTCCCGGCTTCTGGAACCAATAGAAGCCGGCGAAGGGGCCCGATCCTCGGAACTTTTTGTAGTAATCCATCCAGACATCAGTGAAGGTTCGAGTGGTCTGGACTCCCGTCAGGCTGCCCAGCAGGATGTGCGGCTTCTCGCAGGGAATGCCCTGGTCGTCCCAGTACTGCAAAGTACGACGCCATTTCAGCAACAGATATCCCACCAGCCCCGCGACAGCTGTCAGTAGGTAAACCAGAACAGCCATGACATCAGCTAGGGTGCGGTGGCAAACAAACAGCCGCCGACGAAAAAAATATAACGTTGGTGCTCGCCGAGCTTCAGGCAACTACTGAGCACCACCCAAAGCTCCACTGGCTAAACCAAACCTTAATTGCAAACGAAATTGTATATATAGTCGATAGACGTATATAGCACATTTAATCAAAACAATTTGCTTATTTGTTTACCAGCCACCAGTTCTCTTTTTGGCGCAAAAAGCTTACTTCTCTCTAAAGAGAAAATAAGGCAAAAACAAAGAGTTTTCCTTATACAAAATATATACAAGAATACCATGTTTTGGTTGTTAGTTGATATTAAGCCAACCTACCTCAATATATTTTTATCAAAGATAGGTTTTTCGTTGGAAGAGAGTCCCAAAAAGTGGCTCTCTTAAATGAGATACAAATGTATCTCAAAGTCAAGTATCTCTATTTTCTCTCATTTTATAGTATGTGCGATCTGGAAGATACAAAAGTTTGCACACATTATATCAGTAATAAAAGCAGTTCAACCGCAGAATGTGGAAAATTATATAAAGCCATAAAAGTAACCCCCACAGATAACTGGGAATTGTAATTAAACAAAGCTTAAAAATAATTATAAGCATGACTTGTTTTATTTGTAAATTCATTAATACAAATATATAGAAAATATACAAAAATACATTATATATTAACAGAAAAAATCCGATTTTGTAAATTGAAAATTTTATAAGGGGTTACATCATAAAAATTACCAAAAATGCAAAAAAAATTTAATTTTTTAAAATGTTATAAGTTTAAATGCAGATTTGTTAGCCTTGTTAAAACTAGCATAGAACAGCTTTGCGATTTGAAATTAATAATTTTATGGCAAAGTTATGATAATTGGAAAACTTTGATTTGCTCAAAAAATGACCGTATAAAAATAATGGTTTTTGAATAATTAAAAATTAAAACATCTTAAATTTCGATATTAAAGCAAGAATTAACAATTAAATTGTGGTAATAATCAAGAATTTATAATATACAAGAAATTAATAATAGAAATAAGGCAAAGATGAATGAATGAAGATCCAAAATACGTATAAAATGTAGAGCAAGTTTTCCCCCAAATAATAAAAACAATTCCGCTTTTTAACGCTGACTTGGCATTTTACAATCTCTCTATAAATTTCGATAAATTAAATTCTTTTAATAATAAAGAATATTTAATTTACAGCAAATTAATAATTGAAATATGAAACAAGAATAAGATCCAAAATACTTAAACAATTTAGAGCAAGTTTTTCCCCAAATAATAAAACCAATTTCGCTTTTTAACGCTGACTTGGCATTTTACAATCTCGTTCGGACTTTGTTGGTCTTCAATAAAGAGAATCCGGCTACTATCTAAGAGCATGACGGAATCGGGTAACAAAAACAGATATAAAAGGGCAAACTTGTCGGTCCGTTGGCTCAGTATCATCGCAATGGCCGTTCTAATCGTTTTACTGGTCGGCATCCTCACCCTCGTCGCCTGGTGGGTGCACCAGACCTTTACCTACTGGAAGCGCCGGGGCATTCCCCACGATGCCCCAAAAATTCCATTTGGAAACACTGCAGAGTTCATGAAAACCATGCAGCTATCGGCGATCTTCAAGCGAACGTACTTCAAGTTTAAGAACAAGACCGATGGACCATTTGTGGGATTTTACTTTTATTTGAAACAAATGGCCATCGTCACGGATATTGATTTCGTGAAAACTGTGTTGATTCGCGAGTTCGACAAGTTCCACGATCGCGGCATATTCCACAATGAGCGGGACGATCCGCTCTCCGCTCATCTTGTGAGCATCGAGGGCCAGAAGTGGAGGACTTTGCGCCAGAAGCTGACGCCCACGTTTACTTCCGGCAAAATGAAGAACATGTTTTCCACAGTGCTGACCGTGGGCGATGAGTTAGTCCGTGTGCTTCACGAGAAGATCTCCTCCAGCTCCGAGGATTCCCTGGAGATGCACGATCTGGTGGCACGCTTCACGGCCGACGTAATCGGTAGCTGTGCCTTTGGCCTGGATTGCCACAGCCTGACGGATCCCAAGGCGCAGTTCGTCAAGATGGGAACGGCTGCTATCACCAAGCGACGTTGGGGCAAGTCCATGGATTTGTTTCTGTTTGGGGCTCCCAAGCTGGCCGCCAAGCTGCGCATGAACTCGATGGTCCAGGAGGTCGAGGACTTCTATATAAACATTATCAGGGACACCATAGATTATCGTGTCAAGAACAAGGTGAAGCGGAACGATTTTATGGACATGCTGATCGACCTGAAGCTGAAGTACGACAATGGCAACAAGGAGGATGGCCTCACCTTCAACGAGATCGCCGCCCAGGCCTTTATATTCTTCCTGGCGGGCTTTGAGACCAGCTCCACCACCATGGCGTTCGCCTTGTTCGAGTTGGCCTGCAACCAGGATATTCAGGATAAACTGAGAGCCGAAATCAATGGGGTTTTGGAGAAGCACAATGGAAAGCTGGAGTATGACAGCATGCGGGAGCTAACGTATCTGGAGAAGGTCATCGACGGTGAGTAATTTAATGCAATTTTGTTGATTTGAATTAATTGATGGCATTCTCTCCCCAGAGTCTATGAGAAAACATCCCGTGGTTGGCCATTTGATTCGCATCACCACTCAACGCTATGAGCACAGCAATCCGAAATATAACTTGGAGCCGGGCACCGGAGTGATAGTGCCCACATGGGGTATTCACCACGATCCAGAGTTCTATCCGGAGCCGGAAAAGTTCATCCCCGAGCGCTTTGATGAGGAGCAGGTGAAGCAGCGACCCGCCTGCACTTTCCTGCCCTTCGGAGATGGTCCCCGGAACTGCATTGGCCTTAGATTTGGCCGAATGCAGGTCGTGGTGGGAATGACCCTGCTCATCCACAACTTCAAGTTCGAGCTGCATCCTGCAGGAACAAAGGCTCCACTGGAATACCGCAGCGATGACATTCTGTTGAGTCCAAAGGGAGGAGTGCGGCTGAAAGTCAGCAGGGTGGGAAAGTAATAAAGTTGTTTTATTAATTAAGACTTTGTTTCGACGCAGTTAGATAATTAGAGGCTTGTGAGATTTATTCAGCAGTATGCATTCTAGTTAACTGAAATCTGAACAAAAGGGACAGCTTTTCAAACTACTAAATAGTTGGAGCGGCTAAGGCAGCTTTACTAAGTGATTTGTATATAGTTTTGCACAAATATGAATAATTTATTAAATTATTTGTAATTTATTCACATTTTTATTGTTGTTTAACCCTTTTATAAATATAATTAAAACTCTATATATAAAATCTCTAAGCCCTTTAATCGTTTTATGCAAATTCTTCCTTGTCTTTATTCTATTTTCAGTTCGATTTATATATATGGTTTTCTGTTTTTAGGTGTATTAAATAATGATAATAAATTAGCATTAATAGGCAATGAAGTGCTGGACATGCAATTAGCCTTAATTTTGGACAAGTAAGACAGTAAGGCATTGCCTACTTTTCGGCATTTTTGGTATTTGTAGATATGATTTTTATTTAAAAGAATTTTTAAACATATTTGTAAAGAATAAATATATATTTTAAATTCTCTCTTTTCTCTCCCTAAACTTATTTTGACTCCATCTCATTTAAACTTTAGCATAACAACCAAATGACTATAATTATAATCAAAACGGAGTTCCATGAGCTTTAAATGATGCAATCACAATTGTTTATTTCCAGTTTAATCTCAAGTGGCGCTACAAATTTATATACATTTTATGGCTTTTTAAACGCGCTCCACCTTGAGGTAGATGCCAGACTCGCTGGCTACGAGGAACATCTCCTTGTGGTACTTCATGGGAATCGTGGTCTGCTCACAGACGGAGAACTTGAAGTCCTTCAGCAGGAAAGCCAAGCCAATGCGGGTCTGCATTTGGCCAAAGCGCATACCGATGCAGTTGCGAGGACCTTCGCCAAAGGGCAGCCACTCAATGGAATCCCGCTCCTTGACGCGTTCCGGCGAGAAGTTGTCCGGGTTGAAGGTGTTCGGATTGGGATACAGTCGCTCGTCACGATGCATGGCTCCGGCGGGTATGAGGATGGGCATTCCCTTCTTGATCACATACTTGGGATTATCGGGAACCACAAAGTCCTCCAGGCACTCCCGATTTAACACAGGAAGCACTGTGTACAGGCGAAGGGTTTCTGTAAAATAAAAGAAAAAATTAAGAAGGTATTACGGTAGGAAGAATTCCATTAGAAACTCACCAGAAATCACTTGATCCACGTAGATCAGCTCCTTGACGCTTTCGTAGCTCAACTCGCCGCCATACTTTTCACTAATCTTCAGAACCTCCTTCCTCATGCGGTCTTGAATCTCCTGATTTTGGGCCAACTCGTACAAGGCGAATCCCATTGTGGTCGACGAGGTCTCGAAGCCGGCGGAGAAGAACACAAATGCCTGGGCGGCAATCTCCTCAATTGTCAGATTAATATTCTCCCCCTTCTCGGAGGTAATTAGTGGTTTGTTTTTCAAATCAATCAACTGATCCATGAAGTCGTTGCGTCGGATGTTGTTCTGCTCCCTGAAGCTCACCGTTTCCCTGACGATGCGCATGAAGAACTTTTCGATGGGCTCTGCTGTTATTTTCATGTGCAGGCGACGTGACAGGTTGGGGAAGTTGTTGACCATTAAAATACCGAGAATCCCGTGGCGCTTCTCGATCAGAGATCGTCTGCCCATCACGCGGAACTCTGCCTCCGGATCCTTTAAGCTGCTGCACTCGATGCCAAAGGCGCAGGTTCCGATCACATCCGTGGTAAACCTGGCCAAGAGCTCTCGCACCTCGATGGCTGGCGGAGCCTTGTCCACCATTTGGCCAAAGACATCGGTGAACTCATGGGCCACCTTTATCACCGTGGGAAACATGTACTTCATTTTGCCAGACGTAAAGGTGGAGGACAGTTTGTTCCTCATGGAACGCCACTTGTGGCCGTCCAGCAGGAACAATTGACCAGACAGCGGATCGTCCTCTTCGTTGTGAAAGAAGCCACGGTCCGTGAACTTGTTGAACTCCTTGATGAGGATCATCTTGGCCAAAGATGGTTCAAGGACAAAGACAGCAGGACGCCGGAACCAATAGAAGCCAGCAAAGGGGCCAGTTCCTCGGAATTTCTTGTAGTGTTCCATCCAGATCTGAGCGAATGTTTTTTTAGTGCGCACTCCCTTCATGCTGCCCATTAGGAGATGGGGCTCCTCGCAGGGAATGCCCTGATCCTGCCAATATCTCATGGTATTCCGCCATTTCACCAGCAGATAGCCAACCAGCGCCAGCAAAGCCGCCAATAAAATACTTCCAACGGCCATGATTCACGCTTATTAATTACTGCGATAGCGAGTTGTACACCTGTTCAGAGTTTGTAGTTTACTGATTCTAGCAAAGCTTTGCGTCCGCCTTTTAATAGCCAAACAAAAATATCACTTGTCATTGTGACTAACAAACAAGAATGGCATCTAACTTATCGGAACTTTTTGCTAGAATTCCGACAAGAGTTTGTAGTGATAAAGTGGCTCACAGCAAGCAGTTTCGATCAACAAATACCCATTGGCCATAAAATGTAAAGAAAAATCTTGTAATTAATAATATTTTTTATTAAATTGCTACAAGAGTAGATATACCTTTTGATTACCCTTTTAGAAAGAGTGCGTTCAGTTAAGGTTTAAATATAAAAAATAAGCTTTGACAGGTTCAAAGTTTGCTCTCCGGAAACCCAACCTGCCTCAACGTAATGCTAATAGAGTTTTTGTAAAGAAAACTAATCAGTTCTATCTATGAATGAACTTTGGTTTGAATTTAATGGCTTAAAGCAGCTCTCCTTTAAACTGCCTCCAGCTTCAGGAACAATCCTCCTTTGATTCCCAGCACAAAAGATTTGGGATCGTAGACCAGAGGATCTGGGGTCTTGGAGCAAGTTGAGAACTTGAAGTTTTTGATAAGCAGAGCGAGTCCTATGCGAGCCTGCATCTGACCAAATCTCAACCCAATGCAGTTGCGAGGACCATCGCCAAAGGGCAGCCGGGCAACAGATGGCAGATTGGCGGACTCCTCAGGAGAGAAACGCTCCGGGCGGAACTCGTAAGGCTCGGGATAAATGCTGGGATCTTGGTGGATGGCAGATGAGGGAATGATCACTGATTGGCCCGCCTCGATGACAAAGTTCGGATGGCCGGGAACCACAAAGCGCTTGTTGGCCATGCGATCCAAGTGAGGCACAATGGTGTAGCGGCGAAGAGTTTCTAAGAAAAGAATTATAGATAAGTTACTCATCAATTAATTCGTAGTAATGCTTATCCAACTTACCATTAATAACCTGGTCGAGATACTTCAGATCTTTGGTAAACTCGTAGGTAATCTGCTGTTCGTGCCGCTCCAGAATTTCCTCAATTTCAGCCCTGGCCTTGTCCTGGATATGTGGATTCTTGGCCAGCTCGTACAGGGCATATCCCATGGTGGAGGAAGATGTCTCGAAGCCGGCAATAAAGAACACAAAAGCTTGGGCCAGCACCTCGTTCATGGTGAGTCCCTTGACCACTTCGCCATTCTCCAGAGTCATTTGCTTTTGGTTCTTCATCTCGATGAGCATGTCCATGAAGTCATTCCGCTTGATGTTTTCCTTCTCCCTCACCGCCACAGTCTCGGAGACAATCCGCTTGTAGAACTCCTCGATGTGCGCGGCGGTTCGCACGAGTCCCAAGCGCCTGGACAAATTGGGATAGCTTCGCATGAAGCCCAGCAGCAGAGGTCCATGTCGCTTCTCCACCAGACTTCGCTTGCCAAACTCCAGAAACTCCGCCTTCTCGTCCCGCAGGCTGTTGCACTGGATGCCAAAGGCACAGGTGCCGATCACATCCACCGTGAATCTGGCCACCAGATCGCGAATATCCAAGACAGGGTTTTGGTTCACCTTCTCGTGCATCACGGAGATGAACTCGTTGGCCACAGACAGCACAGTTGGGAACATGAACTTCATTTTGCCGGAGGTGAAGGTGGAGGATAATTTATTCCTCAGCAAACGCCACTGGGGACCGTCTAAATTAAAGAGATGCGCCGATATGGGGTCGTCCTTTTCGTTGTAATAGATTCCCTTGTCGGAGAAGTTGGAAAAGTCCTTGATCAGTATGTGCTTGGCCAGGTCCAGATCCATGATGAATGCCGCGGGCTTTTGAAACAGATAAAACCCGACAAAGGGGGCCTTACTCTCGCGATACTTGTTGTAATGATCGCGAAAGATTTCGTGAATGTTTTTGGTTTTGGCAAATTCAGCCATGTTGCCACGGATTGGATGCGGAGTCACAAATGGAATGCCACGGCGCTTGAAGTAGGTAAGGTTCTGGTGGATGTAGTAGGTGACGATCGCCAGCAGGGCGACCGCTATTTGGAAGAGAATATAAGTCAGCTCCATGCTGGCTCTGATGCTGTCTGGGAACTACTGAAACGGCAACCGGTGGGAGAACTGCTTTTAAATGCTAAAATCCAAAGACTTGGCATGACTGGGCAGTATTCATGCTATAGAAACTGAAAGTTAATCTCATGGTTTGTTTACTTTTATGCTGTCAACTATGAGACCGCAATAATTCTACAGTAAGATCAGTCTATAAAGATAGGAAGTCAGCAGACGTCTGAAGAACATTCTCAGAGAGCCCAATGGTTAATGGTCTTTTTATCTACACTGGAAAATAATTCCAGAATAGCAGTAAAGTAAAATAGATATACATTTTTATATGATATATTTTTATGAGTTTTATTTACGTTGCCAAAATTCTTTTTACGCAGTTCTTACTGTTTGAAAACCGAAGAAGCTTATCAAAATGAATGGGAGCTCTAGACTTTGAATTATCGGTGCCTGCAACTCATTCTTGGCTCGTCGTCGCCGTCATTGTATCCTTATCATTAAATTTGTATTTGCATAGTGAACTTAGTCACTGCATTATCTTTACATTTCTAGTCTTTGTCATTCTTAACCTGCCCCAAGCCCATGATTATCACATTTCGAGTGGGCTAATAATAGTGATATGTCTTTTGTTGGCTAAAAATATTCCATTCTTAGGTCACTTCTACTTTCAGTGGAATCCCACCGGCAACCGTTAGCACAAGGGACCTGGGATCAAATACTAGAGGATCTGGTGTCTGGTGGCATGTAGAGAACCTAAAGTTCTTGATGAGCAGAGCCAAAGCGATACGCATCTGCATCTGACCAAATCTCATTCCCAGGCAGTTGCGAGGCCCATCGCCAAATGGCAGCCAGGCCACCGAAGGACGACTGGCCACCATTTCAGGGGAAAATCTCTCTGGTTGGAACTCATTTGGATTGGGGTAGATACTGGGATCGTGGTGAATACCAGTTGCAGGAATAAAGACCAACTGACCCGCCTCAATGACAAAGTTCGGATGTCCTGGGACCACATAGCGCCTGTTCGCCTTTCGAATCAAATGAGATGCAATTGAGTAAAGCCGAGAGGTTTCTGTAAAGATTTAAGGATTTCAGATTTGGGATTCCTTTGGAGTTTAATAACTTACCATCAATAACCATGCTCAGGTATTTGAGTTCTTTAAGGCTCTCGAAAGACAGCTCCTGGCCATGGTTCTCCATTACTTTCTCCACTTCAGCTCTGACCTTGTCCTGAATGTGAGGATTCTTCGCCAGCTCGTAGAGGGCATAACCCATGGTCGACGAGGATGTCTCAAAGCCGGCAATAAAGAAAACAAAAGCTTGAGCCAGCACCTCCTCCATGGTGAGTCCCTTGACCACTTCGCCATTCTCCAAAATAATTTCCCCTTTGTTTTTCATATCAATCAGCAGATCCATAAAGTCATTCCTTCTGATTTTTTCCTTTTCCCGCAGCGCCACTGTTTCGTAGACAATCCTTTGATAGAACTTCTGGATATGCTGAGCCGTTCGCACGAATCCCAAGCGTCTCGCTAATCCTGGATAGCTGTGCATGAAGCCATGCAGCAGGGGTCCATGGCGTTTGTCAGTTAAAGAACGCTTTCCAAAGTGCAGAAACTCTGAGCTTTCATCGCGGAGACTGTTGCACTTGATGCCAAAGGCGCAGGTCCCGATCACATCCACCGTAAACCTCGCCATTATATCCCGGATATCCAGCACCGAATTCTGCTCCACCTTCTCGTGCATCACCGCCAGGAGTTCATCGGCAACAGAAACCACTGTGGGATACATGAGCTTCATTTTGCCGAAAGCAAAAGCCGAGGATAATTTGCCCCGCAGCAATCGCCACTGAGATCCATCCAGATTGAACAGATGGGCCGAAAGGGGGTCGTCCTTCTGGTTATAGTACAATCCCTTGTCCGAAAAGTTGGAAAAGTCCTTGATCAGAATGTGCTTCACCAGATCCAAGTCCATAATGAAGGCGATAGGCTTCTGGAAGAAGTAGAAGCCCACAAAGGGAGCCTTGGTGCCGCGATATTTATTATAGTAATCCAGGACGATGTCGTTGGCAGTCCTGTGGCTGTTGTATCCCTTGATGTTGCCCTTCAGGACATGCGGAGGATCGTGGGGAATTCCGCGCCGCCTGAAGTAGGTCAGTCTCCGATGGAGGGAGTAGAAGGCGACTGCCAGCAGTGCCACTGCCACTTGGAAGAGAATATATGTCAAGTCCATGGTGTTGTTTCCAAGAGACTGTTTTTGCGAAAGGGAACAAGCCGCCTTTTAAATTCCGAACTTTGCAGCGTTGCTATCTTTTTATGACGGATACTTTATTCTTCGATATACGTGGTAACCTGCCTCCTAGGCAGATGTACTAAATTCCTGGCATTATGTATAGAAATAGCTTTGGCAACGCTATAAGCAATTGTGTCTATGACCTTCAGTAAAAGCGAATTGATGAGGGCATATTGGTCTGAATGGGAATGGGAATTAAATATTGGAAAATCCATTATCAGGTATGACTACGTGGTAGCCAATAGTCGAGCCTGTTCCCATAGGCCCTTATTTCCTGTTTACCCAATTTCAGTGCCAATTACGCTGTAATAAAAACTTAATGGAAAATTTGGCGAATTTTTATCAAACTTTTACAACTTTTGGACAACAAATAAAACCTGAAAAGTGCAGCACTATGTCTTATCACCTGATAACCTATAATATATGTTTTAATGGGGTTAAAAGGTTACGAAAATATAGGCTAAAGTATACATATATATTCTTGCTTAAATGATAGTTTATTTAAATTTTCACAAAGCCTCAACTTTAAGATTGATTCCCAGAGCACTGAGAGCAATTGATTTGGGATTAAATCGAAGGGGAATCTGGGTTTCAGGGCATGTGGAAAACCTGAAATTCTTAATTAGCAAAGCTAATCCAATGCAGGCCTGCATCCTTCCAAATCTCAGTCCAATGCAGTTCCGAGGGCCATCGCCAAAGGGCAGCCAGGCAACCGAATGCCGATTGGCGGACTCTTCAGGAGAGAAACGCTCGGGGCGGAACTCGTAGGGCTCGGAATAAATCCTGGGATCATGGTGTATGGCAGATGAGGGAATGATCACAGATTGACCGGCCTCGATGACAAAATTCGGATGTCCTGGAACCACATAACGCTTGTTGGCCATTCGTAGCAAGCGGGAAGAAATGCTATACAGTCGAGAGGTTTCTGGGAGAAACAAATATAAAATAAAATAATTAATTAATAAATTAATAAATATGGATTGTATGTTTATAATAAAGTACCATCTATAACCATGTGGAGATACTTCAGATCCTTTGTACTTTCATAGGTGAGTTGATCTCCGTGCTTTTTAAGGACTTCTTCCACTTCAGCTCTGACCTTGTCCTGAATAAGAGGATTCCTCGCCAGTTCGTATAAAGCGAATCCCATGGTGGAGGAGGATGTCTCGAAGCCAGCGACGAAGAACACAAAGGACTGGGCCAGGATCTCCTCAATAGTCAGGCTCTTCACCACCTCGCCGTTCTCCAAAGTCATTTCCTTTTGGTTTTTCATATCAATCAGCAAATCCATGTAGTCATTCCGCCTGATATTATTCTTTTCCCGCAGCGCCACAGTTTCATAAACAATCCTTTGATAAAAATTTCGTATGTGTGTGGGAGTTCGTTTGAGGCGCAAGCGTCTTGCCAACTTTGGATAGCTTTCAATGAATCCTAGGAGCAGGGGACCATGTCGTTTATCCAGAAAAGAACGCTTTCCAAAGTGAAGAAACTCGGCCTTTTCATCCCGCAGGCTGTTACACTGGATGCCAAAGGCGCAGGTGCCGATCACATCTACCGTGAACCTGGCCACCAGCTCACGGATTTCCAGCACGGAAGATTGGGAAACCTTTTCGTGCATTACAGCCATGAACTCCTCGGCGACGGACACAACTGTGGGATGCATAAATTTCATTTTACTGGAACTGAAAACCGAGGTTAATTTATTCCTCAGCAAACGCCACTGAGGACCGCCCAGATTAAAGAGATGTGCCGACATGGGATCGTCCTTTTCATTGTAGAAGAGTCCCCTGTCGGAGAAGTTGGAGAAGTCCTTGATTAGTATCCTCTTAACCAGATCCAGATCCATGATGAAAGCGACGGGCTTCTGGAAGAAGTAGAAGCCCACAAAGGGCACCTTGCTGTCCCGATACTTGTCGTAATATTCCTGGACGATTTGGTGCATAGACCGGGTCTTGGTGAATCCCTGCATATTTCCCCTCAGGAGATGCGGAGGATCGTGTGGGACTCCTTGACGCCTGAAGAATGTCAGCCTGCGATAGACGGAGTAGCAGGCAATCGCCAGCAGGGCGACTGCCACTTGGAAGAGAATATATGTCAGCTCCATGCTGGTTTACCAAATAAACTGATTTCGTTACGAGCAAGACAGAGATTTTTAATGGCAGCGGATATATGTATCTTTTTAGTTCTTTTGTGCGTTATCTTTTATTTGTCGCACTCATTACGTTGTAAACACGTTATGGTTTTAGCATTTCTTATCACTGAACATAAGCAAAAGTATGCTGATTGTTAAGCCTTAACTGCCTTTATCTCAAATGTTCCATAAAATCTCTCAGACAGCCTCAACCTTAAGAGTTATGCCAACAGCAATGAGGGCTATAGACTTGGGATTGTAAATAAGCGGGTCCTGGGTCTCGGAACACACTGAGAACCTAAAGTTCCTGAGCAGCAAAGCCAGTCCGATGCGTATCTGCATTTGGCCAAATCTTAGACCAATGCAGTTACGAGGACCAGCGCTAAACGGCAGCCAGGCAACTGAAGGACGATTGGCAGACTCTTCGGGGGTAAAGCGTTCTGGCCGGAATCTATAAGGATCCGGATAGACGCTGGGATCCTGGTGAATGGCAGATGAGGGAATAACCACCGATTGACCAGCTTCAATGACAAAATTGGGATGCCCGGGAACTACAAATCGCTTGAGAGCCACTCGATCCAGGTTAGGAACAATGGTGTAAAGCCGAGAGGTTTCTGCAGAAATAAATAATAAATATTATTAAATATTAAATTTATTTGTGAATAAATTACCATTTATAACCATGTTTAGATACTTGAGATCGTTGGTGCTTTCAAAGGTGAGCAACTGATCGTTCTGTCCCAGAACTTGCTCTATTTCAGCCCTGGCTTTGTCTTGAATTTGTGGATTCCTGGCCAGCTCATAAAGAGCATATGCCATGGTGGAGGAGGATGTCTCGAAGCCAGCAATAAAGAACACAAAGCACTGGGCAAGGATTTCCTCCATGGTCAATCCATTGACCACTTGGCCATTTTCCATGATTATTTCCTCTTGATTTTTCATATCAATCAATAAATCCAAAAAGTCGTTTCGCCGAATCTTTTCTTTCTCTCGCCTTGCCACTGTCTCGTAAACAATCCGTTGATAGAACCTCTGGATGTGAGGAGCCGTTCTTATGAAACCCAAGCGATTCGCCAGCTTGGGGTAACTGAACAATAAACTGAAGAGCAGGGGACCATGGCGCTTATCCACCAAGGATCTCTGGCCAAAGTGAAGAAACTCGGCCTTCTCGTCCCGCAGACTGTTGCACTGAATGCCAAAGGCACAGCTGCCGATCACATCCACCGTGAACCTGGCCACCAGCTCCCGGATTTCCAAAACGGAAGTCTCTGACAATTTCTCCTGCATCACAGCCATAAACTCCTCAGCGATGGAAATAACTGCCGGAAACATGTTCCTGATTTTGCCAGTCGTAAAGGTTGAGGATAGCTTCCTCCGCAGCGATCGCCAAGGAGGTCCATCCAGATTGAAGAGATGCGCAGAAGTTGGATCATCTTTCTCATTATAAAACTGACCCTTGTCGGAGAAGTTCGAGAAGTCCTTGATGAGGATGTGCTTGATAAGATCCAGATCCATGATGAAGGCGCAGGGTTTTTGGAAAAAGTAGAAGCCCACAAAGGGCACCTTGCTGCTCCGATATTTGTCATAATAATCCTGTAAGATTTGGTGAATGTTGCGGCTGCTGTTGAAACCCACCATGTTGCCTCTGAGCAGATGTGGGGCATCGTGTGGGATTCCTTGGCGTTTGAAGTAAGTCATTCTGCGGTGAATAAAGTAGAAGGCCAACGCCAGCAGAGCCACAGCTACTTGGAAGAGAATATAGGTGAGCCCCATGGCTATGTTCCTGATCAACTGGCTTAGGAAATGAGTTTCAGGTGTATTTTAAGCAATTAAAATTGGAACTATATGTCCAGAATCTATAATTACGCGGTCATTTATGGTTTATATTGCACGTTAATTGTAGATTTAGGCAGAGTCGTGTGCATGTGGAATTCCCCAATTACTGAACGTGCGGCCTATTACAAATATAGTAGATAGAAGCTAGCAAAGGTAATGATTGTATTATTCATTCATATTTACATGAAGCCAAAATGCATATATTTTCATTCATTTTTTTTTTGTCTACCTATATACACTCTCAACTCTCAGCGGAATTCCATTCAAAACAGTGAACGCCAATGACCTGGGATCGAAGACAAGCGGATCCGGTGTCTCGGGGCTCATGGAAAACTTAAAGTTCTTTATAAGCATAGCCAGTCCAATCCGAACCTGCATCTGTCCAAATCGCATGCCAATGCAGTTGCGAGGACCATCGCCAAATGGAATCCAGGCAATCGAATTTCGCTTGGCAGATTCCTCGGCAGAAAAGCGTTCGGGCCGGAACTCATAGGGATTTGGATAAATCTCGGGATTGTGGTGAATGCCAGATGAAGGAATAAAGATCATTTGGCCAGCTTCTATCACAAAATTCGGATATCCTGGAACCGTATAGCTTTTGGCTGCCTTTCGTATTAGGTGAGATGCAAGAGGATAAAGTCGCGAGGTTTCTGGAAAAATATAGGAAATTAATTTAAATTCTATAAATTCAGCTTAGCCACTCACCATCTACAACCATGCTGAGGTATTTCAGATCGTTAATGCTTTCAAATGACAGCTCCTGGTCGTATCTTTCCAGGACTTCCTCCACTTCAGATCTAACTCTGTCCTGGATGTGCGGGTTCTTGGCCAGTTCGTAGAGAGCGTATTGGATGGTGGCGGACGATGTTTCAGAACCCGCAAGGAAGAACACAAAGCACTGGGCGAGCACTTCATCAATTGTCAGTCCCTTGACCACTTCGCCATTGTCCAGAATCAATTCCTTCTTGTTCTTCAAATCAATCATCAGATCCATGAAGTCATTCCGTCTGATATTCTCCTTTTCCCGCACAGCCACGGTGTCGTAGACAATCCTTTGGTAGAATTTATGGATATGCGACGGTGTCAGCTTGAAGCCCAATTGCTTGGCCAACTTGGGGTAGCTGAACTTGAATCCGTGCAGCAGAGGACCATGACGTCTATCCAGTAAAGCCCGATTTCCGTAGTAGAGAAACTCGGCCTTCTCATCCCGCAGACTATGGCACTCGATGCCGAAGGCACAGGTGCCGATCACATCCACCGTGAACCTTGAGATTAAATTCCGTATTTCCAAAACATTTTCACTTTCAACCTTCTCTCGAATGACCGAGATTAATTCCTTGGCAACGGACACGACTGTGGGAAACATTAACTTCATTTTTCCGGAAGTATAAATCGAAGATAATTTGCTTCGCAGCAAACGCCACTGAGGTCCGTCCAGGTTGAAGAGATGCGCCGAAATGGGATCGTCCTTTTCATTATAGAACAATCCTCGGTCGGCAAAGTTTGAGAAATCCTTGATTAGTATATGCTTGACCAGATCCAGATCCATGATGAAAGCGACGGGCTTTTGGAAGAAGTAGAAGCCCACAAAGGGCACCTTGCTGTTCAGGAATCGATCGTAGTGGTCCTGTATAATGTGGTTGGCGGTGCGATCTTTGTTGAATCCTCGCATATTTCCCAGAAACAAATGTGGAGGATCGTAGGGGATTCCTCGACGCTTAAAGTAGGTCAGCGTGCGGTAAAAGGAGTAGCTGGCGATCGCCAGAAGGGCGACTGCCACTTGGAGGAGAACATAAGTCATCTCCATGTCGCTGTTGAAGTCAAACTGATTTTGAAATTAAAGAAACTAACGAATTTTTATTGAAGGCGAACAACTTTTATAGCACCAATTATGCTGGCTTGATAACAAGACAACTTATCTACACTTGACTTGTAATTTAATAAATAAATTTGGTTCTTTAACTGTGATCTGTGTTTCTTGAAGGTTCACAAGCGACTGAGAGCTGGTAGAGAAAATATATTGAAACCACCCTCATCTGGAAGTAGGCAAGCATAGTCCCAAATCTCTGTGTAAACCTTAGAGAGAAAAAGAGCTGTTTTGGTTTTAGAGATAATGAAATTCTGCTGAAACACAAATACAGGTTCTCTGTGTAAGCAGGTAGTTTTGTATTTTCATAAATTTAAAAAAGGAAAAACTATTTTTCAGTGTGCCTAAAGGTGTTTTATTAAACCGACAGAAAGACTACTTATCAACTTGGCAATAGTAAAGATTTATAAAAATACCTTTTTATGCGTCTACAAGTCTCACAAGACTTTTGATAAAAAACACAAAGAATAATTATGCAGTAAAATAATCACTTTATTCACAATATTGCATTCTCTTTGGCACAAATTTAATAATCTTTTTTCGGTTACAAACCCTCCAAGAGCTCTTAAACAGCCTCGACTTGAAGATTAATTCCCTCGGGCACACTGAGGGCCACCGACCTGGGATCGTAGACCAGAGGATTCGGGGTCTTGGAGCAAGTTGAGAACTTAAAGTTCTTGATGAGCATAGCTAGGCCAATGCAGGCCTGCATCCGTCCAAATCTCAACCCAATGCAGTTGCGAGGACCATCGCCAAAGGGCAGCCAGGCAATCGAAGGACGATTGGCCGACTCTTCGGGGGTGAAGCGTTCTGGCCGGAACTCATAAGGCTCGGGATAAATGCTGGGATCATGGTGGATGGCAGATGAGGGAATGACGATGGATTGGCCAGCCTCGATGACAAAGTTCGGGTGTCCGGGAACCACGAAGCGCTTGTGAGCCATGCGATCCAGATTAGGGACAATAGTGTAGAGGCGAAGGGTTTCTGTAAGCGGAAATATATCAATAAATAATGACTCAATTCAGTTGGGAATTTGACCAATCACTCACCATCGATCACCATATTGAGATACTTCAGATCCTTAGTGCTCTCGTATGTTAATTTCTGATCATGCTTCTCCAGAACTTCCTCCAGTTCAGCCCTGACTTTATCCTGGATGTGTGGATGCTTGGCCAGCTCATACAAAGCATATCCCATAGTGGAGGAGGATGTCTCGAAGCCGGCAATAAAGAACACAAAAGCTTGGGCCAGCACCTCGTCCATGGTCAGACCCTTGACCACTTCGCCGTTCTCCAGAGTCATATCCTTTTGGTTTTTCATATCAATCAGAAGATCCATAAAGTCATTCCGTCTGATATTTTCCTTTTCCCGCGTGGCCACCGTTTCGTTGACAATCCTTTGATAAAACTTTTGGATGCGGTCTTAACGAGGCGGAAACGCCTTGCCAGCTTGGGATAGCTGAACATTAAGCTGAACAGCAAGGGACCATGCCGCTTGTCCACCAAGGACCTCTTGCCAAAGTAAAGGAACTCGGCCTTCTCGTCCCGCAGGCTGTTGCACTGGATGCCAAAGGCACAGGTGCCAATCACATCCACCGTGAACCTGGCCACCAGCTCGCGTATCTCCAGGACTGAAGACTTCTTGACCTTTTCGTGCATTACAGCCATAAATTCGTCGGCGACGGACACAACTGTGGGATACATGAACTTCATTTTGCCGGAGGTGAAGGTGGAGGATAATTTGTTCCTCAGCAAACGCCACTGGGGACCATCCAGATTGAAGAGATGGGCGGAAATGGGATCGTCCTTCTCATTGTAGTACATTCCCTTGTCGGAGAAGTTTGAAAAGTCCTTGATGAGGATGTGCTTGATCAGATCCAGATCCATGATAAAGGCGCAGGGCTTTTGGAAAAAGTAGAAGCCCACAAAGGGCACCTTGCTCTCCCGATATTTGTCATAATAATCCTGGATAATCTGGTGAATGTTGCGGCTGCTGTTGATTCCTTCCATGTTGCCTTTGAGCAGATGCGGAGCATCGTGTGGGACTCCTTGGCGCTTGAAATACGTTAGCCGGCGATGTGCATAGTAAGTGGCGATCGCCAGCAGGGCAACTGCCACTTGGAAGAGAAGATACGCTAGCTCCATGACTGCCAATGGGGCTGGTTTCGAGTGACTGCTGTGGAGACTGAGAGCCGAGCGTCTTTTAAACGTAAGATTTTGCATTGCAAAAGTAGTAGCGTCTATATGACAAAGCAAAATTGTATTTAACAGCCTTTTTGCTTAATGTTATTAGCTTGTCAGATTGGAATTGCTGCTGGCCAGCAATGACAAAGCAATTAATGTTGCTGTTAACTCTGATATGGGTTTAATATTGTTATCTCTTAGCAACAGTAAAATAAATTAATCTGCGGATTTTATTTTTAACATTTAAGGGACATTAATATCAGCTAAAAGGAGTAGTGATATGTTTCTGTATCTTAAAGATACATTTTGTATGAAGAAAAGAGTATCTCAGAGTTCAAAGGTTGTCCTGAAACATTTTTATATTTCTTCTTATTCAAATTTCCACTTATATAAGTTTCCACATATAAGTTTCCCTTAAGGACTTACCACTGTATCGTGACGAGCCCTCGCTTATCATTCTGGTGGACGATCCCCCATGAAGAGCGTCACATTGCCCGTGGGGGCTACTTCATCATGTAATCATTCTCAAACTTGTTGTTGGAACATGATATAGGTATTAACTGCCGGCGTATTATTTGACGGATCTGGCAACTATATTGTTTACCTTTTCGGTCATAGAAGTACGCTCAGTTCGACAGTTGATTAGATTTCAAGTGCGGATGTTGGCAGCAACAAAAAACAATTAAACCGAACAGCTTTTGGTATTTAGATATTTGTTTTGGTTTTGTTTCAGCTTTGTGGCTGAGCTTTTCTTTTGTTCTTTTGTTTTTTTGTGTGCTATTTTCATGCCTTTTTAACGCTAATTGGGCGTAAAATTTATCAGGTTACATGCAAAAAAAATACACATACAGGGATGACTTATTGCTTGGAATAAGATTATAAATAGGAAATAAAGGATACTACTTTTAATGGTTTTTATATAAGCTTTTTTTAGAAAATAAGTATATGAAATTCCCCCCTAATAAAATAACCGAAATTCATAAAGAATTCTGCCAAAAAAAAACTGATAACAAAAAATGAACTTTAAAGAGCTGAAATGTAGATAAGAATAAGTATGCCCACCAAGGTGATCAGCTAAATGTCCTACTAAAGAAGGTTAGTAATTAATTAAACAAAATTAATTAAGGTTTTATACAATTTATAGATAAGTTTCCATGGGGTTGATATAAAAATTTTGTATTAATAAATGTATTAATAAATGTATTAATAAATGTATTAATAAATATATTAAATAAATCTAATATAAATTAATAACAGAAAGATTTTAGACTGTGAAATTAATAAATTAATTTTTAAAAATTTTAAAGATTTTATTGTGAAATCCAAATTTCAAAACGTCATAACTTTGCCAAAAATTAATAAATTTCAAATCGGACGACAGTTTTGTGCTAGTTTTTATAATACTATTAAATCTGCATAATTAATTTACAAATCTAGAGAATTGCAATTTTTTTTATTTTTTGATAATTTTAATGATGTAACAACCCCTTATAAAATTTTGAAAAAATTAAAAAATTGTTGTTATTGACTTTCTTGGCTAGATCGATTGGTCTTTTCAAGCTGATCAAGAATATATATGGTTTATAGGGTCGGAAATGACTCCTTCATAATATTTGAAGCTTTTGACTATATCGAAAATACGAAAAATCGTTCGCTAACATTTAACTTTTATTTATTTAGCTTTCATAAAACTCATTAACCGAACCTCTCTGTCACTCGAACATTGAAACTAAAGTTATAATAATCATGTCTCCCCGTCTGGCCTCAATGGGACGCCCACCTGGTGTATCTGACGATCCGCCAGCTTCGCTGTAGCGCACTCGAAAAAGCGGTAAGTATAAAATGTGAAAAGCTCCCGGGTCTCACCTGGCCTGTGTGCTCACCTGGAGTAAATAGTTACTTTTCTCCGCTTCTCAGTCGCACCGCGGGCTTTGCTAATGAACGTAGTAGCTGGTTGAGAACGCCGCGATAGCTACAGATTCCGGACGATGCATTAGATCATAGTCACAGTCGTCGGTGACACTCTCCGTAGGCCGTAGACGAGAGTGAAAGGGTGGCAAGATAGCGCGGCGGAAGGAAGCTCGCTCGGGGCGTGATTTTAGCCATAATACCTGCGTGCATGTGATTCAAAGCAAATAGAACAAGTAGTGAAGTAAAAAATCTAATATACAAAATGCAAAACATGTGGATAATTTTCCTAATCATCGGCCTGTTGGTCTTGGCGCTGCTGGTTCTGTTAATCATGGCGGCGCGGTATCAGCGCGATTACTGGCGCTTTCGGGGCATTCCGCACGAGAGGCCGAAAAAGCTGTGGCCCGTCATCAGGCAGATAATGACGCAGACCCTCAGCACGGAGGCGATGAAGGCGTCCCACTACACGGCGCTCTACACCAAGTTCAAGGGCAGCGGTCCCTTTTGCGGCTTCTATGCGCTGCTCCAGCCGAGGGCCTTGATCCTCGATCGGGAGCTCATCCGGCAGATTATGATCAAGGACTTTTGGAACTTCAACGATCGGGGCATGTACTGTAACCAAAAGTCGGATCCCTTGTCCGGCGATCTGTATACCTTAAGGGGCGAGAGCTGGAAGGAGATGCGTCAAAAGCTGGATCCCTGCTTCGAGGGCGATCGTATGTCCTGGCTGTATGGCTGCCTGTACGAGGAGGCGGCCCAGCTACTCCTGGTCGTCAGCACCACGCTGATGAAGCAGCCCCACTCCACGCTGCACATCCAGAAGATCATGCGGCGCTATGTCCTGTCAGCCCTGGCCAAGTGCGTCTTTGGCCTGGACTCGCAGCAGAGGCTCAAGTATCCCTTGGATGACTTTGAGCAGATGACTGAGATGGCTTTGAATAGCCACAAGCATGGCTACCTGATGAACCTGATGATGATACGATTCCCCAACTTCTGCCGGCTGCTGCGAATGCGTCGCACGCCCAAGCAGGCGGAGACCTACTTCCTGGGTCTCCTCAACGATATTGTGGAGCAGAGGGAGAACTCTGGCGTTCTCCAGCAGGACTATCTGCAACTATTAATGAAGGTAAAGGCGCAGGAGCTGATCACCCACCAGTACGCGGACGACAAAGAGCTGAAGATGCATCTGCAGAACGAGCTGGCCGCCCATGCGGTGGTCTTCCTCAAGGCTGGCTACGAGCAGACGGCCAATACTTTGTCCTACATCCTCTACGAGCTGGCCTCGCACACGGATCTGCAGGCGCGGGTGCGGGAGGAGGTGAAGAAGGCCTTGGAGCGTTTCGACGGCAACCTGAACTACGAGTGCATCCAGTCGCTGACCTTTATGGGTCAGGTGATAAGCGAAACTCTGCGCATGCATCCCATCACTCCATACATCCTGCGACGCACCCTCAACGATTATCCTGTCCCGGATCACCCCAAGTATGTGTTGGTGAAGGAGCTCTTCCTGATTATACCCACGCATGCCATACACCACGATCCGGCCATCTATCCGGAGCCGGAGCAGTTCAAGCCAGATCGCTGGGGCGGACCGAGGGATTCGCTGCAGCAGCAGGGCACCTGGTTTGGCTTTGGAGTCGGGGCACGCTGCTGTATTGGCATTCAGTTTGCTCAGCTGCAGCTACGCTTGGCCTTGGCCTTGCTTCTATCAGAGTACGAGTTTACTTTGAACTCTAGGAAGCCGCTGGTTAACCTGGAAGATGGCATAGCGCTAACCCTGACCCCATTGGGTGTCATAGAGCCGGGCACGGAGGAGAGGGCGGTATAGGCTTTGGAACTGACATAAGCTAAGTCTCTGGAAGGGGGATGGGCTTAAGTCCTAGCTGCTGATCATTTGGAAAAGCCTTGAAATTATTTATGAACTTAAAAGATACAAAAGTATATTTTGCAAAAGAAATTACAATTTGTAGGTTTGCTTTTAATCAATTCAATTTAATTTTACTGCAAAATCTTTCATTAAAATTCAAATAACAAAGAAACAAACTTGATCCGAAAAGACTTCCGTTAAGACTCCCGAAAAAAAACTCTTTAAATTCAATTAAAAGTGCATACCAAATGTGGCCAAGACAGTGCTCATTTTTGGTTATGGAAAAACACCCATTTGGCCCAAAGAGATTAAGCTTATGTCGGTATATAGCAGAGCTTTAGCGTAATGACAAAGAATTTACTCCATGAACAAAGTCTAGAAAGCAATAAAAAACTCAGAGCCAAGCAACTAACCAAATAAAAAACAAATTATAAGTCAGCTTAGAATAGTTAAATTTACAATATAAAAATTACACGTTTTTCTATTTAAGAGTTTATTTATTTTACATACACTTCTTTTGCTAAAATAGCTTTCGATTTAATTTCTATTAAATACATTCCTTTTGATCTGTTCAAATAATTGTCGATTTGATTCATTTTCATTGTTAATTGTGTTGTTAGTTCTATATATATTGTAGTATATATATATTTTGTTGCATTGTCGTTTTGCTGATATGGTTGGTTTTTGTGTTCACAACTTATATATATCGCGGTGGCTCTGGCCAGAATTCAGTTAAAAGTTGCAGTGCTGCTGCCTTCGTTGATTGTTTGATTTGAAAATCGAAATTAGTTTTATATTAGAAACGGTTTTACTACAGATTTAAGCACTAAATTAGATTTAAAAAAATAAATAAAAACGTATGACAAACGAAGACTAATTATATATAATATACATATAATATATGTAAGTGCTGGCGGCCATGGAATGTGTGTGCTGGGCAGCTTCACTTCCGGAAACGGAAATGCGGACATTCGCTGCCATTTTTTTGTTCGTTTTCGATATGGCTTTTGTGGGCTTCCCGTTGCCTTTACTGCGATGGCTGTCGCTTGTGCCGTTGGGATGATATCAAAGAGGACCTCAAGGGCTCTCCACGATTTGGCAGCTTGCTTCGCAGCATCTGTTCGTGGACATATAACAGCAATCCCACGTCCCGGTGCCCGGCCTGCCAGGCAATTTTGAAGGCAGTGCTGCCATCCTGCAAAGAAAATATAATTAAGTTTTTCAGATATTTAAAGATAAAGATATATCCTAAACTCACAACATCATTGACCAGCGAATCGCAGTCCGGATGCGATAGCAGATGCTTCACTACATCCACCCGTCCATGCTCGGCGGCACACATCAGCGCCGTGGAGCCATCCTCGTCCTGGATATTGATATCTGCTCCGGCATCCAGGAGCATGTTGACCATGTCCACATTACCATGCGACACAGCGAGCATCAGGGCGGTCTGGCAGTGCTGCAGAGACAAGGAATACAGGACGGGATTAGGGTTAGTAGGGGAGTAAGTAGCATGGCCAAGGATCAGACTTTTTTGGGGCATCTCAAGAGGAGCATGTGTGGCCCCTTACCTACCTTCTTGGCCCGTATGTTGACATCGGCCATCTTGAACAGTCGCTCGACGACTGTGCGATGGGACGGCTGCTGCAGCTTGGCCAGCGATACGAGCATCACGCAGGTGTATCCGGCGTTATTCGTTTGGTTTACGTCGCAAACCTTGGAATCCAGCAGAATGGACACTACGTCGAAGTTGCCGTGCGAGACCGCATAGTGCATGGCTGTGTTGCCCTGTGGAAAATGTATATTATTTATATTATTATTTTGTAATTGATTATGTTATACTCGTAAAATGTAGTATTTTACAGTACCATACATTTATAAACAAAATAAATCTTCAGATATAAGTTCAGGGTTTAAATTTTAAAGAAAAATATTACAAGTTCCTAAACAATTAAATTTCTCCTCTGGGAAGAAAACATAAATTATATTTTACATTTTTAATGAAAAATTCTTAAAATTCCAAATAAAACGTGCTTAAGTACAGCTCATTAAAGAGTTTAAAAATACGTGTTTTTCTTTACAAATTGTTGCCCCAAATTTCTGCTGAGTGTTTCTATAAATTGTCCGCGATTATTATTGCTTTAAAACTTAAATTCCCTAAAATAATGTATGGAAAATATAGTATTTAACTCTTGAAACTTTATAAGCATTTATATACAAGTAAAAGGTAAATTTTTAATTATTATTAATAAACTTGTTTGTATCTAATCTAATCTGAGATGACCTAAATCTTGCTTCGATAATAGCATTCATCAAGCTTAAGCAAAAAACCCCAAAATCAATCTTTAAGAAACTAATTAATAAATATAAACAATCATCATCAATCTGGGGAACATTTTCATAGCAAAATTTTCCTTAAAACTTAATAAATAAATATAAATATTATCCAAAATATAGAGAACAAAATTCATAACAAAATCTACTTTAAAATTTTACTGAATAAATATAAATATTCAAAACAATTAAATTCCCTTATATATTTATAAAATAAATATGAAATAAAATCCAGAACTCACATTATTATCAGACAGATTGACACAATATTCCAGCAGTGGCACCGACAAGGACTCAAAGTAGTCCAGGTAATCCTCCACCTGGTGGGGATCCGACTTGCCCGTGCTGGAGTTGATGAACCAGTTGTCCTGGATGGTGGCCTTGGCCGACTTAAGGCTGTGCGAGGAGATGGGTTTGGCTCCCAATTTCTTTAGCAGCGAATCATTGATGGTTTTGAGGGCATCCTGGAAGCCCTTGGAGAGCTCGGTTCTACCAAATTCAAAGAGTTTCCGGATCAGAATATATCCCAAAGGCAAACATCTAGATGAAACTCACTTCTTCCGGGGCTCTGTGTCCGCCTGTGCCAGGTGATGGAGCTGGGCCTTGGTGGCCGGCTTCTCAATCACCGTCACCTGGGAGCCTTCGCTCTGACTAGACTTGACTGGCGTGCTGGACTTTTTCCTGGCGCCCTGGGCTATTTGCACATCCAACGGAGGGCTGGAATCGCTGGAGGTACTCATCAGGGCGGGCTCCTGATCCGGCGACTCGGACTTGGTGGTTCCCGAGGAGGTCATAAGCGGCGCTGGAGAGGCATCTCTGGACCAGCTGATGCTCACCCGTTTCTCCTCGCGCACAATCAGCTCATCGTCACCCAGGAGACTGAGGTCCAGGCGATCCTTTTGAGGCTGACGAATGAAGCTCTGGATTTCGCTTGAGGGATCGGGTGTCTGGAAGCTGGACACAGTCGGCGGCTTCTCCTGCAGGGAGCTGTAAAACAAAATCAGGATTAGTAAGGGAAGGAAAAGAGGAGAAAGAGCTCTTAACCCACGTCAGGAGCAGGGCTGAGCACCCGCTGACCAGCAGCGGGTAGCAGGTGAAGCTGCTCAGGCTGGAAAACATTGGCAGCACCATGCGGAAAATCAAAATCCAAACAAAAAAGCAAAAAAAGCGTGCGCTGCTATGAAGGCAACGCGAAAACCAAAACTCGACTGAAGGTCAAAACCCGCTCGCTCAGCCGCAAGGACTATATGGATTTTATTCCAATTTTTGGATTTTGCGCATAAGCTAGCCCTGGTTGTGAACTTGACTAAAAGCTGCATGTGAAACTTGGCTAAGGCACAGTGGGGTTAATTAGTAAAAATTACCTCAATCGCGTCTTCCGCTCCACCTGCGGACTGGGCGTGGGCGAAGGGGTGGCCAGCGTGTAGGTGTTCTGCCGCTTAAATTCCTTGCGCACGGGACTGGGACTGGTGAGGTGCTTGGGCCTGGGTATCCGCGAATCCGCCGAGGTGGAGCGACGTGCAGCTCCGCCGGTTCTTGGAGACGTGGGACTGGCCTTGCTGAAGCCTCGCGCCAGATCCTGGATGGCCTCCTTGCAGGAATCACAGTAGTTGGCCGCACAGGCAATGGAGATGTGCGGCTTGACAATGTCGCCGCAGCCCACGTCCCGCTTGCGGACTTCCTCTGTGTTGCAGGCAGAGTGGGTGGTGCGCTTCGCCTTGGGTTCTGGCACCTTCTCCTTGTCCGTATTGCTGGCCATGTGGCGAGTGGCTGGCTTTTCTACGGATTCGGCCACCTGCTCTGCCTTGGTCTCACTCCTGCTCAGGCGCTGCAGGCCGGCGGTGTCCGTCTGGCGGGTCACCTGCTTGGCTCCACACTGCACCGATGAGTGCTGCTGCTGGGGATTCACCTGGGCGGCAAAGGAACGCACGAGGGGCGTGGTGGTTTGATTTCCCACACTGTGGACCAGGGTGGTGGGCGTCTGGCAACCTATAGCCTTCTGTACCACCTTCACCAGGGATTCAGTCTCGCCCAGGCTGAAGGTGTTGCTGCGTCCTGGCATCTGTGGTGCTGGCTTCACCTTCTCCGGCGGTGTATCCGGGCCACACGACACGCTCCTCTTGCTCACGGCACACTTCTCGCAGAGCACATCGTCCAGGCGATCCTCGGAGCTACCCACATGACGCACATCCGGCTTGCAGCTGGTGAATTTCTCGGACATCGTCGGCTTGGCGGTGACTCCCACATGGTGCCTGATCTTGGGGCGCTCTGGTAGGGTTTGTACGCCCGATTCCCGCTGCTCCCGCTGGGGAACATACATCTGGGTGCCCACCGAGATGAGCTTGCGGAGTCGCTGCCTTTGGGCATTGTCCAGTGCCTGCTCCACCTTCTGCTCCAGCTCTGCCTTGGAGTAAACTGTCTCCATGGACTGCATGCCGGCATTTCGGGTGCTGGTCTGATGGCCAATGCCCACATCTCGGGTGGATGGCGACCGTACCACCGCCTGAGTGGACACATCCCGGCGGACAATGCTGAGCGACGATGGGGAGGCCGAGACGGAACTGCTGCGCATCCGAGAGCCAAGACTCTCAAGGGACACGGGACTGATCCGCTGAGGGGTGAACTGCACAGGCGAGGCGGCGGTCTTGAGGCCAGGACTTGGTGGCGAAGGCGTCTGTCGTTGGCCACGCAGCTGCAGCTCCTCGTTCTTGCGCAGCAAGCTCAGCTTCTCGGCACGCAGGGCATTTAGTTCCTGCTCCATGTCCGGTATGACCTTTACCTGCTCCTCCAGATCCTTGAGTCGCTTCAGGCTCAAAGCCATTTGCTCGCGTATCTGGCAGAGAGCCTGGGCATCGGCCGTGGCCTGGCCAGCCTCCGAGGTGACCGGTGATTGGAGGGAGCTGCCGGAACTGCCATTCTCCGGTGGCGGCGATTGTTGCTCCTTGGAGACGGGTGTGCTGGCCAGTAGATGGTGACGCCTGGGTGGAGGCGGCGGTGCCACACCCGGTGACTTGAGGGACTCCAGCTGCTCCACCGGAGACTTGGCATTGGCTGCCACTGTGGCCTGGACATAGCTCTCGTACTGCACCTCCGCGGGGCTGGGACGCTGTTGCAAGGGCAGAGTGTTGGAGCGCAGAAAGGGGCGTGGCGTGTCGGTGGGCGATCGATTGCCCGCTATGCAGGAGTCTGAAAAATATAGAAAATTGCGGAAATAATAAAGGATTAAATGAGGTTTAATTAGGAAGTTCCTGAATGTTTACTTGGTCTGCCACTCCTGCTCAAAACGATCTTGATTCGCAGACTTGCCATTAGCTACTGACACCCCCGAAAAAACATTTAGCAAAAAAAAGCTTTGATAAAAGCGATTTGCACTACTAAAATCTAATTTTAATAATTGTGCCATAGTTCGCCGCCTTGCAAATATTTTAATTCACGCAAAATAAAAGCAAAAAGTCGCTCGATCAACCTCTCTTCCTCTTTTCCTTTTGTCCCAAGATAAGACTCGGGGGTTATTATTCAATATTAGTTTTTGTTTATCACCCTGGCACACATATGTGCGGCTATATCTGTATATATATTACCTTTTATTTACATGCGAGACAAGGCTGTTGGCGTTTGTTTTTTGTTTTTTTACTTGACACACGCAAATCGTGAATATAACATTTATATATGAGAGAGGACAGAAGAAATTTATGACCAGCTGATACGAGCTTCTATTTCGGTGGCTGCATTTGTCAAACATTACCCATACGCACTGTGGCCCCGCCGCCGCCATTCGTTACTCATCTCGCGGGGAGGGTGGCCATTCCGCCCACTTTTCTCTGCTATTACTTAATTTCTGTGTGCAACGAACTTTTCAGCAACAAAGTATTATTTATTTTTGTACAGCTACACTAAGGGAAAATGGTTATTTTGCAGGCTTTAATGCTTGTCATTATGATTCATTATTATAAAGCAAAGCTATAATTTTAGGAGGTTTAGAATAAAGCTTAAATTATTCCTTCAAGGTAGAGTATATAGCAAATTGTCTTGACTTTAAATGAAGCCGAGATTTCGTATAATTTTCTTAGTCTAATTTAAATAACAAATTACAAATTAAGGCTTTCACTTTTGCTTGAATAGCTTATTAATTAATGAAACCCTATATTTAAATTTAATAAAATTAGAAATTATATGTAACTATTATCTTATTTCTCCAGATTTTCTATAAAATCTTGTTAGCTAATATATATTAAATCTGTAAAATAAATACGATAAAACTTTAAATATCTGTAAAAATCTTCAAAGTAAAAATTAAATTCAAAAAGAATGCATTACATGACTTTCCTAAAGTATTTTAATTACTTAACATTTCTGATTTTATATTCCCTTAAATATTCTGCAATTTTAAGTACTGAAAACTCTTTTTCCTTTCAGTGATCTCATGTTTTTTAGCTAGCAGTGCCAAATTGGCTAAGCGTTTGCTTTTGGGGAGACGCTCTGAAAAGGGGGCGAAGCGGCGCGTGACGTGAAATAGCATTGACCGCGGCCATAATTAATCAGTTTTTATGGCCCAACTAATTAGCAAAAGAACCAAGTCAAAACTGGGCGAAGATAGTTCTGAAAACTAGCGGCTCCTTAAGCTAATGAACCTACAGTCGCTCCACCAGCTCTTGGCGGCCGCTGCGTTCGGCTTGCTGCTGTCCGGCTTCAGTTTGTGGCTCCTCTTGACCGAACGTCGCCGTCTCTGGGGCAGGGCATCCTCTGAGGTGGAGAACATGGCTGGGCCTCCTCCCTATACACTTTCTCTTATTGATTTTAGTAGTAGTTTAGTAGTAGTTGTTGGTTAGCAAGGCACACACACAGACACAGCACTGCACTTGGCTGCGATTTTATAGGCCAAGGCAGCAGACATTGCACTTGAGAGCGTTGAAAGAAGCGTAGCAAATACTTGTTAGATTCCGTGCTTTAATTATATTTTATTTTATTTAGCTGTTTGTTTTATCTTATCTTGGCGGGTGCTAATTAAGGCAATATTAAGTGATTTAATCAATGACAGATCAAAGCAAAAACTCATCACATGTTATCTCTGCGGGCACAAACTCACTTCGTAGAAGTTCATATTTCAATTTTCGTAGAATCGTAGGCATTATACATGGATTTTTTATAAAAAATATATAAATTTTAGATTTTTATGTGCTCAATTTTTGTGCTAATTTTAGGTTTGTGTAATATTTAATGAGATTTATAGGCACTTTAATCATTTAATTGACTTTTATGACTTGTAAACTTAATTTAAAAGGCTCATTTTGGTTTTAATTTTTTGTGTGACTTGTTGTCAAAATATTTTATATTTTATTATATTTTTTATATTATTATTTTTGTATATTTTTCGTAGCCAAACTGCTTTCGTCTTGGCTGCCTTCGTAAGTTGGTCACATATCTTCATGTACTTTAGTCGCTATTAATCGCACGTCTAGCTACTCGTTTTTATTTTTTAGTTATTTGATTCATTTAAGGCATTTCGTAATGGTAATTATTTTATTGTAAGTATTTTTTTGCGCAGCCAGACCGACGCATTTTTATGCTATTCGTTCGAAAGTCGTCGACCAACTGCTGCTCTCAGATTTGTTTTTTCGTTTCGTTCATTCCGACGACGACCACCATCATCATCATCATCACCCGCGAAGAGCGACAAAAAACCATTTAGCAGTTGAGATTTCTGTGTTATTATTTAACACGAAAAAAATAATGTTATATGTCTAACTAGTACCAACAACGAAAATATAAAATAGAAACCAATTTGCTGAGAGAAAAAGAGCAGAGGCAAAGGCAAGAGCACGGCGGCGATAAGGCTCGGCAAATACAAATTAAATAATAACAAAAAATAAGAGCAAAGGAAGTTGGCAACATTTTGTGGTATTTGTGAGATACTGATAACCTGAATGCACAACTATTAGCACAGACACTGATAATGATAATTTCGGTGACGTGGGCAAAACCTAGAGAGAGCGCCGAGAGACGCCCATTTGTGCTTTTTTCTGTGTTTGTTTGTTTACATTCATTCCATGGGCCATTTGATAGGCAAATAGTATTGATTTTTGATTGTCTATTTGCACATCAATTCGCATATCGCTAAGGTGGCCGAGTCAAGGCCAGGGAAACAACAACGAAAAAAAGAGGCTAAGTCTGCATAAATCATCGTCAAGAGGCGACCCTTGAATTATTATCGCATATATCTTATCTGTCTGGCTAATTAAATTTTTCGAAACGAACAAAATAGTTTGATTGATTTTTCAAAATGAAAAAAAATACAGCCAAGAAATTCCAGCAAATTTAAAAAATATCTCATAGATTTGCTGATTTATGATTTAATTTTGAGATACATTTCTAGACTAAGGGTTGGGCTGGCTCAAGGTTGCCAATTTCTGTTTTTACACGCATTATTTTTTGGCATTCATCCATTGTTTAAAATGTTTTGTCTGTTCTTTTTGGCAAGCTTTTAGCCATGTTGCGATAGCCTGTACTTAAACAATTACCAACTTACAGAAAACCCATATTGTATAAGCATTAATCAATGACAAATATTTTGCCTAGAAACAAAAAGGAAGGATAAAAAAGCGAAACGCGACAATTTGATTTGTTTATTTGCTGCGATTTTTTTTGTGCACACTTTATGGCAAATTTATGGCATCAACAAATACGAGAAAAACGAGCTGGCAGCTGGAGCAGAATTTGCATGCAAATTGAGCGCCAAATGCGCATTTCAAATTGATTTAAGATACGAACGCCTCGAAAATTGCCTTCAAGCGGCTACAAGCTGCCTGCCCCATGTTGCAAGTGGCCCCCAATTGAGTTTCAAATGCCAAAGAAGCAAAGTAACCGTATCTGGATTTGCATTTGCATATCTCTCTAGGTTCTTTTTTTTTCTTGTGGAACTGTAACTAAACTAGTCTAGATTTTAATTTGTTTGCTTTTTTAATGCTTATTTCAAACTCTGTGGATGACGAAGTGTCCTTTGATCTGCAGGCACAGCTGCAGAGATGACAATTTCTTGGGAAACAATGGGCCATAATTTAGACAAAATTTAGGAAATTCGTTTTGAGAAACACAAAAAATAATGAATTAATTAAATAGCAAAGTTTACTGTCTAAGATAACCCTTGAATTATATTTATTTATATTGTATTTATACTTAAAGTTCCTGAACCTTTGAGTTTTTGCTCATAACTTTAAGTTTTTAAATAATTTCAGTTAATTTATTACACCAACTTTTCCTTTTCATTCCACTGTATGACTTTTCAATTGCCTTTCCGGCGAGTCTGGCAAAATTTTTCACACTTTCGTGCGTAAAAATGTCACATGTGCCGCAGCAGCGCTAATTGCTAAGAAAAGAAAGCAAAAGTATCTGCCAAAGGCGTATCTTACTTTGAATCTATGAATCATCTGAATATATACACAGAACAAAAGAAAAACGAAATATAGAAAACAATATTTAAAATAAAAATATTAGTTTAAAATACAACGATTTCCGACTTTCCTCTCAAAGATAAATCTTTTGTTAATTTCTTTTTAAGTCTTGGCACATATTTAAAAAATTATAAAGTAATTTTAACCTTTTAAACCCCTTCAGATTTCTGTATTAATTTATTTAAGAAACTATTCTCTTTCTATTATTTATTATCAAAAAATTCATTGCCAAATCAATCATAAATATTTTTCTCCCTGTGCAGAGCAAAAAACTAATAATTTTAGAATTTTTTCGGCTTTCTATTTTCGTCATCTGCTTCGACCGCCCACACTCACCTGCCACATCAAAGTACCGATCCCACATGCTGTTGCCCAGCCGAGGACTCCGCTTCTCCTTGAGCGTTCCGCCATGACCATTGCTCAGACTGAGGCTCAGACTCATCTTGTTATTATTCCGATCCATGGACAAGGAGTTATGATAGGGCGTAGTCTTTTGTCGCCTCTTCACCGATGTCCTTTCCAGCGTCCTCTCAAAGTCACTGCACACCTCGTCGAGGGCATCGTGCAGAAAGGCTCTGGTCTCCGGCGGACTGATTGCCGGAGGACGATGACGCTGTTGATATACGGCGGCATCGCTCTCAACGCCGCCACGCAGCGAGGAGCAGGTGGAGGAGGCGGTGCCAAAGGGAGACTCCGACCGTGGCGGGATGCTGCCGTAGGTGAAACGCGGCACGGACGAGGAGCGGGGGCGGTAGCAAGGTATGGTGGTGTACACCGCCGCCGGGGACTGTGTCGATCCAATGGGGCGTGGCGATTCCGGCTCGCTTTCATGTGAGGCCTGCACGGGAAATGGAAGAGGTGACATATTAATTGCTCGTTCATCTCTGGAAGCTGACAGATCAAAAGAGGCCACCCGGGACCATCGAGTGATATATGGAGATGCATGGACTGATTCTAATAATAATTTATTTGACATCTTTGACTTGAGAAACAATTTGGGAAATGAAAGGCTTTCGAAAGCAATCTTTAATAGGATTTCCTTTGAACTTATTTAAAGTCCTCTTTAAACTCACCTCCATTAGCTTCCCCTGAACCCTGGACTCGGCCTGCCAGTCGCTGCCAAAGAGACTCTCGAAGCCCAGCATAAACTCCATGGATTTGCGTGATCTTCGGCGATCCCGGCGACGCTGCTCCTCCTCGCTGGGCTTGGCCTGAGCCAGGGCCTCGCAGTAGCGCACAAAGTCCAGGTCAATGTGGTAGCCATAGGGACAGCAGTTGCAGCTGCGCACCGAGCGATTTCCATTAGAAGGAACAGGAGGATTCGAGGAGGAACCACCGCCAGACGTCTGACGAGCTGAAAAAAAACCAAGAATAAGTATCACTGCCAAGGTCACGCATCAGCATTCGATTCCCGGTATTAGCCACAACATTCAAACAATAAAAAACCAAGGTATAAGTTGTGTATCTTCCTTTTGTATCTTTCTTTCTTTCTTGCCTGCACCTGCCCTCCATCAAACACGTTTTTGAGACTTGGGATTCGTCTGCGGTAACCTGAGCACAAAGGCGCAGTTCCCCGAATCCGTGAGATAAATTCGTGCCTTATTTATGCTTAATTGCGTTTCATAATAACTAATTTAAGATCGTTTAGATAAAACACTTTGGTGAATAATTTTTTTGTTGGCCCGAGGCAATTTCCCGCTGACATTGGTTGTAAATTATTTAGCAATCGAGGAAAACAGTAATGAAAATAATGATTGAGGTAATTGCTCTAGTCTCTATTGCTTTCCAGGGACACGAGCCACATTTATTCGCGGCAAAGTCTAAAGGCAAACATCGCCAGATATAAATTTATTTGCATTAATCACTCACTTTCTTGCGAATGCGTCGCCTGGTACCGAAGCCACAAGATCACCAGCCAAAAGAGTATCCACAGCATTTTCTTTTTTCTTCAAGTTCTTATGGCTTACTCGAATTTCCACTTAAACCATTTGAAATTCCTGCAATGCCTGACCTCCGATTTATCGGGGGCTGCGTTTATACATATATGGGCTCAAAAAATCAAGGAAAATATGCCGTAAATCGCTGTGCTTGCCATGCGAACCTTCAACCAACTGAAGAGTATTAAATTCTCGTTTTATTCATCATGCAGCAAATTAGAACCGATAAGATACGTCGCCGGCATTTAGCCACGCTTATCAAATCGTGGAAATTGCTTGGACATAAAGCTCCCAGCTGTCGCCATCTGTTGGCGAACTGGCTGGCAAAAGAAAATCTTTTACGATTTTCACTTTTCATTCATAAAAAAATAAACATAAAGCGTGGGCTGGAGCAAAACGCATTGGTTGTTATGTGGGCGTGTCAATGGTTGTGAAAGTGTTGCTGGGCCAACGCGGCGTATACGTGTTAAGAGGCCGCGCATATTGATGAGCTTCAAGCGAAGAGCAGTGGCCGTAATTAGCTGGCGGCTTCAGGGTTATGGCCAAATCTGTTTGCCGGCTTAATTATCATCAATCGGGGGCTAACACTCACACTCAGACACCACACCCACCCACCACATGTAGACACATTTAATCGCCGCATCAGACTCCATTCAAATTTGGCCTGGCTTTTGGTGTTTGCTGCTTATTTTTTGTATTTTGTAGGCGTAACTGGAATGTTGTTCCACATAAATGTCCCCTGATTGAGGGGCATTTAATACTAGGTGATTATTATTTATCGGTTTTAATAAGAGACTGAATGGTGTTGTACCAATATCTTTGCTAAGAAGCGTTTAAAGAGCTTGCTATAAATCTATATAAATATTTCTTTAAAGATATAAATTTTTAATTAATTTTAATCAAGATCCTAAAACCCCCCACTTCTTCTTTTATATAAAAAAACATTTTGATTTGCAAAAATAAGTATTAATAAAATAAAATAAAAAAAAAGAATCTCCTTAAGTGTTGGCCCACTTTCACAGTCAATTTGCAAAACTAAATACAATCTGTTTTCGCTAAATTTACAACTTCATTTACGCGACAATCTGCACAGCGAGCCTTATAAGGGCGCCTACATAAAGTCACATAAATCGTATTCTCGCACCCGACTTCCATAAAAATTAAGAAATTAACCCAGCTCGATGGCAAGCTCTGAATTACGATCATGCTCAATGCGGTATCCGTGTATTCCAGTCTCCCAGTTCCACCGATCATCGTCGTGATCATTATCATTATATCGTGAGTGGTTCCATGTTGATCAGTCCCCCGGTTGTAATGACTACATTTTCGGCGTAGGCGTATTGGGTGAATGATGCCGATGCTGCCCAGCATACGAAATGAGTTCGAGTTGTGAATGAAATTTAAAGGAAATTAAGTGTGTGGAAGAGTAGATGCACTTTGGGAGGCTTAAAAAAAATTATTGCTCTTAAAGAATAAATATGAAAAATATTTGATATATAACTAAATAAATTCGGAAGCTTCCTAAGTAAAATAATCGATAAATTCTATAGAAGTCTATAACTTTAAATCCCTTAAACAAGTATTTCAGAAGTTTGTTCCACTTCTACTTGAAATTTCAAATATTTTAGGAGTCTTAAGTAACCAAAGATATATATTTTCTTGTTAAGTATTTCACTTGAAATTTTTTTAAATATTTTTATTGTAATGCGAACTCTTATGTACCCCTTAACCAAGGGTATTTCTTTGCAAACCAAATCCAAACTGGTTGCTTGGCCGATGGACTGAGACATGTGCACAATTTGCTCATATGGCGGCTTTATCCCAGAGGTAGGCGGAATTCGCAGTTGCAGCTGCGCCGGCTAATGAAGCTAACGGTGCAACAGCCAGAGCTGCAACAGTCGCAAATTATCGGAAAAGCGAAAAAATTTAATTATGCAAAACACGTGCAACGCTGTTCGATCTAATTGCATGCCCCAAACTCACTTGACAGCTGACTAAAAACGAATGCAAAAAAAAATATAAGAAAATGCCAAGCCAAATATAAAATAAGTGAATAATGGGTATATTAGCCATAATCAAGATACTCTACTCGATGGCAAATGGCTATAATTTTCAATCAATGTTTGTGTGAGGAAATCTGCACTTCTCTGGTGCCTATAAACATATTTTTTTAAAAGGATTTTTGGGTTCGAACTAGGTAATTTTTTCTGTATATTTTAAGGATCTTTTGAAATGTGCTAGGAATATTTTTTTTAAATTTATTTTATAATATTTAATCTACGAGAAAATAAAATAAATGAAAGAAACATGTTTTACTCTCCCAGAAATCAAACATAGTATTGAATACATTAAAACACTGTGTCTGTAATCTTTTCTAAATATTTAAACATTAATAAATATGTCTTTGGTATAATACTTGTTGTGATTTGTAATTTTGTGATTTGTAATTTTTCTTCTCTATTAATATTTTATACAATTATTTCAAAAGATATTTCCCATGAGATATGATTCCTAATTAAGGTCAAAACTAATTATTAAACAAAAACCTATAAGTATTATTTTGGCTCCAAAAATATTAATATTTCCACCCCAATCCCTTTTATTTCCTTCCACATATTGCTTTTTCCCTTTAATTATTTTTTTTAAGTGCTCCCCAGACAGAATTCGTGGCTTTTCATTTTAATTACCCAATTAAAGTTGTCCCTTAGAGGCACTGCTTCTGCTGCAGTGGTTTATGGCTTTTGTATTTTATTTTTAATGATTTTTCAACGTGTCATAAACTCTGGCTGTTTTTAGGCTTTTCACTAAAATTATGGCAAACACTTCGTGTGTGGCTAATGAGCTCAAATGGCTGCCCATTTTAATTGCTTCAATTAGCGGAGGCCGAAAAAGTGAGCAAGACTGCCACGCCCACTGTCAACTCACATCCGCTTGTCATAAATTGGTAACAAACCGAATCTATTTTTGATATCAAAGAAAATATTTGCCTTTAAGCCATGAAACCAGTTTGCGGCTCAGTTTTAGGTTTAATTAAAAGCTGCATTTTTGCGGAAAGCTGGAAGTGTGGGTCTTGCCAAAAGTGATTTCCATAAAGGAGTCTAGTCCGAAGGTACGATATATCTTTCTGATTCAGCGTGGGCTGGTCTCTTGGACTCTTGGAAAAGTGCGTTGCCACGGCGCCGCTGTGACAAATTTGCCTTTTCGGCCTTAAGTTAAGTGTATTGTGTTAACATGACGGTGGGTGTTGGTGTTGGTGGTGTTGGCCCGGCTTTGCGGATTTCTGTGCGGGCGTTAGGTTGACCCACATCCCATCTGGTGGCTGCAGAATACCAGAATGCCAGCGCCATGTGGGTCTGAGACACGTTTTTATACTTTATACTTTATACTTGGTTTTTTATGGCCGAGACCCACGCAGCTTTTTTGCTCAACTTACCATTTTCCTCAATGAAGGCGCGTTGACTTCGCAAAACCAGCGACCTGGAAAAAAGAAATTCTTGTTAGGAAATTGGCAAATAAAGAAAACAATATGGTAAGACATATAGTAAAAGATTACAAGGCCTGAGCAAACAATAACAAAGCGGAGAGCCAGGCGCTTGCGAAATGCTAAGAGACAGTATTTACTTTTCCTATCGGGTTTAAAAATAAATCAATGCAAGGCACACTCGACACGGAATGTGACAAATGCACAGATGCACAGGGAGAAAATAGTTAAACATAATTTAATTTTATTACATTTTTTAGTTATATTAATGCCTAAGAAAAATTTTATTTAATTTGTGTGCGGAATGTTTGTGAATGAGGAATGAATTTATATATAACAAAGGGAAAAGAATGATCAACATCATATAAAAATTATGAAAAATATATATATTATTTATTTTTTATTTTGTTAATGGAAGAAACAACTTACTAACCATGTTTTTGTTACTTTAACTTTCTTTATCCCATCTCAAACTTATCAACGTCAAAAGATTCCTCTTTAAATATATTTAATTATTATTTAATCTATAAAATACCTCAAATATATACAAATTTCGTCCTGTGTACTTGGGAAAACTCTCAAAAAAGAGGAGCAGATAAAGATAGAAATCACACTTGCCAGAGGGAAGAAATTATAATAAAATATATCAAGCTGTCAGCGTTTTGAGTTCTTGTTGTCGCCCCCTTTGTTCGGTATTTGGAAACATCTTTGGAAATATGCGAGAACGTGCGCCACAAAATCCCCAATAATCTGTGGAGGAATGGTTCTCGTCCAGCCCCAGTTCCCGCACCCTGCCCTGCCATCCCGATCCCTGCCAGCAGAGAACTCATTAGTGAACTTTGCCGCCGCCGTGATCCCTACTCTAATTTTCATTCGGTTTTCCTGGAAAACGTAACATGCGTGCAGCATTTTTCATTTTTCCACTTTGCTGGAAACGGAAACTGCAATTATTTATAATTTGTTTTTTTTTCGTGTTCCAGGAGAAGGGAAAGGGAAATGGTAGAGGAGATCCCGCCAAATTGTCCTCATGCAGCCAGGAGGCCCCTCTGTTAACTAACCAATTAATTACCTGTCATGTTTTTGGCCAAAACAAAAACAGCTTTTGCTGATACGAAAAATAAAATAAAATATATATAAATTTTATATAAATATATGTTGTATTGGAGTCAAATTGAAAGCCGTCTGGCAATTTGCTGCCATATTTCTCGACTCATTTTTCACGTTTCCATCTTTTTGGCCGATTTGAAAATTTATGTAAAATGAAAATTTATGCGTCAACTGATTTATGCTGCTCTCTGCCTGCGTTCGTATGCATGTTACATGAATGGAAAAGGCCTGTCATGGACATGGACACGGGGACATGGACGCACTGCCTCCGCCTCCGACTTGTGACTCCGAAAAAAAAAGTTGCATTCATGTGGAACGGTTGCGGCATCGCGTATTTTTGGATTGCAGACCAAATTAATATGCGTGTTTATGATTATGATACACGAAACTTGTTGTTTTTATGTTCTGCCTTCTACATTTGTCTAGCCGCAATTTGTTGCGCCTTTTCCTAGTGTTTATGCGATCGCTGTCACAATTAAAAATTATTATAATTGGATGAGGTTTTCGAGATGAGCTGACAAAGATTCTGAAACATTTTGTATACTTTGTATTGATATTCCTTTATTAAAACAGAAAGCTATTCTCAGAAATTTAATAGAATTTATAAATGTAATTTAAAATTGAAAGGTAAAACCCCTGGAAAAAATGTAATACAAATTTTATAGCTTTTTCATTTAGAAGAAAAATTATTAAAATTCTGCAGCACCAAAAATATTAACATTATTTCTGTTGAATTAATTACTTGATGTAATGCTCCTTTTGAAATGTGTTACCATAAAAAACAAGTTCTTTAAAAATACTTTAAATATTTAAATACTCAAAAATCAATCTCTAAAAGGCACTAAAAGGTTTCCTGTTCCCATCAGATTTGTTATTAAGTAAATAACCATTCATTTGTTGACATTAACTCATTGCCACACAAAACTCGCACTTGAGTTCACACCTTTTAACACCTACACACAACATAAAAAAAAACTCACACACAAAAAACAACATCCGATAAACTGTTTTGTATATATATTTTTTTTTGGATTTTGCTTATATTTTTATTGTTTTAATTTTTCGCCACCGCAATTTATTCTCCCCTCCACATGGGATCTGCAATATCGATCGGAAGACTTGGCCCCATTATCTCTCTTTACCTCCAGAAGCGCCTGACTGCTTCCTGCTCGGTGGGCGTCAGGTGGGTTATCTTCTCGTTAAACTTTGACTCATCGTAGCCCCCGATTAGTAGGGAGTCGGAATCGGGGAGCACCATCATCATATCGCCGGTGTGACGACCCAGACGAGTCATAGCCGAGACTTTTTTAATGGTTGGCTTTTAGCGTTGGCATTTAATTGGCTTTGGCTTTCGCTTCACTGATAGACGCACTTATTTTTAGGCCAATGGAAATTCTATGCCGAAATTAATGAACTCCGAAGCCATGGCAACGAATCATGTAGAGAATCTCGGATCTCACTCACTGATGCACTTTGGTAACTGACTCACTAGCTTTTTCCGATTTAGTTTCGTGTTGTTGTATATCTTTTTCTGTTTCGTATTTTTTCTGTGCGAGTTAAACGCTCCGCGCTCGAAAATCGCCGGAATCGAACTGAATGCGCTGCCGGGAGAAAAACTTCACGAGTTCGACGCCGCCTGAACTTTATGCTCTGTAACTGTGTGTGCCACCGAGTATCTGTGTGACTGCTAGAGCGCTCTCGTATGCGTTTTGTATATCTTTTGTGTTTGTTTTGGTTGTCGCTTTTTTTTTTTTTGTATTGTTTTTGTTTGCTGACGATCGTTAAAGAACACAACACAAACCAATCCGAGAACTAACCCAGAGCTGAAAATCACAATGCCAAGTGTATCTTTGTTGTTAGTAGTTTTTTTTTTTTTGGGGCTTTGGTTTTTGGCTTTTAGCCCCGCGGGGCTGAGCTCAAACGAGAGAGCTATCGATGCGATAATTAATAAATATATAAGTAAGTGACTGCTTAGTCGAAAACCAGTTCGTAACGAGTCCGCAGCTCCAACACCCAAACAACCCGATTCCGAATCCAATTCCAATTCCAAAACTGTGTGGACTCCCGATAAGCGAACTTGCGATTACACAGGGAGAAAAATAGATATGGTAACTATGTGGAGGGAATAGGGATTACAGATATATGAATACTGCTTCTCTATTTTACAGCAAAGTCAATAAGATATCTTTAGTTTAAGGTTACTTTTTGTACTAATTTTCTTGTAACATTCTCAATTCCTTTCAGTGTAACCCCTAACAACTTGGTATCAGTATTTGTATCACTGTATCTGTATCTGAGGGGTCTCCGCCACCTCCAAGTGCTAGAAGCGGAAGCATTTGCCATGATTGATGATTTTAGAAAGGTGTCGCCCTATCCTGGCTTTTTGATCTTCCAACCGAAGCCGGAGACGGAGCCAAAAGGCATCATTAAATCCACACACAGAAGCTGCGTTGGGAAATAAAGTTGCTACATGCCAAAGTGAGATATCTTGGGGGACCAGAGCGAGGACCAGGTCATTAAGAAAGATATTCTGGTAAACTAATTTGAGTTGACAAGTTTAATGAGTGTTACACAGCTGGCCATAAAGTTCTTGAATTCTGGAATAATTAAGCTTACAAGACATAAAACCAGGCTGGCAAAAAATCGAGAAAATAAAAGAGAAACCAGTAGTTGAAGATAAACCGATTGATCATTGTGGGAATAGTGGGTAGGGAAGAGCCTCTGGCAAAACTAAAATCGATTGGGTGTGACGCATAAATAATTGCGGGCAATTTATAACCACATTAAAAACAATGAGGGAGTCCACTAACGCATAATTAAAAGCCGTGAAATCCACTGGCTAAAACACAAAACTTGTTTATGAATAGCAACACAAAAAAATAGCTAACAGTTCAACAGAAACGGAAACCGGCTCACTTAGCTCCAAACTCTGAGGGTTTAAAAAATGTATATACATTTTATATACAAACAACGCCGTGACATTTTTTGTAGAAATTCTCTCGGCCAGCTCATAGGGCATGAAATTCCGTTGCCGCCTTATAAATTATCATATTTCCGTAGAAAAACAAAGCCTGAAGGCTCATTAACATAAATTACAAAATCAATGCTCGAGGCAACTACTAATTATGAAATAAAACGATCATTTCATGGGCTGCCACTTGGAGTTCAATAGACGATCTGCTGATAGCCGCCGACAACGCAGAGACAACGACTTGACATCGCTTAGTTGCCCTACAAGGCGGCAATTGTGTAAATAGTGCAACAATTGATAGCTGGCAAACATTTAATTAAGTTTACAAACATTTTGATTAGAGACTGGAAAGACCGAAGAGCGGCCATTAGAACGATCGCAATTGCTGGGTGCAGCTAATGTGGCAGCTATCAATGGGGTTTCCAGAGAACTTGGTCTAGTTTGGAGTTTAGAAAACACAAAATAATTAACAGAGTTTAAGGTTTAGTTCTACTGAATTCTATAGTAAATAAATAGCAATAAATTACGTTTATTTTTGAATATTTAAAATGTATTAAAGGCTGCTGCTAGTTTGTTTTCTGGCTTCTTCTAAGCTTTCTTTTGTTGAATAAGTCGCTTAAATATCAGGAATCTAGTTACTTCTTTATTTACATAAATTCTGTAACATCTATTGACTTCTATTCCATTCATTAAATTTTCTAACAGTCCCTTAATTACCTTTAATTATAAAACCCCTAAAAAATGCTCTCCAATTCAAACATTTATCAATGTTGCATGCAGCTTGATTGCCTTCGCTTCATACATAGATCTAAAGTGCCGTACTTGCATGACATGCAACTTGACATAATGTAAGCTATATATACATATATTTTCTTCTTTTTTCTGACCGATTTGAGTGCGTGCTGGTGTTATCTTATCGGTGGAACTGTCACTGTACGCGAGTGCGTCACAGCCGGCAAATATGTTTATTTATATTTATTGTTTTTACAGAGCAGAGTTCGACAAGGAAAAAAAACCGGAACAAAAAATAAAACTACATTTGAACATAGACAATGTCAGTGGCTTTTTATGGATGTGGGTTTTGCAATTCTATTTTTAAATAATTTTATTAATAACAAATATAGTTTTCCTGTGAAATATATTAGATTCACCTGATACTACCCTTAGAAATATATCAAATAAATAAATATTAAATGCTCCAAAGACATTATTTAATTAATTTTCTTATGTAAATGTATCTATATCTGGCAGGTCATTAAAAAATGAGGTACATGACATAAAATCTATAAAGAATTCATTAGTTTATTTCCCCCTTAAGTGCTTACAATAGATTTTACCCCCTTGGCCATAGTTTAAACCCGTCGAGTCATTTGATATTTTTCCCCCTGAGACGGAGACTTCTTCATTCCTTCTCATTAATGTGATTGAGTTGTTTTCCTGAAATGTTTTTCCCAGCTGTTTATAAACACCCCGAAAGTGTGAAACTCATGTCTCCATCTTCAAGGCATTGTTCCTTGGTCCGTCTTTCTTTTTTGGGTCATTTCAATCAACACCTGTCAACCGAACCGCATCTCATGCGTTGGCGTTGGCATTGTCTAGACTTTAAAAAGAAAGAGACAGGGAAAAGCTCACACGACTGTTGAAAATCAATTAAAAGAAATTGCCAGCCGGCCGCAAGGCACGAAGAAACCATTCTCGTCTTAAAGGCATATCGACACTTTCGCCTGGGAAAACATGATATAAATTTTTGTTGTTGCTGGATTTTTGCATATCGATAAACGGGGCTTGGCGTTTATAATTTATGCGATTTGGCGCAGTTTACGACAGGCTAACAAATTCTGCAGCAGCAGCAGCAGCAGGCGGCAGCCAAAAGATACTCGTACAAGATGCAAGCGCGAGATACAAAACGCCGCCCGGGGGCAAGCAGCCATCAAGGCCAGCATGGCCTGGGATCGAGACGGGATCATGGGGGTATATACTGTATATATATGTATATGCTGTGCCGCAGATGAAGTCTTAGGACCGCCGAGAGCCATGAGGCGCATAATCGAAAACAGAGTTGCGGTGAACGCGTGCGCCGGAGCCTGACCGACGTCGAAGTTGTAAATTGTGATATAGCCATGTTATAGCCATGACGGCGATCGTTGATCGTAGATCGGAGATCGAAGCAATTCGAGGGGGGTTACTTGTAAATACAGTATTTGAGTTAATTGCAAACGTTTGAAGTCGTTAAGAGAAAAAGGTGATCGCCTTTGACGATGCGATCATCATCATCAGCACCTCGACCCCGGCTGAGAGCCACCCACTCAAGCCACACTTGAAAAATAATTGGGGTTTAATAGGAAAGTAGATTAAAACTAAACATTTTTTATATAGAATATAATATTGATCTGACTAGACGCTGAAAGCCTTTGCTTAAGGCTTTAAAATATGATTTAAACTTCTTTTATATTCATATTTATTTAAATCAAAGTTTATTTAAATAATTTAAATTATAAAAATCAGCTTGCATATAAAACTTGTAAAATATTTACCATCTTTTGATAGACTTTTGTTTGCTGTGCAACAATTATTGCCAGCTCAAAGCTCAAAGCGGCGATTTATCAACAATCTTAATGCAATTTCAATGCCTTCAATTGTGAGGCTATCGTACGTATCTTGACTGTAAATCAAAGCCATGGAGCTCTATTGCATCACTGGCCAAGTATTTCCCCTGGCCGGACAACGCTCGTTAGACGAAGAGCAACTATTAATGAGAGAAAGATTTCCAGGGGGGTCGCTTTTGCCTCTTATTACTATTTTTTGTTGTATTATTTTTAGAGAGAGATAAACGCAAGCGACAAGTCAGTGACAGATTGTGAGAGTGAGCTTGACATTTTGCGTTAAGCTGCCATCGGGGCGTATACGCAATTTGCATATGACAAGCTACAAAACGACTTGAACTGATGACGATGATGCCACAGAGTCAAATGAATTGAGCCCCGCCTCTTAATTGGATAAATACATTGTTATATAATCGGATAACTGATAAATCAAATGGCCAGCAAAACACAATGCTGCTGAATGGTTGCCATTAATTTGGTAGATTTTATAAGGCATTCAAAATGGCAAAACAAAATGGTTAGAAATATTTTAGAAATATTTATTAATGTTAGTTTTAAACCCAAATTTTCTCACATTTATCTTGGTTTTATTTCATTTTATTTATTTGTGTTTTAGCCATTTTTAATATATTTTAAACAATAACCTTTTGTCATTTACATTTTCTATTAATCAAGGTAAAATCTTGAACTTTTCTTCTGTGAAAACTTCAGCAAAAACTGTTGCTTAAATATTTATCCCCTACCCATTTTTTAAAAGCATTTGCTTACAATAAACATGCATTAATTTCCCTGAAAGTCTTGCCTTTACTTCCCTGTATTAATTGTAGATTATTTGGTTTTTCCTTTCCCCGATCAATTAATAAATATTAACACTTTCTGCATTGATTTCCCCCTTGGGGCGGGTTTCGTAATTGAATTTAAATTGAAAATGTGAAAGTAACTGGCCAAAGCCCGAGAGACTTTGCAAATATTCCAAGCACTTTATGGCCAAGTCGTGAGCGCATAAACAAAAATTCGAATACGAAGCCCCGATTTGAACTGCGCATTTTCGGAACAGGTGAGCAGAGCAGGTGGGGGGAATGCTTCTACGGAAATTTATGCAAATATTTAGAGTCCAATGCGAAACGCAAAAAAGGTGACAGCATTTATCGATCCACACACACGGCATCGTTAGAAGTAACCTTTTGTCTTATGTTTTCTTTATTTTATTTTAAATTTGTGTGCCATATGCAAACGAGGCTTGGGAATTCGAAAACTGAAAATTGATATTCGATATAGGCGCTGGCATGCCGCTGACAGCTCCAAGGAGGGGGGATCGCAATAAATTGGCATGTCCAAAAAAAAACTATTACACAAATCACACTTTTATGGCCAGCATCTCGAGTTACCAAGAGTCATTAGCCCACTTGACCGCAACAATGGGAAATCAACTCACCTCAAACTTCAGACCACAATGCGAATAAAGCAATTTCATTATATGTATCTTAACACTTGAAATGATGCCTCGAAGCATAATTCGCCAAAGTCTAACCTTCATTCAAGTGTCAGGCGGTTGTACAAATTATAATTGAACATTAAGACCCGGCCAGACAGAGACATAAAAATAATAATAATAATAGCCGCCGAGCGGAAGCACTTCGCAAGGCTGAGAGCTGATTTCATTCATCGCAAAGGCACCTCCAAAAAAAAATAATAATAAAAAAAAACAGCAACTCAGTCTCTACATGAATTACCAGGCACACATAACCCAGACGCTTGTGGCATTCATAACAAGCTCTGTGACTTACTTTTTAGTCAAAACAAACGAAACGATGAATAACTCAATATTGGCAGCTTGGCCAACCCTTAGTTTGAGCCTTGTTTTTCCACAAAAAACAACACAAAAACTAAGCCAAAATTCAGTTTTATTTTTTCACTCACAAAAGAAAGAATCTGGATAATGTTTTGGTAATTGGATACTTTTGAGAAAGCAACAGCAGCTGGTTGATTCTCTTTTTATAAAACAAATATATATAAGGTTAAAAAAATATTTAAATATATGAAAAAAGCTGAATCTATGTTAAAAAAAATTCTGATTAAATAATTATAGTTAGTTTTTCGTAAAAACACAATTTAAACAAAATACTTAATAATTAAAAATCAAATTAAGTGCGATTTAAAACCATTTTCTTAGGTTTTCTTAACCTAAATGCTTATGTTCTTTATCCCAACTTAAGGTAATATTTTATTACATTAAAAACTAATTTCCTAAACCCCTAAAAATTCCCCCAAAATACGCTCTCCCATACCCTAAGCCATATCAAAATACAGAAACTGCAACAGTTTACGACGTCAAACTGCATAAATCAAAAGACTGTGAGAGGGCTCGGATAACCACCAAACGAAAACTGCAGACCCAAGACGTTTTTTATCTGTACTTTTTTTTTAGCCTTTTCTTGATATTTTGTTGTTGTTTTTTGTGTTCCAGCTTTATGACGATGAAACCGGCTGGCATAATAACAGAGAAGAGAACTTGGTCCCTGCACGACGCGACGGCGCAAATAACTTTGCAGCGTGACTGGGATAAAAGGCCAAGCCACACACACAGCTCAGGAAAGGCAAAAACAAAAACAAAAACAAAAAAAAAGAAATACCCAAAAAGCTGGCGAGGCATCTTCCCCCCAGTCTCGGAATCGGGCGGCAAAATTCAAACAAATCGCTCAAACAATGCCACAAAAATGAGTAACAAAAAAATATATAAAGAGAAACCAATTTTTTCTGTTATTTTTTGCTTGTGACACGACTCCTCGTAGCAACTTTGTAGTGTGGCAATTGTAGGAGAAGGGGCATTAGAAACCCCCAACAATGCTTTTCGGCTGAGCTAAGCCCGGCTCAGATTTCATTTAATTGATTACAACAAACGTGTGTGTATTAGAAACGCTCGATTTCGATTCGTTTGGATTGGGTGGGCCATGGGAATGGGGCGTTTATACCTTTAAATGCTTTACAAAAAAAGGCTTAGCAAAAAACGCATTGAATTTCTAATAGACAGAGGCTGCTAAAAGTTTATTAACTCCACTAAACTTTAACTATAAAAAGAAGATAAATGGTTTTCCCAAGTTTATGGTTTTATTTTATGTTTGCCAAGGGGAGTCATGATAATCTTCAGAGATTTGAAATTACCAGAAAGGCAGCAAGAAGAATTATAGGAAGCAAATATTTATTGCCGTCTTGAGACAGGTAAATATTTGATTTAAAAGGAAAAAATATTTTAAACATTTTAAATCCTCCCTAAAATAAATACTTGCCAATTCTAAACATAAATCAGAGTGCATATTTTAACCATACAATTTTTATATATTTTTTCAATATTTATAAACATCTTTTTAGACTTTTTATTTAGCTTTAGCCACCTACTATTAGCACTCAGTGTCCCTGCATTGGCCTAAACGTTTTAACCATATTTTTTTGTATGGTTGTTTGTCGCTGCAAAAACTGTTGTTTGTTTGTTTGTTTTTGCTGCTACTGTTTTTTTATTAGCCGCAGTTGAGCTCAGCGGCGGCGGTGTTCATAACTTGGCTAATGAATGCCGCTAAAAAACAAAGCTTAGACACAGCACAGCGCAGCGCATAAAAAACTTGTTATTTCCCTCGTCCCGCCGATGGTTCTTGTTGTTTTCGCTGCAACTCGAAGCTAACGCTCAAATTTGTAAGCATTAAGTCGGAGGCCTTTTTTCGTCTGTCTATTTAAGTTTATTATTATGGCCTTTTTGCACTGTCGGACATTTATTGGCGGCTTGCTGGCTGCCTGGCCATGTTGTTGTTTATTTGTTTATTTTATTAGCCAAGTTCATGTGGTCTGAGGGTCAACGGGGCGTGGCCAATGGCTCATGAATGACATTCAAAGTTGAATGCATTTCCCAATAGCGTTAAGCCTTAAGCCTATTACGAGCCGCAACGAATCGATCTTGGCCAACTGGCTGCATCAGCTTCACTCTCAGCTAGTTATGCCTGGCATCTAAGCCAAACACTTGCCGTATTTCAGCGACAAATTGCCAAATAGCCAATGCGATTGCCCCAAGTCGCAGCCAATTCCATAGATCTTTTGCCATCAAAGGCGGAAAGCCGCCTTCAGAAAATATAAATGGAAACTCTAACTGCCGATAAACAATAAAGGTTTTCCCATTGTTCCAAAGATCGATGGCTTGAAATGGAATTTGTTATTATGCAAACTTGATAAAGGTAAATAAAAAGGTTTTTTATTAGAAACCATAATCCATCAAAGAAACATGAATGGACCATTGAGAGAGCCATAACAAACGAGTTATCGTTAGGGTTTTTGAGACTATTAAAATCATTTTGACATATTTCACAGATTGAGACGAAGGTACTTGACATTTGGTAATAATTATTATGTTATTTAACAAAGAGAAACCAAAAGGGAAGCTGATTTTGGAAAGCCGAAGTTTTTGAAATGGTTCTACACAAATGGATATTAACTGGATTTGTAACTGAAAAGTATCTGTAAAAGTTATGAATATAACTCGTAGATATATCCATGATAAAACTGTCAACATTTGAACCTGTATCAACTTTATTCTCCATCACTTCAGTTAGTTAGTTTTCCTACAACTGACTGGCGACTTTTCATAAATTCAGTTTTTTTCATAGGTAAATGTTTATGTTTTAAATCAAAATGCCAGGACAGCTGCTGCGCTGCTGCTGGAGCGGTCTTTATCTCTGGGTCATGATGCATGCGGCCAACGTTGTGATCATTGCTGAAGAGCGCTGGACTAAAGGGTTCCTTTGGAGTACGCGTCTGCCGGACAAGTTAGTCTACTATTACGCTCTGACTAAGGACCCGGATGGAGAGGTCTGGATCTGGACCTTGATAGCCGCAGGGCTGACCGGCATTTACGCCGCCTTCGGTTGCATGCTTATGGCAACCGAAAGACAGCGCAGGAGATACAAACCGGAACTAAACAACTTCGGCATGTGCATCCCGTATTTAGCGGCCTTCCTGGGCTGCTGTTTATATAGCACCTATTTGTTGGCTCGCCAAATGCTCATGCGGGAACTGAGCAACACCAGCTTGAATCTCTACGCCCAGCTCATCGTGGCCCTGCTCCTGAAGATCCTAGCAGTGGCCAACATGACCTCGGCTTGCCTTCGCGCCTATGTCAAGCTGCTGGAGCTAATTGCGGATTGGAATCGTGGACATGTTACGTCCCTTAATTTTGGCGAGCTGCTGGATCAGGTCTTTTGTAATTAATGACATTTCAAAATAGTCTTTGTTGTTTTTGAATATTTTAAATAAACTTTCAAAGAAACTTAGCTTTCTTTTGTTTGTTTTTGGGAAAGCACATTACGCATACGCCATGTTGCTCGCAGAATTCTTGTGGTCTTCATGTGTGTCTTCTGAATCTGTTCTTTTGTAATTAAAGATATTTTAAACAATCTTTCTAGTTTTTAAATATTTTAAATAAACTTTCATATCATGCATACGCCTCGTTGACCCCGGAGTTAGCGTATCTTAAAATTATTTCCCTCAGTTCAGACTGAACAAACTTAGCAAATACCTTTTATATACTTTATTCTTTTTATTATTTTATATTCATATATGTATTTATCTATATAAAATCAGAAGCATTCTTTCAATATTTGCCTGGCATTGAGTATCGGGCTCATTGAAAGGCAAAGCACAATCGAAGGCGAGATTTCACTTATTAGATATCCACCAACATTTACCCCTAGGCCATCATGGCTGGGCAACTTTAACCCATGCTGACCCATTGCCTGGCCGGATTGGCACGAGAGTCAAGTTAGCAACTGGCCAACTTCTGCGTCTGCGTTTGCGTGTTGCTGTGTTTGTCTTTGGCTGATTATTGGTTTTCCTGCTACTTAAAGTTAACATGCAACCAAATGGCTGAATGGTATCTTGGCCTGGCTTATTAAAACGCAATCAGCGCAGGCACAGGAAGCCAAAGAAGAAGAGAAACATGGTAGGAAAACACAAGCACAGGCACAACTCTTGTTTGCACAACTCAACGCTGGTCTTGACCATAAATCGCAGTGGGGCCAAACCGCCTTCAAAACTATTCGCGGCATTTGTGTCAAACACGCGACCCAGTCTTCCACCAACTGCGTTTTTTTTTTTTTGTCTGGAGTCTGCAATCTGCAATCTGCACAATCTTCGGTCCTCCGAAGCTGCGGTCTGAGATCTTCCCAATGGCAATAAGGAGAGCCGCCGGCAAACAATTGGCGACAACCAAGCCGCCAGTTTTGGCCAGTTTTCCCGTTTCCCGCCACTCGGGCCAAATCAGCAGCAAATGCACTAAATTGGCAACTGGCTTAGAAAGTCGATGGGGTGGCTGCTGCTGCTGCTGCTGCTGTTTCTGCTACTGCGGCAGCGACTGTAACTTCAGGAAAGAAAGCCAAATGGCAGCCATTGCACGCAGCGATATGAGATAGTGAACCTTCTGAGATATTTGGGTGGGATATATAGCCATTTGTTTTTATTCTAAATTTGTTTAGGATCCCTTTAAATTGTATTAAAAATAATTTTAATATTTTCTTCCTGCTAAAAGTGTAATTTCCTAGATTTGTAGCCATCATTAAACTTGTCAGAAATTTAGTTTTTTTCATAGGTAAATATTTATGTTTTACATCAAAATGCCAGGACAGTATGAAAATTCCCAATTTTCCCGGCTGTTAATGTCGCTGCTACGCTGCTGCTGGAGCGGTCTTTACCTCTGGATCATGATGCATGCGGCCACCGTTGCGCTCATTGCTGAAGAGCGCTGGACTAAAGGGTTCCTTTGGAGTACGCGTCTGCCGGACAAGTTGGTCTACTATGACGCTCTGACTACGGACCCGGCTGGAGAGCTCTGGATCTTGACCATGATAGCCGCAATGCTGACCAGCATGTACGCCGCCTTCGGTTGCAGGCTTGTGGGAACCCAAAGACCTCAGCGCACCGGATACAAGCCGGAACTGAACAAAATCGGCTTGTGCATCCCATATATAGCGGCCTTCCTGGGCTGCTGTTTATATAGCACCTATTTGTTGGCTCGCCAAATGTTCATCCGGGAACTGAGCAACACCAGCTTGAATCTCTACGCCCAGCTCATTGTAGCCCTGCTCCTGAAGATCCTAGCAATGGCCAACATGACCTCGGCTTGCCTTCGCGCCTATGTCAAGCTGCTGGAGGTAATTGCGGATTGGAATCGTGGACATGTTACGTCCCTTAATTTTGGCGAGCTTCTGGATAAGTTCTTTTTTAATTGAAGACATTTTTTAAAACTGTCTTTTCAGTTTTTCAATATTTTAAATAAACTTTTTGTTTATTTTATTTTATTATTTTATTATTTATTATTTTTGGGAAAGCACATATCACGCATACGCCATGTTGACCTTCCAGGTTTTCTTTCTGCTAAAAGTGTAATTTTCTAGATTTGTAACCATCATTAAAATTGTCCAAATTAAAACAAAAATTGTAATTGCAGATTTAATGATATAATAATAATTTTTTGCAAGAACTTTCTAAGAAAACAAGCTTAAAAATTAAATTTCCAAAAATAAATCAATATCAACATTTATTTAACCTGAAAAAAAACATAAAAATCTACAAATGTGAAAAGCTTCACTAAATGTAACACTAAAATAACAACAACAAATACCACAAAACTATAAGAAGCTCCGATAAAAGTCTCTGCAATAATGGCTTTACTGAGCTTTAATCTTTGTGTATGTTCTTAACAAAATACTTACATTATGGTTTATTTTCTGCTGATACCAAAACACTGAGAAGCTGTTGGTGTTGTGGTTGCTGTTGCTGTTGCTGTTGCCGCAGTAATTTGCTGTGGGTCGTCGTTGCTGCAGTTTAATTAGCAGCTGCGGGGCGAATCCGCAGTCGCAGCCCCCGGTCGCAGCATCATTAACTGACTGATTGGCGAAACTTAGACCGCTCGTCGTCACCTTCTGGCTAAGAAACGAGACCTTTTCTTGCTTCGTTTTTCACGTTTTCCTCGTTACTTATGTATTTATTTATTTTTTTTATAATTTTGGATTGCACTTTTTAACGTGTTTTGTTGTTGTCGTTAACTTGTCGTGGCTGTCGTCGTCGCTGTTGTTTTCATTTTTGTTAACGCGAACATTGCCAGTTGCATGTTAATTAAGTGCGCCTTGGCAGCATTTTTGCCTTTTGGCCAACTGAAAGGGTTAAAACAACGATTATTGTTGCTGCCTTTATGGCTGAATGCTTCATTTATGCTGAGCATGCAGTCTAATGGCCAACATTTGTTCCACGTCAGCCCCCTGTGATGGGCAGTTCAAATATCTATTAGATAAATTAAAGGCACGTTTTATGGCCCCGCGACATGACTTGGACATTTATGCAAAATTGAAAGAACAACAGAGACGAAAAGGGAAGACTTTGTATGATGAATTATGGCTGCGGATTGCTGACACACGGATGGGAGAATTCTTGGAATTTTTAAGGCTCAGAAAAAATAGGGGGATACCTTAGAAAGGGAAGGTTTTTAAAGGATAATTGAAATACTAAATAATTTCTTTAAAATTGTGTTAAATAAATGAAAATAAATATATAAAAGATAACTTTTAAAAGAATCTGAAATTTGCCTAACTAAAACCAACTCTAGTTCTTAAAAGTGCTCCATAAAACACACACCCAGAGTGCCAAAATAAAAAATTCCTAATCTTTCATGGCATTCCAAGGTTAAAACTAGCAGAAAACCTAAGTTAAAGCCAAGCAAGCCACCCACTCGCACACACGAAATGACAGAACTCATAAACCAAATATCGCAGTCCCCAGAATTTTGCGTAGGCGTTGCAGCCAAACTCCAAACTGACCAAAAACCGTGTGCCTTTTGCCAGATATATGTATATACTTTTTATTATCATACATTCCGCATTTGCTGACTTATTTTTGCTTTGAGATCACTTTATGGGCTGTTGGTCTTATAAAGCACTTTGGCCACCCGACGACGTGGGTTGGTTTTTAGTGCGAAATTGTTTCTCTTTAATGGCTGCGAGGTCCGGAAGGCATTAAGGGGCATCTCTGAGCCAAAGGCTATATAGTTTTTAGCTAGTCATTGCAGGTGCATTAAGACTGACAAACTGACAGAGTGTCGGACTGACTGCCTGCCTGCTGGATTGACTGATGAAAGGCCTTAGAACTGCAGCGGCAGCAAGATGAGTTTCCTGGGAAAGCCTGGCTTAACTAATGCACTTTTAATGATTTTTATACAGTTTAAGTTATGCTTGCTGATCTTTTTTGGTGGTTGATTTTAGTTTTTTTTTATATTTTTTTGGTGCAACAACTCGATTCGGTTTTGGTTCACGCACCTGTTTCACTCTTTTAAAGGCAAAACAAAAGCAACTGCCGCTGCCGCTCAATTACCAGCAACAAAACGTTGTATTTTTAATGAACAAAGCCGGATAATTTGTCGCATTTTCCCACAGAGAAAAACACGTAGAGTGGAAAACCGAGAAAATCCGAAACCGAAACGAAAACCAAACTCGAAATGCGCGTCGTCTTGTTGCAAGCGTCGCGTGCGAACTGCAACTGCAGCGGCAGAGTTTGTTGCAGCTGCCAGGAAAATATTTATTCCCGGCCAGATCTTGCTCTCTCTCTCTTCTCTAGGGATCTCTGTGTATTTCTCTGAGAGATTCTCTGGGTTCTAGCGAACTCTCTGCATTTGGAGCAACTCAAAATAAATTCAAATCGCGTCGCACCGGGTGTATCGTTGTTGTTCGCTCGCCGCGCTGCTGGCAACTGAATGCCAGGTGCCAATTCGCTCGGTAACGAAGCCCAGGTAAAATACCGACGACGGCATAGCCGGCTTTAATGGGTTAACTGGCTTAAACGCAGCGCCAGCAGCAGCAGCAGTGCTGTTTGTGTTGCCAACCTGGGAGCAACACGTTGCTGAAACATGGCTTGTTAGTGGCAAAGCTGCGGATTTTTTTAAAGGAAAAATGTTGCATGGACTAGAATATATTATTTTATTATTGTTTATAAAATAAACTTTATAAAAAAAAACAAAAAGCCTGCCTTGGGATTTTTTTATACACAAAAGAAGCCTTTCCAAAAACACAATCTTTGCTTTAGATCTTTAAATATAAAAATCCTTTTGTTATAGAATCCTTAACGTGATTCCTCTAATTTTTGTTTCTCTCCTTCCCTCTATTCCTCATAATCTTGAGTTCCTAACTCTCCTCTGAGCTCTGAGCTCACCTTCATTCCTTTTCATTCAATGCAAATGAGTTATGTCCATCATCTCCCTCAGGTAGAAGAGCATTCCGTTCTTTGTTTTTCCGCCTGGCGAACGTGTCAGGATTGTAATTCTCCGCTCAGTACCCTCCCCGCTGGCCTTGATTGCGGGTTTTAGGCCTTATACTTGGTGGCATAAATCACAGAGTCTCTGGAATGAACGCAGGACTGCCAGCGTTTTCCGGGAGTGACCCGCGGGTTAATTGCTGACAATTTCCAGCAGGACGGGACTTAGACGGACTTCTTCTGCTTACTTTTTTGTGCATTTTTTTTTGCTGATTTTAATCTTTATTTATAGGCTGACAGTGTGTGTGAGTGTGCAGTGGGGGGTATATAGGATGCTATATAGCATACGTGCAGTATCCGTATCCATTGCCAGGGTAACAAGACAGGCCAAGACGACGACTTCTACTTGGCCATCAATAAGGAGCTCATTCCACCTCTTTTTTTTGGTATCACGGTGGGAAAAAATATTGTATAAAGATGAAAATTTAACAATTAATTGATTTTTTTGATAATTTTAAATTAAAATTCTGGATAAATCTTGTTAGAAATTTTATAACTTAACAGAATTGATAAAATAAGTTTTAGTTAACTCCTTTTCCTATTTTAAAACCTATTTTGAATAAATATTATAGTTAATTTTTAAAAAATATTATTAATTAGTTTTTATATATAAAAATAATACCAAAATCTTAACCAAAAATTCCCACAGTGTGTAAAACCAACCAGCCTGGCCAAGAAAGATCTTAAAGCCCAGCTCCGATCGCTGCCTTGTGGCATGCTAACGAAGTTGACAACTTGATGACATTTGATCTCCTGGCTCTGGGCGCTCCAATCTTCGAGGTTGGCTCTTGACTCTGGCCAGGATGGTGCGCCATCAAGCCGCAAATGACTTCGATGAGCAGATTGAGAAGACAATGATCGGCAGTTCGCCAGAACACGCATACACAAATCCGATGTGTGTCTATGGTCAGGGTTACACAGAGAAAAATTTAAGAACTATTATTTATACAGAAAATTATCTCACGCAAGAACTTAGAAATATTCCATTTATTTATCAAAAACCCATAGAAAACATGAGCCCGCTACAAAAGCACTGAATACCCGAATACAAATTGGGATAGAAAGAGCCCCCACGAAAAGAGCGACTAGGAAATCAGTTTAGAGACTAAGACTAGGACGTGAACTAAGGTGTATGCTATTCTCTACAGTTTGGCCTTCGGTGGTGTAGATGTTGATGATGAAGCCGGCAGTGCTTCAACCTTCTGCTCCTCCTCCTCCAGGGGCAGGAGGTTTCCCAATGCAAAGATATTCTTGGGGTCAAGATGCCGCTTGGCTGCCGTAAACAAAGAACTGCCCGTTTCGGTCACAGCATCACGGTACCAATGGGTACGGATTTTGCCCACGCCATGGTGATGGGATAGGGAGCCACCACAGGACAGAATCTCATCGCGGGCACTGTGTTCGATGGCCTCGAAAAGCTCCACGGGATTGGGCACATCCACGCAGCGGAAACCAAAGTAAAAGTAGATGCAGGCGCCGGAATCATAGGTTTGGGTCACGCGACACGACGACATGAACAAGGTTATGCCGCGTTTATGGCATTCCTGTAAGGAAATTCAAGAAAGGATTTAATAGGAAGATCCTAAAAGTTTTTCCAGTTACTCACCGTGGTCAAACGCTGCTTGACCGAGCGGCACAGCAAACTGCAGCGATCCCAGGGCACAGAGGTCTCAAAGGACTCGGCCACAATGCCCTGATTCAGGCCAAAGTCCTGCAGGAAATACAGAAATTAAATATAATTAATTAAATCCATTTTATAGAAAGATTCCTACTCAAACTCACCCTGATGTAGGCAATCACAAAGGTCAGTATGTAGCCACGTTCTCCATTCTGTGCGCCCGCCGGGAATCCCTTGAACTGAGCTGCTATCTCATAGATGAGCGCCTCCTGGCGCTGCACATCCTTTAGCTCTCCTTCAAACAGCAAAGTGGCGGCACAAATCTGGCTGAGATCGATGCCCTTCCAGGAGGTAACATAGCGCTGCTTCAGTCCATCCTTCACCGCCTCCCACCAGCTCTTCTCCGGCTTGAGGGCCTGGCCAAACATGAACTGCTCGTTGTCCATCAGCCGGACGGAGGCGGGCTGGCATCTGCGGCGAGCCACTTCGCGCATGAAGAGCACACCGTCTTCGAAGGTGGGAAAGGCCAAGGATCCGTAACGTCGCACTGGCGGCAGGGGACGCACCTTTAGCACCACCTCCGTGATGACGCCCAGCATGCCCTCGGATCCCATGATGACATGGTTGAAATCCGGACCGCAGCTCACGCGCGGCGCACTGCACTCGCGCTCCAGGGTGCCAGTGGGTGTGACCATCCGAACGCGCACCACCAGATCCTCGATATTTCCGTAGACATTCTTCTTCATGCCCGAGGCACGGGTGGCCACCCAGCCGCCCAGAGTGCTGAACTCATAGGAATCCGGTTCGTGACCCACTGTTAGGCCCTGTTCCCGCAGGACCCTCTCCAGATCCTGGCCCACAATGCCGGATTCAAAGCACACGGTGAGGTTTTCTCTGTTCAGCCAGAGCAAACGATTCATCTGGGAAGTGTCCAGCACACAGATCATCCGAGACTCGTTCTGGGGACAGGTCACAGCGCCCGACACACTTGTGCCTCCACCAAAGGGCACCAGCATCACGTTGTGCTTGTGGGCTAGCCGCACCAGCTGGACCACTTCGTCGTGGCAGCGGGGCCACACCACCAAGTCGGGAATCCGGCGGAACTTATGATGGCACAGGCTGTATATATCGTTGAGGGTTTGACCATGGCACCGCACCAGCCGGTCGATCCCCTCCAGCGAGTGATCCACATTGGTTGTGGCCTTCAGTTCGCGCAGGAAGGGAGCATTCTCCACCAGCCGGGGATAGGACTTTGGCAGCTGAGGATACGGCCTGGCGGAATCCACCGAAAGCTGGAACCTGTCATGAACCCACTTGGTGAAGCCGGGCAGCTCGCAGCCAGCCAGGGGATATCTGTGAGGGATTGGGGGATATAGTTAAAGCTATTGTTCAGAATTTCCATGGAGAATGGACTCACTTGTCGCCGCGAAAACAGATGACGCCATCCTTGGCATAAAACTGGGAGTCGGTGTAACCCCAGCCAAACCACTTCAGGGCCTCATGGCTGTGCCGCGAAAAAAATACAATTAGCATTAGTTTCAAAGTTTTAAAGACAAAATTAATTAAATTAGGGAATAATAATAAATAACTAATTAGTTATTTACATACAAAGTAAACAAGTTCAAAACAAAGGCTAAATGAAGAATTAGGAAACTAATTCAAGGGCTTGGAAAGAATTTTATAGAAATATAAATTTGTTTAAAGCCAAATTTTATATTAAATTAAATATTATAATTAAATATGACAATGTAAATGAATAAATTAAAAGTAATCATAGATTATCATTCACTTTTCTCCTTTTTCTTTCATTTTATTAAATAAAATTCAATTTATATAGAAATTTATGTTTGAAATCAAATAAAGTCTTGTTTTGCTTAATAAAAATGTATTCTTAGAAAACTACAAGCTGTTCTTTCATTGATTAATTAATATTATCAGTTCATATATGTTGAAAATATATAATAAAGTATTTTATTAGAAAACTTTCAATTTGAACTTTACAGATTAAGCGAGATTATCAAAATTCAAACATTCTTAGAAAAATAAGAACTGTAATTTTATAGATTAAACAAGACTAGCAGCTCAATTATTTAGAAAATAAATTACCCATATTTTTCTCAGTAAAACCACAAACTCTTTATTAAATATTTAAAAAAGAAATTGAAAAAAAAAATAACACAACAGAAGTTTTAAACTTTTAGAATGTAGAATTTAAAGCAATACCAATTTAAGATATTTGTAGTGGCTAATTGAAAACCATTATCTTGCCTAATTAAAAGTGTTTGATAAAACATTAAAAAAGTTAAAGTTTAACGAATGCGACTTAATAAATAAACAATCACATATGCTTGACTCTTTCAGTGTATATTTTGGGGCATTTTTAATGTCATTTTTGGGTTTATTTTGTGTTTTTTTTGGGGTAAATTAAGCTCACCGCTTTTTGGGAATGACACTCTCCACACGCTTCGAGAGCCGTGGATCCAGGGCCAGAAGGGTCCCCTCGCCGGGCGCCGCCGACGATTCCGGAGCTTCCGTGGTCACCGCATTCCGCTTGGCCGCCATTTCACGTATTTATTATTTCACCTGCCGGGCTTTGGCTTTGGGTCGTGGGTTGTGGATATTTGGGAATACTTTAGCTAGGGGATTGCACAGCCCTTCGGAGTGGCACAGGCTTTTTTATTTATTTTTTTATGTGGAACGCTTTCACATGGGCGCAAAATCGATAATCAGTGCTACGCTCTTTATTCTTTTTCGATGCGTCAGGAAATGCGTGGCCTGCTGAATTAATTATGAGGTTTCCTTTGGAATATTGATTTCGTTTTAGCTACTAATTAAATATGTTTTACTAATACAGCTTATTGCACTAAAAACTAAAATTATTTAATACAAAGTGCACTATAAATATATTTATAAACGACCCGCGGTGCGCGCTCTTTGGTTTCGTTTCTTCAACTGCACGCAAAACCGGAATAATGGGTCCCCGGCCGGAGAGAGATAGTACGCCAAGAGAGGAAAGCATAAGAGAAAATCAGGGGAAAATACGGAAAACCAGGAAAATACTCAGAGAACCAAAGGCCGCCCCCAAAAACAGGCGCAAGCCATTAACCGTTTCGTTAAAATAATTCAAAATTCAAAAAGGGGAGATACTTTAAAAGCAAGCCTTGACTTAAGAAATTTATAAAAATAAAAATTAAATCAAGCATGCCTTGACTTCAATGCTTATTAATATTGAAAAGGAAGACTTGGGATCTCCCTAAAAATCATATTGTCTCGAAATTTCAGTCGAATAACACCTTCCTCGGGTCTTTGAGTTTTCCTCCAAATTTTACAAGGTAAATAAAAAGGGAAAATAATGTTCTTGCTTTTGAATTTCCAAATATTTCAAACAAAGAAAGGCAATAATTAAAATTGTTCTTCAAGTTCTAAAATCAGTTTCTTTCTTAGTCAAAATGCCTTCCAAAAAGGGCTCTGCCAAGGCCTCCAAGAAAGTTGGAGTGGATGCTGCCAGTAAGAAGTCCAACGTCGATCCTGCCACTGCCACATCAATAGTGGAGGCCTCAGTGGAAGCACCTGCTGCCAAGGAAGCAAAGTCCTCGAAAAAAGGGAAGGGCAAAGGCAAGAAGTAAACTTTCACCTGGCGACTTGGGGAAAACTAAGGATCAAGAAATGTACGACAAAGATTCGCCAAATGAAATAACGATGCAATAAATTTAAAAACGATTCTAATCGTAACCGCTGTGTGTAACCGTTTCGCTCAGGGGGTGGAATAACGCCCACCAGGAAAAAGAGAGCCCATCGTCAGGGGGTGGCACGCACTAAAGGGGGTTGCATTCGCCCCTTCTGTATTTTTCTCTGCTTTTCTCTGGTTTTTGCTTCTTCCTCTCTTTTGTTGTGTGGCACATGTTGTGGTGTAAAGGAAACACTGGGTGAATCCTTGAATATATTATTTTATTATCGGTTGCTCAGTTATTCACTTGTTCGTCCAGCACTTATTCACTTGTTTTCTAGTCATTTAGATTTCTCTTGCTTATTGGTACATTATTCATTCTGTTGCTTACTTAATCTCTTCCTTAATTCTTAATTAATTTCACCTGGTAAAGTCCTGCTGGGTCCACTATTTTTATATCTATCAATGTTCAGAATGAACTATTATAAAATAAAACCCAAGTACTATGTACTATAAAACAGGACCTCCCACTTAACAGAATGAATTCAAATCTCTGCAAATTAATATTTTTACTTATATATCTTCCTTCTAACTCCCCAAGCTCAAGGAAAGTGTCACAACTATTAAATGGAAATGCTTTCTGGTTACCAGCAATTAGCTTCAACCTATTTGTTCACAATTGCTTGTGAGAGTCTAACAGATGTTTGTTAATTTTAAATGTAAACTTTAGGAAGTAGTAGGGGTTGTGCATAGAACAAGCATTGAAAAATTTACAATTCAAAGTGCTCGGAAATGGACACTTCAAAGGGGAACTTAAACAAATTTTGTGAGTCTAAATAAAGTTAAAGGTTACAACTTTTCTTTTTTTTTTAAATGACATTAAACATTAAGGTTTTACGGTTTTGCTCATACATTAGCATAAAAGCATATGATTTGAGCTAGTAACCCATATTTTAGTTTTATTATTAAAACGTGTTTGGGGTCAGGAGACGCTCATAAAGTTCTTTTAAATCAACCTAATTATTTAAAATAAATTCTTTATCCTTGACACGAATTCCACTGAATTTTTAGCACATCGCTGTTATTCAACAAACACTTAAGGATAGGCACTCTGCAATTCCCAATTATTTATGAGATCATCTTTTCTATATGGGCTTAACCCGAATTTCACAGAGATTGCAACATTTTTGAGCCACTCACTTTGAATATTGTCGAATCCCCGAGCGATTCAACTGCAACGGGCAACTCTAAAACCGAAACTAAGCTTCAAGTCCGTAGTCGCACGGCTCGGGACGCACTCTTCTCTTGCAAATACAAGCAAACTGTCTATTACGTACCTCCTATTTGCAATATGCTGTATAGTTTAACAATTGTTTGAAGTGTAAATTCGTCAATGCTTCGCGGCAAAACGACAAATACCCAAAACGCCCCGGAACGGAAAGCGACAAAATCCAAAAAAAGGCGAGTATTTGAATAATTTTCACACCACACGACGAGACGACACGGAACCTGACGACACACACTCGTGGCTCAAAGTCTGTGCTTTAATTGGCCATCTTAGTCGGAATTCGCATTAACCTATTTGAACTTTGTCCAGTTATCATCAATCCGGCGTTATCAACAAGAGATGCAAAAAATAAAACAAAGCAAATCCAAACAAACGAAATAAGGGGCGAGGCGGTAGTTTACCTAAGCGCAAACGCAGCTAGGAAGTGGAGAGTCAATATTAATTAGCAAAGGGTGAAGCGTTTTTAGCGAAAAATGCAAGCCCGGTTGCATGTTTTTTTAACGCCAACCGCTTTTGCTTTTATTTGAAGAGCAACGGTGGCTTTATGGAAAATGTTGGGGAATTTGTTGGGGAAATTCTTCTCAGAAGGTATTAATTTATGCAAACTGTTTTATTATTTACAAATAAAATGAGTGGAAATAAAATTACAGATTAACATATTAAAAAAATAAATTAAGATGCATGTTAAACATAAAAAAAAGAAATAAAAGTACTGATTTTTATTTCGAATAAATTGAAATTTTAAATTTAAAAATAACGATTTCTTTCGATAATAAATCGGAATCGCCGTGTCTCACTGTTCGTTCGCCCACCACTTGGCCAATCGGCATTTACCAACACTAACACCTGCAAGCAACTTGTCGTTTTCAAAGTGAAAAACATTAAATAAAAGCCAATTCAATGGCCAAAACAAACACCACTCGCTCTAACTAAGAATGATGTGTAAATAGCGAAAGTAAAATCGCAAATTGATCGAGTGTGCATGCCGGGAAGAAGGCAAGGAGAGGCCAGCGGAGTCTCTTTTGTGTACACTGCGGCTGTGTGCGTGTGCGTGCTAGTGTTGGTGGGGCTGGCAGAACAATAACAAGCCCAAAAATGCCAATGGACAAATGCAATGCAGGACCAAGAATAGCGTTCCGACGTCTGCGGCGGCGATGAATCACTGGTGAGCGCGGTCTGGCGACCCCAATAATCTCGGTGAACGTAACCCTTTGTCTCGTTGGCAGCAGCGAAACCCGTGCCTTATTATTAACGAAAGAAAAGCAATAAACCCCGAAACCCAACCCAAAGAAGATGCCGCTGCTGAGCAAGTGCTTCCCGTGCTTCAAGTTCAAGCGCGAGGAGGTGATAGACAAGCTGGACTATAGCAATACCCCGCTCACCGACTTCCCGGAGGTTTGGCAGCACGAGCGGACGCTGGAGGAGCTCTATTTGAGCACCACACGGGTGGGTAAACCTGGACAAGTGCGCATATAACGCTTTATTTACCTTTTGCTTATCGCTTCTCGTCTCATCCGACAGCTGCAAGCGTTGCCGCCGCAATTGTTTTACTGTCAGGGACTGAGGGTGCTCCATGTGAACAGCAACAATCTGGAGAATATACCTCAGGCCATCGGCAGTCTAAAACAGCTCCAGCATCTGGATCTCAACAGGAATTGTAAGTTTATTTGAGAGTTTTCACCTTACCTGCCACTAAAATCTGTGCTTTTTCAGTGATTGTCAATGTTCCCGAGGAGATCAAGTCGTGCAAGCACTTAACCCACCTGGATCTGAGCTGTAATAGCCTGCAACGTCTTCCCGATGCCATCACCTCACTCATATCCCTGCAGGAACTGCTGCTAAATGAGACCTACCTCGAGTTTTTGCCAGCCAATTTCGGTCGCTTGGTCAATTTGAGAATTCTAGAGTTGCGGCTGAACAATCTCATCACATTGCCCAAGTCCATGGTGCGCTTGGTGAACCTCCAGCGACTGGACATTGGCGGCAATGAGTTTACAGAGCTGGTGAGCATATATTTTGTCATAATTCCTTCCTCTTATCAAGATTACTAATCCTAATTTCCTTCCCAGCCCGAAGTTGTTGGCGAGCTGAAATCCCTGCGCGAGCTATGGATCGATTTTAATCAAATACGCCGCGTTTCGCCAAACATTGGCAAGTTGCGCGACCTGCAGCACTTTGAGGCCAATGGCAATCTTCTGGACACGCTGCCCAGCGAGCTGAGCAACTGGCGCAACGTCGAGGTGCTGTCCATCTGCTCCAACAGCCTGGAGGCCTTTCCCTTTAGTGTGGGCATGCTCAAGTCGCTGGTGACCTTCAAGTGCGAGTCCAATGGCCTGACGGAGCTGCCCGATAGTATCAGCTATCTGGAGCAGCTGGAGGAGCTAGTGCTGAGCCACAACAAGTTGATTCGTCTGCCCAGCACGATTGGCATGCTGCGCAGCCTGCGCTTCCTCTTCGCGGACGACAATCAACTGCGCCAGCTGCCGGATGAGCTGTGCAGCTGCCAGCAGCTAAGTGTGCTGAGCGTGGCCAATAATCAGTTGTCCGCCCTGCCGCACAACATTGGAAATCTCGGAAAGCTACGGGTGCTCAATGTGGTCAATAACTACATAAATGCCTTGCCAGTGTCCATGCTAAACCTGGTGAATCTCACATCGCTTTGGCTCAGCGATAACCAGTCACAGCCATTGGTGCCACTGCAGTATCTGGATGCCAGCACAAAGACCCAGTTGACGTGCTTCATGCTGCCGCAGGTGACATTTAAGATGAACAGCATGCAGGCGCAGCAGCAGGCCCAGGAGCAGTACGAGTTCGTGTATGCCAACCAGCAGCAGCCGCCGCATGTGAGCCCGTCGCGTAGGATTTGCTTTGCGGAGGAAACCACCATTTTGAGTAATGCCGCAAAACCGCAGCCGGCGCCCAGCTATCCCAGCTACGTGGCGGCCGCTCCGCCCACACCCACGCCCGAACAGATGGCGGGATCGTCGGCCGTACGGCTGATGCGTTCGCCCACGCCATATCCCAAGGAGCTGCGCCAAATGGCCAAGTACGTGAGGCAGGCTCAGGCAGCGAACTCATCGGCCAATGCCACCAGCGAGGTGAGGGAGGCGCGTGTAGTGGCCAATGGCCAAGTTCACTGTGATAGCAGCAATGCCAACCAGGATGTTGTGGACCAGGCCACAGCAAGTGCAATATACGGCATGGCGCCGGATACAACACACATCTACGGTGTCTATCAGCAGCCGCAGCATCAGCTGGCGCATCCAGTGCCCACGCAGGAGTATTACGGCCTGCCATTGGTCAACTACGAGGCGCATTACCAGCAGCTCTATGTGGAGGCCAATACGCCACTCCCCACCACGCATCTGAACGGGGACCAGGACTACGAACTGCAGCCGCTCCAACAGCAACAGCCGGCGGGGCCACCGCCGCGATTAGAGCCGCCGCCCTATCACATAGCTCGTGTGTATACCAAGAAAACGCCAGAGGATCTTAATCTGTACGAGTCCATGCGGCAGCGCAAGCAGCAGCAACAACAGCAACAGTTGCAGGAGCAAACCATATACCAAGATGCCCTGAATAGTAACTTTAAGACGACCGCAATTGGTGCCCAGGAAATCGAGGGGAATGTCGATGAGGACGAGCTGCTGGATTACCAGAACAATATTAGCAGCAACCATGTGGATCCAAAGCAGGCGGCGCAGGAACAGGACGAGGATCAGGAGGAGGAGCTGGATGACTCCTTGTCGCAGCACTCGTTGAACTCCACGGCCACCAACAATACATCCAAGGCGAGTCACAATAAGAAATCGACCTGGATCTTTGGCGTCCACAAGAATCCCACGGTCAAGCAGGTGACACTCAAGTGGGAGCACAGCATAGGCTTCGACATAGCCGAGTTGCTTAATCAGGTGAGCTTTTCCTACAATAATAACTTGTAATTAAGATATAAAATGGTTATTTTCTTTTGTTTGCAGGTTGGCATCTTTGTTAGTTCCATAACGCCGAATACGAACGCTGCTCGCCTGCTGAGTGTCAATGATAAGCTGCTGGAAATCGATGGGTACGACCTGACCAATGCCAATCTGAACGATGCCAAGCGAGTGCTGCACAACAGCGGCACCGTCATGAACATAATGCTGTCGAGAAAATGATGAATATGAAGATAAAGATATACCGATACCAACTCCCCCCTGAACCCGAGACCGAAGACTTTTTGTGCATTTTTCTACCGCAGCATTTCTCCAATAATAAGCATCGCTCTCCTCGGATCTATCATCATGTTAGTTCGTAATTCTCTTCCGCACTGGCGGTCACATCCACATACTACATATATATTAGCTAGATAGATGAATCCAAACTGCCATTATCTCCATAGAAGAAGTATAGAAGAATATAATATCGCAATACGGCCAAAATTCGTAGTTTATAGTGCTCCTGAACAAGTATTCTCCACGTTTAACAATTGAACAAAGTGCATTTATTTATTATTTGGCTTTAAAACTGTCGCTGTTGACACCTTAGTTCTATTTATCGACGCCTCCCTTTGATTACTCAGTATTTAATTGGTATTTTATGTAAATAGTTAAGTTAATCATTAGCGAAGCCAGGCAATATTACGTATATCAAATATCTCCCATAATCACGATGCGTAGCTTAGACACTTGAATATCTCGACACACTTATTCCGACCGCCAGTGTAGTGTAACAGCATAATACATATTTACCTACATATAAATAGTGCAATTAGCGTCGATTATAGGTATATATATTTATATACATAACGCACTCCATATTATACGGAAGATAATCTGACAAATTACCTACAACTAGAGCCTATTTTACGCCCAGCGTTGTTCAAATTTGTTCCCAAAATCATATTGTGTAGATCAATTACTTGATTACGAAACGATATTTGCTGTTTATGTTAGTTGTTATTGTTGTTATAGGGGCAGCAATACCAAGTCTATATAGTATATACATATTATATTTATACGCATACTCCATATTTATTATATGTACAATCGAACAGGCATTATTTTCACCGGCAACTGTTGAAGCAAACTGAACTCTCACACACTATTGGCGTTTGTTGTGATCAGTATTATTATTTAGCTGGTTAAAATGGAATCTATTCAAAAGTTGAGCACACACACACACACTTTTATGTATATTTATTCATAAAGTTTATATAGTACATAGGCATAAACATAAACGATGCATTTTTGAGAAACACACACACACACATCTAGCTAAGCTAATTTAAGCAAGCGCACACACCACACACACAATTTGCCAATTCAATTCAATTTGATTTAAGAGCGTTACAACAAATCACTGAAATACAACTTTCACTTTGTCATTACGCCATAGTTTTTGATTAAATCTCTTGGTCCCGGAACAAAAACAGTAACGAGAACCCATCTTTAGTCAACAGCCGGGCCACCATTTGATTAATGCCACTGTCGTTATCGACAGGCAATTATCTATGGAAATTAATTGCTGGCGACATTTGTAGTGTGCCAGCCGGCCGACACCAGGCCTAAGCACGCAATCCGCAGTCCAATCCAAAAACCATGTCCTGCTCTCTACCTCTCACCCTCGAATACCAACTACAACATCATCAGCAACAGCGACAGCGTCAGCGAATGTTGTCTGTTGCGGCACTTTTGGCCGTATATTTGCATAAAAAGTGTACAACCAAGCGGAATGGTCCATAAATTCAACTGGAAAGAAGGCAAAGTAAAAAGCGCAACCAAGGACAATGGGATTGAAAGGATAAATCAACGGTGGTTATACAGGAAAGCAGGTATTTTGTTATAAAATATTTATTTATGCTTACAGAAAGGAGAATTGGGAAACAAATTTCTTGTTTTTATATATTTTAAGATATTTTTCTTGCAGTTTTCTTATGGGGAAATGTATAAAAAAGTCTGATATTGATTATTGAAGGACTTAAATATCCCATTAGGAATATCTTTTATTTTTGTACCCTTAAATGTCAGAATTTTATTTATTATTTTGTTTTTATATCCTTTAAAATGTTAGAATTTCATTTGTATAAATTCTGATTTGAGAAAAATATTTTAAATATTTCACAAAAAGCTACCTAATTCAAATAAAAGAGGATTGAAAAATCTAGATATATTTGAAGTACTATCTAGTTAAGTTCCATGGTATCCTTGGCTCGGGATCCACCAGCTAAAGCTTCGGAAAAAAAGAATGTTTGTGTGTGCATATTTATTTTGTACGGCACTAATAATTACACTAACACAACTGCCGCTGGGGAGCTTCGTGCCGAAAGGGGAGTTTTGATGGGGCGACGGGGCACCCTTGTCCTTGTCAAATGTTTCGTTATCTGCCATTGTTGTTGTTGTTGCTGTGGCTGCTTTCTCTTTACACCCCAGCACACACACAAACACACACACAAAGCTGGAAAAAAAAGACCAACCAACCAAGCAACCCACACCCCACCCTTTGATATCGCGTCAACATCAACTAAAACTGTAAGCGACTTCAAACGGCGCTTTGTCAGTGACCTTCGCGTGTTGGGACTCTGATGGGGCGCTGGCATATGTTTTCCCAGAGCCCCCAATACCCCTCCGCCATCATCACTTGCCAGAAGCGAAGCCTGAGTCCCGAGGAACTTGATTTGACATATGATGTGCCCGTTTCTCGGTGTCGACTCCTTATCCAATCTGGCCCAAATACATTTATCAATATCGCTTCTGGTCGATTGAAATACCGCCCGGAGGCAGAAAGTCTTCACGTCTTGGTGCCATGTGCTGGCACTGGCACTGGCACTGGCACTGGCAACCAAGAATCACCGCCACTATGGCCAGCCACCCAATCGGTCATTAGCATTTTCGGCGTGTATTTATGGCCAGAAAATGTTGCGCCATAAACATGACAACAAAACAAAATGCGACAAATTTGCGCCGATGATTGCCACCAAGATGTGGCAGAGGAGGCACTGTGTGGCACAGGCACTACCATGGCCACAGTGGAGTCTTATCCCCTTGGGCCAAATAATTGTCATCCAGAATAAAATATGTATGCACGAATATTGTTTTGGCTTACGCTCAATTGGAGGCTCGAGGCTATAACCAGAGAGAGAGCACTGGAAGCCCTGAGACCTCCCCCCTTCGACCCCCTACAACTCGTTGCAATGCAAAAACAATTGCATACTTGACGGGGCAAAGTTTATTTTTATGCGAGCGACGACACTGGTAGTGGGGCATATCGAGAAGTGGCTACGGTTAAAGCTATATACAGGGGAGGTTCCTAAGTAGAGGAAATTATTTTTGCCCCTTTGAAATGCTTTTTTTACAAGGGGATTCTGTTGGGGTTTATTCTGTTGGCTGTTCCACTAGGCGGCTACGTAATATTTTTAAAACATTTTTCAATAAAGTTAAACAGTATTATTAAAGGGATTGGGTGGTTAGTTAGGGGTTAGTCAATTTGAAATTTGGTTTCTTACAATTGGAATTTTATACAAAACAAAAATAGAAACTATATTCTGAAAGGTGTCCCACTAGGCGGCTACGTAATATTGCAAATTTGTAACTCTTTTAACTAAGTTAAACAATATTATTACTTGGTTAATATAACTTTGCTTAGTTTATTATAATTGTTTCTTAAAATTGACATTGAATTCAAAACAAGAAGGGAAACCATATCCTGAAAGCCAAAGTTGGCATATCCTTGACTCAAAGGTCGAATGGTAAATCGATCATAACTTAGCCAAAAATGCATTAAATTCAATTCGGAAAGCTTTTCTAAGCTAGTTTAAATATTAAACAATGTATTTTTGAGAGTTTAGATGTCATTTGGAATTTTAATTTAACAGAATAGAAGAATCTCTTTAATAAAAATTAGTAGACAAGATAATAACTTGCAAAAATATTCTTAGAAAATTGCCTGCCATATATTATATGTATAACATTCTTATATGTATAGACTTTCCCTGTCCTTTTAATTATCTAAAAAAAAAAGAATCCAATTCAAGCCCTTTAAGACTGTTTAATTACCAATTAGTAATCCAAGGAATTAGGGATATTTACTAGGAACATTTATTGTCCTCCCTAAGGGAGCCTTCCCTGTTCACACACTCATACCCGGAGCACACACGCACACACGGCTAGTGGGGAAACAAATCAACTCTGTTTTGGCGCCATGCGGCGTAGTTGCTCTGCACTTTGGCTTGCCTTTGGCAGACCGACAAACGCGACCGCGAGTCGGCCAGAAGCAGAGCGAAAGCCAGGCCAAAAGCCAAAGCAAAGGCGGGCCAACTAGTTTTTCTTCAGTTCCTCCTTTGGCTTTTACTGTACGGGTTTGTGTTGTTTAGTGTGCCATTGGCGCTAACAACGTGCGGTTCGCTCTTGCGGTTTTGTCGCCGCTGCCACGCCGGAACCCAGAATAAACTCTAGTCCCGAAAGTAAGGCGGAGGGTTTAGTTCCAACTAGATCTGCAGATTGCACAAGTTGCCTACGAAAACCGCGAGTTCCTTGAACTTCTCTCTCAAAAAGGATTGTGTAAGGTTGTTCGAACGGATTTTGCCATTCAAAATGTGATTAGCATTAATATTAATAGGAATTATTGATTGATTTGTTGGCGGATCGTCGGGTGGGCGAGTGTCCAGTGCACCGCTAGACACATGTCCTTTCTCTCGCCCACTTTGCGCCTGGAGAATCTATCCACGCAGCCCATCATGACGCAGGATCATGTACCCGAGGACCAGCGTTATAACAAGCAGAACATAGTGGCCCAGTGGTGTGTGCCCATCAATGGCAAGGTGAAGTTTATTAGGGTTTTAAAAACACTTTTTATAGAGTCCTTAAAGTTTGACATGAATTATAATATTCAAACAATTCATGGCTACTTTTGGTCTTCACGTCGTCCTTAGTTTCTGTGGCAAACCTGATGATGGAGTGTTTTCCGAAACCGCAACTAAAATTGATGGAAAATTGCGATAATTGTCCCCCTGCTTGTTTTTTTTTTCTTGTGCTTAGATGTACCGCATCGAGCTGGAACACGGCACCACCAGTGGGCGGCGCATGATTTGGGTCAACGGACGGGTAAGTTTCCCAGTTCTTTGGGCGGCAGCAAGTGGGTTCGGTTGTTGGTTGTTGGCTGGCGAGCTGTTTGGAGCTGTGTAGGAATTTGCATTGTGAAGGCAAACTTAATTACGGGGTCGCGTTCGTATGTGTAGTGTTTAAAGTGAATTACTTTTTGTATTTGGCCCTCCTTAGGATAGATTATGGTCATAAGCTTAGATCATTTCAATATTATTTTATAACTATTAAGATTTTTATACCCTTGCAGGGTATATTAGTTTCAGTCAAAAGTTTGCAACGCAGTGAAGGAGGCATCTCCGACCCTATAAAGTATATATATTCTTGATCAGGATCAACAGCCGAAACGATCTAGCCATGTCCGTCTGTCCGTTTCTACGCAAACTAGTCCCTCAGTTTTAAAGCTATCTGAATGAAACTAGTTTTCTCTTAAAAAACGTACAAACCAAATTTAAGGCTAAATTTTTTTTAATTTTTAACAACCTAGGAAATGCTTAAAAAAAAATACCCAAAAAATAGTTTTTTGTTTAGAACATGGCTGAGAAAACAGAAAGAAACAGAAAAATGATTTCCGATTTAAAATTGGTGTATTTTTGGCCAAATTATGATTTTTCACAGCAGCTCCCACCGACATCGATCACAGCCTCAATAAAAACTTTATAAAAAAGTTAAATAAAAAAAAATTAATAATCAATACAAGCTTAAACATTATAACAAATAAATCAGAAGTATTTATCACCAGGAAAAGCATCTGATTTATGAAAAATCTAAGCTAAAAAAGTAGTATTTCAATAAAAAATCATTAAAATTAAGACAAACATAAAGAATAATTTAGAAAAAATACAAATACCTATTTTTCTTTAAAGATAATCTACCTTCTAACTACTTAACTCTTTTAGGAGGTCCTGCGTCGGGACTGGATGTTCAAGCTGGTCGGTGAGGACACCTTTCACATCGATCAGACCCGTTGCATTATACGCGTGGATCCGGCGCCAGGCTTTAAGTACGAATATTCACTGTACATCGATGGCAAGTCCCATGAGTTATACACTGACGAAATGACACGGCAATATCGACTGTGGCTCTACACAAGCGAAACGGCAGTTGCAGAGGCTACGACGGCAACGGCGGTGGCGGGGCAGGAATACAGGATAATGCTTAAGCTGGACACGCTGAGTCTCTTCGTCAACGATGAGTTGCGAACCGAGGAGGTGAGTCCACCATTTTCTATCGCCACTTTATGTTCGTACTTTATTATGCCCATTCCCGCAGTCGGTTTTCGTTCACGGCGGCACAGACACCAAGTTCCTGCTACAGGACACGGAATTCGTGCTCCAGGCACGCTCAAGTGGCAATAAACATGATGGCATCGTTCACACTCTGCTGGCCAATGGGGTGCCAGTTCCGGAGGCGAAGATACAGGAGATTATGCAAGAGCCGGTCTCCATATTGCAGACCAACTGAGGCATGGATAGAGAGGCCTCCCTCTCAGGCATTTGTTGACTTTTACCCCCCTCCCCCTACAAGATTTACGTTTTGTTAATAAAAGCTTTTAAAGAAAAGAGTTTTCAAATAAAAAAAAACATAGTCAATTTGTTCTTATACAATACTTTATTCGTTTGTTGTTTATATGCATAATTGTTGTAAACGCAACTCTATCGTTTTGCGTTTTCCAATTCATTATTTTGACATTTTGCTAGCATCGTTAATGTATGTATGCCAAAAAGTGCATTCAGTTTCGTGTAAAATTAGGCGAAAAAACATACAATCAAAAGATATTTAAGGTCTCTTTAAATACTAATTAAACTTACGCATAGAACTTGGTTTTATTTAAAAACGAAACACAACAAAATCAATGGGTTAGAGCTAAAAAATCGAATCGAATCGAACAACTTGGTTAATCGTCAAGTGCAATTTCAAATTGGTTTCTCGCCTTTCGTGATTGCTTGCTATTTTCTGTTTTTAATCAAAAACTCGGTTTGATCAATATAATATATATATATATATTACTTTGTTTAGATTGCGTTGTATTTGGAATTATAACAATATGCGCTTAATTTTTGTTGCTTTTCATACAATTAACAAGTAACATTTGAGTTAAGATTTCTCGCCTTCTGGTTTCAATTTAAAACTTTTACTTTTGCAACACAATGACAATGATATTTTAATCCTGGATACACTCTAATTTTAATTAATTTCACAATATTCGTAAAACATAACGTACAATTTGAGTTGAGTTTAAGTTTCAAGTGTATATATTTATGAATATATATATATCTAAGGATTAGGCTAAAAAACAGATTGAACAAAAAGAATTCGCATTTTGATTATCCTTCTTTTCGACCCACAAAAAAATTGTAAAATTGTTGTAAGTATTATAATGTTATTCATAATCGTTGAGATGTGCCTCAGTAAATTATATGTTTTTGTTGGTTGTCAGTAAGTACAGTGGAATGCATTAAGAAAAACAAAGGTTTCTTTAATACTTAACAAAGATACAGATATATATAAAGATATATATATTGCCAGTAGACGGATTGTGTTAGCTTGCTTGCTTTCTTGGGTTTTTTGTTGTTTTATATAAATAAATAATACAAAAGGGAATACAATAAATAAATATGTCGTCTTTGTTCGCATTTAAAGAGAATTCTTTCCTGAATCCGGTTAACTCTTTTTTTTCTCTCTGTGTGTAAAAATTAAAATTATGGAATTACAATGTTTGTCAGTATTTTAGTATTTCATTTTATCGTTAAACTATTGCAGTTTCATCGCTTTTAAAAACCATACTCCTCTCTCTGCCTCTCTCTCACTAATACTAACACACTAGAACTGGGAAAAAATCAATTTCAACATTGATAATATATCGGTTTTGAAAGAATCAATCATTTATCCTTATTCTTTATCAATATGAATGGATCTTCCTAGTTTAGATCCAAAAATTTAAATTGTTTCTTTAAAATTTCATCAATTTGTTTCTTTTAAAGATCCATAAATATCAATGGGCTATTGATTTTCTCCCAGCTCTATAACATACACACATTTTACATTTTAGATTTCATTTTATATGCTTAGATATTAAATAGATTGATTCATTTGAAATATATAATCCTCCTGCTTCAGTTAAATTAAACTTGAAATGTCTGTTTGTTAGTTAAATATATTACTACTTTGCCTATGTGAAAGTCTTCTTCGTGTCTGCTGCTTGTCGAGAGGAGAGTACATACAGTCTTAGAAAAAAAATAGAAACACACAATTGGATTCACTTGGCGCGAAATTCTTGGTTGTTTCTATTATTTTTTGTGTTTTATTAATATTTTTATTTTTATAACTTGTAAGTTACGAAATTGTTATTATTTTCTCATTCTGTTGCTCTGCTACTATTTGCTGTTGTTGCTGTGTGGCTTTGGGGTCGGGCTTTATTTTATCTAATTTGTTATTTTAATTAGTTCAATGGAAGGCAAAACATGTGCTGCAGTAGACTTTTATTATTATTTGCTTGCATTTGATTATTATGAATGTTATTGTTACCATTATGATGAAGTTGTGGTGGCTGCTGCTGCTGTTGCTGGTGCTGCTGGAGTTGCTGTAATTGCTGCTGCTGCGAGTAGGGATGATATTGCTGCTGTGGCTGCTGCTGCGGCTGTTGCGGCTGCTGGCGATAATGTTGCTGCTGGCTGAGATTGTTATTGCTATTGACTGATCCACCAGCGCCTCCCGCTGCGCTGTTCAAATGCAGGAGACTCAGGTCATCAGCCACGGAATCGTAATCACTGGAATCCTCGCCATAGAGCTAGAGAATATTAATATTTATATTAATAAATTTGCTAAGAAATATTTTCTTGGAGTTGTTTACACTTACCCGCATATTATACGGATGCAAATCACACATTTCGTGGTGTCAGACGCAATCCTCCAGAGACATCAGCAAGGGGTTTACATACTCGAAGCCCTCGAACTCGGATTGATCGATGTTATCAATCACATGACTGAGAATATTAAAGAAAATCACACATATTAATCATTATACATCAATAATCCACATTTAATTACAAAATTGGATGAAAATGTAAAAACTTACTCATCATCCGGGGTCAACTGCACGGCCTCGCCGGTGAACTCGGGCGGGAAATTGGCCAGATCGCGATCTGAGTCTAGGCGTGGCTTAAATGGTGGCGTGACCTGTTTGCGCTCAAGCTGCATGATTGCGATTTATCGATTTTGGTTGTGCCATGAGGGGGATAATAGTAGAAAATCATAAAATCGATTAGGAAGAATAGAAAAACTCCCAGCCAATTGGGGCAAACATAAAAGTATCTTTTTCTCTGGCATGTCATCGGTGTGGCGCTTGAGCATTATGATCATGATGATGATACAAATCGGTTTAAGAGTTAATTCCGTTCGATTAAAGACAGATATAGAGAGAGAGAGGGGGCAGCAGGGTTCAATGGCAGGGAGATGCGGCTGATCGATACGAACAATTACCTGCTTTTGGACGAGCTCTCTAAAGGGGTAGTGATCGTTCATGCAAGGAATCAAACCAAAACTAACACAACTTGCCATCTTTCGGGGGTACTCAATCGCTATATATTCGACTTACGGATCGTCGGGCGTTAGTTCAGCCGGCTCTTGGGTGAATTGCACATCAAAGTTGCTTGTCACATAGGGATCGCCGGTGTCTAGGTTGGGTATATAAGGCGGTTGCACCTCCTTTTGTGCTATCTTTAACGCGCATACACGTAATAATAGATATCAATTAATATCCAAGGTAAGGGGGGAATCACTATCAGTCAATTTTATCTCCAACTTGATTTGTAACTAAAAGCAATACCATAACGTCAAGATACCAAGCAAGTTACTTTGGACCTGACCCAACAATTTAATCTCTTAAAATGTTACATAAATCTTACAATTTCCCAATAAAACTCCTCTGTAAGCACCTCCTACTTCTCCCTATCATCATCACAAACAAGTACAATAGCAGCACACACGTAAACATGAGGTAAACCGGCATTGGACTCACCAATTCCCAATCCATATTCTTGAAGAACGGATGACTGACAATATCCATGAAGGCGGACTCACGATGGCAGCCCAAACGGTCAGCGGGATTCTTGTTGAGGAAACCTTTCAACACCGAGGCCGCTCGTACGCTCAAAGAGCGCGGTATGCGAATGGTCTTCTCCAGGATGACTTGGAACAGATAGTCCTCAGTGTTCTAATTAAATAAATTAAATTTCATTAGTTTTAAATTATGAAGAGAGTGTTAATAGCAGCCTTTACCTGATCGGGATTCTCAGAGGCTCCTGCCAGATCGAACGGACTGCGTCCGGCCAACATCTCATAGAGGAGGACACCCAAAGCCCACCAATCCACCGAGAAGCCATAATCCTCGCCCCTCAGAATCTCCGGGGCTATGTAGTTGGGTGTGCCGCAGAAGGTGGAGGTGGTATCGCCCGACCGTATGCCCTCCTTGCACATGCCGTAATCCGTCAGCTTGATGTGGCCCTCGTGATCGAGCAGCACATTATCCAGCTTCAGATCGCGATAGATGATGCCCTTCTCGTGGAGGAAGTTCAGCGCCAGACTGATCTCAGCTGCATAGAAGCGGGCATGCTCCTCGGGCAGCCGCCGTTGCCGCTGCATGTGATACATCAGATCGCCGCCACGCACAAACTCAATGACAAAGAAGAGCCGGGAGGGCGTCTGGAAGCACGAGTGCAGCCCCACCAAAAACGGATGATTGGAGGCCGTCTCGAACACATGCTTCTCCGTCTGCACCCAGTCAATATCCTCATCGTCGGTGACCAAGGCCTTCTTGATCACCTTCATGGCGTAGATGCGTCGAGTGCGCCGCAGCTCCACCATCAGCACCTTGGCATAGCTGCCGCGTCCAATGACCCGTATGAGCTCAAAGTCATTCAGCGAGTACTGGCGCTGGGTGCCGGGCTCTAGGGGATCCTCTGGCGGCGGCGGCGCCACAATGTGCGCATGATCATGCGACTCGCAGGCATCCGCACCAACGCCCATTGCCTCATAGGGCAACGGAGGCAGCGGCACGGGCATTGGATCGTTGGAATCCTCGGCCCGCTCCTTGACCAGCGGCTCCGGCTGATCGGTGCAGTGCTTTTGCACCAGCTTATGGCACTTCTTGTGCACCAGCAGCTTGCACTGAATGCACTTGAAACCCTGACGGCCCAGGCCCCAGATGCGATCCTGGCAATAGGCACAGAAAGCACGCTGAAAATATATGAGAAAAAAAGGGATTTAGTAAAGGGTTTTTTGAGAGATTTTTGGGGGATGGATAGAGACTCACCCGATTGAAACGCTTGGCCTGGAAGATGTGTCCGTTGACGCGATACAATTTGCGCCAGCGGCGAGCACCGCGTCGATAGATGCTGCCTGAAAAATAAATCAAGATTAAATGAGGATTTGATTTTATACTTGTTTTTATATAGCTCTGTGTTAATTTTAATTTATTAAGAAATATAAATTAAACTGATAAGATTGCTATTAGTTTCTGGGAAAATAAACATTAATTTAATTATTGTTATGCTGTTCTCATTTCGTATTTGTTATTAAATTATATATATTTAATGGAAATAAGTGAATTTTACTTTTAAAATTGTATTAAAATTACTAGTAAATATTTATAATAATGAAAATAAGAGCTTTACAAAGACAGAACCTCTATTATAAAGTCTGAAATGAATCAGTAAAGACGATGAATCAATATTAAATAGTTATCTTTCTTATAAAGCAAAGTTCATAGTACGGATTGTGTTTAAACAAAACAAAGGCTTTATTTAGTACAAATTAGTAAGCGTAATGCCATGAAGACAAGTTGTTTTAACAATATAAATTACAATACAAGGAAAATGTTTTATTTTAAAAGAATTTAACTTGTTTTGGTCCTCAAAAAACACCTAAAATGAGCTTTAATTTTAAGAAACCAACAAAACCAATTACTGTTCTTCATCTAGCCTAATATTTTCAGTAATTAAAATATATTATTATCCTTGTTAAACACTTACGATCTTCTCCATCGCAGGACAATCCCGGCGCTTGAGGAACATTGGGGAATACTGTAAAGAACAGAAAGAACAATTATTTAATGATTTAATATAAATACAGCACTTAATATAATATTCGATATATTCTTAATATTGTTTTTTTATAAAGAATAAATTCCAGGGCATGCTTACGGCAGGCTAGTTTGCCCATTGGGTAAATCTCTTTTCCTGCCGTTGGGTCGCTTATCAATTTAATGTGATTTTATTTTACTTATAAACGGATTCTTGCCGAGCCACATTAACTGAATGGTTCTCTGGTGTCTCTCTGCTGGGGCTTGTTAACATGTCAGCGCCCACAACGCAACTGAGCCGGTTCCCTGGGACTGCCAATCCGATTGCCAAACACTGGTGGGCTCTTATCTCTGTGCCACGCACCATGTGGAGAGAATAAAGAGTGATATAGCGATAACAAGAGTTGGGGGGAGAAAAAGAGATTTCCCTCTATCTCTCTGTTAATTAAGCTTTTCCGGGACAGCAAGAGCTGTAGCAGCAGCAGCCAGCCATCAATTGAGACCAATTGTTCGGCTATCAGATGTACTCTGCCGCAGTCAGCCAGCTCATCGCTCATTCATAATTCAATTAAAGTGTCGCCCCGGCAGAACCTAGGGTTCAATAATTCTGCCTGTCCATCAGCAAGGTTATCATTGCCCCACACACACATTGACCTAGAATTCTAGCACTAGCACTACTATATGTATATATATACTCGTATTTCCCCATAGAGCGTTCTCTTCTTATCAATTTGTGATAGGCTCTTGGCCCGATTTGTTTAGACTGCACACTCTGCTCTTGTATTGTTTTTGTTGGCTCATAAATGCCTTGCCCCAAACGAAAGATAAGAGTGGAGCAGAAATTTATAGAATGACTAGGAGGCCATGGGGAATAACAGTTGGTGGTTGTACGTAAGGCGGGGGATTGGCTAAAAACAAAACCGTCATATGCCATTATTAGTCATAAAGAAGGGCGCTGAGCGTGTAGAAGGTCGGAAGGCAAAGATTATTATTGCTTAAAACTAGATTTTACACTTGCTTTGTGTAGTCTATAATTATTCGAATTGGTATTTATATATCTGAATAGCAATAAAGACAATGTATCGCACTAGAAGCAGGTTTAGTTTTTCTTTATATTTAGCGCGCCAAAGAAAGGACTAGCTATGTTTTTTGTGTTGGATTTTCTAGTTCCTAACGAACATTTTTTTATTTTTTTTAATTTATAGATTATAGTTGTAAGGAGAACGTATCAAAATATGTACAAGTTTGGCGTTTATAATCCTTAATACTAAGGAATATTTTTCTATTAAAGTTCTCTTTAAAGTTTGATTTTCTCTGAATCTCTAGAATAGGAAAGGTTTTGTTTTTATAATTTTTAGCAAGGGAAAACATCTTGTTTTTATCATTTTTTTTAACACTAACTTGAAAACGGTGTATTTTTATGATTTAATTTATAGATCCTTTTAATCCATAAAAAGACATTTTTGAACCATTTCAGAATGAATCCTTATAAGGATTTTTTAATCAATATATACATTTATTTAATGTTATTTTGAGCTTGTTTCAGTATATGTTTCCTATTAAAGGCATCACAAATTCCAAAATTACACTTTCATAAGTATTTACTGATAAAAGCTTAGCTTCAGTTTACTTTCTCTCAAAATTATTAAAATATCTTTTATGATAAGCCCTCCTTAGTCACAGAATTCACTTGAAAATGCACTTAAAAACCATCCAAGCTGGACAGTGTAGCCTGTGTACATGGTATTCACATTGATTAATTGGCAATTTAAATGAAAGAGAGACACAGCCACCCCTCTTGCCACTTGGCTGCAATACTAACACGATGGTCCCCCGGTCATAAAAGTCGCGGTTTGAGTGCTGTATATTTGGGCCGCCTCACAGAAGCCGCTCCAGATGATCATTGTGGTGTGATGCGTGTGTGTGTGTTTGTTTTGGGTCCAGTTCAGAGGTCACCAGTTGAAATATTCTTTTAAAAACGCTCTCGATAAACGCACAAGGCGTCGTCACCGCGCGACTTTCAACTGCAAACTGAGACCGCGATGTGTGGCGATTGGAAGCAAAAGGCAGGCATAGGCAAAGTGCCAAAAGAGCACAACAAAAGAACAATAAAAAAAAGGGGGAAAAATAAAATAATACCAAGTGCGAAACAGAACAGAAACCGAGGCAGCCTCAAGTGGCCGATTGCCGATTGAATTGTCACATTATTATTGCCGTCGTCCGTCCTCCTCCAATTGGGAGCAAGTGAGAGCGCGACGAATGGCTTCGACGATAAGATCGGTGGCTGGCAATTTCATAAAATTAAGTACAACGCATGCCGTGGAAAATCAATAATTTATTGGAACTAATAAATTTGGATAAGCACCAATTTATTGCACATAATTCCAGGGGTTATAAATTGCCCGTCTAAATGCATTAAAATGCAAGTATTTCACAGAGCGATTATCAAATTGTTTGAGTTGGGAAAATATGTGTCTAGTTTAATTGGTTTATAGTTTATATACATCCTTAAAATGTTATAAAATGTAGACGCTTTCTTGTCTTGAGATCTCAAGAAAAAACTGTTCCATATTTCCTATAAATGAATTCTGTAAACCATTAAATCTAAGGAATATCTTTTGACAAAAAACTGTTTTTAGTTTTATGATAAATTTAATACAAGAAACCCCATAAAAACTAAACTTTTGAATATGCTGAAAGCTTAATCAATTTAATATTCACATAAAATAATGAAAGAAAATATTCAAATTACATTTGGAACTTAATTTAAGGTTTATTAAAGGAAATTAGAAACTAAAAAAAAGAATATATACTGTTTTTTTAGGAACTTAAATTATAATAAATAACATTTTAATAACCTTCTAGGTTTACAACTGAACAATACAGGTAATATAATAATTTTAAAATGTAATTTAAATACCAAACAACAAATAAATATTAAATATTAATTAAACTATCCTCTTAAAGTTCGGAAAGTCAACATCTCTCCTCCATTTACCTGTTGCATAGGCCGGTTCGATCTCCTCCTCCGACTGCAACTGATGCTGCGACATTTGCTGCTGCTGTTGCTGCTGCTGCGGATGCGATTGCACGCCCATGGGCACCGTGGGTATGGGCACAGGTATGGGCAACCGCTCGTAGTGGATGCACTCGTGATGATACTGCTGATGATGATGCCCATGGCCATTGTGTATGGTGCCGAGGACGCTGCTCCTTCCACCAATACTACCGCCAGCTATGCTGCCTCCTCCTCCGCCGCCTCCGCATCCATTAAGACCGCTGCCGGCGCTGCCACTGTGATGGCTATGATGATAGTCCATCAGCATTCCAGGCATGCCCACCGACATGGAGCCAGTGCCACCGCCTGGTATGCCTCCTCCACCGCCGCTACTGCCACCACCCGAGTCATCCGTTGTCGTGGTGTTCGTGTTGTGGCACCTGCTCGAGCATCTGCCCAGCGATCCGCTGCCGGCACTGTGGTGGCCCAGGCTGCCCATATGTCCCGGATGGCCCATGACCAGCATGCCGCCCATTATAGAGCCACCGCAGCCCTGACTGGAGTCTGATCCCGAGTCATGGCCCTGGCAAACGGCTCCCGCTGATCCCGGTCTGCTCAAGGTGGCATGCGGTGGCGTCACCGAGGCCGTTGTTTGCATGTAGTGATGCGTATAGGGATGCGGATGCGGTACATCATAATCTCCAGTGTCAATGTGTCCCGCCGACATCATGCCAATGCTGCCAGTGCTGCCTGTGGCCACTCCCACGCCCACGCTGCCCTGCAGACAGCCCAGCGATCCATGGGCACTGCCATGATGGCTGTGACTGTGATGGCTGCCATGATGACTCCCATGGTGGCTGCCATGGGCACTGCCACTCCGACTGTGCAGCGATACGCCGCGGGTGAGCGTGTTGTTGGCCGATTGAATGGAGCTGACCACCGCACCGCGGCACATGATGTCCGACAGCTGGTTGGCCTGGATGTCGAAGTACTTGGACTGGATTAAGTTTGAAATTGGAGGGAAGGGAGGTCAGAATGAGGGATATTAGCTAGGTCTTAATCTTTTTAGCTATTTAAACATAAACATAACTCTGCTTGAAGTAAGGATTCACTAGGATCATCATCATCAAGCAGAGTTACCTAAATGTAGATTTGATGAAATGGAAACCATGAAAAATTCCCATTACCTGTGGACTGTCCAGCTGGTCAAGTGATTGTCTCCGCGCCGCATAATCCAGGTGTGTCATCAACTGCTGGGCTGCCGGGCAATTCTTGTTGGAGTGCAAATGCTGCTGCGACGAGGTGAGCAGCGGCGGCGGTGGCGGTGTTATGGAGCCACATGGCGAGCCGGGACAAGGACTCGAGCAGCGTGAACGGCAGGTGGGGCTATAGCAAAGATTGCCGCTGCCCTGTTGATTTGCCGAAGGAGTGCTGGGACAGGTCTGTGACTGCTGTTGCTGTTGAGATTGCTGCTGCTGCTGTTGTTGGGGCAGGCAGGGCTGCTCCTCCTCCTCCTCCTGCTGGACTATGTTCACCGGCAGGGGGGCACACTGAGTGAGACGACGCGGCGAACGTCCGCGATCCACAGTTGTGGCAGACCAATAGCCCCAGGCCATTTTATACTTGAGTTCTTTGAGCTTTTCGCGACGCGAGGTTTACTTTTTGTAACTTTCTTTGAGTTTGGTTTTGATTTAATTTGATTTTTCCGTTCTTTGTTATTAATTTACAGTTCCGCGGCACTTGATTTGTTTCTGTGATTAATTAGCATTATTTTCATTACAGCACAAAGTCACAAAAGAGGGAAAAACGGGGGTTTAGGTGCCACAATGCGGGCTATGTGTGGGCAGCAACTTGTTGCAATAATAATTGAAAGTTGCTTTTGACACAAATATTAACTGGTTTCAAGCGAAAGCTAGTTTTAATTACTTGTTTAGAAAGGCTATGAAAAAACTCTTAAATAATATGGAATTTAAATATAATTAAGACCCAAATCTTAGGTTCTTTAAATTCTTATTAAAGAATTCTTAGAGATTGCATTTAAAAATATAAAAGACCCTTAAATAATTTGAAATAAAATATTATAAAAATATAAAATCATTCTATATTTCTTCTATTTCTCCAAGACTAACATTATCCTGGCAATTTCCTTTTGCAAATTCTCAAAGCCATCCTCCCTTTGGCATATGTCAATTGCCTGTATGTTAAGAATTAATCACCGGAAAATACTTGAATTACTTTTCTCTTTACGGCAGTTCTTGTTGAACGAAAGCTTCCAATAATTCCACTTAATATAAAACCCAAACCATTTACCCTCTTCCCACTGCCCGCCCACATTTCATCGCCTTAACTTTCACAAATGGAGCATGGAAAAAAAAAGAAAAGAAATTGGAGGACATCGCGTAGAAGCATTAGTAGCGCCATGGGGAGCCAGGAGCCTTAAGGACGAACCAAAGCGGAACAAGGTCCCAGTTGCAATTACAGTTACATGGCAAACTATGCAATGCAAAGTTTCAAAGCCAAACGACAGCCGCCGCCACCGCCACAGCTCTCCCCTGCTCCCAGCGCTGATCTCGCAGTTTATAATGATTGATTAAAAAGAAGCAACTAACACGCACACACTCCTACACACACACAGTCATAGTCTGCCAGGATGTGGCCCTGAGATGGGCGGTGCGAACTGGGCGTGGCCGGTTGCAGACGCCGCAGAAACCACACCTAAAAAAAAAAAATATATAAATTGTGTAATAATGGGGGAAAGAGGCGAGAGAGCGGCGCGGGGATAACGAGAGAAATGCAGGCCGAACAGCTGACAACTCTGTCACAGGACACTCACACTCACACACATACACTGGCACGCTCTTGGAGAAATTGGTAACCCACACAGAGACATCGCTGCGACAATCACAAACAATTTAACCCAAGTCAAACGAGCGCACAAGTTGCTGCAAATTGACAAAGGCGTGAAAGGCAAGAAAGAGAAAGGACATTTTGGCGAAAGCAGAAAGAGAGAGGGCGAGAGAGAAGGTTCCAGAAAGAGAGAGAGAAAGTCGAAAGTCTCGACGCGCGCAGGGAAATTTGCTCCCAGTCGCCCTAATAAGTATGCAATCTTCGGTTGCCAATCCTTCTTGTGTACAGTAAAGGCTTTATAGAGTGAACACAGAAGTTGAGGAAATTATTTTAGAAATTATTATAGATATTTTATATGTTTCAACATTTTTATACTAATTTTTAAATGTTTTTATAGCCAAAAATAAAAATAATATTAAAAGGCTTTATATATAGCAAGGGTTTTGAGTATAAAAACTATGTTAAGGTTTAAGATACTTTAACAAAATGTGTGTAATTTTTGTTTAATTAAAATTTTAACAACAAAAATAAAGATTTAAAAAATATTTTATTATTTAAAATAAAATCACAAGCATTTACAACTCTCTTTATTTAAAAATGTAATGCATTTCTTAAGAAAACAGAAAAAAACAATAACCGCATTTTTTAAATATTTTTAGGCGCCTTTTTTAATAGATAAAAACAAAATAAAATAATTCCTTCATCCAACTTAAAGTTTATAAACTTTCTAAGAAAAATTCAACGAGTTCTCTTATCCCAGCGACCACTGTATCCACCCCGCACAGCTAAGCCAACCCGAATAAGCCGCCCAACCAGTGCACTCAAGTGTAAATAGAAAATTTTCTTCAAGTGTATTGGTAGGTCACATCGCAATCGCTTGTTGTTTAGACAATTGAAATTAAGTACTCCACTTTCATGCATAATTCGCATGATTAACGAGGGTCGAAGTGGGTCGAAAATGGGGCAAAACCAAGGGGGAGGGTGGGTAAGGTCCTTAGGTGGACAGCATCCACTTGACACAAGAGCCTTGTCGTGACAAGGCAAGCAGATCCTTTTGTTTGGCACTCATTTTCTCGGGCGTTTTCTTCTTATTTTCTACTTGCTCCTGTTATCTGCTGATGATGCAGTCTCTAGTGGCCTGAGGGAAAAACAAAAGGGAGCTGATGCATTTTTGGAATTAAATTTAGCCGCCCAACCACCTCGTCCTCATCCTCATCTCCCCACTCCCCCCTTTTCGCTGGCCGTATCCTACAGCGTTTGCTAAATATAAACACTCCGCCGGCATTGTTTTCCCTGCAATTGGAGCATGAATATTGGTTGCCTGCTTGTTTGTCCTTTAGGATGGGGACGAGGACTAGGACCAGGACCAGGACAGAGCAGCAGCCCAGCGTAACAGCATTCCAACAGTCCAAAGCAAACCCCTCCAGCTCTCGTCCCTATATACAAATTCCAACTCTGGGACAAATTCCAATCCTGAAATCCCACTGCAACTAAGCCAGATTAAAGCCGATTTACAATTGATGGAAATATTGTGCAAGGAATTAATACAATTTATGGCTCTAGGCATTAATGGCAGCAATTAAACTGATAAATTAAGATACTATTAGTCAGGGATTTAAGGTTTATGGCAGGTAAATTATATTTCAAAGGTAACAAGTTTTAGTTTTAAGTTTAAGCTTAAATTTTATGTGAAAAATTACAAAGCTTAGTTGAATAATTTATTTAATTGTAATTTTTGTAATGTAAACATAAAAAACTAATTGCTATTTGGCCTACAAAGAACCCATAAGCCCATTCATACATTTATAATCCCTCGAGAGTTGCCTTCAATTGAATATTGATTAAATATATAACCAACAAAAAAAAGGCGCTATTATTTAATATTTACTACACTGTTCAAGTATTCCCAAGAGCTTTGTATAAGCGCCAGCTTCTTACATCACAAAACCATCAAATTTTGATATTTAGCCCGACACGCCCCAAATTATTGACCATTCGAGAGGCAAACACAAGCAATCGTGGCGAGTCGGGTTTCTTTGCAAAACAATAACGATAAACATAAGCAGGCAATGGGCTGGGAAACCACCGTCAGATACCAGATACGAGATGCCAGTCAGGGGCCAAGGAGCATCAATAGTTAAACATCAATTTGGCTTTTGCCAGTGACGTCAAGCGTGGGCCAGTGGAGCTGTGCCACCTGCCAACCGCCATCAAGCGCTGCCTCGCTCGACCCGCGCAGTTATAAAATTTCACACAGCGAAATAAAAGGGAAAAATGGGAGGCTGTGCTTATAAAACACAGAGAAAAAAAATTGTTTACAAAAAAATGCATAAAAATAATCGAATTATTTAAAGAAAATATTGGGTAGAAAAGTTGGGTAGAAAAAGAAGTCTCTAATTTGTTTTTAGTTTAAAAGAAATGTAAGCTTGTGTGGAAAACATTTTCAGAAAATATTCTTCTAAAATTAGGCAACTTTTTCAGCTTTTAATTAATAAATTAAACACTGAAAGTAAAGAACGTACCAGGATTTTGATCAAAATTAAATATTTTACAATGTTTCCAACGAGTTGAAAGCACTAAACCCAAAAATAACATTAAGAACACTTCAAATAAAATTCATTTAAATTTTTCATACTCTAATTTCGACTTTTTTATACAAAATTTTTTACTTAAAAATCAGGTAAACCTATAATTATTTTCTCAGTGCATCAGCAATATGAAATAAGCGTGCAAAATGAGCCAGCCAAACGGACGTCATGTGCATATTCAATTCAGAGCCCACTCCCAGAGCCATTCCGCCATCCTGGCATCCTGCGATCCTGCCCCACATCCAATTCAGAGCCATTATCCGCCCAAAAGGAGGCTTTCTTGTTTGCTGAACTAACAATAATTTCATTAAGCCCAATGGCATCATTAAAATTTGCCAAACAATCATAATGGGGGCCAGCGAATGGAGAACCCAATCTCCCAAAGGTTGCAAAAAAAAAAAAAAGAGAAACAGAACCCAGAGGGTACTCACAAAAAAAAAAAAGAAAGAAAAAAAGAAAACAGTGGAAATTTGCTGATTTAACTTTTGTGAAGAATGAGGCGCACACGGAGGAGGCGCAGCACCTGGTTCGAGTGAAGGGCCTTCGGGCCATAAA